>OX579640.1:22040782-23413738 GCA_951230915.1 Antitrichia curtipendula | reverse complement strand
TTGCTAGAATAGACCATTAAAAATATATATACAATAGAATTTTGAAAGATATTTTCCAACAAAGGCTTGAGAATTCCATTGATGGAATGAGGGAGAGAAGGGATTTGTGGGGAGGTGAAGAGACTTTTCCTTACAAGTCTTTCAACATGGGAATATGGGATTCTTCCACAAATTTCGAGGCGGGTTGACTTCCATTGCTAATACCTCATTCTTGCACCATCATTGGATCACTAAATGCCCAAATCAAGACGTTCACTTACTCCCATTTTTCAATGGGAGTGAATCCTTCAAGGCAAAGTTTTAGTTCCATAGAACCGTGGCCTAAAACACATTGTGGTTTCTCTTCACAAGCATTTAGCAATGAATTGTTGAAATAGATTTGGTATAATTTTTATATCTAAAATACAAAGAATTCTATCTCAACAAAAGCATGAAAATTTAATTAATAAAATGAAAGAGAATAGAGATTGGTGGATTGAAGCCTCAAACATTTCATATTTTATTTTTTTGAAGGATTTTTGTCAACAAAAACTTGAAGATTTAATTGAGGAGAGAAGGGATTGAGAGGTAGAAGCCTTAAACATTTTATATTTTATTCTTTTGAAGGATCTATGTCAACCAAGGATTCAAACTTTAATTGACGAGAGAAGGGATTGAGGGATAGAACCCTTAAACATTTTATATTTTATTCTTTTGAAGGATCTATGTCAACCAAGGATTCAAACTTTAATTGACGAGAGAAGGGATTGAGGGGTAAAAGCCTTAAACATTTCATATTTTATTTTTTTGAAGGGTCTATGTCAACAAAGGCTTCAAACTTTAATTGAGGAGAGAAGGAATTGATGGATAGAAGCCTCAATCATTTCATATTTTATTTTTTTGAAGGGTCTATCTCGACAAAGACTTGAGAATTTAATTGATGAAATAAGGGAGAGAAGGGATTTGTGGGGAGGGGAAGGGACTTTTCCTTACAAGTCTTTCAACATGGGATTCTTCCATGAACTTCAAGGTGAGTTGACTTCCATTGCTAGTACCTCATTCTTGCACCATACTTGGATCATTAAGTACCCAAATCAAGACGTTCACCCACTCCCATTGCCCTATGAGAGTGAATCCTTCAAGGCAATGTTCTACTTGCGTGGTTTACAATACATTGTATTTTTTCTGCTCAAGCACCTTGCAATGAAATTATTGAAATAGGTTCGCTATATTTTCTATATCTAAAATACAAAAGATTCTATTCCAACAAAGGTTTGAGAATTTAATTGATGGAATGGGGGAGAAAAGAGATTGGTAAATAGGAGCCTCAAGCACTTCATTTTTTCTTTGAAAGGATTTTCCAACAAAGGCGTGAGAGTTTAATTGATGGAATGGAAAGAAAAAGGATTGGTAGATAGAAGCCCTCAAACATTACATAAGGCATTATTCGTTATATTTGAACAAATGATAGTCTCAATTTTATCCTCGAGTCGAAGATAAATAGTTATAACTATTCAATTTTGAGACTATTTGGAAATTTGAGACTTTAAAATATTATTATGTATAAAAACCTTTCATTGCCAAAAGATTGCAGTCTCAACTTATCCTCGACTCGAGGATAAATCCATACAATTGTTTTAGGGCAAAAGTCTCAAAATCTGTCGATTGTCCAATTATAATGGATAAGGCCTTACATGTATATATATTTTTAATGGTCTATTCTAGCAAAGACTTGAGAATTTAATTGATGGAATGGGGGAGAGAAGACATTAGTGGGTAGAAGCCTCAAACATTTCATGTAATAATAATAGTAATAATAATATTTTATTATTATTATTATTATTATTATTATTATTATTTATTTATTTTGGAAAGGTTTATCTCAAAAAAGGCTTGAGAATTTAATTGATGGAATGAGGGAAAGAAGGGATTTATAGGGAGGGGAAGGGACTTTTCCTTACAAGTCTTTCAACATAGGATTCTTCCACAAATTTCGAGGCGGATTGACTTCTATTGTTAGTACTTCATTCTTGCACCATGCTTAGATCACTAAGTGCCCAAATCAAGACGTTCACCTACTCTCATTTTCCAATGGGAGTAAATCCTTCAAGGCAAAGTTTTAGTTCCGTGGCCTAGAATACATTGTGTTATTTCCTCAAAGCATTTGACAATGAAAATTTCTAAAATTGTAAGAACTATGAGATTAAAGACTTAGAGTTGTCTTATATATGCACCCATATGTTTCATTTAATCATGTAAATGTCAAACTCTTTAATGTACCTACAAAACAAAAATAAACAAAATGTGAATGTATCAAAACACAAAAGTAACACAAAGAACAAAAAACAAAAGAATATAATGTGGTTCATATGAATTTGTGCAATCCCAATGTTCAATTCAACAATAAATTTTTTGTTGAAAGTTATAATAAAAACAAAATACAAAGTATGATTGCTATGAATTTTTGCAAAACCAAACGTTCAATTCACCAATAACATTGTTAAACTCTTTTGTATATCCAATAAAGCAACTCAATTTTTCTTTAAAACTAAACTAAACAAAATTGATGTAATAAAATCCCAATGAACCCAATGTTCAATTTACTAATTTAAAAACAAATTCTTCTATATATCCACTAAATTAATAAAAAGAAATGCTTAAAAAAATTTGAATAAATTGGTTGATGTAAAATTGTAAATCCGATGCAATTCTAGTATTGAATTCAACAACTGAAATGGCAAATCCTTCTTTTTATCTACCAAAATGACCTAAAGTTAAATTTTTAAACAATGTTGAAATCACAACATTCAAACCTAATACACAAAGTCATTTTCTAACAAAGACCCTTATCATGTTGTATTATAGGTTATAACAATGGAAAATTATTATCAGATTCTTTTACAATTCGTACTACATCAAATTTTAGAGATAGGTATTATTCTAAATGAATATTAAAAAAAAAAATACTAATTTCAGTAGCTAGCAATAGAATTTATTGTTCTCTAACTTTGAGAGAAGAATCCTATGGATCATTGAATGAGTGAGTCCCTAGGAGAACCAAGTGCTGCCATGGTGTAGACTGGTCTTGTAGTGTCCCTGTCGTACATCTGCGCCAGTCCTTGCGTGTTTTATCTTGGCAACAAAATTTGTTTTTCAATTTGTGATTGGAATTTTGGGAGTTTATAGGTGTGTAATATACCATTGGAAAGGTATTTTGAAGACCTTTCCAATGATATATTACATGCTCCAAAATTCTCAAAATTGCAAACACTAAACAAGAAAGAAATTGACGTCAGCGCCCGACACAAGTACGTCCCCACTTGGTCAATGTGTCCCTGCCCAAGCGTCCCCGCCCTGTTGTCGACTCCCTGCGTAGTGCATCTTGGCAGCAGATTTGTTTTTTGGTTTGTGATGGGAGTTTTGAGAGTTTTGGGGTGTGTAATATACCGTTGGAAAGGTATTTTGAAGACCTTTCCAATGATATATTACACGCCCCAAAATTCTCAAAAATGCAGACGCTAAATGAGAAAGAACTTGACGTCCGCGCTCGACACATGTACGTCTCCGCCCAGGCCAAAGTACATCCCCGGCCGGTCAATGCGCCCTCACCAAAGCGTCCACGCCTTGTCGCCAACTCTGTGCACAGTGCATCTTGGCAACAAATTTGTTTTTTGATTTGCGATGTGATTTTTGAGAATTTTGGGGCTTGTAACATACTATTGGAAAGGTATTTTGAAGACCTTTCCAATGGTATATTACACACTCCAATATTGGTAAAATTGAAGTCGCAAAACTGAAATTAAATAGCGTTAATTCCAATGGTGAGATTTTTCTAGTAAAAAATGTCCTGCCCTGATTGACGTCCGCGCCCTGACTGACGTCTGCGCCCCGAGACAGTCTCGTCCCCGCCCTGGCTTCCATCCGTGCCCCTACCGGTGCCGTCCGCGCCCTGGATCCTATTTGGCATCCAAGTGGCGTTAAAGTGGCAGCCACATCACCTGTTTTTTCAATGGTAAAAAGTCAACTTAGTGTTGACCACATCGGACGGGCAAGACCTCTATCGGACGGGCGAACCGGACGTCTGTCCACTATGACAACCCTGGCCTATTCTATAAGAAACCCCAGGAAGAAAACATCAATGAAACCCTATATATGATAACTCCTATTTTCAGTTGAGAAAATGAGCATAAGAGCTTCTATTGTGGCACAACGGCCTCCCGAAATGCAAACCACCATGGTCATAGATTTCCCACCCTAGACAATTTCTGCGTATTTGACAGTTGTATCTCCCCAAAACGCTAAAGTTCGTCCGTTGTCAAGATTGACAACGAAATGCGTTTCATCCAGGTTTTCCATGAGATTTTTAGCAAATTCCTTGGATGAAAATCCCCTTTGCAAGACCTCCAAATGGTAGGTGGTTTGCATTTCAATTTGAAGCTCTTTTTTAGGGCTACAAGTCAAACGACCACATTGGGATATAAGGACTATATTGTGGTTATCCATAAATTGATTGATCCAATTTGCTATGATTTTGCTGATCAACAAAACATCATCTTTGGGATCGACAGAGTAGGCTGTAAAAATGGACTCAGGAGCTACAAGAATGGAAAGGGTTAATGGTGCCTCCTTTTGCCCAAATAGCTTTGGCTATATGAGAATGAAGCGATGGGGCCTACAATATCTACATGGAATTGTTTACGTTGGTGCCACCATCGGTCAGCTTTTACAAGATTGGTAGGGAGTTGGCCACGGAAGTGTTCTGGGAAGGCTCGAATGACCTGAGCATTGAGTCCAGAGAAGCCATGAACGGCGACATCTTCAATCATCCAAGAAGTGACAGAACGGCGAGTGGCAAGGCTAGAAACTTATTAGAGACGGCAAGGGTAGGGCGGGGTATTGGGAGCAATTGGAGCAAGCAGAAGGCGGTCCATGGTCGGCTACAAAAAAAAAAAAAGTGTGGCTGTTATAAAAAAATGGCGACAAAAAAAAACAATTTTGCAGAGGAAATAAAGGAGAGAAAGACAAATCCAATGGTGTCACCCAATGTTCAATCACATACCTCAATCAAAAGTTGTAGGCGTCGGAAATTCAAAATAAAGTGGCGAGAAATTGAAGCAGGAAATGACGGAGTATAAACCCCACCCCCACCCTTCTCTTTGAAGAATCAGAGAGCTCTCCACCTCTCCCGAAAGCCGCTCCACTTCCCCTCAAAGCTTCTCCACAGTTTGTCCAATTTGGCCCACAGTTTCCCCACCTCTCCGGACAAGCTCTCACCGGACAACGAAAGAGCAAAGCAAGTAGGCAAGCGATAAAAAATTCCTTAGAGCGACAACTTCACAACAACTTCAAGAGGAGAGGCAAAAATTAGAGCTTCTCTAGGAAGGGCGAAAATCACAATTTCCGAGGGAAGGGCCAGAAATTGACGGTGGGAGTTAAGTGCCCCAACACTATTTACACATAAGTTCGTAAATAGTGTTAGGGGTAAAAAAAGAGAACAACAATAATTATCACCCAACACTATTTACCAATTTCAATGTACTGTATGAAATAAATCCAAGAAATTGATGATTTTTCATATCAAAATTAGGACCTCGAATGTAACTTCATTTGACTACTCTATGTAAAAATCTAATAACATAATTGCACAAAAGTGAATGAGTAAATTCAAAAAACAAGTTGATTAACAAGACTGAACTAGTTATGAGAATCAATTAATACGTAACAAAAGTTAGTCATTCTCATGATGAGTGAGCCTCAGTGACATGTCATTTTTGGACTAAATGCTGCGGAGTTAAATTAAAGCAACAGAAGCCCATCGAATTAGAGGTATTTCCCTAGGGAAAGGAAAGGACACATGTCTTAATCATTTTGGAGAAGTAATCAACAATTTCTTCAATATGCATGTAATACTTGGGTGATACCGGTTGATATTTGTATCAAAACTAGGTGAAACCTTGATAAAATTTGGCTATTGGTCTTAGAAATACAACAAGAATTTGGCTATTTTGACTAGTGTTTGGGAAATTTTTGGAGCTTCTGCAGCTAATTTCCTCCTTCAATGAATATGGACCAATTTTTTTCTAGTGGTCATGAGGTTGCATCCTCTCAATCACATCAATATTAATTTCTCACCAACCAATTTTTTCCAAGCTAAAATTAACATTGGCTAAATTGCTAGATTCCTATAATGCAATAAAAAACAATTTCAAATTAAAACTTCACTACTAATTAATATTGCATCTTTAATAGGGTTTAGGAACTTGGCATAGCCCTTTACCATTTGAAGGCCAAGGATCCTTCCAACTCATCCAAGATGTAGTTGAGAATAGTAATCAAAACTTGCATGAAATCAAAAGAGTTTAGGAATCAAAGTTTTCATCTTTTTCAAATGGTTTTTATGCTGAATTTATAAGGTATTGCTTATGATTGATTTATAAATAAAATGCTTATAGAATAAACGCTTATAGACAATCATCAGGATGTAGTGAGCACCTAACTTTATCTAATCCTTAAAGAAAAAATAATTCATCATTTGAAAATGCCCAATTTAACTTGTCATAATTTGAAATTATAATCTAGTTGATGCCAATTGAGCTATATGCATATCATGAGAATCAACGGTGAAGAGTATTGTATGTGTAGGTCCAACCAAAGATTTTGAAAAAAAAAAATCACCATATTACCTATTCAAATAACTACCAACAAAAATGTAATCTAATTTTGCTGGTTTGGTTTGGTTTTCAAAAGGTTAGAGGTTCAAGTTGAGATTCTAAACAAGATTTCTGCAAGAACTATAACAAATTGTCACAATACAAATTGAATGCATTATAGAAGTCGTTGATCAAAGCCAATAAATTGTTCAAGCATTTTCAATATGCATTTTATACTATTATCCAAATTCCTTAAAACACACTAAGGCCTCAAAAGAAAGTGGGATTTCTTTGGTCAATTTATTGTTGCACGGTAACTATAAATTATTGAAGAAAAATTGCCAATTCAAACATTTCTATCTTTCTACTATAAGAACCCCACCTTTTTTAGACATTAGCATCAAACAAACATGTTTTTCAAAACATGAGCAAAAAGATAGGATTGTAGCCTTTGGAGGTAGAATTTTGTTCGATGTTGCAAAAAACATGTGACTGTCAGTTGCAGAACAAGTTGATGTTGTGTGCAACGGTGATATTTGAAAGATGTCTAGAAGAATGTCATCGCATTTTATGGAACATTTAGAAAAATAGAGACTTGCTATATTAGCAAAGGATTCTAGTTTCACTACGGATAAGTTAGTAGAAGTTACTATGGACTAGAATAAAACATAGACCACATGTGAAAAACAAATAGGAGGGGCAGATCCTTGGGAGGCTTTCAAAAAAAAGTTACATGGATAGAAAAAATATAGGGAGATGTTTATATTTTTCATTGCACTTCCAATGTAGCTCTAATTGTATTAATAGATCTTAAATAATTAGTGTAATGCATTCTACATTATCTAATTTCCATAAATATGTGTTTTCATTATCCCATATACTTTAAAATTGAACATGAATTGTTCTCAATTTTAGAAGATCATTTTTTTGACGATGTATGAAATTCAATTCGTCCTATTCTCATTAAGTTCATGTGTTTACCTTATTATAAACAACAAGACATTTGGGGAATTGAAAAATGATTTTGCTATTTGTTGCAGTTTGTATTAAAGTAATTCCATTCCTCCTTGATATGTCATCCAACAAGGATGAAATATCAGCACACTTTGACGCCATCTAAAAGTTTGAAGAGTAGACATCAATTGAGACGTCAACTAAATCATCAACTAAAATGTCCAAATGTTTTTTGCAATATCAATTGAGATGTCAACTACAACGTCCACATCTTTTTTGTGACATCAACTTTGACAACTTTGTATAATTCAAAAATCCACATATCCCATATGGTTTGTCTTCCCTCTTACCACCTCACTTATATAAATAATTGTCTTTTTTGTCAATATATTCACTATAAGTGGCTTTTCAAGCCATGTGACATAAATTCCAAATATAGTGTATAATATATTGTGTATGATGTACAATGTATGACACATTGTGTATGGTTATGACCTATTTTGTATGGTATACTATGTGTAATGTACATCAAAGTTGATGTTGCAAAATGTTTGGATGTCAAAACCTATGTCTCAAAAAATGTCTCACAAATTAACTAGATGTCTAAGTTGACGTCGCTAAAAACAATATCAAAATTCTTCTTGACGTTGCTCAAAACACCATTAAATTTCTCAAACATTATGATGTCAAATGCTATGTCAACTACCACATCATCTTCGAGTTTGAGTGAAAAAATCCCATGTAGCATTGTCCGCTCATATGGCGCTTACATGGAGGTGATGTGACTACTACATGGTGCACTTTTGGTCCCTTCTTTGACCTTATCTGTTACGATGTTGCTATAAAAACATGGCACGTTTTGTCATATTTTACCATGTTTTTGTCATGTTAGTCTTGAGGGATTTTTTAGAACATCAATTAGGACATGCCTAACATTAGAAAAAAATATCTACATATCTATTAGCTTGTCTAAAAAAAGGAATTTTCTTATAGTGTATTAGTGTATATTAGTTGTCAAGCTAGGCTCAATGAAACCATTTTCCATTAGTCTGTCATTGTGAGAAAACTTGCTACGCGTGGAAATTTAGGCTCACTGTACTCTATAAGGCATTAGAGATCCCGACAATTGACACCTATTGGTTGGACTTAATGTGGCAACAATGCATTCTGGATTTAAAGTTGCCTTGTCAACTTAAGCGGGGTACTACCATGTAGTCATTCTTTGGGGGATGGTAATTTGGATCTCGTGGTTGGATAGAAACACAATTTGCTTCAATACTTCCCTCTAGCTGATCCACAAGCTCGAACAAGTGTTAGATATAGAAAGCTTTTATAGATCATGTCTGCATTGTATGACTTAAATCCAAGAAGCTTTCAATTGTGAACTTTATTCAACAAGATGGAGGTATTCTTGAGGCATTTCAACAACACTTGGTTGCAAATATGGTTCTTTGGAGCGTATTCTCAATGAAATCTAGCCTCCTCCAAGATGGGGAACTTCAATTAGTTTTTAGTGGTCTTGTAGTCAATTGCTGACTAGCATTCATTTACAAGTTATTAGTGGCCTTGTGAGGTTAGAATGATAATTAGATATGCAGTTTTAAAAACATAATTTTTTTTGCAGTGAACTTATTTCCCTGGTCCATTGCACTATTTCCTCTATCAATGGAAATTATCCATGTGTTTAAAAAAAAAATTCCTTAAAATTGCCTAAGTTGTTGAATACCTTAGTTTAATATCCTATCCCATAAAGTTGATACCCATGTATGACCCTTGCCTTGCTCGAGGTATTAGCCATTGAATATTATCCCATGGCGGCAAAAATTTGGTAAGTATTCAAAAGAGATGGGGAACATATCCAGCCTCCAATTTGGGGGGCACTCGTCGATTTCCGGCCCTACTAGTTTATTTTGCATCCTTTGTTTTTTTCAAAATATAACCAATTTTTTTTCCCATTTTCATTGGCTAAGTTTGAACTAGCCGCCGTTTTTTCCCAATCAATGATTTTGATTTGGAAAAAAAAGAAAAATTTCCTTTACAAAAAATAGCCAACATCTTTTGGCTGTAGCGGTGCACACAAAACACACTGGAAGAGACACTGGAAGAGATCGGAACTACCCCAAAGCCTAGTCAACCTAAAACATTCCAGACTGAAGTCATACAAAGGCAAATTAAAGGCTCCAAACTTAATATACTCTAACTGAATTTTTATATTTTTTGCAGCAAAGTGGGCCAACAAAAGAACAAAGGGACTGATTGATGCTCCCATGCATTTGCTACAGTAGGAGAAGCCGGATAAAATGCCCCAATTACAGGAAACTAGAATTTTGCTTCTCCATGTCCGCAATTCTCTCCGTCTGGGCAACGAAACCAGTATCTCAATTGTGTCATCAGAAAAAGAATGAAAAATAAAGGTTGAGGTGATAGCTAACCATAAAATAAATAAATTTGAGGTGATTCCATGCATGCACTGTTGCACTGTTACAACAGAAGCAGGCAAGCACATGAAATTCCGGTTCACTGATTTGTACAAACAGTAGGGGTCGTCACACCTTCTCCACAAATGAAATTTCTATGAAGAATGAGAGGTTGGTGAGAGAAAAGAAGAGCCAATGGGGAGCTGTTCTGCATGAAGAAGGTGTGACATCCCTTTTCGGTGTGTGGAGGATGGAGAACGGAAATTGGAGAATGGTTTTACATGCAAAGCTGGATGGGGTGAAGCAAGCATGGTTCAACGATCCAATCAAGCAAGCTAGAGTTCTTGACGCCTTATTAGACACGTTGGAATTCCCCAGTGACTAGCTCCCACTGGAAGCCAGGCTGTGCGGGTGCTAACTGGTGGTGGGGATGGATCTGCTGCGTAATCAAAGGTGGGCAAGAGAATGCCGGGCAACTAGCTCCCAGCAATGGGCCCAATCGGGCTCCATCCATAGTGCTCCATGCAGCAAGTCCATCCCCACCATCGGTTAGCGCCCGCACGGCCTAGCTTCCGGTGGGAGCTAATCACTTGGCATTGGAATTCTGAAGATGTTGCACGAGTGAAGTGAAAACGACATGTGACTGAGGTGAAGTAGCATGCGGCTGAGATGAAAAATTCTCCAAGAAATATTCTTCATGTTCATTTTTCACCTCCGGAGAAGAAGAATGGGAATTCTCAATTCTTGGAGAATAGGAGCTCCGCAAGCCACTGACGGGCAACAAGAGAGCGCCATGTCCCCATTCTCTGAGATTGAGAATGGGGGTGAAGAAGGTGTGACTACCCCTAGTGACTGAGTGAGGCGGGGAAACTACTCGTACTAACTTAAAAGATTAGTTTCACTACAAAATTTCATTTGCTACAAGGTACTCCGGAGTGTAATAATACAGTAATATTTCAGTCTGTTGTACTTAAGAAAAATAGAGTAACTCTGGCAAATTAGACAAATCGATGTACATGTACAGTAGCTGGAAAGAAAATTGCAGTTAGAAATAAATGGAATAAAAGCAGCCGGCGGGGAGACTGACTGAATGCTCACAGAACCAATAACTGGAAAAACATCTAAATTTACAGGTAGAGTAAACATGGAAATCAAGTAGCCGGACGACACGCCCAAATTACCGAACCCTGTGGAAAAAAAATATTAACTGGAAGGAACTGAAGAAAAACGGGGTTCTCTGTCGGCTAAGGAATATGTAAGACAGGCATACACCGTTCCAAAATGGAGCTCGCAGTCGCCGTTTGTCGCTTGTCAACAGGAAGCTCGCCAAATGTGCCGAAGCAAATTGACCGTATCAGGTGGAACTCATCCTCATCATCACTTCCAAACAACTTTTTAAAAACATAAAATTATTTTATTTTATTTTATATTTTTGGGTCACAAAAGGAATAATGCTTCCACACAAATTTCAATCCGCAAGTAGTTACGTAACGTACCGCACCCCGCCAGCTTGCCGATTTCTTCAAACCCATTCCCTTTCCCACCGGGATTCTGATGCCAACATACCAATACGGACTGATCCATCACTTTCAATGCTAGCTAGCTGGTGCTTCGTTGTGTACGTCTCTTTCATGAGAGTAGATCGATCACCCCAGGAGTGCAGACTTGGATCGAAGCTTTGCCCAAATTTTTGAAGTTTTGTTTGCCAAAGCTTCCAAGTTTTGGTCGAGATTATTACTATCAAGTTTTTGAGCTATTTGGAGTTCTGTTTCGGACTATGGAGCTTACGAGTGGGCTCTGGAGTTGGCATCACGTTTTCGTAATTGGAGGTGGTGGGAAAGTTTTGGGAAGCTGGGATGTAGTTGTTGCAGTTGTGTTTGTGGTGCTTGGGTTGTATGTGGCTGGG
The DNA here is from genome assembly GCA_951230915.1 of Antitrichia curtipendula. Classification (NCBI taxonomy): domain Eukaryota; kingdom Viridiplantae; phylum Streptophyta; class Bryopsida; order Hypnales; family Leucodontaceae; genus Antitrichia; species Antitrichia curtipendula. The sequence goes on along the minus strand of OX579640.1, from coordinate 23,401,832 downwards.
GTGTATCAGCGGCGCAAGGAGCGTTCCGTTCCGGGGCCTTGGCCTTGGCCGGTTGTTGGTAGTTTGCTGGTTTTGTACAATGAGCTTCCGCACTTGGCGTTGCAGAAGTTGTCGAACAAGTATGGCGGGCTTATGTATCTGCAATTAGGTACTATTTTCAAACAGACCTCTCGATCACTGGAGTTTCAACTCTTTCACTGTAAGTTTATGATAGAGTTTGCATGCGGGACATAGTCTGTTGATGATAGTGTGGCAAGTGTGTAAAGATCTTCTACAATGTTGTTTAAGAGAAGGTCATTATCAATAGGATGAGTGCACGTTGGAGATTGTTGGTAGTTTGCCGGCTTTGTTCAATATAGGAACTCCCACATCAAGCCGGTTGCAGAAGCTTTGCAGCAAGTAGGGAAGGCTCATGTAGAAACCTCCATGTACTTGCATTCAAACCTCTAAAATCTTTTCAGAAAGACACACTGATATGAGTGTCTGATAGTCAATGACTGTGTGCAAGATATTTAATCTAGAATGTCAGTTTAGAGAAACGCATAATCAAGAGGTTCGAGTGCACTTTGGGGATCATCACCACGACGCTATCGATCGATCTCATGCCAACATTGAATTTCCTGTCTAGATCCCTCAAACCTTGTGTCCAGATCACCTAAAACCTTGTGTCTAGATCCCCAACCCTGTATCTAGATAACCCAAACCTTGTGTCCAGATCACTCAAATTTTTTATCCTGATCACTTAATTCTTGAGTTCAGATCTCTCACATTCTGACTCTTGAACCCTCCAACCTTGTGTCTAGATCCCTCAGATTTCATGTCCAGATCCCTCCAACCTTGTGTCCACAGATCACTCAAACTTTGGCTCTAGATCGCTCCAAACTTTGTCACTAGAGCTCGTGACCCGACGCATTGTTGGCGCCCTTGCAGGTCAGAAATCGTGCTTGGTGATTTCCACGGCGGCAGCCGCGAAGCAGGTGTTCCGCAAGCACGACGCCAGCTTCGCTTCTCGCCCTCCCATGCTGGCCTGCGACATCATCACGGGTGGCACGTACCGCAGTCTGTCGTTCGCCCCTTACGGACCCTTCTGGCGTCAACTCCGACGAGTGGCCAACACGCAGCTCTTCTCCCCCGCCGTGCATTCCTCACACGAACCTATCCGCAAAGGGGAGATGCATCACATGATGAAAGCTCTCTTGGAGGATGCTCAGAATGGGAAGACTGTTAACCTCAAGAGCTGGTTGACGGGGGCCACGGCTAACAACATGACAATGATGCTCACCAACCATCGGTAAGGAATGACGGGAAGCATTGGTGAATCTCTTCAATGTGTTAATGAGAAAAACTCGCCAACTTGGCAATTTTTGAGTTCAACAAACTTCAGCATACTTCGTTGATCTGAAATCTCTACCTCTCAATAGAGAAATTTTCGATTCAACAACATTTTGTTGAAATTGCTGAAGTGATAATTGTGAAACCTGGTGACGTCACTGAATTGGAAGTAGAGTTTGCAGCTTGCGTAACTAGACTTCTTTCTCACCTCTCTCGCACTTGGGTAATGACATCATATTATACTGAATTTGAATGACAAGTTTTCGGCATTAGTTGTTCATCGTCTCGCTCATGAAGATAATGAATTCTCTTGTTGAACACAAACAAGTACTGCTTGACATTCTCAAAATTTCCTTTTTACTGAATGTTGTGACTGGTCAGTAGCAAGTTCAGCCACATTCGCATTCAACGCGCACTTCCCAAGGATTGAAAGGATCATGATCCGTGTTGGATTCTCCCATGTCTAGGTACTTCGGAAGCACTGCCAGCGCAGAAAACCAGAAAACCAAACGGGAATTGGATGAGTTGATGCGACGCAGCTTCGCTGCGCTTGGAAGCTACATCATCAGCGACTACGTCCCGTCCTTGAGCTTCATTACGAAATGGCAGGGCTGGTTGTCGGAGATTCGTGGGGTGCGGGTCCTGGGGGCCAAGGTCGTAAGCAAAATCATTCAGGTGGACAAGCACAGGGAGAAAGCGAAAGAACGAGCAAGCGATGCGGAGTATGTTCCTGACTTCGTGGACGTCTTGCTGAAAGCGCCACTCAATGACGGCCACTTGCTTGCTGACCGCGACATCGTCACTCTAATTGTGGTAAGCAAAAAAACTAACCTAGCCCTTGAAGAGAGAGAGAGAAATAACGCGAAACTAAACCCTGAACCTTAAACCCTGAACCGATTCTCTTTGGCCTAAATTAAGAGAATGGTCATCCCAAGTCTCATTTTATAGCGAACAGGACAAGCATCTCTGAGATAATGTGGACCGGTCCAAAAATGAGGATTGGATGAGAGCGCTGAAGTGGAACTTGAAGCATTCTACTAAGTGCCTTGAAACTTGAAGCTTTCCACTAAGTTTTGATTCCTTTAAAATTGCCTGCATGAGAACGCCTTTGCAATCTTTGACACCAAGCCGAGTGGTCATGGCCAGTGGTTGATGATTGCGGGAACAAACACAATTATCTTCAATAGCACCAAATCCAACCCTGTCTGAATTACTGGTTTAAATCCTTCCGTGACAAAATTTATTTTCATTGCAAGAGGATTAAAACACAGGCAAATGCTTTGAAATTGGTCAGTTTTTGGAGCCACGATTAACAAATCAGAGTTTCCTTGTCCAGTGCTTGATGAACGCCGGAACAGACACCATAGCCAACATGGTGGAATGGGGCATGTCGGAGCTGATGGTAAACCCTCACATCCGTGAACAAGCGCAATCCGAGATCGACACCGTGGTAGGCCAAGACCGTCTTGTCCAAGAATCCGACCACGCGCACTTGCCCTTCCTGCAAGCCATTGTGAAGGAGACGTACCGGATGCACCCTGCGCTCCCACTGGGTCTCCGAAGAGAGTCCCACGAGCCCTGCGTGATAGATGGATGCGAGTTCCCTGCGCACACCGAGCTCATTCTGAATACGTACGCCATTCATAGAGATCCTAATGTGTATGAAAGGCCGAATGAGTTCCGGCCGAGACGGTTTCTGGAGGAGCACAAGGAAGTGGATCCCTTATCAGGTCTGCGTAGTAACCCTCAAATCCTAATTCTCGGTTCTCTCTCTTGGTACACTTGGTTGGCTTTCATAAACTTTACACTTCTATGTGAGTAAGTAGAGAGGACATTCTAGGAGTCGCTTTGCCTTGTTGTCAAACTAGAAGCAGCCAAAGAGGTCAAGTTCTAATGTTAAAATTAGTTTCCAGAAGATGCCTTCCCCTCGTTTTCGAAGAGCCTCTCCCTAAAAATTTTGCTGGCCAACAATTCCGATTCCGATTCTCCTCTGACAAACATTGCACACTTCCATGTAGAATTCCTGAAAATCTTTTGTAACTTCTGCAAAGTTTGACCGATTTCTGTACATGGTTTCTCTTTCTTGCTTTTCTCTTAGCCCTAACCCTCGTCTTCTCTTTCTTGTTTTCTCGCTTAACCAAAACACTCTGGTTCTCTTTCTTGTTTTGATCGTAACCCTAAACTTTTGAACCGCATTGCTGGTCTCATTACTGTTCAAAGAGGAGCGCGCAGCTAGACTCGAGACGTCTTACATGACTTTTATGTTTTTGTCCATTCTTTGTTTTTGAATTTAATACTGTGAGCTTCTTAAATCGTTTTGTACTACGATTCAAATTTTGTTATTAACTTGAATTGGTAACTATATGTGCAGGTCATGATTTCTATCAGCTGATTCCGTTCGGCGTCGGGCGCCGTATGTGCCCGGGCTACAACCTCGGAAACGTGATGGTCACTTCCATGATGGCAAATTTGCTGCAGTGTTTCGACTGGTCGCTGCCTAAAGGACTGAGCGCGGAGTCTCTGGACATGTCGGAGTATTACTCGTTCTTGAGCTTCCGGAGCTCGCCCTTGTGCTTGATCGCGCAACCCCGGAGTGCTGCGTCTCTTCTGTTGCAGCAAGCTTGAAGCGTTGCTCCGCCAAAGCTCAGAAACTGCTGGATGTTTGAATTTGATCCTTGAAGCTAGAGTAGGCTTGAGACTTTGCAGCATTCTGCATCTGCAAGTGTGTAGTTTGAAACAGGGCTCCGCTCTAGCTCAGAGTTGCTGCAAGTTTTGAAAGTTGAAACGTTAGCTGGAGACTGGAAAACAATATTCTGGAGCTGCGGGCTTCAAGTAGGAAGCGGTGATCCGCCAAAACTCGGAATTGCTGCATGCTTTGAAGCTTGAAGCTAGAGTTGGGTTGAGACTTGCCAGCATTCAATTCTGCATCTGCAAGCTTGAAGTTTGAAATGGTGCTCCGCCATAGCTCAGAGTTGCTGCAAGTTTTGAAAGTAGAAGCGTTGGCTTGAGATTGGGCAACATTGTGCAGCTGCGAGCTTGAAGTTTGGAAGCGGTGCTACACCATAGCTCAGAATTGCTGAATGTTTTGAAGATTGAAGGAGTCTCGGCAGTGGGGTTAGACTAATTTTGTACCGGCACTAATTATTATTTAATTGGTGACATAGGAAACTGCTAGGAGCTCTATTCAGTTTGTCTCCATGACTGGGGGTAAGTTCAAGCTTGCCGATTTCAATGGAAGTATTTATAATAGAGTCTCCATTGGTCCGTCAAAAGTTCATCTAGGCAAAACACTAGCTACAAGATTTGGAGAGCGAATCACTTGAATGTGTGCCTTATGTGTGTAAATTGCTATTTCAGCTTCCAATCAATGCCAAGTCTCCAAGTGTGTAAAATAAAAAAGAGTCTCATCATTGATTATTTAATGTACTATTTTGAAGATGACTAAGGTATGTGACCTGTTTCGACAATGTTAAGTGTTTTAGCATATGTCCGATTGTGCGATGGTGGGAGGATAATTTTGACCAGTTCGAAAATACAAATAATGAAGATTGTACTAATTTTTGCTAATTTTTCATCAAGTTTGGGATTAATAGAAGTTAAAGAAGTGTAGATACAATTTGACTTTTTTATTTATGTATTGGCAAATCTATTTCCAAGAAGCAAAAAAATAAAAATTGGTTGTAGCAACTTCATTGGTGTCAATGTCAATTATTTGTTTCAATAATAAAGTTGATAAAACCACATCATATTTCCCTCATTCATGAAAATAGGTCCCCCTATCTTGTGCAAATGGGAATGGTGGTCATATTCCTTAGTAGCATTTGGTAGAGTTGCAAAACAATGTTTACTCTCCCAAAGAGAATATTTTGGTAGGACCATGCATTTTTACTCACATAAATCATTTTTCTGGCCCTGTGAAAAACAGGGCAGCTGCACTTCACAAGCTCACTTTTCTATGAAAAAATGTCTAAAATGTTGGTGCATCTTTGGGTTCTTTTTTCTAGACAAGTTGGCTACATGCTTAAAAAATTTCAGATCATTTGGAATTATACAACATACAAGAAAAAAGTAGAAAGTATAAAGAAGTAGATAATGATGTAAAATACTAAATTGTTAAGAATTTAGTTATAGAATTGAAAAACGATGCTAGCATGTGAGCCTAGAAATGTGAGCTTATGAGCCTTGAGCCTAGAAGTAAGTAAGTACTTTACAACTATTGAAGTGTCTATAACATACATACTTTTAATATAAGTACATTGTAACCATGGAAGGCGTTTATAATATAGATACTTATAACATAGATACCTATAAAATAAATATCCTATAACCATAGAAGAAATCCATAATATAAATACTTATAACAAAGATACCCATAATATAATTAGTCGCATGTAATATAAACATTATATAACCATGGAAGGTGCCTATAGCATAGGTAACCACAATATAAAGACCTATAATATAAATATCCTATAATTATGAAAGGTATTTATAATATACATACCTATATCCTAGAAGCCTAGGAGCCTAGGCTCACATGCTAGTAATTGTGTCACATGTACTTGCCTATATTGCTCCAAAATGCATGCTGATCCTTTAAGGGTTAATTCATGTTGACATTTTAAAAAATTTGAATTTTTCTTCATAATATTTTTGTTCAAAGTTTTTTCTTTTGTTTTCATCCTTTGTTTTCACTTCACGCCCTAAAAGTTAAAATTTTTTTTTAATGAAATGTTTCTATCCTCATAGATGATTGCACTTCTAAAAACTCAAATCTTCAATTATATCAAATATTAAACTAATAGAACAAGATATATCATGATAGTTGGAAGTTGATACATGTGCACCTTCAACCACATGAAAGCTTCATGTGGTTGAAAGTTGAAACATTCTAATTTGCAACTTCGAAGATCAAATGCAACATGAGGACTACATGAATCTAACATGATTAATATAACATTTAGAACATTCTAAAACTAATGAAAGATTCTAATACCTAAGACAACAAAATAAAATAAAAATGTAGTACAAAAATGTCAATCCATCTCGATGTAATAACTTATATGCACTTAATTTGATCACTTGATTCTATTGTATGGAATGTGAACCTCTGCATGTTAATTTTGGAACAACCTTGATGGATCATTTTGGTTGGTCAAATAAACTATGTACAAACGTCAAGAATAGCTCATAAGTTGATTCATAGTTTCACACTTCACACCCTTCCATAGTGCTCCCATGCTGCATTATGGCTAGCACAGCAAGCTACTGCGTATACTAGTACCTGTGGCACATACAACAAGGACAAATAGGGTGTTAAAAAACATGTCCACTGGTCTTGGAAAATGAATGACTGGTTGCATTCAACCTGTGAAACTTGTCCCACCCAACTTGAAAAATAGATGGTTTGTTGACAGGTCACAAGTCGCCCTTGAAAAGACAACTTAGCTTGAAAACAAAGCTCATTTTGCAAGTGTATACTTGACTTGAAAACAAAGGCACTTGGTTGATTTCTTTGTTAATGTCTCAATTTGTTTATCATCCAATTTTTGGGCTTCCCCGCCAGGCCTAAAGATGATGCCTTTAATATATCATTGACATCAATTTGGCACAACAAGCAAAAAAATCTAATTCTCTTTCAAGTAAAAAGTATATTCCTTTAGAATATTGAACCTATGCTCACAAAACTTGGAAAATAGGGCCACGAGCTCAAAAAGAATGTTCTACATGCTTAATTCAATTGATGATTGATTTGATGTTGTTCCATTACCAGAATGAGGAATATGACAAGAGTGACAATGCCAGCAACTCTCCCAGTTTGCTTCAATTCTTGTGCCACCCCACCCCTGACAATAGGAAGCAAACATCAACCTTATTAAGTAGAGAATGATATTGAGCAATAGTTCCACTTTAGTTCCTTCTAATGAAAACTTGTGATGATCAACTTCATACTCAAAATCTTATAAACTATTGCTAGTAACCTACTAAACCATTGATTTAATTGTAATATCTTTCAAACTGTGACATTTAAGAAGTGGTACATAAAACAAATACTAAGGTAGTAGACCTTGTTTGCGCCATAGTTCAAAAGCACACACACACCTATTTGTGGCACTATGAATCAATAGTGTACATTTCAAACTTTCAAATGTACTCTATTAGTACAAAGTAGTTACAAAATGACACATATAGTCACATGACACAAATAGACTCTCCTTCCATAATGTGCATTGATGACAACAATGGCGGACTAGTTGCATGATTGTCATTGCTAGAAAGTAACTAAGAATAAAAAATTTGCCCCCAAACTTAAAGAGTTTGTTGGGGGTAGTTCTACTAACAAAGCCACATGAACCAAAATTGCAGGAATTGGAAAAGATATTGTTCACACTTAAGAAAAGTTACACATGCACTTCTATTACTCACTTGCATGAATCGCATTCGTAGCACTTCACTGTGACATTATTTGAGTATTTTTGGCAATCAAAGTTGGTAGTTGATGAAGTATTGCTAGAAGAATAGGTATCAAATGTACCAGGTGAGGTCATCGGATATCCACACCTACAACATTCCAAAACACTGGTGAAGATCCAAAAATACAAGAAGATATTCCTTTGCATGACCCAAGGAAGTTGGGCCACCTCATCTTTAGAAAGAACATTCTTTCCTAGATACCTGAACTGTCTTCAATTTAACAAGAAGACTCATGTAAGTGGTGAATAATGTTAAGGTCGTAAATCAACAATTCAACATCAATTCCAAAATTCAGAACTTGATCAACCAAGAATAGAAAGGTATTCAATCTCACTTTGAAGGTGGTCGACAACAGCCAGACTGGATTGGATTTAAACTTGTTGACAGGTAGGCATGTGGCTGCAAATATTTGCCATGCACCAATTCCCATTAATAAGCTCTAATTGCAAGTAGGAAAACACTCCATAATGATCTACTCAAATTCTTAATATGTTTATTTTAATTAAACCATCTAAACTTAGAAACATTTGCAATAGAACTATATTTAGTTCAACATATGTAGCATGGCACTATCAAACCTGACCGTTAGCCAATTTCATTTTGGCACTTAGAAACAAACCATTACAAACTTCTAGAGAATTGAACCATTCATTTGATTAGATGGCCATGTCCTTGGAGGGAAGCAAACCACTTGCTGAGTCAGAAACATTCATGCTAGAAACTTATGTATTTGTTTAGTAATAAATCTATGGATAAGAATGATGATAAAAAGTTGTCATATTTTAGGAAGTAAATCAAATTTATAATACTTAAAACCCCTAGTAAAACGTCAATATTGAATTTTTCCAACAAACAAACTAGAATATCCAACCATACTCCTCTCCTAGATGACTTGGTTTGACAATTCTTATAAATTAGAACTCCCGGAAAATTGATATTGAAAGGTGGACAAATACCGAGATTTTGTTGAAGCTTGCACAATTATTTGTCCCTGCTATACAAGCTTTCACGTGGTTCCAATTTGATTGCTTGCCCAACTGTATTCAAAGTGAAGTTAGCTGAGAGATAAATTTTAATCTTATTAGCTCTTTACAATATCAATATTAATACGAGGTCATGAATAAGTTCCCCACTACAACATCTATGAATTTAAATTATGCTGTCCTATACAGTGACTCATACCGTACTTCTAGAGTTACTAACTGACATAGAGTTTCAAACCAAGTTTCAATCCCTCTACAAAGTCAGTATAGGTGTAAGTATATCCTCAATCTATTGAACCTCATTTTATGATGATTGACAGAATTCTTTTTCAATCACAAAACAACTAGCACCTATTCCTTGGAATATGAAAATATCTGAGTAGCTCATTTATATAGCAAAGATCCAATAATTTCTGAACAAACTAAGTTACATCATGGCACAAGGATGGCACCCAACTCACTTTATCTTGCACGTACTTTGAATATGCGCTGAGCCTGTACTCCTTAAATCTGAAAATTGAGCACGAAATGCTCGAAAATTAAGCTCAGTGTGGTATCGAAATACAAGTAGTGCAAGAACACCGGAATGGGGGGCCACTACTTATCACTCCATCCAAAGAAAGGTCACGTATTTGATTAACCACTCTTCAGTATTTTCTAGATTTAATTGGCAAAAAACTCTTTAGATTTTCTTTTAAACTATCCCGATAAAATTCAAATCTACCAGTTTTCGACAATAACGATGGAGCTGCAATTCGCCATGCTAATAACAAAGATGACGATCAGATCAGTGGATAAATACGAGGCTTACATCTGGCCATCGACTGTGTAACCGCGGCCTGGAGCTGTCACCACGAATCTAGATTGATCAAATCCCACAGAATTAATTCGTTTACAAGCATCACTTAGTTTAATTTATGTCATATTACTGTTAAGACACCTGTCACTTGACTCCTGCTGAATTGATATGAATACAAGCCTACAAGGCTCATACACTGAACTTGACAGTTCTTCAACTCCACAGAGCAGAAGACATGATCCTATATAACTGTGCAGAGGCGAACATGTCCTGGACATTTGGATTATTTATTCTTAAGAGAACAACACGGCATGAAGTTTAGAATTATCAGTTAGCACTTAGCAGTAGACTCACATGAAAATGGTCACGATCAGAAACGTGAGGAGCACAAGAAACATCAAGAACAGGTACTATCCTTCGGTCAAGGCTTCATAAGGGAATGAACTTCAATTTCAAAATAAAAGAACGTAATTATGATAAAATTTTGGTAATTAAAACGAAAATTTCATGTTGCACACAACAACAGGCCCACTTCACTGACGCCATAACATACCGTTATATGAAGTATCCACAAACCAATTCAAGCTATAAATAATTTAGGTCCTTCAGCTACAATAATCGTTTCGCTATAGGTTCAAATTGCAGATATAAAATGAGAAGGATACGGCGTATAGGACAGGAACAATAGCAAACCAAGACCCCCAAAGCCCCAGCACCGCTCTGCACAATTGAGACAGCCATTCCACCATGTACACGGATTAGAGGTGTTATAGATTACAACGGATTCGATAAATACACACAACTACGCGATTATGTGAAGTCAAGCAGCTAATACAAGTTGCTAATTAAATCAATTGTTCGTTAGTGCACACAGCACGCCCCAATACATACAACGATAGATTTTCAAGATCTGATTCATGTTTAGACTTCTCCTTGGAGCACATTTCACATGCAAGGGATCAGTCACAGAAGAAATCACATCCAATATATGGAAATTGGAAAAATGCCCTTTCGTTTCTAAATTTTATTCCTAGTGTATCCTAGTGTATTCTATTTTATTCTGTCATCACTGCATATGGAATTCTCAAAAAAATTCATAGATGGACATTTTCGATTTCTCCTGTGAGTCCAAGGAGAGACAAACATTATGTCTCCCAATACTTTTACGACCTAACTCAATTTAGTCTACACCGTGATCTGTGCGTGAAATGCATCAAATCAGGAATAGCTAGACCCTTTGCTCAATGACTAGAATGCAAGGCTCCTTCAAGAAACTTACACGACTAAAAAGAATGCTCCAACAATGAAAACTGGGGCAAGGAGACTTCTCTCGCAATCGCCAGGTCTGGTCGCAAGCCATATCCCCAGTGCGATGATGACCAACGACATCAACTGCACACACAACCACAAACGTCATTCAATTCGTCACTGAGCCCATGCACTTGGAGTAGAGCTCGAACCCTTGAGTTAATAACAATAATTGAACTGTAGTTCCATAAATATATAAGCGCTGCAATGCGCAGGTTTAAAATTGGCGATGCTAGTAACGGCATAGAAAGTTGTAAGTGTGTAACTACCACAGCAAGAATGTTAACCCATTTAATGAGTAAGGCACTCTTGGAAGCGGGCCGATCAGAATTGAAGTAGATCACAGAATGATCCATGATGAATTGGAAGTGAATGAGGTCTACCAAGCTCTCTCCAACAATGTCTGGGACTGAAATCTGTAAGATAAAGTAGACTATTACTATACTTCGGCTTCAGGGCCTGCGAGGCAGAACGCAATTTGCCCAGCCAAAGACATGAGTTATAATGAAGACGAAAAAATTAGTATCCGCCAGTTCTAGTCGGACCATGAAATTCACAATTGGGGACACCGACTACAGGAAGCGAATATTCCAAATCTGCAAATTCGAAATTTCTCATTCTCAAGCGGAACAGGAGGATGTCACAGTCGTCGGAGCTCATTCATTCCAGCTAGAGTACAGTAGTCGAAGCGGAATAAGAGATCCTCCAAATTTGATTTGTCGGAGCTATTTCTAGAGATCTACTTACAATAGGCGAAGCAGACGTACTACGACCTCAGAAACTCGCCGGAGAATAGCTACACTGTTTTATCCTAATTGTGCGTGTGAACTAATTTACTAAACTCACCCTATTTTGAATTACTGCAGGTTGAATTATCGTTGTGCTGAACTAATTTGCACAAATTCCCCCCTCACTAATAGGACAGCTAGGTGGATCCGTGAGGGTCCACTGCTCATGCCGACAAGGAAAAGTTGAATCCTCCAAAGCGCCACCCAGCTTTCCGCCAAGACCACGCTCGCCTAACAGTGGCCTGTAACCCTAGATTTCAATTTGCACGGTTTGCTTATTTATTAAATAACGTGCAAGTCAGAGAGAGAGAGAGAGAGAGAGAGAGAGAGAGAGAGAGAGAGAGAGAGAGGAGTAAGTACCGGCAAAGAGAGGGAGGGCCATATGTGGTGAGAATTGGTCTGCCGGAACTGTGTTGTTTTCCACTTTTTCAAGCTTTGTTGCTCTTTGTTTTGCGTGTTTTGCGCCAAGGTTTGATTCCCCCGTTTCAGTGTGATGTTTTGATCTTGCAGTGGAAGAAAGTGTTCGCTTGTTTTAAACATTAAGATAAAAAAATTAGGGAGACAGTCATACAAAGCTGGCGCAACGACTTCCATTGTACGTAAGACCGATCCTCCAGCACCGTCGTCATGGCATCCTCAGCGCTGCAACAGGAGAGAGAACTTCAAATCATACGCTGATCAAGTTGGCGTCTGCGGGAAGAAGAAGACAACAGGATTCTTACATTTCTACAAAATGAATGCCACTCGATATTTCAAGAGCTGTACAGCAATCAGTCACTGCTCTTACCCAGTATCTCAAAGCAGGCGCTTCACCTTCTTCGCAAACGATCTATTAAAGAGACGCAGGATCAATGCAATCCGAGACTTAAAGCTTAAAGTCTTAAATCCTTACAGCAAACAAGGACAGAAAGATCCTTAACATCAGTAACCCTAATTTTTCCAAGGCATTCGTACTTCAAAAGAATATTTATGTATCAATTTGATCCGCTAAAACGGAAGAGAAGAAGAACTCTGGTCGGATCGGGCCAGCGTGAATGAAGAGTCCGTTTGTTCAACACCAAAGTCCACAGGACAGAGGAGAGAGTCCATGAATGACTGGCCTTCTTAGAGCAAACTTCCATGTTGTGTGGAAATCAATGTATGAGAAGAATTTAAGCTAAACTAGTCCCAACTTCAAGTGTAGACCAGCCTATGACCAGCAGAATGATTGGTTTGCCCTATTGGCATTGTTGAATTTTTTTTTTAAATTCTTCACGTAAAGACAAATGTGAGAAATGGGGAGAGCAATTGAAATTTTTTTTGGACAAAGTATAAGTTTGCTATGAATTTTTGAAGTGTGCTATCCAATAGAGTCTCTAGGCTACTCTAAAACTAGCAAAAAATATATCCATAATGGTCATCTTACTCACCTAAAGCACTCCATCACCATCATCCAAGACATTGATTGTCGCCACTAATTCAACCTAATGTAGCCCAAATCTCATTTATTGAAAAATATCTGTCATGAGTTGATGAAAGACTTTAATGGATCATTCCCTACGTGTCTCTAATGGATCTTTTGCCCATCATAGGCTAGTTTACCTTATTTACATGATTAACCATTACATTAGATGGGATTTTGGGGTTTGTGAGTTCCCAGACTGTTGAGAACACGAGAACTGTGCCAAATCAACTCAAACTCAATAGTTTGATCTGGCAGAACTACTGCCACGATAGAAAATAATTTTTAAATTTAAAAAATAATAATAATAATTTATATATTTTTAAATATTCTAATATTTTAAAATCCTTTTTTTATTTATTTTTTAAATTCTGGACAACAGTGGTTGATTATCAAAAATTGGGGACAGGCTTGAAACAACCCTTTAGAGGAACTAAGAAACATCTAATGATATGCTTAGTTTTTTTCTTGCAGTTTTACTTAAATGAGTAGTTTTTTTGAACTATAGATCGGGTTTTATCTAAAGTTTTCATTATGAATTGGCTATTTATAAAAATGAATTGGCTCATCTATGACTAGTTGCCAATTCTTAGTCAAAATCAGAAATTAAATGAATTTCCGAGTTTTTCAAAGTTAAAATTACCTTTGTTGAGTTCTAAGATGCGTTTACTATATTCTAAGAGTAGCTTTGCCTTTTTGTCAAACTAAAAGCAAACAAAAAAATTCAAGTCCAGTCTCAAAAATAGTTTTCGAGAAATCATGAACTTTCCTCCTTCTTTTTCCCATGAGACTCCCCCTAAATTTTGTTGTCCAATTCTCTTCATTCTCCTCTTGCAATTAATGCATATTTCTATATGAAATTCCAAAATCTCTTTTGTCTTTTCAGCAAGGTTGTTTGATGTTTGCATGAAAGTCTACCTTTAGAAGAAAGATAATATTAAACATAAAGATCATATTTGTTTTAGTACAAGAGGCTTGTCTTGGAAGCATTGTTTTACATTTTAAGTAAAGGTGCAACTTAACTTCCTCGTGGTAGCTTCAATCTAGGTAGAGTCATTTTTCCTTTGCTCCAAAGCAACAAACCCGGCAACAAATCACTACATTCTAGTGAACAACCTATAGAAACAAAGGTTGCGCTATAGCCTCAAAAGATAGTTTTGGATAGAGTTCATGTAATCATATGATGTTTTCACCTTTATAAAACACTAGAAGAAACCCATGTATTTTTTGACATGCCTAGTATTTTTATGACAAATTTTTTTGGACATCTATTTTGACATCTAGTTGTTTCTATGTCAATAATAACATCCAATGAACATCATAAACAACATAAAAACAGCTAGATGTCAAAATAGATGTCCAAAAAAATCCATCATAAAAATACTAGGCATGTCAAAAAAAAACATGGGTTTCTTCTAGTGAAAAATGCAGAAATTCATTATTTACTAGTGAGTGGTTTGATTTGAGAAATTCAAATTCATATTTGGAATCAAAGATTCCAAAGTAGCAAGTTTCAATGATATTACAGTAGAACTCCTCTAAATGCATAGGTCCGGGACCTCTGACAACATTCATTTAGAGAGGTTTTAGCAATAAGAGAGGGTCTGCGGCTCTGCGGCTCTGCGCAATCTAAATCTTTTCCAAAAAGATGCAATGAGTTCATAATGATGCAGTCTTGGATGATGTAACTAATGGGACTACAGGGACCAGATACTTATAGAGTTTTTTGCAATTATAAGGGGTGCAATTAGAGGAGTTCTACTGTATATAGATTAATTTTTCTAAAAAATGAAGCATTTTTTACATTTATCTCCACATAGTAATAAAGAGCACAAGATCAATTATAGCAATAAATGTCTTTTGACACTAGTCTAATGAAAACTAGAGAAGTATGGTATAGTTTTGGCTATAGTGTTTGACTTGATTGCCTTATCCTACATCAATATAATCTTTACATCATATGTTGTATTAATTTTCATTGTTGACTTTTAATTAATTGATCTACAATTTACACAAATATATAATTGAAGTCTTAAAGACATATGACAAAAACTATATAATTATTTTGACAATGTCTTTGTCTATTCATTTACACTCTATAAATGAAGTTTGGATTTTTTGCCACTATTAATTTTGTCCCCATTGGAATTTGGCAGGTAGCCATTTCAAGTGCAAATTTAAATGTATCAAATAAATAAAACTTATAAATATACAAATATATAGGAAAAAATTTACAAATTATAAAGTTTCAAATTACAAAGTTTCAAAATATACAAATTCTATATTCATAGGTTTTAAAAATTTAAGATTTTGAATTTCAACTTTTCAAACTTTTCAAAGAAAAAAAGTGTAGCTTAGCTTATATTGGCTATAAGTTAACTAGCTACATGGTAATGATGCTAGTGTGCAACATGTGAGCCTTGAATATATGTATAAATAGATATTCTTCAACCATTCTTGCAACCATTGAAGGTGCTTATAATATAGGTATCTATAACATAGTTACACTTTGGGGCTAGCACTGGCGATTATTTAGAAACAACATGTGATGGAAAAAAAAATAGGGTACAATTTATTAGTTGAAGTTAAAATTTAGTAATAAATTAGGGGTCACAAAACACAATGAGGTGTTCAAATTAAAAATAGGAGTCATTATAAGGGAAGGTTTTTAATTTTTTTTAGATTAAAATATAGAATTGAAGGTAGGACTAATGGCGGCAGGGTGGATGGATGTGGATAAAATCTGCATTTTTAGTGAATTTGTTGGATGAAGTGATGAATGAAGGAGAGATAGGGTTCATTGATTATTTTTTGGTGGAAATTAAATTGCTTGGACTTTGGATGCCTGTTACCTGCATTGACTAAGGTAACTTAACCCTTAAACGTCGAGGTGGATGTTTTGCGGCCAATGAATGACAAGAGAATCTGCTATGTAGGACAGAAGTGCAACTATTCATCCTCCAAATTTTGTGGGAAAAGGGAAGATCATCTAAAGTAGTTGGACTTCCAACAAGTGCTTTTGCATTATTTTAATCCAATAATCCCCACGGTGTCAAAACAGATGATTTCCACGGTTATGAGCCCGTCGTTTAAGGGTTAATTTGGAGCAGATGCTGTTTTGGATGCCCGTTGGCTTAACCCCTAAAGGTTTTTGACTATGTTTTCACCAAAACCGCTCCAGAACTGCCATTTCTAATACTAGTGCCAAATTTTAGAAAAAAAACATTTTTGGACACTTATAGCCGTAGGATCTTGTAGTAAACTTGTTTAAGAAGATGTGGAAAAAAATTCAGAATTTTCCACCAAGTGGATTGCAAGATAATAGCGTTTGAATTGACAAAAATCCTTTTTTTGTCCCTGCGAAAAAACGGGCAGCTGCCCTCCACAAGGTCACATTTGTATGAAAAAATGTCCAAAACAATGGTTACTCTTTGGATTTATTCTTCAAGGCAAGTTGGCTACATGCTTGAAAAATTTCAGATCATTTGGAATTGTACAACATATAGGGAAAAAAATAGTAAGTAGGAAGAGGTAGAGAATGATTCAAAACACTAAATTGTCAAGAATTTATTTATGAAATTGAAAAATGCCAATCCCAATGATTGTAATGTTGTAATAAACAATCTACACCCAATTTTTTTAATTTTTTTTCAAAAATATTGAAAATCGAGTTAAATAAAGGACTTCAAAGTTTATTTTAGAGTAGAGATTCCATAACTACCCTCAAACTAAGAATCCTCATAACTTTTGACTCATTGATCGGAATGGAATGATTAAAAGCCTCCCACGTACATATAAATCTAAAGCACCAATTTCAAATTTTAGTTTTTTTTAAAAGTGATTTTTAAAGAATTTTATTTTGCTGCCCGGGCTGCCCGCCGAACAATGAAAATGACATATCATGCAATAACTTTTTAACCATGCAGTCAAAAGTTACGAAAATTGTTGGACCTTAAAGCTACTCCTCGGGCACATCTTAAGTGAAAATTTCAAAGAAAAAAAAGAAAAATTCCAGTCATAGTGAGCTGCCCAAAATCGCTATGTTGTCAAAAAAAACGGTGTTTGGTCCTTTAGGGGTTAATTCAATAAATTTAATTTTAGCTTATTTGCTTCGTAACAGTGGATACCCATTGCCGTGCCCTAGCGGATCCAGATTCACTACATGTACTTGTTTGGGTCAAGTTTTGGTAAAGGGAGAAGTGTGCGGCTTTCTGCAATTCAAATCCTACTTAGTTTGAGTTCTTTAGTTTATGATGCGTGTTGCGTTGTTGATTCATTGGCACTTTAGGGTGTTGTGCATGGAGGTGACGGTATTCAGGAAACTTGTATACTGAAGTTCTAGGGTTTAAAACTCCGATAAGTAATTCGCTACTATCCTATCATTTTGGAACTCTGTTGTTTTGATTGTTTTGTGAATCACTTAGGGTTCCAATCTATATTCAAGCTTTTCTTTAGATGTGTTTCTCATCTGTTCCATCTATGCTTTTGGTCTCTTGAATTTAGCGTTCTTCATGGCATCCAAAGTGAAGTTATTCAGGTTAGAGCAGGATGGCGATGAACCTCGGAGCATGGGGAAGATCAATTCCAAGGAAAGATGAGTCCTATGCCTTGCTATGGTACTCCTTGCCCAGTACATGCAAATGTTTATAGATTATGGGTGCGTACTTGCGGAGGAGGAACACTCACAACGGACCAAGGAACACTTCACAACGGAAGAAGGTGCAGAGGAAGAAGCGTGCAAGACATGCTCCTCTTCCAGCGATGGAGAGCCTAAATCAGAGTGACAATCCTGAGGTACACGATTCTAAACCCTATCCAATTGAATTATTTTTGTTGTCTTGAGGCATCACTTGCGTCTCTTTTTGTCTCTGAACTACAAACTCATTTCTTGGTATGATTCATAGAAGTCATGAATTGCCAATAATTTTTGTTCAGGATTCTAAGCCGTACCAGCATTCTTACTTCAATTTTTTTGTTGTCATTCAAATTAAGATCGGAACACAAGGTGTCTAGCGCCAAATCTGTAGGTATGTGTACCCTAAACCCTGAAGTGGCTTATGATTTTTAGTTTAGGATTTTGCAGTGTTCCAATTTTTTCACTCCATTTTTTATTTTGGTATTCAAATTTGAATTTGAATGCGAATCTGGAAATGTTTTGAGTGTGCAAAGTGTTGGAGAGATGAATGTGAGTTGTGTTGACAATATTTTTGTATGTCTTTGGATGGAGGGCTGTCAATTTTTGGGAATTCTTCATTTCTTGGGGTAGGATTGTTACTGGAGTATTTAGTGACAGTTGAGGTTGTACTTTAGGTTAGTGATTGTTGGTTTCATCAATGAGGCTAGGACGACATTTGAAAATTATGGTTTGAAATTTTGACGCTCTAGAACTGTGGCTTGTAAATGTTGTGCATTCTGTAAATGCAAGGAGTGATTTTTGGCAATATGCTTGTGCTTCTAAAAACAACTTTTACTTGTAATTCCTTTGCGCATTCTCATGTTGTTGTGTTTGGCAATTGTTCACTTCCTGATCGCTTCCAATGTGTTTTGTCAATGTGTATGCGGGCTTTAGCTCTTAACTTGTTGAACTTTGTAGAGTTATGATTGCTTCTTGGTAAAACTTTTAAACTTCTGGTTGCTTGACGTGCTTTTCATTTGAATGAAATATAGGGTATAGTATAATGGCATAATTTTCCCTTTTATAAAATGAAAGGGCTTATTTAATACTCAAATTTAGAAATAATAAGCCCCTTAATATTAGATGGTTATCACATGTGTATACAAAAATACATAATAAGTGCCACCTCCAAGGGTTACACTATAATCATGAATTTTTTTTAATATAGGTGTATAGTCTTTTAAGCTCATAGGCTTACACTTCTAAGCTCACATAATAGCAACCCTCGGTTATATGGGAACATTTTAGACAAAAGTGGTCAAAATTATAATTTTAAATTAATGGATAGAGAAAATTTTAAATTTTATAGAAAGATGAAGAATTTTTTTTTTAAATTGAATAATACAAAATTCTACTTGACAACTATAGGAATGAGTGGAAAATTTTGAAAATTTTGACCTTTCACATTGTAAGTTTATAGTGTTTTCAATTATAAGAAAAAATTCACAACCTTGCCAATAAGACCAACAAACTTTGACACTCTTAGAAGGAAAATTTTGCACTAATTATTCATATGAATTATAGTTTAAAATTGTAAACTGGATCAACTTAATTACACACTTGCAGAAATTAAAAGTAAAGAAGGTTTTGTTACATGTTGCTTACCCTAGCTAACTTTTTGAACAACATTACTTTTGATACACCCATATGGGCACATGATTAGAAAACTATGCGTGAATGCTACATGTCTATATCTTATGTCTATATTTTAAGAAGATCCATTCAAAATTGACTTTATAAAAACCTACTTGAATTTCAATTGACCTTGAAGTGGCAAATTGAACTTCTGAATATGTTTTAAATTACTAAAAATTGATGGACAATAAGTGGTGCCAGTGGATCATTTGGATGATACAATCTATATCATTACTATAGATAAATACAATTAAAATTGTCCAAATAAACACTTGAGCTTGGCCCTTATTATTAATTCCTAAATGCCCCAGGCACCAAATTTTGATGTTGACAATACTTTGAAGTCAAATAAAACTTAATCAAATTTTTATTTTTAAAAGTTTATATTTTTGATAAAATCTTTTTGAAGTCTACTTATAGCATCAAAAATTTGATTTTGAAAATGAATGATTATGATTTTTCAAGATTATGTGCAAGGGTGTCCATTGCAAATCTTAAATTTCTAGTGTTGAGGGCTGTTGGAAATGAGCCTCAACTATACTAGTTGAGATCTTGAAGAAAAAATCACATTAGAAATCCATTTAAAAAAAACTATAGAGTAGATTTTGAGAATCTATAAATTAATTGGATTTATGCATGATATGTCGGCTTTAACCTCATATTTTTTTGGTGACTAATTCTTTAGATTTGACATGAGAAAGAGTATTGAAAGAATTCAAATCACTTTCATAGTTTTAACACTGTCATAATCAAACATTGTAATCTTTCAATCTATAAGTGTTTTCTTTTATGTTTTCATCTTTAACAAGTCTAAATTGAATTTACACGGTTACAATTTTTTCTTAAATGATAAAATTTATCAAAATATTGTCTTTTTGTTCAATTTAGAGCAAATCCTAACTAACTCATAAGAGCCTAGGGCATTTAAGGGTTCAATTGTCTTAGTTTGATTTTACAAAAAATTTAATATCAATTGAAAGAGGATTTTCTTAGTTTGTATTTTTTCAAACACAATATGAATGTAGTACAAAACTTAAAAGAGCTAATTATAAGTGTATCCAAAGTCAACTCTAATCTTTGATGTTCCCACAGCTAACGCGCCAAGCACGGGCGCCAAGTTAAATTGTTTATGGTTTAATTATCAATCAATGTAAACTTGATAAATTAAACCATAAACAATTTTACTTTCAATTCTCTAGACCTGCCTTGCTTCACTCCAATACATATGTCAAAATCTTGACAAGTTGACAATGCTTGTTCATTAATTTTTATTGACAAGTAATATGAACTTTACTACAATTGTAGTAAAGTTTACTTTACTAGAGTCCACCGAAATTGATAAACAAGAACTTTCAATTTCCTTTGAGATTTTGGCAAAATGAAAAGCTCATTACATATACATGGGGTGGTAGAAGGTAGAGAAATCCATGTGGGATATGTAAATTAGAATTAGTAGGAGATCAAATACTCATAGTTAAGTCAAATTGAAGTAAGAATTGTGTTGACAATAGAATTTCAGACCTGATTTAGGCATAGTAGAATAATTTTTTCTAAAAAACTTTGAGTTAAAAAAAGTTGTTAAATGAAGATATATTTCATCTCCAGAAATCCGTTTGAGATTTAGGGCCTCCAATTAAAAGTTATGAACAAATTTGAGAGAGAGATTGAAAGGGAATTTTTTTGACATTTTCAAACTTCCTCTCTGAATTTTTGGCTATAACTTTTGATTGGAGGTTCTAAATCTCAATCGGATTTTTGGATGTGAAATTTATCTTCATTTAATAACTTTTCTTAGGTCAAATTTTTTCTACTATGCCTAAATGTGGTTTGAATTTCTACTTTAAACACAATTCCTACTTTTGACTTAGCTATGAGCGGTTGAGCTCCTACTCATTCTAATTTACATTATCCCACATGGGCTGTTATACATCCTACCACCCCATATGTATATTACAAGATTCTTTGTACCCCTCATAACTCAATTTCAATTGAAATGCTTGTCCTTCTGTTCCTTCATACAAGTAAAGAAAACATTATTGAAGTAGAATATACTTTATTTTCAATCTCTTTTACTGTAGTAAATTCTTTTAATAGCAATAGAAAAAAATTTCAGCATATTTGAGTGCCAGTTGGGGTTGGTACCTCAAAGTCTACAGGAAAGGATAGTCAAACTGCATAGCAAGTGATGCATGGGGCTCGCCATTTACTCGGGCACTCGGCAAATTTGGCCGTGGCCAAACAATTTTTGGCCTTCCCTATGCCTATCGTGGGGCAAGTTTACAACCCGGGCTTGCCTACTCCACATGTCAACTGCCCTTGGTGCCCCGCCAAGGAGATGCTCTAAAGAATGATTCTAATAAGACGGTCATAAATAGGAATATTTGGATTCATACAAGCATTGTACAGTATTACTATGGCATCAAATGACTTGCCATGGCGTTTGAAAAACAACAACAGAATCACTGAATGTGGGATATCAAGGTTCAAAAGCTTGTTTGAAACATAATCGGTTGTTGACTTTTCAATGCTAATGTGGCACTGTCCCATTGGGAACCCGTTGTCATTGCTATTACAAGTTGAAACTCATAACCTTTTTTCCTTTCAACTTGCTTCATATACTCTTGGATCATGAAGATCAAAGGTTGTGTCTAAAAAATGTACAACCAATTACATATGATAACCTATTTGTTGCTAGCGCGGCTCATTGGTTATCTAATACATCTTTGTCAGTGAGAGTGGAGATTGTCTTACATGCACTTCCATTTCCAAGGTGTTGGAGCAACTCTATTAGTGGATAGAGCCCTATCTTCTCCAAAAATTAGTATTTTCAATTCGAAGGCCGGGTTCAATGGCTTGAGGGTATCAATAGTTACTACCCCGTAATGTCAATGCAGGAGAGTTTTGTTGTTGCGACATGTTTCAATTGCTTAAAGAGAGGTATTAGACTAGTAATGCTCACTACTTGCCTTGTGCAAATTTTCAACATGGATGGTATAAAGTAGAAATTTCATTGGTCTCGTAGTGAGAGAAATCTGAGAGAAATCTCTACTACTACCAACCGGTTTTAACTTAGTGAGTGCAGATCCACCTAACATAATCTAAATGAAAGAGATTTTTGCTGTTGTGGCATGTTTTGATTGGTTAAGCAATCAAGGAAGTCAAAACAGCTCAACTCTCCTACATTGAGATTGTGTCCACTAATTGCAAAGTAGGCCAAGTTATCAAGAATAATTGTTGATTAGAACCTATTGAGCTATGGGTGTAATGAGAAGATTCCCTGCTACCTACCATGCAACTCTTGGAGAGTGGTCGAAGGTTAGGGAGTACGAGTTGCTACGCCGCATTTTCAATGAATCTGGTGAGTATCTGGTGAACATTAATCATGTTTGCAAGTCCCCTTGGCCAATGGTATTATATATATAATCAACAGAGTTTGTATCGTGTGTTCATGTTACACCAAGAGCTGGTAGTTACAAACGAATAATAATCAGTTTGGTTGTAATAATGAAACAAACAACAAAGGTGTCGTTTGTTTTCAATTGGTTGTAAAAATGAAACATAACTATTTTAGAACAAATCAAGTCAAAGTTGTCGTTTGTTTTTTACAAGGTTTCAATTGAGTCAAGCTCATATGCAAGCAGGCTAGCAAGTGCTCCATGCGAACAGTTTCAATGGAAATGATGAGAGTGGTGAAGGCTTTAGTTAGAATTGCTAAAGGTTTTATTTTAGAGAGAATTAATAAGATTGCTGACTGAAAATGATAAGAGTGTTTGAACATGGAAATGTGTCGATAATATTCTCTACAAGTGCTTGCTGTTTCTTGAGCTGCTCGGCTAATTCATGCTGTAGAATTATCCCTTTGGCTTAATACATGGAAATGTACGTACCTCATGAAACATTGGATTGGAATGAAATTTTTTGTGATCTCAGTTAGGATCAAATCATGATGATCCTTCTTTTTGTATTTAAAAAAAAATGTTTGGATCTGTGAAAAATGGAATTTAGTGCGATTGAGCAAATTTGGAAGAAAATAGCATACAAATCTTATATTTTGGGTTTGCACTCTTTGTAAAGCATGTCCGAATCATCAAATATTTTTTCCATTCTTGTAAATGCAAAGATGTTGTAAGTAACAACTATGGCTAACTCAAAATTTCTCATATGGTTATAGAGAAATTTTGATTGCATATTATTTAAAAAATATACTCCCTCCGTCCTGAAAATAATGATTGTCCATGATTTTGTTGATATTTTTTTGAGCCAATTTCATTGACCATATTGTGAAAAACATAATTAAAAAACGTTCCAGATTTTATATCACTAGAATCAATGAAGAACATTGCATGTGTTCACTATAACCTAAATAAAATTAACCACGAGGAAGTCTTTTTTTGACCTACTCAAAACAACCTTAAAAAAATATGACATTCAAAGTGGACAATCACTTCAGGACAGGGAGGGAGTATAAAAATAACTTATTAAAAGAAGAGTAGACATTCCTAAGGTTCATCCTTTGGCGTATGGTCATGTATTTGGAATTTGGTATAACCCCTCTAGCAAGGTTGTGATTTCTTGATTCTTTATAGAATGAAAGAAGAGCATGGTAGAAGTTTTAGAACAACAATGACTTGTAGAAGCTCTTGATTTGTATGTGCTACATTCTAAAGATTAATTCTTGGCTCAACTAGTGGTGAAAGGTAAGGTGGTACATATTGTCTAGTCACTAGCAATGAGGGCACACCTTTGATAAACCAATGAGAACAAAGGTTGTAATTGCAAGAATTGAACCACAAATTTCAATTGAAGGTTGGCTAGTAAATTTAGACTCCTAAACAAATATACAAATGCACATACTATAAGAAACCCGGGTTTTTCTGTGTCAAAATTGATGGATTTTTTTTGACATTTTATGTAACAACTCATGTTTTTATATCAACAATGATGTCCAATGTAACATGTTTCATGTTACATTGGACACCATTGTTGACATAAAAAATATGAGTTGTTACATAAAATGTCAAAAAAAATCCATCAATTTTGACACAGGTTTTTTATAGTGACCTTTGTTAATTATACATATATTTCTATTGCACATGTAATCATTAAAAGAAAAGAAAAAATATATTAAGATATGGTCAACTTTCATTGAATAATTCTTTGTTCGGTTAGCAATTATCTCTTTGACAATCTCTATCTACTTGAAATTTATAAAATTGATTGGTTAAAACAATGTTGGAAATAAATGTCATTTCCACAAGAGGTGGAATGGCATCCTCTTCAATTTTGGTTGAAATGACATTTAAAAAAAAAATCATTTCAATATGATTTTTGTACTAGTTGAAGTTATTCACAACTTAATGAATTAACCCTTGAGAATCTTGGCATCCACTAGATGAAATATAAGTGTTTTCAAGAACTAAGTGTGGGAGTTACAATCTAATAGATGAAATATACAGAAGTATGTTGAATTTTATTTTTTGGTCTATTTCTTCAACAATGTAACTAGTGGCTATGACATTTTTATAAAAATTGAAGCAATCAAAGATTATATTCAAGGCCTTGTAATCCATCAATTAAAGTACATTAGAAAAGCAAGAATGTCACCTGACCATTCTCATCAACTATTTACTCCAACCAAAGAGCCCTTGACTACTTGCACAATCGATGAGATGTTTTTTCTTGCGATGACTCCTCATTGGCTAAATCTATATCCCAAGACAAAATGTAGTAAACATTCTTTGACATGTTTGAGTTTGAAAAATCAACTAAGGTGGAATTTTTGTCCAAATCAAGAGTTTTTTTTGGCTACGGAAAGAGACCCTAACAAGTTATATGGAGAAATTTTTGCTTTTTCAACAATTAAATACATACTAATTTAGGAAATGTGCACAATGTGAGCATTTCAAAAAGTTGCGATTCAAGGCATAGAGCAATTTTTAGGAAGATATACCTTAGTATAGCTACATTAGTGGCTTCACGTGCGTGTCATGGGGAAAAAAACCCGCAATATATTGAGTGACCTTGAAGTCCAAATGATCATGTGCACTATTCCAACTTGCGTTCCCATGATTGTGCTTTGTCTGATCAAATGAATGTGCACTGGAAAATTACTAAATCTAGAATCACAAGTAAATCCCATTCTCCATTCTCATTCTCCACAAGACACAAAAGGGGGACCACACCTTCTTCATGGAGAAGGGCTCCTATTGGCTCCACTTTTCACTCCACAATTTTTATTTTTATTTTTTTGAACATCACTCCACAACTTTTCATTCTTCATAGAAATTTCATCCAAGGAGGTGTGACAACCCCTAATATCACATTGCTTGTACCATTAAGGTAGTATGCTCTTAAAGCGACCATTTAAGGGCTGGTCCGCCTTTTCCACAGGCTTTCGTGGACAAAAATATTTTTAAATAATTTTTCAGAGAAATAAAAATAGATGTGGAACCTAACACAAGTGGTTTTGTATTTTTCCAAGCATTTTTGAATTACTTATGAATTTTCAAAGATTCAGGGCATAGGCACCTATTTTTGACCGTAGGTCTTCCAAAATCTGTCTACTTGCAACTTGTAAAGAGATGTGCGGAAATCAAAGACAATGATTGGCTCTTGCAATAGAAAAACAATTTTTCTTCCATGTATTCAATTTAGGGATCACCCCATCTCCATTCTCCACCCAAAAATAGGGGCAGTTTGAAGAAGATGGGCGCTTTTAGAGCACACTACCTTACATGTTATTCAGCCCCTGTAGAGGGCTGTAAGTTCTCTAGGGTCCCCAGACTCTGAAACTGTCTGGAAGTGCGCCGCAGCAGCTGCGTGACGTGGCTAAGCGACTGCCACGTCATACAAACAAACAAAATTAAAAAAAAATTGTTCATCATTTTTTTCCATTTTAAGATTTTTTTTTTTTGCATTTTTGCATTTTTTTTTTCTAACAGCGACTGTTCTTTTGCTGCCGAGGGAACAGCGCCGGGAACAGGCCCGAAATGGTCCTCTAGACCCCCCAAAATCATCTAATGTTACTACAAACTATAGTGATACTCAAGTTACATCAGTGAGAACTTGAACAAATCTCAGTTCAGAAATTTGTCCCATAACAACAAAAAAGAGTTTCAAGATGTCAATGGTCTACCCGAGCTTGCATGCCCTCTACTCTGCCATCACAGGGTAATTTTGAGCAAGAGTATTGCAGTCAAGCTCAAATGAACTTTGTAAACCAAAGTAAAGGGAGGTGGGAAATGTCCCGTACTTTCCTAAGACGGATTCTACGCAGAATTAAGGATCCTTGCCCAATTACGTGATTTTGCTTGCGTAATTGGGCATTATGCATTTTTCATCCAATTTTTTTTCTTCAACCTAGATCGTTTTGTTATGTTATTTCTCCCCCTCCCTTTATGCCAGCCAGGGAGGATTGACCCCTATATTGCCCCATATTTTATCCATGCAAAAAACACTAAATTTTTTTAATTTGCTGCATATGATTACATTTTCAAATTTTCAAATTATATCTGCTATCGGAGGTTCCAAATGAGCTAAGAGACGTGAAGAAATACAAAATTTAAGGGACACAAAATAGGAGAAATTTTTTATTACATTTACCCTTTGATGGGGGCAATACAGGGGGTCAATCCTCCCTGTCCCTTTACGCCGGGCAACGCCTCTCGGGCATTTTGCTCAAATAGAGCCTCCTCGTCGGGCTCCGCCTTCCTGGTCGGCACTTTTTGAGCGAAATGCCTTCCTCCTCGGGCATTGCCCTATACGAAATGCCTCAGGAGCTGTGTAAACTAGTTTGTGTTGTTGTGTAGAGGATTTAGAAGAGGTGGGGGTTCTTCCTTTAGAGTCAATGCTTCGAAGACCTTTGTAGATGAAGACCTCTATTCGCAACTTCAAGATTTTCTTCAAAGATTTGCGTGAATTGCAAACCAAATGGAGCGGAGGGAGTAGCGCTCGTGAGACCGCCCGAAGGGCTGTGCGAGCTGACCCGGTTAGGGTTTAATCGAAACTGTCAAATGTTGAAGGTCTTCAAATATGTAGGATAGGCCTGGATTGATTGAGCTCTTCGTAGTATAGCTCTCCAGACAATGTGGTGAGGCCTCTGCTCTGAAATGGGGTTTCAAAGATTTCACTAGTTTTTCGTATATCCCGTGCAGGTTACTTTGCTCTGATGTGGACTCTCCTGTAAAGATCACTTGGCAAGTTCGTTTTCATTGTATGAAGCGCTTGGATCCACATCAGATTCTCTGGTATCCTCATATTGGTCTCTCATATGTATGCTGGAATCGTTGAGGGTGTAGGGTATGGGGTTGCTGCAATAGCGGCATCAACATTTCTCAAGGAGCGCCATGGCGACCTCATCGGGAAGCTGGAATGGTGGTGAACAAATTGATGAAGAGATGCCTGAGTTTCTGCGCATTCCTCCATCGGACATCATGATCGGTGACCAAATAGGACGAGGCGGCTTCTCCACAGTGCACAAGGCCTCTTGGCGTGGTAAGCAGTGTGCTGCTAAAATTGTACAAACTGCGAATCTGTTGGCCATACAGAAGGAAGTGGCGATCCTCTCCAAGCTCAGTCATCCCCACATTATGGGTTGCATAGGATTTTCTGGGGGTCCCAGTCGCTGCATGATTTTGTTGGAGTTGATGGAGAGTGACCTGCGTCACATCATGGATGAGCGCTTGAAGAACGTGGCCGAGGATGCATTGCCATTCAGAGAGACCGAAGCTGTGGACATCCTTTGTCAAATTGCCGCAGGGATGGAGTACTTGCATGGTCAGGGTGTTTTCCATGGTGACCTGAAGGCCTCCAATGTACTCGTCTTGCATGATTGTGATGGCAAACTTCATGTGAAAATCACGGACTTCGGTGTGTCCCAGATGGTGAAGCTGGACCCTACTGAAACATCGGAGGAGTTCATCAGGAAGGAGCACTTCCGGGGTGTCGTAGGAACGCGTGGCTATCAAGCCCCAGAAGTATCGTCATCCCGATCGCCATCGACCGTGATGAGTGTACTTTCAGGGGGCGGATGCGCACGCCTGTTTATTATTATCCTGGGGATGATGAACTACGTAAGGAAAACAAGAGGAAACCTGAGGAGTTCTACTCAGCCAAAGCCGACATTTACTGCTTTGCAATGACACGCTCTGAGATTTTGTCAGGACGCATTCCTTTCGAGTCTGTGAGGAAACCAGACATTGCCGCACTGGTGTTGCAAGGAGCTAGGCCGGAGCTCCCGCATGGTCTGGATCGGCGCTTGGTGGCTCTCATCAACGTGTGCTGGGACGAAAAACCTTCGAAAAGACCTCGATTCAGTGATATCAGGCGCTCCCTGGGAAATTGCTCCTCGGACCCAATCTGGAAGAGAGCGCTGAAACGCTGGGGTCGACTACTGAGGAGATCCTTCAGAGGCATGTGGAAGTAGCAGCAGCAGCTAACAAGAGGGGAGGTCATCGATTCGACTTGTACTAGAGAAAGGGTTGGCCAAGGCCGATTCTGTACTAGAGAACCTTCCAGGTAGGGCGAATTCTAGGTTGTTGGTGAGGTTGTTGGTAAGCCAATTGGCTTAACTATGTTGCATAATCCACCCCAACTAGAAGCTTCTTTGGAGTTAAAATACTAGGAGTACCATTACCAAATGTGTTGACGTGGTTGATGATGGCCAGTAGCCAATCAGCAGTTTGTCCTAGTTGTTGACTCTACCAAAAAAAAATATTGCTCAAAGATGAGTCAATTTGGACTTCCAACACTTTAACGGCCATGGAAGCCAAGCAAGTCCTACCTTGGGCTAGAAAGAGCACTTGAACATGATATAGATTGCAAGGTGGTAAAGACTAGAGAATTAGAAGTAAGCAGAATGTTGACTTATTGAACTTCTTAAATTTTTATTTATTTATTGTTTAACTCAAGAAGCTTGAAGTTGAGGACTAAATAGTGTCCGATAAATGACTTTCATGAAAATTGTAGAATCATCCAAAAATCTAATAATTTTTAATTGATTACCATGGTGATATGGGGGTCCTTTAAAGATTAAGTGGATAGATGTTTGAATTTGAAATTGTTCAAGTTTTCATTGATGGAGATTGAACATTGCATTATATGCTATGGATTGTATTCAATGCATGCAATGTGATATTTAATCATAGAGTAAAGAAGCATTGATCAATTTCCATCAAAATTTATAATGTATGTCATACAACATTTAATTTAGGATAGCCATTGAAGAATGTAGCACCATATGCAAAGAAGTGTGGTATAAGTTGTATTTGTGGAGTAATAAGTAAATAAAGGTAGGTCACAAATGTCCTAAAAAATTTGAGAATGACTTTATTATGCATTCTTATTTAGCTTTCGCTCTCATATTTGATGTGGGTATAAACTACCATATATATTGCATAGTATGATTTTTATTTGCACAACAAAATGGTTGCAGTCTCTATATGGTTGTGAACATGATGAGTCAATAAGTGAATCATCAATCATATGCCTCGTAATATACAAAATCTTTTTGCAAAATGAACCTTTGGATGTGCAATAGATTGACATACATTAACACAACCAAGTGCTATCAAATATAAACAAACATCTAAAATGAATATTTTATTGCAGTTTGAACATTGGACCTATTACTAGGGAATGATTGTTTTTTAATTTTAGAAAGATACTATAAATCTTTGTACGCCATGTTGTTTCTCACAATATTTGAATTTTTTTTGGAATTGAGAGCATGTAATTGCATTAGCCATTCTAGAGAGAGTACAGGTTGCAACATGGATCATTGTTAATTCTTAATGCCCTTGCATTTGAAATATTTGTTGAAATAGATAATGTGTTTAATTTATATTCTACAACCATTTAATGCATTTTTAGATTCCATTTTTTGTCTAAGTACGAGAAGTCAAAACACACACAACATATCAAAAAAATCCAAAAAAGTTTAATTATCATGATTTGTTTCATCAAAAAACTAAATTTTTTATGAAAATTAGTGTAATTTTTGGCATTTTTCAATTTTTTGATGAAATGAACCGTGATAATTTATTTTGGATTTTTTTGATAAATTGTGTGCATCATGACTTCTCGTATTCAAACAAAAATACTGAATCTAAAAATGCATTGTACGGCTATAAAATATAAATTAAATGCATTGCCTATTTTAACAAATATTTCAAATGCAAAGGCATTAAGATTTAACAATGATCCATGTTACAACCTATACTCTCTCTAGAATGGCTAATGCAAGTACATGCTCTCAATTCCAAGAAAAAATTCAAATATTGTGAGAACCAACATCGTTTGCAAGTTTGTCAAATTGTAGATATTTTAAATTCTATAAATGTCTAATTTCCTTCAATTTTTGTGTACAACAATCTCAAATGATATATACCAACATGCCAAGGCACAAAAAGTTTTTTCAAAGTTACAGAAAAAAATTGACAAAAGATAAAGTAATTCCAAATCACATTGAACAAAACCAAGTTTTAGACATGGCTAACTTTGAAATTAATTTTCTTTCAAATCACAACTAGTTTTTTCTTCAAACTTCTATGGTAATGTGTAGTATCTTGAATTCTACAACTTTTGTATATCCACTTCTGGATTTTGTCCATTGATGCTTATGATATAGTTGTTTCAATGAAAACATTTCAGATTTGTATTCAGTTTTGTTAATCACTGTATACGGTGGAAATTTCTGAATTTTTTTTCACATCTTCATAAACTAGTAAATTACAAGATCCTACGGTCGCATGTGTCCAAATATATATTTTTTTTTTTCTAAATGTTTTTACTTGTACTAGAAATGGCAGTTTTAGAGTTTTTTGAATGAAAACATAATCAAGGAACTTTAGGGGTTAAGCTACAAGTAGCTCAAGAGTTGGTTTCATAGAATAGCTAATTGTCAATGCAACTTACTTTTATTAAAATACATAATATAAATTTTCGTTGCAACACAAAGGCACCAAAAAGGTTTCATCAACCTACAAATTTCCATTGAGAAGCCCATAGTCATCTTCAATTACTCACTTTGAATGATTGCATAAGAAATTCATATCGTACACATGCCTATGCTTAGATAGCTTATTAGGCACTCCACTTTTAACTATTCAATGAAGAAAAAGGTGAATTGTGAAATGTAGAATGTAGAATAGGGTCCAATAAACTTACAAATTTTTAAGTCAGATTTCAATAGAAAGTTCAGCAATTTCAAGAAGTTCTAGCATGCTAAAAAATGAACCGATTTTGAAACTGCAAATTGTATTGAAATTGCAATGAAGTGCAATTCAACTTCATAACAAGTGAAAAATTAATACTTTAAATTCATACAACAATTTGGATTTCTTTTAAACATTGTTTACCATTTCATAGAGAACTTCTGGAAGATAGTCAAAGATTTTTTGCAATTGTATGAAGAACATAAAAGAAGTCACATAAGCAACTCAAGTGGTATGGAATCAAGTATTTCTAAAACAATTTGTGAAGGCTCATTTCTAAGATGTACTATTCAATACAAGGCAGTTGTAAATTTCACAAATGGTGGTAACAATAGATGGTAGATAGTGTATACAAAACATCAAACTCTTTGTATGATTTTTCAATTACATATGTGTATTTGTAATGATGATAAAATAGACTTCAGTGTGATTCCAATGCAATTTACAATGCAAAATTCCATTCATTTTTTAGCATACACCGGCCTCCCAAAGTTCTCTTAATCTCAACGGGATTCAAAAATTTAAAAGTTTACTATTGAATCCCACAATACAATAGAATTTGAATTGTCCACTACTTTAATTCAAATGAATTGTTATGAGCAACCTAAACTATTTTGTTTATATCAATCTTTTAGAATATTAGATATATGTTTGTCTTTATAAAGTTTAGCTTATCCACGTCAGCGCATTCTCCATTTTGTCCTACAATTCACTTTGTCGGTAACAAGGCACCTACCAACTACACTGCTGGAAACCAAGATTTTTTTTTGAAAAGCACTATTGAGTGCTGGGAAGTTTTTATTTTTTAATCACAAAAGACGAATTGCAATTAAAGTTGAATCAATAGATTTTTCAAAACTGGGCCCTACTTTCAACATTCAACAACTTGAAAAGAATGCAACTTGCATGTACTTTCTCTTTGTTTTTTCTAGGGCTCACTTTTGGGAACATGCTTGAATTTGTCTAGAACATCCTACCTTAGTTGAAATTTTGTATACACTTTGAAATGAAACACTGCCAATTTAACTATGAATTATTGTTGAAGACGCAAGATGATGACTTCACATAGGGCTATAGGATGGAAAAAAGAATTTCATCTAATTTTTATTTTTGAAGTCGCTTGAATACATTTTCAATGTGTTGTATTTCAAATTCCTTCATTATAGTACTATTGTCTTTCTAAAGAAGAAAATGCTTAATCCACAGATTACTCACTTGTAGTTTATTTTGACCATTTCTTGCTACTTACTCTTGATGAGAATTTTAGCCATAAAAATGATATTTTTTGAATTTGAGTTCAACTAATGAAATGAATTTTATCAAGTGAAGTTCTTTTTCAATTCAAAATCTTGAAAAATTCATAATTTTCAATTTTTTATAGCAATATGAACTTTGGACCTATAACCATGGATTATTCATTTTCTAATTTTAGGATGATAAGAAAAATTTGGCTTATACCATGTTGTTATATACTATAATGTAAATTGATGGTGAAAATTTCAAAATTTTTGAGTATATTTTGCATTTGATGTGAATTTTCTTGATACTAAATTTTTTTTTATGGTAAGTTCAAATTTGAAAATTGAAAATTTTATGATTTGTAATAGACATATGGTTTCATCTTTGAAAAAAAAGTGTAAAATATTTCATTTATATCTATACTAAATAGTAAAATAATTAAATTACCCCTCATTAATTTCTTGACATTTGACATTATATAACTATTTATTGCTATTGCACAAGAATCAAGACAATAATTAGCTACTTTTAAATTAAGGTATTGCTGGAATTGAGATTCATGAATCTCATCAAGTACCAAAAGCTTACAAACTACCTTTTGGAGTCATTCAAAGATTTATATATAATATAAGATTAAATTGGCCTTTTTCATCTTGCATAATTATCATTTAGTTCTTATCTAATCCCAATCAAGCATACCAAATTCCAGTTTCAAAAAAGAAATTTATTATTTTTGGTGAATTTTTTAAGCCAATTTTTGTGATTTTAGATAGTATTTTATTGAATGCAATTGATGATAATTTTTTTAATTCAATTGCATGGATATATAGGGAACCTCCACATGCATATCTTTCATATTAAAAAAAATCCCTTTAAGTAACAAAAAGATGATCAATGAAGAGTTCAATAAAAAGTGTTGTATGACCAAACTTTGAAGAAATGGATATCTCTACATTTCAACTTGATTTTGGCAAAGTAATTTTATTGTCATGATCAAATGTACGAAATTAGTTACCATGATAAGTGCAAATAGAAAAATCCAATTTCAATAAAGAGATATCTATTTTACAAAATTTGGATATGGTCACCTCATTGTTGAAAGCTTTATAGATGGAATTTTGAAGCTTTTTTGGAGATGCTTGTTAGAAGGAAAGATGTGCATATAGATGTTTCCTACATATCTATACAATCAAATTTTAAAAATTCATCACCAATGATTTCTAATCAATGATACTATAAAATCATGGATTTTAAATTAAAAAATTCACCAAAAATGGAACTTTGGTTTTTTAAAACTAGAATTTGGGTTTGGTTGATTGGGATTGCGTAAGGATGCAATGATAATTACACTTACCGAAAAAATACCAAATATAATGCATATTGTAAGAAAAAATTAAAAGTAAACATGGGCCCGTCCTTCTAGGGCTACTTAATTGGTTACATTACGTTTCCTCTTGATTTTCCAGGGGAAGCCCTACATTTCCGGGCACGACCTCGGGCTAACGCCCTTGGTCTTATCCTAAAATGCAGGAACCTTCTCCCCTCGAGGCCCAGATTCAGTGATATCACGCTCTCACTGGAAAGGTGGTCCATGCACCAGAACCACAAACAAGGAAGCACCAAATTGCTGGGGGCGACTGTTGAGGACGTCCCGACGAAGCAAGTGGAAGTAGCAGCAGCTGCCCTGGTGGGAGCTCACTCACTGATAGAATCGGCAAAACTAAGTTAGCCAAGTAAGTCCTACTTTGACCAGAAATAAAGCACTGCTCAAGGTAAAGCATTCTGCTGCATCCCTTCAAGCATTTCAACACTTGGAGGAGTGCTACAATTCCGTAGATCAGAAACAGAAAACAGAGCTGTGGAAAGATCTCTTTGGGAACTGGAGCCAAGCTCTCTCGTGGTCAATTTCGATCACTGTCAACTTGTATCAACTTCGTGTGCAGGCTGGTGTGCAGGTTGTAGAACATTTTGGAAGGGATAGAAAAACAAGCCCATGCCTCCATTGAATGATCAGATTTTGCCCAAGTCATGCTAAGTTGTTGGTAAGGTACAGCAGTCGGCAGAGGAGACGAGATCGTTCCTTATGGTTCCAGTATCCTCTACCTGGAATTTTTTTTTTTTTTTTTCTGAGTTCATTGCCGAGGATGGATTGATATGAAGAGAGCGTGGCAAGGAGCTCCCGGCGCACAATTAAGAGAACTATTACCTTGGCATGATGGTGGCCGAGTTCAGATGCATTTGTAGTTTCAAACCTCTTAGTTCCTGTTTCCATCTTATTCATGATGAAAGAGAACGGTAGTTGACAGTTATCAAACTAACAAGAAACCATGGTAGGAGAGGTTGTGCTCTTCTTTTGTAGCGCACCTTCAAAAGCAACAAGATTCAGTGAAGCTTATTTCATAATGTACCTGGATTTACCTAGATGAAGCTCATTTGAAGTGAGGTGCGAAAAGGTCAGTTTTTGAGTCCAGTCAAGTGTGCTGGGAACAAATGATTTGCCGATGAACCAATGTAGCATTGCATTTGTTCTGTGTGTCCACAGTGGCTGCCTTCATCACTCAGAGAAACCCAGGTTGCAATTGCATTGTATATTCATCTCAATTTGATATCAATATGGATTAAATTCTCTATTGGAAGCAAAGATAGGGATTTACACCCATTTTGGGTAATGCTCATTGCAAAATGTTCAGTACATGGCATATAAATTAGGGCACAAATTTGAAAAATCTTTCATATGAACTTTGAACAATTGTAACCACTGCATACAACATTCAGACACCTTTCTCAGACTTTTGTAAAGGTCAGTCACAAATTTGCTTACAGTGTGTGACCCTAAACTCAAACCTCAAGTGCACACAATCATGGATTCGAAAATCCATCTATGGAACTTTGACCTCTTCCAACAGTTACATACAAAATTCATACCCCACTTTGAACTTTTCCTGAATTTAGTCACAAATTTGAAATAACCATTAATAGAATTTTGAGCTCTTCCAACTTTTCCATACCTTATGCAAGTGTCATTCTTGGACTTCAAATAAGCTCAGTCGCAATGGCATAAGGTGTGATCAGAAACTCCACACTCACATGCACGGCTTTGTGAAATCCATCAACTGAACTTTGACCTACTCTTCTGCATCACACCAATTTTCGACTTCACCTAAACTCAACGACAATTGTACCCATGTCAGATCAAAGAAATCAAACCTCACGCACACACAATCGCGAGTCACAAGAATTTGCTCGGAAACAGCTCATGAATTGTATCTCCCAGTGAGTGTGAGGGACGTCGTTTGAGTAGGTTGGCACCACTTGAAAAGCTTCGAGCTGTACTGTACTGCAAGAACGTCAAAAATTAGGACATTAAAATCGAGGCACACAAATTTGATCAATATAATCCATCAATTGAATTCCTCATTTCTCAATTCTCAAACTTTTGCACACAGCATCCAATTTAAGCCATTCTTGAACTTCACCTACACCCAAACCTAATGTACTCCATGTGCACGTGTGACAAAATAAATCAGACCTCACTTGCACACACTCGTGCACACTGTGCACGCAATCCGCCCCTGAAATTGGATCGACAATCGGTCACCCTCAGCTAACTGAATATGGGTATCAGTCTTCCCATTCAGACTCTCCAATACCTTGTCCCCATATCTGAAATTGGCACGCAAATCGCTCCGGCCCTCATCAATCAACTGAAATTGGGGGTCGCATTCAGAATCGCCATAATCTTCCCAGTAAGTCCGTCCAACACCTTATTATCCACAAAATTCCCCGGAAAATCCCTCGTGTTAAAAATGTACACAAAATCCACGCCATCATCCCTTGACCTCGCATACGAGCTGGTCCCGACCAGACCCCCTGCCCGTGCATATCCAGCTGCCCTTCCCCCAATTCCCCAAACAGCATATCTGTGAATCAACGTCGCCACCGCCGTCGCCGTCGCGATTAACCCCCCACAACTGTCCATCTCTTCCGTAATAAAGCCTCCGCCACCATAAGCACAAGGCGTGAGCAAGTCAGAACGGAAATCAATCGCAGATAAGCCGAATCCAGGTTGATCATACGAGACTTCATCAGGACGCAGCTCGTCACGACGCGTCTTGCCGACTTCCACAGCGGTGTTGCCTAAGGGCGCCATGACGTGCTCCTTGAGAAAATCGATGAAGGAGATTCCTGAAATCTTCTCGATTACGAGGCCCAGGAGGAGGTAGCCGAAGTTGGCTGCAATCACAGAAAAACATAAACTTTGAAGCTCAAGAGGTCAATACATGGCAATTAGATCGTTAGGCGAGATCGTAAAGAGCATACTGCAAATGGAAAGTAGATTGAAGACAATCTAGATTCAAAAGCATTCATATTCTCTCATCTTTAAAAGACATACCTAGACACATAACTATAGTGCTCGCCGTCCTTATTCACAGACAGATTTGGCAGAAAGAGCTAAACTTGTCAAGGTTACTTACAGTAGGAGGTGCCACCGGTTGAGCGGAAATCTTCGGTGCCAGGTTCGAATTGCAGAGGCTCCCCGTACATGTACCGCGCGACGTCCCATTTCGTAACGGGAGAACGTAAATTCAAAGCTATGGCGATTTTACGGCAGGCGCCTATGGGTTCGAATCCCGAATCT
This sequence comes from Antitrichia curtipendula, assembly GCA_951230915.1. Lineage (NCBI taxonomy): Eukaryota > Viridiplantae > Streptophyta > Bryopsida > Hypnales > Leucodontaceae > Antitrichia > Antitrichia curtipendula. The sequence goes on along the minus strand of OX579640.1, from coordinate 23,364,307 downwards.
ACTTTTTTCCAACCCCCAGCGTGGTCGATTAAGTGTTGGATTGTGATGGTGTCAATGAAGGGGCTGGGGGTTTGGGAATCAAGAGCTGGGGAACTGATTTCGAGAAGAGGGAAGACGGGGGTGGAAGGAGTAAGGAGGTTTGTGTCCATGGCTTTCGTGATAGCCGCGCACGTGAAGGCTTTACTGACTGACGCCAGACGAAAGAACGTGCTGGGGTGGGCAATGGGGTAACTGGGGGAAGCGTAAGTGTATGCGCGTTCAAACTTGGTCACACCGTCCTTGGAGATCGTGATTTGGCCGGCGCGGACGCCATGGCATTTCATGAAAGTGGACATCACGTCGTCGATGTGGTCAAGCTCCGCGACGGTCTTGCCTTCGATGGTGAAGATTTTCGGAATGGGAATGTCCTTTTCAGCGAAGATCGCGGTGTAGCATGGTGATGTGCTTGGTCCACCGCCTTGAATGCAGATCGGGTACAACCCTTGGCTTTTCAGCCTCTCGACTTCTGCTTGGTACTGGGTCCCATTCAACCCATGCTTGGAGACCCAATTTCCCCCCACATCGTCATTCTTGAAAATCGAAAGATATTTTCCATGTTGAGAGGAGCTGACGAATGCGGGTCGGTAAGGAAGCTGAATGCAAGCGTTGAACCACTTTGCGTACTCCTCTTCCGTGTCGTGCGTTTTAGCAAGCCAATGCGTCGCATCGGCGTTAGCCTCCCAGACGGCCGCGTACAACAACCCGTTGACACTCCCGTAGATTGAAGCGCACCGTAAGGTCAGATTCTTAATGCGACACCACTTGTTCCACCACTGGAACGACTTGGAATCGGTTTCTTCCCCGTCGCGGAGGCCGAAGAGCGTCATGAAATTCTTGGCGGCATTTTCCCGCTTCTCGAAGGCGCCAGAGAAGACGGTGGTAGTGGAGGAGGTGCCGACGACGGAGAGGAGCGTGTTGGCGTAGCCTTGTCTGGTGAGGCGGTTGAACTTGGTTTGGAAGTCCGGGGCGGACAAGCCGTGGAAACCCTCCCATGGAGGGCCGTCGCGGTGAACCCAGACGGCGGCATAGAGAGGGTTGAAGTGGTCGCCGTAGGAGCTGAGGCTGATGAGACGGTAGTCTTGGCTCTTCAAGCGAGTGTAATTGGTCTGGTGAGTGGCGCCGGTGACGCCATGATACGTTTCGAACATCGTGAAAAGTGAGGTTCTCTTTCAATGAGCGCGCAATAACGGTACTTGTCGCGACGTCCTCTGTCGCCTATTCTTGAGTTCAAACTTGCAACATCAACGCCAGCAATGGATGCTTCAAAACCGTGTGCAACTTTCTGCTTAGACTCATTGCAGTCACTGAACTTCAGCACCTCCACTCACTCCAACATCTTTAGCACTACAGTGCTACATCCATTTGCGACAATCAAGCAAGAGGTGCGAGCAACCCCTGTCTACGATCTCTACCGACAACATACGCAGAACGTCCCAATTGGGTTCAAGAATACGCTGCTCGTTGAAAGAGCACGCACTAACGGTACTCGACTAGACTTCTATTCTCGCAATACTGCGACGAAATTTTGCTGGAACATGAACGCCACCGATCGATGCTTCAAAACCGTGTGCAACTTTTCTAGCTAAGAATGCTTGCAGCCCCTCCGAACTTCAATTACTCACTTCCTCCAACATCAACAGCACTACAGGGCTACAATCAAGCAAAAATGAGAAACAACCATTTTCAATTCTACGATCTCGACCGAAAGCGAGAAGAACATATGCGCACCTGTTTCCAACCATTGGAGCGACGCTTGCGGTTGAGAGAGCGAATCACTTCCAAATGACAGCGGAGTCTCAGATCGCAGCTGGAACTACAAGCACGCATTGTTCGATCTAATCAATAAAACCAGCTATCAAGGGAGTGGTAAGTAACATGACTGGGTGTGAGAGTGCGAGACTTGCTTAATTTCAGTATGGGTCAGTGTTTTCAACGTGAATTTGCGACTCCCAATTGCGCAGAAAACGGGAAGAAAGAAGAGAATCTTGACGTTGAAGTCGAGCTCATGGACAGAAATGTACAAAACGTACATATTTGCACGGCGGGGATTTTCCTTACTGCGCACGCCGCAATGCAGCGCGTGCACCTCAGCAATTGAAAAGTGGATGAAAAGTGTTTGAAATAGAGTTGTGGACAAAAAAGTCCATTTCTTACTTGGACCTTTTCCAAAGAGTCAATTCACCACCAAATATAAACTAATCATATAATCTGAAAGGTGAGAAAGTGGGACAAAATGTACTAAATATTGCGTAGACAATTGTTCCGATTTAAGTTCCTTTTCCATTCTAGCCAAACATATTAATTTTGCACTTATAATTCTTAAGGAATGTGCCATGCTCATCGATGTCCAAGAACATTGTTTCTAACTCTACACTGCTCTTGGAAGTGCCTCAAATCAAGTAGAACTCTTGAGCATCTTGTAGAATGAGCATAGATTAGTGTCAAATTGGTGTTAGACCAATAGTGGATTGAAAACAACTTTTAGAGTCTTCTAAACATGATTATAACTTCTTATTTCTAAATCTTTTTATTACTCTTCTTGTTCTTTAACATGCCTCATAATTTAATACCTTTTGTCTTTCTTTCACAACTTTTAGAATATGTAGTTAGTTTACATTTTGGTGAGGAATTAATGGAGAAAGGTCTCAATGAGAATTGAATCTTTTTGCACATAACTTTGGGAGCAATGTGATTTTGAAGGGTGATTTATTACTCAAAAGAAATACAATTTTTTTGAGGAAATATTGAAAGATAGATTCTATATTTTCAATGGATGAAACCATTCAATTGCTACATAATTTATACATTTCTTTGTGAACTACCTAAAAATAATAAAAAAATAAGTCATTGTTTAAGAATGGTATCATATATGTTTTATTTCTCAAGTCAACTTGTTAAACTTTTTCTACAATACCACTAAAAAATAGGTATATTCATATTCAGGACACTGGCCCATAATTTATAGGCAAGCATACATTCAAGATTTTTTGCAATGAAAGGAGTCTTAATTCATGGAAATCAAAGGTTTTCCTATAACAAGAATATACTTAGAGTGCCTTTTTCAATATCACTAGAATGATAATATATTCATATTATAGTGCTGTACAAATCACAAGTAAGCTTCGCTTTTAAGATTTTCTATATTGAAAGGAGCCTTGATTCATGGAAAACATAAGATCCTTAGCTTGAAGTTCAAGAATGTTATGTAACATTAGTGATAGAATTTTTTCCAACATTTTTAATAATATGTTTCATGATTGGTCTACCCCTAACAAATCAAGTGGTTGTTGAACAACCACTTATTAATTTGGACAAGTTCCTACAAAATCAAGTTTTGAATTAATTTTTTTGAAATTTTGGCGTAAGTATAAACATTTACTACCTAAATAGCTAGATCCCTATGTGGGAATATAATTATTTTTCCAATTGGATTTTTGAATCAAAAGTTACAATGCTTATAGGCTTTTAGCAAGGAGGAGAACTTCAGGCATCATATATGTGCGAAATTCCTCTTTTACCTCTCAAATTGGTAGATATACAATTTATAAGTTATGAAACTGTTATTAATTATAAAAAACCATGTATAGTGCAAAAACTTCATTCAAGGAGAAGTTAAAGTGTACTAATTTTTTTGGTTAGGAAAAAAATATTTCCTTTCAACTTCAATTGTCATAATCTTTTGATTTGAATAGTCAAAGTTTTTAAATTATTTCTACACATTCCTATGGTAGTCAAGTACAATTTTGTATTATTGAACTTCAAAAGAAAACTTCTTTTTCATATTTTTCTCATTGACCTAAAAAGTGTTGGGTCTTGTCAATTTATGCCCCAAATGTGCTCCCGCCTTTAGGGATTAAGTAACAATTTTTCTCATTATATATATTAGAGAGGGATTGGGTTCCTTGCTTCTTTAGAATTAAAACTATAATTTGAACTATGAGTGTAGACAATTTCTCTATCCTTCCGACTAGTCTTTAACCCTTAAACGACAATGTGGCTATTTTTTGGACTACAAATGATACGGAATCTTTGTGTATAGGGTAGAAGTGCAATTGTTCATCCTTGGAAGTTTGTAGAAAAGGGAGAAATCATGCATAGTAATTTGACCTCCGATGAGAATTTTGATTTTTTTTAAAGCAGATGATGTTATATAGTACCAAAAGGGATGATTTCCATGGTTACTAGCTAGGTGATCAAGGGTTAATGTGAGGTCTTTTTTGTGGAGGTCTAACATCATGTAACTCCAAATTGGGCATGTAACACTTTCAATTGGGCATGTAACTCAAAATTGACGATCATGCAGAAAACATTCAGTATTCTTGATTTGAGTGTATTGCATCGCTATGTTTTTGATGCCACAACATCCATCCATGCATCCACCTTATACCATTATGCATGTCATGATCACGGAGGAACATATTTACGTTGGGGAGTGCTAGCATGTGAGCATAAATCTGTGAGCCCATGAGTCTAAGAGTCTATATTATAGACACCTGTTGTGATTATAGATGTCTATGTTATAGGTACCTATGTTATAGACTCTTTCTATGTTTTAATGTACGTTGTGCACTTAATTTGTGGTGTAGCCTAGATCCCATAGTGATCTAGCAATCAATTGCCCAAGGTATTAATATGACAACCAACGTTCTATAATGCATTGGTGCACTAGCTACTTTAAAGTTTGTAGACTTTAAATGATATTTTTGGATAGTACACATAATATTGTTAACCATCCTAAACCATTCTCCGTTGGATATTGGAATAATCCCTCTCAAGATTCCTAAGAGTGAGTTTAGTTTAATGTATATAGCATTAGGAAAAATTTCAAGCCTTGAAAGGGTCATTAACAAAAGGTTCTCCAAGCTATGAACCATCATAGTGCTGGCTAGATTATTTAATAATTAAGATATAATAATAATTTTAAAAAATTCAAAAATAATCACAATTTGATGTGGCATTAGTAGTGCCTCATCAAATTGTGATTATTTTTGAATTTTTTAGTTTTGGATTTAATTTAAAAATTACATTTAAAAAAATCATTTTCAACTAGGAGACCTCTCCACGGCTCAAACTTCTTATAATGACTCATTGACTGATTAGAAAGTTGCAATGAGTCTTTGATCGCCTAGGATGATGTTGCAATGTTTGAGGCTTACACTTTCTAGAGGAACAAGAAGGACCTACAAGTGTTGGTTAGTAATATTATGCACAGTAACCAAATTTTCATTCAATTACCAGGGGTCGCAGACATTTAGTTGAGAATCATGTATACACTTGACTTACTTTCATAGTCGGTGAAGTCCAATGGCAAGTGTGTGAATTTCATAGATAAATTGTTGTTGGTATTTGACTAATCTTTGTAGGTACCCTACTTGAAGGCCACATTCAACATAAATTAAGTCATTTTTATAAAATAGTGTCACATGTCATCTTGTGAATGGTATGAGGTGATGTGGACCCTTGAGAATCTGAAGTGGAAATTTGATTTTGACACCACAATGCCGAATCAGACTTTAACATACGATATTGTATCTTTGACCTCCAAAATTCATTTTCCTCAATTCATTTTTCAGCTTAGATTCATATTGAGAGTCAATGGCAAGGAGTTTTCCGCTATCCAATTAAAAGAATGAGTTAGTCCTTGGTAAGAAGCCAATGCTGCCCAATTTGTCAATTCTTGTTTCCTGTTTATTCATGACTGTTGTAACTTGTAAGAGCAGGGTTATTGATAGTTACTAGACTGGTAGAGTTTTATATCTTTTCTCATAGGCAATTGATAGGAGATTTGATTGCACCAAAGAACACATCATTTGGATACTGTATGCAAAAGTTAGGATAGATCAAAACCGGTTTTTTTAAATGTTCTAATACCATTTTCTCAAGAATAGGTACATATTGATTGAGGAAATGTGCACAATGTCAACATTTCAAAAAGCCACGCTTCAAGGCATGGCACAATTTCTAGGAGGAACTACCTCAATGTAGCTACATTGTGGGTGTAGCTTATATCATGTTAGTTAATATGGAGAGAGAATTTCTTAGATGCTAATAATTCCAACCAAGTACATGGGGTCAAGGATTTTACTTGTGGCTATAAAGTTGAGTACCAATATTGTGGACAGTCTACATTGAAATCCAATTACATACAAACATTAGATTGGTTTGAGTTGAAAACTTTTTTACATTGTCTAAACATTGTACTGTACAATTTTCATGTGTACAGTATATTTGGAATTTACTCACACATGAAGGTGGTATGACTCATTAAATGAAAGCAATCAATAAATTTACTTTATTTTGTTAATCAAAATAAAATGCTGTAATGGTAAAAAAAATTCACAAAGACTCTAATCTTTACATGTGAATGTGGATATATGATGGGGTTATAATCACCTTTGTTTTTTTAGGAGTATATATATGCAACATCTCCACAATTGCTTACTCCTCCACAAATATAACTTCTAGCGAACTTGTTTGTATACATTGCTACATACTTTAGTGACTTTGCTAAACTAAACATTGCATTGCATGCATTACAATTTTCGATGGGCATTTGTCACAGCCTCACCACTCCATGACTCAATATCACATTGCATGTACCCACTACAAGACATAGCATAAAATATTAAAATGCAATTCTTAAGTTACATCAATGAGAACTTTAATAGTTTTGAGTTCTAAAAGTTTATCCTACTTAATAAAAACCCAGAAACAGAAACAAAAAGAAATTCAAAATGTTAATATTCTACTAGCTCCCATGTCTTCCAACCCACCATCAAGGCATTTATTTTGAACAATAATTTGCTCAAAAGTGATGTAAAATATTTTTGGTGGAATATTTAGTGAGAATTATTGCTTCTAAATGAACGGAATTATTGAATTGCTACAAACTCTTAGGATGATGTATCACTCTTTGTTGGATTAATGCACACACTTTAGATGAATTATTGATTTTTCATCCATATTTTTCTTTTTTCATTCATATAAATGGTTGTAATTGTCTTCACCAATCTACTAAAGACTTCTTTCTATGCTATCCAAAATTAATGAGACAAGTAACCTTGGGGAGATCACTCAAGATTTTTAGAAAACTACTTGAGTTAAAAGATAGGGTCCATTTAACTCAAAGGAGGCAAATTTTATATAATATGTAGGGCTACTATAGGATCTATGAAATGCTATGTATTGAATTATATATAAATTAGACTATGTAAAAACATCATATACTAGGAATGTTTATTAATAAGTTAGTATTGACAGATATGAACCATGTAAATTTTTATTAATAGGGTGAGTGTAAATGTAGACAAATAATTTGATGTAGATGATAAAATGTATACAATCAAGTAAATCCAAGGTTTTTTCTTGGCAATTTGTTGTTGCTATTAGTCAATTCCAACCTGTCTAGGCGAATCCCTCCTTAAATGTGCCAACAAAAAGAAGGCATTTAAGAATCTACTGTGAGCCAAAAAAATGTTGAATAAATCTACAATGGAGGCTATATGAAGGGGATTTATATTCACTTGAAAAAATTGTTAAAGAATTGTTTTAGGATTTAGGTTACTCCCATGTGAATGTAGTTATTTCAAACTTTGGACTTGTTGTCTTCGCCCCTTTACTCCTTTGTATGGCAGACAGGGATTTGTGCAATTTTTTCAATTTTCCAATGCAGTTTTGAGTTTAGGGTTGCAAGCCGATTGCTTGGCGTTGGAGCTTTGTGTAGGCCTCAAGATTTTGGTGTTGCGTATGCATGGGGTTTAGGATTTAGGATTGGTCTTAGGATTTTGTTCTTGCTTGGCGCCAATGCTTTGCTGATGTTGCGTGTGGTAGGATGCAAATTGGTCGACAAGGTCTCATTTGTGGGCAGTTGTTATCATGCTAGTACAAAGTCACAAACAACATAGGCTTATGTGCTAACCCATTGCCCAGCACCAACCCAATAAAGTTTTAGTTGGCATCAAGTGAGTTGTTAGCAAGTAGAGTTTTGCAACTTGTCTTGCCTCTGCGCCCCCTACCAGTGATCATGTGAAGAGTGGCAGTTTAGGGTTTGGCAACTTGGCCACCAATCACAAGTGTTTTTGTTTTTTTGTCTCTCCCATTACAACGACCTTCTTGATCATTTGCATAGGAGATAAAAATATAGAGATTTGCCTATAATACACACCACCAATAAGATTTTTTGTTGGTAAACATTATGGAATGTTTTATCTTGGATAGGTGTGTTGTTTTGGATATTAAATTGTATTATCTGACTAGGATTTTAATGTAAGTTATCATATGGTTAGCAAAAAATTTAGTTTGGAGTTTTGGGATACTCATTGTTAATTAGTGTTGAATAAAATGTGTTGAGCATTTATAATATTGTTAGAATTAGGGGGAAAAGTGTGATGAATTGGTATATAGTTAGTTTGTTGTATACATGTGTTGGTTGTGTTGTTATGATTACCAAGGTGCAAATTATAGGTGGTCACTTCACTTGGGGATAGAAGCAATGACAACTTCATGAAGGTTTATTTAGGGAGGAGATGGGCTATTGCGAGTTGGAGTTGTACGGGCAACATCAAAGATGTGGCTTGACCTTATGGGCATATAGATATGGCGTTGCTTGTACATGTACTTGTATATATTTAGAATCATCTTCTTTATGCTAGTGTTTTATAAACACTCTTTTAATTATTTCTTGATCCTAGATTGAAGACCACTACAAATTTAGTGCAAATTTCCATACTATGTTGAAATCTAAAAAGAATGATTTTCCAATTTTTTAGGATTACAGTTGCCTTTGTCAAGTTTCATAACATTTTTATTTTTACGTGAGTACTAGGAAGAAACTATATGATTTTAGGAGTAGCTTTGTCTTTTTGTCAAACTAAAAGCAATCAAAAGGTTCAAGTGCATTGTTAAAACTAAAAAGTAGTGTTTGAAAGTTAGAAAGTTGCTTCTCCTGTTTTTTATGTGCATCTTTCTAAAGTTTCTTGGCTAAATTTTTTGAATCTCTCCTTACAAATATTGCACACTTCCATGTAAAAATTGCATATAATCACACTTATTGTTTTTTGTAGCTTCAAGTGGGACCTTAAATGAATAGGCAATCTCTAAAAGTATTGGAGTAAGTTATTTTTCCTTAAAAATCTTGGAAATCTTTCATCTTTTTAGATCTTGGCCAGTTTTCGTATATGGAAGCTTGCCATTCCTTGGATCCAAAGCCAATAAAAATCTTACTCACCATGAACTTTGAGCCAACATGAGCTAGTTGCTTTATACTTGTACACATCAATGTCAATATTTATAGCAATTTTTTTAGCCAATAACCAATCTAGATAGGAACGAGGATATGAATCAACAACAAACTTACAGGAAATTTGAGTGTTTTTTAGCAACTTTTTGTCAATTCCATCGGAGCTTGAACCTAGAATTTGCCAAATCTTTCTTATGAAAGTAAATTATGTATTAGATAACCAATGAGCCGTGCTAGCTGCTCATCGGTTATCTAATACATAACCGGTTGTTAACGTGGCACCTTCCCATTAGCAACATGTCACCATTGCCATTACAAGTTGCAACTCATAACCTTCTTTCCTTTCAACTTGCTTCCTACACCTTTGGATCATGAAGATCAAAGGTTGTGATTGGAAAATGTACAACCGGTTATGTAACTCACATGGATAGGTTTTCTCTTCAACTAGTAGCCATGTGGGCAATATGGAAAAATCCAAGAAATGCTCCATTTTGAACGCAAGAGGTTATTTGTGCCTTCGTGTAGATGACCACCCGCGTCTTGTCGATAGCATACTGTCGTTGTGCGAGGCCTTCGCCAACACTTTGGAGGGTTCAGTCTTTGAGTTTGCCTACCAACGATTTTGCAATGCTTGGGCATTCTGTAAGATTGGGCTGTGTCTGGTAGGACTGTCGGTAGAAGAAGAAACCTTTGTTGTGTAGGACACGACCTTCTCTGATGGTTTCACGTTAGAGATTATCTGTGTTTCCCTAGCTTGCGAGAATATCAGATGCCTTTGCACTCGGAACTGGGAATTCGGGAAATGCGGTAAACAGGGAGAATCGGTGCCAATGAATTCTCTTATCGGAGTCCTATGCAGAGGGAGGACTCCACTCGATCGCTCATGCGGGAACAGTTGCGTAGACCTGGGAATGCCAATTCTGGAACCAGAGACGATCTTACTGTGTTTCCCAGTTCGTGCGTAACCTTTTGGAAATTTGGGAAATTCACCGAGAGTACTACAGTTCAAGCTCTGAATGAACTTCGAGGTGCATCAGGAGCAGAGTAAGCTAGTTCGTATTTCTGTGTAGAGGATTTAGTAGAGGAAAACCAACATACAGTACAAGTTGTGGGCTTTCTTCCTTTAGAGTCAGTGCTTTGAAGTCCCTTGTAAGCTTAGATGAAGACCTCGGATCCCAACTTCGAGATTTTCTTCAAAGATTTGCGTGAATTGCAAACCAAATGGAGTGGAGGGAGTAGCGCTCGTGAGACAGCCAGAAGGCCGTGCAAGCCGATCTGCCTAGGGTTTGAATCGAAAATTGTCAAATGCTCGAGGTCTTCAAATATGTTGGATACGTCTGCATTGATTGAGATCTTCGTAGTCTAGCTCTTCATACAATCTGGTGAAGCCTCTGCTCTGAAACCGGTTTCAAGGTTTTCACTTGGTTTTCGTATATCCCGGGCAGGTTATTTTCCTCTGACGTGGGGTCTCTTGTATAGCTCACTTTGCAAATGCGTTTTCTTCGTGTGAAGCGGTTGGATTCTCATCGGATTCTCTTGTATCCTCATATCGGTCTCTCATATGCAGGAATCGTCTATAGGGTGCAGGGTATAGGGTTTCTGCAATAGTGGGAACAATATTTCTGAATATTTATTCAAGGAGCGCCATGTCGACCTCATCGGGAAGCTGGAATGGTGGTGAACAAATCGATGAAGAGATGCCTGAGTTTCTGCGAATTCCTCCATCGGACATCAAGATCGGTGATCAAGTCGGACGAGGCGGCTTCTCCACAGTGCACAAGGCCTCTTGGCGTGGTAAGCAGTGTGCTGCTAAAATTGTACAAACTGCGAATCTGTTGGCCATACAGAAGGAAGTGGCGATCCTCTCCAAGCTCAGTCATCCCCACATTGTGGGTTGCACAGGATTTTCTGTGGACAGTACTGGGGATCCCAGTCGCTGCATGATTTTGATGGAGTTGATGGAGAGTGACCTGCGTCACCTCATGGATGAGCGCTTAAAGAACGTGGCCGAGGATGCATTGCCATTCAGAGAGACCGAAGCTGTGGACATCCTTTGTCAAATTGCCGCAGGGATGGAGTACTTGCATGGTCAGGGTGTTTTCCACGGTGACCTGAAGGCCTCCAATGTACTCGTGTCGCATGATTGTGATGGCAAACTTCTTGTGAAAATCACGGACTTCGGTGTGTCCCAGATGGTGAAGCTGGACCCTGCCGAAAAGTCAGAGGAGTTCATCAGGAAGAAGCACTTTCGGGGTGCTGTAGGAACGCGTGGCTATCAAGCCCCAGAAGTATCGTCATCGATCCTATCGGATCAGATTATCACTATCCGGTATCGGAGTCCTGAGCATTTTCGTAACCCTAGGGTGAAACCTGAGTTCTACTCAGCCAAGGCCGACATATACTGCTTTGCAATGACATGCTATGAGATTTTATCAGGACACATTCCTTTCGAGTCTGTTAGGAAACAAGACATTGCCGCACTGGTGTTGCAAGGAGCTAGGCCGGAACTTCCGCATGGCCTGAGTCGGCGCTTGGTGGCTCTTGTAAATGAGTGCCGGAACAAAAAACCTTCGAACAGACCCAGATTCAGTGATATCAAGCGCTCACTGGAATGGTGGCCCAACGACCCCAGGTCAGAGGAAAGTTGGTTCTTTTACCAGAGATCACAGCAATGGGGGTCCAGGGACCAAAGCTCACAGGGAAGGGTCTCCGAGAATCAAAGCTCGCAGGAAAGAGGCTCCGAGGACCAAAGCTGCAAGAAAGCACCAAAGTGTTGGGGTCGACTATTGAAGTGGTCCGAATGTAATCCCCGAAAGGTCAAGTGGAAGTAGCAGCAGCTGGCAAGGTGGGAGATGAATAGTTGAGATGAACAGGTACATTATGTAAGGTACGAAGAGGCCAGTTTTGATTCCAAATGTGTATTCGAAGTGTGTAGGGAACAAATGATTTGCGGATCCAATTCAGCAGTGCATTTTTCTGAGTGTCCATAGGAGCTGCTGTATTCTTTGACATATACAAAATTCAAACCCCACTGGGAACTTTACCTAAACTCAAGCACAACTTGCCTGTGTGTGACCAGCAGTTCAAACCTCACGTGAACACAATCACGACAGTCACTCAAATTTGCTCAGAAATAGCTCATCCTACCTTACAATGACCATGAGGAAGTTTAACTAGGTTGACACAACTTGAACAGCTGCAAGTTGTACTGCAAATTGCTCACCTTCATCAGCCAGCTGAAAATAGGCGTCGCATTCAGGATGGCATTCAGACTCTCCAAGACCTTGTCCCCATATCTGAAATTTGGCTCGCAAATCGCTCTCCCTCATCAATCAACTGAACATGGGCGTCGCATTCAGAATCGGAATAAGCTTCCCATTAAGTCCCTCCAGCACCTTATCCCCATAATCCCCCGGAAAATCCCTCGTATTAAAAATATACACAAAATCCACGCCATCATCCCTTGACTCCGCATACGCGCTCGTCCCGGCAATACTCCCTTTCCCCCAATTCCCCAAATAGCATATCTCTGAATCAACGTCGCCACTGCCGTCGCAGTCGCGACTAATCCCCCACCAGAATCCATCGCTTCCGTAATATAGCCGTCACCACCATAAGCATACGGCGTGAGCAAGTCAGAACGGAAATCAATCCCAATAAGCCGAATTCAGGTTAATCATACAAGACTTCATCAGGACGCAGCTCATCACGACGCGTCTTGCCGACTTCCACATCGATGCTGCCCAAGAGCGCCATGACGCGCTCCTTGAGATATTCAATGTAAGGAATCCCCGAAAGCTTCTCGATGACGAGGCCAAGCAGAAGGTAGCCGAAGTTGACTGCAATCACAGAAAAACATAAACTTTGAAGCTCAAGGCCGAAATACATGGCAATTAGATCGTAAGGCGACATCATGAAGAGCAAACTGCAAACAGAAAGTAGAATGAAGACAAAACGTCAATTTCGTTAAAATGGCATATGAATCCGCCACTTTGTCTGAACATCTAGGACGGGTATTGTCTGAACATCTAGGACGGGTATAGATGTAAAACCGCCAAAGTTCTGGAATGCCGCCATTTTAATGAAATTCACGTTACAATCTAGATTCAAAATCATTCAAACTCCACTACTACAGAAGTCAGTTATTGCAACAGTTTTTGCAATGGTTCTGCAATGGTTCTGCAAAAACTGTTGCAATCACTGCCTTCTGTAGTAGTGTTTGACGCAAATCGGGTACAACCCTTGGCTTCTCTGCTTCTCCACTTCTGCTTGGTACTGGGTCCCATTCAACCCATGCTTGGAGACTCAATTCCCCCCCCACGTCGTCATTCTTGAAAATCGAAAGATATTTTCCATGTTGAGAGGAGGTGATGGACGCAGGTCGGTAAGGAAGCTGAATGCAAGCGTTGAACCACTTTGCGTACGTACTCCTCTTCCGTGTCATGTGTTTTAGCAAGCCCATGCGTCGCATCGGCGTTAGCCTCCAAGATGGCGCGTTTCAACGGTCGGTTGAAACTCCCGTAGACTGAAGCGCACCGTGGATGAGGTTCTTCTTGCGTGCCCACTTGTTCTGGTACTGGAATGACTTGGAATCAGTTTCCTCCCCTTGGCGGAGGTCGAAGAGCGTCATGAAATTTTCGGCGGAATCGTCGTCTTCCTGCTTCTCGAAGGCGCTGCTGGGGGAGGTGCCGACAACGGAGAGGAGCGTGTTGGTTTAGCCTTGTTTGGTGAGGCGGTCGAACTTGGTTTGGAAGTCCGGGGCGGACAAGCCGTGGAACCCCTCCCAAGGGTGACCGTCCCGGTGGATCTAGACGGCGGTGTAGAAGGGGTTGAAGTGGTCGCCGTAGGAGCTGAGGCTGATGAGGCGGAAGTCCGTGGTTTTTAAGCGGGCATAATTGGTCTTGTGGGTGGCACCGGTGACGCCATGGTACGTTTCTAACATCGTCATGAAAACAATGGGTTCAAAAATGCATGGCTCCTTGAATTTGTTCCCGTCGCGACTTCCTCTCTCGTAAAAATGCGTTCAACCTTTGCTGCAGCAGCAACGCACGGGATCGGTGCTTCAAAACGCAACTAGGGTCACTGCTGAACTCCTACTTCAATGCGTTCCCGTCTCGACTTCCTCTCTCGCAGAACTGCGTTTAAACACCGCTGCAACAAGGCGACGCCAGCAATCGATGCTTCAAAACCGTGTGCAGCTTTCTAATTAGACTGATTGCGGGCCCTCAACTTCAGTTACTTCACTCACTCCAACATCGAAAGCACTACAGGGCTACACACATTTACGACAATCAAGAAAAATGTGAAAGCAACCCTTTCCTACGATCTCGACTGAAAGCGAGAAGAGCAGACGCATATCGTCACAACTGGGCTCAAGAACACGCTGCTCCTTGGATGAGCACGCAATAACGGTACTCAACTCGACTTCCTCTTTCGCAAAACTACGTCCAAGCGGACTTCCAAGCTTTTGCTGCAACAGGAACGCCACCGATCGATGCTTCAAAACCGTGTGCAACTTTTCTAAGAATGCTCCCAACTCCTGAACTTCAGTTACTCACTGACTCCAACATCGACAGCACTACAGGGCTACATATGCGCCAATCAAACAAAAATGTGCAAACAACCATGAAATTCTACGATCTCAAAGGAATGAGAGAAGAATATATGCGCACCTGTTTCAAACCACTTGAGCGACGTTTCCGATTGTGAAGTGAGAGAGCGCATCCACCTCGGAAGGACGCCGGAAACTCAGATCGCAACTGGAACTACAAGCAAAGTGTTGTTCTACAGCATTCAATGGCGGTTGCATTTCAATATTTTCGTGAGGAGTCAGTGCTTCCAACGTGAATTTGCTACTCCGAATTGCGCAGAAAACGGAAAGGAAGAAGCGAATCTTGACGTCGAATTCGAGCACAATGGATACCCAGTGCTGGAATTCGACGTCCCAGGTCTGCAACTATTAATCTGCAATGGACAGCGATATACAAAACAGACACAGATCTTTCTGTGCACGCCGGATTGCCGCAATGCAACGCTCTCTGTGCACCTCAGCAAGAGCCCGTGAGCATCTGACACTCAGAAAAATGGATGAAAAGTAAGGTAGGTGGCTGAAAAAGCAACACTTTAAGGGCTGTTGGGCCTTTTTGATGGGTTTCAGATGCCCAAAATTTTTTTCCCTTATTTTTCCCTTGAAGAAAAATTGATGCGGAATCTAACACAAATGGTCTCATATTTTTCAGAGCATTTATGAAATACTTATGAATTTTTAAAGAATTCTGTCATAGGCATCTATTTGTGATCCTAGGCCTTGCAAAACTCACTCATGTGCAGTCTGAAAAAAGATATGGCTTGACCAAAAACAAACATTGCGGCATTCAAAAAGTAATACACAAGGTTCCTAAATGCGACCCCCTTACTAAATTTAAATGAACCCTACATTTGTAACATTTATAAGAAGGCAATTGGGCAATCAATCCCCATTTAGAAAAATTAAGTTGACACACCCTAGCTTTGAAATGGACCCTCCCTAGCTCTTGTTCCATCCATTGACAACCCTTAATTATCCAACACCATGCACTAAGAGAGGTTGGCAGTCCATTTTAGAACCGTTTACTTTCCATTTCAAAGTTCACTACACAACTGTTTGAAAAATAGGGTCACTTTTTGAGTGACCTACCTTATTTGAAATAGGTCAGAGTAGTCTTAAATGTGGTGTTGCTCAAGTCAACTCTTTATTGTTTTTCATTATAGTGAACCCTTCAAACCACCCTATAAAACTACATTCAAGTGGGATTTTAAGCTCAATACACAACATTTTAGAATGAAAAGGCCAAGGATCCTTGACTTCCTTCTACTTGAATAAGAATTTACTTAGAGGATTTTTTTTATAGTATTACTAAAACAAAAATATATTCATGTTACTGTAGCCCATCCTTCATAGGAAAGTTTGCATTCAAAAAATAAATTGCAATGAAGGGAGCTTTTGATTCATGAAAAGCAAATGATCCTCTATAACAAAAATATGTTCAAAGTGTCCTGCGGCATCACTAAAAAAATAATATATTCATACTACAATGCTCCACAATTCACAATCAAACTTTGCTTTCAAGATTTCTATATTGAAAAGGGGCTTGATTCATGAAGATCCATGTCTTGAAGTTCAAGAATGTTACTATGTAATATTAGTGATGGAATTTGCTCCTACATTTTGAATAAGATGGTTTGTGATTGGTTAACCAACAAAATATTCTCATCACATATAGAGAGATAGAGCTCTTTGGAATTGAAACTATAATTTGAATTTGAAGTGTGAGTGTAGAGGCTCCCATTGAAGATGCATCCCTAAAAAAAAATCTACCACTCTACTAGGGATAGGGGTAGTCATAGCCCCTTCGAGAAGCAAATTTCCTCAAAGAATACGAGCATGGTAAGAGAAAAGAAAGCCAATGGGAAGCCGTTGAGCAAGAAGGCGTTGTAACACCCCTGGAAAAGATGAGCAACATCAAAAAAATTGTTGGAGAATGGAATTCACTGTTGCAAGCGACGCAAAATGTAAGCGGCGCAAGTTTAGGAAACTCACACATAACTTTGGTGAAAGTGAGAAACGGTCCAGTGACAGTGAGCAGTGAGCTACAGAGTACTGCACTCTTGGTAAAAGGGAGTGACGGAGGAGTGAAAAATCCTCAAAGATTAGCTTCTCAACCCATTTCTTCACCTCTGGAGTAGAAGAACGACACTTCCAAAACCTCAAAGGTTGAGAGATCTGGAAGCCACGAAAAAACACTTATAGTATGTTACACGCCTAATCTCTGAGAATTGTTGGCTTCTCAGAGGGGGGATTGACTACCACTAGTGCATGTGCAAACAATTCATGAATTCTTCATGTATGACTTGAAGGGTTCCAAGGATTAGATCATGCCATAGACTCCTTTGTGTCTTTATTTCATCTATTTTAATCCTTAAACGTTTAGGTGTCCAATAGATGACATAGAATCCTTTAGTGTAGGACAGAAGTACAATTATTCATCCTCGGAATTTTGTGTGAAAAGGAGAGATCTTCTATAGTACTTTGACTTCCAATGAGTGCTTTTGGAATTTCTTAGACCAATGATTCTCATAGTATCAAAATGGATGATTTCCACAGCCACCAATCCGTTGTTTAAGGATTAAGCTAATGTAGAGTGGTTTCTAATAGACTTAATTGTAATGATATGATATTACAAATGTGCAAATGAATATTGTAGCTTTTCTAAACTCAAAATATAGGCTCAGGTGAACTAATCCCCAAAGAGACAACAATATTTCATGTATATATAATTATTATATGATATTTCTTTAATATTCCATATTAGACTTCCATATTTTATATAACTCAATATTCCATATCCCATATATGTACCTATATATGTATGTCGTACCATATTAGTATACCATATTAGACATCCATACTCATATATCATACCTAATAAGTATATGTATTCTATGTATATTCTATATATCATAGTAGTATCAAAGTTTTTGTGGTTTTGGTTTTGAGGGATGGATGGGCAAATCAAATGTTTTATTTTATTTTATTCAGGCAAGAGGAGGAGACAAAGAAAGGGCTCTTTCTTTTCAAGGATTGTAGTCAAATTCCAAATGGGATTTATTTATTTATTTTTATTTTTGTCAATTCTTCCAATTTACATGTCTATCCCTATTTTGATCATTTAATTATTTAAATTGGTATTAGTCTAGTGTGAAAGGACATGGTTAATCCAAATAGGCATTAATGAGTGTGAAACCTAGTTGGCTAGTTAGGTAGTTGTTATTGAAAATTGAAAACCAAGTAAAATTCTATTAACGTGAATCCAAAAAATGTGACTAAAAAACTTGAAATCATTATGACCATATATGGAGTTGAAATGAACCATTGAGACTTCAAGAAAGGTGGTGAAATATACCAATAGAAATAAGAAACCATGTCCTACATTTTAGATTAAAGATATATTGTGGAAGTTTCTATATTGGTCATCAATTTTCAAATATTTTAGTTCAAATACCAAGAAGATCCAATGTTCTAGGCTACACATAACTTTGACTATGTATTAGTAGGAGAAAGGCCAAAGGTACTAGAGTATGTTGTTAGATAGATGCAGGAATTATTAAGAATGTGTTAGCAATCCCATCTCGTTGATAGACCGTCTTTTTGGAGAAATATTGGAAATTCTTTTGGCTAATTCAAAACTACATAGGAAATTTTATACCTGTAGTAAGAAACATGAAGTAGAAAATGTGATAGGAATTAGACATATCCTAAAGGACCAAACACTTTTTTTGACAACATAGCAATCTTGGGTAGCCCACTATGATCAGAATTTTTATTTTTTTCTTTGAAAATTTCACACAAAATGTGCCCAAGGAGTAGCTTTAAGCCCCAACAATTTTCATAACTTTTGACTACATGGTTAAAAAATTATTGCATGATATTTCATTTTCATTGGTTGGCAGGCAACCTGGGCAACTGAAAAAACTTCTTTAAAAATCACTTTTTTTTTAAGTAAAAATGTGAAATTGGTTCTTTAGATTTATATATATATGGGAAGCTTTGAATCATTTTGTTTTGATTAATGAGATGAAAGTTATGAGGAGTTTTAGTTTGAGGGTAGTTATGAAATCTCTACTCTAAGATAAACTTTGAAGTCCTTTATTTAACTCAATTTTTAATATTTTTGAAAAAAATAAAAACATTGGATGTAGATTGTTTATTACAACATTACAACTGCTGGAATTGGCATTTTTCAATTCTATATTTCAATTCTTAACAATTTAGTGTTTTGAACATTCTCTACCTCTTTCTACTTACTATTTTTTTTTCTATATGTGTTACAATTCCAAATGATCTGAAATATTTAAGTCATGTAGCCAACTTGCCTTGAAGAATGAATCCAAAGAGTAACCACCATTTTGGACATTTTTTCATACAAATGTGACCTTGTGAAGTGCAACTGCCTGTATTTTTGCAAGGACAAAAAAAAGATTTTTGTCAATTCAAACGTTATTATCTTGCAATTCACATAGTGGAAATTTCTGAAATTTTTTCCACAACTTCTCAAACTACTTTAATACAAGATCCTACAGTTACATTTTTCCAAAAATGCTTTTTTTCTAAAATTTGGTACTTGTATTAGAAATAGCAGTTTTAGAGCATTTTTGGTGAAAACATAGTCTCTAACCTTTAGGGATTAAGAATACTCTCTAATATAGCTTAGGAAGTGACTACTAGAAGTGCTAGTAATGGTCAAGTTTGTCTTGTGTGTCTTCTCATGGGTCATTTTCCTAATTTAAGTTGCCCTTGTTTCTACTATTGATTCTTTCTAAGTATTTTTATGTATTTTAAAGAATTTTAAACCTATTTAAGACAAATCAAGTCAAAAATTGAGATCATAAAAACTTATACAAATTTAATTTGTCCCTTTAGGGGACCGAGGTCTTCTAAAATACCATTATAAATATTGGGGCCTCCATTCGGCTGTGGATTTGGGGGACAGGTTCTTGGGGCTTATAAATTCTATGCTCTCATGCTAGCACTCCTCCAATTTTTGACTCAATAGGTGCATTCTTTGTTTCTAATCTTGAAAATCATGCATCAACCACTTTTTGGCTTCAATTCTTTTCAAGGTTAAAGAATACTTTTGAATGATCATTGCAATGCAATTAAAAATTAAAAACCACATTAGGGTCTAAAATATACCCTATATACAATCCACAATGTAAGGCTATATATTTTAGCTTTGAGCACATATGATAGAGATTTTTTTTACCAAAGTACTTGTAAAAAATATCTTGATGTGTTGTTCTTCTATAAATCTAAGTTTGTCAATCTAATTATTGTAGTTTCCTAAGAGCTTGGTCAAAAAATAAATAATTAAAAGAGTGCCTAAATTTTTGGAAAATTACTTGTTTGTCCCACTCCCAAATTAAAAAATTAAAAAAAAAAATTATATATATATATATATATATATATATATACACACAAAGATTACATCATAGAAACTCACTTGCTTGTGTTGTAATTTAATAAATTAGCATTTGACTTGTGTTCTAAGGTTGACATAAATATTAGTTACTATATCTTGGCATCTCAAATTATGATGACAAGCATTAGTCAAAAAATTGACGCTTCTTAAAAATTAAAAATAGACATTGCAAAGTTATTTATCTCACCATTTTGATCATTCTAAAGCACAATCTCTCATAAACAAAAACACATCTCTCACACAACAAAACTTGATACTTAATATAACCTTGACACACAAAGTAGAGAGTTTAGGATTTGGAAATTAACTCCTAAAGGACCAGCATCAGTTTTTTGGCAGTATAGAAATTTTGGGCAGGTACCTGTGACTGCAAATTTTCATATTTTTGACTGAAATTTTAATAGATGTTGTGCGCAAGGAATATCTTTCATATGCACTAACTTTCATGACATTTGAAAATACGAGTCAAAAGTTATGGCGTAATATTTTACTTTTTTTCTCGGCCGGGCAATTCGGGCAGATCAGAAAAATCACTTTTTTCAGAAATAAAAATTTGAAATTGGTTTTCTAAAGTTATATATACGTGAAAAGCTTTTAATCATTCCATTTTCACCAATGAGTCAAAAGTTATGAGGAGTTTTAGTTTGCGGGCAGTTTTGGAATCTCTACTTTGAAATAAACTTTGAAGTCCTTTATCTTATTCAGTTTTCAATATTTTTTGAAAAAAAATAAATTATAGGATTCATATTGTTTATTACAACATTGCAACCATTGGAGTTGGCATTTTTCAATTCCATATCTAAATTCTTAACAATTTTGTATTTTGAATCATTCTCTACTTTGTTCTACTTTCTATTTTTTTCCTATATGTTGTACAATTTCAAATGGTGTGAAATTTTTTAAGCATGTAGCCAACTTGTATATGAAAAAGATCCAAAGAAACACCACTATTTTGGACATTTTTTCATAGAAAAGTGAGCTCCTGAGGTGCAGCTGCCCGTTTTTTTGCAGGGTCAAAAAAACGATTTTGGTGAATTTGAATGCTTATATCTTGCAATCCACGTGGTATAAATTTCTGAAATTTTTACTACATGTTCTCAATTCAGCATACTACAAGATCCTACGGTTACATGTGTCAAAATTTATTTATTTTAAAAAATCTGGTACTTGTACTAGAAATGGCAGTTCTTGAGCATTTTGGGTGAAAATATAGTCATGGAACTTAACTTTAGGGGTTAAGACAAAGGGTTTAAGCAAATGTGGCCACTTTAGATGAAAGTAACAACAACCATCCAAAAATTATAAGAACAACTTAGATGAACACCTAATTTATTTGAATTATATTTTTAAACTATTTCAATTTTTAGTATATTATTTGTTAGACTACCAAATTGTTTGAGGCACTCTAAGGTAAACCTGCCTATGACAGGCAGAATGACTGATTTGGTATGTTGCCATTAGCAAAATCAAATCAAATTTTTTTCTAGCAGAGACAACTTTGAGAAATGAAAGAAGCAGTTAAAATTTTAGTTTTTGGACAAAGTAGGAATTTGTTATGAATTTTTTAAGTATTTTTCCAAAACAGTCTGTAGACTATCTGAAATCAATAAAATATGTCTTCATGATGGTCATCTTACCACCTAATGCAGTCTTCAGATTTCCTAACACAACCACAAGAATTTTTAATGTGACCATCACACAAAGGAATAAAAAAACAACTCTTTATGATGAGTTTACACTCACAATGCGTAAGTGTCCTATGACAGTCAATACTAATTCTATCACAATCACCTAATGCACTAATGTAGGCCACTAACCAACCTAATTAAATTGTAGAAGCAAAAATCTGAAATGGATTGTAATGGGGGGGTTATGTAGATGTTTGCATTAGACAATTGGCCTATCATAGGCTGGTTTACCTTATAGCAAAAAAATTTGACATATACCTATTTTTGATAACTTAAGCATTTTAGCTTGTAGAATATAGAAAATTTGTTGAAAAGTAGTGTTCAATGAAAGCAATTATGAAGGTGAAGAAGAATGCAGAAAAAGATGATTTTTTTTTTCTATGAATAAATATTTTGTTCAATATAAATGTGTTTTTTTCATTCACATTCATTCAGATCTCATAGACTCACCTATTATAGTTAGCTTTAACACTTCTCCTAAGCACAGAGGGTTGAAATGAGTGGATGAAAAAGGTACAAACACAAAATCTTTTCTAATAAATAGTGCATCCAATTGTTGTCCACAATAGGTCACCCCTATGCAACCATCATGGGAAGCTCTCCCAAAGAGGTACTTCTACTTTAACCCCTAAGTACCTAAAGTGAATCCATAAATTAGCCCACAAGTGCTATTCAAAGTTTCAAACTTGTCCCTACAGATTAAAACATCAAATCCACAAGAGGTGGCCATTCAGATTGTTCAGATTGTAAGAGAGTTTGAAAGGACAACTTTGGAAAAAATTGTGAAAGTTTTTACCAAAGTCTACGGTAGTCTAACTATGTGTGACAACCACAGGGTCGACCATGGGTTTTCCTAAGCTACACAGATTTATCCAATTATCACGTCAACCCTAGTTTTCCGAAGTAATGCTATTTTAAATTACCGGTTGAAATGCTACTACCGGTATTTTTTAACAAGTAAAAGCTTTAACTTGTTTTTCATAACAAGGTCTTACCTCTTCAACCTCGGGTTAAAACAGTTCGCACTTCATTACACAAGTAAACAGAACTTGACACTAGTAGTGTTCTTGGCACCAATACCATTGGATTCAGGAGATTTGTATTGAAAGAATATGATACAAGATGGAAGAATGCCCTCACAACTGCAGCGACAGACTTGATTGCGGAATTCCCAACGGATTAAGCTGGCTACTAGTCTGCGGGGTAGAAGGTGAATCCACAGGTTGCAAATTCAAGTCTGGCGGGGGTTTGGAGCTGTGCGTTTGTTGCTGGAGCGCACTTGGATTCGACAAAGGTCGTCCATAATTGGCAAGAGCACCCATCTGCAGCTGTAAAGGTTGCGACGTCGCCGACTTCAATGGCCTCCCCGCCTCCTGCTTTAAACTGGGGAGTGGCTGAGACGATGACAACATTTGGTTGGTACCATAAGGAGCACGAGGCTGCATACCATATGAATTTGGCATGCTAGTGTACATTGGTTGTTGCACATACTGCATGGGTCTTGGCGCTTGGGAGAGATGAACATTGGACTGCATCTTTGCCCTTGCCATTGCATCGGCCTGCAATAGTCCCAGGTTGTGTGCTTGTGCCTTCCCTGCCTCGTCCTGCCCGAGACTCATACTGGCCGAGGTAGGTACGGTTCGAACGGCAGTACTATATACAAAAGTTGGAGCTGCTTGCGAAGTAGGCCCAGTCCATCTGGATAGTGCACCATTCGCTGAATCTGATGCTGTTTGCATTATCATGGCGGAGGTGGGTGGATTAGCTGGGGCCTCTGAACTCCATAAGGGACGAACTGTTGAGGCAATCAATCCATCGCTCGTACTCAGCATGCCTTGACCTCTGTGCTCTAGCTGATAAACTGGTTGGGGAGGTTTTTCAGTGGCTGATTCCTGCTACAGCAAGGTTTAATTCAGAATATGACAGTAGAAACTGGCAAGGGATTTAGTGGACAATGTTTCAAAAGCTCTTAACCTAATACACAAGTACTGAGAACCGTAGAAATAACAAGACCTGATATTTCATACCCACAGAAAGAGCTTCCATTAATAACGGCAGTGCAACTAATAACTTTGTAGCCACAGTTATTTTGTTTCTTCGTCAATTTTGCATCAATAATACTTGCAGTTTAAAAACATTCAAATACGGCTTCTCACAACCAGAAAATATGCAAGTATAGTAGATGGAGAAGGTACCCACCATTGTTGATTTTCCTGGTAACAATGCTTGACTCGCGGTTCCTGATGCGAGCATCGCACTAGTGACCGTAGTCAGCAAAGAATCCACTGCAGTCTGGGCGACAGGGTTTACCATCAATGGGCGAGATATCTTCGGTGGAATAGTCACGAATGAAGCGGAGTTAACTACAGAATGAGAAGTGGATGAAACTCCCGGAAGAATAGGTAAACTAGCGGAGGTCAAATTTTGATTGACCTGTGTTAAATTCGGAACTTTTGCATCAGAAGGGAACTTCCTGAAAATTGTGCCAG
This sequence comes from Antitrichia curtipendula, assembly GCA_951230915.1. Classification (NCBI taxonomy): domain Eukaryota; kingdom Viridiplantae; phylum Streptophyta; class Bryopsida; order Hypnales; family Leucodontaceae; genus Antitrichia; species Antitrichia curtipendula. The sequence goes on along the minus strand of OX579640.1, from coordinate 23,339,835 downwards.
GGGGAGCTTCATGTTCACCAATCCATCCTTGCCCAAAAGGTACAGAGAGGGGTACTACTCTCTGCAATCTTTGAGCTGCAAATTTCCAGCCCTCTGGTCCCAATCTGACCGAAAATCGAGACAAGCTCTTTGCATAGGCCATTTCGGACTGATACCCTGTCTGCAATTCACAAACTGGGATTAATCCTCCAATACTGGATCTAACTAGATAGTCCCAAACAGCATTCAACTTCCAGAACTATTCCCCTCAGAGGACAATGAATACAAAGTTGAAAAGAGAAGGCAAACTTACTGGCACCAAGTGATGCAATTCGCCACCAACTCCAGCGAGAGGAGGCCCTCGTCCATGAGCAGGGAGGTTCCGTGGCTTGTAAGAGCTTCTGTGATACTCTTCCGTTGACAAAGGCCTCCGCCCGTCCTTGAGAGTAGCAGGCCTAAGCTGGGCCCCTAAACCGTGCAAAACAGAGAACAATCAATTCATGTACGACTGCAAACAATACATGAAACAGCCCCAAAACACAAAAACACACACGCTTGTGTAACCATCTCATACGATAAATTCAAACAGAAACTTCACCAATTATGTCTGAGGAGGCCTCAAACAAGGTAGCCATAAGGCAACAAGAACACAGGTGCAGTTGCAAAGAATGTGCCTCTTAAATTTTGAAAATTACCATGTTCATCTTGTGCATCTGCCTCTGGTTCCATGCCACCTGACTGAACCCCATACCCTGGCTCCTCTCCAGCAACACTTCCTGATCTATCTGATGGGACCCCCCTTTTGGAATTGAAGGCACCGTGTTTGTTTGACTGAGGTAGGTCATCTCCCTCAGCTGCTAGGGTGGCCCCAGAAGCAAAGTCAGAACTTGCGGGGTCCAATAAGGTTTTTACAGCTGCTGTGTTTTTCCATCCCTTCTTTGTTGGAAATGGTTGTTTTTTCTGCAATACAAGCTTGGCAGTTCCAGCTTCTGAAGCTCCAGATTGACCAGCAACCAAATCCAATGCCTTCCGGGCAGCATCCTGTATTGAACGTGCCTGGATACATATAGATGAAATTCACCGTGTAAATAATCACTGAATCCAAGTGATACAAATGCTCGAATCGACACGTTAGTAAGATGCAGAAAAATTACCGTCATTACAGATGAACTTTCCGGTATATCCCTAGGCATCAACTGCCCAAAAGCTGGACATGGATAACTCACCTGTTTGTAGTAAATAGTTTCTGGGCCATTATATCGCATGGCATTGTTGCAAATGAGCATAATATCCTTCTGCATAAAGAGTATGGCGAAACGCAAGTTAGTCACCGTAAAATAATGCTGAGAGAACAATCAAACTTATATGTACAACCTGATAAATCCTGCTTCAACACAGCTTACAGAATAGATAAGAGTCTAACTGAACCAGACATAATTCCATAGAAACTCGTCCGACTGACCTCAAATAAGCTTAATGAGTAATACATTCCCTTCGAGATCTTCTTGTACATCGTACCGAAGTCCATAGGATCTTTGATGACATCGTAGTAATCTGGAACCTGAAATTCATTGATAAGTCAGCTAGATGAAAACCTCACAAAAAGTCTGAAATGTGCAAGAAATTGCAGTAACGTTTTGGTTGTAATCAACTTAAATGCATACAGCTATTATGCAGCATTTCAGGTTACAAATTTTGCTCCACACTCTTATAGAGAGACGCAAAACTCTTCTGATGTGAACAATCTCTTTCCAAATACATACTTCCATATTTGTAGAGTTGGAATTGCCTTGGCTAGAATAAAAGACATACCATACTTGCATCCACTGGCTCCGAAAATACTCCGTACGTATCTTTTCTGTAAAATTAACGGAAGTAAGGAATTAACGAAATTACCGATTGAGTTACTTGGTCCTTCCTAATATGCAATCCTTCCAAATACTGGAACTCACTCAAAATATCAAACAATAATCGAAATTTCAATATTGCAACTATCTTCCAAGGCAAAACAGATGTATCGATTGCATGATTTGTGCACTCACTTTTTCAGCTTGTCTAAAACTCCTTCAAGCATCTTCTTTTCAGGCGCTGGAGAACCACCGTGTCCTATTCCTAGTGACATTCCAAGAATTATCAATGGCAGCGCCTTGCACACTTAAATCATAGTACATGACCAATTTCTGGATACTCCATACATAAGAAAGAGAAAGGAAAGAGGAGTACTCTCTTAGACATTAACATTCAGCCCAGAGGATTACAATTACAAAATTACAAGTAATTGAGATAGCAACAGCATCAACCTTACCTGGACCTGAAAAAGGGGCTCCAATTTCACCATTTAAAGGCTTCTCCTTTTTCTGAAAATTGAATGAGACAGTCAGTTGTCAGATCATAAGCCATTTCTTCACATCCATACATGAATGAAGAGACCAATAAACCAGCAGCATCCATTTCTTCTCGTGTTGTAGCGACAATGCCTCGTAGGAAAATTGCTCCCGACAAAGGACTTGCCCTCCCGCTCACGTGTAGCACAAACTGATGTTTGCTGGAAGACTGAAACCCTATATTTGGTCTTGAGAATAAAGCCATGTCTATGGTCTGACTGACATGACCAGAGAAGCAATCCGACAAGCTAAGAAACCTTTGAGCAGAGAATTGAAGGCAGTACCTTATGGGAAGGCTTCTTAGCAAGAGGGGGCAAGGGGGCCTTGAAGACTGGGGGAGTGGTAATTGAAGCTCCGTAAACACCTCCTCGGTCATCTTTTGCATCTCCTTCTACTAAAGTCTTAAATTTGCGCTTTTTAGGAGGGGTGGATACACGATTACTGGCGTTGGAGCCCACGACCTGAGCACTCAGCTTTGATGGTGCAGCACCCCCTGTCCCTAGCGAGGCGTGTACCCTATGAGATGTTACTCCGGGTGATACAGAGGCACCAGCGATCCCAGTCTTGCCACTGCTGCTTGACTTGTTTGGCAGTTTGAGTATTACCCTAAGTTTCTTGTCCTTGTCCGCCATATCCTATTTCTCTCCGGTCACTATATTGTCCCCCTACTACCGGCGATGCTGACATACGACCTCCAAGTCCTTAAATCTCGAACTGCAATTCTTGTGTCATTTTCCAAGTCCTAACCTAAACTTGAAGCTCGTTTAAGCAGCCCCATCGATTATTGGATGCATTTGGCATCACAATGCAATGAGATCAAGTCTATTCTATTTTCCCACATTACAAGCGAGCTCCTCCTTCAATTGATCATTCCTCCAGATAAGTCTGGTAAGCTTCATTAGTCCAATCTGCACTTCGTCGAATCTACCGAGAAGCACCCTGCAAAATCAGATGAACCTCAACACTGTGAGCCAAGACATTAACACACACAACCTCGTCGTCCAACAGGGAAACACAGAGTAGACCTCAGAGACAAAGAAGAGAATTTAAATTCCTTATATCATAATTTCCACGGGAACAGGCACTCATACTCCTAAACTCTCAAGTCGTAGAAAGGGCATCCAAGTGCACACAGCTCCTACTCCTAGGATTGCGTCTAAGTACGATTCTCCAATCAGTCTTTGAAGTAAAGAAAGCTTTATTTGGTCACCGAATTCTTCATTGAGATACAAACCTTCACAAGGATTGTGTTCAGTGCCTTCATATACACAAAAACATGACCTGAACTTTTCGATAGAAAGACTTAAGGTATACGGCAGCTGCTGTAACAACCACAGCGTCTCAATTTAGGCAATACCACAAATGAAATCTCAATGCATTAACCTCATTCCTGTGGGCCTTTGAACAGAGAGAATTTTTTTGGGAACTCAATGAAAGAGTTTCAGGATCCAGGACGCATGCCAGGTACATACGACCAAGCTTCAATTCACCACTAATTTTACAACATGAGCAAGTTTTGCAAACTGAATTACGCATACGGGTATCCCAAAGTGATGCATCTGTCGAAGGCAATAATCATAGGTACAAATTGCCACTTTGAAATATCATGGTATAACACATTCCAAACAGTTAACATTCATTTTTCAACCCAACTCTTCGCAAAGCATTGAAACCAGACAGTATACCTATGCGCAATGCCTGCCACACGCTGATCAAACCCCACGACGACTTTGATTCGACCGCGGAATTTCGCACCACAAACAAGGTAAAGCGCAGAGTCAATGTGCTCGAGGAACCAACTCTTCCACCTCATGCCCAGGAGAGATAACAAAACCCTATCCATGAGACCTCCAAACCCTACCCCAAGCCCCGAAGTTCACAATCTCTCGCGCAAACCCTACCACCAAACCAAGCCGACAGCCACGAGAACCAAACACCTCAACAAATCCAATCCCAAATCAAAACTCGCCAACTAATAAATGCCATCATAATCGCTTCAGAATCCCGAAATCCGACTTCGAAACTAGAAATCCGCAAAACCCACCACCCAGCACAAATTCCCCCCACGGAGAACAGCGACACTGCTCCCCAAGTCGCAAACAAACCCAATAAAAAAACCGAAAACGAAAAGAGCGCGAAACCCTAATAACCCTAAATCACAAAAGATTCAAAGAAACCCTCCAGGGCAGGGCTTCCGTAAACAGGTAGTAAAAGTGTCCCCTTAACGCCGTCCGATGCTACAGAAACGGCAGCTTCGGCTTCTTTTCTGTCATCAACTCGCTAACATAAAACACGGAAGCAAAACGAAACCTACCCGGTACAACCCCCCATGGCTGGTTCTTTCTGGTCCAAGTCGTCCAACCATTAGGGATTAGCGCGGCGGGCCTGATGATCTCAGTACTTACAGTCGGGCGGGATGGATGCTACGCTCATGGTAGTACCTAGTCTGGCAGCCATGGCTGGCAGGCAGGGCAGGCAGGCCCAGACAGAATGATGCGGCGATTATACTTACGCTTGAAAGCAGGAGCGTCCTGTTGACTTCCTCTTTGGAGTCTTGGACCCTGCCTTGGACTCTCTCTCACTCCACCACCAAACACCAAAACCAAACCTTAAAAGAAATCATAGACCGAGAAATTGGATGGATAGGGGATTGCACAGCACTTGGTGGCTGTGAAGCACATGACACTGAGTATGAGAGATTCGGTTACAGGAAGGATTCCTTACGGTAAGTTAAAAAAAAATGAACGCGTCAAGGAAGGAGGGCTCCAGAGTCTGAAGCAAAAGCGCCCGCCATGGCGCACAAGCCTAGATCTACGCCACAAATCCTCGCAGAGGAAGCTCTTGATGCCGCTTGTTGCGACAGTACACTTCCTTTTCTTACCTTGGAGATCGCCCCTTCGGATGAATGGTATGGATGTAAAACATGTATTTCGTGGATGAATGAGATGAAAAGAGCGGTGCGGTGTGAACAGGAACCCAGAGAGGTCCCTGAAGAGGATGAAAATTTCAGCATTTCGATGATGGGTGAGATGAAAACTGTGGCGACGTGTGAACAGAACCAAGAGTGGATGGATGCATGTCGTGGATGGCTCCGGATGAACAGAGAAGTCAGGGGAACAGTGAACGTGTTTGAATCTGAGCGCGGTGGGTGGCAGAATTTGAAACGACGCGGGGAAGTGGGGGCCGCGGGACGTCACTTCGAGTGCCGTTGCCGTCAGTCGGCGACCGGCCGCGGGCGCCTAGAATGCAGGGCACTATTGTAGTGGTCATATCTTTGTGTACCGAAATGGCGGGCTGCGTAATTGGAAGTTGGAAAGGCAAATATTTGAAGACAATGAGGACATTGTAAATACCGTACTCAGATAGCAGCTTCAGCAATATGGTGCCAAATATTTAATTAAAGTTTTAAAATAAGGTTCGGTGTTCTAAAATACAATTTTAACCCATAAACACCGCCGAGGACATTTTTTGGTTGATGAATGACAAAGAATCTCTCCCTGTACGACAAAAGTGTAATTATTCATCTTCCCAATTTTGTGCAAAAAGGAAAGATCATCTATAGTAGTTTGCCTTCTAATAATTGCTTTTGCATTATTTTTATCCAACAATTGATTTTTGCAGTTGTCATTTAAAGGTTCAAAAAAACGGCATTTAAATTCACATAGTTTCAAAAGTCACTTGTTTTGTGTGCTTAGAAATGAGAAGACAAGATTTTTATACAAGAGGGGGGATAGGAGGTAAAATAACTCATGTGGGATATGTAAATTAGGATCAGTAGGAGCTCAAACACTCATAGTTAAGTCAAAAGTAGGGTTTGTGTTCAAAGTAGAATTTCAAACCTCTTTTAGGTAGTATAGAGTAATTTTTTTTAAACCTTGAACTAAATAAATGTATAAAATCAAGTTAACTTTCATCTCCAAAAGTGCATTTGAGATTTTCACCCTTTAATCAAAAGTTATGGACAAAGTTCATAGGGGAATTGGAAGGAACTTTTTTTTTGACATTTTCAAACATCCTCTTTAAGTTTTGTCCCTAAATTTTTTTATAAGGCTCAATATCACCAAAAAATGTGTAGAGATGAAAGTTAACTTGATTTTTCAACTTTTTTTTATTCAAAGTTCTTTATAAAAAGTTATCCTACTATACCAAAATGAAGTCTAAAATTCTACTTTGAACACAATTCCTGCGTTTTGACATTGAGCAATCAAGCTCTCATCTTCAAATTATTTCATACCTTGTGAAGGCTCATGAAAGACAAATTAAAGGATTTCTTTACAAAAACAACCTCTTCATTCAAAATCTTCATTGAATTTGAATGAAAAAATTCCTTTATTTGGCCATCAAATTTTTTTTGATGGTAGATGGTCAAATGACAAATTAGTATTTGATTCAATGAATTGTTAATGATTTAATTTTGGATTTTGGGCAAATCATCTTAATATTTATTTGTAGATTTGACTATCTAATCGTAAAATTAGCAAAAAAAATTGGCACTTTTTATTTAATTAATTTGAGAAAAAGTTACTATCCAAGTATAATATTTGTGAATTTTTTTTTGTTGAAACTTGTCTATAAAATCCATTCAGGGCAGCTGTACTATTCATTGATCTAAGAGCTTTATGGTTGACGTACAAAATAAATTGATAACTACTTAAAATACACATGGGGTTGTAATTTGATGAAATTTGAACTAATTTATTGATGTTGAATTACTTTGTAACTTGAATTTTTGTCTATATCTATATAAATATTAGTATCTCTTCATTGCTTTTCTACTAACCTTCTCAAATATTTGTGACTCTATTAATGTTGGAATTCTCCTAAGATGTATAAATTATTGTGTCGAAAAATAGACATCATTGATGTAATGTCAAGTTAAATTGTAAATGACATTATATTGTGTATGTTGTGAAGCCAAACTTCGAGACTACAAATGACAATATATTGTGTACGTTGTGAAAAATCTCTTTTCTAATTTAGACCAACATTAACTAGAATGTGTTTGATTGAGACCCTACATCAATGTCCATTGGATAAGAATTCAAATTTAAGATTAATATGTATGTTTTCAAAGAAACAAAATATGTTATACTACTAAAAATTTAGAACTTAACATATGTGATTATCAATACAATAGGATCAATAATTAATTACTTTGGATTTAATACGTACACAAAGTATTCCTAATAATAATGAAGTCAATAACCTATTTGCCTAAATTAGTGTTTATATTTTAAAAATAAACTTATGAAAATCAATTTTGTAGTTTTTTTATATCATGTGTAGAGTACTATTTTAGATGTGAAATTTTCAATTGCAACAAAGTCATTTTATGAGATAGATGTATATATGATCATTAATGAAGTACTGAAAATGGTTTATTATTGTGAATCTACCATATAATTTAAAAGATTATCATTTCTATTTTAAAATTTTAGATTTATTTAATATTTTTAAATTAGAATCTCCCCCTGAAATGAAAAGAAGGATTCAAGAGTAATACAATTACATTTATTTATGACAAGGTACTATAAATTTTGATTTTCTCAATAATAAAAATTGACATATACGTATGGACTGGTAAATATGGTATAAATATATTTTAAAGAATTTACAACCATCATTGAAGAATTTTGAAAAATACCAATTAAAATATTGAAATTATTTCAAAAATATAGATAGTATATTCAATCTAATTAACACAAATTATTATTCAATAAGTATTTCTAAATATTCAATTTATCTTTCAAATTAAGTACAAAATGTGATAGGTGTATAGAAATTTTGTATTTGATATACTTATTGAGACTAATAGATTATTTTATTATTTCAGCCTAATATTTTAGATCCGAGTGTGACATTTTAGATCCGAGTGTGATGGCTTTATATGATCCAAAAGAAGGTAACTTTACAAGAAACAAGTAAATTGCAAAGATGATGTACTTTTTTAATTTTATTTAATGAAGTTACTTTGGACAAAATTCCATCTATATTTAAATTTTTAAATAATAAAAGGAAAAAAATTACAAAAAATAAAATTTAGACTTTAAATAATATTTAATAACAAAACTTCTAAATACATCTACACCATTCAATATTGGTGTATTAGATGTTATTTTCTATTAAGTTCTAAATGATTTATTGAAGTCGTAATGATATAGAAATGGAAACTATGATCTAATTACATAATTTAAAAATTGAATTTTATACTAAGAGCTTAATTGTATAAGGTGAATTTCGTTTACTTGATTTTTGATGTTTCACATTACTTTACATTTGACATATGGTTGGTACAACATTGGCATTTTTTATCACTTTATTGTTGATTATATGTTGATGATATTTTATTATTAATTATTTATACTAAAGTTTTGTGTTTTTTTATACTTGCAATAGTGTAAGACAATGTTATTCTTTACAAAATCTTACGGAATTGTTTAAACAAAATGATGTAGGTCTTGATGAATTGGTTTTGGATAAAGAACAAGAAAAATTACTCTTTTATGTTTTTGATGGTAAACTCTTTGAAATTCAAAGCAAGGTTGCTAGCAAGTGAGCCTACAAACATACCAACATATAAACCTATAAGCCTAAAAAAAAATTTGGAATTTTTAGAGTGACGGATCTATCAACATAAATTCTATTATCTTGAACTGAAAATATGAAGAAATAAATCTAGAGTTTATAGCAATGTGAAATTTTAATGAGAATCTTGGGTGCAAAATCCAAATGTAGTACATTTTCAAGGAATAAATCAAATAATAGTTTAAAAAAATTGCATACAACAATAAAATAATAATAAAATATACAAATCCAATCATAAATAAAAACCAATATATAGTAGTTAGAATCATCTAACATGTCAGTCTAATGAATTGAGAGAAAGAGAGAAAGTCAATTTAGTCACCCCATTATTGGACTCTTTCTTTCATACAATTCAAAGTCAAGATCGTACTTCTCATTTTTATCAAGGCTTGCATCGTTTCATGAATTGGCCATTTCTATATATAGAAATATTAACAAGTTCTTCACGTCATACACCGAATGCTGTTATTAATACTTTGTTTACTTGTACAAATCTCTTTTAAACAAGTCTGGAATAGAGGGTGGGATCGTTCAGTAATTGTGTCATACTTGAAAACAAGATTCATCTCTAATTCAATATGAACACAAAAAAGACTTGATATAATTGTTGTCATTTGACTTGCTTGTACCGATCAGCTTAGATCAGTTTGTGAGGGCAAGTAGGATCATTAAGTAATCTTGTCATTTTCATAATCAAGAAAGTTTGTGAGGGCAAGTAGGATCATTAAGTAATCTTGTCATTTTCATAATCAAGAACTCGATTACTGTTAGTATTCTCTTAGTGTTTCAACCCATAATAAACTAACACTTATAACAATCAGCTTAAGCATGCTTGGGAGGGTGGGAAGGACCACTCAATAGCCATGCTAAACTAGAAATACAGACGCATTAGTCCCAGCATGTATGAACCATTTTGTGTTGCATTCAACCAATCTTGAACCCTACAACGACTTGATTCATGCAATTGATTCTACCGTAGCCATTCTAAGCTAACATGGAAAGTAGCACTAAATGATTTTAACAAGTTTACGGGAAAGAAAGAAAACAGGCCACCATTAGTCCAGAGCATAGCTCGTATCTTAAGTCGCCACGCCTCACATGTGCCTATGCCCACAAACAAACCAATAGCGTGTTAGTAGACGCACACAAAGTGTCTTCAGCGTGACGATAGTTGTTAACCAGATTCAAAAGATATAAGTATGCAACTTAAGCTTCAAAACCCATATCCATCAATAGTTCTCAATCCAAGTGGAGAAAAAATCCACAAAGTACTACAATCAACAACTCTACACTCTCTATCACAATTCCCATGACTCATGGAACCTGAGTTTCCAATGCGGTGTCCATGGTGCCAAGGTTTCTCTTGCTGGATCACGTGTGCAATAATCATGTCCCGCTTTTGTCAAAACAAAGCAATTCCAGCGCATGTACAACAGAAGAGGATTCTGCACAGGTTTCTAATTGGCCTTCAAGGCACACAATACAAGGGTCGAGCAAATAATTGGACCTTATATCTGGTCTACAAAGAACTTGGCCTGGTTTGGCACATCTCATTGTATATACCCACAATTGTTGCCATGGTATCTTTGTATACGTACAATGCCAAGTACCGATATCTTCAAAATATAGCCGGTTTTTGGCCATATAAGAGAAAGATAGATCGTACAATACACCCCATAACAGGCAATTTCATATATTTCATGGATCACTTAATTTGAGTGTGCAACTTAGATAGTGACTGAGCACATTACTAGTAGTGATCAGGTTTATGATCATTAATAAAAAGATGCACAGATCATGCACAATATGTTAGTTTGGGTAACATTTCCCCTGTCCTACTAGGAAAAAGGGGAGTCATGATAAAGAATATGCATCGGACATGCAAGGGATAACAAGGATTAAACTGTACAGAAAGTTTACAGGTTTCAATATCACAATCATTCATCGTTTCATATGAAATATGAATAGACAAGGCTGTTTTGAGCAATCCATGTGCTAGCAATATGAGTGTCCATGTGATCTAATCCTCCAAGTGGTCTAAATGGAAAAACCAGTAAGTTATTGCTTGGACAATCAAGTCGATAAAATCAATATATTAGAAGAAATCAGTCTAGGAACTGAAAGATAACAAGATTATTTTAGTAATTTCTAAATACTAGTATTACAACAATAAAATAATGTGGAGATTTAATCATGAAGCTATTAATGAAAACAAGGAACTGGCCATAAGTGTAAAAAAGAGTTTGTAGCTTCGATGAATCATTCAAGCGCAAAATGTGGAGGGAATGCTCCTCACCTACGCCCATGCACAACCAACCAACCAACATCGTGTTAGTGTGCGTAGGCGAGGTGTTTGCAGAGTGTTCTAGTTGTTATCCATGTCACCTATCTGCACAAGAAAAATCCTCAGCCAACAAGTTCAGAACATAAGGCTAGCATACAAAATTGCAAGAGAAAGTAAGTAACTCCATCTCTCTTGTCACAAAACCTGTTGGCTCCTGTTGAAGAGCGTAGCCTCTTAGCACTAGTTAGATCACTAAATCCACAGGGACTATGAATCAAAACACTTTCAATAGCTCCTGAGAACAAAAAATTATTGTGTAGCAAAACATGGAGCTATGGAGCACTAGTTCACAAATCACAGATTCGGAGTTTGCTTGAGGTTAAGTGGGACAAGTATCCCACCTTGTTAGCTTGTATTGCAGTTGTCATCTGAGCTTGCATGCCAACGTAGAATCCTATGTAGCTTAACTATGTATAATTGCACATACGTGTGCTATTATAGTACTAGTGTGTACTGTTTAAACCAAACGTGTCTGGCCACCTCTCCAAGCATCACCATGATGGTAGGTTCTAAAATGGAGACCGTAAACTCATTAGTGGGAATTAGTAGTGCTATAAATTATATCATATACATGATAATTGTTTCAAAGAGGTGTACATATAGTATGTGATAAGGCTGTCAACTTGAGCGTGGTATGACCAATAATTTCTGACCTGAAAACTTGGATTGAGCCTAGAATTGAGCAAAGTTCCAGAGAAAGAGAGAGAGAGAATTTTGGTTTAAAACACCCAAACTCTACAAATGCCAATGCCATCTACTATGCATATATTGGCAATTTGAAATTTTTTTGTAGACTAATCAAAAGACTTTGATTCTTTATAACTTGATCTCGCATGGGTGAGATCAATCTTCAACATCTACAAAGACATAACAAAAATGTTAAAACTCATAGAATAAAAGACCTTAAAATTTACAAATACATCAAGAAGACAAAATCAAGAGGACCTACTACCTGTATTTTGATTTTTGCTCAAACTTCTAGGAAACAATGGTCATGGCATATAGATTTTGTATTGACACAAGTACCATCGACACAAAATCTTCAAATCGGTTGATTTTGTTGAAATGATATGCATGATTTTTGTTATAAATTCTACAAAACATCAAAAGTTGATGTGAGAAACTACAAAGGAAGTAAGGTAATCTTGATAAATTATAAAAATGAAATTCCATGTATGTTTTGAATAGCTTGATTCAAATTTGTAGATTTTGCTAGATACAATTGTATGATATATTCATGTGCTTCAAAAAAGTCATAGCGACATTTCTACTATTCTAAAAATGAACATCTATGGTTTGAAATTAGTGATACAAATTCTTCCTATTTATGTTTTCTAAGATTTTATTTTGACATTTTAAATTTAGATTGTGTTAATATCTATCCGAACTTTTTGAATGTATTATAGGAGACAAATTTTAACTAGTTTTAACAAGAAAATGTAAAAAGGGTCATGCTCAAATGTTTGTTTTTCTTATCAACAAGTTTTTATTAAAAATTGTTCAAATCTAATAAATTTAACACATTTTAACAAATCGTAGCACAAAATCATCAAAAAGAAATCTTTGGAAAAATACATAGGAAAGTGGTCTTGTATTAGTAAATGATAATGCTTCAAAAATAAATCTAAAAAATAATAATAATAATAATGATAAAGGATTATTGTTTTTGTTGCAACTAATATAATTGTTTTAAAAAATAAATACAAATCAATCCAAACAATTTCAATGAGTGTTTATTGGTGTCTTACAAAGAACTTCATTTAAGAAAATGATTAAACATAAAATGTACTATTTTTTATATTTCAAATTTCAATATTATTTGCATTGGCCTATTCTAAACAAAATTACTACAATCAAGTTTTTTAATGTATGATTGAATAGAAAGTATCCAATACAAGTATTCTACAAAAACTAAGCTAAATGTAATAGGTAATGTAAACTTTAGTCCTACATAATTTAAAAAAAACAAATGATAAAAATAGATAGTAAATATAAGTTCATAATAGTAATCTAAATAGAATGCTTTTATATAAATTTTACAAAGATATCTATAAAGATTATACATCTTTGGTTACATGAATAATTTCTTTTCATCATATTTAACATCCCATGGTTTTAATTTAGACTTCCTAAATGTGATTATAATTATATTTTTTAAATATTTAAATATTTGTAGATCCCTAAGATATATGCAAAAATAGTACTCCCTCCGTCCCAAAATGATCTTCCTGTTAGACAAAATGTTCCGGATTAAGACTAAAAATAACATTTTTAAAGCCTGTTTTGCACTACATATGGAGTTTGATGCACTCCTATTGCCCTTGAAACTTTGAGTTTTGAAGCCTTTTTTAAAGTGTAGTTTTGGATTATTGAAAAGTGAAATTTTTTGGGTATTTTCAAGGAGCACCAGTGGTTATTTAATTATTGAGTGTGAGGTCATCATTTTGTGGGTAGTTAGTATAAGTCAAAGACCATATGTGGACCTATATTTTGCCTCCCAAAACCTTCATCTCCTTCAATTAGATAATATTCAAAGAGATGCAAAAAATAAAAACAAAAAGTGTTGATTGACCCCTTCAACCATTTTATTTGTCTTTTGATTAGTGATTGCATAGATGGAGGGGGAACTATCGCTTGGAATTGTTTTGTTAGTCCTAGAGAACAACCAGACGTTAAATTTGACCAATTTGTAGCTCACAAAGTACAATAGGAAGATCATTTTGGGACAAAAAATGAAGGCCAACAGGAAGAACATTTTGGGACGGAGGGTGTATTAAAAAATGAACACTATTGAGCTCATTATTGGTTGTGCAAAAAAAAAATATGGAGGATTAAAAAAGAAAGTACATACCAAATTAAAAAAGAAGAATATAAATATACTAACTTCTTGAATAAAGCTCTAAAAATCTTTTTGATCCTCTTCTTAATACTATACACATCATTATACTACAACAATTTTGATTATTTTAAAAAATGATTATTAAATTAATCACATTAGTGATGGCAAGCTGCCAAATTCAAATTATAAGTATCCATTTCCTAATAAATTCAAAAAAATTGTACATTTAGATTTTAAGAATGTTTTGTATTCATCCCTAGTGTCAATAAAGACTTTAACATCTCTAAAATAGAATGAATGATAATATGCTGATTTCAAGTGGCGTTCAATTTGTAATCTTGTGATACAAAAGCAATACAAAATTATCAAGGATTTACTAGCAGCATTGCAAGGGAGATTGGCTAACATTTAGGCTTATTTAACCCCTAAAGTCCCATTGTCCCTAGAGGCACATAATGGATTTTGGGCAAGCTTCTATGGTCTCATTATTGGTCATGATTTTTTGAATTTTTTTTTGAAGATAGGAAAACACATTATCTTTCCAAGAACATAATTTTTGTTTCAATTGGAGTCTAGGAGCAAAAGTTATGGCACAAAAAGTCCCTTTTTTAGTTTGGCGGGCAAACAAAAACTCCAAAAAACCTTAAAAGTAAGAAAAAACTTTAATTTATTTTTTATAGATGATATTTTTATGTATATGGAAAGATTTTATTTATTTCATTTGAATTTGTTATATTAAAGTTATAGACAATCTTGTTTTGGGGGCAATCAGAGCATCTATTTGAAAAAATAATTTGTAGGATACATTTCAGACTTCAATTTTCACAATTTAAAATTAAAAAAGTTTCACAAGTTTAAGATCTCTTGCTAGAATAATCTCATTGTTGAGATTAGTGTATTTAAATTCAATATTAGATGTATTAACTATTTAGATTTTCCTTCAATCTTAAACCTATTTTTGTTAAACAATTTTTTAATGAGTGAAACTAAATGTGTGTTTTTTTAATCTTTTTTTTTTAGACTCTCAACTCAATTCTTTATCATATAAAATTAGAACTTCAAAATCAGTAGAGAAAAAATTATAAGTCATGAAGGTTCAAGCCAAAAAATGTAGTTGAACAAGGTACAAAAAAACTTGTTTCCTTCACTTTAAATGCATATATCTTGTAATCTACATAGTCAAAGTTTGTGAAATTTCTTCCACACATCTTTACACTAGTCTAGTACAAGATCCTACGGTTAGATATGCAAAAGAAAACATTAAATTTTTTTTACTCTTTGCTATAGAAATGGCAGTTTTGAGCGGTTTTTGAAGGGAAAAAGGCCTCAAGACTTTAGAGGTTATTTACCTTGTCCCATATGCGATAGAATAAATTAAATAAACATTATAGATAGGCATTTGTTGGAAGGTATGTGTTAATTAGATATGTTATCAATAGATTGATTTGACCAATTAAATGGAGGGAAGATGGTTTTGATTTTTAAATAGAAGTTCAACAAAGTAATAAACTTTTGGACTTCAAACATAGCTTTTAAACTAAAGATGAACTTCTTTGAAGCTAAAAGCAAAGATAATCACTTCAAAGCTTTACTTCATGTACAAAAGACATGTAAAGGAAAAGACATGTAAAGAAAATAGAAAGGTATCAATTGACAATATAAGAGATAGATACCTTTGTTATTTTAGAGGGTTTTACACTACGTGAATATACCAATGAAAATTTTGCAATTATTTTCAACCAATTCAATTGTCACAAAATATTTTAATTGTCACAAAATCTTGTTAAGACAAGTTGGAATCCTTCATCAATTTTTAACAAGATCCAACAAAAAATTAAAGCACTTAAACGTAGGAACCCTACTTAATTGCTTACTTGGATACTTTTAGGACAATGTCATTGTGAATTTTATGCATGCTTTGTTAGTCTTCACTATCTAGAGACCACCCATGATGACATATTGCACCTTGTTATTAATAGGGAATGTCTAACACCTCCTTGCTTATAAATCAAGATATTTATGCACAATCTTCTTCATTGGTACCAAAGAAAACCCAATGAAAGGAACTATGCACAAATATCTTGATTTACAAGCAATTTTTCTATATGTGGATTAATATACTTTATTTGGCTAAATTTGTGCACAATCTCTCTGTAAATAGTCAATTGACATAAACATTTTCATGAAGTACATAAGATGTTTGCATCCAACTGATTCAAACATTAAGTATTGATAAATCTAAATAGCTACCATATTATCCATTATATTTCTTATTGTTGCTAATTATGATAAAAAATGATTGGAAATAGGAAAAAGTTGGCCTATGAGAATGGTCTTGTTGCTCTAGAACTTGACCAAACAAGCCTCTTTACAACCATTATCTAGATTGCAACTAACAACTCATCACCTTCACAAGTACCAATGACATGTTTCAACAAGAATGTGTACTTAATCACTCCAAAAACTTGACAAGAGTAGAATAAGATAATTTGTTGAGCAACACACATTTTGCAAGTTAATAATTCAACCTCCTATTCTAACAACTCATCTATTCATACACTTGGTTGGACTTAGTACCAAGTGGCATAGGATGACTTAGTTAAATGTGTAGAGTTATTGATCTTTGAATGGAGATGGGGTTTCATACTTCCACCTATAGTGGTCTCTCTACAACTCCTCCAAAACATACTCTTAGAAATTACAATAATTTATGCAAAAACAATGAAGCCTCACCTCTTATATTAAATTATATTAAATGCAAATTGTGTCACAATTTCATCTATCATGTTTGTGTTTGCACAATTTATTATTAATTTATTCTTGACATCCAAACATATTCTCAATCATCTTCTCAATGAAGTCGTGCTCAATGACGTCGTGCAGCTTGATGAAATCAAATTCTTTTAATTCAAAGAATCAATAATCAACTGAAACGACAACAGCAGCTTACTTCCCACAATTGTCTGCAATTGTAAGCAGAACAAAGCAGGCACGGTCATCCCGAATCAGAGGGAAAGTGGGTGGTCTACACAGACCATCAAAACAAAGAGACGAAGACGATGATCTAGCCTACTGCTATGCCACTACAACAGGTGGAATGCGAATGTAAAGAGTTAGACGACACAAAATGTTAGCGACCTGATCCCGTCTCCTATACAGACCCTATTACCAACAACTCATCACTTGGTTTTAACTTATTAGCAATTAGTATAAGCATGATTTACCGAATTGTCTATGGCCACTGATAGTTGAATGGAAAATGGAGTTGTTAATAGTCACTTATGGCGGTCTACAGCCTTGCTTAAGAAAATCATGCACAGTGATAAAAATTTGATCTTAACAAATTTGGCTCTTGTAAACAAAAATATCTCCACAGCTCCATACCGATCCCCTAAAAATCACACTACCACTTATCTTAAAATGGTTAAAGTGACGCAAATAGTATCCTCTAACCTGGGGTCATCCAAGATCACCACAGCAAATGAGAAGATGGTGAGCATCGTGTAGAGCTGCACCTAGCGTTTGTGGCGGGCAACTTCGTCTTCGTTCGGGAACATTCCCATTAGCCTTCCAGCAGAGCACTGGTATGCGTACATGAACCCGCCCATCAAACCGATAATTCCAGCCGTGTACATAGACGGTCCCCGGATGTTCACACTGCCACCTGCAGCGCAATGCCATCACCGCAAAAGCTTAATTAAACAATGTACAGGATACTAAAACCTGATGCCGCCTCCCATGCAACCAGCATAAACTCATCCCTTTCAATACAGTCGATTGAGCTTCAATTACGCAGTTGGGTGTAAGGATGACTTGGCTGATGTCTGTGGCATCTCATCTTTGAATACAAATCAGAGATTGTCTACTCCCCCTTCAATAGTGGTATACAACCTCACATTTTGAATGATTGCATAAGGAAACATCACACTTGAGTAAGAAAAATTTGCTCTCAAGAGAGTTTGGCTCTTGTAGACCCAAAGAGACCTCTCCAGTAATCTCCCAATGAAAGCACGCTCCTACATATTAAATAAAATGCTTGAACTGACGCAAAGGCCATTCTCACCATACTACAGATATACTACAGAAACAGTTTGTTGCGGTCGGATTCAAACGAAATGGAATGGGATTAGGGTTCGGATACGGGTTTGGACTCTTGAGAGAGCTCAACAGAGTACTCTCCCAATGAAAGCACACTCCTACATATTGGTTAAAATGCGCAAAGACTCTCCTCCACCTAACTACAGAAAGCAACAGTTCGGATGCGGTCAGATTCGGTCGAAAAATGCAAACGAATTAGGGTTTACGTCGGGGGATATGGAAAAATTGGACCGCACTAACTGATCAGCGAGGAAGCCGACGGGGAGCGACCCGACAATGATGGCCGTGATGGTAGCCATCCGCATCACGCCATCACGTCACATTTTGAAAGATTGCATAAGAAATCATCACACTTTGAGTAAGAAATAATGGCTCTCGTAGACCCCAAGCGACCTCTCCAGTAAGCTCTCTAGAGTAATGCACAAGCTTACATATTGGTGAAAATGCGCAAAGAGTATCCTCTACCTAACCACAGAAAGATAACAGCTCTATTGCGGTCAGATTCAAACCAAATTCAATCGAATTACGGATCGCGTTGGGGGTTAAGGAAATTGGACCCCACGAACTGACCAGCAAGGAATCCGACGGGGAGCGACGCGCCCGTGATGGCCGTGATGCGGACGTAATCGCTGAAGCTGAAATTGGAGATGGTAGACGAGGCCGTGGGGTTGCGCTCGATGACAGGGAACTTGGGCTCATCCAGAAAGATCCCCATGGCGCAGAGAATGTGAGCGTTCAAGGATTGAGTGACCTCTGCAAGTGAGGAATTGTAAGTCAGAACGCAACAAAGACGCAATCGCTTGGAGTGTAAGCAGCAAATCTCTCAAAGACGAGCAATGCGCAAGCTCGGGAGCGAGAATGGAGAGAAAGACGGAGACGATCTAGGCTTGCACAATCCCCAGAATCCCACTCTAGCACCTAGTATCGCTCAAAATAAGAGTTTTGAGTGTGGTTCCTATTTTTAGGGTAGTCATGGTAGGATAACTACACCTAAAACTGACCGAATAAGCACAATTCAACATGATTCCCATTGTTATGTTGAAAGTTTTTGCAAGTCTTGGTGGGAATCTGAAGGAGATTCTAGATTTTTTAGAATGCATTTTTTTGAATATTGTATGAATAAATTATAAATTTTCAAAACATTAAAAATAGGTGTTTTAAAAATCAACCTTAAACTCTCATGAATAGTGGGAGTACATTTTAGGCTAGAATTTACAAAGGTCAGTTTTAGAAAGGGATCACAATTACGTGTTGCTAACTTATTTGTTTTTTGAGTTGTGTAAAAGTTGTTTTGCTACCTTATTTGTTCTTTGAGTTGTGTAAAAGTTGTTTTGCAAGTTGTGTTAATAGTTGTTCTATGAGTTCAATGAAGGTAGCCAAGTTCACTCCAACCAAAATAGTCCACATGTATCTTTTATTTGGTTTGGAGAATATTTTAGTAGTTCAAAAAGAATTTTAGATTTTCTTAGAATGCATTTTTGCAATTTCTTGTAAATAAACTATGAAATTTTAGTTTATTAAAATATCCTAATTTTGGATGATTATTGAATTTAAAAATATTATATACATATAAGGTATTTCATTGTAGAAATCATGTGGGAATGTATGAAAGTTTTAAAATTAAATAATCACTACTTGAATAGGCCCCTCTAACAAGGCATGGTTGGCTCCCAACCCAAACAATACACTTTGTGGTCATCTGCATATCCAATAGAAAGACAAGGACTATATTTGGATTGAACAATTATCTTTATGACATTGGCAAAGAGCATTTGACGGAATCTTGATGAGCAAAGAGGACCTTGAGGGTGACAAGCCTCAAGATTAGGTGAAAGGAATGAAGAGTCTTGAACAGACAAGGTGCCACAATGCTCTAGTTAAGACAAAACAAGTGTCATGCTACACATGCTTGGAAAAGCTAGTAAGAACATTTGTCCATGATCTTACTTGTTTTTTGCTCTAACAAATTTTATACTAAAAAAGGAGGGACAAGTGCATTAATACTCCAAAACATTTAAGAAAATTTAACATTCTTGAATAAAGTACAAATGAATTCATCCTTTGAAAGAATTATTATTGTCCATTAACACTTTCTCGAGTCCATAAAGCTACTTTTGTAACACTTCTATATCTTCTTTTAATTTATTCTATCTCGGTCATTTAATTCTTCTACCATCATCTTCTTCACTCTTCTCTCCATCATTTTAGTAACCCCACATAGGTCAAAACATGATTTCCTTCAAAAAATAAATCTTCCAATTCATTTCAAGAATGTCATGAATATTCAACATTCACCTCAAATTGGATGAAGTATATCAATAATAGACAATAAGATATTGCTCTAAAGATGAATGAGAATAGATAAGTATTGAATGAAAATAGATAATTGCGAAATGAAAATATATAATTGGTGAAGCATAGAAGTAGTGAACAAAAATAAATAAGTGTGTGGAAAAAAAAAATCAATGTTCAATAAAAAGAAATCAGTGATAAATAAAAGTAGATAAATTAGATAAATGAAAATTCCTAAGTGATGAACAAAGCATCTAAGGTAGGAGGTCTTTAGAGCACCCCTTTGCCAATTAATTTTCAAAATACTTTTCTTAAGAGACAAAAATGGAATTGGCATCTAACCCAAGCTGTTTCATATTGTTTTGACCTTTGATAAATTAGTTATGAATTTTAAAGTAGGAATGGCATGAGATTCTAAAAGCATCCCTTCCCTAATATGTTTACCCTTGGAACATTAAAGAATGCAATTGGTACATTGGAGAAAGCAATATGTACCTTTGTATTAGAAAACACTTTTAAAGCTTGGATGCTTTTAGAGCCTCCTACCTTAACCCCTTACTATTCCAACATTGGATCCTTAAATGAAAATGAGGTCGAAAAGTGGTTGATAGGTTGATGGATGACTTGATTGTGTATTGTAGAAAGAGAATGCACCTATTAGTTCAATAATCCGAGCATTTTGGTCATGGGGCCACATCCTTTAAGGATTAAGCACATGATTCACACGGTACCAAAAAGGATGATTTCCACGGTTCCACAGTGACCAACTCCGCATTCCTGGGTTGAATTTCTTTGCCTTTCTCCTCTCAGGAACTGGCCCCCTTGCTTGTCTTGCCAAAGTCCATCCAGGGGGGCATATAAAAAAAGCCCCCTATTTTGTGCCGTGTAAAATCTATTTTCTACACACACACAACTAATGTGGGGCCCATGATTGCAAATATGAATTCAGAATTTGCAAAAAAATTCATGCATGGAAAATAAAAAAATTTCAGGGTTTTCCCAGGGGGACGAGCGAGGGGGTCAGTTCACCCCGGCCCTCAGGATTGATTTAGGGTGACGTGGACTTTCAAAATCTGAACTGGAAATTTGCATAAAAGCTTCTCTAACGGTTCAAAGCAAATTACGTTACGAATCTGTTAGGGTTTAGTTTTCCCCAACCCCTTTCTCTGTTACCGTCCCCTTTGCAGAGGTTTTGCGAAGCTGGACGATGAGAGCACAAAATTAGGGTTATGCAGTATCCCCCGTCGTCCAGACGATGGAGCATGACAGTGTCTTAGACGCGATCTACGACAATTCCGACTCCGATTACGAGGACGACGCGCGCGATGACGAAGACGACGGAGAATTGCAGTCGGAATTCAAGGCTATGGACATTACAAGCTCACGAAACCCTGATCTCGGGGTTGAACACTCTCTCCATGAAGCCGCAGACGAAGGAGCTTCTCAAATTCGCGAGTTCGAGCCCGGGAAGAATAACAATCCGAAGAAGAAAAAGAAGAAGCGACGGAAGGGCCCGAGCAATCAGAGAAAATCCGTGATAAGCCTTGAGCAATTTGTGGTGCAGACCTGCCGACGCATCGATGAACCAAAGTACCCGTTGTTCCGAGAAGCCGTGGAGCGGATCGGCATTGCGGCCATGAAGGCGCTTTTGAACCAGGTGGACGTAATTGAGAAATGCGGGGGCCAAATGACAGCTGACGGGGTTCGTCGTCGGTCTGCAGGAGGTGTCTTGTGGATTTTGCTTCGAGATCACGTAGGGGCTGGGTTGTACAAGGAGATTATGAAAGAGGGGAACCGGAAACACATTGAGCAGCAGAAAGCGAGGGCGAAAGAGAGAGAGAATGAGAGAGGGAATGGGAAACGGATGTATGAGGATGTGGAAGTTGATCAGAGCCAGAATAGCAAGAGGCGTAGAACGAGTATGGACTTTGATCGATCAGTTTCGAGAGAGAGAATGCCGAGAGGAAGCTTGAGAGAAGAAGTGGACAATGTGCGTGCACCTGCGGCAATGCAGAACGCGTGGATTCAAGGGTTGAAGAAGAATGCGGAGAGAGGGGAGAAGGGCTTAAACCCTAAACCCTTGGAACCCTTGGATGGGAAAGGGCCCAAGAGACCTGTTTCTGAGAGGCTTAGGATGACGGTGAGCTACGGGGATCTTGTTGAAGAAGGGGAGATCGCTACTGATAGTCCAATTCGTGGGGTTACTGACGTTGGGGACACTAGGGTTGAGAAGGGGGGTTGCAGGGGTCAGATTAATGAAGAGTTGGAGGAAGGGGAAATGAAGGAGGATGGGGAGATGGAGGAGGAAGGAGAGATCGCTGATTAACTTCATTTCGATTGTGTCTTGGAATGGAGACCATTGAGACTTCTTCATGCTCTTGATTCGGAAGCTTTGGGGAGACTTTTGGAAGGCCTTTGTAACATACGACTGGACAGGGTTTGAGCCTGGTTTTTCCTTCACTGCAAACTGGAGGCTCCGCTATGAGCACGAATGTTTTTGGTTGTTCGTATGGGAGGACAATCTTCGCCGGATTGAAGTTGATCATCACGAACTCCAATGTAGGATCGTGATGCCGCATTGATGAGATGGAAACCTTGGCGTGTTTCGTCTGATCGTTTTTTGCCTGAAGATTTTCAACGAGCATGTGCCTCTTTCTTAGTTATGTTTCTTCAGATACTCTTTTGATCAATTTTCAAAGGGCGCCAGAGTTTGTTTTGGAGCAGCTGCGGAATTAGGACTATCGGCTGAGGAGGCGTCTTCTCGATTTTGGAGAATCTTTGAGAGGAGAAATTGGTCCTGTTCATGACATAAGAACTTCAGTTTCTTAGGATGAGGTTGTGATATAATTCTTTAAGGTAGGAATGGAAGCACTATTTAGGGCTTTTATTCATTGGAGCTCTCATTAATATTGCCTTACAATGAAGAGGAGTCATAACCATGGAATTGTTGGTCACGGATGGCCTTGTTTGGATCCAACTTCTAGTTCGTGGCGCTTTTCATCAACTTCGCCGGGCTCAATCTCAAACTCTGGAAGTAACGCAACAATATCCGTGCACTTGAAGTAACTCAATCTATGCACCAGCAATGCCGTCTACCAAACGAGTTCTTAGCTTGTGCATTCACCAGTTAAATCTGCGTATTGTTAGAGCAGGTAAAGTATGATACTTGATGTAAAGCCCTTTTTCTTATACAATCCTAACCTTTGTTTATATTTCATTCCTGATCTTGTAACCAGAAAAAAGGGTATCGTGATTTCAGGATGTCAAGAAGTGAGCCTGCTCTGGCAGCACAAGTGTTTGCACCTTTAGTTATCGGTGAGCAACTTGGTTCTTGCAAAAATTGAATGGTTTCTATGGTTCTAAAGTGGTGCAATGTTTGGATGAGTAGATTAAGGAGAACATGAAACTGAAGTTCTTGAAGATGACCACAAAGGGCTGTATTCGTGCTAGACTACCGAGCTTACAGCGTGAACGTGAACCACAGCTGGTCGTCTGTAAGCGCCTGAACTCTTTGTACTGCTTAACTCTTGTACGTCACCAGTGTTGGTATAGTAGTAAACTGATCAAGAACAGCCTTTCCCCTGAAATTTTCGATAAAAAGTGGATTTGAAAAAACATGAACTCTCGAGATCCAGTGAACTCCCTCACTGACCACTCATCGATTTTCTTAGCTTTCTTGCTTCACGGAAATTAGCAAGATTTATGCAGATTTTTTAATTACTCCGTTTATTATCCTTTTATGACTCCGCCCTCAATAGACCAAATCCAGGGCTGGATATGGAGGAGTTGCGTGCCAGAACAGGCAGCCAAGTTAGGACAATGCAAGGAGCATTTGATAGTGGGAAAATTGAGGATACTCTTTTTATGTGATGAAGACTGGCGACCATACAAATGTGCAGATGATCATGATGAAGATGGTTTATAGGTTACCTGGTTCACCAACCGACTAAAGGTACTCCCTTCGTCTCGAAATAAATCTCGAAATAAATCTGGGGTTTTTAAATATACTTGTCTCAATTAAATTAGAAATTGGCTCTCCACAATGTAATGGACAACAACTGAAGCTAGTTTGAACACCCTGAAGCAAAAGAAGCAAAAGAATCCATACATACCATGCTCTAGAGACTCTATAGCAATTCGATTCCTGCAAAGGGAATCGAAATGCAACCTCTAACCAACCAAGACAAAGAATTCAACCCACAACTATACAGAAAATGCTATTAACAAATCTCTTGTTGAGAATTTCCTAGACTTAAATCACAAGACATTGTTGGAATTGAATACAGAGGATGCCAATGGACATCAATGCACCAACATTGCTCAGAAAGTGATCAAAATTAATACCACTGGAGCAGTTTCAAAAAGGGCAAAAATTTGTTGCTTTCGTTGCTTGTTTTCAACATGCACCACTTCATTGTTGGTTTCCATTCTTTCACACCTAGTGGGGTTTAGTAGAAGCTACAGTAACTCATCAATCCTTTGAAAATAGGAGCTATTCACGCACTAATCTAGCCATTTCTAGAAAACCCCGGATTTGTTTCGATACAGAGGGAGTATATCTTAGTGTGGTTGAACTTATTGGTTATTCAGCACTGCATGGTCAACAGAAAGACAACTCTTCCTGAGACTGCAGTTTGCTTTTAGCCTTCATATTCGGTCTTCAGGAATAAACCCGCTTGGTTTGAAGCTCCTGTTTCGGACCCGGGTAGACAAGCTTCAACTTTAGATGTGCTGCGACAGCGACCTCTTACTATTGAAGCCTTCCGGATTTCATCAGATACAAAAAGGCTTCGATCATAATGCAGAAATCATAATGCAACCCCAGATATGGTTGGCTTTGATCGGGCAGGTCTGGACGAAGCTGTTGCTGTTGCTGTTGCTGTTGCTGTTGACGTCGAGACCAAGCTCTAACGGAAATATGCCTCTCACGAGTCTCTGATTACTAAATGAAGGACTGGGCTTGTGAATGCTTGCTGAAGTTGAAAAATTGGCCTTTAACATTCAAGTTTAGGGATTTAGTCCTTCGTTGGATGCGCGGCGTGGGTGCATCTACTTTTCAAAGCGTGGCGTGGAGACATTCTTTAGGATTCAGTCATGTTCGACCTTGAATATTGGCAGAAGTGCTCAAAACTTTCTTCAAGAAACGAAGCTTTTCTTTTGGGGAAGCAAACAGAAATAAAGTTCGTTGCAAGATGAAAGTGTTGCAGCCTCTCCGTAGCAATTGCTATCTCGCGAGAGTCCAGATTCCGACGGTCGATTCTGTCTTTGATCGCTTTGTTCAAATTTGGGGTATTAGGGCTTCAGATTGTCGTAGGTGAGGTGATGGTATTCGAAAGATGAAGATTTTTGACACCTAGTTGCCACTTTTTTTCCAGAAGTGTCAATATGGATCTCAGTACTGGATGCAAATCGGTGCAATAGTGCAGTCTTTTAGGCATAAGATTCTGATTGAATTGAATGAAGGACTGATTGACATGTGCAGATCATAGCATTCTTGAAAGGGGCTCCTAATTAATACCCTGGCTCTTTCTCCTTGGGAACAATTAGGGCATCCAAGATGTCTTCTTAACGTCTCATTTTCAACAATTTTGAAGAGGAAACCCGTAAACTCCGTAACATCTATCACAGAAATAGCTCTCTGATATTAATTCGCTCCCAATTACCCAATTATTGTTCAAGCCTAGTATGCGTGTTTTGCCTGTTTGTTTGCTTGTTTGTGTCGCTTGGGTTGCTTGGGTTGCTTGATCAATTCCAAGCATATTGATTGAACCCAGATCATATCCTGTTGAATTATATGTTTATCAAATGATGAGTGCACTCAAAGAATAACTTGCGAATAGCCTGTGAAACTTTTCAACTTTCAATGCATACTTTGTATGCTTGGGTATGGTACAACCGTTCAATCTTGGCCAGGTTACTATTCTACGGCCTTCCACTGGCGTAGCAGCTTCATCACTCTTGCAGCTAACTTAGAGCACCTAAGAATAATGTGCAATCACCTTATTCATCCCCTGAATCGTAAATGAGTCTGTAGGGTGACTCAAAACTAATTGGGTAAAAATTTACATTCTACAGTGACATTCTACGCTACGTCTCATACATGGTCAGCAAGACGGTGGCCTCTGGCTCTGAAGAATAATGGGTACAAGTTCAGGGCTCTCTTCTCTGTGGTTTACATAATCACATCTGGAATGGCCCATTTGGGCTACTACTGTCTACTTTCAGAATGGAATTTTTAAAGGGAACAAAATTCAAAACTGGGATACATAATATCATTTGCTGTATGATTCGTACTGTACAGAGGCTTGCAAGCTTTTGCTTGAGTTCGACCTTGAATGCAAAGGTCGTGCAACGTCGCAGCATGGATTCTCAAATGGAAGAAACGCGTAGTCTTTCAACCCCTTGACATCCACAGCAACCTCCTCCAAGTACCCTGCTGCTGCTGCTGCTGCTGCTACTCCAGTGTTGTTGTCTTCTATGTGACATTTGGTATCCCAATGACAGTATTCAGATATTGTTTTCTTATTTTCTTCCGAGTTTGTGGTTGTTGAGGAAAGCTCCCCGCTGCTGGCTCGGAGCCGGAGCTGCAGACCTTCGTCATGAGAGGAGGAGGAGGGATCAGGCCAGGAGTGTTGGAAATTGGCGGACATCTTAAACAGGTTATTGGGGATTGGATCATTGTCCAAGTCGGACACACCTGGATTCTGCACTATCACCAGCATGGGACGGTTCCTGTCACCTGTTCTTGAAATGGGAGTTGGCTGCAGAGACCAATACAACACATTAGTTCAGATTCTCAACATTTGTAAGCTAGGTGATGAACTACCAATAACCAGGGTTTTCAGTGAACTTGAGACAGTTTCAGGGACTTTTAGAAAATATCACAAAAGAGGTTATGTTCTTCACGATTCATGGGGTCTCCCAAATGGTCACAGTGATTACTCACATTATGCAAAAGAGGCCTCTTTGTGATCACAATAACCATTGAGAGACCTCTCCATGTTGTTAATGATGTTTTCTAAAAGTTCCCGAAACAGTCTAACTTTACCCTGTTACAGGCTAAAAGGAAAAATTAAAGCATTTGAAAGTTCTGAAGTCATCTGTGTGACTAATTGCCTCTCCAAATCAAAACGCATAGACACTGAAGAGCATGGGACTTGCAGAGACTCAGGGACAGAGCTTCTCATAGTACTCAATATCGGTAGAGAAGACGGGAAAAAATGAGAGCTCACCACTCCAATGTGCCATTCTTTGTAATCCAACTTTCTGAATTGCCTCTCATTCATTTCCTGCAACAGAGCCCCATCATGCAAAATCATTCAGTAGTAGCTCGAAGAAGTGAGTCTACACTGTGTCTAGAATAGAAAGGAAGAGATGAATCTATCAACAGCGTGCAAAAGAGAGACTTGGTTCTTAAAGAGCTCACCACACTGTAAATTGGGGCCAAGGTGCGTTGTCCAGAAGTATTTGATGTCGGCATGACATTAAAAAAAGGAGTCTGTTCCCTTGATCTGAAGGTCCACCTGTTATGAGTAACGCGTATTGACATGTTATGTGCTATGTTACGTTAGGGCTTCTTCAGATTGCATAGGTCGAGGCAACAAGCTTCAGATAACAAGCTTATTATAATTTGAACCACCATCATGAGCAAGTACGAGTGAGATAAAAAGCTTAAAATAATCCTTTGCTTTTATGACACCTAATGATAACTACCGTCTAATCTTTACACATTGATATTTGCAAGAAACATAGGAGCCAAGTAAGTGTCACCTCCTCATGCTCATTTTTGTTACTTAGGACAACTCTGAGTCGAAATTGTATAAAGCAAGGTAAAAAGGAAAGAAAAAAATTTGATGTTTGCACCAATGCGGTTGCCTGGTTTTTTCTTTACTCGCACGTGTTTGTTGCTTCGACCAGTGCAATCTAAAGTGACCCTTTATTCTACCTCGTTTACAATGATACTGGTGTGTCTCTTATACAACGGATCACAACAATCCTCCGTATTGATAGCATAATAAAAATAGTTACCTATTGAAGTTCACTTGGCAAGAGAGACCTCAAAATCACAGAGAAGGAAAGTGGTAATAAGAAATGCCTTGACGAAACTTACCCAATGAAAAAGAAAATGGTGACTTCGATAATCTCTCGCACTAGGAGGCGCACCCAATACTCATTTACAATGCTTTCTGTTTGAGCGTGCATCTGTTGAAACACAAATATCTTCGGTAAACTTACGGTAGACTTCAGCAACTACATTGAGGTGGATATCAATCATGCATATATCAGACGAGGAGGCAAAGGTATACATACATTAATACTACACATTCATAATACTACACATTAAGTATTATGAAGATGGTGAAAAGGCCGCCCCCCACGAATACATGCCCCCAGCATAATTAACACAATCGTTGTATAAAGTGTAGACATTAAATATACTCGCTTGCTCAGAGTACCCAACTTTAAGACAAATCAACAAGACCCCACGTACGAGAATTTCGGAGAACACCATTGTCAACACCGCTCCTTGAAATTTTCTGCAGAGACAATGTAGACAGAATTATTGTATACCAACATTGTTAACCTCCACTGCACTACAGAGTGTACACCAAGATCTCTGGAAATACGACCTTCTCTAAGATAAAACTATGGAATACCCTGCACACATGTCACTACATTAAATGCAGAAATACTTGTCACACATTAAAACCATGTCATAGTCCTTGTACTTGGAGCCATCAGCAATAAGACCAAAGAGGTCAGGGTGTACCAAGCACCAGTAAATATGACTTTGTGGTGTACAGTACTAGTCACCAGTCTTGTGCAAGGGTCAAAGACAGAGTGCAACACTTTCTTGGTGGATTGCAGGGCACTAACCTGAACATAGTGTATTTGGTGTGAACGGCGTTCTGCATCATGTGCACGCCCTCGGCCTGTATTTGCTGTAGTTGCTCTCTTAGCAGTGACAAGTTACGCGTAATGTGTGCCATAATCACATAGAGAAGAACCGCATAAATGAATATTATGAGAACCTGCACACGAATGGAACAGCATTGAGCAATCTTCTCATTTGTACTCCAAAGATCAGGTAAGTGCCTCACCGTGAGAAACCTACCATTTATCACCAGAGGTTTTCTATTGGCTAAACTTTTGCATATGCAATATTGTGAGATCCAGCTGGAGTTTCTCGTTGAGAATTAAGGCAGAGGATCTTAAAACTGTTAACAGACTTTATCCCGTCTCTTATGCCGACCCCTGTTACCAACAGCAATTCATCTATTCTTACACTTGGTTAAACTTATTATCATGTGGCGTAATTACGTATGACTTTGGTAAATGTCTGTGGCCACAGATTCTTTAATAGAAATGGAGTTGTCTACTGTCATTTTTTGTGGTCTACAACCTCCCACTTTGAAATTGCATAAGAAATGCATGCATAGTGATAAAAAAATTTATCTCTGGCTGTTGTACCCAAAGATATCTCTCCACAGCGCCATTCATCTCTCCAAAACTACACTCCTGCAGATGCTAAAATGCTTGAAGTGATACAAGTAGTATCCTTTCTTAAATGTTCAGGTAAATGGTGCTTACAGCGAATTGAGGGACAGCAGCCTTGTAGCCCGTGAGGGTCAAATACAAGAGCGAAGTGAGGCCTGCAACGCTGCGTCTCTCCGTCAAGGAGAGCTGCTCGTGCATGATGCAATATCCATACGAGATTAACAAGAACGTCACGAAGCATGCTGTTTCGAAGAAGATTCGAGAAACGAAGACTCCAAACGCAACCCAGAACGAACATGTCTTCAAATGTAAGCAAGAGTACCTGCCACAACATAAAGCATGCTCAATCTCTCACAAAACATGCACATATGACAACTGCAATCTCAAAAGAGGTGCATCATATTCTTCCAAGATCAACCTGATCTCACATTCCAACTAAAGACTGGTTGCGAGTAACATCAGTTGGCTGAGAAATCAGAGACGGGCAATGAAGGAAGACCTTCATACCAAAAGACGAAGGAAAGGCCCATTACAAGGGACTTCATCGCTGGAATTACTGTTAACACCCACTGCAAATTGCTCGTCTGCCATGGTACCAAGGCCTACACAAGTTAGCAAAGAATCAAACCGCAACAGGGTTTGAACACTCTCATATAAAATTTCGATTCTCGCATCCCTAGAACAAAGTAAAATATTCTCTTCAACGAATACATTGATGATCATACATAAACGAGCTGGAACGAACTCGCCATTCTGTAACCAACTAACCCCCCAAAATGTGCAAACTCTCGTCTAATCTTCTTCTGAGAACCATCTGAAAATCTGGTGTTGGGAGAATCAAGAAAGAGAAGCATTGTGTGGAGAATTGTCGTTTGCATTGCAAAATTTCACGAAGGTAAGTAAGTGAATACCTGCCATCGCCGCATAGACCACGTATTAGCCGTCCACACAACTACCAAAAGCATCCACAGCACAGCGAGTCCACAGAAGAGGTTCGGCAAAGGGCGATACGTGTGGTCCCAATCTTCCCCAGCAAGTGTAGAATACCGCGGAGGTGCATTGTTGCTGTTCACTTGCGCTATGGCGATGGTGTCCATCTCCTCGGAGCTCTTGTTGCCACAAACGGTAATCTCAATCCCTACAACAAAACTACACCACAACTGGTGGTGGTTTTGCTGCTGCTAATGTTTTCTTCTCCATGATTCATTGTTTTCTTGTTTCAGCAAGAGTTTCGTACCCTACAAGTATCCATATCCACCTTTGCAATAGGTTGCTCCAGTCCTAAATTCTGAAATCCTGATAAAGAAAGTTGCCTCATAACGGGCTCGTCCAAACGAGAAGAGCCTCTTTGTCGTTGTTCGTGACCACCGTTATGACGACGACAGGGGTATGTAAGTGTGAAGGGGTTTCAATTGTGGGGCTACTAAAACAATCTTTGAAAGCAACACCAGGTCGATGGCATTGATTATACGAATTGCGAACCCATCGTCTCCAGAGTGGAGATTGCAAGCGCCGTCGTCAAATTCCAAAACCTACCATACGGGATTCTACACCCAATTGCTTGAGGTACTACAGCGCTTCGTCACCCTCAAAATTAGCGTCACGAAAACCTGCAAGTACCCCTCTAACAGACCACAGTCCCCCGGGCACCCAAGCCTCCTAATACACGAAATTCTACAACCAATTGCTTGCGCGACTGCAGCTCTTCGTCAACTTCAACACAAGCTTCACAAAACCTGCAAGTACCCCTCTAACAGACCACAGTCCCCCTGCGTTTCCAGTTTCCCTCAACGCTCTCAAACCTCGTAATAAAATAGTCACACACACACACACACACTCGTCTTTCAAGCGGATTTCATTGCAACTCTCAAGGGAAAAGCTCTAGTAACTGACCGGCATTCGTTCAACTACCGAAATCAGTCAAATTCGCCACAACGAGACTAAACCCACAAAACCCGACCAGCAGAAGTATGTGCCCTGTCTATGCGCGATCAATTCCAGCTACCGAAACCAGTTAATACGACCACAAAGAGACTAAACCCAGAAAACTATACCTATGTAACCATGTTCTCCGTCTGTGCGAGATGAATTTCACGAGAAAATATCTGAATTCAACACAGAAGAAGACAACGAAACCCACGAATCATAACCTATCCAACCATGCGCTCTGTCTGTGCGCGACCAAATCCACGAGAAAAATCTCTCAATTCAACACAGATGAAGCCTCACAAGTGACCCTTCAGACCATCATTCCCGTGTACGAAACGTGATGATGTGGCCAAAATGATGATCAGTAATAAATGATCATTCCCTCGGAGGTTGCCGTCGTGGATGGATCCCAGGCTTTGCAGTCTCCATCTGATGATCGTTGAAGGGCACCCTCTATTATGATTGAGTGCATGTTGGTAAGCTTAGCTGCCTTGTTGTCCCTTCAGCCTGACATTGCATCACCCTCATGGCCCTATTCTCCAATATCCCAGTTGCAATTGATGTAGTCTTCTCTTCAGTTATACACATGATTGCTTCTCTTCTACTTTTCCTGCCATCTCCGACTATTTCGTCGTTCTCCATGGCCATCCGTTTGAGCTACTGTATCGGAAGCCTGAGTGCAAGCGGATATGGTGATGATGTCGTAGGGCTCCAGTCCCGTCGGCACTTATTGGAAGTAAATTAAGCAACAATCATACATCACTGCATGTCGCCCTTTCCTGCTACCAATTCAATCTGGGTTTGTTTTTTGGGGGGCACTCCACCAATTCAATCGGTATCCGCTCTGTGGTCAATTCTGTAGATACAGTGTTGCAATTCTCATCACCGTGCTGTTGCCTGATATCAGAGTAAATTTGGGGGGCGATACGTCGTCAAAACCAAACCCGACCCAGCTGGACAAGAGTTTAAGCAGGAATTTCGTCACATCCGTCCAACACAGGTTCAGGGATTCGTCGAATCTTTCTTATTACAGCAGCACACGACATGACCTAATTGGATTTTTTGGGGTATATTATATTATGGTTCTATCTTGCACTTGATAGCCACATGAGCCACGTGAAAAACCCGAAAAGTTTACTCTTACTTGAATATTCATTCCCCAATCTTCCTTCCATTGCTCCCGAATCATCGGAGAAGTAAATGTAAACAACAATCATACACCAGTCTCTCCCCTGCCCTCGACGAATCCAATGTTCCCTCTGAAATTTCCGGGTCAATTCCGTGGAAACAATTCTGTTGCAATTCTCTTCACCTTGCTGTTGGCGGGGATCCATTCAATCTTCCGGTAGAGAAAAATTGCGATGCTCGCTACATAATGTAGGTACTCCGTAACAGAATGAATTGACTATTCTCTCTCTCTCTCTACTTCTGACAGAAAATTCGGGTTCCCCAACTGAAAATGAAAACTTTCACTCTCAAGTACAAACAGATCAGTTTTTTGTATTGCGTACAGTAGCCAGGGCATGATTTCTTCTTTTTGTTCCTGTTGCGGAACAATTTCGGGGGTGAATTATTGAGTGGGATTTCGGGACCTTGTCATGGCTCCGTCATTAGGCATAATCAGTGCGGGAGTGCGGGACCAAGGCAAGGCATGATCGCGCAAGGCTGGGTCAATGCCTGCTGGCCTGCCGTGCTTGCCTGGCGCGACCACGAAATCAGGAGTTCAGGACTTTCCGTGGGGATTTTTTTTTTTCTCTCTCCAAAAGTTTCTTCCATTTTTTTCTCTTTTTGGGCTCTTGTGGGATCCATTGAAAAATCTTTCCGTGGGGTTGAAAGATCATTATTACGGCAATCAGTTTCCTTTCGTGCGTTTGGAAGTTTGTGATGCTGCAATTGGGAGGGGCGGGCGTGAGCATGCAAGAGGGGTCAGGAGTGTCAGAGACTGAGTGAGTGCGGGAAAGATATAAGGCAAGGTAGCCGACCTCATTCCGACCATTGAAACCCTTGGAAGGACGGACTGGTGGCCCGTGGAAATCATGCATTTCGTATAGGGCAATGCCTGAGGAGGAGGAGGGGATTGCGGGAAAAAAAAGTGCTGACGAGGAGGGTGGAGCCCAACGAGGGAGGCGCTTTTTTTCACGCAATCCCCGACGACGACAAAGGCGTTGCCCAACGTAAATCACGAGCGGAGAGGATGAGAAATTGAGGGTGACAATTGGAACCGGATGAAAAACCCGTAATGCTCAATTACACAGTTTTATCCAAGTAATTGTGGATTGCAGTCGAGAACCACCCCGCAAAATGAACGGGAGGAATCTTGGGAGTGGTTTACATATAGTGGGAAGCTCTCACACAAGGGCCTCCCGTCGTCGTGTGAAAACCCTGCCTCGAAGGCGAGGACGGGGAGCCCGAGCTTGAGGGGCAAGGCCCTCACACAACTCGGGAGGCCCGCGTGTGTGAGGGCATCCCGCTGCGTTAAGCACATGGCATTGTTGTGATTATCGTGTTAGGCATTGTAATGTCCCTATTATCGTACTTCGCATTGTAACCGATGCTAGGTATGATAACATGGACATTGTGTCTTATAAAGAGGACTTGTTTGTAAAGAGCTCGGGCTCAATAGTGCTTAACGATACCGCGTGTGACATCGTCTACTGTGAATAAGTCAAATATACTCATTGGAAGTCAAAGTACTGAAGAAGGTCTCCCTTTTTCACCCTGAATACCAAGGATGAATAGTTGCACTTATGTCCTACAAGAAAAAGATTTTTTTGTCATTCATTGGACGCAAAACATCCTTGTCAACGTTTAAGGGTTAAGCAATTACGCATATTTGGAGTATATGTACAAAAATAGGATTTGAATACATGTACAAAAATTTGGAGTTTCTTGAGTGGAGAAATTTTTCCATGTATAAAAATAGAGTTTAGAAAGATTTCGTATTTCTTTTAGAATTTTATTGCTGAAAATATAATTACTATGAATTTTTTAGTTGAGGATTGTGTTTGACCTATTCTTGTCATATAGGTCTTCCCATTTCCAACCACAGGTTGGTTGCAAAATTGACCAAAATTACAACCAATTGTAATGTGTCACGACTGCATTGAGAATTGTACCATAACCAATCATTGTTTTTCTCTTGTTGATTGAAAAGAGAGTAACTTATATAAGTCCCTGGTTGGAATGAAGTCGGCTACCTTAGAAGCACCAATAGTCAATCATTTAAGCAATTTTGGAGCAGCTGGTGAAGAATATGAGGTGGTGGAAATTTTCACCATGTAGGATATGGGGATAGAAAAAAATTTAGAATTTTATTCCCAAAATTGAAATTACTGTGAATTTTAGAAGCCCCAAAGTGCACTTGTCCAATAGTTAGTGTCTAGAGTCTTCTAATTCCAATCATTCAAGAACTACTTTCTAGCTCACTACTTTATGACATGTGTCATAAACATGTTAATTCCAACCTTGATAAGAACAAAAAGAAACATTCCAAGCTTGAGTTCCAACCTAAGGTTGGAAATAGTGCACCGTATATGTTGGATATTGGGCATGGTTGACAATTGATGCCTCAACTATATACCGGGTGGGCACCAGCACTTCTTTTATCGATTGGGGTGGTCCACGCTAAATTTTTCCACACTTTGGTAGATGCACACAAGCTCGCCACTTTTCTGCTCCTAATAAAGTGGGTACCCCCAAACCGCCACTTTTTGTTACTTTGCCTACTTACTATGGTTATCCTTGTTCAAACTTTCATTGATTTTTTTATAGGTAAATTAAGAGGCGATTCCAACACACCAAAGAATATGACACTTGATACCGTATACAAAAGTTATGAAGGGTCAAAGTTTTATTGGGGTAGAGGTTCTCAAATTGTTTTTTTCACATAAGTACATATTGATTGTAGAGATGTATGTAGAGTATATGGAGATTTACATATTGATGGTGTTTTTGGTGTCCAAACAATGATTTTTTGGAAAGAAAAATGTTAGTCCTAGCATGAATGAAAGAAAGAATTCAAATTCAATCCCAGCCATTTCATTATTTTTTGATACTCGTAGAATATTTTATGAATTTTCAAAGTTGAAAGCATAAGAGACTACTCATGTCATTGAACTTCTCTTAAACAAACCAACCTATTTTCTATTCTAAAATAAACTTTGAAGTCCTTTGTTTAATTCCATTTTCAATATTTTTTTGAAAAAAATAAAATCATAGGTTGGAAATTGTTTATTATAGCATTCAAAACATTAGGACTGGCATTTTTCAATTCTAGAACTACATTCTTAACAATTTAGTATTTTGAATCATTCTCTACTTCTTTCTACTTACTATTTTTTCCTATATATTGTTACAATTCCAAATGATTCAAAAAAATTCAAGCATGTAGCCAATTTGCCTTGAAGAATGAATTCAAATAAGCACCACCATTTGGGACATTTTTTCATACAAATGTGACCATGTGAAGTGCAATTGCTCGATTTTTTGTAGGGTTAAAATTTTTTTTTTGTCACTTCAAGTGCTACTATCTTGCAATCTACACGGTGGAAATTTTTGAATTTTTTTTCCACATCTTCTCAAACTAGCATACTACAAGATCCTATGGTTATATGTGTCCCAAAATGCTTGTTTTAAAAAAAATTGGTACTTCTACTAGAAATGGCAAATTTAGAGCGTTTTTGGTGAAACATACAATCAAAAAACTTTAGGGGCTAAAGCCTTGTGGCATTTTAGGGATAATATAGGATGGTTCGCCCAACCTACATTCCATCAAAAAATAGACGGTACTTTCAAGTTTTAGCTAACTTAATTATATATATGATTGATCTAGGACTCTATTTCTACTTCTTTCTACGATATTGATGACGACCAATTGAAAATTCTTGAGTTTGGAGATGTTAAAATTTCAAATGTTCATATATAAGTTTTGGTATTCATAAATAAGTAGTCTTTAGACTCCATATCTACCTGCAAACTAAAACTCTTCATAACTTTGATCTCATTAATCAAAATGGAATGATTCAAAGTTTCCCGCGTATATATAAATCTAGTGAGACAATTTCAAATTTTTATTTTTTGTAAAAGTGATTTTTTTTAAAGTTTTTTGAGCTACCTAGCTTGCCCCTTAAGCAATGAAAATTACATTGCGTGCAATAATTTTTTAACCGTGTAGTCAAAAGTTATGGAAATTGCCTTGCCTTAAAGCTACTCCTTGGGCACATGTTATATGAAATTTTTAAAGAAAATAACTATAACTTTTGTTGATAGTGAGCTGCCCCAAATTGCTATGTTTCCAAAAACAATGTATAGACCTTTAAAGGTTAAGAGAAGTTGCTTTTGTATTTCCTTCCAACCCCCCATATAATTTAAGGTTTCTAAGTCCAAGTATGAATTCAAGTTGTTCAGGTTTTATTATCCTCAATAAATAATATGTATTTACATACAATATTAGTGTGCCATGTGCCATTGCCACAATCAAAAGCAAAGTAAAATTATTTTTCTAATTTTTTTACTTATAAAAACTTCAAACTTCAATATATATTTTTTTTATCATAGATCTAAACGTCACAAACCAAAGCCCATGCACCCTTCCTCGCAAAGAATTTTCCAATAGTACCAAGCATGCAACCAGGGGATGTATAGTCTAGGAGATCTCACTATAACAAACAATAAAACAAAACAAAACAAACAACCTAACTTAATAGATGGATAGCGTTTGGGATATTTTTTGAGTTTTACCAGGGGGGAGGGCTTCTTATAATTCCCGTACTAAACTGATTGTACAAGTACCAAATTCAATTCATTTTTTTCTATATTTTACTCTAAATACAAATTATATAGATATTTCCACCGGATATTTCCTTATGTTTTCAAACTACAAATGATTTCTTCCTCCAATTCCACCGACTAACAATAAACTATCCAATAGCACTCTCTAAACATAAGGCCATATTCATTATATTGAGACTTTTTGCAGTCTCATTTTTATCTTCAACTCGAAGATAAAAACGTTATAACTATTCAATTTTAAGACTATTTGGTATGTTGAGACTATAATATATTAATATATATAAAAACCTTTGATCGCCCAAAGGTTGTAGTTTCATCTTATCGTTGACTCAAAGATAAATAACTATAACAAGTTTAGTGTTGAAGTCTCAAAATGTGCAGATTGTCTCATTTTAACAAATAAGGCCTTACATCAATCTAATACTCATTACTCTATTTTACAAGGATCTACTAAAAAGAGGTTGAATACAATTTAGTGAATAGTGAAATTAGGTTCCCTAAATAATTGGATTGCCTTAGTACTCCAAGAAAGTTATTTTATAAGCCATCAAAGTCAAACAAATATTTCTATAGACATCTCCATTTGTACACATGGAGGTTCAAGAGTCCCATTTACAACATCACCTGGTTCAAAAGTAGTGCATTTTTGTATAGTAATAGTAAACATTTAATATATCAAGTAGAACCACCCATATTTGATCATTTAAGTGATTTTAGGACAGATGAAGAACAATATGAGGCAGTAGGAAAAAAAATTGGCGTAGAGAAATAACAAATATTGCACCCCTGAATTTTTTGTACTTTTAATGCTAAAATTGAAATTTCTATGAATTTTAGGAGCCCAAAAGAATTTTGAACTTGTAGCCAATGTCTACAGTCTTCTAATTCTCCTCATAGCCAAACTACTTTCCCACTCACTACTTCCTACTGTGGATTTCTTTTCAGATTTCCAGAAATAGTTGTACAATTAAAAAATTTAGACATGTTCCAAATTTTTCCCTAATTGTTATTAACAAAATTAGCCTACACATAGGGTAATGTAGGGCAACCTAATTTCACTATTTAGTATAGCTCACCGACATTTGCCCCCCCCACACACTAATTTTACCTGCTCTAATATAATTGACGGTGTATGAGAGGGGGAGAGGGGGACCAATTATTTGGTTGGCAGTGCCCTAATAACTGAATGTGGGGGTGCGTGTCAGTCAGTCAGTGGTGTCAGTCTCTCTTGTTCTGCGCTCTACCGGATCTAATGTGCAGCTCATTGGCAGCTGTCGAGAAGGACGGGCCCATGACCACTGATTTAAAGCCTTACTCCTGTCCAACACCGACAGTATTGCTGCCAGTTTGCAAGTATATAAAAATGAAAATCTTATATTTAATTTTCAGAGATGTAATCATATGTCCACTACAGACTACAGACTGTACAAGTCATAAATTTTTCAAATTTTTTTGGGGGGGGAATTTGAAATTTCTGTGAATTTTTTTAAGAAAAAATTGAAGAAAATTCATATCAAATATAAAGCAGGCAGTCCCCTAAACCACAAAAATTTGAAGTTTAATTTTTTATTTAATAGATTGTATTTTGTCTATGTGGAAAATTTTGATTCATTTCATTTAAATAAGTAATGTGAAAGTTATGGAGCTTCTTATTTTGCAAGCAATTTGTCTTAGCAAATTCTTTAATTTTATTTTTACTACATTTGTTTTTTAACCCCTAAAGGACTAGCATGCGTTTTGGGGTAGTATAGAAATTTTGAGCAGGTACCTGTGACTAGAGATTTTCATATTTTTGGCTGAAATTTCAATAGAAGTTGTACGCGAGGAATATCTTTCATATGCAATAAGTTTCATGACATTTGGAAATACGAGTAAAAACTTATGGCCTGATATGTTACTTTTTTTCCAGCTAGGCAGTTCGGGCAGATCAGAAAATCAATTTTTTCAGAAACAAAAATTTGAAATTGGTTTTCTAGAGTTACATAGATGTGAAAAGCTTTGAATCATTCCATTTTGACAAATGAGTCAAAAGTTATGAGTAATTTTAGTTTGCGGGCAGTTATGGAATCTCTATTCTAAAATAAACTTTGAGGTCCTTTATCTTACTCAATTTTCAATATTTTTGAAATAAAATAAAATCATAGGATGTAGATTGTTTATTTCAACATTGGAACTATTGGGATTGGCATTTTTCAATTTCATAATTAAATTCTTAACAATTTTGTATTTTGAATCATGCTCTACTTCTTTCTACTTACTATTTTTTTCCTATATGTTGTACAACTCCAAATGATGTGAAATTTTTCAAGCATGTAGCCAACTTGTCTAGGAAAATGAATCCAAAGAAGCACTACCATGATTTTGAACATTTTTTCATAGAAAAGTGAGCTTGTGAAGTGCAGCTGCCCGGTTTTTTGCAGGGCCCAAAAAATGATTTTAATGAATTTTAATGCTTATATCTTGCAATCCATGTGGTGTAAATTTTTGAAATTTTTACTACATGTTCTCAAGTCAGCACACTACAAGATCCTATGGTTACATGTGTCAAAAAAAGTTTTTTTTCAAAAATTTGGTACTTGTACTAAAAATGGCAGTTCTTGAGTGTTTTTGGTGAAAACATAGTCATGGAACTTTAGGGGTTAATTCAATTTTAACATTTAAGAAAAAAAGTTGGACCCGATTTAGTTTTCTTTCTAAAACAATCTCACAGTTTAGGCTTTATTGTGTTTGAATTCCATCTTAGAGCTATCAATAACTTAGTTTTTCCTTCTATCTTGTATCTATTTCAACCTAGTAATTTTTAAAGAATGGAAATTATAGATTTTTAAATTTTGTTTTGTTTTCTAGAATCTCAACTCAATTTTTTAGCATAAAAAATTGAAATTCACAATCTATTACACAAAATTTAAGTTGAGGTGATTCAAAGAATTTAAAATCTAGTCATGCAAGGAACAAAAAAATTCATTTTCTTCACTTTAGTTGCTTATATCTTGTGATGAATACAGTCAAAGGTTTTGAAATTTCATCCAAATATTTTCATACTAATCTAGTGCAAGATCCCATGGTTGGATATTCAAGAAAAATAAATGATTAAAGTTTTTGTTGTTTGTATTGAAAATGGCAATTTTGAGAGGTTTTTGAAAAAAAAAATGCCCTTGGGACATTTGGGGTTATGGTATATAACATCATGGTATAAACCAAAGTTATTGTGTCAATCTAAAATCTAAAATAAAATAACCTATATGTTATTAGGTTCATGTTTCTTTAATTTATAAAAATATATGAATATTACAAAATTTCCAATGAAAATAAAAAACGTACTTAACCCCTAAAGTTCCGTAACTATGTTTTCACCAAAAACGCTCCAAAATTGCCATTTCTAGTAGAAGTACCAAATTTTAGAAAAAAACAACATTTTTGGACACATGTAATCAGAGGATCTTGTAGTACACAAGTTTTAAAAGATGCGTAAAAGAAAATTCAGAAATTTCCACCGTGTAGATTGCAAGATATTAGCATTTGAAGTGACAAAAATTCCTTTGGGGGTCCCTACCAAAAAATGGGTAGTTGTTGTTCACAAGCTCACATTTTTATGGAAAAATGTCCCCAATGGTAGTGCTTCTTTGGATTCATTCTTCAAAGGCATGTTGGCTACATGCTTGAAAATTTTCAGATCATTTGGAATTGTACAACATAAAGGAAAAAAATAGTAAATAGAAAGAAGTAGGGAATGATTCAAAACACTAAATTGTTAAGAATTTATTTATGGAATTGAGAAATGTCAATCCCAATGGTTGAAAAGATGTAATAATCAATATACATATTAAGACTTCATTTTTTTCAAAAAATATTGAAAATGAAATTAAATAAAGGACTTCAAAGTT
Organism: Antitrichia curtipendula; assembly: GCA_951230915.1. Taxonomy (NCBI): domain Eukaryota; kingdom Viridiplantae; phylum Streptophyta; class Bryopsida; order Hypnales; family Leucodontaceae; genus Antitrichia; species Antitrichia curtipendula. The sequence goes on along the minus strand of OX579640.1, from coordinate 23,298,213 downwards.
GATTTTAGAGTAGAAAATCCATAAGTGCCCGCAACTACTAAAATTCTTTATAATTTTCATATTATTAATCAAAATGGAATGATTAAAAGCTTTCCATGTATATGCAAATCTAGAAAATCAATTTCAAATTTTATTTATGAAAAAAGTGATTTTTTTTATATGCCCAGACTACCTTGCTGAGAAAAACCATACGTACTATGCAATGGTTTTTTAACCATACAGTCAAAAGTTATGAAAATTGTTGCGCCTTAAAAGAACATTCTTATCCCCATTATGTGTAAAAAAAACTCCATTTGTAGTGAGCTATTCAAAATTGCTATGTTGCCAAAAATAACTCAACTTGGTCTTTTAGGGATTAATAAAATTCATTTCATTAGTTAAACTCAAATTCAAAAAATATCATTTTTATGGCTAAAATTCACATTAAAAATAAATAATAAGTAATGGCCAGAGGAGGATCTATGGATCAAGCATCTTCTCCTTTAGAAAAAACCAACAATACCTTAACGAGGGAATATACAATACTATTCACAAAATTGTAATCAAACAAATTTTTCAAAAAATATTGGATGAATTTTTTTTCTTCCACACCATAGTCTCAAATAAAGTCATTGATTAGACAATTAATGTCTCTATCATCTTTTGAGGGCTATGATGGATATAAAACTATTTCTAATAAAAATAGACCTATCACCAAGGACTTTGCCAAAAATGAAGAATTTTTGGACTAATAGGTGCAATCTTATATTCTATAGTGATCTGGAAAATCATCCATTGTCTAATTTTTGTTTGCAATGTCTTTATGGAATTAATACTAAATGTATTTGGAGTAACTTTTGAAGAAATTGAAATTGAATTTTTTAGATGAAGGACTAAGATTTTTCATCCAATATTATTTTTTTAGAGTTCTTTGAATGTATCCATATTGGATGATTATAGAAATTATCTTGTAGAGGTATTATTGACCTCGTTATACAAAAGGATGCTGATAAAACGGATGACAAAAGATGTAGTCTTTTAGAATATTTTGGCAACTTGTAAATTTGAGTTCTTGATCTAAGTATTAGTAATTAAAATGATATTTTTTGAATTTTTATCCAACTAATAAAATAAAGCTTACTAATTATAGTTTCAAATCCAAATTAAAATCTAGTAAAATACTTAAAATTGCATATTTAATCCCCAAAAGACAAAAGGTGTTTTTAGGCTCCAAATTGTTTTAAAGTTATTAAGCCCAAAGCAAGGCTATAATCTCCATCTTCATTTGTTCATTAACAAATCCAACTGCAAGATCCTTTAGTTAATTTGTTAGATTGCACCCTCCTAAAACTTCAAAATAAAAAACCTTACCAATTGCAGGATTTTGTTGCTTGGATCTCAAAAAGAAGTATTTTCAATTCTTCCCAAACAGTAAGATTTCATCTTTCAAACTTTTTAAACAAAAATGTGTACATCCTACAACTTGTTATCCTCCACAATATGTTGAAGAAATAAGTTGAAAAAATATATATATAATTTCAACAATTTTTTTTTCATATTCATGCTTGAAAAAAAATAGTACGTAGAAAGAGGTAGAGTATGATTTAAAATACTAAATTGTTAAGAATGTAATTATAAAATTGAAAAATTCCAAATTCAATGGTTGTAATGTTGCAATAAAAGACTTCAAAGTTTATTTTAGAGTACAAATTCTAGAAGTGCCCACAACTATTAGAACTCCTTGTAACTTTCATATTGTTAATTATAATGGAATGGTTTGATGCTTTCTATGTACATATGAATCTAGAAAACCAAGTTCAAAATTTTATTTCTTAAAAACTTAATATTTTGATTTCTTAAAAATTTAATATTTTTAAGCTACCCGAGCTACCTATTGAGCATTAAAAACTACATATTATGCACTAACTTTTAAACCATATAGTCAAAAGGTATGAAATTTGTTGCACCTTAAAGCTACTCCTCAAGCATATGTTATTTAAAATTTAATAGAAAAAAAAAAAATCCTTTTCCAGTGAGATGCCCAAAATTTATATGTTGCCAAAAAAATTCACAATTTAGGTGTTCAGGGGTTAATTGCAATTTGAATTGTGAGCCTATAGTCATAGTGTATCGATTTTCTAATTACAGAATGATATGCAATGTTAGTTTATACCGTGAATCCGTGATGTTCTAAATTGAGATTTTTTGAGCATTTTTTTGTATAAGGTATGAATATCTTTCACTTATTCTTCATAAACTCATAATAATGTCAGTTTTTTTATCAATAAGTTTTCTTCTAGAAATTTGAAAATTTTATGATGTATTTTAGACATGTGCTTTCATTTATTTTTTAAAGATTCTATTCACATTTAGTAAAAAAATTGAGGATACCAAGGAAAAAAGTATTGCAGTTGAGAATATGGGCTTCGGGGAATTGTTGAGGGGTTAAATTAACAGTAAAGTTAGTGTTATTTTCTATGAATTTTTCTTAAATGATGAAAGCTAGAAGATGTTGTATTCTAAGCTCCATCTTGCCTGAAGTTTTTCCATATGCTTTAAAGACTAATTAAAAAAAAAATCCCTATTGTAAGTTTGACTTCCACAATTGCAAAAAACACGTACTATTCCATTGTTTTTTTTTCTAGAGCATTTTCAAGCACAACTTAAGATTGATGATCCAAAATTATAGAAAATAGATATGACCATAGTTTTAGTTTATCTCAAATAAATATTCATTCTAAAATCAAAAGATTGTTTCATAAAATATTTGAACCGCAAAGGTTTCCATCGATCCTTGTGAAATCTTTTAAATTCCCTCTATTGAAAAGACACTCTGAGCTTCACTTTGGGTCTTGTGAATTCGGAAGATCACTCTAAAAATTGGGCTAAACCACCTCAAACTAAAAAGATCATCATTGGTACTAGCTCACTCTTTTAGGTGATTGGAATTTTTTTTATTGTATCACAATCATTGCAAATATATTTTATGAGGATGCAAAACCTCTTTCCCTTCAATAGAGTTCTCCCCTCACCCCTCACTTTTGTAGTTAAAATATAATACACGCATTGTTTGGATTGTAAGGTAATCTGCTCTTAAAGCGACCATTTAAGAGCTGTTTGACTTTTCGGGGAACCTAAACTCCTTGAAACAATTTTCAGTTAATTTTTAGAGGAAGAAAAATGAAATTGGCATCTAACCCAAGTCGTTTCATATTTTTTGGACCTTTGTGGAATTCGTTACAAATTTTTGAAGTTAAAACGCAGTGGTCACTAAAACCGACCACCTCCTGAAATGTACACCGTTGATACATTGAAGAAAGCAAAATGTACCTCTGTGCCATGTTCGGTTTTAGAGCCTGCTCGCTTTTAGAGCAGACTACCTTAGTGTACAACCCAAAGTCTTGATTAGTGATCTTGCTTTAGAGGACAGTCAGTGGCTCAGAGGTGGTGCCTTTGAGGTTTTGAAAGCTGTGGGAGCATTCCATGTGTTTCAAAAAAAAAAAAAAAAAAAGCTGTGGGAGCACCTGCACATTCTCTGGAACTCAAGGTGCCATGGAGTTTAGGCCGTGGTTTTGCATTTTGCAACATCCCTTCCCTGCTTGCCAGTCCGAAGCCGTGTTTGCAACTAACCAGCGGTTTAGTTCAACATTAGCTGGTGGAATTGGGGGAACAAAATCAGATGTAATTTGAAAACATCAGAAAGAAACTTGTTAAAAAAAAAACAGTAAATTTTTTATTTAGGGTAAAAAAAATAAAGAAAATAACTGGACTCAATACTTGAAAAAATGGTTCACTATGAGAATTGAAGGAAAGTAGTTATGAAAACTTAAAAGACGTCCCAAACACAATCCCAAGATCTTCCAAGACATCAAAAAATTGCGATAACTTATGAATGTTGTTGTTGAACATGCAAACATTTACTATAGTCTACAAATGGAGATAAAAGAATTGATTAACCCTAAAGCCCCAAGTGTGTTTTATGTCAAAATTCACTCAAAATTGCCACTTCTGTTGTGTTCACTCAAAAAAAGAAAAAAAGTTATTTTGGAATCTAATTGTAGGATCTTGTACTCAACTTATATGAAATCATGTCGTAAAAATTCATCAAATTTGACCGTACGGATTGGAAGATATTAGCAATTGAAGATTCAAAGTTGAAGAAAAAGTTTTTTTTCAAGAAGATGCTTAGATTTGCCCCCAAAACAAGATTGTCCATAACTTTCTCACCTCTAGTCCAAATAGAGTGAATCAAAGCTTCACATGTAGACATAAATATAATATATTTTCGAAATTTAAAAATGTATATTTTGACATTTTGTGATTTATTTTTGGTGTTGCCTGTCGACCTCCTTTTTTGGCTTATTTGCCATAACTTTTGCTCTTGGGCATCAATTGAAACAAAAATTACATATTTACAAAATTCTCACCAAACTACACAACCTCAAAAAAAATTCAAAAAGATTCACTACAAATTGAGACAATAGGAACCTACACGAATCCAAATTGTCCCCCGAGGGGACAAACAATCCTTTAGGGGTAAAACTTTGCCGGACATGATGTATATGCTTGTATGAGGTTAGGGGAGTATATTATTGAGTGGAGTAGTCACTTTAATCCTTAAAGTCACAAGGCCATTTTCCGTCAAAAAAACACTCCAAATTTTCATATTTGCTACATTTGTCTAAGAAAACAAAAACTATTTTTTTTCTTAGAATCTAACCATAGTATCTTGTACTTAATCCCTAAAGGACCGTTTGTCCCCTCAGGGAACAACTTGGGTCTAAGTAGGTTTCTATTGCCTCAATTTTTAGTACATATTTTTGAAACCTTTGGATGATGTGCAGTTTTGCAAAAGCTTTGTGGGTATATAATTTTTATTTTTATTGATGCATGGGAGAAAAAGTTAAGGCACAATCAGCCAAAAATGGATGTTGGCAGGCAATACAAAAAAATCACAAAAAGTCAAAATTTTAATTTTAATTTTTGCCCCTACATTTGAAGCTTTGAATTATTCTATTTGGCCTAGTGATGAGAAAGATATGGACAATCATAGTTTTTCGGGCAATCTAAGCATCTTCTTGAAAAAATAACTTATAGAATTCATTTGTGAATGAAATTTTTACAATTTCCCCCCAAAAGTTGTTAAACAAGATTAGATTTGCTTGCTAGAACAATCTTACCGTTAGAACTAGTGTATTTCAATTCCATCTTAGAGCTATTAACAATTTAGTTTCTCCTTCAATCTTGAATCTACTTCTACTTAACAATATTTTAATGAATAAAAATTAATTGTTTGTTTTTTATTTTTTTCCCTTAGATTCTTAAAAATTGATTTTTTTCCTTAGATCCTTAAAAATCAATAGTACAAAAAATTTAAGTTAAGAAGATTCAAAGCCAAAAGTCTAATCAAATAAGGTATAAAAAAACTTATTTTTTTCAGTTTGCATGCAAATATTTTGCAATCTATGCGGTCAACTTTTCTAAAATTTCTTCCATATATTCTTATACTAGTCTAGTATAATATCTTATGGTTAGATATTGAAATTAAAAATAAATAAATAATTTGCTCTTTGCAATAGATATGGCAGTTTGAGTGTTTTTTGATGAAAAAAAGGCCTCAGTTTAACTTATCTCAAATCATGTGGTAAAAATTTCATGAAGTTTGGACATATATATTGGAAGATATTAGTGTATTAGCATACTATTCTCCATTCTAAGAATAATGAAGTTGGTAAATTAAAGTCATCCGCATATTTTCAAAATAGTATGAATTTTCTACATTTGGATGAATAGATGATGTTTCATTCCAATCATCTTCTACATGATATAGATGTAAATATCCTAATCGAGGTCACAAGTTACACTCACGGGGAGTTCACTTAGAGTGTCCATTAGAAACTACATGTGGACATAACTTTGGCCCCCCTATTTACTTTTTGAATTTTAAATAAAACAAAATAAATAAAATATGAATAGATTTTCCTACTTTAAAAGTTTATGTTCTGAATTATTGGTATTTTTATTTGTTAATAATAATTAGTTATAAATTTTTGAAGTAAAAAGATACACTGTAGAATTGAAAAATAACTTTCACACCCCTATATTATATAAGAAAAAATTGTCTAAAAAATGAACAAAAAATTCCTTAAAATAACTCTCTATTGAAAGCTCATTTTGAATTGAATATTGATTCAATGGTCAACTAAATGTATTCTCTATAATTATTTGAGTTGAAAAACATGCCATTTTAGTTCATTTTCAACCTCTTCTAGAAACCATTTCATATTTTATTTGAGTTGGCAAATTTAGCAATAGAAACCTATAGTCATCATTAGACAATGCTCAAAATTTTAGGTTGAAATTATAGTTTATTAGAAACCACTTGTTCGCACGTGGTTTGTTGTAGTAAAATTAAGTGTCCCCCCCCCCCCCCCCCCCCGAGGTTACACTACCTTGAAAAATTGAAAATAAAACAATCATTGATTAGATTTTTTCGATTTAAATTCTTATATGTGTGTATATATATATTCATACAAAATTTTCTAATTCTTCCCACCTTAAAACCTTTGAAATTACAATGAACTTTTGAATAAAAAGTGAAATAATTCATATCAAATGCAATTGGTGCTCAAAAAATCTGAAAAATTCTCTATAGGTTTATAATTTAATGTAGAACATCATGGTAAATTTTTTACTATGTCCCAATAAAATTTAATAAATCATCATTGTCTCCATGGTTTTAAACTTGAAGTTAAAATTGCTTCAAAATTCCAGTAACAACCTTTAGGTTGATTTAATAAATTTTTGGGATGTCCTTTGGGATTTATGTATTGAAAAATATAGGATATGCTTTGTGACCATGGGATCTGTTTGAAGTCACAATTTAAAAAAATGGTAGAATGAAGCCAAGATGAAAACAATTAAGTTTTGAATTCATGACAAAAATAATGGAATTTCAAAGCTACATGACTAAAATTGCTCACATTAGAATTCTCATTTCAATTAAAGGAATTGAAGTTTTCTAAAGGGACCACTTGAAAGCTTTGAGGTTCAATTAATTTCTATAGTAAAAGCCTTAAAAAGTTAGATTTGAATTCAAATTCAAAAAAATATAACCAAGACTTCCATTTTAATTAAGGTCTAGAGACCTTTAATCCTCAAAGGATGAGCGTATAATTATTTTTTCAAACTTCATCTTGCATGAGATCACATGCAAGATGTGATCACATGCCTTCTATTAGTTGTAAAAATTTAACATTTTTTGAATTATTATAAATTTTAAAATAAAAAGTGAAACAATTCATATTAAATGCAATCTATGCTCAAAACATCTCATTTTTTCCCCATAGGTTTATATTATAGTGTAGAATATTATGGTGCAACTTTTTTTATAGTGTCATTCTAAACTTAGAAAATCAACACTCGTGTTTGCAAATACATTTTTTCAAAATTTCATTACAAAAAATCTGAACCCTACAAAGGACCGTTTCATTTTCATTTTTGGCACACTCGCGGTACAAATACAATTTTTTTTAATTATAAATTTGACTAAATTTTAATTAAATTTTGGAAATTTTTTAAACTTATGAATTTGACATGGCACTAGTAGTGCCCTATTAGATTCCTAAATTTATTTTCCCCTTGTAATTGCACTGCTGCCTTGCAATCTTTCGGCCTTCTACAAGGCCAAATTTTTTCCGAATGTAAGTAGAATTACAAATGAATAGCCAATGAATATCAATGTGAAACTATTACTAATAAAAATCTAATGCTTTTTATGCTTTAATATCCATATGAAAATTCCCATTGCTAAGGTCTCCTAAATAGGGCCCAAAACCTTCAATTGGGCATCATTGGTAGGACGGAGAGTAGTGAACCCTTAATAGACTTTGTGTTGTTGATTCCATCAAAATCCTCCAAATGATTTATGAAATCAACATTTCCTACCTTCTATTACATATCACATATTTTTTAACATCTTTGTATGAATATTTTGCAAAATTTGATAAGGTTGGGCTTTAGTTGATGTATAACAACAAGTCAAGGGTGATAAAAAGATGTTATGACTTACAACAATAAGCATTGATAAATTTTGAATGATTTCTCCAAAAGATTGTAAAAAATAAAGTCATTTAAATAGTCAACTAAAAAATATACATTTATCTCAAAAAATTTACTTGCATACATTTCTCAATTTTCCTAAAGATGTACTTCACTTCTTGTTTTCAAAATTTTTGAATTCTAAGACTTTGATGTTAAGCACTTTAATTTGCTCAATGCATGCATCATAAAGGTGGTTACATCCTACCTAAAATCGCCATCATTACTCTATGTACATCTCCCAAATCCACATGTGTAGAAGGAACAATTTCAAGAACCTCTACCAAAAAAAAACTTTGACCCTTCAAAACTTTTGCATATGGTATCCAAATGACTTTAGTGCGTTGGAACCTCCTTTCACTAGCCAACAAGAAAATCAGTGGAAATTTGACCAATCTAATAATAATAACTAAATAGGCACAATAGCAAAAAGTGGCGGGTTTGGAGGCAAGGTTGCCAGCATGTGTGCCTAGGATTTTGAGCCTATGAACCTAGATACCTATATTATATACACCTTCCATAATTATAGGATACTTATGTTATAGCTACTTATATTGTAGGTACCTTTCATGAATATTGGGTACCTATGATATAGGTTTGTACAATATAGGCACCTTCAATAGGTGTAGGGTTATAGGGTACCTACTTAGAGCATCTGCAATGCACCCTTCAAATGTGACTGTATCGACACTTTACCATTCAGAAAGCAATTTTTAATTGAATGCAGTCTCCAATGCGACCGTTACGACAAACTGTAGTTTCACGGTCTCGACAAAGGACCACCCAACATTTTCTGTCTTTTTGCCTACCCCTCAAAGCATCTCGGCAAGTTGATTCGTGGGAAATTGGCCAGTACCAAGCCGTGCTAAAGAGAATATAGCTACTGACATACCTCGTGAATCGCGAGGAGCTACAAAATCTGCTCCAAATTTCACCAATCCACACCACTTTTCCAATTGACTTTGACAAAAATTGCAAGTAGAGTCTCGTAAAGTGGCCGTGCATTGGGGCGCCCCTACCCCAAAAGGACCCATCACTATGGAGGCCCCGTTTTCAACCTGTTTAAATGTCAATACAAGGATTGTTTACCAAGTGCGCACTGTCAATGCTCTTATACCTTGGTTCAAGGCTTGTAGGCTCGCATTTCTAAGCTCACACGTTAACGTTATTGATTTTTGAAGTATTTGCCTTGATGGAAAGCCCATTGTTTTGATGCTATAGTCGAGTCGAGTCAAGTTTGTGGTCAATGTATGTAAAGATGTCCATTCTGCATTGCTGAAGACAGTACGGAGTTGGAAGAAGACCCATTGAATGAAGAACATGTGGTCAAATCCGTCAAAAAGGTTCACAAGATCACAACTCTTTCACACTTTTTTTTACACATTTTTCAGATGCAAATTTTTTTTTCCTGCAGTGAGGATGTTGACTGGGAGGAGCTTGAGTTCTTGTATGTATGTCTGTCTGACAGCAGTAACCCGATGAAATCGGTACAACCAGAAGCTGATGAATGGAGCTCAGTCACATACTTTGCTGGTTTTAATACCCTGAGCTTGCTTGCGTGAGTCTGACGCTCTGGGATCAAGCCGTACTTCATAGCCTTCTTCTTCTTGCTATTGGATGTGCCTTCTCGTGTTCAAGATATTTGCACCGGGGTTGTTTTTTCGGCTGCATGTCTGCTTGCTGGCCTTGCTGCATAGGCTAATTTATACATAACATTCAAGAGCCTTCAGAGAGGCTGCCTTTGCCTCTCTGAAGTCTTCATCCACGAAATACATGCACATATTATAATGTAAGCTTCAGGACCGAGACAATGGCAGTGCATTTATGGTGCGATCTATTTTTTTGGTTAATTTTAGGACAAAATATGCAAACAAATAATTATAGAGATAGATGGTCTGTCAAGATTCAAAGAATTTTTTGAGTATTACACCAATGAAACCTAACCATTTGCCATTAATAACTTATTTTGAATTCTTGTTGTAAAGAGAATCTGTTTATATACACTTGGGGTGGTAGGAGATAGAACAACCCATGTGGGATATGTAATTTAGAGTTTGTAATTTCTCAACCGCTCATAGTTAAGTCTAAAGTAGAAATTGTGTTAAAATTATAATTTCAGACCTCATTTAGGCATAGTGGAATAACTTTTTTTAAAAGAATTTTAACTAAAAAAAGTTGTGGAACCAAGCTAAGTTTCATCTTCAAAAATCCTTTTTAGATTTAGATCTTCCACTCAAAAGTTATGGACAAATTTCAGAGAGGATGTATGAAAATGTCAAAAAAAATCCTTTCAAACCCCTCTATGAAATTTGTCTATAACTTTTGAGTGGAAGATTAAAATCTCAAACGGATTTTTGGAGATAAAATTTAACGTTATTCTCCAACTTATCTTAGTTCAAAGTATTTTGTAAAAAATTATTTTAATATGCCTAAATGAGGTCTAAAATTATAATTTTAACACAATTCCTACTTTAGACTTAACTATGAGCGGTTGAGAAATCACAAACTCTAAATTATATATCCCACATGGATTGTTCTACCCCCTACCACCCCATATGTACATAAACAGCTTCTCTTTCCTAAAAAACAAATCAAAATAAGTTATTCATGTGAAATGGTTAGATTTCATTGGTATAATACTCAATGAATTCTTTGGGTTCTGACAGACCATATATCTTTATAATTATTTGTTTGTATATTTTGTTCTACTTCCTATCACCCAGTAACCCGATTGTGCAGTCATGACCTTGGCACTGAGCAGAAGTCTGACATTATTGACGCGTGGCTTATTAGCTAATGTTGGGTGTGGAATATTCCACATCATTCCGTCAGAGGGAAGGCAGCTGCTCTCACAGCTCTTAAATGTTATGTAGAGGGAATTGTTGTCAGAGGCCAATTTTTTGGCGGGCTGAGTGAAATTCCGCTCCAAACAAAAACCCCGATTTGTATTGGGGTCAAGTATGATGTAATGAATTTTTTTTAAAGAAAATTTAAGAAATTTAAGAAAATCAAAACTCAACCTCCTCTAATAACTTTGCCTTTGGAATAAATGTTGATAATACTCTTAGGCGTGTCCATAACTTGACAAATCTAATCATATGAATACACAATATGACAAATAGTGAAGGTATAGAATTGACCTTTTCTAATAATATTGCCTTTTGGAGATAAATACTCTTATGTATGTTTGTAAGTTCATGTGTTAGATTATATGAATATATAAGAAGACAAATGATGAGGAATGATGCAAAATCGCCTATACAATAATAATAATAATAATAAATCCTATTGTGACTTGTTTTATTTTATTATGGCATTGTGGCCAATGATAGGGATATTTTTTGAGTTTTTACTAGCTAATTTAAAATTTTTGATATTGCACTATTTTTTCAAATAATTATTCTATTTTATTTTTCTATTTTATTATTTTAAATAGAAATTTTATAGATTTTTTTACTGGGTTTCTTCCGATGCTTTCAAATTACAACCATTTATTTTCCCAGTTCCACTAGCTAGAAATAAATATGGTAGAACCATCCATTATAAACTAGGCATCCATACCCAACATGTAGGGTTGCAAGGTTGAGACTAGAAAGCCATGACACATGCCGTGATGTAGTGAGCGGAAAAGTAGTTATGGAATTATCAGAATTGGAAGACTCTATATATTGAAAATGAATTGAGGCCAACTTTTGGCTTCCTAATTTCACAGTAATTTGAATTTGAGGAAAAATTACCACAAAAAAGCGGCAATGTTCATAAATCCTATCTTTCTACAAGGCAGTAAATTTACATTGCCTTCTATTACTCTAGAACATGTACGGAATCGCTTAAGTGGTCAATTATGGGTGGTTCTACCATAACCGGTGGTTCTCCCCGAACATTGATTGTGACTCCACAAAGAATGAGCATCGTCTCCTATCAACTCATCCTAATTGATTTACACCAATCCACCTCTTTTCTTAGCCCTGGATTCGACATTCCATCTACACAGCTTATAAGTATCTCTAGTGAAGTGAGAAAGATTGAAATCAAGGTATGTTCCGCACTTGGTATTTGGGGTGATGTTCGCAATGTGATTCTGGTCCAAAAGTAGGTCTGAATTTGTTCCTAAGATCCTCAATAACAACACTCTTTTAACACCAAGTGCAAACATACCTTGAGTTTCTTATGCCAATTGTTCGCTGCTCCTCAAAAACCAAGTCCCAGTCCCAAGCATGAAAATAATAAAGTTACTCCCACAGAGTTGCTAGACTGCCTTTGAAATACCTATCGAGATTCAGCCTCTCTTAGCTCAATCAACCACCTACCTCTACTCTCAGCACTGAAGGAGACACCGACATTACACCGACATAAAAATTGCACGGACATAAAAAACTTCACCGACATAATCAACATTTACAAACAGTTGAGTGAGAAAGTTTGAAATGTAGCTCAGTTTTTTCCATGTCGAGTTTTTCGTTGTTAATTACCCAAACACTATGAGTAGCTACATTTGAAAGACCTATTGAAATTGTGTCTCTCGTAGCTTTGGAGCTCCACTAACTAATTAATTTGGGACTCTAACTTGTAGTGTAGCTGCTTCAATCAGCTGTTATGTCAATACACTATCAATTACTCGGCTATTCCAATATGAATAAGATGGAAAAAAACAGGAAGTCAACTGTCTGAGAGGTTTGAAACTCCTTTAATTACAAATCGGCTTCTAGCTGTGCAAAATTTGCAATTGCTTGCACCATTTGCGAGAAGTAATTAAGTTCGTTCATTGATTAATTGATTAATGAGTTAAATTACAGCAACATTTGCGAGACTGCAGTTTCAGGTGCACTGCGTGCCACAAAAAGGCCCTTGTCGCTTAAATTGCTGTGGTTGGGTCTGCCTGGATTGCTGACAACGCCTCCTGCGAGTCGGACAGCATCGCCTTCTTGCCAGGTACTGACTCTGTCAATTGGACGGTGGAAGTGCCTTGCCACTCTTTCTCTCCAAATCAATCCGTCCTGGAAAAATAAATGGCAAGGATGCGGAGAAATTCAATCAATCAATCAATACATAAAATTTAGAGCTAGGTAGAGAGGAATCTAATTGTGTACCATAGTAGGGACTGGATTTCATGATCTCTTGTACCAAACTAGTAAAAAAACGGTGTCCGCATCAACATGTTTTGTTGCTGTACATGACTTGATTCGGGCATAGTTTGATCGAATTTCTACTAGTGATCCTAACCACAGACTGTTACCAACGTCACCTCAACTATTTATATCTTGGATTGGTCTTCAATACTTTATGGGTACTGGTCTTTGAATGGAAATGGAATCACTTACTGTACTTTCAATAGTGGTATTCAACCTCCTAATTTGAAGGATTGCATCAGAAATTTGCACGTAGTGATAAAAAGAATCTGATCAAACTCCTTCACATATGTGCAAAAATGCTTAAAGTTACGCAAGTAAAATAAAAAAAAACTCTACTTTATATAAGACTGAAATGCAACAATGGAAGTGTAAATAGCATCACACAAGATCATCGCAAGTAAAGACTGTCTAACCTGTACGATGCTTTTCTCCGGAGGTGGGCAGCGAACGGGGCCGTCCATTTCCGTGGGCTCATCTGGATGCTCCACAGCTTCAAAATTCTCCAAAGGAGGCACTCCATGGAGTGCAGCTGCAGGACTGATCCTCTTCCCTCCTGCACTCTCCACCTACACTGACATCATTTTGGGTTAACATTTTCGCTGCAAAATAATTTAGTCCACAACTTCCGCTGTGGAGTGGATCGGAGGCATGGCTTGTTGCGATTGTAGGCCTGCAGAGCCAAATTCTGTTTCACTTTCTTCAAACCAAATTATTTGCAGAGTGTGTTTTAATTCTTGGATTACACGAGAACTTTAAAAATAAAGAAAATAAAGAGGAAGTTCTAAAGCATGATCTCAATGAGGATTTTTATTCTACAGGAAGCAAGCAAACTTCATTTGAGAGAGGCGCTATCTATCTAGGTTACCATCCTAGTTTACAACAATGTGCAGAATATTAAAAAATCCTAAGGACAAAGCTAAACCATGATTGTGAGGCAAAGAGGTACCGACCATCAAGTACTGATGTTTCGAGCGATGGCTTGGACGACTGTACGTGAGTTTCCTCAAAGCACCCACCATCTCGTCTCCAACGCAGGAAACGTAACGTATTTGCTCCTGCACAAGCACATTCCAATTCAATTCTTTTTTTTTCAAACAAACTCTCGGCTTCTCTGCGCCTTTGTTTCTCCTAAATGGACGTCATCTCTTCACAATTCAAGAGTCATAGATTGGAAATTATAAAAGGTGCACAAAAACGCCAAGACCACACCTCCAAATAACGTGCAACAAACTTGGGGCAATATATTAATAATACGGGGACCGGAATAATATTGTGCACGTACTTCTGTCTTGATGGCTCACTTCTTCGAAAACGTTGGTGCATGTATTCTCGAAGCAAGTATCTGTATGCATCAACCCGGATCCTCTCAGTCTTTCAATCAAACCCTGAACCAAAAATATGCAAATCACAACAACTATTAGCTCATCCACTAAACCCTGCAACCTTCCAAAACTCTGAACCCAAATCACAACTAGCGAACCTCATAACAACACCGACAGAGCTTGGTATCATATATACAAACCTCCATTGATAACAACACCCAAACACAAACTGCTAGCAAACACACACACACACACACAGTCATCTCAACGATTTTTCTCCATAAAATCCCTTCCACATCTCAAAACAAGATCGATCGATCAACATGAAACCATCTAGCTAGCTCGAGAATCATTGATAAATAAATTTCAAGCTTTCTAGCTCACCTTAGCTTCGGACACTAAACGTTCACAGATCGCCACAACATTCGAAAACCTTCACGACTCCATACCACCAAAGCAAGTGACCCAAACCGCGTGTGTATATATTACACAGAAACAGCTGAACCTAGAAACGGAACCCGATCGAATTTTTTTCCTGAAACTCTGCAAAGCCATGTAAGTAATGTAAGATTTAATCACGACTGCGCTCCAGTCTGCAAAGGCTCGCTGCAGGTCCGTCCTGGACTGAGAGCTAGATTGATACATAGAGAGATGAGAGTCGTTATGTGTCATTGCTGTAGTCAGTGGTTGAACTAAAATTGGTACAGTGCAATGCAATTGGTGGTGAATCATAGTTTGACTGATTTCTGGATTCTAAATACTCACTGTAGAATTTTTTTTAACTTAGAATTAACTGTTTTCTGAAGGGTTGTTTGCACTTGATTGTGCCATTTGGGAGTGGGAGTGGGTCCATCGATCGATCGATCGATCGACTGACTGATGGCTGTGATTACTTAAGTTAACTTAATTAGCAGCTGTTGACATGTACAGACCAGATTCAGGACGGCAGGACAAGAGGTGCAGACACGTGGTAACGAAGGTACCTTGCTTTTGGGAAGCTCCGAACATGGCTGTCAATTCCGACAGCAGGACGGGAAAGGGTTGTGTACCGGCTCTTCGGGGGAAGTACAGTTTGGACGGGCTTTGTCTGGAGTTTTGTGAAGGGGGTCGGATACGGTTGTATTCTTCAGTTGGGGAAAGGTATTTGCATACGTACTTGTATTGAGTGAAGTTATATACGTACACACTCTTTAACTTATGAAGATGCCTACTTCAATTAGTAGAAGGCCCACATTACAAGTAGAAGAAGGTGAAATTGATGTATGGTTTCATACATACTTCTCACAATATGAAATTGAACCATGTATTAATGTGTGAATGCATTTGTTCACTTGTGAAATTCATGATGATGTATGTGACAACTTTGTACTTGGGTGTTTAGTACATGACATAAGATATGTCAACATTACAGAGCTCTTGAGAGATCTTTGATCTTGAGCTTCACAATTACTACTCTTGACAAAGAATCTGCAAGTGCATTTTTGAGAGGTATAATGATGAGCGTATATTTTTGGGCGAGGTGCCGAGGTTATCATATGATAACACTCATTGTCATGTATGAATGTGTAGTCACTTGCACTTAATGTGTTTAGAATACATGCGTGCACATGTATTTGTGCATTCGAGATATAGAATACAAGTGTGTAGTTACATGTATTTTGTAATTCAAAATATACGTGTATGGCAAGCTCTTTCCGTTAGATATTTAGTGCGTGATACAAGACACAACATTACTGTAATATTTTAGACCCTCAATTTTTTTAATAAAGAATCTTTTTTTACACAAAGATATCTTAATTCCTATAGGTTCACCAACAAGTCTATTACCACAGGAAGATTTTGTGGCATTAGCCCCTGGGGCTAAAGTTTTGGAGGGGTCTAAACTGCCCCACTTTAGATCCCAAGGCTTAAGCCCGCATGAACTTTAGCTGGGCCAAGGTGGGACATTTTGGGGTCTAAAGTAGTGTGAAAAAAAAAATCCGAGATTTTTCAAACACTTTGTACAAGGGGGCTAAAGTGGGGGCTATTCCTCAAAGGATTTGCCCCGGTTAACGTCACTAAATCTTCCTGTGTACCTTCTCTTCTATACATCTTATTGAAAATCGTTTGATTGTTCCACCCATGTTCTCCACTAGGATATTCTCTACAATACTCAAATTATGATTTCACATGTGCATATATAATAAGTGATTTCCCTAGAAAGAGGATATATCTTCCATGTGGCTCATGTAAAATAAAATAAGCTTTCTAGATTTGGTCCCAATCACGGGGTTTTTTTTGGCCACGTGTCTAAATACTGGACTTGATGTATAGGCTAATTTATAGAGGGAATTGTTGTCAGAGGCCAATTTTTATGGGGCTAAGCAAAATTTTTGCTAAAAAAAGAAACCCTGGTCCCAGAGACAATCCCATACATTATACTAATACCGTGGCTTCACTGCATTGTGTGTGCCACGATGACGATGGTGCATAGATTCTAGACAAAAGTTTGCTTGGGAATGGGAACTGCTGCCCCAAGGACGGTACGTGCACCAACTGTACCGCAGCACCTTGATTCTGGAATGGGTTGCAAGAAATATCCATCAGGATCTCAAACCTGATCACAATCAAGCTTTAACAAATTTGCACAACTTGATTTAATTTGCACACATTTTGAATCAACTGCCGAAGTTTTCCATCAAATTCTTGTGAACCGTGAAAGTAAGGTAAGTCAAACTGTTGCTACGCTTTCTGCTGTTGGAATGGTTTACCATAATTTATGGATATGATTCTGTAACATCACGGTAACTGAAACAGTAACGTAAGTACATGAAGTAGACACTCAGTTTCTGCCAATGCAATGGAGGGTTGGAAACTTGAAGTTCTTTGGACTGTGCCGTGAGCTTTCACATGAGTCTTTTTGCCCCTCCGCACTCAGTTAGAAATTTGGAATCACTGCTGTAATTTGGTGACTGGGCTTTACAAATACTCCGTCTGTCAAGTCAATGTTCAATAATGGCATCCATTGTTGGAAATCAAATGAGTTCATTGGCATCAAACTCCAGTACTCTCCACAACTCAGTAAAGAGGGGCAGAAAGTGACGGCCACCAGAGATGGCAAAGCCCTTGCTGAATCATGACATTCAATACGACAGAGACAAGAAGAAAGACGTACAAGTGCTGAAGAGACATTCACGTCTCTAATGTCAAAATCAATCTGCAAATAATCATATTTAATGAATGCAAATCCGCATATAATATTCTATTCTGTAACAAGTAAGTAAGATTAGTACACACAGGACAGGGCGACTCTCACATCACAAGAATTGACTCGCTACTACACTGATTTCTCCTATTACAATAGAGAGGGTGAAAAAATTAGTGTCAGAACTCACAACAGATACTTTTGGGTGGAAATAAGTTTCAAGGCACGAATAGGTTTTGAGTCTTTCTGAAGAATTCATTCACCTTGGCTGCATCTTGCTCCTCAACAAGGCATGTGGCACGCACATCGTGTGTCTTCATGCCGTAAATTACACTTGATAAAAAGAAAACGTGAACCGATAAGCATTTGAAACACAAACGAATCCTGATTACGTGAGGAGCAGCATAGGTTCACGAAAATGATCTAGGTCAAAATTTTACAACTTTCGGGTTACACTTCCCAGCATTCGTTTTTTTTGAAAGCAAAGTCCTCGGCGTGTCCTTGGTGTTCGTCTTTTGAGTCTTAAATGCATCCCCAGTACTACCAGGCTCATCATCTACTTCACCATCACTACCGTCTGAGGAGGTGTCAGCTTTTCCATCTTCCTGAAAGTCATCTTCTAAGTCATCACCGCTTTTGAATACCGTGCGTTTTCCTCCCACTCCTGAAGACACCTGAGTTGAATCTGTTGCTGCTTGCGACAAACACAAACACACACGACGTATAAGACACACTTTGCAAGGATGCGCTTTCCACTACGGGAACATCCTACCAACTTCCAAGATTTGACGATTAAATCCATACATCATTCACTCTTCATTAACGTTTATGTTATCTATGTTAAAGACGTAAACCATCATCCCTGGAAAGAACAATTTGATAGAGGACCAGCAAGAATTCCTGGTAGTTAGATCAAGAGCAACAAAATCGGTTCAGAACTTACATATTTTTAGTTTCACCCGAACATTGCCTGCAAACTTGCCACTGGTCTTTTGAGGACAATCTTTGGCAAGGTGTGTAACTGCTTCACAGATTTTACAGCAACCTCCCTGTTCAGTCACATTGACGTTAGTACCTCAGTATTAAATCCTTCGGCAATAAAACCAAATAAAGAAATTATCACGACAATTTTGGAATGACTGACAATATTAAATATTTGATAAAGTGTTAGAAATTAAAGACGTAGACCAGAGAAAATTTTGTTGACTTCGCATCAGCAAGAATATTGAGCCCATTCATCCATAAGAATGTTCTTCAATTCAGCAGGAAATGAAACAAGCATATTTACCTTAGGGTAGATGCCATGTTTATTTTCTGGGCAGTTCCTGCTCAGATGACCACGTTCTTTGCAGAGGAAACACTCAGCGAACGTTGAACCACCTGCAAAATCAGGTCCAGATAACGTTATGTACACTATTGGTAAATAGAGCCCCCCCCAATTTCCTCACATACGTTCCACTGCATCTTACATAAGTTATAACCTCACAGACGTAGTTGATTGAACAGAATAACACCTCTCCCTAACCCTCCCGTAGACGTACTTACCATCCTTTGAAGGCTTCGGACACTTATCAAGCGAGTGCCCAGGTTCGCCACAGTTGTAGCATAACTTAGAATCCGTGCCTTTAAATTCTGAAGGACAATTCTTCAACGTATGGCCCCACATTCTGCAGCCAAGACACATCTGGAGACATCCATACCAGCATGTACAAATGATTAGAAACTGGAGGTTGCTTGGGATCTCTGTAAAAAAGCTTCACAGTGTTTTGAATCACAAGATAGCCATTATCTCAGTTTCTGACAAAGTCCTTAGTCTATTAAGTCCTTACCTTATGGCGATCTTTCTCACTTTTAGTTGGGCAATGCTTAGCAATGTGATCCTTGGATTTGCAAAGGAAACAACCCTCGCCAGGTTTCATTCCAGCTTGACGCAGAGGGTGTTTACTGGTACTTGCAACTTTCTTCTTCTTCGCTGAACCATTACCATCACCCGATTCATTTGCTCTTTTCTTGTCCCCTGTTTTTTCCCCTCCTCCATTACTAGTGGAATCGTTGTTCTCGTTGTTGGAGGGACCTCCGTCAGTCGAAGGGACAATTATAGTACCGTCTGCATCAAGCCAACAGAAAACCACTCACAGGTGAAATCACAATCCACCACAATCAATCTGAGTTGTGTTAAAGTACCTCAGTTCCCGAGGTACCTAATCGCAACACCTACCTAAAGGCAACAACCAAAAGACTTGCACAATGAGCATATATTCAATTTCCAGAATGTACACAACCTCAACAGCAGAAGTCGTGTCGCTTTTAGGTCATCTACCAACAATACTTTCAAAACTTTGAAATATCTGCATATGGTATCCAAACTATGTGTTCTCTGGTGCACTGAAATCCTCTTTCCTAACAAGAATAATTGAAAACCTGACCATTCTAGCAATTCTAATAGTAGCAAAGATGCTCAGCACATAATTGTCGCGTTTAGGTGTGGTTGATTACCCAATCTTCACTGTTACTCAAACCCTAAAATGCAATGAGCTCCAAAAACAAAACAAAAAATGAAGCTTCCAACTTGTCATGCACACACTTCATTTCACAACCGCAGAACCTGAAAACGCAGACCAAAGCCATCTTCCGCAAGCTCAGGTCGAAACTAAAATCCTAAATCAGGCAACATAGAATCTGCAATGGTCACACCTGCAACAAGTCGTTTCTTCGCGAGCCGTTGCCGCTTGTTCCCCATGGTGCCCTCCAAACCACGAAATTGAAAGATCCTCTGAGATCGAAACCTCACAGACCTTGACAACAAACTAAAAAAGGGAGAGAACAGGAAGACTCTCAACAATTTCAGCTGCGAGAGATTCCAGATCCACTGGGAAAAGAAGCTCAATAAGTAGCAAGGATAATTCAATTCGACAAGGAGAAGCTTCAAGATATGCTACTTCTTTGGGATTAGGATTCATCAGTCTACATAGCTGCGAAATTAGACGTTGAAATCTGTGACGCAGCTCGTATCAGTGGTGAAGAATTCTCTGTCGGGTTCTCTGTCTCTCTCTCGGGCAATCCAGGGTTCCAGGGTTTAGGGTTTAAGGAATTAGGGCTTGGTCAGCTTCTTTTTTAATTTTAATTTTAATTTTAATTTTTTTTTTGGGGGGGGGCAATTGTGACAACAAAGATATTCCTTTTCCTTCTTCTTTTTTCATTACATTCAATTATTTTAAATTTTCTACATTGAAGATTCTAAATAAATATAAAAACGGAGAAATAGAATATTGTTTCTTTGAGTATATGATGGATGGTGTCTCCTATTCATGCATATTAATTTTATTTTTATTTCTTGAAAGTAGTTGTTATCCTTTTTAAGTATAAATTTTTTTTCAAGTATTACTTTTGAATTGAATAGTTTTAGACTGTCATATTAAAACCTATGATAGTATAATCCTTTGAGTTTAATTTTAATAATAGACTATTATAGGATTTAAATATAAATCTTACGGTAGTCTAATCCTTAGAGTTTAATTTGAACAATAATGTGGATTTTTTTTATTGAAATTGAATTTAAAGTATTTTTAAAATATCAATAATATTTTATTTTGAAAAAGTTAAAGAAATCTTAGAACAAGGTAAGAATTGATTAGAATTTTTTTAAATACACAATAATTATTATAAACCAATTACAACCTCTAATTACTTTATAATTTATTTTTTTATATTCATCCTAAATTCCTTCTTTGATTGTAAGTTGTTCCTTGATCTGTGTTTCTTGAGTTTTGTATCTTCTTCTTTGTACAACATTGTAATGTTTGTCAATGTCCTTGTTGATATTGCATTGCTTATTTGTTTTCATAGTATATAGCTTGAACTTTTGAATGTAGCATCCAATGTCTCTATCATATCACTAAAGAAGAAGAAGAGAGAGACACAAATTGAAGCAATTAAGAAAAAGAAAAGGTGAAATGCTTTTCTTGAGAATGAGAGAAGTATAAAGGGCCATGTATTTTAAACAATTTAGAACAAATTCAAGGCTAAGTTTCAAAATGAAAAAAGGCAAGTATTTCACAACCCAATGCACCAAACACACAAGAGCATCAACAAAAACATCTAAATAGTAAAGGGTAAGCATACCCATCACCACCTTCCACCCAATTCCAATGCCTTCATGTCTCTCCATGATTACGAGATCAAAAGCAAAACTTTTAATAAAAGAAGGTCCACATTGGTCTAAAAGACTAACCGACGAATGAACTCTCAAGCATCTATTTGGAATGACTCAACTATCAAAGCCTCACAAACCTAAATGTCAAATTCCATCCCTTGAACCTTTACCACAACGACAATGCCCTTTCTGAAGCACAGACCTACCCACACTTTATCAGTTTTGTCTCAACAACAAACTTTGAAAAAACACAGAAAATTCATGTATTGCCAAAACAGCTTGATTCTACTTTGCAAGTGGTTTCATTCCCACCTTCTCAATCTCTGCAATATGAGCTAGACTAGCTGCCAAGCAGTTCCTCCAAGTTAGGTACACAAGTAGCGAACTAGCTTGTTGTTAGCCAGGCATGCTTCCCTTACAATAGCCGTGCAATCCAGATTCTTTGAATGCTTCGAAAACATCGAGACTGAATGGGAGAGACTCAAGAAATCCCGTACGTGTGGATTTTGCGGTACTCTTTTGCATAAGCACGGTGCGTGTAAAGTGCAAACCATGAGTGGATGGTCGTTTGGAGGAACCGGTTTCAAAGTTTCGAAAATCCCCAGGTGGAATCTTGAAGGTGCAGGTTCCTTTTTGCTGTAAGTACATTTGTGTTTGTATTTTGTTTTCCTAGATTTCTTCGTTATGTTTGTTGTTGATTGTGTTGTTCAAGTACGAGTGTTCGTGCAAGAGACTCAAGAAATCTCGTACGTGTGGATTTTGCGGTACTCTTTTGCGTAAGCATGGTGCGTGTAAAGTGCAAACCATGAGTGGATGATGGTTTGGAGGAACTGGTTTCAAAGTTTCGACAATCCCCAGGTGGAATCTTGAAGGTGCAGGTTCCTTTTTGCTGTAAGTACATTTGTGTTTGTATTTTGTTTTCCTAGATTTCTTCGTTATGTTTGTTGTTGATTGTGTTGTTCAAGTACGAGTGTTCGTGCAAGAGACTCAAGAAATCTCGTACGTGTGGATTTTGCGGTACTCTTTTGCGTAAGCATGGTGCGTGTAAAGTGCAAACCATGAGTGGATGATGGTTTGGAGGAACTGGTTTCAAAGTTTCGACAATCCCCAGGTGGAATCTTGAAGGTGCAGGTTCCTTTTTGCTGTAAGTACATTTGTGTTTGTATTTGTCTTCCTAGCTAGATTTCTTCGTTATGTCATTGTTGTTGATTGTGTTGTTCAAGTACGAGTGTTGCTGTTGAAAGCTGTTCAATCCATGGTTCGAGGTCTGTAGTGGATGTACGTTAAGCGTCCTTCGGAGTGCCAGGAATGGGACATGATTCAAAGTGCACAAGTCTGGATTTGAGGGTTCGCCGGACTCAAAACGAATGCAACAAGTGTAAGCTGATTTCAATTGAGTAAGAAGCACTTTGGGGATGTAAGGTGGGTGCCCCCCAAAACTGCCACTTTTTTGCTAATGTGCCTGGTTATTATTATTAGAAAAGTCAATTTTTTTTCATATTTTCTTGTTGCCAAGTGATAGGAGGTTCTAAGGCACTCAAAGAATGGGACTTTCAGATACGTACACAAAAGTTAGGAAGGGTCAAATAAATAAATTTGGTAGATGTTTTCAAATCATTTCTTCAGCATACTTACATACTGATTTTGGAAATGTACATAGAATGATGATGGCGGTTTTAAACAAGGTGTGATTTTGGGTTTACCCTCCTTATAATAGCATGGTACGAGGAGGAAACCATATTTCAAACTTTAAATTTTTGTAATAAATTGTAAATTGAAATTATTGTGCAAAAAATTGAACATGTTTTAGCCTACAAGATATACTTTACACTCTCTTGTTTTTTGCTCAAAAAAATAAAATATTTGATTGTTTTTTGGTTTATTGGAACTTGTAGTTTTTGACATGTTTTTCAGATGAGGAATGATACATTTTTCTTACTTGAGAATAGTGCATTAAACATTTAGTATAAATAATGGAAATCCTCTTTGGAATGAAGTGCCAAATAAAATCATGAATTTTGTGATTTGTTGATAGAGGAATTGCACATTATAGCATAGAAAGTCCCATCATGCACTCATAGTGCACATCATGCTCAATTTACACTAGTTTTATGTTATTTGTACTAAAATCAATATTATCATATTTCTTTAGTCTTTTTTTCTGTAGATGATTCATGATCTTCTAAATAAAAATTCAAGACAACCGCACCCTCACAAATTGTATAAAATAAAGACTAAAAAAAATAACAAATATTCTTTTTTTAAACTCTTAAAATTGAATCTAAAATTTCAACCTTGAAAATTGAATATAAAAATTCTAAAAAATCCTAAATAATATGCGCTTGAAAAGTATAATTTTTTTAATTGCAAAAAATTGAATTAAAAAAATTAGATATTATCGCAACAATTCTTATTGAGATCTCTAAGTTTCATGTGCATAATGCATCATAATGAAGCACTCAATTTTGTGTGTAAATTTTCCAATTTTGAGCACTTGAAGATTTTAAAAATTTCTACTTTAGTGTGGTTTAGTAGTTGAAGTTGCCTTTCTCCTCCCAAAATTGTTATCTAAATGAATGTGCATTTATTGTGGACATTTTTCAAGTTTTTAAAAACAATGCATTTCAATTAGTGCATTGTGACTAAACCCCTTGTGTATCCTAGTGTGCAAACATCCTTCAAGCTGCTTAGAAATAATTGAGAGGATGCATCTTCAATTTATTAATTAAACTCTTTGATTGAATGATATTGTTTCTCTTGCTATCTTTTTATTGTATGATTTTTCACCATTTGGCTATAGCTAAAGTCATTTTATAAAGGAAACATTCGAGAAAAAACAAGGGCAAGGGAAGGCTGCTCTATAGCTCTCCAAGGACCCCGCAATTTAGTTTTTTTTTGCCTAGGAATTGTTTTTTTTCATATACCTACTCACTTGAAGTTGTAATGTCAGATGCTCAGCAATGGTTAAAATCCAAATCCAAAGTATTAAAAAATCAAGGTTAAAGTACTCTAATGCACGTTAATCTTATTTTTTTAACATTTTGTATTTGGATGCACCTTGCACTCAAACCAAGTTGTGCCCCCCAAAAGCAAATGTCCAAAGATAATCCATTGACTATCAACCAACAAATTTTTATTTTGTGAAAATGTGAAGGAATAAATTCATTGACATTTGGTGTATAAGAAGTTGAAAAGTTGAAAAGTGGAAAATTGGGGTAGTCAATGTGTGAAGATACATATCCCACATGGGTTGTTACCCCTACCCTATCCCACTTCCATAAAGAGCTCTTCTTCTCAACTTGTAACTCACAAATTGATTAAGTGGCTATTGAATCTAATTGCCTTTGGCAACAAACCTCAATAGCCATTTAATTTGGCTTATTCAAAATTTAATTTATTTCAATTATGTCATTAAATCCAATGAAGCTAAATCTCACTTAATTGAAACAATTGTCAATTTAACATTGTTGTAATGTTAAAAAATGTGGATACAATATTCCATGTAACATGTAGATGTAACATTGGATGTTATTATTGACATAAAAATACAAGTTTTTTTTATAGGATGTCCACTAAAATCTGTCTTCTAAAATCATGAAAATGTCAAATAAAACATGGGTTTCTTATAGTGTGTGTTTAAAAACAAAACTACGGATATAATTTATAGTTGCTAAAATAGTCATTTTATAGTTGCGAAAATAGTCATGGCCTAACTATTTTCGCGAAAGTCAGACTAGCTAATTGCTCATTTCGACTACTTCTACAAAAATCAGACCCACATTTTAATAGCTAAGTTTGTCACTTCGGAGCAACCCTCTGGAGGCTTGAAATTTGTTCTAATGATTTTATCAGAAATTCTATTAAAATGGCACCATTCTGCAACTTGGGCAGTTTTTAAGGTTTAGATGGGGCAATTTTTAAAATATACACCTGTCATAGATGTCTAAAATCTACATTTGTCCTTAATGTTAATATTATGGTTCAGATTGATCAGTCTGAAAATGGCACACGAAATATTGTCATTTTAACAAAATTCCCCATTTTTCCTTTTAGGGGTCAAAATAGCCAAATTACTATTACATTGAAATACCAATAGCCAACTTTTACCTAGTTTTGATATAGATACTACCAAATATCACTTGGGTATTGAAGAATTTGGTGTCTACTACTTCTCCAAAATGATAGAAGAAACACAGATTCCTCTTAACCCAGAACTCTAACTGGTGTTCAAAATTTGCTATAGATTTGAGACTCAAGTCTCAATTTGGACTCAATTTAATGAAACCAACGAAACACTCAAGCAAATTGACAATATGAATTGGAAACCATTGTAGAAATTTTATTAAAATGGCATATAAAATCCGCCATTTTCCCATTCAATTCCTTCTTTAGCTCTAAAGTCTAGTACTAGTATAGATTTCAAACCACATGGCCTAAATTGAAAAGCGGTAGTTTGTAAAATACCACCATTTTAACAAAATATTGGTTTGTTGTGACAGCATGTGACCAACCTTAGATTCACAAGCCTTCCCTAGTTCATCTAATTTGATTCCGCTATGATAATGAATTCCTTTCCCAATTTTACAAAAGCACCAACAAATATTAGCTTGAAGGTTGTTGCCATTGGCTTTTAAGAAGGAATATAAGGTAGTATGCTCTAAAAGCGCCCGTCTTCTTGAAATGTCTCCTATAAAAAGCTATTGAATAGATATGATTTGGTCATTAAATGGACCTTTTTAGCTATTGACTAAATTGAGAATTTTTTTTTTATTGCAAGAGCCAATAATTAGCCTTGATTTCCTCAAATCCCTTCAAAAGTTGCAAATGGATACATTTTGAGAGACCTAGGGTCATAAATAGGTACCTACAATATATCTTTGAAAATTCATAACTAATTCAAAACTACATCAAAAAATATGAAACCACTTGTGTTACATTTGGAATCTATTTTTTTTTTCTCTAAGAAAATGAATTAAAAACATTTTTGTCCATTTAAACCTTATGAAAAAGGCAGGCTAGCCCTTAAATGGTCGCTTTTAGAGCATACTACCTTATTTTCCACTTCAGTATTTAAAACTACATGTATTCACAAATACCGTAGCATTTCCTAAGTTTGTTGAAGGAATTATTTGTGTAGAAAAAGTGGTTGGTACAATGAATTCGAAAAAAGAAACACTCACTAAAGAGTTCTTCATTGGTAAAGAAGGTGTTTAAACTTTCAACAATTCCGACGAAGAATTAAAAAGGTATTGTGACTCTTTGTGATATGGAGTTGTGTAACATTATGGGTCATTGCAAGAAAGACTAATCGTTTTTGTACTGTTTTTCAAAAATTGCGGCTATCCTCTGCTATAACTTTTGAATTATGAATCTAACGCCCAAAACAAATTTTTTTTTAGATGTGTCAATTGTAATTGTTTACCTTTTTCTTCAAAAAATTAAAAAAATCATTTCATATTTCAAAGTCAATTTTGTTAATATGTCACACTTTCAGGTTTAGGGGTTTTGAATACTATTGTGTAGTTGAAATTGATGATTTTTAGTTGAAATTTTTGTGGTATGTTTCTATAGTAGGTGGACATGTACCTACAAAAGGAAATTTACAAAAAAACATTATTTTATGTCCTCCACGTTCGTGCAAAGAGGCCTCCCTTGGGCGCGCACTTGCAAACATTAGAAATGGTTTTGACCTCATTTTTTGGGTCAAATCTTATCATCATGAAGTCTTCCTAAATATTCAATTTTCAATTTTTTTCAATTTTATTATAGTTGATTTATTAAACTAAAACTTCAACAATATACTCCTTTTTTATCCACTATTATGTGTCCAAGTATATATATATATCCCAGAAAATACATTCTTTGACATTATAATTTGTAAGGAATACAAAAATCAATTGAAAAAAAAATTGAAAATTGAAAATTGGGTAAGTTCGGTCCTTCTTTACAGTGTCATGAATGCCGCCACTCCCACAGTGTCAAGTGCACATTTGCCATGTCGGATTAGTATCAGGAGAAGGATTTTGTTTATTTTTGGCAGCTCCGTCTTCATCCGTTTAGGCTATTTGTTTTGTTTTGTTTGTTCTGTTGAATCTCCGGAACTATGCATTCCCGATCGCATTCTTGGTATTGTCGAAAAGTCCTTAGTGAAGAAGGGTGCATGGATTTTTTTTGGTGGCATTTGGACCTACAGTGTCAAAGTTATTGAATTTCAAAGTTTTACTAAATTAAAAAATTAAAAAATCACTTTAACTTTAACTTTTATTATATTATGGCAACGGCACATGAGACACTAATTGCATCTATGGCGGGCAACTCCAAATGGGCACCTCCACTGACCTTAACCCCTAAAGCCCTGCTTGTCCTCTTGGGGGACAATTTGGATCCGGGTAGGTTTCTATTGTCTCAATTTGAAGTGAATTTTTTTTAGATTTTTTGAGGTTGTGTAGCTTTGCAAGAGCTTTGTAGATATATAACTTTTGTTTCAATCGGATGCCGGATGAAAAAGTTATGGCACAATGAGCAAGAAATGCAAATTGACGGGCAGCCCCCAAAAAATTACAAAAATTCAAAATAATTCTTTTGAATTTTTTTCCTGAAATATTATGTTTTTACCTATACATGAAGCTTTAATTCATTCTATTTTGACTAGGGATGAGAAAGTTATAGACAATCTTAGTTTTTTCGGGCAATTTAAGCATCTTCTTGGAAAAAAAAAATTTGTTCAACTTTGAATGCTAATATCTTCCAAACCGTACGGTGAAATTTGATGAAATTTTTAGTGCATGATCTCAGACAAGTTAAGTACAAGATCCTATGGTTAAATAGTAAATAAATAAATAAATTGGTTTCCTTGAGTGTATACAATTGAAGTGGTAGTTTTGAGTGGTTTTTGACAAAAAAAACACCCTCGGGGCTTTAGAGGTCAAACCGCCATCTTAGTTTACTCTATGTACAATACATTTTCAAAATCAATTATGTACCTATGTGGAAAAAAATATTTTAGGACCAAACTTTGTTCCTTCATAACTTCTGCATCCAATATCCTTCTTTGGTACATTGAAACGTCCTTTCACTTGCCAATAATAAAATATGAAAATCTAAACATTCAATTAGGCACAATAGCAATTTGGTTCAGTTCTAGGGTACCCAACTTAAAATTCCCCAGCCTGATTTTGTTTTTTATTTTTTTATTTTTTTTAGATTTCCAAAAACCCTTTCAAATATTTTTTAAATGAATTTCCATTAGCAATGGGACTGCTTATCTAGTTGACTTAACCCCTAAAGCCCCGCTTGTCCCCTCGGGGGACAATTTGGGTCCGGGTAGGTTCCTATCATCTCAATTTGAGGTGAATTTTTTTGAGATTTTTTGAGGTTGTGTAGCTTTGCAAGAGCTTTGTGGATATATAATTTCTGTTTCAATCGGATGCCGGATGAAAAAGTTATGGCACAATGAGCAAGAAAAAAAGATTCTCGAGCAGCCCAAAAAAAATTACAAAAAGTCAAAATAATTTTTTTTGAATTTTTTTCCTAAAAGATTATGTTTTTACCTATATGTGAAGCTTTGATTCATTCTATTTGGACTAGGGATGAGAAAGTTATGGACAATCTTAGTTTTTCGGGCAATTTAAGCATCTTCTTGAAAAAAAACTTTTTGTTCAACTTTGAATGCTAATATCTTCCAATCCGTACGGTCAAATTTGATGAAATTTTTACTACATGATCTCAGACAAGTTAAGTACAAGATCCTACGGTTTAATTCCCGAAAAAACAAAAAAATTGGTTTCCTTAAGTGAATACAACAGAATTGGTAGTTTTGAGTGGTTTAGGGCAGAAAACACCCTCGGGGCTTTAAAGGTTAAGTTACTTGGATTGATTCTTCCAAGTGAAGAATGAACGGGAGCAGAATCCGCCTTTGAATGAGGTGCAAAAATTCTGTTGTAAGTTGTCTGGGATGGAACAGTGCGCAAACCTTTTGTCTTTCAGAATCTGAACAGTGACCAAGTCTTGATCTACCAAGCCTGATTTCAGCACCAGCCACCCACACCAATGGCTTTTTTTAAGAGGGTTTTTTAATTTCCAAATTTTGGGCTACTGTAGGGGGCCTCCAAAATATGCTTGTGGGTAGGTGGGGTGGGGTGGGGACCAATTTTAGTGGACTTGCTTAATTTGTTTTCAACATTGATTTATTGGGTCTGAACCCAAGTGGAGGGCTTATAATCGGCAGAAGCAAACCGGGAGGAAGTTCCAGTGAGGTGGGTGCTAGTCAGTAATTCAGTATGATCATGGTCAAATTAATGATAATGATTATGGTCAAATTTTGTCAATTTTATCGTTGGCAAGTGAAAGGAGGTTCCAACGCACCAAAGAATGTGACATTTGGATACCGTATGCAAAAGTTATGAAGGGTCAAAGTTTGTTTTGGTGTGCATATTGATTTTTGGAGATGTAGGTAGAGTGATGACGGTGGTTTTGGGTAGGATGTGATTTTGGGTGTACCCACCTTACTTACATTATTTGGAAACAAAGTCAATGTTGTAGGGATAAAACTTCTTATAGTTTAACTTCTTGCTCTATTAGTGTCACAACTATCAATGTGTGGCTCTAAGTTATCAAAGTTATACTAACTCAAATTAGTCCAAGTTTAGATATTATTACATTCTATTAATTTCTACAAAAACATGATAAAATAGAAATACTAATTTTGTGTCTTCACCAATAAGATAAATGAACTATTAGATAGTTTTTGCCATTTTTTTTCGTCTTTTGTTCAAAATGTACCCTAGATCTTTAGGAGGTAAACAATATTAATAAAGTATTCAAATTTTTGCGATAATGAGATTTTGGGAAAGTCAATGTTAACATTTTAGTAAATTGTATATTTTGTGATATCTTCAATTCTATTACACTCCTTAGAGCATACAAATGAATTTGCACAATTTTGTCATAAAAAATGCATATCACTTCCCGATCTGCTTATATCAATCATTGTACTTTGGTACTGGGTAGTAAAATTAATCAAGGGTAATCGAAACCAAAATTTACAACTATCACATATCTCTATGTATTAACTTTCTGCGGAGGGCATTCACGCCAAGAGTGAAGGAAATGTGGGGTGTAAAATTGAAACCTCACATACGGCTAACAAAAATTTAGATTTTTTTTCCATACAAAGATAAATATTAATCTTCCCAAGATTGATAGATAGTTCATAAAAACAAGATAATATTGCCTTTAATGATTGAGTAAGGAACAAAAAGCCCCATTGTCCATGTGGGATACAATTATTCTCACTATAAATTCCCTTTCAACATGCAATTATTTTATAGAGTACGACCCCATATGTGCAAATCATAACCTTTAATAGTTAAAGATTTAAGTAGTGCACCTTATATGCTATGCTCCACAATTTGATTTGGATGAAGTTCCACCCACATTATGCAAATAGTCTAGATGAAATTGAAATTAAATCTTAACCCCTAAAGGACCAAATTGTGTTTTTTTGGCAATATAGTAGTTTTGGGCAGCTCACTACGAATGGAATTTTATTTTCAATTGTTTCTTTGAAATTTTCACACATTATATGCCTGAGGGAGTGAGGGGTAGCTTTAAGACCAAATAACTTTCATAACTTTTGACTACATGGTTAAAAAATTATTGTAAAACCTCAAAAAATCTCTTTAAAAATCACTTTCTTAAGAAATAAAAATTTGAAATTGTTTTTTAGATTTTCTCTCTCTATAGATATGGAAAGCTTTTAATCATTCCATTTTGATAAATGAGATGAAAATTATGAGGAGTTTTAGTTTGCAAGTAGTTATGGATTATTTACTCTAAAATAAATTGTAAAGTCCTTTCTTTATCACAATTTTCAGTATTTTTTGAAATAAAATAAAATCATAGGATGGAGATTATTTATTACATTATTACAACCATTGGATTGGCATTTCCAATTCCATAACCAAATTCTCAATAATTTCGTATTTTGAATAATTTTCTATTTCTTTTTGCTACTAATTTTTTTCCTATATGTTGTACAATTCCAAATGATCTGAATTTTTTCAAGCATGTGCTAACTTGCCTTGAAGAATGAATCCAGAAAAGCACCAACAACAAGGACATTTTTTCATGCAAATGTAACCTTGTGAAGTGCAATTGCCCTATTTTTCAAAGGGTCAATATAAGGATTTACATCAATTCAAACACTAATATCTTGCAATTTACATGGTGGAAATTTCTGAAATTTTTTCCACATATTTTTGATATGACGTACTACAAGATCCTATACTTACATATGTTCATAACTGGTTTTTTCTTGTATTTTGGTACTTCTACTAGAAACGACAATTTTGGAGTATTTTTGGTGAAAAATATAGTAAAAAACCTTTAGGGATTAACATCATGCATTTTCTATTTATCCTTTTGGTGCGAATTTATCCTATAGAATGCATCGACCCAATTTCAGACTTTCTATTGTCAAGAATATTTTGGTAGTTTTATTGAAGGGATGTAGATCAATGAGAGTAATTTATTATAATACAGTTAGATTTGACAATACTAAAACGTTTACTTTATGAGACTTGTGGAAGTTTAGTGTACTATGCATTTAAAGTTGACTAGAAAATATAATTTCTTTAATTAAATAAATGCAACTGAAGTCTATAAAGTGAGCTACAAAATGTACAATATCATTGATGTTCAAACTTCTACTTAATAAAATAATATTTCCATAATCACAAAATTTATCATTTTTTTGTCATGATATGATGAAAATTTAGCCAATTGTAAGAAAATTTGTATGCTAAAAATATAGTTGTAATTTAAAGAATTAAAAAAAATTGCTTTAAAATGAATCTAACAATTATCTATCTATATAATGAAACTTTTTTTTTAAACACATATTTTATAGCACATTTAAGTTTTGTACATTATCCTTGGGATCATTAGAGATTAATGGTTTAATGAATGCATGAATCTAGCCTCAAAAGGATTATAATAATTTCTGTACAATTTTTTTTTTGCCTATAACTACATTAAAAATTCTATTAGTGTCACTAACACCAAATGTAAAATTTTTTAGTGTTGAGTATCATAAATATCAATTATTTGTTCAATATTATATTTAGATGAAATTAATATTCTTTACCACTTTAATTGCAAATATTATCAATAATGAAGAAGTGGATTTAAATGACATCGTTTCTAAAGATATTTGCAAATAGTGTTGCTTGCAAAGTTATGGGTGTGACAATATATACAATATGACACCAAATACATTTTTAGTTTGGTATTCTTTATGTAGCGAACAAATTTGCAAAAACAACAATTTAAAAAATTTAAAATACACCAAATTTTGATGGGCTACTACATGATTGTATGGAAAAGTTAAAAATTTTGACTTATTAAATTGCAAGATCATAGCATTTGAAGTTAGACAAAAAAATTATTTTTTGTCCTTCCTTGATAGTGTCTACAAACTTGATGTTTTCTAAAGTGATACTTTACAACACACATTTTCTATTTTTATGCTATATTATGCTAATTGGGGGAAAGCATGCTACGGCCTACCACTTTTAATGTCACGGTGTCACATTTGAGGAACTAATTTATTTTAAGTGTACATAAATGAAGAGAATTACATGCATAAATTGGGTGTGATGATTGACATTACGAATGTATTCTAGGGTCCAAACGCATTTTTCTATTTGTACTCAATATCTAGTTTTATTCACTAATATACATATTTTAGTTTTTATTTTTATTTTGTACTTTAAATAAAAATTTTAATACTTGAATTGGTTGGAGGAAGAAACTAACAAGATTTTACAAGTGGGCCTATTTTTATTATTATTTAATTCCTTCTACAAGATATATTGTGGAATTAAACAATAAAATGAGTTAAACAATATAATAAATAAAAACAAACAAAATTCTTAAAACATTAACTTCAAGACAAATTAAACAATATAAAATTTGGCCCACATGTGGAATCTTGTTAGCTTTCTTTACCAAAAATTCAAAGTGTTAAAAACTTTATTTATATTTTTTATTGAATGTGCCAAAGCAAGTAGGCTGTAGCATGCTTTCACCCAATTATAGACTTTTTCAAGTTTAAAAGTAGAAAAAAGAAGTTTAGCACACTTAGTTTGAAATTGTCTACATATTACTCACATATGTAGCACATTTAACCCCTAAAGCTCTTTGATGTTTATAGGCCAAAACAAGCTTCAAAATACTATTTGGCAAATAAAAGGCTTAAATCTTCATTATTTCTATTCTATTAGAAATCCAATTGTGTGACCCTTTTTTTTTTTTAACTTGTTTGAATATATCTTCTCAAAATTTTAGAGTGCAAAATTCTAAAGAGTTAAAATGTGTCAAGAAATCCTTGCAAGAAATTTAAAAAATGGTCACCAACAATTACAAATTTAACCTTTAAAGGACTAAAGAGCCTTTTTTGTTTTAATTTTTTGGAAACTTGGTCATATTCTATCGACTTTATAATTTGAATTTTTTGTATAAAATCTTTAGGATGGATGCCACTCATCCTAATCTACATGTGAAGCTTTGTTTCAAGTCATTCCAATAAATACTGCAAAAATTAAAAGAATTTTTTTTCCTGTTTCAAAGTCAAAGTGGGCAACTAAAAAAATATATTAAAAAAGTATTGATTATAAAGGTACAAAAATCAAATAAAGTGGTTTTTGAATTTCAATTTTGAAAATTTCCAAATGAAACAAAAATAAACAATATTTTTTGTTTCCTAGAACATTTATACCATTATGGCTGATTATTATCAATTGTTTGAAAACTTCTTTCTTTCCTCTAATACTTTAAATCCTTTTTAAAGATGAATGAGTTCTTTTTCTTTCAGTTAAATTTCTTTTCATATATTATGAACCCATTGAAGTCATGGAACATATGTGTTCTCTTCTAAAAATGCTAAAAGACAAAACTTCATCTTTAGGAGGGGCTACAAAAAACAACTTTATGAAGTTTAGGTAAATTGAACTCATAATGGGTGGGGATTTTCACTCCAAAATTTGGACGATGTATTTGATCAAATTAATCAAAGAATCTTATGGTTAGATTTGCTAAGTAATATACAAAAATGAAGCTCAGGGGATGCACTTAGTTCTACTACAACAAACCACATGCAAATAAGTGGTTTCTAATAAACTATGATTTCAACCTAAAATTTTGAGTATTGTTTAATAATGACTATAGGTTTCCATTGCCAAATTTCCAACTCAAATAAAATATGAAATGATTTCTAGAAGAAGTTGAAAATGAACCAAAATGGCATGTTTTTCAACTCAAATAATTATAGAGAACACATTTAGATGACCATTGAATCAATTTTCATCTCAAAATGAACTTTCAATAGAGAGTTATTATTAGGAATTTTTAATTCATTTCTTAGACAATTTTTTTATATATAATATAGGGGTGTGAAAGTTATTTTTCAATTCTACAATGTATCTTTTTACTTCAAAATTTTGTAACTAATTAATATTAACAAATAAAAATATCAATAATTCAAAACATAAACTTTTAAAGTAGGAAAATCTATTCATATTTTTTAATATTTTTTTAAACTTAAAATTCAAAAAGTATATAAGGGGTCCAAAGTTTTGTTTGCATGTGGTTCCTAATGGATACTCTAAGTGAATTCCCCAAGAAATGAGGATTTTAACTTTTCTTTGGATACAAGTATTTTAAAACAATTTTTGACCTCAAGACACCGTAGTCCTTTAGGAGTGAAGCAAGCCTGCCTTCCTCCTACCACCGTGGTGCCTGCCTTTTTTTCTTCCATTAGATGTTTTTCTGGGGCATTGGGGGTTTGTTTTAGGCCCAATCCCAATGATGTGAACCAACCAGTGTTGGTCAAAATTTAATTAAAATTTTTTTTTTTTCAATTTTATTCAAAATTTTATTTATTTATTATGTGACATGGCAGTTGCTTTGCCACTTCAAATGCACTAGAGAACATGACATTTGGATACTGTATGCAAAAGGTATTAACCCCTAAAGGACCAAACACCGTTTTTTGACAACATAGCGTTTTGGGGCAGCTCACCACGAATGGAATTTTTATTTTTTTTCTTTGAAATTTTCACACAAGATGTGGCCAAGGAGTAGCTTTAGGGCCCAACAATTTTCATAACTTTTGACCACATGGTTAAAAAGTTATGGTATGATATGTAGTTTTCATTGTTCGGCGGGCAGCCCGGGCAGCAAAAAAAACTTCTTTAAAAATCATTTCTAGAGAAATTAAAAATTTGAAATTGGTTCTCTAGATTTATGTGCACAAGGAAAGCTTTGAATCATTCCACTTTGATTTATGAGATGAAAGTTATGAGGAATTTTAGTTGTGGGTAGTTTGCGGGTAGTTATGGAATCTCTACTCTAAAATAAACTTTGAAGTCCTTTATTTAACTCAATTTTCAATATTTTTGGAAAAAAATATAAACACAAGGTGTAGATTGTTTATTACAACATTACAATCGTTTGGATTGGCATTTTTCAATTCCATAATTAAATCCTTAGCAATTTAGTGTTTTGAATCATTTTCTACTTCTTTCTACTTACTATTTTTTGCCTATATGTTGTACAATTCCAAATGATCTGAAATTTTTCAAGCATGTAGCTAACTTGCTTTGAAGAATGAATCCAAAGAGTTACCACCATTTTGGACATTTTTTCATACAAATGTGACCATGTGAAGTGCAGCTGCCCGTTTTTTCGCAGGGACAAAAAAAGGGATTTTGTCACTTCAAATGCTAATATCTTGCAATCTACAAGGTGGAAATTTCTGAAATTTTTTCCACATCTTCTCAAACTAGTTTACTACAAGATCCTACGGTCACATGTGTCCAAAAATGTTTTTTTTCCAAAATTTGGTACTTGTACTAGAAATGACAGTTTGGGAGCGTTTTTTGTGAAAACATAGTCAAAAACCTTTAGGGGTTAAGGAACAAAGTTTGATTCTAAAAGCGGTTCATCCACATAGGAGGTGTACACATAGTGTAGATGGCGGTTTAAGGTGAGTGACACATTTGGGTGCACCTACCTTAGCTGAATTCCATCTAATGACACAAAATGTTTGACAGCCTTCCTTTTTTCGTAATTCCAATTCTTCTTATTCCACAAATTCCGGCATGCAATTCCATAGAACGATAAGTTAGTTACACAGAATCAGTTAAGGTACATTTGACCCTGGTCAATCTTACTCTCAAGTACGTAAATGTACAACGATAGATCTTTAGCAAATCAAGGAAGTTACAGTCGGGTTTCAAGGCAAATTGGGCAAAATTTTGTTCTGTACAGTACAGTACAAACCCAACCTACTGCGGTAACTATTCCATAGGTCTGAACTAATAGGTCTTCAGTTAGCAGGATTCAAGAGACCACGAAAGATACCAAGTAATGGAATGTCAACATTGACATTCCCCAAATCGTGAAAAAACTAATACTGTAAATTTGTGTTTTTAAAATAATTTTTTCCGAATTCTTTTGGGTATCACTGACGGAATCTTGTTCTCCCCAAAACGTTAAAAGTTAGGTACACTCAGTCCTGTTGTGATTACACAGAATGTTATTGTACTTCCATTTTTAAGTATGTAATGAAGTACAACGATAGATCTTGTAGCAGATCAAGGAAGTTACTGGCAGTTTTGATGGCACAAGTGCGTCGATTTTGTTCGTTCGATCCAACCCGCCCAACCTACTTACCATTGGATCTCCGTCCTTGGTCTGATCGAAGGGTCTTGTTAGGGTTTCACAAGATCAAGCAAGATACAATTCCACTCCTTTGTCAACGGATTGACTTTCCCCCACATACTCAAAAAATAGCAAAAATTCTTTGGCAAAGTTCAGTGCCCGGTAATAGGTGTAGTCACAGCCCCTCCAAGAAGCAAATTTTCTCAAAGAATACGAGTGTGGTGAGAGAAAAGAGAGAGGAGTCAATGGGAGGCTGTTGAGCAAGAAGGCGTTGTGACACCCCTTCTGAACATGAGCACCATGGTTTTCTCGGAGGTTGAGATGAATTCACTGTCATGACTGCACGCAGGTGGCGCAGGCAGCGTAGAAGGAGGACTGCACTACGTGTGTGTTTGCAAGAAAGAGGACATGCATCAAGCAAGGTGAAAGTGATGTACGTGGGAGTCAAAAAAAACATTCTCCAACTCATTTCTCCACCTCTGGAGCACAAGAACGGCACTTCCATTCTAGTGCAGCTTGGTGCTCAAAGACCTCCTTTTCTACTACTGGATGCTTTTGAGTTCTTTGTCATAGAAGAAAAGTACTGTAAAACTTGCAAAACTGAAGATTTTATACCTAGATTTTCATCACTCGTCATGAATTTTATTGCTCTGGATCTACATTCCTACCCCCACGGAAATAGAATGCAAAACAAGGCACTTTTCGATTATAAATAGGCGAGAGAAAGCCAGTTTAAAGCAACTGGCGACTGGTATAGCAAGTTCACTCCCGACTTTTCTCCAATATTCCGAGACACTGAATGGGCCTGAAGGACGCCGCAGTACAGTAGAGAGTCCTGGTATTCTTGCACCCTGAACAGTTCCATCTCTTTGGTTTCTCTGGCGCAAGTTTCTGAATAGAATAGAAATTTCCAGTTGCACGCGAGAACTCGGAGGAATCTCTCGATCGCTGGCGCACAAGATGTCAATGCCGCAGCACCAAATCTTCGGTGATATCAGATTCGTTTCGGTTATGCGGGCAATTGTTTATTGTCAAATAATGCTCGCTCATTCCTCTGTGACGTTGTCGTCATCGTGATGGGCCAGGGGTGCGACCTTGACGTCACCTCATCCTGGAGCTCGGATTTGTCGCTCTCGCGACGACATATTAAAGCCCGTCGCTTACGACGACGCTCTCATTGGAACAATTCTATGCTCATTCCATCGGAAAAGAAGAACTGGAAATGGACTTCGTTTCTTGGAAACCGGCGGGAGGAATCATGAGTTTGCTTGTTGCTTGATCGAAGAGCATTTGTTTTCTGATCGCGGTTGAAGTCGAAGTCGAAGTCGAGCGTGTGATTTTACTGGTGTGATCGAAGAATCACAAGTTTGTTTGTTTCTTGATCAGTCGAAGCGCATTTGTTTTATGATTGGAGTTCAAATTGAAGTCAAAGTCGAGCGAGCGATTTGAAGAGTGTAAGTGCGAGATGACAATCAAGCGGAGCTCCATGACGGAGGAGAAGGCAATCATGACGAACGGCGTGGGAAAGCCGGTTTCGAAAATCGCCATTCCGGCGCGGTTCGAGAGTTTCGAAGGGACAGCGTCGCCAGTGAGTACGACGGCGAGTCCCGTGACCGCGATTCTCCGCATGGAGGGCGGGGGCGACGCGAGCTACGTGAAATTCTCCTCCGGGCAGGCGAACATTAATGCGGAGCTCCGGCCGATGCTGGCGGACGCCATCCGGAAGTTCTCGAACTTTCCAACCTCCGGACCGATCCGCGTTGCAGATCTTGGTTGCTCCGTTGGCGCGAACGCGCTTGGATTTGCGGAGTGCATTACGAAGGCGGTGAGGGAGAAGTGTAAGTCGCTGACGCGACCATGTCCGGAGGTTCAGTACTTTTTTTCTGACCTTCCATCAAATGATTTCAAC
This sequence comes from Antitrichia curtipendula, assembly GCA_951230915.1. Lineage (NCBI taxonomy): Eukaryota > Viridiplantae > Streptophyta > Bryopsida > Hypnales > Leucodontaceae > Antitrichia > Antitrichia curtipendula. The sequence goes on along the minus strand of OX579640.1, from coordinate 23,258,711 downwards.
AACCTGTTCCTGTCGCTTGCGCCCCTTCTGTGTGGTGGCGACGTGGAGGACTTGAAGGTCGATAATGGTCATGTGCAGCCGGAGACGAGAAATTATTTCGCTGCCGCCGTGCCGGGCTCGTTTTATGATCGCTTGTTCCCGCAAGAGAGTCTTCACGTTGTAATGTCTGCGTGGTCCATGCATTGGCTTTCTCATGTAAGTGCTCCTATCATTGTCTCTCTTCGAGCTCCATCCTGATGTTCATTAACTTCGACAATCGATATACTACAGAATCAAGTTTCCGCATGACATATTTTAAGATTGTCCTGAATTTATAGAAATTTCGCCGAGGGCATTTGTTATTGTGTGATGATATACGAGTTGAGAATCTGCTGATTCACAAACATTAACCATCGTACTTCGAGCGCCAATGAAACGTGACTTGATTTGTCCTATCTTAGAGGGTTTTTTGGCGTTTGACGACTCTTGAGAATGATACCATGCCACACGTTGGATTCATGCGAACTCGAATCAGCTGGAGAGAAGACCAAGTGTCACGTAACTTTGTCAAAGGCTAAGTGCCGCGATTAATGGTGCTATAAACTAGGTGTCAATTACTTCGTCAAATGCTTTTGAAGTCCTCCAAGTGGAAGTCCTGAATAACGACAGTGGAGATCATTCAGTGTTGAGCTGACGGTGAGTGTTATTTTGCAGATTCCGGACTCTGTAACGGGCAAATCCTCCCCCTCATACAACAAGGGCAAGGTGTGGATAAACGAAGGGAATCCGCTTGTGGCGGAGGAGTATTCCAAGGTGTCGAAAGCGAATCTGAAATCCTTCTTCACCTACCGTGGGATGGAATTGGTATCTGGCGGCCTCCTATTCGTGATGATGATGAGCAGGAAAGATCCTGAGAGGAAGGAGATTCAATTCGGTCAGCCCTTGGGGACAAGTTCACCTATCAGCGGCATGTTCGAGCTTGCCTGGAACGACCTTGTTGCGGAGGTTTGTGTCGACTAGTATTTGCAATTATGTTTTGGATTTTCCTACATTAGCTTCTAATTAAAGAGCAAGGATGATTGATTGATGATTTGAGCTTTTGTACGTGTGCAGGGTGTGGTAGACGAAGAGACGCGCGACTCTTTCAACATGCCAATCTACTGCCCGAGCGCGGACGAGATCAAGGAGGCCATAGACGAGACGTCGGCATTTCGCATCAAGAAGCTGGAGATATGGGAAGACATCGATTTCCTCCCTCGCGAAATGGCCGCCCAATTGGTGATGGATCCGGAGAAGTGGGGCGCCATGGCGATGAACATGGCCAGGACCATGATGCTTACGCTTGTGGAAGCTCACGTCGGTCCTGACATTGCGGCGATTCTCTGGGACCGCCTCGAGAAACAAGTAGTTCACCATTGCAGAAGAACCAAGACTGTTTTCTGTGGAAACTCACCCGGGTGTAATGTCGCCTTAGCTGTCCTTGTCAAAAACTAGCGCGAAATGGACTAAATCCTATGAAACTCCCTTAAAACACTGACTGTGCAGGATAGATGACTTGGACCAAACTGTTGATATCTGAAGTCCATGAATGAGACTCTTCGTCGGATTCCTCAGACAGTGACTGTAGACTGTAGTGATTTCAGCAACTTAGATCAGCAATATCTTCTAGTCTAAGCAATTTCTACTTGTTCAAATAGTGTGCACACAACAGGCCTTACGATCGTCATAACCGGTTGTTGACTTTTTAACGCTCACGTGGCACCGTCCCATTGGCAACCCGTCACCATTGCCATTACAAATTGCAACTCATAACCTTCTTTCCTTTCAACTTGTTTCCTACACTCTTGGATTATGAAGATCAAAGGTTGTGATTGGAAAATGTACAACCGATTATGTATGATAACCTATTTGTCGCTAGCGCGGCTCATCGGTTATCTAATACATAACCATCTGAGACTCTGAGTTTTCCAAGTTTTGTGCATTTGAATGTCACAAATTTGGCGCTTGGAAACATGCAATTTCAACAAATATTTCCATGTAATGGTATGGAATATGAAGCAATGGTTCATGAATCCGGACGGTGTGATTTGTTTAAAATATCACAACAAGCAATCATGTATATTACTAATATACATATTCATTATTTTGGGAGACTGGGAACCTCTCAAAATAATGCATGTTTTTGAGGTGACCTAAATATTCAGCTTGATTCAAACTGAATTTGCCCAAATTCAGCTCGATTTGAGCTGAAATGCGTAAATTTAGGTCAAATTGAGCTAAATTTGCACAAATTCAAGTCGAATGGAGCTGAATTTGGGCAAATTCAGCTTGAATCAAGCTGAATTTGCAAAAAAAAAAAAATAATGAAAAAAACAACCAACCTCCCAAAATCTTGGAAATCTCCCAATATAATGAATATGGTGTTTTAGAACCTGTTGCATCTTTCACACTACTCCCTTTGTCCTACTAAAAACGTCCCAAAATCTTCTCCATGAGGGATTCCCTATATTTTTAGTCATTGTACCACTAATACATACATTCAAGAACTAGTAATCCATACCCTAAAAATTCTCTAGCTTATATGCCATCGTTTAGGCACCCAAAATTTATGTGGAAAGTATCATATTTGAGCATTGTTTGTGAATGCTGCCAACTCGTCAATCTTGATTTAAAGGTTGATGGAAACAATGAGATTGTAGAAATATATGCTCCAAACTTAAATACCACAACAAGGAACCATGGCCCCCTTCTTGAACAAATTTGCATAGTGCCCAAGTGGTTACCAAATCCATTGTCATCACAATTGTTTGAAGAAGTAGCAAGTGCAAGGTGCTTCATATAGGCAAGGCTAAGCTTGCTAGGAGAGGAATGCTCCTTGATTGCTTACTACTTATTCCCATGAGGTCATTCAATATAGTCAATGCTTACTCAATAGTCAAAATTAGTAAATGGAACTTTTTAGTAGGATACAAATTGTGCCTAATTTGGAGGGTTTTGGTGGGATAGAGGGAGTGCACTAAACATCATTTTGTTAAATTGGCGATATTCTACCAAAAATATATAAAATTTGAAACACTTCACAAATGTTAAATTGTAGATCACAAACTAGGTTATATAGAAATTTTGGATTTAGGCTAGGTGGTTTGAACTTTGAACTGTGTTAGAGAAATGGAATAACATCAATGTAACGGCTTAGATTTGGAATTTATGAAATGTCATTTCAACACTTGGTTGTGTAGCGAGATGGTTTAGATTTGGAATGCAGACTATATGAAATGTTATTTTTTTAAATTAAAAATTATTAGTAATTTTTAAAATTCTCGGATTTTTAGATTTCACAAAACACCATAAAACGAAATATCATTTAAGAAATATGTAGACCAATATCCAAAAAACAGAAGAAATTTTTATTTTTATTTTTATTTTGAAATTTGAAATTTCACAAAGAACTAAAAAATTTCAGATAAAAAAAATTTCTTTGTCTTTTGGATATTGCTTTGTAAATTTAACAAACTTTGGAAATGCTTCAAATTTTACAAAATTGATGTAGACTTGCAAGTAGGGTTTTGGTAGAAATGTGGGCCGCTTCAGTCAACATACCAAAGCGACAGACGGCATGTGTGAATCAATACAACTCTGTTAGAAAACATCCAAATCACTTAAGTCTTCCATTGAAAGTGTTTTTAAGCGATCTGAATACCTCCTCTAAAATTGATCTCAAATGCTCAATTTTGATGTACATCTTGTGTAAAGACAATTTTTTTTGTATCCTTTGCAGATATAGAGCATAGTAAGGTAAATCAATCTATGACAGGCAGGATGATTGGTTTGCCTTGTTGGCATTGTTGAATTTTTAAAAATATTTCACATAAAGACAAATGTGAGAAATGGAGAGAGCAATCAAAATTTTATTTTTTGGATAAAGTATGAAATTGTTATGGATTTTTGAAGTGTGTTCCCCAAAATCAACAAAAATTGTATATCCATGATAGTCATCTCACAGTTCTCACTCACCCACCTAAAACAATTACAATATTTCCTAACATGGCCACAACATGAAGGCCTATAAAATCTCACTTCCTATAGTGAATTTTCACTCAAAAGGTAGAAGTTCATATTGCACTCACTAATTACTCCATCACAATCATTTAAGACATTGACTGCGGCCACTAAGAGCATCGCCATTAGGCCTTGCCTAAGCCCTTAGCCACAATACTTTGGCCCTTTAGTTGCCACACTTGTCCAACGCCAAGGCTCCATATGCACTAGCATCCCTTCACGGTACAAGTTTTGCCATTTATCATATCACTCCTACATTTGTTTGGCAATGGAGGGCCTATGTAGAAGACAATTTTATACTAAACAAATGCTAACTCGATCAATGTTGACTGTGGCCTCAACACAAGTAGATCTAGTTTTAAAGGGTGGTTGGTAAGAAGCAGGGGGTCGCGAAGGCACTATCACATCTCAAGCAATAGTAATTGCCTCTCCACTAATTTTTGAAGTAGTCAATTACAGTGCAATTGGTGGCAATGCTCTAATTCAACCTAATATAGCCCAAATCTCATTTTCTAAAAAAATCATGCCGTGGGTTCATGGAAGACTTAGATGGTTCATTCCCTAGGTGTTTGTAATGGATCTTTTGCTTATGATGGGTTGGTTTACCTTATTTGTGCATGTTTCTAAACTAGTGTGCATTTTCCTCCATATAAGTATTACTTATCTCAAATTCCTCATTTTAATCATAGAAGAAGGTTATTTAGTATAGATTGAATGAATGAAATCTTATTTGAATAAAACATTGCCCTAATTCACTTTATTTGTCATCCATAATATGGACTTCACAACATCATCAAGAAAGTGTCCCCTGACTCCGCTTGTACAGATGCAATATTGCAGAAGGAGCTATACTAGCTAATATTCTTGCAATACTGCATGTAATATTGCGCTTATACAAAGACAATAACAATTTATTTTTTTAATTCTAATATTGCGTTTATATTGTATTAATACTTTGTTTCTTAAAAATACAATACTTACTATTTAAATATTTTTTAATTGCAAAATGTCAACAAACACTCCTTTCTTAATACTTTTGTAGTACTGTATGTAGTACTGCGCTTAAGTTTCTTAATTAAGTGCAGTACAACATTTGTATACACTAAATATTGCTAAATTGCAGTACTGCAAGAGTATTAATTAGGTACTCTGCTGTTAACCCCTAAAGGACCAAACACCGTTTTTTGACAACATAGCGTTTTGGGGCAGCTCACCACGAATGGAATTTTTATTTTTTTTCTTTGAAATTTTCACACAAGATGTGCCTGAGGAGTAGCTTTAGGGCCCAACAATTTTCATAACTTTTGACCACATGGTTAAAAACTTATGGTATGATATGTAGTTTTCATTGTTCGGCGGGCAGCCTGGGCAGCAAAAAAAACTTCTTTAAAAATCATTTTCTAGAGAAATAAAAATTTGAAATTGGTTCTCTAGATTTATGTGCACAAGGAAAGCTTTGAATCATTCCACTTTGATTTATGAGATGAAAGTTATGAGGAATTTTAGTTGTGGGTAGTTTGCGGGTAGTTATGGAATCTCTATTCTAAAATAAACTTTGAAGTCCTTTATTTAACTCAATTTTCAATATTATTGGAAAAAAATATAAACACAAGGTGTAGATTGTTTATTACAACATTACAATCGTTTGGATTGGCATTTTTCAATTCCATAATTAAATCCTTAACAATTTAGTGTTTTGAATCATTCTCTACTTCTTTCTACTTACTATTTTTTGCCTATATGTTGTACATTTCCAAATGATCTGAAATTTTTCAAGCATGTAGCTAACTTGCTTTGAAGAATGAATCCAAAGAGTTACCACCATTTTGGACATTTTTTCATACAAATGTGACCATGTGAAGTGCAGCTGCCCGGTTTTTCGCAGGGACAAAAAAAGGGATTTTGTCACTTCAAATGCTAATATCTTGCAATCTACAAGGTGGAAATTTCTGAAATTTTTTCCACATCTTCTCAAACTAGTTTACTACAAGATCCTACGGTCACATGTGTCCAAAAATGTTTTTTTTTCCAAAATTTGGTACTTGTACTAGAAATGGCAGTTTTGGAGCGTTTTTGGTGAAAACATAGTCAAAAACCTTTAGGGGTTAAGCCTCTCCACTCGTACAGATGCAATACTGCAAGGATATTGAAAAAAGTAGGCTCATTTTTGTGATGATTGAAGAATTGATGAAATAAAAATATTATGTTGCTATTGGTTGAAGGATAAGCATGGTTAATTTTTATTGCCATCCATTCTTAAGTTATAGTGTATTGGGCTATGCTACAAATCAAGATTTTGTTTGTTACTATGATCAAGATAATCACCACCAAAAAATTAATGGAAGTATAATAGGCCATATAGTAACATGTCAATAAATTATGATACTCAATTACATTAATCCCTAAGACAACTAACATCCAATATGTGAATATGATTGTTTTCAAGAGCATATTACATAAGATACTCAAGATGAATAAGTTCATCAAAATATAATAAAAGTTTAGTTTTTATTATTTTCCAAAGTTGTAAGTCATACAATATAATTAGCTTGGCCATGACTAACTACTTCATGATTTTTGTACATGGTCATGAATCAATTAATGTCTATTCTTTTCAAGTCATAAATTAATTTGCTTCAAAAACTCTAATTTTGCATTCCCTTCTGCTCCTGACTCTCATGTGGGTTAATATCAAAACTCAACTCTAAGTCTAAAAGTGTCCTATTAAAGGTTTAAACATGATCCCTAGGTATTCTTATGCTATCTCATTTTATTGTTACATAACTTTGACTATTAAGATAAGAATCTAATGCAATATAGCATGCACTTATTATTTTCCATATGTATAAGATATAGATAATAGCATGAAAATGGATGGTTGATTTTTTTAGCATTTTAGCATAATTCATGTTTTGGAGGGAAGTACTATAAAATTAGAATTAAAAAAAAAAACATTAAAATATGGTCAATGTATATACTTTTAAGAAGAAGTTTGTTAGAAAGGAAAAGAAAAGAAAAATTCTTTAAATAGGAGAATTAGAAAAGTGCATAATCTCAAGAAAATAGATTTTTTGCAGTTTTAATTTGCAAAACATAGGAAAAACAATTTAAAGAGAAACTAAAAATTAAACATTTTTGAGAACTTGACGGTGATGAGATTTCACCAAAAGAATGATCTTGAAACCATCTTCAATATTTAAAAGTGCATATGCAAGGCAATCCTATTTGCAGAAATGTGGAGGATATAAAATAATATATTTTTAGATGCCCTTTAATAGGAACATGCCAACCTAATGTAAATTTCAGCTCTAAATCATTAATATTGAGTACTTTGGCTAGTACTCAAAATCCAAATTAAAAGTGTAACAAATTAGCAAAATTGAATTTTAATGTAAAATGATTTTGTTAATTTTTGAAAAACAAGGGATTTGATAACTATCAAAACATCAATCTTCAATAAAAGTTTATTAGCTTTGTGCTTCAAAAGTTATAGCAAAAGACAAGTACATCAAAATCATCCACCAATTTTTGCATCATCCATATGAAATTGCAAACATCTATTGAAAAACAAGAAGATTCTCAAATCACTTCCTTCTTCACTTGTCTACTCTTTCTCTTCAAGTAATGCTTCACTATTTTTTGAGTTCCTAAGCTTATAAAAAAGCAAACTAATGTTTTGATTTTGGATTCAAACATGTTCAACTTTAATTCCTTAAAGACTAGGGGGCAATCTACATTTCTAAAATTGTAAAGATGTATTATAATATGCAACTTAGAATAACAATTTATTGATGATTTTCAAATAACAGTTGTAAGATATGGTCCACAAATCATATCCGTACAATTAGATCAATAAATACACAAACTAATATTTCTCAATAGAATTTGAAGTCAAAAATTAAAAATTCCTTCTAAATTCAGTTTGTAGACTAAATATTTTTTATTTTCACAAGAATTTTTTCTTTCAAGTTCAAAATGTTAATTCTAATCATTGTGATTTTAGTAGATTTTTATTATTTTATTATTTAAATTGTTCATGAAGGATCATTTCTTAAAACTAAAAAAATTATTTTTTGAAGTCAAACCTACTAGTAACCTTAGAATTATAGAAAATTTGCAAAGTAAATCTTTAAAATCAATATTGTACAAATGTTGAAGAACTAATACAAAAAGCTTCCAAAAAATTGATGGATGAAGAAACACATTTTTGTATGCTTAGATGTGTTTGCATTCATTTGTTGTTCGAAATTTGAACATTTAGCCCTAAAGGGATTAATTCCTTAACCCCTAAAGTTCCTTGACTATGTTTTCACTGAAAACGCTCAAGAACTGCCGTTTTTAGTACAAGTACCAAATTTTTGAAAAAAACTTTTTTTTGACTCATGTAACCATAGGATCTTGTAGTATGCTGACTTGAGAATATGTGGTAAAAATTTCAGAAATTTCCACCACGTGGATTGCAAGATATAAGCATTCAAAATCACTGAAATCGTTTTTTGACCCCTGCAAAAAACCGGGCAGCTACACTTCAAAAGCTCACTTCTCTATGAAAAAATGTCCAAAATGGTGGTGATTCTTTGGATTCTTTTTCCTAAACAAGTTGGCTACATGCTTGAAAAATTTCACATCATTTGGAATTGTACAACATATAGGAAAAAAATAGTAAGTAGAATGAAGTAGAGAATGATTCAAAATACTAAATTGTTAAGAATTTAGATATGAAATTGAAAAATGCCAATCCCAATGGTTGAAATGTTGTATTAAACAATCTGCATCCTAAGATTTTATTTTTTTCAAAAAATATTGAAAACTGAGTAAGATAAAAGACTTCAAAGTTTATTTTAGAGTAGAGATTCCAAAACTGCCCGCAAACTAAAACTCCTCATAACTTTTGACTCATTGGTCAAAATGGAATGATTAAAAGCTTTCCACGTATAGATAGCTCTGGAAAACCAGTTTCAAATTTTTGTTTCTAAAAAAAGTGATTTTTTCTGATCTGCCCTAACTGCTCGGCTGAGAAAAAAAGTAACATATTAGGCCATAACTTTTGAATCGTATTTCCAAATGTCATAAAATTTAGTTCAAATGAAAGGTACTCCTCGTCCACAACTTCTATTAAAATTTCAGCCTCAAACTTGTAAACCTCTGGCCACATGTACCTGCCCAATTTTTTTATGTTGCCAAATTCTGCAGGTTGGTCCTTTAGGGGTTAAGAGAGCTTGGTAGAAAAGCTATAGAGCCAGTGCACATGCTAGATTACCACCCCGCCATTCGCCATCCGCCTGGCCAGGTGGCGGATCATCACAGGCTGGTCCGGAATTGTCGGGCTGTTGGAAGAGCTCCCCACGTACATGAGCCCACTCCACGCCACTCCACGCCACTCTAAGGCAGGGGGGAAAATAGGGGGAAAAATATGCAGAGCTGCCTTCAAAATCAAATTCTTGATGCTAAAATTGAAGTTCAAAACAATTTAAAGGACATATTAGTGTCACGTTGTTACAACTCAAATAAAAATAATAGAATTTAAAAAAAATTTAAATTAAATTTTTTTAATTTAATGCATGAAGGAGTGCAAGGACTTTGTTACAGTGTGATAGATTGCATACCAATAGATTACAAATAGAAAGCTTTATGCACAGTGCAAGAGCCAAGAGCTTTGTTTTGTGGCTTTTGAACATGCAATGTGAAGGTAGTGATTTTTCCAAAATAGAAAATAATTTAATTTAATTTTTTAATTAAAAAAATACATAACTTTCACATCATAGGTCCAAACGCCACAAAATCAATACAAATAGAAAGCTCTATGCACAAATGAGTGCAAAGGCTTTGTTTTGTGATGTTAAAACATGTGATGTGAAAACTATGGTTTTTCCAAAATAAAAGATAATTTAATTCAATTTTTTTATTTAAAAAATTCTATAAAACTTTCACACCATAGGTCCAAATGTTAGAAATTGATACAAATAGAAAGTCAAAGATCCATTGGAAAATACACTTTAAAACTTTATAAGAAATTCAAAATGTATTGAATACAAAATTCAATTTTCATTCCTTTCTACATTTCCAAGTATTAGGTATTTTCTTGCAATTTAAAAAAAAAAATTCCTTGATAATGAAAATTCCAATGAATTGAACAAGAAGCCTCAACATTTGACCATTTTATAAACAACATCCTAAATGAAATTGAACATGGTGGAGAACACATGGGAAAAATTAACCAACAATATCACTTATAGATTGAAAGATTATAATATTTGATTGTGAGGGTGTTAAATTGTAATAGTCATTTTATAGGTGATTTCAAGTCTTCCAATCCTATCTTGACATGCCAACTCTAAAAAATCTATATCCATAAAAATTTGAAGTCTAAATCTAGCATATGAAATCCTATTTTGAAAACAATTGATTATGATTTTTTCTATTCACAATTGCGTGTAAGGGCATTAAATGCAAATCTTAATTCCTAATGTTCACTGTTCTTGAAAATGAGCTTGAAGTACACATTATTTTGGAAAAAAAAATGAATTAGAAATTTATTTAAAAAAATATCAAAGTAGATTTTGAGAACCTATAAATTAATATGGATTATGCATAGAAACTCATATTTTTTTGGTGACCAATTTCTTAGATTTAACATGTGAAGAGTTTTGAAAGACTTCAAACACTTCAAACAATTTTAGAGTTTCCATTACCAAACATTAATTTTTGAATCCATAAGTGGTATTGTGGTAGGGTTTTTTCTAATGTGATCTCAAACTTGTCTACCTTGAATTTGTATGGTTACAATTCTTAAAGAAATTGATAAAACTTATTTCAATGTTTGTTTGTTGAATTTAGAGCAAATTTGTAAATGATCAAAACCATTGCCTTTCAAGTTCAACAATTCTTAACTAATTCTATGAAGGTCCGAAATATATGAAACGAATTTGTACAAATGTCAATTCCATTTTACTTTCTACAAAAATTTATTGGAAATTGTTTTAAGGAGTTTAGTTTCCCCCAAGAGGCAATTAGTTCTTAGGTGGTCGCTTCAACAACAAAGTAAATTAATCTTCAATTTGTTTCCTAACTCTTCACTGAAACAATACTAAAAAGAAAACATCACTTACATTACAATAGTACCTTTGAAGAAACCACAAAATAAAAAAATAAAATAAAATGAAATTTGCGATGGTGGCTGTCCCACCACCAGAAAAAATTCTGAGCGGATTTACCCAGCGCTGGTGTTGGCGGGGCTCAAGTCCGCCAGGCCCAGTTCCGCTAGGCGCAGGCTGTGAAACGGCGTGAAACGCCAGCACTCGCCACGAAAATGTGGCATGGGCGTGGACTTATAGCCCTTAATGGAAATGTAGATATAAGTAATTTAACTCTAAAAGGTCCAAGGAGCCTAATTTTGGCTACATCATATTTTTTTGTATTGCAATAGAAGGTGAATAAATTTAAAATACATTAATGACTAAAGTTTGCCCCCAAGTTGAGTCTAATTCAATCCCACATGACACTTCTAATAAGGATCATTAATACAAAAGGATCAAATGTTCAAATTTCAAACAATAAATGAATTTAAATTTACAAAATCTTCATTATTTTGTCCATATAGATATTTGTAGATTCTTGTGTTAACCCCTAAATGCCCAAAGGCTTTTTTTGAGCTCATAGAAATTTGCTCTAAATTGAATAAAAAGTCCAACACTTTGACAAATTTTATCAAACTCTTTTGATTTGTAACCATATAAATTTAAACTAGACATATTAGAAATCACAAGGGAAAAAAACACAACAATATTATTTATGGATTGAAAGATTATAATATTTGATCATGAGGGTGTTAAAACTATAAAAGTGATTTGAAATCTTTTAATCTATTCAAATGTCAAATTAAAAAAATTGGACACCAATAAAAGTATGAGGTTAGAGGACAAAACATGCATAACCCCAATCAGTTTATAGATTCTCAAAATCTACTCTGCAATTTTTTTAAATGAATTTCTAATGTGATTTTTTCTCCAAGATCTAGTGTATTTGTGGCTCATTTCCTAGAGTCCTCAAAACTAGAAAATCAAGATTTGCAATAGACACCCTTGCACAAATCTTGAATAGAAAAATCATAATCATTTATTTTCAAAATCGAATTTTTAATGCTAAAACTAGGCTTCAAAAAGAGTTTTTCAAAAAATACAAACTACTAAAAATAGTAACTTGGTAAGGGTTTATTCAACTTCAAATTTGGTTACACCAGAATTTGGTGCCTCAGGCATTTAGGGATTAATTCTCTTACATGTGTATGGTATAGATTTTCATTCCAAAAGCATATGATTGGTCGAATCTATCTTCAGGACTCCCAACAAATGCAAATTTCTGCACTTAGTACTACAGAATAACTCTATCTTGTACCCAGGACATCATAAAAAAAGGTATCAGCATTTTCATCACTTCGGAAACAAGAGAAACTCCAAATGGATGGATAAAACGTATGTCACTCTCATCAAAGAATACCTGTCCAGGAATGGTTGCCACTGTTGGTGATAAGGCAAAGAAAGGCATGTAATTATTCTCAAGGTATGTAAGTTACATACCTTTGAATCACCGGCTACAAAATTACTGTACTTGGATCACCCCAGTTTGAGAAAATCCACTTTCACATGAAATCTTTGATAGCTCTGTGAATTAATTGCGTCATTTGTAGCATTTACCTAAACATGACGCAGAAACTGACATGATATAGTCAATATGAACTACAAGCGTACAGTGTCACCAATAGCACTGGATAGTTCCAATTCCATTCTTGATCTGATGTAAACAAATACTTGTACTGTACATCAGAAGAGATAGAAACACTAGTTTGGAAGGTGATAGAAACACGGCATTGCCATGAATTCGCCTAGACTGTGCATTGCCGTGGCAAGAATCCTTACTTAATAACTCATTCCTTTGAAGTGAAAGCAGATTTGAACAAGGATGTTCTGATCTTCACCCCTTCTAGACCAGAAATAGCTGCACCATACCTGCAGCAAGAAGGGCAAGAGGACAAAACAGATTTAAGCGATTAAGTCAAAGACGAGATTATATATGCACCTGATAGCAATGTATAGAATCATAAGCCACGCATTCAATGAAAAAAGAGCTGCGAGTTGTGGAAACTTACGCCACGTCCATAACAAGACCATGCCCCACAACTCCAGGTATACTCTCCAAGTTCTCTACCACTTCAGCTGCAGCAACAACCCAAATTGTTTGATGAGCAGCGTTCACAAGCATTCAGTCTTAAACTTCGTGACTTTCACATTGGTATCATTTGGAAATTTTTAAGTCCAAAATTGAGAAGATAGGCAGACCTGCAGTTACAATAGGAGTCGTAAAAATCACATCCAATACAAAGTGTCCTTCAGGTGTTACAAGAGGATTGTCACCACCCAATGGCCCTGCTTCTCCAAAGCTTGGTCTTCTCCAGACCTGCGTAAGAAATAAATTAGGTTCGAAATTGAGCGTAGGGGTCAACAAAGGCTTATAAAGGAGCAGGTCCCATCAAGAGGTTTATGATTGCAGAATATCTCAGAGATAAAAATTAGACCAGAACCAAAATGAAATTAAAGTAAAGACTTGCTAGGATTGGGAATTTAACAAGTTATAAGCTTTGAAAACTAGCATTACTCTACCTCCGCATCGCCTAGAAACATGTCATCGATTTCCTCTGCCACGTCAAGCCAGTTTTCCTGCAAGTTCCAGCTTTTCACGTTCAATACGTTTGAGTGGATCTCAATAAAAATTTCAGGTAAATTAGTTGCTACATCAACTTCAATTTGCACGAGATATCGCAAACAAGTTCGTTCCTTCAATGAATCAGTCGAGCACCTTTCAAAACTGTTGACAAAGAAGCTGAAGAGTACGCACCTGTTGAATAAGAACAGGCACTGCACCATCTAACGTGCCAACGAACTGTTTCTCGTCAATGATGAAAATCATCTGCTTAGCTGCTTTCATTATAGCCTGTCCACACGAAACGCTCACAACCCACATTACAATCTCCAAACGAAAACCGTGCTAAAGAATTTCAAATAAACTCTAAGGCTACTATTTGACAGTATACTAGAGAGGAAAAATCATCAGGCGCACAGCATTAAGTTTCTCGCACAAGCTAGCTTCACGCATAAGGCCAGCCAATGGAGGAAGAAGGAAGGATCAGAAGTGAGGCCAGCACACCTTACTTTCTCCTTTAATATGGATTGACGGCCTTCGTCCCCTTTACGCCCAATGATTGAAAAGAGAGTGCCCTCTTGTACCGTGTCTGCATCGTCAAACACGATATCCAACTGGCGAAAGAGACCATACCACCACGTTAGTTTACCGCAATAGAGGACCACCTGCATCATTACTTGTTCATCACTACTACTACAGAAGAAGGATTCAGTGACTTGCTAAATGAACGTATGAGATACCTGCGGTTGTTCTTCGAATGTAGTGAGAGGCACACCTGCCTGAGCTGCTGCTGCAGCACTTGCACTTGACCTAAGAATCAATCACGATCAGTGAGCTACTCACAAGAGCGTTTATTTTTTCAACGCCAGAGGATGATTTTTATGCAAATTCCAAGCACAAACGTACAGATCATTGTACTCACATTGGCACACAGACAACGTCTCGAAGTGAACCCTTGCTGAGCTTTTCAGCCATATAGGCAATGGCCATGCCAGAGGCGTGCCCTGTTCCGAGGCCAACAGACATTCCGCTCTTCACAAAGTAGTCCACCTGCCCACGTCAAGGACTCATTGGATGTGAGTAATTTTTCAACGTTACATTACACAAACCTAATACCAATACCACAGAATGCAACAGGAAATCGAAAGAAATATTCGGAAATCCAATACAGTAATCCTCCGAAGGAAACTGCATTGCAATGGACAACTGTTCTCCGACCATTTCCAGAAAAACAAGAAAAAGCAACGCACCGTTTGCCTCGCAGCATCTTGCAGGGAATTCTGAGAACATTGAACCTCTAATTCTCTCCCCTCCATTCTCCTGGACCAAGCCGCCACCCGTCTCTGACAAAGGAGCCCGCTCCCTCCTTTGAAGAATGTGAAAGCTCGCAAGCCAATTCTCCTTCCCGAGGGAGGCAGCGATTTCGCAGGTCTGCCGGAGGAAGAAGCTAGGCAGACAGGACTGGCGTCGGGATCCTTGGGACGCTGCGGGACAGCAGTGACGACGGAGGGCAGGACGAGGGGAGGGAATCGAAGGACCGCCATAGCCAGGCTCCGCGCTGCGAGAGAAAAAGAGGCTGGCGACACAGATGAGAAGGAGGCAGATAACAAACGCCCGCAAACGCCAACAGACGCAGGTAAACGCGGCGAAACGCGGAGGCATGCCATCTGCCCATCTCAGCTCTTTATCTTGATTGTGTGGCGTCTTCTCCAAATGAGAAGTTGTGGAAACAACCTAAGGTAAATTTTTATAGACGCCGAGCTGGCATGCCATCTCTCCTCCTTATGTTGATGACTTGGCTTCTTCTTCTTCAAATCCGTCAATGCTGAAATCAATACAAATCTTCAAAAATCTACAAAATTAAGAACATTCGCGATTTCCCCGCTCTGTTGTTTGGTATCACGAACGCCGACACCTCCGAAACCTGATGACGACGGACGATTGCCAATGAGAATAATTTTGCTTATGCTGCGCGATCGCAACGGAAGATTCTCGCCAGAAGAATCAGTCCCTTGCTCTTCATTTTCGATTTCATTCTTTTTTATTACAAAAGCTTGCGGTGCTTCTGCACCCCTAAACCCATCACCGGAATTTTGTTTCTTACTTCGCTGTTCTTCTTTCTTGCACTGCTTCGTCCGTCATGTCTGCTTCAAGTTATCTGGGCAACAAACTGGTGCAAATGGGTACCAAGATTGTGGGCATAGGCCGGAACTATGCTGCGCATGCCAAAGAAATGGGCGCTGCGATTCCCAAGGTACCCTTCTGTCGAGCACATTTTGGGTCGTAATCGTAGAATGCGCGAGACTGATCTTCCCTTGTTGTTTTGTACAGATATACCCTGACGATTTTAGCGTGAATTTCATGTTTTGCGCCTTGCAAAACCCTATGTCAGGATCTGTTTGAGTCTGTGTTTTCCCTCATGTTTGTATCATGCTGCTTAATGCAAAGGGTCTGCGCTGGATTCTCTCTCCCTTCTAAACCCAGGATAGGGTTTAGTGACAATCACGGTCTTTCGTTTTTGTGTATTCGTAAACCTATGACTCTGTTTTGAATGGATAACATGTCCTGGCATTATTTCAACTCGTAGGAAGATCTGAAGTTGAACTCAACTCTGCTTTTGTGTTCATCACTTTAGTATATGTCTGAAATTGATACATTTGTCTGTTAATTTTGAATTTTAGGTCGTATTGGAGACTGAGATGAATTCTAAGTGCGGTGCAGGAGCCTCTGATTTTTTTGAAGCCGACGTCATCGTATGTCAGAGAGGGATCGTCCGTTGAGATTCCACCATCTTGTACATTTCTGGACCACGAGGTGGAGCTTGGGGTTGTGATTGGCAAGAAGGGTCGGGACATTCCGGAATCGCTAGCTATGGATCATGTTTCCGGTATGAGAGCTGGCCGTTCCCGCTTTGAGTTTTTGTATCTACAGAGATATGGTAGGATTATCTAATATGGCGCAATGATGAGTGATCTGACTTCATAGAGTTGCTTCACGAAGCCATGAACCATTTTTCTAGCGAAGGCAATGAAAATGATAAGGAATGGAATTAGAACCATGTTATTTTTAGTGAAGTATCGATTTGTTACGAATTGTTAAAATTGGCAAAAGTTCCATCCATCATGGTGTTTCTCACTCATGTATTGTGGCTACAATATTTAGCTCAGATCAACATAACGTCGAGACTTTATTGTTCTTTGCCAAAAATTCTACTATGGCCCTACTTGAAGAGTACGAGGTTCTATTGTGGTCAATATCTCACTCCTGCACCATCGCTTGAAACTTTGATTAGTGCTACATTTGCACCCCTGTGTGACCCAAAATCTTCTTTATTGAAGAGTGATGGTTTTGCATGGGCAAAATGAGGCCCTGCAGTAAATGGCTACAATAGAAACATGCTTCACTGATCCGTCTACCATATATATGAGCCCGGTGACCATTGTGTATTAACTCTGCTACATTTGCTGCCAGGTTATGCGTTAGCGCTGGACATGACTGCAAGAGAATTACAAGCTGTCGCCAAGGTAATTATCCTCTCCTGCTAAGGATGATACTCATGAATTTCATTATGTGCTCACTTCTATGTGAATTTTCCTTACTGTATCCCATGGTATAAACTTCTTTTAGGGACCTTTCTGTGGAGTGGAGGTTCAGGATCTTCAAGTCTTTACGTGGGAGACTGCTTGATTACGTTATTTAACAGAGCTATATTATATGTGGGGTTCGTGTTTGCAGAAGCAGGGCCTTCCGTGGACATTAGCGAAAGGATATGACACTTTCACACCGATTGGTAATTTTGTATGTTTACTCCTCCCAGCATATTTTTCTCACTTTAGACTTTTCATGAGATTTACTGTACACTGGTGCTGCATTTAGCTTCGATCCGGGCAATACCCTGCCCGGGGATTAATTTGTTCTAGCACGGCTCTCTTGGTCTCACCAACAAGACTGAGTGAAACTCGTATGCTGTTTTGTGCATATAGATGCAAGTTGGGCTCCATGGTCTCTGTTTTGGTCTTTGATCTAGGCCAAGGGCTTCACACTGCACAGCGCTTTGATTGCCTCCTGATTAGTGTCTGGTCTACTTTTCCTTTCAGATTCCTAAAAAGCAGGTGCCAAATCTCAGTGACTTGGAGTTATGGCTTGAGGTATTTTTTAATATGTCTGGATTACCTCTTGTTTCAAAAATATAAACTTGATTGGTTCATTGAGTTTATTAAGTGCAGCAGACAATCTCAACTTAGTTTTGAATGATCTTCAGTATGTACTGTTAATTTCTGTGAAGGACCTCTATGGAGCGATTAAGGTTTAAGCAATAGGTCTTGCAATTGGGATTAGTTCTTGAGGCTTGCTTTGTCTGGACCTTCAGGTGGATGGAAAGCTAAGGCAGAAAGGCAGCACGAATGACATGATTTTCAGCGTCCCAGTCCTTATTAGTTACATCAGCACCATCATGACACTAAATGAAGGCGACATTATTCTCACAGGTAAACAGTGGAACTTATCTTCATTCCGTTACCTTGCTTCAAATATGTAAGTTCTGGCTCTCTTGCGTTATTGAATTCTTGTACAAACTACAAAACTACACCATCCATTCTCTTTAATGTTCATACACTGTATTGAACTCAAAAAGTTAATGACCAACCATCTAGCATCCATTTCTTGCGAAGGAAATCAAGTAAATGACAGTGCTTTCAAAGCTGATTGACACCTTGCACTTTTACATTATGTTACGGATGACACTAAATGCAGTAAGTGTAGTTTGATTGAATAACCTATTTGTACATTCTCAGTGTGTGCACAAGTGAGGTAATATTTTTTTGTGAAACGGTTCATAATCGGAAGTTTAACGTTGTCACTAGCTGGATTCATACATGCACGCACGTCATGAACTAATTCCAGGCTCTTTCATGTGTGAATGTTTTCAGGGACTCCTTCAGGTGTAGGCCCTGTCAAGGCAGGTCAACATATGAAGGCTGGCATCACAGGCCTAGCGGAGATGTCGTTTGAAGTGAAAGCACGGACGTCTGTACGTGTTTAGAATTTTGAGTGACATTATACCGTGTGTATATCTATATAGTTGGCCATGATGAATGTTCTGACATGCAGCTCCTAGTAACCCACCTGTATCCACCGTATGTTAGTGTAGTTATGGGTGAACACCATGCTATTTGCATAACATCAAATGAGAGTCGCAAATAAGTGGTGGTTCACAACTTTAGGCAGTCTGAAACCTCATTACTTGTGAAGGATATGAGCTTTGTTAAGGCGTTGACATTCTGCAATGCTCCACATTAGGTTGGGCAGGTTGTCGGCAAGTATCTTCGAAGCCTCTATTAGTGGACATTCTTCTTGAGATTAGCGGCAGGAAAATTTGACAGATTGTTGTCCTTCACGATGTGGTGAATGCTATTGTGGGCTCTTATTTACTCTTTGGCCTCACTTGTTGTCTTAAGAGTGCTTTGTGGTTATGGAGAAGGACAGCCATTCCAAATTTTGATGGATTTGTTCCACTATTATGGAATTGTTCATTGCTCTCCCAGTAGAAATCAAATTGCTTTCCAAGAACGTTAGTCACACAACCCTCGTCTCAATTTGCTCTATATTTCTTCCTCCTTTTGAAGTGTCTATGAGAGTGTGGTGTTGGTTTTTGGTACGCTTGGATATGGCACTTTAAAAATTCATACCTTATTTTTTAAAGTATTGTGTCTATGGACATATATGTTAGGTGGAAGTGAAATGCAAGTGATAAGGGATGGTGGCCAAGTTACTTGAGTTACTCATGAGTAAGGAAATTATACTTAATTTCGTTTGAATAAGCCATTAAGCAATGTTCCTATTTTTTGCTTGCTTAATTGTTATTGGATCTTGTTGGAAGTCAAAAGAGTATTCTTCATTCTCTTCTTATGCATTTTTTGGACTCCAAATGAATAAAGTAACTATGAATTTTTGAGGTGTTGAAGATAGATTTATTTGAAAGCAATCTTTGGCTCTTATACATATGGACAATATATAGGAAAGAATCTATAGGGGTTACCATTGGGTGCACAATTGGCTATAGTTCCTTCATGCAATTAAATTTTTGCTAGAATCTTACTTCATTTAGACTTCAACACTGGAATTTTTTTTTGGAAAATATAGATGAAATTGCCAAATCCTTCTCCCAAAATGCTAAGATTTGCTAAGATTTGAGATGAAAGTTACTACAAATAAATATTTTATGGGATGAATTTGCAAATATAGGTGACTCTATCCATTCTATCCTTACTCCATGCAAGTTGGTCTACCAACAACAACAAACTGTAATGTAAAATTTAGAACATCAAACTTTGTTGCAACACACTCCTTTTCTAGACTACAAAATTTGAATGGAAAATTAGATAGAAAGTTCACCATTGAACGATAGATGAAATTATGACATATTTTCATGACATAGTACATATACCATAAATAGTGAAATTAGATTGCCTTAACAACTGGGTTGCCTAACCTCAAGAAAGTTAACAAATAAACTATCAAAGTTAACAAATAATTCTACAAATATTTTCAATTGCACATGTGGAAGTTCATGAGTTCTAATTACAAAAATAAATATTTACATAGTGTTAAATGTTGAGAAATTAGTGTGGAGCAGTGTATGTAATTTCACTGTTTAGTGTATGGTAGTGGATGAAACTTCAGTCAGAAGTCCAAACTGTGGAGCGTACTTGCCAATACAGTGCTACTATTGCAGTTGTTGTATCTCACATATGTTGTCTTCCTTGCAATTGCACGGGCTCAATCTTTAATAGAACACCCCTTAACAAAGTATTTTGAATGCTTTGAGTGCAAACCTACGTAGAAATCTCTCTCTCTCATGTCTATTGCTATCCTTGTGACGTCCAACCACAATATTGATTGAAGCTTATAAAACCTCTGTCTCTATTGAGATTAGCAGTAGGAATATTGGACAGAATGTTATCCTTCAAGATGTGGTGAATGCTACTATGGGCTCTTATTTACTTTTTAGTCTCACTTGTTGTCTTTATGGTTATGGAAAGCGACAACCATTCCAAATTTTGATGGATTTGTTCTACTATTATGGAATTGTTCATTGCTCTCCCAATAGGAATCAAATAGTTTTTCCAACAAATGTCAGTCACATAACCCTTATCTCAATTCTAGATTTCTTCCTCCTATTGAAAGTGTCTATGAGAGTGTGGTGTTGGTTTTTGGTATGCCTAGACACAATACTTTAAAAATTCATAGCTTATTTTTAAGTTCCTGTACCTAGGTGCAAGTATGCTATGTGGAAATAAAAAGCAATTGACCAAGTCACTTGATTTCCTCATAAGTAAGGAAATTGCCCCTAATTGCGTCTCCAAAAGCCATCAAGTAATGTTCCTATTTTTAGCTTGCTTAATTTTTTGTTGGATTGTGTTGGAAGTCAAAAGAGAAATCTAGATACTTTTCTTATGCATTATATTGAACTCTTGAATGAATAAATTATAAATTTTCAAAATGTTGAAAATAGGTATATCACAAAGCAATCCTAGGGTCTCATAAATAGAGGCACTACATTTTAGGGACACAATGGGATGAGTACATGAGATTGAGCCTTCAGTCGGAAATCCAACATGATTTTTTTTTGGCGAAACTTAAGCAGACTATCATAAATCTGGCCTCTCTAGCTTCGTCCTCCCCCAAACTGGCCTCTGCATTGAAGCCAACAAGGGAAAATACGGGTCCAAAAAAAGGATCTCAATATTTTGGTTGCACGAGCTAATGGAGGAGGAGGAGGGGTGAGGTAAAACCTGCCCCTATTTTTATTTTTTGGGGTGTCCCTATTTTATGTAAGAGGGGACCTGGTGGAGTAATTTGGGGCTGCAGGCCCCAAATTTGTCAAAATTAAAAAAAAAAAAAAAAGCCTCCGGACCCCCTAAAATGAGAGGGCCAGAAAATTGAAAGGGTGCCATTGAGAAAAGGGCCCACCTCCCGAAATGGCTCGTGCAACCAAAATATTGAGATCCCCCCCAAAAAGCCCTTGCGACTCCAAACAGGGTGTGCACTTGTCGGTACAGTACTACAGTTGCTTGCTCCTCTCTGTGGTTTCTTCCTTGCGCAGGCTGAATCTTTAGTGGAACGCCCGTTACCGATGTGTTTTGAATCCTTTGAGTGCAAAGCTGCGTGGAGATCTCGCTCTCTCCCGTCTCTTGCTGTCCTTGTGACGCACAACGACACTGTTGATCGAAGCTTGATCACGAGGGTACCTCCGGCCTTCTCTCGTTGGAGATCGCTTTTTGCTGTTGAGATTTCATTTTTTTATAGCCTTCGCAAGTACCTCGCGGATCTCTCCATTTCTTCCCAAATGCGAGCGGTAATAGGGAATTGAAATCTGTCGGCGTCGAGCAGACTGTCGGTTCCGAAGTCGCATGTCGTTAGGAGAACTGCTCCTTCAAAATTCTTCTCATCGACCGATCCTTCTTTATGTCCGGTCGTTGGAAAAGTGGCTCAAGACGAAGCTTGCTACTGCATTTGATGACGAGAGAATGGAGCTGTGCCTTTAGGATTATGATGTTGGAAAGGTAGGATGTGGCCAACAGTGGTGTCATCTATTCTGATTTCCACTTTGTGCTGAGTGGTTGGAATAGAGTAGAGAGAAGGGCTATGACCTTAGGGTTTTGTTTTTAGGTGCGCCTACCGACAATTTAGTATGCTTCGTCGGCATACATCGAGATGAGAGCGGTGAATGTGTTTCAGCGGGTGGTGGACAAGCAGGCGAAGGGTTGGATGAGCTCGTGATGCACGGATTCTGATTGTAAGTGATGACCTTCCATGCTGTGATTGTGAGGTTAATTTGAAACAGTTGATGAAACGAGGAGCTTTGAGATCTTTGGTAGTGTCGATTCGCGGTGAAGGCAAAAGTGAAATTGCTCAATTGTCGGTGGTTTTGCTTTTGAACTAGTTCTCACCATTGCTGGTTCATCTCAAGATCGTGATGAAACGGCTTGCTGTGTACAGTAGTCTGTTATTTTTGTCCCGCTGTGTTTGATCCTCGAAATTTACTTTGAGAGTAGTCGAAATTGTCATTACACACAGGTATTGCAGACTGAAGGATCTGGAATTGCAAGAGTTCGATTCTAGTAAGCTAGTGCCATGAATCTTACGTTCTGCAACGCTGGTAGTGGACCTAAGGTTTCACCCCTTGTAGTCACAAAGTGAAAGTTGTAGTTCGATTCAAGGAATCATTAAATGTATCGAGAATATGTGTACGAGTAGGAAGCACATTTGAACTTGGCATTGAAATAATGGATATCATATTCAGTGATAACGAGATTTGAGATATCAAGAACACAAGTCTTGGTAGTTTATCTAGCAATATCCAATGAAGCTGAGGAGCCTAATAACTGGTGTCCAGTTGAAGAGCAGCCGGCAGTGATGATCTCTTGTCGAATAGTACGGGCTTGTGTTCTCCGATCGAGAAGCTCTTAAATGTTGTCTTGTAGGTTTATATGCTGAAGCAATGATAGAATCTAATGAATAATCGATACTCCGTACTAACCATGTGAACCTTAGGAGACCATATCTGTGCTCGTTAGTTAAGGGTCCACTTGTGCTTCCTGCTCAGTATTGCAGGTTCAGGGGGAAGTTTATATGCATATTGCTTTGAGGAGGCACTCATAAGTTGTCGCACATTTGTTTTTGGTGCTCCGAACGTTCACCCAGTTCCAACAAGGAAACAAGCGGACCTTTCATGACTTGAAGCTTTCGAGTAGTGGGTGCAGATTAAGCCCATTTCTTAGTCATGGCCTCCCGTATCTTGAAGACAACTTTGTCCAGATTATTTACGACTGAAGTTGGTAAGCCTCGTGTGCCTTGAAAAATGTCAGGTAGCTCCTGTGTTTGTGGCAGAGAGTTTCCTGTTCGATTCTTGTTTGCATGGTTACTCGTGTGACATGCATCAATTGGAGGATTTACTTGAAGCTTTCTTTCTTTCTACTCCCTCGTTCAGATATATTGTGTACCATATATGTTTGTGTCTACAGCCTGACGTCACTTAACGTTGGCACAGTTGACTAACACGCATGCGTGGTGTTTGTTCACTTGCTTCAGTTGAAACCCCCGAGCTGTTTTTGAAGCTCACTAGAGAATGTATGGAGCAAGTGGATAGGATGACCAGAAGTTCCACTATGCTTAAGGTCAACCATGAGCAATGTAAATATCTTGCTGACAAAATGAAGATGGCTGTTCAAAGCGCAACCTCATTCTTAGAGCTCATCAGTACATGGTACTCTCCATCTGTCTCAGCTGAGGACACGGTGCGGTCTCTGGAGATTTTCAAGTTTCTCCTTGCTTTGGGTAAGGAAGTTGAGAACTTAATCGCTGGTTGTTGCAAAGATCCGTGGGTTCAATCTGCCATCATGCTGGCAAATGTGTCTGAGCATGTTTTGTCCTTGGGTTTGAATTTGGAGTTGTGCTCGATCATCTTTTCTAACAGGAAGAAATTTGTAGCACTACCAAGTGTGGAAGTTGCTGAAGTTGCCGTTGCGAGGGAGACTATGGCTCAAATTGTCAAAGAGAGGTCTAAACTGGATGAAGCAAGGTTAGTTGCGAATTTGAATGTCATGGTTGAGTCTAGCAGAATAAGTAGTACAGACTTACAGATGGCTATATTTCTACGGGAAAGGTTGAAAAGCCCAAGGCAATTCTCCAATCCTGCCTTGCTGGGATCAAACGAATCCGCTTATTCTGAGATTCTCGACCAGGGTCTAAATCAATTGCAGAGATTGGGCGGTGGTTCTTTTGGCACTGTGTACAAAGCAACATGGTTGGGGACTGATGTTGCCAAAAAGACTTTTCATGGGCCGAGTGTTGAAGATTTGATCCAGGAGGTATCAATCTTAGAAGGATTGTGTCATCCCAATGTTGTATCCTTGCTTTGGTATAGGAGCCATTTGTACAAATGTTACAACGTCATGGAACTGATGGACAGTGATCTTTCTACTCTCATCCAAGGTAGAATGGATGGGTGTTCTGCGGATGGTAATCCTTTCAACATTTGCGAAGCAATGAACATCATCGCACAGGTGGCAGAAGGGGTTTATTTCCTCCACCAGAATAAAATTGTGCATAGAGATTTGAAATCGTATAATATCCTGGTGAGACTTGTGAAAACAAAGGGAGTTGGTGTCACCTGCAACCAGGTGAAGGTGGCAGATTTTAGGTTGTTGAGAACCAGGGAAAACAGCGCGACGGCTTCCAGTCTAACCCTAAACCAAGGTACCACGAGGTGGATGGCTCCGGAAATGATCAAACTCACAAATAACAATGATGAAATAGAGTTGTCAAAATGTGAGGAGCGTTTGCATTATCCATTCAAAGTTGATGTCTTCAGCTTTGGAATGTTGTGCTACGAGGTTTTGAGCGGCAAAGTACCTTTTTCATCTTCAAAGCCTAACGAAGTGAGAAAGAAGATCCTGGCTGGTGAGCATCCACAATTACCAAACCAATGTCCGGAGGGGTTGAGGACGTTGATCAAGAAATGTTGGAACCCTGATCCCCTCCAACGCCCAAGATTTGCTGAGATCTGCGCGGAGTTGAGACATCTGCAGTGCGACTATTTTATTACATGTCAGTTCTTCTTCTTTGGAACCTTGAATTCTGTTGCTTGTTTTGAGAGTGCTCATTTATTCTCAGGAATATTCTGACTCTCTTTTTCAGAGTGTTGAAGTAAGGGAATATTTCTTAGCTACGGGCAGATCCATGAATAGAAAGAAGGATTTTCAACTGTTTGTGACCCCTTAATATGAGTTTTAATTTCGAAGCAAATGGTACTAGAGTCAATGCCAATCTATGCCAACTGTATCTGACTCGATTGTATTTCGTTGAGAAAATTTGATTGTGACGATTTGTTTTGGAGTGTGATTGCTATTCAGCTACATGGGCCAGAGCTCCTCGTTGCTTCAGTTTGGATGAGATCCGGAGAATGACAAACAAATTCAGCAAGGACAATGTGCTGAGTTGGAAAGCTCTCACTATGGTGTGTTATAAGTCTACTTGGCTTTGTTGTATCGCATGGTGAAGTATGGTGGTGATATGTATCTTGTTCATGATGTAATCTAGTGGTTCAAATGAATCGTATTAGCATTGATGGATAGGAATTGAACTGTGAAACTGCACATAGTACTGCACATAGTACTTGACAACCCTCCACAACTATTGTGAAAGCATTCGATATTTGACTTTTTGTGAACAGGCATTTGGATAGCATTCATGACGTCTAGAGATGTCTGGCAGGTATACAAGGGTGTTACAATTGACACAGGTGAGACTGTTGCAATAAAACGGTTACTCGAAGAGAATTTTGAAGACCTTGATGAGTTCAAGAGTCAAATGGAGTTGTTGGCTGGCATTCACCACAAGAATTTGGTGCGGACTGTGGGCTTTTCCTATGCGGAGGAGGAGGCTATACTTGTGTTCGAGTACATGCCAAGAAATACGTTGGATACATGGCTTTCTGGTGAGTCTGGGGTTGAGAAGAGGAGTGTTCAGTGAACTAACGTTACTTGAAAGCGGATGTTTTCATTAGTTTTCCATTAAATTGGTACTTTTGTTGACTGCTGTTTTGATAACTAATTTTCAGTAGGGACTCTAACTTTACCTTGGATGGATTTTTCCAGAAGAGGACCTGAATTTGACCTGGCCTGTATGCCGAAATATATGTTTGGGAGTGGCTAGTGGCATTTATTATTTGCACTCTCTGGCTCAACCAAGGATCATTCACCGCCACATAAGACGATGCAACATAATGTTGGATCAGAATCTTGAGCCCAAAATTGCAGGTTTGCAGTCAACTTTATTATCTTCGAACACTAAAAGCGACTTTCAGTCACCACAATTGGACGCCTCTTCTCTGTAAGCTCTGTTCTAACATATCACGACTTCATGACTGAACGTTTGATATGTTAGGTTGGCGCAATCAATTAGTCATGTGAAACCTTTGGTTTTGTGGTGTCCGTGACTCTTTAGCTTGGAATTGTTGAGTGTTGCGTTCTTTCTGCCATCTTTGCAATCTTTGACATGTCAAATTCGGGGTGATCCATAGATGCTCGCATCCATCACACAGAGGTTATTCAGCCCCCGAGTATGAAACCTCAGGAGAAGTAAGTGAGAAAGTTGACGTCTACAGCTTTGGAGTCTTGCTTCTTGAGATTGTGAGTGGGAGAAGAAATTTTGACCCGACGTTGCCTGAGGGCCAGCATGAACTTGGAGAGTGGGTGAGTTTCATTTGCATGAACAATATATGCATTTTTGAAAATCACTGGGAGTATCGGATGGTTTCTAGTTGAATATCCTCAGTACTTCAAGTTCGCCTTGTGCATCATCAGTAACTAACCAGGGAGGGGTGTTGTGTTATTACTAGGCAAAGGAATTACACAGTCAAGGGAGAATCAAAGAGCTCATTGATCCAACTCTTGACCTTCATGCAATCGAAGGGACCGAGGCGTTGAGGACCATCCTGATTGCCTTGCTGTGCATGCACAGGGCAGTAGAGACACAACCAGAGATGAGCCTTGTGCTTGCGATGCTCCAAGGAAACCTGGATGAAGAGATATTGAGGCTGGGCCTTCAGTTTGACAAGGAGCTCTTTGGAATGTGTATTTATGAGCTCCCGGGTTCCTGTGGATCCTCTAGTGGAGCCTTTGGGTCACAGAGCCGCTGGAAGTTGGATCAGTAAGTAATGTGGATTATTATGCAATTTTCTGTTCTCTTGTCTGCTGGATGAGGGGTTACTAAGTATGGGAGATATCGAATTCTTGAATACTCGTAGATTTGAACTAATTCTATTGAATAAATGCGCTTATACTATCGTAGTATCCAAGGTCGTCTCTAAGCTTTGGATTAACTTGGTGGAGTGGGTCGTTGGAGTAGTATCCTCTCTTGAATTATAATGAAGTTTTTGAATATTGTGCTATTGAAGTGTAAATATGCGTATGTTTGAGTAGCAATATCAAATTTTTCTGAAATCTGAAGCTTGATTGAAAAAGCTTTGTAAGGTCAGAAGGACGACTGGCAGCAGAATTGTCTGCCGATCTGTCGGATTCAAGGGATGGCCCAGATCTAGAGAGAGAAGCGCAGATCGGATTAGAATACCTGAGTTCAACCTCTTCACCAAAAGTCCGGGAAGGTTTTTCTCATCTTATCAAGTGTGCAGCCCGACCAGGTGGTCCGTCTGTAGTGTTCAATGCTAAATATATTCTAGCCCCAGCGGCTCCGCCAGGTCTACCAATGGTTATAAAAGCCATACCTGCAGCTCTAAAACTAGCAGGGGACACACAATATTCTAAGCTTGTGGTGCGCACTCTTGTCATTGCATTCTTGTAGTTCTCAGTGCCACCCTTATGCCTATATCGTGTTGGCAATAGTATTACGGGCACTATAGGGCTTTGGAATGACAAGTAGATATTCAAAGCTATTTCATGTGTGTTACAAAGTATTAAGTGGACAAAAGTATGACACTTTAATCTGTCTCTCTCTGCAGATGAAGTTAATGGTGGTACTTACATCTGATAAGGGAGTCGGGGCTGACGATAAAATCATTCTCAAAGTCTCTGACGCATTGGACGTCCTTATCTTGTTAATGAAGGATGGGAATCTTAACAGTATTTCTCTCCTAGCTGCTGAGACTGTTGGTAACATTTTGGTGAACAAACAGGTATTGCAAGTTCATTCAGTGTCATGATGCTTTGTTTCATTGTCGAAACATATTTGTACAACTTCTACTTGCTAGGATTTGAGGGGTGTTAACTTGGTTGTTGCATTCTAGGATAACATTTCTAGGATTGAGTTGTACCTCACTTCATGCAATGAAATTTCGCTGTTCCTTCATCTGACCTTCTACTCAGTCAAAGTATCATTGTCAGGTAAGTCATTTTACGCCGCTGAAAATGTCACATTTTGTTGCCATGCGCCAGGTTCGGAAGGCATTGTACAGGTATGACGGTTTTCTTCCCGTGTTGGGTGCATTTTTGAACTTGCATGCCCCGAGTCAGAGCATGAAGCATCTCGAAAGGGCAAATGATCTTGGTCTCAAAGTATTGCAACGCCTGGCAAAGTGTTCCGAGAGCTCAGGCGATAAGGCTCAGTTGATTGTAGCTGCTTTGATGAAATTGTTGCGCAGAGGTGCGCATTTCCAAACTGATATTCTGGTCTATTTGTCTGAGATTCTATACATTCTTCGATAATGACATGTTGCAGAAATGTTAGTGTTTAGAAGAAGATAAGTTGATGGCAATTGTGACGTTGTAGAGAGAAATAGTGCCACTACTTGTAAATGAATGGGAGAATCTTGTTGGCGGAGTCCGGCGAGGGAGGATTTACCCCCTCATTGCCCCCACTGTTCTCTGGAAGGGTAAACAGTGGAATTTTTTATTTTCCACCCATGATAAAATTTGAAAAATTTTGAATTCATATTTGAAATCAGAGACCTAAAATTAGCTACCAAAGGTGAAGAAATACAATATTAATAAAGTTAAAAATAGGGGTTAGTTTTTTATATTTACTCTTGGCTGGGGCATGGGAGTCAGTCCTCCCTGGCCGTTGCAACACGCATTTAAATGCAACTCACTTCAGAATCTTGGGCAATGACACATTCATTTTGATAACATTCATCACTTCAACATTCGTAATTTTTTTAGTTTTACATCGTCTACCAATAAGACTTTGAACTCTCATAAGATTTGCATCTGTTGTCTAATTATCCCATTATGTTCGTGCATTGAAATCCTTTTTCATTTGCTATCAAGAGTATTTTAGAATCTGTCCATTCCGCATGCAGAAACTATGCTCAGCACTTAGAGTCAGTGTCACAAATAGGTGTGGGTATCTTACTGTTCAAAGAATTTTCATGTGCTCATTGAGTGCAAGTTGTGGTGTCAAAAGTACTGACCTTTGGTATTTGACCTCAAGGGCTCGGCGACACTGTCCTAAAGAATTTGGCGAAGGATTCACTGGTTGTCTTGGACACTCAAGTCCTGGTGATGGACCATCACTTTCCGACACTGGAGGTCTGCTTGGAAGTTCGGAGTCAGTTGTTGGAGCTTATGGTCACGGATGGTCTTATTTCCCGCTCTCCTATTCCTGGAAGGCTGGCGATTATTAGCTTGATGACGAAAATGTGTGCGTTGTACAAAGAGGTTGTCACTGAAGGCTTGTGTTTGTACCTCTTGAAAATGATGAAGTCGACCGGATTTGAAATAATGCAGGTTTCGGGTTCGAGGTCAAATGAGCAAGAATTGAATAATTTGAAGCGGCTCCTGGGTCTGTCTGTGAGATTGCTGTGGTTTTGTGTGATTCATGGAAAGGACTCATTTGAAGATATGCTCACCAAGAACGTCGCAGAGCGAAGTACACTGGAAGTCTTGTTGGAGCAAAACTCAGGGGTTCCGGATGAGCTTAAAGTTGGGATTCTGGAACTTTTTGATCATATTGACAAACAAAGCATTTGTCAGCGTCCCACGGCTTTTGGAGAGGTTGCAATTCTGGTCCAGTTGGCGAAGTCCCAGTCTCCAGCTTATCGAGCCCAAGTGGCCAGTAGGTTGCTGAAGTCCGCGCCCACGGGGAAGCTGTACAACGCTGAGATAGAAGGGGCAGAGTGCACTAATGCACTTATGGTCTGTGAAGAATTCCTCACTACTGTAATTGCTTTTGGGCTTACGGATTTTGCCATCTTTCTTCTTAATTTCTTCTTAATTCCTTAACTTTTGTAACATGACCAAATGTTGTGAGCAAGACTAGGGGGTATTGGTTTGGTAGCTACATGGTTCCAGGTTTGAATTCTTGAATTATGTCTTTGATGGGATGGAATATCATGTCCGGTGTACTATTTCGTTTGCTTTTTATGAGTTCATTAGTGACGAACTCTACCACGACCTACTGCACCTTCACTCGCAATAGGAGAATGCTGTCTATTCACAAATATTAGGTCACATACAATGGGTTTTTCAGGGTTGATTAATTCATTCATCCAAGTTTTTACCCTCTAGGATTTGTTCGGTTGGATGAGTCAACGAATTATCCCAGTCATCTATTTTTGCTCCTACTTCTAATTCTGTATGTGATGTAAAATCTTTCTATCACTTCTTGCAGGATTTTTTGAATGACAAGGAAGTGGATTGCCAAAAAGATGCGTTGCTTGCATTGTATCTTTTCTCTCCAAGTATTGCGATCCAGACGGAGAAGCTGCCATTTGAGATCATTCTCGGTTTTCTTCATCCAAAGTGGCCAAGCGGTATAAGAGATGCGGCTATTGGGTTTCTGCATTTGATGGTCAAAGAGAGTGCAGCAAATGCCAAGAAGTTTATGGAAACACCGGAAGCGTTGGAGGCTGTACTTCTTTGCTTAGACAGAGACGCTGAAAATCCTAGCTGTCAAAAATCTGTTTCTGCGCTTCTCATCATGGCAACAGAAGAGGACGACGATGTCCGCTTCGGAATTGCCGGTGCTGGTCTGAGTGTTCTTGTCCAATTTGTGCAAAGGCTTGGTACGATTGAACACAAGAAGTTGCTGACTATTATGCTGGGTATGCTTTGCGAAAGTGGTTCTGACTGTGAGGTATGTATTTATTTGTTTTTATGAGAATCTTAATGTGCTCAAAGACGTCTGGATTCCTTTCCCAGGGGTGTTGCGGCAGCTTCTCACAAATTTTATGCGCCATTTTAGACTCTTGTAATTGATCGACTGTACTGCGATTTTGGGGTTTTGTGATGTGCAGGAAGCAGTGACCAAAGCTAATGGTCACAACTTTCTTTTGACATCTGTCGAAGAAAAAATTTCATTGGATGCAGCGGCACAAGGCTTGCTGAGTCTTTTAAGCCATGCAAGGACTCAAGGCTATGTGCTACAAGCTGGGTTTGTGGAAATAGCAATGGGAAGCATTGACCGGGAGTCTTCCAGTACTGAAATGGCCCTCGCTTTAGCTAGCGTTTGCTCTACGCCGATGGACTGGATCAGATCGTTGCTTGCTCTCGTAGCGTTGGAGCGCTGTTGATCCTTCTAGAGCGTTGTCCTACATTTGATGGGAAGGGAGCTGCTGCAGCAGTTATTGCAAGATTGTACCTGCGACTCAATTCCAATGAGGATTCAAAACGACAGGACGAAATGATAGATGCCTGTTCCAATTTGATCAAATATCTTAATCATAAGGACAGGTTACAACGCCAGGAGTTTCTGAAGGCTCTTGCAGCTTTTGCTACTGGAAAGAAGGGGCGGCAATCTATCCATGAAGAGCGGGGTCAAATAATTCTCATACGATTTCTGAGTGATAGGGAAACTGACACTCAGGTAAGGGATTTTTCTCTTCATACTAGACCTTCCTTCAGAATATCCTGTAGAGACTGCTTAGTTAGCAAATAATTATTTTTCAATTGTTTTGATGAGTTTGTCTTGACTAAGAAGAGAGAATTCAAAACGTTCACCAGTCAGTTTATTCTTTCGTCTCGTTCTTGGTTTGCCATAATTTTCTCTCGAAAATATGCTGTTTTTTTTTGTCAAAAAGTGACTTATCTCACCCATGTGTACATGTTTCAACCAAGAGAGGTATTATTAATCGTTAGTTTCTGTCTATTCTGCAGCGTTAGTCACAGGATCTTTTGTGCATATACTAACATTTATTCGTCACTAGAGGTTTGCTGAGACAATTGTATTATTCAATTCATACATTTTTGTGTGGTAGACTTAGTGGTGATTATGTCATGGCATTAGTCACTGATATGCATTTGTTGCAACAGGTGCGGGATCTGATACTGCAAATTTTGGCGGAGATGAGTAATGTCTTTCTAGAGAGAGTTACGAATCGATATTCCTTTTATCATAAGATCCTGAATGTGTTTTTGGAACATAGAATTGGTACTTTGCTATGTGAACTTCCTAAAAACGACGACTTCAGGGAGAACACGGAGAGTATGAAGAATATGCTTCTCCTTATCAGAAACTTGAGCCTTGCTGGTCCGTTCCTCCTCTTTTTTGCGGCTTTAAACCAGTCTTACTTTAGGACACTCTGCGGATTGGGTTCCGAGTTCCATTCAGTTCCGAATTAGTTGACCATCCATGTGTCAGATGTGCCAACTATGCTCTCCACAATGAATGTCAAGATTCTAGAGTCCTTGCTAACAAGGTATTTTTTTGAGATTCCATACATCTTTTATCATGCAAAACAACAGTAGGTAATTAAGAGTCTTTGGATATTCTTCAAATGGTTCAGTTTGTTGAATGCAATCGATCAGAAGCAACAATTGGTGCTTCATACGGTGAATCCATTTTTTGCTGTATGCTTTTCAACTTGTGCTGATTGTCAAACACTTCAAGAGTACAAAAAAGGACCTCATTAATCGTAATTCTTATCTCTGTCCTTCGCACAGGATGTAGACTACAGTTGCTGTATTAATATTATGAGAAATTCGCAGTGTCGTGAATGGATTTGAAGACTTGCAAAGAGACTTTGCTGATGAAAGCTTAATGTGTTCGTGTTCAGGGCCAGCCGCTTGTAGTTATCTATCTGATGCTGGTGCTGTACATCTGCTGCTGAAGGTTCTTTCTGAGCACGACAATTCGTTGTCAACGGTAACAGAGCTTGCTGTAAAGGCACTCGTGAAATTTATGGATGATCCCGACGGTAGAAAAGCGTTTCTCCATGGAGGAATCAGATCTCTAGTCTCTATTTTTAAGCTCGATGCCAAGTCGTCTGATGCCAGGAATCTTACGACCATAATACTGGTTAGTTTATCCTCACCACTGAATGCTCGTGTGAGGATCTAGAGCCTTCCTTCCATTGCTTCCCAGTTTCTTGGCCTCTGAATTTGTTGTCTCTAGACTAAAAGGGTCATAGCATTTGTTGGCAGTTGTGAGAACTTATCCTTCTTCACTGTTGATGGTCACCAAAAATAGATTCAAAAGTCTGACATTCATTGTGGAGAGCATAGTTGGCACATAGTGAGTGGCCAACGCCTATCTTCTTCCTGTAGCTTTTGGTACCTCCCACCTGCGATGAGCTCAATATTGTGCACGAAAAGAATCTAGATTTCCGTTTTCAGGGTGTTGAGGAGGCAATTCCTCAAGAATGTTATGGAGGCGGTATTGGATCAATACAAGCTACATCTACGGAGATGAAGAAGTTGAGTAGGTTCTTTGTATATTGTTTGCTGCTACTCATAAATTAAGCCCTAGTCTCTAACAAGAAATATGCTACATTTACAGTGTAGCTACGGGGTGAAAGACACGCTAGTCACTTGTATGCTTCGTAGCTGCACTACAAGGACACAGCCTCTTGTGCTGCAACTGCCTGTTCCTTGCAGTGACTAATTTCATACCGGTTGATATTAGCGACATACTCTTCACACTGCATACATTCTCTTCTTGGCCTCCTTGTGGAACTACTTGGAAATCACAATATTCTTGTCCAACAAGCTGGTTTTCTTTTTGGATGTACTAACACCTTTTAAAGGGTTTGTTTGTCCCTATAAACGGGGAGCAGGCATCCGTCGCTCAAGATTCAAGAACCGGTGGAGCTGCCTGCACTGCAATCTTTAACTGCGAAATGTTACAAGCATTAAATACTATAATGTACGAAGGTGAGACGAGCAGAATCAAATGGCAAGCTGCAATTTTGACGAAGCTGTTGGCCGTGAATGGTCCAACAAAGCAAGTATGTGCCGCTATTTATCTCGCCGGTACTCTGGACGCTCTCATCTATCTGCGTACTCAGAAGCATTGTGAGGATGCAAGTGCTACACCTTTGTCCTTATTCCTTGCTAACGCTAATTTTGTATCTTCGATTCTTTGATTCTTTTAGCAATTCAGTTATTAATTTCCATGAATAGCCGGTGCTCTACATTTACAGTTTCACAACATCTGTATCGGTGGAGGGGATGCATCCTCGTCAATGTTGGAATGAAATCGAAAGACTCTGAGTTGTCTAAGGCTTCGTTGTTTTTTGTTCATTGTTACAATCGAGTATTAGATTTTTGACACACATGAGGTCTTATCATCATAAGGATAATTCCGATTCCAAGGTGCTAAGACCCCAGTCAAAAGATTGTTATGCTGACGCTTTGTGTTTCTCTGACAGATTGCAAATGAAATCCTGAAATTTCTGAGAGGGAAAAATATTGACTGCAGAAAATACATCGACGAGTGGTCAAAGAAACCAAGATAATCCTGCGTGTTTGGTTGTTTTCATCATCTGAATTTAATCCCTCCCCAAAACGTTTAGACTTTTATCTCAAGAGTTGGGCAAACAGAAGCGAAATCAATCCTCCAGCTGTAGATCTCTCAAGCAGAAGCAGGATTCATTTGCAGTTGGGTGTACAAAAAAGCAGAGTGCTTTCGGAGGCGGAGCATCTTACTAGTCCTCATTCCTGCCAGCATTTTGCTGCAGGATTAGCGCCACATACTCAGAAATGGGAAGCGCAGTTCAGGACAGCGATTGTGTTTTCTACGTTGAAGATGATGAAGGTGATACTGAAGGTGATACTGTCAAAACTCTCGCCTGTAGTTTGCAATGATCCACAGTATGCTGCAAAGGGAAGAGGAAAACATAACAGAGTTTTCCTTGAAGTCATTCAAAGTGGGGGTGCTCACGCTGTTCACTGAAAACCAGGGGTGAAAGTGATGAATAATGTGGTGAATTTGTGTTGCCAAAGCCTTTTTTAGCAGGTAAATCACAAATCTTAAAATTAGAGACGGACTCTTAGAGAGGAAATGTTTGGATTCTTACTATGAATTGGAGGACAAAATCTGTTGTACTGAACCCTGTTGCATGGATTATGAAGCAAACCAATCAATTTATTGCTGTATCTGAAAGAAATTACGTAGGCCTGACCATTATTCCGGAGGACCTTGCCAGTTAGAAGGGCGCAGCAGAGAGAGGCTGTTGCAGAACGTGTTAGTAGCTTTTAATCAGATTTCTTGTCGTTGTATGCAGCTTCTGATCAGATTTTTGTCATCGTATCTTGCATTTGATGGAATTCGTTGTCTTTGTATCCAGCTTCTAATCAGATTTTTTTCTTTGTATCTAACTTTTTGTGCCTTGTGTGCTATTTTGGACAGTAGTAGCTGGTCTGAGTCTTTTCTACACAAAATAGTAATTCTTTGTAGGTAGGATGAAGACCCAAAATGGACCCCAGCCCAATTGCAAGTGTAACCCATTCTACTCTTCATTCTACTAATTTTATTCATCCTAAAGTAAAGTTAAATTGGTAGATTTTTTTAAAACCTTGCCTTATTTTCAATGTCCACATCTTGAAGAGAGTGCAACAAGCATCTCATTTTTCTCTAATTTTTCTAGGGCTTGCTTTGGGGAACATAATCAGAGTTGGGTGATCCTATCCTTTTGATGATAATTGTACTATGTTCACATGTATAGCTTAGTTGAGAATTACTAGAAGAAAATGAGGGGTTTTGTGACTACAAAGAGCAATTGATTTTTGAGTTGCATTGGATATTTGTGATTGGTGAGAATTTGGAGGCCTTTAGTCATTGTGGACAAGTAGAGATTAAATTTAATATTGATAAAACCAACTAATCACTTGCTAGTGACCATGGAGTCGGCTATAAGATCTCCATCCCGACGGAGCTCAAAACAACGACCACCCAGGCATCCACATATGTTGATAGAACAATGGTGTCCAATGGAATTTCCTACTCTTCTAATGACAAGACATTTTCGTCATCGGCAAACCATGTATTCTATGTCAATGTATGTTGTTGTAGAATTTCACCATTCTATGGTTCCTATACATAATGAACATTTCTATAGTTTTGAGATTTATGGTGGTGGGTTAGGTTTTGGATGTCTTCTTCATACATTTCCTATAGGCTCTATTCTTCATGACTAGCAAAGCATCTAAAGGACATGTGGAGACTAGAATGGATACGTAATAAGATATTGTAGGATGCTTCTTCATGCATGTGGTTACAAGATCTGTATTAAGGACTTGCTTGTCTTTTACTTGAGGTACCACTATTTTTTGTGTCTTTTCATATGGTTTATAGTTTAGGTGTCATGAAATGTTCTTTTTGTGTTGTTTATTCAGTTTTAGATAGTTACAATATTCTTACGATTGGGTATCAAGTTTCAAAAAGGTCAATCATATAGTCCTTGTTTATGTAGAGCTAGTTGATTGGTTGTGAATTTTTGTGCATTTCATCGTAGTTCTTGTGGTTGTTGTAGAAGATGTGAAGTAGTATCTTTTGTGTGGTTTGATTACAGTAGACACTCAAAATGTGCCATTGACCCTAAACCGCCATCTTCACTCTATGTACATCTTCCAAATCAATTAGGTATCTATGTGAAAGAAACGATTTTAGGATCAAGCTTTGTTCCTTTCTAACTTTTGCATATAGTATCCAAATGCCGTTTTCTTTAGTGCATTGGAATATTCTTTTCACTTGCCAATAAAGAAGTATAAAAATTTGAACATTCTATTAACAATAATTAGGCACAATAGCAATTAATGGTGGTTTTGAAGGTACCCACCTTTAATCCAACTTTATGTGGATTACCAGGGTGTCATGTACTCTGTTTTATGTATTTGGTGTCACAGTCTAAACCAAAAAAATTTAATGCCTGAGGGATTGAAGAGCCTACTTTGGGTTTTTTGAAACTAGGGTAGGCTCTATGGAATTTGGAATTTGGAATTTTTGCATGAGATTTTAAGGATGGATGTTACTCATTCTAATATATATATATATATATATAGGATGCTAGATTTCAGTATTTCACATCTTTCCAATAAATACTGAAAAAGTTACAATTTAAAAAAGAAAATCAATGTCAAAATGAGGAGCTAAAATATATCCTAAAAGATTATTAATTAATTTTATTCAATTGTGTAGATTGATACCTATTCAAAATTAGTGGAACCTTTTAAATTTCAAATAATGAGGTGATAGTTATAAGGAGTTTTATTTTGTGGACAACAAAG
Organism: Antitrichia curtipendula; assembly: GCA_951230915.1. Classification (NCBI taxonomy): domain Eukaryota; kingdom Viridiplantae; phylum Streptophyta; class Bryopsida; order Hypnales; family Leucodontaceae; genus Antitrichia; species Antitrichia curtipendula. Next base: position 23,221,017 of record OX579640.1, on the reverse strand, counting down.
GTTGAGAAAACATATTAAGTTGTTCTTTGAACTCAATTTTGAAAATTTTCAAATAAAAACAAAAACATAAGGTATATATGTTACTTATTAGAACAATCTTACTATGGCCTAATTATCTTATAAATATGCAAGACCTTTTTTGAGCTTCTCTGAGGGCACTTTTGACATTATCTTTGACAATCTCTTACTAAAAATGATTGATGATTGAAAAATTGAAACTGATATTATGACCGTAAACCCTCTAACAAAGGCTCTAAGATGGAGTTGTTAAAAAATATTAAAAAATTGGATACCCAGAATGATGTTAAAATATTCCTTATTGAAGGTTGGGGGTTATGAAATTTTTATAAATTTTGGAAATTGCTTGAATCTTCAAATGCAAAAATGAAGAGGTTATTTGAGCAATCTAGATATTCTATGCAACAAAAAGAAAATCAGGCTCTGATTTGGAGGAGGGGCTACACTAACACCCTAGTAATGCAATGGAAATCACATGTTTTGTGAGAGGATAAAATGGGACTCCCACAATCATAGGTTCATGGTAATAGGGTTGAAATTTTTCTATTAATAATTTAAAATTTTAAAATGTCCACTTTTCTTTCTAATGCCCTCAAAATTTTTGCAATTTTTTTAATAGTAGATGCTTTGGGCTTACAAAAGGTAAGCTTACATTTTTAGGCTCACAAACTAGCATCGTTGAGTGTCTGTCTATCAAATTCTAGCAATGAAGATTCTAAGGAAAAGAAAATGGACTAAGCTTAGTTAGTAACCAAATTTGGTTCAATTGAATTTATATGTGGCCTTGAATGAAATCTTTTTTGCATTTGAGGCAACCAAATGAAATGAAGATAAAATTACAAAGTCTACTTTGTAACATGCTTTGAATTGAGTAATTTATTGCATTTTGAAATATAAGTAATATAGTGTGGTCTATTTATTTTCTAAATATAGATTGATACAGAACTTTGCACAACTTTATGATGTTCTTCACTAACTAAGCTTATCATTGAACATCTCTGGTAAAACAAGAAAATAGATTTTCATGTGTGTCTGTTTTGTAATTGACATTGTGTTTTTCTTCAAAATTTTCTTGAAGATCATTTAAAATTTCCAAAAAATCCAAAAATTTCACAACACATAGAAGATAGGTGATGTAATGGACAAAAAATAGACTGAAAATATTTTTAGTTGGTCTAACAAGGAATGTGGACCCACAATCATACTGCCCAAAAACAACACTTACATTTGGACTATAAATAAATTATAAAATCTAGATTTTGATGATACAACAAATATACAATTAAAATATGAGGGCCTAGGAGATTTCTTTTGGCAATTGTTGCTACACTCCTACAAACAACACTTTTAAAATTTTTAATTAATTCATTCAAGGCCCCAATAAATCATGTCAAAATGTGTTATTCCTCTTTGATGAAATGTCAATAAAATCTACTAAAATTATTTATGTTTTATAATTGCAACTACATGCTCAATTGCTATTCATTTCAATTATAGGTGCATATACATTCAAGCATACAAACTATGAATTTTTTACGCTTCACGGTGTAAGCATGTCTTTCTAGGGTGAAAATAAGCACATGCTATCAAGTATAAATTGTGTGAAATTTTAGAGACTACCTTAATAACATTTTTGAATGTAAAGGTGTGGATCTGTGAGTCTATTAAATATCAAAGTAAGAAAAATATATTTGGGTTGTATTCTCTACCAATCAAGAAAATTTCCTTGATTTGAGAAATATAAAATATTTTAAGTCAAAAAGCCTAATGTCACACTCAATTTAGAATGCACCTTCATTTAGTTTCACATTCTTGGCTACAAGAGAGCAAATTGAAAAAGCAAAAGGTACCCCCTTTGTTTTGTTGTATTCATCAATGTGCAAAATTTCCACCATAGGAAAAAAAAATTGTCATTGCAATTGCCTATCAATAGTTGAATAAACTCTAAAGTTTTCTAGTTTGTGCCTAAAACTACTTCAAAATATTGTTATTTAAACCAAGGCCAAAGTCTTCATTAATTTTTTTTTTTAATATATCCAACCATATGATCTTTTAGTTAATTTTGTCAAGCATATCTTTTTATATTTTTATTGTGAAAACTTCATCAATTGCAAGATTGATGTGCCTAAACTTCAATAACCAAGTTCTTACAAGATTTATAAAAGAGCATAATTTCTTTTGAAAAATTTAAGAAAAATTTGTATATTTTATAACTTGTATATTTTATTTAAAATGTTGTAAAATGGATTGAAATTACATGAAAAAAATTTAATCAAGACAACTTTATATTCATCTTTAAAATGTTTATAAAGTGGAAGATGATAGGTGATGAGAATATAACCTCAGTCACTAATAGTTTTGACATGAAACTGAGGATTATAAATTCTAATGGTAAAAATGGCCTATTTAGCAATATGCATCCTATATTTTAGTTTTTAATTTGACAATTTTTAGAGTTAGGTTCAAAAAAGGACTTTATATATTTATTCTACCTTCGTTGTTTGCAAAATAAAACTCCTCATAACTTTCATTTCATTGATTTGGAATTGAATGGTCCAAATGTTAATATGATGATATCAATCTTCACAATCAAATAAAATTAAGTGATGATTTTTAGAATATATTTTTAGCTAGACAATTTGCTATTAAAATGAATCCCAAAGGTTCTTTGATGTTTAGAGGTCAAAATAAGCTTTATCATTTTGCGTTCTTTTAGGAATCCAACAATATGATCTTTTTGTGAAATTATTTGAGTATATCTCCCCCAAACTTCAAATTACAAATCTCCACTTGTTACAAGATTATAATGTCTAAACTTCAAAAATAATTTTTTCTAGACCTTTCCAGAGGTGAAGTTTTGTCTTGCAATATTTAAAAAATATATATATCCCAATGTATTCTACACAGAGAAAATTAAATTGAAAATACATGAAATTTAAAAATAATAATAATCTAATATATTTTTTTAAATAAATTACTAAATGGAAGGTGGTACATAATGGAGGGTAGAATTTTGTTGTGAAAAGGAGATGTCTTCTACAGTAGTTTGATTTCAATGAGTGCTTTTATAATTTTTTAAGCTAATGATTTACATGATAATCAAAGGGATGATTTCCACGGTCACTAGTCCGTCCTTTAAGGGTTAGACAAGATGATATAATTTTTTTGGAGCAAGTATTAGTCAATCCAATCAAATGCAATTTTTTTATTTCTTAAAAATATATAATTTTAGCCACGGTTGCTAGTATGTGAGCCTAGGATCTTGAACCCATGAGCGTAGGAGCCTAAGCTCCTATATTATAGGTACCCGAGTAGGTACCTTCTATAGTTATAGGATATTTATATTATAAGTGTCTATTTTATAGGTGTTTATATTGTAGGTACCTATGTTATAAGCACCTTCCGTGGTTATAGGATACTTATATTATAAATATGTATGTTATAGACACCTTCAGTAGTTGTAGAGTACCTACTTACACCTAGATTCAAGGCTCACAGGCTTGCATTTCTAGGCTCACATGCTAGCGTCGTTGTAATTTTAACCACCTACTTCGACATTGAAATCACATAAGTTCTTATAACTTTGGCAATATTTATCCAAATGACATGAAACAAAGTTTCACATGTAGAGCATGATGATTAAGAGTTATCCTAAGAAGCTAATATAAAATTCCAAAATTTGAATTCAAAACAACTCTTGCCTAAGTTTTCCACAAGCCCAAAATACAAAGATGATCTTTCGATATATATATTGAAATATTTATCAAAATGACCTGAAACAAAAGATTTACACATAGATTAGGGTTATTAGCATCCATCTTAAAGATTTCTTGCAAAAACTTCAAATTATAAAGTCTATAGACTCTACCCAAGTTTGAAAAGAACCCCAAGTGGACTCCTTAACCCTTTAGTGACCGTGATTGATTTGGGGGGCGGGCGTAGTTTTTCAAGAAAGTGAACTTTGTGGCCACTCTAAAGATGTAGTCTTAGATCAAACTGTATAAGGTGTTTCCATAAGGGAGATTCTTCAACCTAACAAAAAATCAAACTCATCCAACAGTACAAATCTCTATAAATAAGGTAGAAGGTCCATAAATGAACCTTTTAAGGGCTAAAATTGAATTTCGGGGAGGTGAAACATCTTTTAATATTTTTTAGTAAATTTTCCACAAAAGACAAGTAGAATAGGCATCTAACCCAAGTCGTTTCATATTTTTTCAAGCTTTGTGAAATTAGTTACAAATTTTTGAAGTTCACAAAAAATGGTCATCTGTGGTCATCAATGCGAATACCCTTCTAAAATGTGCAGATTTGGTACATTGAAGAAAGTGAAATGTACCTCTACATCATGTTTGCTTCTAGAACCTTGTTGGAGTTTGAGTTGCTTTCCTTAGTTCTCAAAAATCAATGATTTGAATGACCCTTTAGAATTTGCGCTACATAAATACCAATGCATAAGTTTACTTTGGGCATTCATGAGATTACAAAGAAACACTTATGCCTTGTCAAGACATCAAGTTACAAAAAAATCTCACAATTTGGTTGACATTTTTTTGTATTTTTGTTGAACACTTTCCATTTGAAGGTCCATGCCATTTGAGTTTGCAACCTCATAGCTAATTCATTAATGCTCCAACTCCCTTAAAATTGGTTTTGTTTGAAGCGCATGAAGACACTCTAATTGCATTACTCTTTGAGTTTTTTGTGATCAAATGTATTTTGAATAGCATTAGACCAAGAGTCCCAAAATCAACCACAAAGTGGTCGACCGGTCACTAAAGGGTTAAACCCCGGAACGCCACACTAGTCACCATGGAAATCATCCTTTCCACTACCACATTAATCAATTGCTTCAAAAAGCCTACTAAGAGTACTCACTAGAGGTCAAAACATTGTGCAAGACCTCCCGTTTTTCCGCACAAAATTCTTAAGGTGAACATCTCACACTTCTCTCTTACATAGAAGGATTCTCTGTCATCCATCAGACACTTTTATATTGTCATATCTTTACATGGTTAATCCTAGAGGAGTGGATTAGTAACAGGTATAATCCTTAACGTCAAGACAGATGTTTTGCAGCCGATGAATGACAAGAGAATCTCTTGTGTAGAATAGAAATGCAACTAAGGTAGGTGCACCCAAATGTGCCACTGACCTTAAACCGCCATCTACACTATGTGTACATCTCCGAGATCAGTTCTGTACCTATGTGGAAGAAACGCTTTTAGAACCAAACTTTGTTCCTTAATAACTTTTGCATACAGTATCCAAATGCTATGTTCTCTGGTGCGCTGGAACCTCCTTTCACTTGCCAACAAGAATATACAAAAACTTGACCAGTCTAATAATAGTAACCAGGCTCAGTAGCAAAAAGTGGCGGTTTTGGGTGTACCCACCTTAATCATCCTCCAAATTTTGTGAAAAAAAGGAAAATCATCTACAGTAGTTTGAATGACTTTCAATGAGTGCTTCTGCATTATTTTAATCCAACAATTCACAAGGTGTCAAAACAGATGATTTCCACGGTTATGAGCCTGTCGTTTAAGGGTTAAGCATGTTCAAATTCGTTTTCATTTTTAAAAGCTACAATCACAGGTGTAGTTACCTGAGGTGATCTGGGAACACATGGTTTCCATCCATTCCTCGAAACTCAAATTGTGGCATGCGTTTTCATAATCCCAAGTTGTTTTTTCACATAGCCAGTCATTCATGTTTGTCTCATTGAGCAAAGGATGGATTGGATTGCGGACCAAAAGTTGCCACACAAAGGATTGGGGAGATACATCTTGGGGCCTCAGAATAATAATAATAATAATAATAATAATAATAATAATAATATATGTACTTAAATTATGGCTGTGATGGCCATCCCTCCGGTCAACTTCTTTGCACTTTCTGCCCATACTCGTCATGGTTTAGTTTATACCGTCGTACCATGCAGACAAATTTTTATCAGGTACTGTGCAGAAAGCTTTTTTTTCATTTTTTGTCCCATTCAGTTGTTGTCCTCAACTTGAATGGGAGGCTTAGGGGTCTGATCCAATCAGGTGGATCCACCTGGGCCAATCTGTCTCCCATTGGGTTGTGTGCTAGAAAAGAAAAAAAGAAAAAGAACCTTTTGGGGAAGATGGAGTACCATTTCCTTATCCTCAAACTCTTCCTAGAACTTTGGGGTTAGCAAACTCTTTGTTTTTATCTGGGAACCCAACTTGCCATGAAAAGGTTTGTGCATTCGATGCAAAATTAATTAATTAATTTTTATTTACCATTTATTTATTTTTTGTTAAATATATTTTTTTCTCTTCATAGTTCACGTGTAACATTAATAGAGAGTTCTTATTTTTCACAAGATGTGGGAACTTCAATCACTTTGAGGTCAAACTAAGCTATTATAAGATAGGGTGGCCCTCATATAGACCTCAACCTAATTGCAATCCTTATTGTACGTGGAATCCAATTCTACTATGTTCCAATCTAATGTCATCAAAATTACATTGTTGTCCTTTCTTTATGAGAGATTGATTACTGTAACAACAAAATTATAATTTGTAAGTGAAATAGGCTCTACAAGAGTTCAAATGTGGCTAGATGGAGTCACAAGATACATATATATGGCTAGAGATGCACTCAATTCTCCCTCCATGAAAAAAGGGATGCTTTGGGAGTTTCATTGGAATAATCTAGGGAATGAAAATAGTCACATTAACATCCCAAAGGACAAAATTCAGTCCATTTATGGTTTCCAATAGGAAGTTATAGTGAGTGTCCTAAAGTCTCTACTTTGAGTATAGCAAAAATGTCATTCCAATCAGATCCGAAGTTTGATGACTTTGTCGGCTAGGATTCAAATAAACTTTTTTTTTCCACAGTTTCAATTGTTATAATTAATCTTGAAATCCATGCAATGATGTTGTTAAATGAGTATTTTTATTTATATATATATCAATCAAATCTATCTTCTTTCTGATTCCCTTGGCAGGTTGTACACCTTCTACAAATAGCTTGAATTTTATTAAATTTAAAAAAATCATCATATAGCTATATGAAGTATCATTTCATAAAAGTCTTGTAAATTCATTGGAATTACAACTAATTCATTTTTATTAGCAAGTGTTGAACATAGACTTCAAAATAATCATGTAGTTGTAGGTGAAGAGATATTATAAGTTGATAAATTGAATTAATAAATCAATTCTATAATTTGCTTTTGGAGCACATAAAGTATGAGGGATGCTAATCATGCTACCATCTTGTGTAGATTTGAGCTACCTATAATTATCAATGAGAATGCTATAATGTATTTATGATTATGGATGATGCAATAGTAACCAATGAAGATATTGAAAAAAATATTCTAATGTTAAAATTGAAATTGAAACAAATGAAACTTGACTATAATTTTTTTTTTTTTTTTTATTTGGAATTATAAATATATTATATATTAATTTCAAATTAAAATCCCTATTGAGATTATAAAATGACAAATGATGTGATCTAAACTATCCATCATAAATAAACTAAGACAAATAAAGGATGTTACAACTTTTGTTTTCTCCAACAAAGATTTCAATAGCAAGTTTGAGCCCACAAAAATTCTAAAATTTTATGTTAAAATATTCAAAAATTTATTGGCATTGGAATTAAGGCAAGAACAAAAGGGAAGAAGTTTTGCACTAACAAAAGATATATATGTAGGGAAGATTGAGTAGGACCTTACTGGAAGGTAGAAAATCTCTTATTGTATAGGCTATGTAACTTCTAATTAATCAATAGCTTTATAGTGTCTTTTTGGAAGGAGATGTTAATTTAAAACTCACATGGAACATTTCAATTCATTCTTCATCCTATGTTTACATTTAAGTAAGTTTAAAATTTGACATGTAGCTAGTGTATATTATTCTATACGGATTCTAAAAGATAGAATGTTCTAATTAAATCTATAGATAATATTATTGACCATCTCTAAAGTAATATATTTCAATTTTTAATTAGAATTTTCAAATTTCCTCCATTCTCAAATCAAAATGTATTGCAATGTTTTCAAAGAAAGTGCTATCCAATCATCGTTGAAAGAATTCTTTATTGCACTTCAATGTAGATGGATGACATTGTCCAAAAATTCACTTTTTTAGCTCTTGCTACAAGGCTAGACTTTTGTATACAAGAATCAACCAAAACTTACAAAAAAGACAAAAAAATTCTTGAATTTTATATAGAAGTGTGTAATATTTGCATCAAAATTATAGGTCAACAAAATCTAGAGAATGGTTTGTGAAAAGTAGAGGGAGGCAAATTGTCTAACAATCCAACTTTTTAAAAAGTATTTTTAACATTAGAATTGAACTTTTGGTTATTACAATTTAGTCTACAACAAGGCCAAGTAACTCCTAAAATATAATTTCTTTCCAATATCCACATAGGATTAAAAACATCATTAAACTTGGCAAAAACCATTTTGACTCTTGAAAGCTAAAAAATGATTTTCTAATTCTAACACAACATCAAAATTTGTTCTACGTTCTCTATTATGCAAAGAAGAATCATATTGCTATTAGTAGTAGCTTTGATGACTTCATTGCATTGGAAGAAGCCTTACTCACCCCCTTGAATGAGTACAAGATTCTTCAACAAGATTGATGAAGCCTTCTTAGTTATCCACTCATCTTCTTCCACATACATTCTTTCAGTGAATTAGGAAAATTAATGAAGGCTTCCTACTCTAACTATCCATCAATCTTTAAATTTTTGATAAATATTTGTTAAAATATATTTGTGGATGTGGTAGCATTTGGCTAACAATAAACTAGAAAACAAAGAATTTTTTTAGATGAAATTACCAAAAATATCTCCAAGAAGTATTAGATTGATCATTTTTTAGATGAAATTCTTTTATTGTAAAGAATAATTTGGATGAAAGTACAAATTAGGTGGATGAATGTTAAAAAATGATGATTATTCTTACAGATGTCTTTTTATGAAGGTATACGTAAGTTGCTTTACCAAGAAAAAAATCCATATCTTAGATTATAAGGTTGTTTATTTATTTATTTTGCTTTCATATCTTAGATTATAAGGTTGTTTAGTTATTTGTTTTGTAAGATCTCCTAGACCATGCGTCCTTGGGTTGTGTTCTTGGTACCATCACAAAGCCCTTGACAAGGAGGGGCGCACATACTTTGTATTGTGGTATTTGAACCTACTTTTGTTTTGGCTGTGGCAACAATACATGCCACACTAGTAAAATTTGAACACTACTTCCCCTATTCTATTCTAGCCAAGTAGGATTGACCCATGATTGACCCATGATCTATCCCTACATAAAACACTGCATTTTTTTATTAGCCACATATGATAAAATTTGCAAATTATGAATTCATAATTGCAATCGAAGGCCCCACATTAGCCCAGAGTTAATGAATTATGCCACATTTATCTACTTTTGGACTTTGAAAATTCTAGAATTAGAAATGACCATCATGAAGACATGAGGGAAAAAAATGGTCATCAAGAGATGATGAAAAAACATCGGGAGATCTAGATAAAACATCAGAAGATCTATACAACCATCAGGAAATCTATACAAACATCGTGGAATCTCCTAATGTTATTATCTAGAGATCTCTGAATGTTTTGGTCCAGAATTCACTGAAAAGCCCAAAAGTAGTTAAATATGACATAGATGCAATGAATTACAAAATTTAAGCGGCACAAAATAGGATTTTTTTTTTTTTTTTTCATTTACCCTTTGATGGGGCAATACATGGGGCAATCCTCCTTGTCCCTCTAAGAAACTACACCGACGTTCAGTTCTGCCTGCCCACGATTTCTTCCAAACTTTCGTCCAAAGAACGCCGGGTCCTCCAAATCTCCAATTGGTTCAAGCCTGGTATGACAATACCCTGACACCCTTGAATCACGGTTCGCTCTCATAGTTTGTGCCACTCCAGGCGGCCCACCTTATCGATATCGATCAATCTACGCGGGCGGACGCTTCCCTGCGACATTTGGAACGCAGGTTGCATGGACCTCAGATTGAAGGACCTTTCACGGCGACTTTTTCTTACAAAACGACTCGGCCCGAGGTAGTGGCACTCCGGCCCTGGAATCGACAAATGCATTCCTCGAAATCCTGCTCGAGCGAGAGTACGGGAGTGCACGCACGCGTCACCTTGGGGTCCTCATTCCGTCACGTGGAGGAAGCCATTGCAGCCCATGCTAGCTTTTGGAGAGGATTCTTAATTGTAATAACTTGTAGGGAACTTCTCGATCGATCCTGGAGGCTTTTCAAATTAGTTCAGTTCTCTTATTATATTATAATGCGGTGAAGTTCAGTTCACTTGCATGTCCCTACTGCAGTTCCTCCCTATGCTTTTTTATATATTAAGTTATGCATTTTTATGTTTGGATATTATGTAAGTTGTCCATTTTTTAAAGTTTTAGTCATAGGATGTGTAACATTGTGGATAAGTGGTGGCACGTTGTCATGTTCAGTAGACCCTAATATCTATTTCTCAGCTACAGATGTGTTAAGAGGTTTCTAAATCTACCCCTGCTCGAATTGCGTCTCGTCTCTAGCTAGGATCAGGTGACATATTGAGTGAAAAAATCTGTGGCAGCCATTGACTGATAGTTTAGGCGCCCTCTACCTTACTGCATTTTTTTGGACCTGTTTAGAGCATAGCTCGTCACGGGGAAAGGTCTTCCACGTAAATGGGTTCATGTGCGTGCGGAAACGTGTATATAAGTGCATTGAGTTCTCTTCCAATTGCAAGCAGCAATCCGTGAGCTCAGACCATAGCTAGTTGTAGCAACTCCATTGCGTGATTGCGGCGTTTATTGCAGGTACACTTCGAGAATTATCTTCGATCAGTTTGACAGTGATCGACTAACTCTTTTGATTTCTTCGTGCATTTGGAGCCTGTCGTGAGTGATTTCATGCCATGCGTAGGATGTTAGGATCCATCCTGTATTCAATTCCTGTATATATGCCTTCGACATATGCTTGATCATGTTGTTGATGTGGCCTCGATCGGTCGTGGTGTTGATCTGATATACATATTAACAAATTGCTGAGCATGGATACTGATCGATCGATACCCGAGTGCATTATCAGGAGGCCAGACATTAGAATTCCTGTATGTTGCTATACTCCAGTTTCTCTATAAGATTTCATTTCTGTGATTTCGAAACCAAATCTGTACCTTTTATGTGTGCGTGATCATGTTGATGAATGATGATGTGAACTCAATCGTTTACAATACCACAAACGGGCAACTGTAGAACCGCGAGAAGTACTCTCTCCCACTGATCGGTAGCAAAGAATTGAAATGGGGTGCTTCATCTTCTCGCTGTGTGAACGGTGCCTCAGTCTGTATATAAAAATTGGATGATTATAGAACTGAAATCGTACGGGTCGGGTAGTGTCTGTCCCAGGGGGATAGAACCAAAATTTGCTGTAGTTACAAGTGAGCATTCAAATTGATAGATATCCCTGTGCATGCATGAGCAAGAGTCAGTGCTTTACGTCGTGAGAATTATAGTAACGTGCGAATTATTGAAACTCCAGCGAGCTTTACAACTAATGTTCTGTTGCATTGTGAACTGAAACGACATTAATTAGATCATTTCTGTGAGATGTAACTGACCATAATTATTAATTAATGATCAGGAGTGACTCAGTACGTTGCCCGCATACACGTCCGTGGTGTGAGAAATTGCCGTACCACTGACCATTGATAATTTATAGTGCATGTACGTATTCGTCGACGTCTTAAGAGTTTCAGACTTTCAGTAACTTTTTGTATGATGATTGAACATACGACTAGCTACGATTGAGTTCTTGTGATTGGTCGGACTTGAATTTTGGATTGATGAAGATTACAGCTGAAGCTGTGATTTAACTTATATCTGTGATCGAGCAGATCAAGCGACCATGGCTCGCCACGGAAAGATGCTGATAGCATTGGCGGTGTCACTCCTGGCCCTGACCCTGGCAGCTGCCGAGCAGTGCGGCAAGCAAGCTGACAACAAGGAGTGTCCCAACAACTTGTGCTGCAGTCAATACGGCTACTGCGGCGACACAGATGAGTATTGCGGAAAAGGCTGCCAAAGCCAGTGTCACGGTCGGGGCCATGGTGCGTACGGTGTTCATGCCGCAGCTGAACAGTGCGGCAAGCAAGCTGACAATAAGGAGTGTCCCAACAACTTGTGCTGCAGTCAATACGGCTACTGCGGCGACACAGATGAGTATTGCGGAGAAGGCTGCCAAAGCCAGTGTCACGGTCGGGGCCATGGTGCATACGGTGTTCTTGCCGCAGCTGAGCAGTGCGGCAAGCAAGCTGACAACAAGGAGTGTCCCAACAACTTGTGCTGCAGTCAATACGGCTACTGCGGCAACACAGATGAGTACTGCGGAGAAGGCTGCCAAAGCCAGTGTCACCGTCGCGGCCATGGTGCATACGGTGTTCTTGCCGCAGCTGAGCAGTGCGGCAAGCAAGCTGACAATAAGGAGTGTCCCAACAACTTGTGCTGCAGTCAATACGGCTACTGCGGCGACACAGATGAGTATTGCGGAAAAGGCTGCCAAAGCCAGTGCCATGGCGGTGGTGGTCTTCGTACCAACACTGGAAAAGCTTCATACTACACCACATACGTCCGTAAGTTTGTAAACCTTCAATAAATTGGGTTTAGGAGAGTTGAAGGATCGTGCGGTACGATTAATTTTTTCCTCGCTAGACTGAAAGGGGATCCAGCATCTTCAATTCTGACAAAGTATTTTAGCTCTCCCAGTTACCAATTGCCCTAAATCTCTAACGATACGTTACCCGATCGATGAATGTGTGCAGCTTCGGCTTGCTACGGCAACGACCAAAGCCATTTCCCGCACAACCGGCACATGGCTGCAGTGAGCGACGGCAATCCCAACCTCTGGAAAAACGGCCAGGGCTGCGGCAAGCACTACCGGATTCGGTGCGAAGGCAACGGTTGTCGCAATGGAGACGCCATCACTATCAAAGTGGTCGACCGCTGTCCCAACGGCTGCGAGGGCCGCGTCTTCGATCTGTCGGAGGAAGCGTTCGGTGCGATTGCTGACAAAAATGCCGGTGTGATCAAGGTCCAGTATGAGCCCGTTGATAAAGCCGATGCAATCCCCTGGGCCCAGAAGAAGCTCATCACCGAAGTGGGACGCATCCGCAAGTAATCTATCGATTACTGTCGTCGATCAAGGTTTCACTGTCCGTCTTGTACATCCCGGTTTGCATGCACTCGATCTCGATCGATCTCCTGTCGATCAAAGTACGTATTGTAGTAAATTAGCAATAAACTCCTGATCGATTGATCTAGTTCTTACGGTGTGTTTCCCAGAGCTAGAATCATGGTTTCGGTCTCGATCTCTCGCTCATGCATGTCTTATGCATGATCATGTATTTTGCAAGTATGTTAGGCTGCTTGCTAGATTGATAGTTACCGGTATGCTTCGATTCGACGGTATATATCGATCCTTCAGTGCAAGTAGCTGTACGTAAGTGTTGTATTTAGCGTGCAGAGCTTTGAGCTCTGAGCTTTGTTTGTCGTGCTTGTAAGCTGTGAGAGCAGCTATCTCAAGCTTAATATATCCAGTCTTCACGACTGTGTATGAGCTCTGAGTGGGCTAAACTTGTGCTTAATACGACTGACGCCTGTTTTATTAATTGGTACAAGCTGCCATCGTGGAATGTTGTTGCAATTGCTCTGTTTCTGATCGACACTTTGATTTGCTGCAAACGGAATTCTCCTGTCTTATGTGTACTCACATGGATTTGAGGATAATGTCCATTAAGTGAAGTGCTTGTTTGAGCACGTCAACTGATGCAACTGACTATAGTTCTAAGGTCCTTGCTAAAAACCACTGAAATCCAACAAAATTCTAAAATTTTAATTTTTCATCCTACTTAGAAATTAACCTATTTGATAAATATGTTAATAAATTTGATGGTACATTTCATGGCCTATTACAATATTATGCAATATTATATATATTGACTAAGCTCATTTCCAAAAATTCTTACTCTCAATCCAAGTGGCACTTCATTAAACCCATCCAGTTGTCTCCCAAAAGCCACTAGCCACGTCATCTGCCACCTGGACCAAGTACATGCAACGTGGCCAGACCCCAGGCCCGTTCTCGCGAATCTCTGCGTCGACACAACCCACGATCTCCACCGTTGGATCAAAACAAATTTCCACGGTTCCGATTCCGTCGTCTATGTCTCTTTGCCGTTCTGAGCGGGAGCTATGGCGCGTTTGAGCCAGCGATGGAGTCTTGAGGGCGATTCAGCTCCGACGGGCCTGCCCCTGTCCGGTTGTCATCAGACTCCCTGATCTCAGTTAGGATTCAGATTCCTTGGGCAATGCTGAATTAGCAGCTTCTGCACTGGTATGTTTTATTTTTCTAGGAAAATCTGCTATAAGTTTGAGTTCTTCATGTAACCGCAAGTTTTCGCGTGCGAAGTTTTCACCGCTCCGCTTCTCTTTCACCCTGCCTGCCGTTTTCACCTTCGATTCGCGTTAGAGAGTAGTGGAGGAATGCGTGCACCTTGTAATTGAAGCTACCGCATTTCGTTTTTTCTCCATCCCGAGAATCCATCTCGCGTTTTTTCTCATCCTTCTCTCTGGTGATCCTCGCCGCTCTGCACTACTCTTGGTGCCATTGTTGTTCCTCTTTAGAATCTATTGTTTTAGTTTTTTCATCGAAAACCATTAGGATTCCTGCTCATTTTCTAAAATCTAGAAAACTTGGGGCTTAGGGTTCGGAGTTTTGTAGCGATCGAGCACGCAGGATTGAAAGAGGTGGAGCTATTGACACAAGTGGATTCGTGTTGGATGTTTTGCTCTTGTCGCTGGTGCCATTCGTCTGTAGAGCCTTTTTCTGTAGATCCTTCATCGAAAAGCATTGGAATTCTTGTTAATTTTTTAAAATCCAAAAGACTTGGGGTTATTTAGGGTTTGGAGCTTTGTAGCGACTGAGCATGCAGGATTGAAAAAGGTGCAGATACTGACACAAGCGGATTCGCGTTTGAGAGCTTCGTAATTTGCGCAGGTAAATCTCATTCTCCATTCTGCATTGAATGAGTGAAGTGAATTAGGGTTTTATGGTTGTATACGTGCGCTGATTTTGAGTTCTTTATGCTACCGTATGAATCAATCTTGGTGCAACTTTATTGTCGTAGTAATTCGTCGCTGTGAATTTGATTTTCTCTGAGTAATTTTGTAACTTTATTTTTATTTTTGGTTTTGGTTATACGGTTGTTTGGAGTGGCGCACTGAGAGGTTGGATCTAGAGCTTGGGAATCGCTCATCTGGAGTCTTGTGGTTTTCTTTTTTCTTTTGTTCTGAATGTTATTGCATTCGTGTTTTCGTCTTGCTTATGTGAATTACTTTTCGGGGAGACTGGTGCTGGATTGAATTCGTGAAGCTAACTAGGGTTTATGGTTTTACGTGCTGATAGAGTTTAGGGTTCGCCAGCGGGACAAAGACTTCTTAATCACGATACTCTTGGCGGAAGAGTGATACTATTTCAGATGAATGTACCACTCAGGAGATTGTCTCGCAACCAGCGTATCATAGGGCGGAGTGGACTGGATTAGATTGCCTACAATAGCGCTCTCTGGTCAAGAGTGCCCGTGCCCGGTTATTGATTTTTTTCAAGCGGTCGGTGGAGGAAAAGTGCTAGACAAGGATGAGTTTCTTAGACATAGAGGCTGGGGGTCTCCCCCCCGGTCGCAGGCAGCAAGATACGACGCAGGCGCTTGCGTCCGGAGTGTTCCAGATCAACACCGCTGTATCGTCATTCAAGCGTCTCATTGGCTCGTTGGGCACTGCTAAAGACACTCCTGCCCTTCGTGAAAAATTGTAAGATTCTCTCATCCGAAACCTAAGGCAACTGCACATCTATGACGTTCTATCACCATGCCTTGCGAAAGGGGTGTATCGTTCTCTTCTTAACATCTTGCAACTATCAATTGGAGACGCTTAAGCTATTGTTCTACGTCGTAATGTTAGCTGTTGATAGTTAATGCTCATGATCCCAAATGTGCAGTCACCTCATTGATGGTGGCGTGAGGTTCTCTTGAAGAGACTATATTTGGTATCTGCCAGATCATTATAGAATCGAAAATTACCAATATTTTGAACGTCTTAAGATTGTGAGCTAGAATAGTTGCAACTGTTTGAAAGGGGAGGAGACTACATGTTTTAGTATATGACACTTTATGAAAATTGCTTTCTTAATTTTGTACTTTTCGGCACTATAAGAAAGTGTATGTTCTCAGGCACAAAACGCGACTGCACATCGGACAACTTGCCAAAGAAACAGGATCAAAGTTGAAGACTGCTAGTGATCATGATCACAGCAGACCTGTCCAGGTAAGCCATCGTAACCTTTTTGACGAATTCTGATTTCCTATTTGTGAGCCCTGTAATCTGTTGACTTTCTGAATGGTTTTCAAAGGCGTCGACCTCAGTATTTATTCCAGTCCTGTTGGAAGAAGTGATTTTAGTGGGAGAAGACTACATTACTTCTTCAACGTAAACAACATGGTCTTACAGGCTCTGATGGCAAAGTGTTAAATGTGTACCGGGTTGCTTGTCCCTTGTTTTCTGTAGTTATTTTAGTGAATTCTTGTTTTCTGCGCAGGGCAATAAGAAATTGAGCGATGCTAAACTTGCGAAAGACTTCCAAGCCGTGCTTGTAGAATTTCAGAATGCCCAGAAAATAGCTCAGGAACGGGAAAAAATGTTTGCACCATTTGTTCCTGAAGATGTTCAAGCAAGGTCTGGTTTTCCATCCGTTTTTCGACTTTGAATAAACCCAGGTGCTCTTATTTTAGTGACTGTAAGGTCTATTAGTTGTCACTGGCTGTTGCAGAATACGGCAGTGTTAAAGGACTAGGTAGGTGTCACTTGACTATCCTGTTAAAGGACTAGGTAGGTGTCACTTGACTATCCTGTTTGCAGGGCAATTTTGTAAATTCGAGGTGTCTTATGTTTTTTTCCTTCTGGTGGATCATTTATCGAAATTTTCTTGAGAACTCATTCATCTGGAGCCAATCAACTATTAGAGTTGTGTGGTCTAGCTCTCTAGTGATTCACTGATTCTTAAACATAGTTGTGTCCCTTGACGGCTTTTTCGGGGATATAACCGATCTGTTTGCCGTGCTTTTAGCTTACCTTCTACTGTCAGCGGTGACGTGCACATGAAAGAACAGAATTTCTGCAGTGATGTGGTACACTGGCCTTAGTTATGAATATGTTAATCTAAGCTAGTTTGTTGACCTTATGAAGACTCATGAGATGAGTGGTTTTCTGCAGTCAATATTCAGGTGAAGTGAAGTCAGCGCCAGAGGAAAGTCAGCATCAAACCTTTGCTGCACAGAGATCGTAAGAATTTGGCTCTTACTCTCACACTCCCGCGTTGGTGCCTCAGATGAAGGTTTCGGTGTAGTTTGTTCTTTATTTGCTCTGGATAAAGAATTAAAGCGTTGAACTTCTTGCCTCCAGGATTGATATGAATATTGAATTAAAATGCTGTGCAGGCAAGACTTCATCCAACTGGAGAACGAAACAGTTTTCAATGAAGCAGTGATTGAAGAGAGAGAGCAAGGCATACGAGAAATACATCAACAAATTGGCGAAGTAAATGAGATTTTCAAGGATTTAGCTGTTCTCGTTCACGAGCAAGGCTACATGATTGGTATGTTATATGACCGATACTGTCTTTTGTATTGCCTGCTATTTAACACTGCATAGCCATGGATTATTATGCTTCCTGCGCTTTGGAAATATGGTGAACAACATCTGCGTCTGTTGTTGCAGATGATATTGACTCGAATGTACAAGGTGCGGAAGCTGCTACTGAGCAAGCAAATCGCCAGCTTGCAAAAGCGGCTAACAGCCAAAAGTCGGGAACAACACTGGTAATCTTCGTACGCCCGACCTCTTTAACATCACCTTCTCTATTATCACATCCTCTGTTCTCTCACCTTACCCTGGGAAATCACCGTACCCAATCAAAACTCCTTCTCGACTCTCATTTGCACAGTCTGTCATGTCACAAGAAGTTGTATAAATGTGATTATGAGTTCACACTACACAAATATGATGATAAGGGGTTCAACAAGTATGAAATGTGTTATAGAACACCTTCCTGATCCCTGCGACCCCAAGTACTTCTTTTAATGTTACTTTCTCTTGCAACATTATTTTGTAACAATGTTACAGAACTCCATATAATAATGTGCATTTTGGGCGCCTAGGCTGTGACATTAGAGTGGGTCCGTTTTACTTCTGACAGACAATTATGCCGTGGATCGCTTTGGAGATGCTCTAGATACTGCATTGATATTCCTTTTAACTCGTGACCCTTCTTTCCACATTTATGCCTGTGCTGTAGCCTTAGCTGTTGGTGATAATGTGGGTGACTGTTGAAGAGAGAAGGCACCCTAACTCTTTTTTTGGTGTATCTGCAGACTTGTTTGATTTTGGTGATTGTGGCAATGGCAGTGCTTGTGCTGCTCCTCTTCTTGACTCGGTGACGACGTCCTCTTCGTTTGTGACATTTGATTGGGGTCTATCATATTTTGACATTGCTCTTGTTAGCATATTTATCTAAAATAATTTTAGAAACAGGTAAACCAGGTACTGTATTTCTATTAGTCCTAGGGTTTTGTGTTGTTCAAGGTGAACCTTGTTTTTTGAAACTGCGCCAGCTGTGGTACAATCAATCCTCGGCTTCAAGTTATTTTGGCTCAGCTTAAGTTTTGTAACACGAGCGTTGGAATTACATGCAGTGTTGACCATGACCTGTTGATGTTTTGAGGGAGATTGCACAAGGTTTTATAGTCTGTCAGTATTCCAAGTGTGTATGCTTTGTTCTACTTGTGGGTGAAGCCACCTGATTGCCAGGTAGGGATACCAAAGACAGCTTCCTGGGATCAGGGAAACCTGAAGTATTTTGGACGAGGGAAAACAACATATTGCTCATCAAAATTGAATTTGCCATAAAAAATTATGTTTTTTCAGCGGGTGAAACCCTGGGATTTTCTTATTCTTACAACTAGTCCTTTAGTATGCTTTTAGTTCAGACTCTTTGGTGTCCACAGCAGTATGTGGTAGCTAAGTGTTTGAGCGCATTTGTGATAATTTAAATTCTAGGCCTCTATGATACGGACTTGGAATGGTGCGTTTGTTTAGGAGAGTGAGTTTGTATTTGAGTTATTTTGACATGATCTCACTTCTATTCTTTCTTATCTGCAATCAAACTTCTCTAATTGTACATTCTATAATTGCACATTCAATATATAGTGTATCCTAAGAATCTTTGAAGAGATTGAGAG
Organism: Antitrichia curtipendula; assembly: GCA_951230915.1. Lineage (NCBI taxonomy): Eukaryota > Viridiplantae > Streptophyta > Bryopsida > Hypnales > Leucodontaceae > Antitrichia > Antitrichia curtipendula. The sequence goes on along the minus strand of OX579640.1, from coordinate 23,201,626 downwards.
TTTTATGTAGAATAAATAGGAATTCTAAGTCTTTAAACCTCATAAATTCTTAAAACCAAATAGTGGGTTTTGAGGTTTTGGTCAATTGCTGTGTTTGACTTTTGACTTTTTAATGAGTGCAAGTTAATTTTTAAAATCTGTGCATGCATGCAAGTTCAGATGCATTTTCTAAGAGTTATTAAGTGTTTTTAATTCAAAATTTCAATTTTAGCATTTATTGAAGAACTTGTGAGGAATTACAACTTTGGTAGTTTTTTTGACACTAGAAGAAATTCCCTCTTGTGGACAATGGCCAAAAAAATTAGCTTTTAGGCCATAAAAATTGTTTTTTTTAACTTTTTTTTAACTTTTTTTTTCTCTTCCTATATTACTTTGTTATAACAATCCATTTTTTGGATTTTAGAACAAGTCTTTTTTGAAATTTTGTTGAATTTATGAATATTTCTCTATACTTTGTTTTTTTGAAAGGGATCATGGTAATGCAAGGTTTAGAAGTTTTTCACAAAGTGAATTCAAATTTTGATTTTTGGTGTGCTAATTCTCAATCTAAGAATGTATATCATACTAAAAATATATAAACAAAACTCCGCATAATCTGGTATATTTCTTGAATTTTGAAGTTGAGATCCCCCATAGTAGGCAATGATCTCAAAAAATATTATCTATATGGGCAATTTCGTTAAAATGGCGAAATTCCGTAACTTTGGCAGTTCTCACAGTTCAGAGCGGCCGCTCTGAAATGTTCAACTGTCCTAGATTTCTGAAATCTAAACCAGTTATAGATGTCTGAAATCTACAATAGTCATAGATGTTGCTTTCAAAGTTCAGACCGCGCGATTTGAAATGTACATTAGTGCTAGATTTCTGAAATCTATAAAAGACAAAGATTTATGTAATCTATACCCCTCGTAGATGTCACTTTTGCAGTTCAAAGTGGCCGCTCTGAAAATGGCATACGGAATATGCCATTTTAACGAAATTGCCCTTCTATGTACTTTGATTATAAAGAACTTACAGATGGTAAAGAATTTTGAATTAGAATTTTTGTATGCATTCTATGTGAAGGTGAAATTTAGATCCTATAATTATAGTTCTTTATAAAAATTTCCATCCAAAAATTTTGATTCAAAAGTAGTCATTTTTTGCATCTTTGGGGCACAAAATGCAAAGGATTTTTAGAGGTTAATGTTAGAATTTCTGGAATTATAGGAAAGGTATTGGATTATAGGAAATTGATTCAAAATAAAATCTCTTAAAGTAAAATGTAAAATTTGCTCATTTACTTATCAATTAGCTTAAAGAACGAAAAGCAATATTCCATAGGCACATAGAATATCACTCCAATGAATATTAAAATTCATTTACATGGCGTTCTTTGTCAAATATCATTGGAATTATACCCAAACTTCTTATTCAAAGAGAGCTTTTCAAAACTTTGATTTTTTGTGATGATTGTGATCTTCATTCATGTTAGGTTTCTTGACGTCTACAAACATGATCATTTTTATTTTCAAAATAATGATTACATGTTCTCTTTAATTGTATATATACAATTATGACTCAATAAGACTTCAATGCACACCAGGGGTGCTAATATGTGAGCCTAGGGTCATGAACAAATGAGTTTAATTGACAAGAGTGGACTTAAATATGAACACACGCACAAAAAATAAATTCAATTGCCAACATTTCACATATATCATTCTTTTACTTGTTGTTGGTACAAAACTAGTAGGGTAACTTGTTTGAGTTGTTGATATGATTGATATGAGTTGATGCAGTTGTTGGTATTTTATGGGTACATAACATTTTAGAAAAGACAAATCTCTTCCCACAATTCCACCTAAATGAATATGCCTACACTATATTTCAAAGATTTTCTTTCATTCAATATCCTTTCATAGGATTTGTGATGGATTATGTATTCCTAATTGAGTACCTTTACTAGAAATTAAATAGAGACTACTTAAATTCTAATAAAGAATATTATCAACCAAAGGCACCATCAAATTTCTTAAGGTGTCTACACCTATTATAAATAATTGATGGTTTGTTAAATTATTTGCAGTAGACATGTATTTTGATGATAAAACTCGCATAACATTATCCAATGGTAGTAGTAGGGTATCTTTTAGGACTTATTGTCAAATTAAAAATATTCATTCACAGACATGGAGATTACCATGGAAAAATTATAGTTGAGGAAGAACATTGATTGATTGGTGTCACTTTCTTCTCTTGTAAAAACTTGTTCCACATGCATGATCAATCTCTAATTTTCACATTCCTTCATCACTTGTTAATTGAAAATACAACTTTTGACAAAGATCAATTAATATTCTACCTCTTCTTTTAATAAGGAAAATCTTTTGCCTCTGTAAATGATGTTATATTGGATCCATCATAATTTATGTCGCAATTAGAGCACCATCACAAATTGGCACTCCTACCTTGAGTACAAGTATAAGTGCCTGGTCCTTGCAAATTACAATCACCAGAAGCTGAAAATGAACAAGGACATGAACATGAACAAGTGGATGGTGCATAAGTTAGTTGAGTGTTAACTCCAAGTGTGGAAGTTGGTGATTCAATTGGACAACATACGTTTGAAACTCTAGTTGTACACATACACTTGCCAAAGAAATTACAATCTGAAAGAATTCCTAAAGTTGTATGCGGAATTGCGGAACAAAAATCTGTACAAAAGCAAGATTTATTGGGAAGAACCATTGAAGTGCCTATTGGAAGCTTTGAATCATTCAATAGAGGCTCAAGTCTAATTGCAATGATACCACCTTGCATGATAAATAACAATAGCATTGAAATAAACAATATTAACTTAATAATAGCCATCATGATAGTTTATGTGAAGCAAAAAACTATGATAGATTGAAAAAGACTATACAAGGAAAAACAAATAATGAAACACAATTACGTGTAATCAATTTATTTAAGAAATCGAGAATTTTTTAAATGAATTCAAACTTAAATTTATATATATCTAATAGTAGAAGTATAGTTTTGATAGATGGAATTTTAAAAATAAAGATTTCATTCTTTAGTATAAATAAATTAAAAATAAAGTATAATATGAAGTTTTTCAAAATTAAATTTAAGTAATATCTATTATTCAATGGAAGTGGGCTTCTTTGGAGGTCTTTCTTATTTTAACCCCTAAAGGCCCAAGGCCTTTTTTCTGCCAAAAAACACCCAAAACTGCCACTTTTTTAGCAAAGAGTGAAAAAAAATTTAAAATGTTTTTTTTGCACATCTAACCGTAGGATCTTATACCTAACTAGTATGAGAATGTGTGGAAAAAATTTCAGAATTCTTGGCCTCACAGATTGCAAGATATCTACGTTTAAAGTGAAAAAAACAAAATTTTCAGCACATTGTGGGACTGGATTTTTTGAGTTTGAACATTTTTAACTTAAAATTTTTGCACTACAGAGTTTTGAGCTTTAAATCTTTATAGTGGAGAATTGAGTTGAGAGTCTAATTTAAGAAAATCAAATCAAAAAAACATAATTTTCATTATTAAAAAAATTGTTAAGGAGAAGTAGGTACGAGATAGAAGGAAAATCTAAAGTATTCATATATTTTAGATGGAATTAAAATGCACTAATCCCTATGGTGAGATTGTTCTAGCAAGTAAATTAAACCATGAAAAAAAAAAAAAATTGAAAAATTTGAAAATTTTCATTTAGAAATGAATCCTACAAGTTATTTTTTTCAAAAGGATGCTCTAATTGCCCGAAAAACAAGAATGTCCATAACTTTCTCATAACAAATCCAAATGAAATGAATCAAAGCTTTTCAGATAGACAAAAATATAATTTATGAGAAAAAAATACTAAAAATAAATACTAAATAAAAAAGTGCAAATTTTTTTTTGCTGCCCGTGCTGCCCCCCGTCCCCTGTTTTGAGCTTATTTGGTCATAACTTTTGTTACCGGGCACCGGTTGTGAAAAAAATTATATCCCCACGTAGCTAATCAGCTTTTCTACCTCCAAAAAAAGTTTTCAAAAATCAGGAAAAAATTGCAGCCCGTAGGTACCTGCCCAATAACGCATTTGTCCCCCGAAGGGACAATGGGCTTTTAGGGGTTAATGTTTGTGATCTCTAAGAGAAGTTTGTGTCTAAAATTAAGATTTGTTTTGTAAATTTATAAAAAATTTGTAGTAGATCCTATTATTATATCCTATTATTATTCTAACTTTTACCTTTATGTATTTTGCATGGAACAAATATCCAAAAAAAATTGAATTGTAGACTAGCATAGGTCAAACTAGCAAAACATAAAATATAATATAATAAATTAAATGATAAATAATGAATAAATAAAATAATAAAATAAATAAACAAAATGAATAAGAAATGATGCAAAGATAAAAGGTGTCATATCAAGTATTTAAAGCCATCTAATAATCACAATGCTAAGATCTAAAACTACAACTAGAAGCCAATATCAAAAATAAATAAATAAAAGAAAGTAGGATTCAAAATCCTTTGACAATAAATGAATGAAACCCTTTAGCAATGAACAGTTTAAAGGAAAATAAATAAATATGTCCTTTATACTACAACATTAAATCTAGAGAACAACCTGTAGTTGAATCCTAAGAATTCTCAAGGGGCTCTTGCCTCTAAAATCATTTCAAAATGAAGTGTTTCTATTAAATTGCGCTCATATTATTGTTATTTTTTTATTTTTTTAAATTGTTTTATATGATGATAAATAAAGTTTGTTTTTGTATCTTGAGAATGATTTTAGGGGACATATATATATATACACACACACAAATATACATATATATATCTATAAAAAAATTGTTTTATTTTTTATCAAGCACTCTAATGAATATTTGAGAAAGTGAATGAAGGAATATTGTAGTGGAAGATTTTATTAAATGCCTTACTTGAAAAGAAATCATGTACTTCACTTGAAATGGATTGCCTATTAATTCCACCCTAATAGAAAGTAAATGATATTTGGTTTAGTTGACTATAGCCTTATCTACTTAAGATACTATAAAGAAAATTATGCACTTTGCTCCTAATTTTATATTGTCTAAGTTTGTTTTGCAATGCAAAATGCAATGTGCATATATTGAGTTTTATGACTCAAATATCACTCAAGGTGAAGTTTTTGTTAACTCAATAGTTTTTTTTTATTATTTTTTGATTGTTATGGAAAGAGAATTTAACAAACTATAAGGAAAAAATACTATTTTGAAACAGAAAAATTGGGTTGGTGAAACTATGGGAAATAAGATGCCTCCTTAAAAGGCTTGCACGGATTTTTAGGGTATAATATTCCATTCTAACTCTTACATATGGCTTTTTATACAAAATACTCTAACTACAATCAAGACATGACTCAATTTAGCTAATTTACTACAACATCAAGGACATGCACTTTAGAGAATCTTAGAGGATTTCACAACCTTTACCAAATAGATTTGGAAATAAATTTACAATTGTAACAAAGTTTTCTCTATGGCATTAGCAAAGTGAATCATGTAGTTTACTTAAATGTATACGGTTTGCAATAAGTTTTGCTATACAATTTTGAAAAGAAATGGCTATTACATGGTGAGTGTACAGGTATGATTGATTGAGCAATAAATTTTTGGTGGAAATATATTTTAGTTTCCTGAAAAATTCAAACATTCTAAAGAATATAAAAACATAAAAACATATGAAATATTCACACTCCTAAAAATGTTCTTTAAATCATTTATGTGATTTTTGAAACTGTATTTACAACTCATTAATCTCTCAAGACCTCCCAACTTCTTGAGAGCATTGGTTGTAAATGAGTCAAACCCAATTTAAATTATTTTTTTACATAAATATGTAAATGAATTTTTTTAATTATGCATATATGAAAGTAAAGATTTGCCTATCTAGCATGCTTCAAATTGATTGAAGAAAATATTGAAGGTTTGTTTTATAGATTATAACAGGTTTGTCCATTGCTATTTTTTGAAATTAAGAAAATATTTTGTCTTTTTTGGAAGAAGATTTACAAAAATAAAACTCTATTTTTTTAGAACAAAAAGATAGGCTATAATCTAAGCAAATGTTGGGTTTTTTTTAGATTTAAAAAATAAATAAATACTATGTTGAAATACTATAAGGGTCTTAAATGGCCAAAATCATACTAATTGGGTCCTATAAAATATTACAAAATATGCATATGTCATTTTAAAAAATTCAATAGTGGATGTCATCAATGTAATTTTGGTAAAATCCTTATAAATTATTGGAATCATTCTAAGTTCTTTATAATTTTTGTAATCATCATAGGTCCTTTGTAATTTGGATCTTCCAAGTTGAACGTACCAATTTCAACATTGTCCTAAAATCTCATCTACTCTTTTTCTGCACAAGAATTCTATTTATAATTTAGCTATGAAATATTGTAGTGTTCTTTTAAAGAACTCCAAGATACTTGTTCATGTTCATTAAAAGCAAGATGTGACAACTTCATTACAAATTTGCCATTACAAATCTTGAAACTAAATTTGTCTTTTTGCTTATTTGTGTAATAGATGATGTATCTTATAGTGTTATTGAAATTATGTGTGAAATTACATATTAGTAATTTCTTTAATCTTTGTTTCTTTGCTTTGAATACTGACCACATCTTTAAAAAAAGAGTTTTACTTAGAATTCAATAGTTCTATTTTTATTCATGTATAGTTACAAGCATGAAAGCACCTCCAATAACTTCACCAAACTATAATATCACTAGAGTATCTAAAATTCATTAATATGAAAACATTATTAATATATTCAAACATTGTGGGAAAAATTGAGTGCCTGAATCTTAGTTTGCATCATTAGGGCATCCTCAATGGGACCAAAATACATGCCTGCCAAATATAACTCTAAATTTCCATTGTTCTATAATTAAAATTTGAAATTTTGATCATTAGGAGCACATTCAACAATACTTTGTATAGGTACAAGAAAATTCAAATTTAGACACTGGACAATGAAAATAAATTGCTTCAAAAACATTCTAAAAGAAAAAAATTATAAAAGTGTTGCCAGATCAAACTAACCTATGCAAATGATGGAGTGCAGTGGGCCAAATTTTGTTTAAGTAAACCTGATTTAGCTACACCTCTATAATTTTTTATCTTTAAGTATGTTTTTGAAGTAATTTATTGTCATTCCTAAATGTCTAAATTTGAAATTTGAATTTTTTATATGTTCAAAATACTTTTGAATGCACTTTCAGTGATCACAATTTTAAGTTCTAATTATAAAGCAATGAAAAGTTTGAAGTTTATTTGGAGGGACAAAATACCAATCCAATAGTAGACAATCTTTAACCCTTGGACACCAACACCAAACATATGATGGATGACAAGGAATCATTGTAATAGGATAGAAATACAACTATTCATCCTTGAATTATTGTTGTGAAAAGGGGAGGTCTTCTATAGTATTTTGACTTCCAATGAGTGTTTCTTCTATATTTTAAGCCAATGATTCACACGGTAATAAAAAAAGATGATTTCCAAGGCCACCCCTTCATCTTTTAAGAATTAAGGTGATTGCATGGAAATCTATTCAACTTAACATTGAATTGAGGAAGGAGCATGTAATTATAACACCAAGATTTACAATCAAAATAGTAAGGTGGTAGGAATACCATAAACAATGCATGTCCATAAACAATTTCAATGTACATATTCTTTTCATTTTGAGACATAAATGACAAGAGTATGTACATTGAAACCATTTGTAGACCTACACCCTTTATGGTATTCCTACCTTGATGCTCTTATATGTGTAGGAAATAGGCCAACAACCCTTAATCTTGGAAGGACACTAAGGTCAAAAAAGTGCCCTATGAATGACTATGGATGACTTTCAAGATTGCTGTAGAAATGAAGAATGCACTATTGGTCAAAAGGTTGGATCATTTTTGGTAAAATACCTTGCTGATACGTGCAGGAAAACACGTTTAGCAGCCACTTTTTGACCTCAGCGTCCTTCCAGGATGAAATTGTCCATAATAGGAAGTTCATCCGGGAATTGTCAAAAATGGAAAATCATCACCATTTCCCACTCCATAGTAACGGTTCAAAGTTAGTTCCCTGTGGCTTGGTGAGAAAAATAGTGCGATTACCGGTAATCATGGCAAAATCTGATGCAAACATTCTATGGCTGAACACTCCAACTCGGTGTCCACGCACTTTTACCCAGCGCATAATGTCCTGTGCCATTAGGCTCAGCAGGAAGGATTGACATAAACCATTTCTGTCTTCTCAAATCACAGATACCGATTGTTGACTGATTGGGAGGACCTACCAGAAAACAAATGTTATCAAGACCGGCTGCACAATCATACTCACTCATGGAAGTGTCACTTTCAAACAGGTTCATGAAGATGTCACCCGGCATCTTGGTCACCGGATTGAAATCTCCTGTTGGAAAACCGTTCACAATGACAACCTCGTAGATCTCTACGGTCTTTGCTGCCTCCGCTGCTCTTGTCACAGCATAACTGCACCATTGAGAATAGGATTGATCTCTGGGGTAAATTACACTCTAAGCTAACGTAAACCATGGCAAAAGTATCAAGAATCTCATGAAACTCGCAACTTGGTTTGTCACCAACGACTAAGTGATTAGTCCACCATGCTCAAGGACGAGACTGAAGGAACAAAGCAAAAGCCCTTGAAAATGCTGAAGATGAAAATTGTTAGGCTCACACTGGACCTCCAGTTCGACACTGCACGACGCGTGGAGCCTGCAGAGGCTCAGGGCGAGGCAGACCATCTTCATCTAGAATTTCAAAATCGACTGAGTGCCATTTGAGAGTCGGCACTTGAACATAAAAGATTTTGTTCGTCCAAACAGGACAACTCCGGCCCCTATCTGCAGCAGCAGCAGCTTGACATTGCCCACGACTACTCATCCGCTTAGTCCCTTTCGTCCAGTTCGTGTCCCTCTTCACAACCGTCGCTTCTTCAATCTCCTCTTGACCCCCAAGGTAGAAACCTTCCTCCTGCCTAGCAATCCCCGTCTTTGCATAAGCTGGAATCCGAGATCTCCCCACCGCCATCCCCGATATCCAAGTATCCGAGCGTGAATCATATGTCATGAGAACGAGCTCGTCACTTGCTGGGCACCGTAAGCTCGACCGCTCGTGATGACCGCCCACCACATGAACTCTGTATCGCAATCTGCTCTTTGAAGCCTTCTTCTCGCTGAGACGGCTGGGGCCGTTGCCCTTCAGAATCTGTAAGCATGCAATTTTGTCGTCCAACTTTTTATTTGTGTGACGGGGTAAGAATTTGAGCCCTTCAGTGAGCGGATTGCACACAACCAGGATCGATTGTTGAGGATAAAGCAAATGATTGTAGTCTTCGGCATGTCGTACGGGCGCTGTATGGAGATTCCTTTTCCGAGGCTGACTTCCACCATTGGCGCAAAGGAGTCCCCCGTCTCCTGCTATGATGTCCACTACATCATTGGGCAGAAAACCGATCCCAGGCATTGCAAGCCATTCTGAATGCTTGCCATGGGATTCGAGCTCTGGCAAGCTCAATTGGTCGTTGTTGTATGCAAAGAGCTTCCCATTCTTCACGTTTACAATGACCGGAAAGTGAGATCCACAGGAACCACGCGTCGCAACGTCGACGTTGGAGAAGAGACGCTCATCCCAGCGGATGATGTTAGCTTCACCTTTCGACGCAGAAAGAACACACGAATCGGATTCTACCCTAGACTCGGAAAGATTTTTATTGAGCTCATCTTGGGATTCATCCGATGCATCGGCTCTCACTAGGGTACCAATTGCGTTGGCCCCTAAGGAGCCCCGATATTTCCAAACAATCTCAGTAGCGCTAGCTTGGCATTTAGTCGAAAACCATTTCTGCACTCTTTGTGGTCGTTCATCAGGCAAATCAACTTGAGCAGCAACACTGACAAAATTGACAGAAATACTCGTTGTAGAACCTTTATTGACGACCAGGGGATGCAGTGATCGTCCAGTTCCAAGGATGATGGTCTGTGACTCGTTGTCCGTTTCATGATCGATTACGTCCACAGCTACCTTGGACCAGCAACAGGACATTGGCAAAAGTGACACCCGTCAGTATCGTCCCCGTCGAGATCATCCACCCTAGGGCTAATCTCCCATCGTGACTCAACCACGAACTTTCAGCAACCTCTCTCCTATATGATGCGTCCAACTGCTTGTCACAAAGCACACGTCCATACTCCAACAGTACGTCGACTCACCTAAAACTTCCAAGAGTCGTTTGAATGCATGATCAGGTACACACCATATCTGCAGGTGGACCCCCCCCGTCAATGAAGCTTCTGTATTACAAGAAACTAGAATTTTCCTTCAAGCCGAAGGGAAGTAGCCCTGATAGAGCACTCCCTGCATATAAAACCTGAAGAAGATTAGATGCAGAAGCGACATGACGCGTTGAACCGTGGCATTACAGGACACATACCAAGAGTCATTAGTGTGTAAGCATCTGTGCAAGGCAGAGCGAAATATTGTGCAAAGCTTTACGGATAAATCAGATTCAGAAGCCTCAGATGGTAGAGCAGACACGCTGATACATTCTTAGTAAGAGAATTACGTCATCTAAGATGTGTAGAGGTAGTTAAGCTGCACACTGCCACCCCTTCGTGTACGGTGGTATCCGGGCGACAAGGAGAGTTTGAGTAAGATATTTTTAATGTCCTTTGCATTCAATAACTTGACCTTTGGGGTCCGTCGACTTCGTATTCTAAATCCAAGTGACCTCGCGACTCACTCATATATTCAAATTACGAAAGTACTAGTCTCCCGTGCGTGCACAATAAAGGCAAGATCACAATAGCCTTGCCATCCCTGACCTTGCCTTAAGACTACATCGCAGATCAATAATTTAACTAATCATCACGACAGAAAGTTTAAAAGGTTTCTTGAAACTCGTCGAGAAAATTGAGCTCTCTGACGAAGCTACTGAATTCACGAAGGAAACCTGATACGAACAGACTCCCTGAGAAAGTGAGCAAAAGTACATGAATCCACATGTATCTCACCAAAAAGATTTACAAAGAATTAGCATCTACTGTTATTGAGACATTCAAAGGAAAGAGTCATCTAGATGAGTACTCAAAAGCACTAATTCTATCCTATTACACTTTCGCAAGAGCAATGCGGTTAAATGACGAGGTAGAAGCTTCAAATCTGCTTCCCCTTGCTCCATAATAATTAGATTACGCTGCTGGAAGATGTGCTGCTTCCTGAGCAGAAAGGCTTTTGACGCCCAAAATTTGGTAATTAGGTCTATCCTAATGGGGTCAAAATCCAGTTGCAAAGACAGGGCGACATCAGCTGATTTAGCCACTATTTACCACAGTCGAATGTCTAAAGAACAGGAAAGAGCTCGAACCATTCACAAGAAGACTTTCAGATCTTACCGCATTGCAGATGTTCACGGTTCCGACCAACATTAAATTCTTGGTGACTTCCGCACGTATCAATAACTAAAGACGGCGCACGTTGTGCAGCATGAGTTGGTGTGGAAATCAGAATAGGCGAGATGCATGCATGGACACATGCTCTCCAGGGCCATTGGATCCATCTATATGGCAGGAGCTTCCTCCGCTTCTCATAGCCCCTAATAATTTCCAAACTTCCAATTGTGAAGCTCATCAAAGTGGTACAACAATGTGGAAGATTCATAAAACAGCAGGTGATGGATGACCCACCTGAACTCTTGCGGATACATCGGTCTGCTGAGTGCTTATTTCCAATCTTCAATGCGCCTGGTAGTACCTGGATGTCGACATTTGATGTGAGGTTCCAAAACTGGTCGTCAATGCCGGAGCTCAATTTCCTCCTCTGCAATGTGCAACACGTGCTCACGGGAGGAGGATTGATGTGTGTTACCAGCAATCAAAATCAGCAATATCGTCCAGAGATAATGAAAGAGGACTGGATGCGCTTCCCGTCACAACCAATCATTGTAATTTGCAACCCTCTGACCAGGGAAACTCGAATCCTGCCTCCGACACCAGGCGCTCTAAAGTTTCCCGTTTCACACATGAAGACGAGCGCATGCACCAGCAACTACGCACTGTACCTCGCCGGTTGGAACGAACAGGCAGACGAAATAGTGGTTACAGTCTATGCTTCTAAAGCACAAGCATGGATGGGATGGAGGTCGCTTCCCAATGGCTCGAGGCCAACCAAAACGACGTCCCTAGGGGAAGCCTATTGCGCTGTAATTGGTAATGAGATGTGGTTTGCTGGAGAGCTCCGATGGGCAGGCGTTCGGGAACCGCGCATCCTCTGCTTCGATTTCTGCACTCAAAATTGGAAATCCGTTCTCCACCGGCTTCCGAACTGTGACCACCAAGGGTGGTAGAAACAGATACCTGCTTATATGCAGTGACAAGGCTGTCGGAGAAGCCATGCAGCCTCCATATCTTCGAGATCATCGGGGCGTGCGAGAAAACATGTCCATATAGCAATTTCGAGGAAATAGCTCAGATGCCGCACAATGTATGTTGCAGCTTCTTCGAAATGGACGTTAGATAGTCCCATCCCAGACTTGTCAAATGGGAGTGCCGGGCTGGCAAAGACTTTATCTTTTTCCACAACGTCTTGTCTGGACGTATTGCCTGGTATCATGTTAGGGCTGCAATGAGGGGTAGGGAGAAGTGCTGGGGCATTACAGACGGCCGGGCACCCAAATTCGAATCGAATTACCCATCACTGGTCAACTGCATATGGCAACCTTCGTTTGCCACATCAGTTTGATTATCTTGTTATTGAGACTATCCCGGCTAAGATTAAGTTTATCCCGGGTAGGACACCTTAAGTCATCTAATATTTTGAGTACTGTTCCTTGGTAATAGCAGCGTGTACCTCAAATCGAATTCAAATAGGAATGACAAAGACGTTACGATATCTATATCAGATGCAAAAAAGCTTGAAGAAATATATGTCAATAGCTAGTGACAAAAAATATTAGCAGTGACCGGTGCCTTCTTCTCGTGCGACAGTATATTTCATCTCTTGATTCCCTTCCACACTGAAAAGGAAGCACCATAGACCCCCGAAAGCTGTCAAAGTAGATATATTCAAATTGGATATGAGACATAAGCAACGACCAACACAAGAAGGTCTAAGATTCATGAGGAGTCACCAAACGCTATTTAGACCCTGCACGGGCGCGAACTCATCCATCCCCCGCCATAGACCCAACATATGCTGTTCTCGCTGCAAGTGATGCTTTTATTCTTAGAGAACCAAATGCCTGCCTTCCACGAGACCCGCCAAGCACGCGTATAGCCAGTTTGATTTTCTACAATTTCTTGTAGGCACAATCAACCTACAAACACTTCTACACCGCCGGATGTAGCATAGACCTAGGGCTTGAAAGGTTGACGCAAGTGAGCTTCCATAATATATTAGGAACGGGTGCTGCTCAGCTGACACACACACGAATAATCTACATCCCTGGTACATTCTCTCCAAAGAATATACACCGGGTGTCACCGGCGCAGCAATTGAACTAGATACCATGAGTTCGTGAAAATTTATGGTAGATGTCAAGAAACTGTTCAAACCAAGGCTGGCGTCATAGAAGACCTTGAGCTACATCCCTCTCATAATGATGCCATCATTGCGGAACCTGCCCATTCATCCTTGAAGAAATCCTGCGGGCATAGATCTCTTAGATATTGATTTTCCAACACTAAAGTATGTGACCTGTAAAGATATCGTCGACTTTGAAGTAATAGCAGTAATGCAGTGCAAAAACTTAGAGAAATGGTATTGATCGTCAGAGCAATTACCTCTCAAATTTGTCTCAGACCCGCGATTACATTAAATATTCTGAAGCAGAGGAACTGAAGTCAAAACTCCGAATCGAAGCCAATGTTCCAGAACCCTTCGGGAGTTGCAGGAGGGAGATCGCGGAACCGATGACGAGATTTCTCAAGATGATTGCACCGAGATTCCGCCGCGCCTTGAGCATTGCCAGCGAGCACGGCATCATAAAATTTCTTGCAGAATTTACACTCTGCTCCTTGCAAGTTCTCCCTTTCAGTTTTCTTTCTAACAGGCTCCACAAATTTGAACAGAGGCTTCCCCGAAGGGTCCAGCGGTCTTTTTTTATTTCCCGCCATCGCTGAAGGGGTTCCTGTAAAAATTCACCCCGTTATCGAGTTACTTCACAAAGGTGAAACCGGCAACACAATAATCAGACCTAAATGAAACTAAAGATAAGTTGCTCGACTACATAAACTGTTACAACAAGGAAACAGAAATGTTGCATACCAGAGTTATCAATAACCTGATGTGCTTTACCCTCAAGCACTGCATCCAGGCCTCCAGCTGATTTATTCTTTGCTGTAGAGATTTCTGCAATTCTTTATAGAGTCAGTCTTCAGCATTTGATCACAGGAAAAACGGGTAATAAACTAGTCAGACCGATAACACGATCGAGAAGCGATTCTATTTTCAATGCCAGAAATTAGACTAAACGAACTGCTCCAAAAAAGAAAGATCAATGTTGCGGACCAAAGAGGTCACCAGCCTGATCTAATTACCCTCGAATAATGCATCCATACCTCCAGCTGTTTTGTTCTTTGTTAAAGGGACATGAGTCATTGCATTGAAAGATTCCGGTTCAGCCTTAACTTTCGCTTGAGGATCACGAGAGCCAGGCGTCGAAGCAGTAGATCCAGTAACAACCCCAGCCACAGCTCGAGGCAGAATTCCAGGAGTGCTCGGGCCATTCAAGTCAGAAGAAATGGGATTAGGTAAGCTAGCATCTCCCCCTTGTGTCGGTGTCTCCCCAGGACTACGTCTACGAATCTTCGAAGGCTTTTCCGAGCTCGCTTCCAGAGCAGCCTGAACGTGACTTGGATTAAGAATCACAGGTCCAACATCCCCTTTCGACCCTAACCGTGTTTGCAAATAGTTATACTGACTCTTCAAACCTTTGTACTCCTTCGACAGACGGTTCGTCTTCTGTTTCCAGTGCTCGATCTCCAGACGCAAACGTTGAATTTCTTCAGCACTTCTCTGATCACTGTAGATATTCTCCTTCCCGACTCCCAGCTTCACAGACGGCGTCCGAGCCCTAACAGTTTCCGGCGTTATCGGCGCCAGAGCTTTCCTACTCCATTCGCGCTCAGTCAACATTTTTAAATCAATCTCTTCAGAACCAGGATCATTATCACAAACCTGAGGAAAAGTAGACACCGCTCGTAATTGCTCCACCTCCAACCTCAACTTACTTACCTCACTCTGCATACACTCACGCTCAAGCACCCAAGCCACCTGCTGCTCCTCCATCCATTTGAACAACTCCAACTGGCTCTGCAAGTCCCTCTGGTTTCTATTAAAATCTCCCATGGACTTCAATTGCATCCGCTCCAGGCGCTCCCGTCCTTCAGCAAGGCGACGAGAGATCAATGCTACTCTGCTTTCACGAAAATCCTCGCCACCAGGCGGCGCTTGATCCTCCTCCATGGCGACACCGAGAAGAAATGAAACAAGGCTCAGACCTCGTGCGAAAGAGATGCGAGCAGGGAGATGATGAAATGTGAAACGAGGCTCATCAGAATAATGACGGAATGGCGAAGGGGGAGAAGGCACATCCAGCCTGCGAGGCAAACTGTGACGAAAATCTATTTTCAAAAGCTTCATAGTGAAGGGACAACGTCAGGATTGGGGATGCGCCGGGTGTCAGCCTTGGTGTAACGCTGGCCGGGGGTCCCCGGGTGTCAACCTCGGGTATGGTCGTTTAGAGGTTAAGGTAGGAGGCTTGAAAACCGCTCATCTAAGCGCTAGTCGGTCTTTTTCATGTATTTCCTTAAGTGGGAATATTTTTAGCTCATTTTTCAGAAAAAAGAAAATAGTTGTGGAATGTAGCACAAGTGGTTTCATATTTTTTGAAGCATTATTGAATTACTTATGAATTTTCAAACGAGTTATATTATAGGCACCTATTTATGACCTTAGGTCTTTCATAAATTATTCACTTGCAACTCATAAAGAAATGGGGAAAGAAAGGAGAATGATTGGCTCTTGCAATAAATAATATTTTTCTTCTTGATTTATTTAATGATTATAGAAATCAATTTAAGGACCATCTTATGTTCATTTCAGAGTTAATTATTGGGGCGATTCTAAATGCCCGAGTGGATTTCGAGTCACCTACCTCAAGTCATTCCACATTTAGCACAAATCCAAATTCACATGACTATGGTCAATGGAGCCTCTACTATAGTATATTTATATTGTACATTCTAACAAATGTTATTTTATAAGGCATAAATATATATGAAAATCTTTTAACACCTCAAAGAAAATTAATCCTAAAATTAAACAAGTGCTATTTGGAACAAGTCCCTATTTCCTACAAAGTCAATTTTGAATCATTTATATTTGAGAATCATTTCTTTTAAAGGAGATGATATAAAATACAGATACCTATAATTGTCACTAATTACAGTTGAACATAGTTACCATTGTCAAATATATATTAATTTTATTAAATCTTATTCACAAGTAAAAGAGGATTCTAACGTACTTTAGCATGCATTAGTTGGACATTGTATGAATAAAATTCTAACTTTTCAAACGACTATCTTTAGGTGTATCCCAAACCAACACTAGGCTCTCATGTTTTGATTGCGGAAATCTTGTGAATCATCAATATCTAGGTTTTTATATTGCTTTTGGGTTCAAATGTAGGAGTCACATTGTTGTGCTAGTTATAGGTCTTTGTACCTTTAATGAACTATTGAAGATGGCTATGATCTTCTCTTGATTCCACTTCTAAAACAACTCCTCTAAATAACTATACTTCTAAGGCCATCTTCAATGAAACTGAAAAATTGAATAGTATAATAGTTGACCTATTTCCAAACACCACCCCATTTCCAATCTATAGACAACTTTGTTTTTGTGAAGTTGTGGTACAGTTCAAAAAATAGTTGTGACGCGTTATGATTGGTTGCAAGGCTATTAGTATTGCAACTAACCCTTGATCAATTTTGCAATCAACCTAAGGCCAAAAATAAAAAGGTCTATATGACCATTATAGGTCGAAGATAATCTTTCACTAAAAAATTCATAAGTAATTACGTTTCATGTAATAAAATTATGGAAAAATATGCAATCCTTCCAAATTCTATTCTATACATGAAAAAAAATTTAGCACTCAAAAACTAGGTCTCAATAGGTTCGGTAATCAACTCTCCACAATTCTAAGAGCATCTCCACCAGTCCGTTGAAAATGGGCACGCCGCCCAAGGAAATTCCACGCGTCATTTCCTTGTACACATCTCTGACGAACATTCAATCTCCATTCGTTGCCCAACCAGGCTCCTCTATGGATTAGAGATCCAAATCATTTTCTTTTGTCAGTACCATGGCTAAAGTCAAATGGCAAAGGCACGACAATTTGACGTGTTCTGATTGATTTTTGCCACAACTTGGGTTGACAAAATTTAGAAACTTGCAACTAATGGGACACTAAAAGGCTTTGGGGCATGCCAAAACCTTCGTTGGGGTAGTATGGCATGCTTTAGTGGAGATGCTCTAAGTGCACCATTTCCTCCCCTAGAAGCCAACACATTAATGAGATGTAAAAGGCACTCAATAGTGGTCTCCAAGTGCAAGAATCGTTTAGACGATGTCATTACCGGCACTATTCTAAAGTGCTTTACGGAAAAACAATATTTTCGTTGACCAAGCATGAAGGCAACGAACTCAACTAACATTTTCATTCTAATATTGCTTGAAATATATGTGGCCATGCCTGGGGGCCGGAAATGGTGAGTTGCATCATTGGGACGAGGTCAAACCGCGCATTGGGAAAAGTAGAGATGCAGGGGCTTTCCCCAGCATGGATGAGGATGCCCTAACCCCTCCCCTAAGTAACGTAACTCTACTGCTAAGTTCTACCCCCTCAACCCCTCGGTTAACCTACGGACACTTGTCCGATGCACTTCTGAAAGGACCGGAGGTGACTTGTTTTGCAATCTCACTTGGGCTAAGTTATATATGCGAATCGGCCGTGGTTTTTGAATCAGTTTTGCCAGATCGAAGAATTGGAAGAGCGTCATCTGGTGCTTTCAATTCTTCTTTGCGCCATCTCGTCGCTGTGATCTGCAGCACGGATTGTTGCAGATTGTTCAAGTTACAGAAAATCTCCAAAACAGGACTAGGGTTCGGTGCTGCGCGTCGAGATTGCGAAACAGCGATGGAATCGAAACCCTAATTGAAAATCCGAATCGGAAGAGTTTTTTGGTTAGGGTTGAAGGGCACCATCTTCGACAACGGGAGCAGGTTCAGGATCCGCTGCACGCGCAGGTGTCTGTACTCTAGATGCAATGGCTAAGTCGGGGATTTTGCTTTCCCTGCGATTTAGACGCATGTGACCTCGTATAAGCAACGAAGACTCTGCTGTTGCTTATTCAAAAATCATACGATTTTAATTCACTCTGAGGACCCGAAAAGTGCCGACATATTTGCGTTCTTTGCACCAGTTTTGTAGCTCCTCGCTTTGCTTGGAGTATGTGTCGGAAATTTTGAAGGGTTAAACCCTACCTAGACAAGAAACAAATCCTCCGGTGTACGCCCGGAGTAATATTTGAGACGTGGGAGACAAGCAAAGATGTGCGTCCCTTATTATCTTGTCCTCAATCAAACCCTAACTTGCAGATTTGCTCTTAATGAGCAAGTCCGAAGTGCTCCGTAGTGATCAAACGTGCTTGAGAGTTCGAGAATTTTGTGGAAGCCGGAAACTGTAATGGAACTATATTAAAGTACTTCTGGTATATGAATCTTCTAAATATGGGCCCTGAGACGAGGCATTTCTTTTAGAACTTTGTCGAGGAGCAATTGGAACCGGTGTGTCTGGATTTGCTTCAGCACGCTGTTGAGAGGGAGTCAGAGAAGGTTATCAGAAATTTTTAGCATCTTGTTTCTCGTGCCCTGGCGCTGAGAGTCAATCTGGTAGCGGTATTCGGAAATCTTCAACAACTTACCGCCTAGTGTGTTGGCGCAGATACTCCAACTGACTTCATTTGAACTCGGTCCGTTTTAACCGAGGAGTTGATGTGAGCAATGAGCATCGAACCTTTCCGGAGGTTAGTAAAGTTAGTGGCAAGGGCTTTCTATGATGAGGAGATTCCTGCCAAAGGACCAAATCGAAGCAAGTCGGACAAGTCGGATAACAAGGGCATCGCTGTTGTCGTTCTCGACGCTCTCACCAGGTTCGTAAGCTGGACCTCAAACCCTAAAATTATATGACTTGCCGGACGTACCATTGCGAACCTTGTTGTAATTTTCTCGAACGTTGTATATGGCAGGCGACAATGGGTGAAGGAAGAAGATTTGGCCAAAGTTCTACGGCTCCACCCCAAGCAGCTTAGACGCACACTACGAGTGCTGGAAGAGGAGATGCTGGTCATTCGGGAGCACAGACGCGAGGTCAGAGTTCAGTTATCTCTTTGTCTATTCGATCTTAAGGCGATAATTCTATGTCGTCGTTGAAGAGAAGGATTTTATGAATTCGAGTCGAGAGCTTGATGTACTTCGAGTTGTAACGCTTCCTCTCCTCTTGTCGTTTGAACATTCAGCCGTGAAATGTGGTCCTGATGCTTGATTTTTTCGTCTTCAGACAGTGAAGGGTGCCAAGGTGTACAATGCAGCTGTTGCGGCCGTGAGTGATGGTACGCCTGTCGAGAAAGAGGGCGAGGAGAAATTGAAAGTGCACACGCATTCGTATTGCTGCCTGGATTATGCACAGGTTCGTTCTACTGTCCCGTTTCTGCCGAATGGTGAAAGGTCTTACTTTTTTCGTTCTTCGATTCCAAGAATTATCAGGCAGCTGTGCTATCATATGACTTTCTGTTCTAGAAGTGTCCGTTATCAATGTGCATTTTCCCCTGTCTACTGTACTGGGTGTGCATCACGTCAAGATCAAACCTAGAGTCTGAGCTGGTTGGAGTAGAGCAGGTCTATGACATTGTCCGGTACCGGATTCACCGAGCAAGGAAGAAAATAAAGGATGAGCTGGAGGATCGCAATGCCATTCAGGAATACATCTGCCCAAACACTGCCTGTGGACGCAGGTCCTGTTTAAATAATCCCACACTTTCAGGGCGTGTAGGTCTCCTTTTTGTTTTGTTCGAAGCTCGCTGTATCTGCCGCTAATGGTGAGGCATTTCTGAGCTGTGAAGCTGCTTGCGTTAGTTGTCGTACTTTGATTGGAAAATTGGAGAAACGAGAAATGAAGCCCAGCCGAAAGCTCACTTTGTCCCTGCTTGCTGTATTCTCGAATTGTCCATCTGTCCATCTGTCCATTCGTTTCTTTCGGTCGAATGGTCTGGCATTACGTTTGACTCTCGTCGCTGTGAGTCACCTGGTTCTTAAGATGGCGTTCTTTCTCAACTTTGTAGCGGTTGATTCTGTGGTGTGAGTTTTGTGGAAAGTAACTCTGTTGAAGGCTTTGATTACTACTTTCATTCTGTAGGTATTCTTTGGAAATGCCTCGTTTGTCGTTCGTCATGTGTGTATGTGACTATTTCAGGTACTCGGCACTTGATGCTACGCGCCTTATAAACCTTGTCACAGAGCTCTTTCATTGCGAAAATTGTGATTCCGAGCTTGTTGAGGAGAGCGATAAGTTTGCGGTCGCTGCTCCTGCGGACGTTGCAGATGGCGAGGATAATGCTCGTCGTCGTCGACGAGAGAAACTTAAAGATCTTCTGGAAAAGTTAGATGTGAGATTTCACGCCCTCCCCTTCCTCACGAGGATTCCTTTGGGGACTCTGCTTGGCTGCCGATCCGCAGTGCCCCGTAATTTTGATATTTTACGGACAGTACATAGGGACTGGATTGTTCCGGTCGCCTTTTGTGGAGTTGGTCATTGTTGTTGTTGTTACTTCATAATGAGAGTTTGACCTGTAAGTCTCGAATAACTTTAGATTTGTGCGACAAATAGGATGGGGAGATGAATAGAACTCAAGGCAAGATGAGACTAATATCTGAATGGTTAGCCTTCTACTTATACCAATATATCTATGTCGGGATGGTTCTTGGCTTCACTATTTTTTGGATTGTCTCGAGAGCTTTTGTGCTTATTAATGTTCCCAAGAGTTTTTTCACACTCGCTATTTTGGTGATGTTTCCGTACCATCCAGACGGGCAAGGTGCCTATATTTCTGCTCATCTGTACGTGTTTCGCCGCTTGTTGAGGATTGGAGTATCTCTTCTGCTTTGTGCCTTTGTGCCAACGTGTTTTTGTCTGTTGGGGTGGAACAGAAGCAGTTGCAGCCTTTACATGTGCAACTCCAACGTGTGAAAGACTTAACTCCCCCCGATTTTGGGACACTTGTGCAATGGGAAAAGCGAGCCATTGGTTCCATCCGTGGTGGTGGTGAAAACAATGAAGATTCCGTCAAGGCTGCGCATGCTCAAGGGTTGACTGGAACTCCGATGCCATTCTTGGGAGAAACCACGGTATTTTTCGCATTCAGTGAGTTTGCATGTCTTTTTTTGTACGAATGAGTGGAAGTCAGTAAGGTATTTGAATTGTTCGGCAGGGGGTATGTTGAAAGCAATGAGTGCAGACTCTAGGATTTTTGTGTCTTCCTTACGACTGTGTAGTATGGTCCCATTTTCTAACAGCTCTGTTTGTGGGAGCCTGTTTTCTAATATATCTCCGATGTCGTGGAAAGTGTCTGTTCTGAATGTGGTCTGTGATTCCAGTTTTCCTGGTATCTGTTCTTGATGATGAGGCTGCATTCTATCATCGCCTCCAGCTGTTTTGTACCTGATCTGCTGACTTGTGTGAGGGATGGTGCAGGTGGAAGTTGCTTTAGCCGGCGACGTTAAGAAAGAAGAGAAGGATGATTCCGGTGCAGGCCCAACGAAGGTCCTCCCACCATGGATGATACGAGAGGGCATGGCCCTGAACTCTAAACAGAGAGGAGAAGCCAAGGAAGAAGACAGGAATGACGACACTGGTGGTTTCTCGAACGCAGATATCAAGCCTGCTGAAGAAGACAAAGAGACCTTGCAACGGAAGCTTCAGGTCTTGAATCTGGCTTTTTCCCACTCTATACAGTGCATCCCCCATCCTTTTTGGGTGGAAATTTGAATGCAATGGAGTTTCTGATTCCTGACGTTTTTTTAGTTCGACAATGAATGTCAAGGCCTCTGAGAAGGTATTCTTCAGTGCACCCTTCACTTGACCTTGGGAATGCATCCTCACATGGACCAAAACACTTTCCCTGACGCAGGAAGAATACCTTCGAGCGTACTACGCAGCCATCCTCGAGTCTCAACAGAAAGCTTCTCAAGCTGCGGCCGCGACAGCAGCAGCTCCTGAGCCAAATGTTGCGTCACAGAATCCCATTGTCGAAACAGTGGCAGAGGGCAGCGCAATGACCGTTAAGAAGGAAGATGGTGAAGATGATGACGATGATGTGGAATGGGAAGATGCCCCTGCTGCAGGTATTTCTGCAGACATGCCTGGTGGTCCTTTCTGGAAGATACGAGAATCATGGATCTGCCTGCTTCTCATTTAGCCCGTTCTGAGTATTTCCAAGCACTATGAGAGGATTGGTGTTGTGAGTGTGTAATTCGTTCTTAGGTGTTTCTATGTTTCTAAGTTGCGTTCGGTTGGTTTTTTTTGGCGTGTGTTATGAGTTGAGGGTGACAATGTACATGGAGCATCTGAAAGGAGCTAATATGCATTTATGTTGGAGTCCTCACTTGTAGTAGGTGTGATAACTGTTGAGCTTCTTTGATACAATCTGATTTCGTCTTCCGTGAAGTGACAGATGTATCTAGGAACGAGAGCCTCGAAGAACCAGGAGCTTTGCCGATGGACGATCAAGGAGATGGCGCAGGTGAAGTGGATGATGATGATGGTGTGGAATGGGAAGAAGGTTGAAGGCCATTAAGCTGTGCCATTGCAGTAATGTATGACATCACGTTTTTGGCTTTCCCTCCGTGAGGACGCTTTGCAAGACTTAAGCTTCCTCAGCCTGGAGTTGAGCGTTGTCGTAGGGTGGCAGTATGTCAATGGCGGTGCAGATGTACATTTATATATATGCATGCGTCTTGTGATTTTCTTCATCAGAAGACGGTGCAATACGCATATCGGCTCCCTATGCGGCATTTGGCTGTGTCCCCCCAACAGCACGAAGCGTTGATTGTGAGGTTTTAGTGAGTTGAAATTTGGATACTAGGTAATGCGTTGCTGTCTCCACAATATGTCTGCTTCGTGCAGCTTTGAGCTCTTTTAGTTTTTGTTGATTACGATGCCTTGGAATTGAATGCCTTGGAATTGTCGTGAACCTTCAGATTTCTGTACCTGATATAAAGTAAGAGGACCAGAAAGCGTCCATTTACTGCCGAATGGAAATTGGAGGGTGTTGACACAGTTTCTAGTAATTCATCCGTGATAGATGAACGAATTCTGCTGTGAAATACAAAAAGTTTCATAATTGTAGGACCGTTCCACTTCCAGTTGTATTTCAGTAGGCCACCATTTGAGTTCATAGCTGTGGCCGGAATCACATGTCTGAGTTCAGTGATTGGACCGTAATATATCCAATACAAGATCTGGCTGAATTTGCATGGGCTGCGGGAGTCCTCAAACTGCCGCAAACAAATTAAATTGGTTTTAATTGCTCCACCTTTATTTATGATTTATTGTGTGTACTATAGTGATCATCTACTTTTCATCCATTTGTGTGATCCTAATTTCACACAAATATGTGTACCTATACTCAAAGTTGTTTTTAAGATCAATGGCATTAGGAAGGGGAGGTTTGTTTGTTTTTTTAAATTGTTTTGTCACATTGTTACATTGTGTGATCCTAATATTGTGTATTTTTGTACTCAATTTTCTTTGAACATGATGTGGTGTCAACTTATGGAGTCTACCTTGTCACTTCTTCAATTTGAAAGTAACCTTACATTTTCCTTTTATAGGGGCAATTTGAAGAACATGGTCATTTTTAGGACCTTCTATCTCATATGTGTTGCTAAACTTCTAATTGGTCAAAGAATTTAAGTTGGAGGTACATTAGCACTTTTAGAACCTTCTATCTTTTATATGCCACTTTTAGCACCTTCTATCTTTCATATGCCACTTTTAGCACCTTCTATCTTACATATGCCACTAAATTTATAATTGGTCAAAGAATCTCATTTGGAAGTACATTTAATAAACCTCATTTGTTGTAGAACTAGTAAGCAATTGCACTTCAATTCATTAGACAATTGATGTGTGTGCATGCAATTCATTTATTTTGTGGAATATGCCATTACAGAAGATTTGAGGCCTCCAAAGGGCCATTTCAAGACTATTCCCGATTGAAAAAATCAGAATATTGAAAAATAATAATTTAATTTAATATATATTAATTAAATCTTAAAATAATAATAGTAATAATAAATTTGTTTTCTTGTTTATTTTCCTGCTTTCGTAGCCAAGTATTAGTCTCTTGATTGAAAAATGTCAGAATTTTAGCCCCATTTTCATTAATGATGATATACATTTTTTGAAACATCAATTTCCAGTGCCAAAATTAAGACCTACTAGGTTGAGTTATTTGAGGCAATCTTGGATGATCAGGGTCTTTAAAATCACCAAACCATTGATTAAAGTTGCCACCAGAATGAGCAGTAACAACTCAATCAGCTTAAATGTTGAACAATCAACATTCCCATTCCTTGAAATTAAAGCGTAGGAAGATGAAGAGCCTTGCTTATACGCTCAATTAAGGCAAATCTAGGCCTTTGATGGACAAAATAACAGACTGAGTAATTACCAAGGGCAGACAAAATTATAGAGGCAGTTACTGGCACATTGCCATGGTATCCCAAAGGGAGTTATATATCCAAAACTTGGGAAGTATTAAGGTAAACCAGCCTATGACAGGCAGAATGACTGATTTGGTATGTTGGCATTAGCAAAATAAAATCAGATTTTTTTCTAGCAGAGACAACTTTGAGAAATGAAAGAAGCAGTTAAAATTTTAGTTTTTGGACAAAGTAGGAATTTGTTATGAACTTTTTAAGTATTTTTCCAAAACAGTCTGCAGACTATCTTAAATCAATAAAATATGTCTTCATGATGGTCATCTTACCACCTAATGCAGTCTTCAGATTTCCTAACACAACCACAAGAATTTTTAATGTGACCATCACACAAAGGAATAAAAAAAACTCTTTATGATGAGTTTACACTCACAATGTGTAAGTGTCCTATGACAATCATTACTAATTCTATCACAATCACCTAATGCACTAATGTGGGCCACTAACTAACCTAATTAAATTGTAGAAGCAAAATCTGAAATGGACTGTAATGGGGGGTTATGTAGATGTCTGCATTAGACAATTGGCCTGTCATAGGCTGGTTTACCTTATTTGCAGTGGGGTTTTTTTATGGCGATTTGGTGCAAAATTGCACCAAATGGCCTGGCACCAGGGCTTTTTTGGGGGGCGAAATTTCGCCAGACTATCAGAAATTTTACCTATCTGGCTTCATCCCTCCAAAAACTGGCCTCTCCAGTGAAGCCAACAAGGGGATACAAGTCCAAAAAAAAAGCCCTGCCTGGCACCACGCTTATACGAAAAAATGGTACTAAAAGGGTGAAAAATCGCCTTTGAAAATTAAAAAAAAGGTGGAAAATCACCAAAAAACTTCAAATAAAAAAAAAAACTTGGATAAACCGCCAGATTGTGGATGAAAACTGAATTATGGATATGTGATATGTGCTAATATGATATTTTCTATCCAATATGTGGATGAATGTTGAAATTTGGAGCACCACTATAAGATTCAATATCGCCACTTTTGCACTTAATTAGAAATGAAAAAAATAACCCTGATTAGTTGGACTTTTGTCTGATTTCTCAAACAAGCTTGGCTAACTGGTTGCCTAAGTTTTGAACGAATGAGCTGACTAATGAGCAAAAGGCAGAGAGTCTACTTGCTAGTACTAGTCTTATTGTTCCTATTGCCTCTCTGAGGAAATAGTTGTGCTTCTCTAAAAATATTGTGCAAAGTCCTTGACTCAAGGTCTGGAATGTGGAAAAGCTTTGGCAGAAGGAAACATGGTTGCGTCGCAACGTGCTAGTTGCAATCAAGTTCATTAAAAAAAGACACCTAATGGTTTGTATGATTTAGGTTTTTTGTTGCTATGATTATATGTGTTGTCCCTTGTAAAAGCTATAGCATGCGTTGTGGTCTGAAGACACCTCGGGTACCTCACTAACATAACACTGGTTTGTTTTGTTCTTGGTACAGGCACATGTGAGGGTCGCAACTTCTTGGAGCAATTTCTATAGTCATTTAGCAAACCACATATTTCCATATTATGGTGCATAGTTCTAGTACATGAATGTTGACAAATGGATAGACAAACTTGTTACTATGAGCCATTTAATCTTTCATTGCCTTGTCTTTGGAAAAACATGTAATATATGTTTTGGATAGAATCTTGTATATTTTGCACACTTTCTTGCAAATAGTCGTAACATATTCCTTGTTGTACTACATGTCTCAAAAAAAAAAATATAGTGCAAGTTTGTTTATTTGTTTTTAAAAAAATGTGATGATGAGTGAAAAGGACTTTTTTCCATTAGTTAGACTCAAACAAAAGTAGTTTTTGCTTCTCATTGTTTTCAATGACTAGAAAAGCATTATGATTAGTAGCAAATAGAACAATGCCCTTGACAAGAGATGCTCCAGTACGAGCTTTTTTCTAACGTGGCACAATTGCGCCCATGTCAGATTGCGCATGTGGTAGAGTTTCCAGGTTGGGAATGCACTGGGAACTCACAGTCTTCCGTTGGCCTCAAATGTTTTCTAATGCATTTCTTTGGAGGTGAATATAAGTGACCTACTTCTAAATCCAACTCCAATTTTGAGGTTGACCAAGATTTCTTGCATTGGTTAGGATTCTCTAAGAGTTGGATTTATTAGCAATCAAGACTTTCAATCAATCCTTGAAGAACCCAAAGATATTATAAAATTCCAAAATTGAATAATATTGAACAACTACAGAGCAACACCTTTAGAATTTGTACCATACAAATGTTAAAGAATTAACACAAGAATTTGAATGCCTAGTCCTTTAGGAGTTAATGTAAGTGTACCCAAAACCAATCTTACATTCCAAAACAATAATATGTACTATTGTTGTACATTTGATATCCTTATATGTAGGGTTTAAGTAATTGTATAGTGGCAAACTTCTTATTTAGTTGGTTTTAGATATATTTATCTTAAATGTCTATAGTTGGTGATTTTTTAATGGAAAATGGAGTTGTTTGATGTCACTTGTAGTCTATTTTAGCTTCCCATTTAAAATTGCATAGTAAATTCATATGTGGTAATAAAAATTGATTTCAAACAAATTTTGTACTTGTATCCTAAACAACCATTGTAGCTCTATCTTTATTTCTTAATAAACATGTTTCTACTTAATAGACTCAATTAAAGTGATACAAATAGCATCTTCTATCATACAAGATGCCTTCATGTGATAAATCTTCTATATTTTATATTGATTGAAGAAGAATAACATAATATTGGTATTAAAACCATTGTAAATCATTAAAGAGTTTGGTGGTGGTAGCTCTACTAAGTTATACATCACATGACAATAGGAAGCGAATGTAATGTGCTATATGGACATAGAAAGCAAGCATTATGTAATGTTTCACAATCATAGACTTAGGAATTAAGCATTATTTTTGGTCAATTCTTAGACAAAAATGAGTGATTGTTGGATGCAAGGTTGACATAACCCTCACAAAATCTTTGTAAGGGTTATGTCAATGTTAGTCAACCTTTAATCCTATAAAGATAGGCTAGTGACCGTGGAGATAATTGTTATTGGTATAGATTGAATCTTCTACTTAAAAAAATCCAAAAGCACTCATTGGAGGTCAAACTACTATGCAAGACCTTTCTTTTCTACACAAAATTTTCAAGATGAGCATATGGACTTTTGTCTTACATAGAAGGATAATTTGTCATCCATCCGATCACACTATTCCACAAAGTCCTTACAAGATTAACCTCTAAAAGACTAGCATGTGTTTTGGGTTAGAATATAAATTTTGAGCAGGTACTTGTGACTAGAGATTTGCATATTTTAGGCTGAAATTTAATAGAAGGTAGGAACAAGGAATATATTTTATTTGCACTAAATTTCATGACATTTGGAAATGTGAGTTAAAAGTTATGGCCTAATATATTAAATTTTTTCTTGGACGGGCAGTCTGGGCAAATTAAATAAATCATTTTTTTCAGAAACAAAAATTTGAAACTGATTTCTAGATTTATATATACATGAAAAGCTTTAAATCATTCCATTTTGAGCAATGAGTAAAAGTTATGAAGAGTTTTAGTTTGAGGTAGTTATAGATTCTCTATTCTAAAATAATCTTTGAAGCCCTCTATTTAACTCTATTTTCAATATTTTTAATGTCATTGCCTTGATCATTGCCTTGAAGTTCAAAAATGCTATGTCACACTAGATGTTATTTGGGGGCATTGGAGGGTCATTTCAGGCCTGTTCCCCAATCTATTCTCGATGTAGCAAAGTAACGTTGGATTGTTGTCAGAACCCTAATTAAATAAATAAATTGCTTCTGAAATTCAAAAGGAAAATTAAGAATTTATTTATTTAAGTGATATATTGTTGCATAGCTCTGTTGGGGTGCAACGCAACACATTCCCTGCAGTCGGGAACTCACAGCCCTCTACGTGGGCCAAATCCCTTCTAATGATTTGATAGGATAATGTACAAGGAATAATTCTTTCTATAGTGACACTACAGACGAACTCCCCTTTTTTGTATTCAAAAATATTATGAAAGAAGTCTAATTTTTGAAATTCAAGTCCTACTTGGAAGTTGTTTGATGTCACTTGTAGTGGTTCTAGTCTCTCATTTAAGATTGCATAGAAAATTTATACACAGTAATAAAAATTGATTTCAATCAAATTTTACACTTGTGTCCCAAATGACCAAATATTGCAATACATAGCAACAAAGTGACAAAGGATAATTCTGACATGGTATGACTAGTCAGCACATTTTCACGACATTTGAGAATTTTGATATTAATTTTTGAGACATCAAATTAGATGTCTAAACATTTTTTGAAACATCAATTGGTGCACACCATACCCATAGGGAAAGGTTGGCAAAAAATAATTATTTGAAAGAATATGAAAAAGAAAATGAATAAGAAATTGTCAAATCCAACAAGAATAAAAGAAAATTTTCCATCTACCTTCACGAGAATTTTTGATGATTGATGACAAAGTCAAGGAGTTGATTTGTTAACATTTAGTAAGAATGAAGGGTGGAAGGATTGATTTTACAATCCATTGTCTGTCCATGGTTAGACAAAAAGTATGGCATAATTTGAATTAGTGAACATAGTTTTGGACTTGTGGACATTATTTTAGACATGAGGATGTTGTTTGAAATATATGGACATGTTTGTAGAAATTATACTTTAAACAAAAATTTTGCTTTATATATTCCATACTGTTTGTTTTACTTCCTATTCTCCACTTGTATAAAGAGCTTTTCTTCTCATCCATGGTCTACATCCATCCATTTTTTATTTTTGTAAAGCATGCCAAGTGGTTGCCCATTTTCCTATATTTTTTACATCTAGGGAGCGTTTAACCTTAAGTAGTTGCTAGTAACTTTCAAAAACTTACTTGGCCCACAGTGAAATTGGAAGACCTTGTAGACGTGGCACTCACATGTTTTGGGGACATCTTCTAAAATATAACTATATATTTTTTGGATGTCTTACTCAATATAGTTGTCATCTCTAGCATCACGTTATTTTTCCATTGACATCCATACATTTTCTACAACATCCACCAATTTTTTGGCCTATTGCCTCACAGTCTTTGATGTACTTCTGTTTACAAAAATATGTTGAGTTTTTGTCTGACATCACAAAAACTGCATATTTCTTCTAATGCTCTCAATTCAACACAACAAAGCTTCTTTCATTCAAGTATTACATAGTATTTCAATGATTGAGGTTTTAGAGTTCTAAAGAGTGTAAGCAAGTAGAAGCTTTTGTGAAGGAAGGGACGAAGGAAAATAATGGTTGTCTTGGAGAACAAGAAGAACCAGAAAGCTACACTTGACGATGCTTTTGGAGTGGAGTATACTTGCTTATGCACTTCTTTGTGCATGCACTTATTGTAGATGAATTTATAATGATCTAACAATTGATGAAGTGGATGTCAAAGTAAGGTGTAGTGTTAGTTTAGCAAAGTGCACTATGAATCTTGCCTCCTTTACCTTTCTAATTCAATTTGGTGAATGCTAAAGTAGTTTAATAGAGAAGAATCTTAATGATGTTTTGAATTTGATAGGAATTGCAATATTGATATTTATTGAGTGTGTGGAAATTTTATTCAAGGTGTTCCTTGCATTTGTAACTATCAAATAATTAGGTCTTCCATCTGGGCTTCTACAACATTTAGTTGCTTCCTTATTATATTATTTGTGACATTTTCAAAGAATCTCATTGTTAGCCAATCCATTCTTTTTTCTACTATAAAAATGTTTTCATTGAAGGAAAAGGACTTTGGAACTTACCAACTTACCTCAAAAAATGATAACTCAAATTAGTATCTTAAGTGTGCTCCAAATTTTCTTCAATATTTACTACAATTTTATAGTAGTCTATAATTCGGATTTATTACAAAGTGACTGTGATAATGAAGTGTTTTTATTATTATCTTTATACAACACTCTTGCTAATCGTCATTGGTTGATGGTTTTACTCTCTAAGAGCACTAAAGGCCTTCTAAGGATTAATTATTTATGCAACACAATACAATTGTGCTTGTAAACATTTAATTCTCATTTGTTTTTTGAATGAAGTAGTTAAATCTTATACTCTTATCATGAAGTTTGTTCCACCTTGTAGCTCTTTAGCAATGGCTTCTTGGACTTCAATCTCTAGGTCAAGAATGTATTGTCAATTTGTTTGTTTAACCCCTAAAGGTTTTTGACTATATTTTCACCAAAACTGCTCCAAAATTGCCGTTTCTAATACAAGTACCAAATTTTAGAAAAAACAAATTGGGACAAATGTAACCATAGGATATTGTAGTACACTGGTTTGAAAAGATGTGAAAAAAAAATTCAGAAAATTTCACGAGGTAGATTGCAAGATATTAGCATTTAAAGTGACAAAAATCTTTTTTTGCCTTTGCGAAAAAAATGGGCAACTGCACTTCACAAGATCAGATCTTTATGAAAAAAATTCCAAAATGGTTGTAACGCTTTGGATTCATTCTTCAAAGCAAGTTGGCTATATGCTGGAATTTTTTTAGATCATTTGGAATTGTACAACATATAGAAAAAAAAGTAGTAAGTAGAAAAAAGTAGAGAATGATTCAAAATAATAAATCGTTAACCATTTATTTATGGGATTGAGAAATGCCAATTCCAATGGTTGTAATGTTGTAATAAAAAATCTGAACCTAATCTTTTTATTTTTTTTCAAAAATATTGAAAGTTGAAAACTACATATCATACAATAACTTTTTGACAGTGTAGTCAAAAGTAATGAAAATTGTTGGGCCTTATAGCTACTCCTTGGAAAATTGTTATGTTAAAATCTCAAAAAATAAAAGTAAAAATTCCATTCGTAATGAGCTGCCCAAAATCACTATGTTGCCAAAAAACGTACTTTGGTCCTTCAAGGGTTAACCCCTCACTACCGAAGCTCTAATTATGTCAAAAAATAACCTTGCTTTTCAAGTGTTATAAGTCTAAATGTGAGTAAGGTATGAAAATCTCAACCGTACAATCTTGTAGTGTGCATGTTCTAGATGGTGTAAATAAAAATTAGGGTCATTTGACCATATAGGTTGAAAGATTATAATGTTTTAGTGTTGAAAAAAGATGCTGAAATTTGCCTAAAAATACATTTGGAGGTGAAATTCAATTTCTAAACCTACTCAAATGAAAAACTTTAAACTACAAAGTGATTCAAAATAAAAAGACAAACACTTTGGTGAAAAAAAGATTCATTTAATTGACTCATTGCGTTTGTAAAATTGTTTTGAAATGTCCCAAAATAGTGAAAAAAGTAGCAAAAAAACACATCTATGGTTGAACTTACCCTTGCTAAAATGCTTCTCAATGAATCATAACTTCTTGGATTGATATGAAAATGTTACCACAATAACTAGACTAGTATGCACAACTTATCCAACAAAAATGATTGAAAACAAACCTTGTCTGAAGAAGTTATAAGCCGCCGAAGTTCAATGTAATGCAAAAATATCTGCATTTTGAAATTCGAATTGCTCCCAAGCATTCAAACCAACTTGGATTGACATGAAAATTTTACCACAATAACTAGACTTCAAGGGTAGCATAATCCAACAAATTTTATTGAAAACAAACATTGAATGAAGGAGATACAAGCCCCCAAAGTTGCAGCCTTCAAATGCAATTTGGTGAATTCAAATTGAACTTGTGAATTTTGATTGGCTTCCAAGAAATCAATATAGTTGGATTGACCTAAAAATTATACCACATAAATTAGAATAGAGAGCGCAACTTTACCAACAAGTTTATTGAATTCGAACACTGGATGCAAAAGTCACAGCACTTTGAATTTTTTGTGAGGACACTTTTCGTCCCCTGCGACGATGAGGGGTTAAGAGTGTTTGGATGTTTTTATAGAGCGCTATAAGTTTAATGGTTCAACACAATGAGCACTTGATTTTTGTGTCTAGATGCTATTACAAAGCACCAATATTTGCTTTTATTCATGAAAAGGAAATGGTTTGAGGGACCCCTTCTTCTTGGTATTATATGTCATAACATTGTTGTCCAAATAATCAGATTGAGGTTAGTCTATTTTGCCTTTAAATTTTTTAGGTTTAGTATATCTATAAATTGAGCTATGAGTTGTTTTATAATATATTGCATATAATTGGCATGAGATAATTCGAATTTAGAAACTTTTAGTAAATTCATGTTTTCTATATTGCATCTACAATTTGATGTGAAATTGACAAATTTTTCAAATTTTTTTTCATTGATTGAAGTTGTACTTCTTTAAAGTACATGAACTAAATTTTATGCTTTGTACTTTGAAATGCAAAACTTGTTGAGCTGTTGAAGGCTCTTGTGGTGAAATGTACAACTTTATGAGCAATTTTAGGTGATGCACTCTAAAGACAAACACTACTATAATGAATATAGTGTACAAACTACAATGAAGGAAAAATTTATCCTCGTAAAAAAACTCTTTCAGTGGAGATTTTGTGAGGGGATTATATAAAGTGGATTCGCAATCTAAGGTGTACAAGTTTATATTTTCAGAATCTATTTCCATATGAAATTTGAATAAAATTTCTTAAGTTTAAAAAAAAAATGGACTCATGCACCCCTTTGAGAATTCTTTTGAAATGTTTTTCTTCCTACAAAAAAACCGACACGTTGTTGCATTGCAAATGCATACATTATGTAGAAAATTATATGATATATTATTTTATTATATTTTATTTGTAATAATACATAGAGAAAGATGACAATACTTTAAGTGGCTTCAAGATGATGCTTTTTTGCTTATGCCATTTATTAAAAGAAAAAAACCAATTAAGAACCTCATTAGTTTTGGGTGATCTTTCCAAATTATAAAATTTCATTGCTGCTGATTTTAGTTTTCATTTTTTACTTTTCTAGATTTTAACTTCACTATGTCAAATTGCAGAGTTTTTTTAAATCCCAAGATGAAAAACATCAACCAAAATCAAAGCTTGAGTTTTCTTTGTTACAACTACTGGATCGACCTTTGGACCTTGCATTGCGACAAAGGCCTCCACAAAAAGAAGCCGGGCCTTCTCGTTCGCCAAAGCAATGTTATATGGAGAAGCAAAAAGCACAAAAATCTTTTACGTGATGCTCAAGCCTTGATGATCTTATTGTAGATTGAATGTGTCAAGTGCGGCATATGAGATGTGACATTTGAAGGATGTTTCGAGGATCTCAACTACAAACAACATTGTTATATGGTTGAATCTATTGAAGGGAGTTGTGGCCATCAACGTTGGTTAGAAGGGCCAGTCAATGCTTTGACTAAGACAAATTGTGCAAACTATGTTCACTATAAGAAACTGATGTTTTTTTAAACATCACAAAAAACGTGGCTGCGCGTTTTCTTTGACGTGCACATAGTTAGCGTTGATGTCACCTAAAATCCGTTATAACTGACGGCCAAAAAACGTCATGAAATTTGAAAAAACGCGACCGATTTCTGCTTGTTTTTTTGTGACGTCCTACAAAACGGGGTCTTGGAGAGTCACCAAAAGAGGGCACGTGGAGGACAAGTCGGCTCCACGTGAGCGGCTCAAGGGCGGGCAGGGCCACGTGGTTCACTTTTTCATCCAAGGCGTTGGTGACGTGTGCCATGACGTGGACCCCTGAAAAAACTTTTTCACTTGACTGTGTTTGACATGGTGGATGACATAGAGGTAAATGAATCTGACGTTTTTCATCCAGACTATTTTTTCATCCATCTCGTTTTTTTCATCCACACTATTTTTTTCATCCAATCCATTTTTTCAAAAAATAATTGGTTAATATAAATTAAAAAATAAAAGTAAACAACAAAAAAATGTAGAATTCACCAAAAAGTAAAAAAACTTACCATTTACCATCAATTTTATTTTGGTGGAAAAATTACATTAAAATGAACATTTTAAGGGTCATATTTATACCCATTCTTTGTCCATGCTGTGACAAACAATATGGGATAAATAGCCAACATTGTTTGAGACGTCCAACCCGACGTCCATCCATCCATCATTTCTTTTTTTTCCAAAATATGCCACATGGCTGCCCTTTGCTAAAAAATTTGTCCATTATGAGACAAACAATATGGAATAATTAGCCTACGTTGTTTGAGACGTCCAACTTGACGTCCAGCTCAACGTCCATCCATCCATCCATTTATTTTTTTCTAAAATATGCCACGTGGATGCCCTTCTCTAAATCTACTTGCTGACGTGGCAGTTTATGTTGTATGCGACGTTTAATAAAAACATGGCCATATTGCAGTTGACATTGTCACAAACATAGCCATCCACAGTGACATGGTCGCATTTCTGCAAAACACATACATGTTTTCTACAAAACACGTACATGTTTTTTGGAACATCTGACTTTTGAAAAAACACGACAGGTTTGCTGCTAAACACCACCAAAAACGTACTAACGTCGCCGGAAACAGGTTCTGTTTTTTGCTAACGACACCGAAAACGGGCTTTTCTTATAGTGTGTTGTTGTTACTTTTAAACGCATCCTCAAGTTCTTGTAGATGGAGTGACACTGCTCTTGGAGTTATATTTTTAGTAGGCAACTACTAAATCCTAGTCTTTGTTTCTATATTTGGAGTATTTTTTAATTTATTTTTATGTATATGAAGTTGTAGGAAGATAAAATAATATTAGTTTGCCTTCTAGTTGAATTTTAGGGGAGATAAATCTTTGAACTCCTAAAGTCATAAGGCCATTTTCCATCAAAGAACACTCAAAACTGCCGTTTCTATTGCAAAGAGCAAAAAAACTTAAAGATATGCCACATTGAACTACTTTTGGACTATTCAATGAATTATGGACTAAGCATCAAAAGATCATGGGATAATAACATTGTGAGATTTCCCAATGTTTGTATAGATCTCTTGATGCTTCTACTGATCTCTTGATGTTTTAGATTATCTATTGATGACTATTGTGAGATTTCTTGATGACCATTATTAATTATGGACTTTCAAAAGTCCAGAAGTAGTTAAATATGACATAGATTGTTCATTTTTGCATATCAAACTATAGAATTATGTACTAGACTAGCATGAGAATGCATGGAAGAAATTTCAAAAACTTTGCCAATGTAGATTTCAAGTTATTTGCATTTAAAGTGAAGAAAACAATGTTTTTTCAAGAAGATGCTTAGATTGTCCAAAAAACAAGATTGTCCATAATTTTCTCATCATTAGTCCAATTAGAATGATTCAAAGCTTCAAATATAGAAAAAAATGTAATATTTGTGAATTTTTTTAGTTGCCCCTCAAATTGTTTTTTAGACTTAGGATGGCATAACTTTTGCTCCCATGCAACGATTAAAATAAAAATTATACTCCCACAAAGTTAATCTAATTTCATATCTTCAAATTTTTTTGAAAAATCATGTCAAATATTGAGATCATACAAGCCTCCTCGAAATGCCAAGAGTCCCTGTTAGAGACTTTGGAACTATAGGAGTTAAATAAAGATAAGGGGTTATATGGTTAAATATGTTGGCCAATAGGTTTGGAGGCTCACCTATGTAAAGGAGAGGTATGAATTAATCTATGTGGCTTGAGTATCTAGGAAATGACTTGGGAAATTTCCCCAATGAAACTTGGAAATAGTGTGGAGTTTGGATTTGGAGAAATTTTAGACTGAAAGTGGAAAAGGAGACCTTATGGTGTATGCGGAATTTTGTAATGAAAATTTGAAGTGTTGAGTATCATGATGTTGTGTTTCCAAAAAGTCCTCACTTGCTCCAATTGAAGTTGTCATTCAAAGTTGTGCTAATTTGAATGGAAGAAGGTGTACTACCTTCTATGTAAAGGGACAAAATTTTTGATGAGCCATAAAAGACGGAAAGGTAATTATTTGAATAACAAATTTGAGAAAGTGTAGAAAACTGTGTTAGCTTTCCATAAAGTTATCACTCATTTTATTTGAAGCTTTTATGAGTGAATTATGAGTGTCAAAACAAAGAAGGATTTTGTTGCCCTCAATTTTAAGGACTGGAATTTTAGGTGATCATAGAAGTTGGACAAAGTGTAAGAATGATTTGAGATTTGGAGAGAGTAGAGAATTGTATTAAGTTTTTAGAAAGCTATCACTCATCTCATGTAGACTCTTGAGGCAATGGTGGCATGAAATCTAAATTTTATTAAGAAGTTGTGTGTTGTGGCTTGTGACTTTGTTTTTCTTTGTAAACATTTTTCTTGTGGGCAGCCTGGGTTAAACCATTGCTTAGCCTCATTTTATGTCGTGGCAAAAGAGTGATGTTCTTTGCCCCTCATAGTCAAGATTTGCTTCATTTTACAGTGAGGTTGGATTAATGACCAATTGACCATAAATTTGAAAGTTTAGGAGCTATATTCACCAGGGATATCTTGTAGTATGTCATCAGTTCTATCTGTTATGTATCCCATGGTTTCTTATTTCTACCTTGATCCGTGAGCCAATCTAGAACCCAAATATGATAGGCCAATAAAGAACAGTTCCACGATGAAGTAGGAGATTTGGCAATTGAGTATGAAGATTTCACACAACTGCAATTTCTTTTGTTTTTGAGCCAGGATCCCCATGATTTGCCAAAGCAAACTTCTCTCTATTCAACAATGTGTACTTGTATAGTTTTACACAATGTAGTTTGCAAGCATAGTTTTGTACAGCGTGGGTTGCACAACTTTGCACAATTTGTCACTATCCACTCAAAACAGAGCCATGAGCAACAAACCCTCAATTGCTCAATTATGCACAAATTAAACTACCCTTTTAGTTGCTATGTCTTTGGCGCAAACCCAAAAATCTTCTATTCATCATTCTTTTCCTTCGGCTCACATCTTTCATTCTCATGAAGCAACTCTCTCTGACTTAGGTTTAAATCTTGCAGGTTCTTTTTGGTGTGGTGCACTGGAGCTTTCTTTTGGCACGGTACAAGTTTTCCATCTCCTAAACCAAAACTAAAATAATTGTAATATGGATATTGTATATGGAATACATGTAATTATAGTGAAATATACATGATTATAATACAAAACAACATATGGATACATATTATATGTGAAATACATATTGATATAATATGGTATGATGAATTAACATTATATATGGAATAGATATGGTTATAATATATAATACAATACAATGTATAAGTATACAAGATATTGACAATGTTATATTAATGACATTAGTACGGATACAAATACATATACTTTGCATTATCCCATATTGATTGCAATCTCGCAACTTCACAAAAATATAAATATGGGGGGTATTCAATTATTTCACAAGCAATCTATACCTTAATCTCTTAAGGACCAACAGAACACAATGTGTTTTCTTCAAATTTTTAATTGAATATTCTTGGGAGGATGAAACAGATTTTAATATTTTATAATTTAGGATCTTATAAAATAATAAGTTGACATCTTTTTATTTTTATTTATTTTCAAAATTTCAATGTGAGAAGTATTTTAAAATTATATTTAGAAAACATAGTCTAATAAAATAAAATGCAAACATAATATTTTTCCAATGAAAAGAATAGTAGGGATGGAAAAAAAACTTTGTTGGAAATTTCTAGTCTTTATTTTGCAAAAACAAACTGTGCTGGAGATTTTATTTTAAATTTGTATTTTTACCAATTTAAAAAATACAAAGTTCAATTTGGTATGATTAAAAATAAAAAATAATTAGAATGATTCCAAATTTTGGAGATGTTCCAAACAATATGCTAATAATATCAATTTTTAACATTTAAAAATCAATGCATATACAATTTTTTCTTAAATTTTGTAGGATCTAATTTGACCAGTTCTAACTTTGCATACCTTCTGTTTGAAATTGAACACATTTTTAAAAAATTTCAATATTTAAAATTTAAAAAATACTAAATTTGCCTAAGATTCCAATATAATTTTTTTGGGGGGGTGCACGGGGAGTTCACTTAGAGTATCCATTAGAAACCATGTGCGAATAAAACTTTGGACCCCCTATATACTTTTTGAATTCTAAATTTAAAAAAAAAATATGAATAGATTTTTTTACTTTGAAAGTTTATTTTTGGAATTATTGATATTTTTATTTGTTAATAATAATTAATCACAATTTTTTTATTATATTATGGGCCCCTTCTAAACACACTTACGCTCCCAATGTTGGGAACTTTGGCATCGGGGAACGAGCTCTAGAAACTCCGGAGAACAAACTCTGGGAACTCTGGAGAATAAAAATTGGAAACGTCGTTGAATTGCGTTGCAAATGTGTCTCGGGTTGGTCTTGCAAATGTTGCAGCCATGGTATTGTCAAAGAAGTCCTGTAGAAGCTCGGACATGCGTTTACTGTAAAAATCGAGAGTTGGATTTTAGAGATTAGGGTTTCATTTTCTTCAACAACGGAATCACTTTGTGCTGCGTGTTAAGGAAAACAATGCAAGGGGAGTGAATCCGTCTGGTAATTTGCAAAAAGCCAACGATTTTGAATGACAATTCCCAGTCATTAGCTTGTGTGAGCTCTCAATTTGTCACTTGGGACTCGTAGAATTATTTTTCTGGAAATTTGCAATTTAAAGTTAAGAAAAGTATACAAAAAGCCATAAAAAGAGTGTAGAACCAAAATTGGGTTGTAACATACTCATTATAGTATTTGATCTAGATTTGTGTTTAGACTTAGAATCCCACCAAACCTAGCCTAAAAATAGATAAAAAGATATGAATCGGTTAGAATTGGAAGATTTGAGTCACATAGCCCCAAAAGGGCTAAATCGCACCATGAATGTGGCAATTCATGGCTAAGTCGGTCTGAGGGATCCACAACGAGGCCATTAGGTCGGGTCCTAGAGTTAGGTTTAGAATTCCCCAAACCCCGATTGTTAGCATGCAGGAGCCACTGACACAAGACCGGGCCCGTGGAGGAATCTACAGCCCAAGGATGGTGTCCTAGGATAAATCCTATGCCAGGAGTCCAACGACAAAATCGATTCGTCAAGATTCCTCTATCTGCAAAAGATTCCCGCACCATCACTAATTCAAGGAGATGGCCAGTTTCATCTCCACTGACCAATTGTGCTAGGTACGAAAATGCACCTACACTTCTTTCACATGACTCCCTGAGAGGTCACGTGAAAAATCCTGTCATCTTCCGACTTGCAGAAGAACCTTTTGCGGGTGGTCAACCCTGATAACCTCCAACGGAAATTTCATGGAAATTACCCATGTTGCTAGAAAATCTCACTAAAAATTAGACTAGCTTTTTTTATGTTAATAATACGCTCCGTGAAGTTTCACGACATTCCGATAGCGGCAAGTACCTGAACCGGCGAGATTCCTCGGGAATTAACCACATGGCGGGGTCCCTGCTGCGTTGACCGGCATCCCGGGACCATATGATGGCAAAACGAAGTCAACCAAGAGTCTTTTCTGACTCTCTCGCACCTACCGGAGACCCTAGGCTATTTACATTTCTCAAAATAGGAGACCCCCAAGATCTAGGATTTTACCACGATTTGGTTTTTAAACTAAATTAGCCTACGATGGTTTTTTTGGCCTCGGTATGGGGCGAGGGGGGCCGTGGATCAAACACGGCAATCTAGAGCCAACGGCGCAATCCGTTTGACGTTTGGAGTTAATCTCCAAAAGTTAGGAGGTTGGTCCAGCGTAGATAGATAAAAGTAGTTTTTAGGGATTAAGATGAAAATCTATGAAGATGAGGATGAAAATCCAAGTTGATAAGGTTACCTTAGAACTCTTGAGGGAGGGGTGGGGCCTTGGAAACCTATTTAAGGTCCCCATTTTTCTCTCTAGAACACCCCCAATTCTTGTTTTGGGTCCGGGGGTCCAACTTATGCTGGGAAATTTTGGCGGTTTAGCTAGAAAACCTCTACGGTGTTTTTTGAGCTCTTTTGGGGCTCCATTATTGTTGGAATTCAAGCTTTGAAGTTCTTTGTGGAGTCCTTCTACCTTATTGTGGGTGTCATTCGGTTCTTTCTCTTCTTGTTCACTTGGACTAACGGGCTCTTTTGTTAAGTATCCTTGGGTTGATTGTACTAATTCTAAAGATACCCCCCACCGTACCTTGGCGATGCCGCTTTGGGGGGCCTTTAGTGTGGATTGTTAAGTGCTTACATTAACCGTTATCATACTAACCCATGCATGTCAAGTGGCACTAACCTTTGGTAGCATTCTTGTGTTAGAGTGACCCCATTTGGGAACTAACCTTTGTGTAAAGTTGTGTTCACCGTGTGTGGGACCCCTATACACGGCGAAGCTTTAAACCTATGAGTGTCAGAAGTCTTAGAGTGTGTGTTAAAATTAGGGCGGCGGAGCTTTGAACCCCCGGTGTGTCTCCAAGTCCTAAAGTTGGTGTTAAAACCAACTTGGCGGCAAAGCTTTGACCCTCCCAGGTGTTTAGTTCCAAAGTCTAGATTCCAAGACTTTTGTAGAAACATCCAAAGTTTAGCTTCCAAGATAGGTAGGGCCCTTTACGGTTAATAAATTGAGTGTTCAAAGTTACTCTCTTTTAGCTTAGAGAAAACCAGTCCTTTTGCTTAGAGAAAACCCATTTTTTTAGTTAGAGAAAAAAATCAATTTTAGCTTAGAGAAAATTAGTCCGGTCCAACCATAAAGGGGGGGTCGTCTAGCACGTAGTCGGGGTCGTCCAAGCCAGTAAGGGGGGTTGTCCGGCCAGTAAGTCGGGAACCAGGTCCAGTCCAGGGGAGTCGGAGACCCAAGCCTAGTTTAGGGAGAGCTCGGAGTCCAGGGGAATCGGGGACCCAAGTCCAGTCCAGGGAGAGCTCGGAGTCTAGGGGAGTCGGGGAACCAAAGTCCAGTCCAGGGAGAGTTCGGAGTCCAGGGGAGTTGGGAAAAAAAGAACTTGGTTACCAAGACTAAAAAATCAGATTCTACAAAAATCATATACTAGACTACTTAAAGTTAGAATCTGGGTGGGGAGTCGGGCCCGTTTTCGAAACAAAAATCGGACAAAGTAACGGTCGAGAGGAGAAAGGAAGAAAAAATGAGGTCCAAATCTGGCTAAGCTCTACGTAAGAAAATCGTCCGTCCCAAAACTTGCAAAACCACTCAAAGATAGAAGGAGGAGGAAAGGAGGGGATGGCTATATGGGCAACATAGGTGAGAGTGACGATAAATAGTGACCTAGGTTTAGCTAAGTAGGTGTTAGGAGGAAAATCTCGAGAATTTGTAGTGGCCATTAGAAGGCGGATTAGGATGACACAAAGATGGGGTAGTGTAAGAGGGTAGGAGAGACATTAAAACCTCCTTGGGATTTGAATCTATAGTTGTAAGACATCCATAAAAGTTTAGGTAGAATAGTGTTAGTGTAGAAAGAGAGAAAGGGAAAGAAAAGGAGAGAGAAAGGGAAAGAAAAAGAGAGAGAAGGAAAGGAGAAGGAAGGAGGAAAAGAAAGAGAAGGTTTAGATCGCACGGGGTCCTAATTTTTGAAACATAAGCGGTGAATGTGGGAAAGATTTTCCCAACCCAAGGACCACCATGGAGTATGGAAATGTACACACGGATGCGGACGAGCGTATTTTCGACATCGGCAGTGACGAGGTGAGTTCTTGAATCAATACTTGGTGTTTTTTCTTCATTAGCATTGATTTCCTTAATTAGCCCTTTTTACATGAATAATAAACCATGATAAGTAAAGGTAAAATTAGAAATAGAAGTTACAGTTAGAGTTAGTGTTAGGAGTAAAACTTAGAGTTAAATTTAGGAGTAAAAACCTAGAGTTAATTTAGGAGTAAAACTTAGAGTTAAATTTAGGAATAAAAACCTAGAGTTAATTTAGGAGTAAAAACTTAGAGTTAGTGTTAGGAGTAAAACTTTAGAGTTAAATTTAGGAGTAAAAACTTAGAGTTAGTGTTAGGAGTAAAACTTTAGAGTTAAATTTAGGAGTAAAAACCTAGAGTTAATTTAGGAGTAAAAACTTAGAGTTAAATCTAGGAATAAAAAGTTAGAGTTAAATCTAGGAGTGAAAATCTAGAGTTAAATTAGGAGTAAAAACCTAGAGTTAATTTAGGAGTAAAAATTAGAGCTAATTTAGGAATAAAAACCCGAAGGTAAAAAATCAAACCATAGAGTCAAAACTGAAAGTAAAGGTTAGAGTTAGCACTCGGGGGGCAAAATCTAGAGTTACAATTAGAAGTTGGAAATTAGAGTAAAAACTAAGCTTAGGGTTAGCCCGTAGAGTTCAAGCTTCCGAGAGAAGTGTCAAACCTCAAAAGATAGTTTTAGACATTCATGGAAGGAACGTAAGGGTTCCCCTTTCATGTAGTTAGGGACGTTAGAAATGACGCCAACTACCCAGCCAACCCTAGACATAGGATAGATAGTTAGGGATTTAGGATCTTACTATCAACCCCGGTCATTACAGTTAGCCTGTTAATTATCCATGCATTTCTAGTAGTTTCGCTGCCATCTACGACACTTAGGAGACGTTAGCAAAAAAGATCCATTGCTTGGAAGGCACAGTGGACCACGCTCACAATACCCCCATATATTTAAAAGGTGGATAAAGGCATAGAATCTGGTCGGTGTTTGCCTGATTACCAAGGGTGAGTAATATTGCGCCCACAGCTTGTCTAAAAGAAAGTGGTATATAGGGGCATGCAATCCAGTTTCGTCAGCTTGGACTCCATCTAGGCATTAACAATAAGTTTCTTGGTGTTGCACCTCTTCTTTCACAATTACACAACAACACCAGGCTTAAATGCTTCCATAATGAGCAAGAGAATATGAAAATGTTGGCGGCAAATGTGTCTATAAACTCCTCCATTGTGACCTCGGTGCTGATAGCTTCCCGTCTGCCCACACATGTGTATATGTTTGTGTTCATGCTATTCTTGCTGGATTTTTCTTCATGTTGCCGTTGGTCACGCATGGAGGGAACAATTGGTGAATTTGCATAGAAAATTCTCGTGTGCGCCATGGGGCTCTTGTTTCTGCCCAGCCTAGTGTTTGTGTTGTTCATAATAGTGATTGTGTGCCTTACTTTAATTTTTCTGTACAAGTTGATATGAATTCAAGAATATTAGTTTGAGATAAATGGGCCTTGGGACAAGGCCAAACTTTGCTTTGATCTGGATTGACAAAAAAATTTTGGTTGTTTGTTTGCCTCAAAAACTTGTGATGGTGAATGTGATTTGTGTGTTTGATGAATTAGATATGATGGTAACTGTGATGGTGTATCTAGAGCTTGTGTATTTTGACGGATGCCCACCTTTTATGTTAAAACTTTCATTTTGTACTTTGTTTTACATCTACTAGTGGAAGGGCTTAGCTACTCAAGTTTGGAATGTTACAGGCTCTTGTAGTCTGTCGCATGTTTCTACTAGGCAAATTTGAAACTTGCTCTCGTGTGTATGTCTGCAGCCATCAAGGCTATTTGAGGTTGAATTATGAAATTGTGGGGGTGGTCGGTATAGGGGTTTTTTCATTCTCCATCGCGAGGTTGGTCCAACAG
The DNA here is from genome assembly GCA_951230915.1 of Antitrichia curtipendula. Lineage (NCBI taxonomy): Eukaryota > Viridiplantae > Streptophyta > Bryopsida > Hypnales > Leucodontaceae > Antitrichia > Antitrichia curtipendula. The sequence goes on along the minus strand of OX579640.1, from coordinate 23,157,259 downwards.
ATGTAAATAAGCCTTCAGTTTGGTATACTAATCAAATACTTACAAGGTTCTAGGCCAGTTTTTAAAATTAAAGTGAACATCTGGGTGAGATTGTAGACCATTCATATTGCTACGGTAATGAGTAGTGGGTTGTTCAAAAGAGACCTCTATATGAAGGGATGTCATAGCTCAAGACTTGTGGTTTAACCTTTAACCCCTAAATGCCCAAGTTTTGTTATTGAGCTTCTAAGAATTTGCTCTAAATTGAACAAAAAGTCAACAATTTGATAAGTTGTATCAATTTTTTTGGAATTATAACCATACAAATTCAAACTAGAAATGTTAAAGGTCACACGATAGAGAAAGAAAACTCAACAATATTATTTATGGATTGAAAGATTATAATGTTTGTTCACGAGGGTGTTAAAATTGCGAAAGTGATTCAAAGACTTTCAGTCTTCTTTTCACACATCAAATCTAAAAATTTGGTCACCAAAAAAATATGAGGATAAAGGGCCTAACATGCATTATCCCAATAAATTTATGGTTTCTCAAAATCTACTATACAATTCTTTTAAATTAATTTCTAATGTAATTTTTTCTCTAAGATCTAGTATATTTGAGGCTTATTTCCAAGAGCCTTCTACACTACAAAAAATTAAGATTGCAGTGGACACCCTTGCACAAAATCTTACTAGATAGAAAAATCATAATCAATCATTTTCAAAATCAGATTTTGATGCTAAAGCTAGACTTCAAAAAGAATTTGTCAGAAATATAAGCTATTAAATATAGCAATTTGTTTAGGTTTTATTTAACTTAAAAAAATTGTGGACACCAAAATTTGGTGCCTCAAGCATTTTGGAGTTAAAAGACGAACTTGTGACCTTGAAAATCATCTCTTTTCATTGTTGTGTGAATCATTGACTTAAGAAATAGCAAAAGCACTCATTGGAAGTCAAACCATTGTAGAAGACTTCCCCTTTTCTCAACATAATTCCAAGGATGAATAGTTGCACTTTTATCCTATTAATTGCTAATAGTTGCTAATGCGCTGATCTAATTTTTTGCCCTTAACCTCAGTCAAACGGTGGGATCTCAAAAATGTCGCTTGCAGAATAGGGTACTAACGTTATATTTATATAGCATGGCACTTGCAAACACCGTCACTATCCCAGGTTGCAACCTTCAAGTAGTAATACAGTTTCGAACTATTGTCTTGTTTTCGTATCTGAGAATTTTGTGCTCTGTACCGACAAGTTTAAAAAATATTATGAGGGTTCAGGGTTCTAGCTTAAATAGAAAGCTTATCTTCATCCTTCTATGGTTAGGTTTGCAATGCTCTTATAAAACTTCATTTCTTCAATAGCCCCGAGTGGCATTCTACGTGCTATCTTGTGATTATCATGTTCTGATGGGTTCTTAACATTGTCATAAGGTGAAGACCTGCTCGTGGGGATGTTCTCAAGTTTAGTTAGTTTTATATTTATTTTTGTTTAAAAAATGTCTAAAAAAACATGTTCCAAAATTTTTATGTCATTAGATTTTAGTAAAATGACGATAGTATTTCTAGTTCTTTAAATTTAGTGCAAAATGAATTAAAATCTGCTTCTAATGATATTTCTTTATTAACTAAAAATAATAATGAATTAAAATTAAGATTAAAAAAAATTGAATTATATGAATCCTATTTCCGTGATGCAATAACAAGTGGAATAAGATGTGGTATAAAATTACACGAGGAAAAAGCCACTTTAATTATGAATAAAAAATTGAAAGAAATAGAAGATTTAGAAAATGAACTGCATGAAGAAAAGGAGAATTCTAAGAAGGCAAAAGAGTTTTGTTTTTTTCTTGCATATTTCAAAGTTTTGAATTTTTTTTAACATTATATAAAAAAATATAACTAATTTTTTGGTTGTTTTTCTTAGGAACTTTCTTCCCTAAAAGAAATTATTTAGAAAAACGCTTCTTAGTTGTTATCAAGGGCAAAATGACTGGAGTTCAAATTTCTGGGTGAAATTGATATCATGTGCCTGAGCTGGTTAGCTGAACAATTCTTAGGTCAACTCTTTCCTCACGCATTACCAAGCTGCATTATCAATGATTTTACAGAGCCCAGTTCTCTTATGAAAGCATGTATATGGTTAGAAGGCATGGAAGAAACACTTGCATTACGGAAAGAAACACTCGTAAGCGCGTACATGCTGCAAGACCTGCTTGATGACTGTTGGCGGTTCAATAAGAGCTTGAACAAGGATATTCTGAAAACACATTACAATTTTGTCAAGGAACTCGAATGCTTCACATTAGAATGCAACACCAAACCGCAAGTTCGGGACTTTATTACCTTTGTGCTTCTATACATTGCTGTAATTTGAGGTAATTCAATTACAAGTTCTGATGATGGATAAAAAGTATTGTATGTGCTATGTACCTGCTATTATATTGACATTGCGGAGCAAATGTAAATGAAGTAGATGCATAGTATGCTGGAACTTTGTGCTTGCCACTGCATTGCTTCCGAGAAGCCAAGTTTCATCAAATTTTGATCCCCATTGAATTTTTGGTTAGTTCACTTTGTTATCTTTTAAGCAATGGGCTTGCAGCTTGTTGGTCCCTCTTTCCGGTGGACTTGGCGTCTTGATTTGTTTTACTCTTAATTTTTGCCGGTGGGTCCTTCTCCCGTTATACTCATGTGTAGGCATAGGTTTTGCACATCACAACGGCTTCCTCGTCTCGTTTCTCGGATTGCACAAAATGCTGCTGCAAATTGACATGAAACGACACTCTTTATCCCAAGAACCGTAATCCCTGACCTGTGATCGTAATTTTCCACGTTAGAATTGTTTCCTCTTCAGAGTCTCCGAAATTTGACAATTTGGTGGGGTTCGTGTTGCTTTTGCAGAGGTGGGGGAAAAATGGGTTTAAACACCATATTCATTAAAATGAGAGTTTTCCATTGAAATGAGAGGTTATTTTTAAAAAAATCAACAAAAGGTTTTATGTCAATTTAGCTAATATTGAAAGGTTTTCTGTCAATATAACTCGATTCGAGTTAAATTGATCCTAAACATTTCAATATTGACCTAAAATTGAAAGGCTTTACATCAATTCAGATCAAAACTCTCATTTTAATGGAAACTGCTGATTTAGGTTGAGATCAACATGATTATTTTGAGAGGTCTCCAATCTCTCATTTTAATGAATTTGGTGTTTTTACAATGATGTCCTCAATTGTCACAAATGTGCACTTCAATACTACTTTAGGTCGTCGCTGCCTCGAGTCATGAGCTTCTTGCAGTCATTCTAGTCACTACATCCATCGCTGGTACTTAGCATATCATTTTTAGCACCTCTGATTAGTGCAAAGTGAATTAATGGCGTTGCCCGAGCTGTCTTCCTTGTTATTGTGTTTTCCATTAGCTTTCAGTTCCTTTCTTTTTAAGGCAATTATGTATGCACATCTGTGAATTTTACGGTTGTATTGGGTGAAATTGGCAGATTTTTGAAAGTACTTGCTAACTAGTTGTGGGAGTTCTGGGATGAGCAAATCTCTTTCCTTCGGTTTTAAACGATTGGATTGATCCTGCGTCAGCAGTTGGGCTAGTAGTTGCGATGCATGCTGACAACGGGGCACTAATTCATCATGACCGTATTCACAGGGAACTCCAAGATGCTTCCATATTTTTTTACAAGTGGGATTATGTTCCGCCAGCAGGTGACCACCTCTACGGTCACCTTCAAGAAATACCACTTCCAGGATTGTCCTCCTCTACGTGGCCACTACCAGATATGTCTACATCAGAGCCATTCCGAGCAAAACTACATCTAGATTTCCGTGCAGCCTTGAAACCGACCACTGGATCTTGCCGCTCTCACTGCCAGTGGTTTGTACCCTTCATGGTATTTGTAGACCTTTTCGCTGCAGCAAAGAACCAAATCCGCTCAGCAACTATGTTCACAAACACGAACTTAGACGATCGAGTATTCATAGACATTATGGACGTTGGCTAGTCGTCTAAGACGGTGGTGACGGAAGAAATCATCAGGTGCACTGTCTCCTGCAAGAGTGTTGTCTTTAGGTACCACATTGGTCATCAAACTTTGTATGTCAATTTATTTTTTACTCAAGAGCGTGCAGTTGGACAAGAATGGGTGCCAATGGAACATGAATCGGGGACCGAAATCGTTATCCTCCCCTGTGTAGTTATGGGCTCCAATCCCCTTGTTTCCCTGGACTTTAATGTTGGCACTGACTGACCTATCTCGCATTTGCGATTGGAAGTGCAGATTACAATGGGAGAAGACGCACCCACGGAATTATGTTTCTTTGTTGGCGAAACGAGAAGTGAGGACCGGAAGATCAATAGATGGAGGGAGAGTACCGTGACTGTCGCAGAAGTTCTTGCTCCTCAATCTCTGAAACTAAGGATTTGTGATATTTGAAAGTATTTATAACTTTTTCTAGCACCATGGTGTCCTCAGCTTTTCTAAGTGTCCTACATTGACAACTCTACCTTAGGAGTCATGTAACCAGAAATTGACCTGTGAGCTTCATTTCACTGGTTGGGCTTTTCCGACATTCCCGACGGACAATTCCTTTGTATGTAGACCGGATCTGTAAATTACTGATTTTTTTGAGAATATTCTGCAAAAAAGGTTTAGGAGGGACGGCGTATATAGAATGTTTAGGCTTTGCAATATTAAAAAAATTATTCTCTGGCTTCATCGTTGTTGATTTGACCTCGCTTGAACCTCAATTTCTTGAGGTATTATCCATTTATATTAATGAAGACATGTGTTAGTGTTTTGTTGCTTTGCCTTCAGGAAGCTTGAATTGCTATATAGCGGTGTGTGTCACATTGTATGAATTCATTTGATAAAAACAAATTGATTTTTTGACTGTTGTGCATGGACTCTTGTGAGAGATTTCAAAAAGAAGTTTTGCTATAAAAAGTAGTTTATAAATGTTTTGGCTTTACTACACTGGAAGATGAGCCTCTTTTTGCACATTCGGGTGACAACAAGGTTCCATGAGGACTGACATTTTGCTGTGGTTTTCAAAATGGCACACTGGTTCAGGCTTTCCTGTTGCTAGTGCATGCTGCAGGCAGTTGACAAAGGGATGGAAGCATTTCGGTAATATATTCCAACCGGCTTCAATAACGCCCTGTAGAACTTATATGAGATCCTCTAATCTCGTCCTTTGCCAATGTATAACACTTTCTTTGATCATGTTTAGAGAGTTTGTCATCCTCACTAACAGTGGTGGAGTCCTTGGATTTCACGCCATGATCGGTAGTAGTAGTGGTGTCCGCTTAGAGTCATTATCCTGTAGAGCTAAGAACACACTCCAGAGAGCAATGTCAACATCACTCATATCCTTCATGAGGAGCTCGGCAATCTGAGCAAGGGTCAAGTTATTTCCAGCAAATGCTGACTCTATTTTTCGAACAAGGATAATCTTGAACTCACAAATAATAATGGGCCAACACTTGGAAAGACGCAAATGTGTAGCCGACCAGAGCTTCCAAGGTGGAGCAACGCCTTGTCCAGCTTCTCCATGTGGTTCGTGATGAACACAAAGATCTGTCCATCGCTACAACATGACCACAAGTCCTTCAGAAAATTTGGAAGAGTAGACAGTGTTGAATTTGTTCGAGTCATTCTCTTCTATGACATCATGTAATTGTCGCACGAATTCAGGATATTAGCTTGTGCCAAATGTCAATGTGACATTTGAAGGCAGTATCACTGAATATGACCAAGAAGAATGTTAAAATTGATCGTTAAAATTGTAGATGAAGTGAATGTGAAAGAGTGGATGAACAAGCAAAAAGGATTAGTGCGCAGAGGTGCAATTTTAATCATGTTATCATGCGTACTTGTTGGTCTGTGCTTTAAAATGAACTGTGCATTCTCAGTTAGTATGTTTAAGAGATGAAGCTTTCACAATGTAGAACAGTGACCTTATCATTTCTGAAAGCAGAGCCTTGCTTCCGGAGTTTGAATGGGATCGTCTCAGTGATTGCTAGTTCATGCATTGCAATTGTATTATTTATTTCAATGTTATGATACATGTTTGGTTAATGTAAATGACTAACCAAATCCTAGTGCTTTTCTTGTAGGGCCTAGATCGCTTCCGTTCCGTTATAGGCAACATCAGTAGATACCCCGAGTTTCTTGAGCATCGATAAGGCGACCATAACGTAAACATGGAGTTCTCAAATGCAAGTTTGCACGCTTTCAGTTTGAGTCTTCCAGTATAAATCAATTGTTCGACAAGTGTAGATCCTCGACGGTTTGAAAAATCCGCAGAGAGTTCTTACCTAAGATTAGAATTTTTTTTCAAGCGATGTACACAATATCCATCGGTAGAAGAGATGAACAAATCATGCGAAACAATCTGAAGACCACAGATTTGCTATCACCTAAGGGCCTCTCACCTTGTTGAAGTAAAAAGATATACTATAGAACTCAAAATTAACTTGCACTCCCCTATTTTATATAAGAAAAAATTGTCTAAAAAATGAACAAAAAATTCTTAAAAATAACTCTCTATTGAAAGCTCATTTTGAGTTGAATATTGATTCAATGGTCATCTAAATGTGTTCTTCATAATTATTTGAGTTGAAAAACATGCCATTTTAGTTCATTTTCAACCTCTTCTAGAAATCATTTCATATTTTATTTGAGTTGAAAATTTTGGCAATAGAAACCTATAGTCATTATTAAACAATGCTCAAAATTTTAGGTTGAAATTATAGTTTATTAAAACCACTTGTTCGCACGTGGTTTGTTATAGTAGAACTAAGTGTACCCCCCAAGCTCTAAAATTGTCCAATGTCTCAACAATATACAATATGTAGAAGTTTTGCCCTCACACTCTATAACAATTATTCCTCTCTCACTCCATGAAGTATAACTTCCACACAAAAACTTCAAATTGAGCAAGTGATAGGTTTATGGAAACCTCAAAACAAGATGAACAAGCTCCCAAAATTTCATTGCAAAAACTCTCCTATACAATCTGTTGTATCTCTCCAAAGTCTCGGTTCCCTTAATCAAACTATGAGGAGGAAGAAGAAGACCCTCCATCTTATCTTTCACCTCATCTTCTATCCCTTCTACCTAAGCAAATGGATTTTGGCCTTTAAAATGCCACATGGACCACAATTCATCCACTAGCCACCCTTTTCTCCCCATAACTCTATCTTTATCTCCTACATGGCAACTACATGACTTTTAAATCTTAAATTTTTAAAATTCAAAAGAAAGATAAAACAAACTTTATCTTTCCATTTAACAATTTCAAATCTACAAATAAAATTTAAAATGCTTTCAACTAAATAAATAAAAGAACTAATGCCTAATGGTTGTCTAATAGAAGTAAAAAAAGTAGAATCTTTTCTATGTAAATTTTTAGATTCTCCAAAAAACCCTCTAGTTTGACAACAATTAATTGTTTTTACATAGTGTATGTAAATACAATGCGACACCGGCCTGACAAGGTGAATTTCTCTCATCCTTGCACTCAAACAAGGTTCTTCTGAGAATCAACAAGTGCACTTGAACTACCTCCCATTGCAGAAGATGTTATTATTCCCATGGAATGTGAAGGCCACGATGCAATGCTGGTTCGACAGAATGTGCAGCTTCCTATACCTAATGAATGGCCGCATGTGTCAACAATCCAAGAAAGCATGTATGACAAGACGCAATGGCACATTGCCCGATTGTTAGCCCAATCAGCAAAAGCGTGTTTTGCACTTCAGGCACATATGAGGAAGAAGTGCACGGCCCTAACCATCTAACACAATAGTGCCACTACTGCGTTGACATATACATGTATGATGGTGAGTTACAGGAAGAATCAAAATGAGCGCATGCAATTTTTCTTCTACAATGATGACATTGAACGTTGCGTGAAGGGGACACGGTGCAAGTGGGTGCTATCTGTACCACCTCTTCCAGCCATTTGGCTGGTAAAACTTGGCACTAAGCTCTCAAAGGCCAAAATTTTAGCCTTGGAATCCACCGGTTTTGCACTCTGCAACAGCAAGTCATTTCACCTCAACGACTATTTGGCGGAGAAGCAGGTCTAGAGCTTGTCCAAGAATACCCTATACCACCGTCACCAGATGAACAATCCAAAGTACGAGCCGAAAAAGTTGTTTGCAGAAACCCAAGAGCATCTAAAACGAAACATTAAAATAATTGCGCTTCAACAGTCACTTTGAATGCCCGCATTCAAAGAGTAACGATGGTCCCCCATCTGGGATTTGGTTGCATTGCTTCCTTGAATTTGGAGGTGGTGCCTAGGATTGAGAATTACATAGTAACTATTTTGTCTTTTCTGGAATGCAACTGTCCAAATTTCAAAAAGATGAAGTTGAATTACTTGGATAAATGTGGCAGCTGGACAAATTGTAAGCATCTATATTACATTTTCATTGTAGTTTGTAATTTGGTGAGCACGATAGATGTCTTTATCCATGAGCACTGCTAATTTCAGCTTTAATGAGGTGAAGTACGTTTTGCTTAGCAGGATATTGAATGATTTAGAGTCTCAGTAGATTTTGTCATGCTCAAAAGGAGTACTCTCTACTTTTACAGGTTTGTATTGAAGTCATGAATGAATTTGTCATGAGATTAAAAGGGCCACTACTTGCATTATAGAATAATCATCCCAAAGTGGAGGAACCATGACAATATTTGTAAAGAATGCATGATGTTTTTCTCCCCTACACCCTAAATCGCAAGCCCTGACAATTGCTCTGTTCACATTGTTACTTTGTTTGGTTGCAAGCGTACACACGAGCTAACAACAATTGTGACCCTTCACACTGTCTTAGATGGACTTTGCGCATTCATGTTGACTACCTCTTGAAGTATTAATATCTTCCATGGTATTAGGCCCAAAATCGCTTTATTATAATATATTGACCATGGTTATAAGTACGCGACTCTGAAACCGTGACAAGGGTAACAGAGCTGTAATTACCATCTAAAATGGTCATAGGACCGTAAACCCTTAGAGCACCCTAAACCCAGACACCTCAATTGTAATTTGTGTAGGTCACCGGATGCCACATCCATTTTTTTTATGTCCTTTTGAATCCATTTCATCTCTTCATTTGCAAAGAGGGACTAGAAAATGACATCATCCGTCTAAATCCTAAATTGGAAGGCATTGCTTCCTATAACGCCAACTAAACCTTGACCCGTTGTTCTACCCTATTTAAAAAAAAAGTTCATGCACCAATTTCATCCATTTCTACATTCTACTTTCATCCACTTTCACTAATGTCATTCTACTTTTTCATGAATTTGTTCTTCTCCTTTCATCCCCCTTACTTTAGTTAGCTAACTTCGTCCAAATTGTTCATCCGTTTTTCCTTCTACTTTCATCTTCCTTCAATACTTTCATTGAATTTGTTCATCCATTTTTGGTTTACTTTTATGTCCCTTAAATCCTATTGTCATCAAATCTTTTCATCCATTTGTTCATGCATTGTCATCCATCTTAGTTGACATCATCCAATTTGTTTATCCATCTTCTCGTCTACTTTCATCCACCTTCACTATTTTCATCCAATTTGTTCATCCATTTTCTATTGATTGTCATCCATCCCTGAAACCTACTTTCATCCATTTTTAAATTTCAGTCCATGTCCCCCTTTTACCCCCTCCCAATCCAATTTTCAATAGCCCCTTTCAAAATTTCCGTTGACTTTCACCTTGACTTGACATAAACTTTTATCACTTTTAAAAAATAAATTTAACCTCATTTTCCTTCTTTCCTCTAACATCTGCGCTCTCAGCTCCCCATTTTTTACTTCTTGCTTGCCGCTTTCCACTTGCATACTAGCAACATTGGACATGGTCTGCCAACCTCACTAGCGTGCTGGACATGTTGAAGAATTTAATGGTCCAAGCGTCACCGAGCTCTTCGCTAGACTAGATCAAGTCTATGCAAATTCCCAAAGATATGGAGATGGATCCTTGCACACAAGGAAACGTAAACAACGACGCTGCACCGGATGCTGTCACCGATCAACTGGATGAGCAAGGACCCACGGAAGGAGTAGAGGCTAAGCAGTCACAAGGCCCTGTGACTAGTATTCCTCCATGTTGTTCCATGTGACTCCCTCAGCCTCTTCTTCAACTCAACTTGAGTTGAAAGTCCTTCCATTTTTTGTGGATAGTGTAGAGTATTTATAAGCAGATAGGCTCAATTTCTTAGTCCATTGCATGTGATGTAATATTTTCTCTATGAAAGAGACAGTGTAATATGTTTGTTTTCTCATAAATCATTGTTTGGCTTAAATTCCTCAGTCACAAGCTCAATGTATGTCAAAAATGTCCCTCTTCATGTTGCGTGCAATGCTGCAAATATTGCTCTAGAGACTTTTTCTACATATATGATCGACGAGTCTGTGATTCGCATGGCTAATCCTGTACAAGAGGCATGTCCACCATGTCCTCTAGAAGTGAGAGTTGCGGAGGATGTTTTTGTTGGCCAAGACGTTGAAGAGCAAGAAGTCATTCTCAACGATGTTGTTGTGGTGATAGAGGTTTCTCCATCCGGTAAACGAGAAGATCCAGAATATCATCTTTGGTTCCTTTGGTCGAGGATGTGGTATGTATTTCACAATATATGTAACATTGTGCATGTTGTGGTCTTCGTCTGTCCCATTGATTACAAATTCTTGTTTTTTTGCTTGATTGATGTGTTTTGTAGTCTAGTAAGCTCAGCTTCCTTACTGGCTTTGTCGTCAGAAGTACACTTATTTAATTTGCATTGTGTCTCTGTCCCTCATGAGCAGGGTGGCAATGAAAAAACCGCTATTGATTGTAAGGGGGAAGTGCAAATTCTTAGTCCATTCACGTCCAGGTTTATGAAAAAATGGTTGAATGTCATTTTAGATCTGAATGGACTATTGTGCGTGTGTGATGATATAAGATATCATATAAAAAAAAGGAAATTATGCCCTCCCGATGAGATAGTTCCTAATGTAGAGCATGCCATGATAGAAATTAATAGGGTCACTCCTCGACCCTATGTTAGAAGATTCTTGCAAAAATTAATTTCTATTGTAAACATCATGGTCTAGAGCTCCATGGACCAGTCCTACGCCCAATACATTTCTAAATACCTCTTCCACAACTTAACACCCCTATCCAAGAACAATATGACGATATGAAATTCAGAGGCAAAAAAGGGACGGTATTGAACTATAGGTGGAGGGGATCGAACAAGAATCTATATTTCAAGCCATTGGAGAAGTTGTACAAACTACAGGGTTCCATCTTCACTAAGGACAACACTATAATAGTAGACAACAAGCCTAAGAAGCACTTCATGAACAACCCCACAAATGTAGTGCTCTTTGATTAGTGGTCGTTTGAAGGACTTGGACTGAGAGATGGGATCTTTAGATATAAACTTCTTCTTTGGATTAAGAGGTTGCATGTAGAGAGGCCTTGGAAATTGTTTTCTTTTTGTAGAGATGACGTTGGGGGGGGGGGGGGGGGATCCACCTCATGCATGAACTTGACTAATCCAAGTACAAGGAACTCTGCATGGCACTTGCGGTCTCTAATAAACTTTACAATAAGCAGGAAGTGGATGATTTTGGGCGTTGCTTGCCTTTGAAGAAGTCCAATGCAACGAAGCGCAAGGAGAGTAGGCTAGGAGACATCATGTTCCATCTTTGTCTACCTCCCAATGCAAAAAGTTTATAGGACATTAAAGATTTTGTTGCCCCCTTAATTGTATTGAAAAGGTGCCTGGTGTGGGCATTAAAATGTGATTATTGGTTAATGAAATACAATACTTTATTTTTAATAAATATCATTATGTTATGCCCGTAAATTAAGTATACCATAGCATTTGTAATTCAACATGGAGAAATTTGTCTAGCTTCTGCTGATTCCTTGGGCGGCTTCGTGTAGCTCACCAAATCACAAGGTGGGGTTTGGTATATCATGTACTTGGCAGCCACCATGCAGCCAACAATGGATTTTTCAACGATGGACATAGATGACATTGTTGTTGATAGTGCTCCCAATGCAAGGAAGCGTCCAAAATTAGTGCACTCTCCATCTCCTCTCAAGTCTTGTTTGATGTCTCCACGGGATCACTCTAGAGTCAATCTTGAAATGCGGAGGAAGCTCTATGATGAAGAAATGGGTGTGGTGGTTATTGTAGAGCTGTGTTATCAACAATTGTTGTTTGTGCAGTCATATTTGTCTTTAAATTAAACTTTGTAGACGTTGTAGGTTATAAACGTTTTATATTATTGGTTTCTACAAGTACATGACACAGTGCCTATGTCTGTTGCCATCATCAACAACACTTTTCAGGGCGTCGGGCATGTAGAACTTGGAAAGTGGCTTGCAATATGTGAAGGCGTGCTATCTTGTCAACCTCGTATATCTTCTTTGGGCATTGGGAAACAACAATGCAAAACAGATGATGGATTGTCGCCTCGTCATTGTAGTCCATGGGACGCTTAGGAGCAAAGGTCCTTGAAGAAACAATAGCAAGAGAATGTACGCCAAAGATATGCTAGTAAGGTAAAACAGCCCATTACAAACCTTTTACCCATTACAGACTCTTAGGAATGATCCCATTATGGTTTTCTTTTAATGAATCATGATTTTCTTCTGGTGAATTAAATCTACGCCACAATCAATGGGTTAGGTATCCGGAATGGAGTAATTAGTAACCACAATAGGAACTTCGAGCTTTTTAGTGTTAATTCATTGTAGGAAGTGATTTTTTCAGGCCTTCTATTTTAGAAAATATTGTGACCGCAATAGGTGAATTAGATGAGTGTTAAGGATATAATTTTTGTTGGTTTTGGGGTAGTCTATAGGCTTTTTTAGCCGTGATGGGCAGAACACTTCAAAAATTTATAACAAATTCACACTTTATTGAAAAAAATATAATTTCAATTGCTCTCACCATTTCTATCATTTCTCTTTGTATGAGAAAAAAATTGAAAAATTTCAGTAATGACATGAGGGCAAACCCCCCATTTGGTCCGTAATGGGCTGTTTTACCTTAGTAATGGATACAGTTGAGGGCTAGAGTTATTAAAGGCACTAGAGATGTTGAAGAGTAGGTCACACTTGTAGTTTGTGCATTGGAGATTATGAAGGACATCTTACTGTCTCCATTACTAACAATGATATAGAATTTTGGTATATCACTCAAATGTTATTGAGTGATTAAAATTTTTGGATTCTTGGCACTTTAACGTTAAGCAATGCTTCTACAAACAAATTTTTTGCAATGTGTTCATCCATTACGTATATATTTGATGAATATTTTCAAATAATTGTGTTGCATATTGCAAATAGTGCATGGTATTTTGGAAATTTTCATTTGTAAGCCTTTTTTGAATGTCAATGCATTGATTTTCATCTGTTTATGTATAAGATTTCTTCTTTGGTCATGGTTTCTATACCTCTGGAGAGTCCAATGTCATTGGAAAAAAAATTCCCATTTTACTACAAAACTTTCAAAATAATGAATATCATGTTAAATAAATATTTTTCAATAAGACTTTCAATAGGGCTTAATGTTTTGATTTCCTCAATATATTTTGAGTGCATTGATGATTTGTGTTTTTGAAATGAGAAGACAACTCCTTATATACATGTAGGGTGATAAGAGGTAAAACAAACAATGTGGAGTATACAATTAAATTAATAGGAGCTCAACCAATCATAGTTAAGGCAAATAAAAGCATGAATAGTATTTGACATAGAATTTCAAACTTCATTTAGGCATAGTAGAATAATTTCTTTCAAAAACTTTGGACTAAAAAAGTTGGAAAATCAAATTAAATTTCATCTCCAAATATCTATTTGATATTTCAAGCCTCCAATCAAAAGTTATGGACAAATTTCACAAAGGGGTTGGAAGAGACATTTTCTGTTACATTTTCAAACATCCCCTCTAAATTTTGTCCATAACTTTTAATTGGAGTATTGAAATATCAAACATATTTTTGGAGATGAAATTTAGATAATTTTACCAACTTTTCATAAACCTAAGTTTTTTGAAAAAAATTATTCTATTATAACTAAATGAAGTCTAAAATCCTACATCAAACATAATTTCAACATTTTGACAATGAGTGGTCAAGCTCTCATTTTCAAGTTATCCCATACCCTTTGAAGATTTATGTTGGAAAATTAATTTCAGTATAAAAACAACATTTTCAACCTACATTCCCACAAATGCATTCTAAGCAATTCCTTCATTGGCTATGAAAATTTTTATGATGAAAAATGGTTAAATGACATTGATTTTTGATTCAAAGGCCTCTCAAGATTTTCGACAAACCATCTTAACATTTCTTTGTTGATTTGTTTGGCTGATCTGAGATTTTGCAAAAAGACTATTGAACACCATAAATCTACTACCACAATCCTAGTACTCGTGCATCAGAAAAATGAAAAGAATTGCAACAATACTGTAACAATGCAATGACAATTACCTTTTGTTTGTAAGACCATAGCAATATTGTTTATAACACGCTTTGCAATACTAAATTGTTATCTTCTGTTGCATTGTTGTTTCGTTAGAGTTCTTGCAACAATACTACAGTTGTATATAAAAAAGCAAGTCTTGTAAGCAAACTTGTTGCAATTCTGAAATTAGAACTAACTTTCTCAATACTGCAATTCTTAATTGTTACAATTTGATTATACTGTTAAGTAATCTAGTTAGAATTGCAACAATACTGCAACAATACTGTTTCAATTCCCATCTTTTTCTTAATGCGTCGACACTGAAGCTACACCGGGAAAGTACCCCTCCCCCCTTGCAATATTGTTGCAATATTGTTTCAATGGGTTAACAGTATAGTATTGAAAGTATATTGTTGCAATACTGCAAATAGTAATGCAACAATATAGTTTCAATAAAAGCATTGCTGTAATATTGAAAGAATATATTTGCAGTACTGCAGCAATACACTTTTAATACTATATTGTTAACCCATTGAAACAATATTGCAGCAATGGGTGGTTTTTTCCTGATGTAATTTTAATTCCCCATGTGGATGTTTTACATCGATGAGATCTCCGGAGAGGGAAAAGCAGTCTTTCTAAAGGCTATACTAAAATTGGTAAATAGTGTTGGCTACACTAATTGTGATTTGCAAGGTTAGTGTTAGAACATTATTTATCCATTCTAATACTATTTTAGCTGTATAGTAAAATTTTTGACGACGGGAGGCAGAAATTAGAGCTTCCCAAGGAAGGACCAGAGTTTGACGGCAGGAGTTAAGTGCCCCTACACTATTTACACATAAGTTGAAAAATAGTGTTGGGATAAAAAACAGGGAACAACACTAATTATCACCCAACACTATTTACCAATTTTAGTGTACTGAATGTTATGCAAAAGCTTTTACAGAAATTTTCTGGAGTTTCCGATGAGAAGGTCGATTTCATTTGTTTGAGAAGCGATTGGTTTGAAGCTGGAATTGGAAGTTTGTCGAATAGAAACCTCTTGGCACTGTTTCGCGTTGTTTCTGTCAGTTTTTAGGGTTCTTAGTGCCATCATTTCATTCTTCGTTTGCGTGATTCGAAAAGCAAATGATGCTGGTTGCTTCGCTTATTTGCTCGTCTCTGTTCTTCGGTGTCCTGTTCTGGCGCTGAATCATTGATACACTCTAAGACGATACATTTAATTTAGAACTTTGTCAAGGAGCACTTGGAACCGGTGTGTCTGGATTTGGTTGAGAGGGAGTCAGAGAAGGTTATCAGAAATTTTTAGCATCTTGTTTCTCGTGCCCTGGCGCTGAGAGTCAATCTGGTAGCGGTATTCGGAAATCTTCAACAACTTACCGCCTAGTGTGTTGGCGCAGATACTCCAACTGACTTCATTTGAACTCGGTCCGTTTTAACCGAGGAGTTGATGTGAGCAATGAGCATCGAACCTTTCCGGAGGTTAGTAAAGTTAGTGGCAAGGGCTTTCTATGATGAGGAGATTCCTGCCAAAGGACCAAATCGAAGCAAGTCGGACAAGTCGGATAACAAGGGCATCGCTGTTGTCGTTCTCGACGCACTCACCAGGTTCGTAAGCTGGACCTCAAACCCTAAAATTATATGACCTGCCGGATGTACTATTGCGAACCTTGTTGTAATTTTCTCGAATGCTGTATATGGCAGGCGACAATGGGTGAAGGAAGAAGATTTGGCCAAAGTTCTACGACTCCACCCCAAGCAGCTTAGACGCACACTACGAGTGCTGGAAGAGGAGATGCTGGTCATTCGGGAGCACAGACGCGAGGTCAGAGTTCAGTTATCTCTTTGTCTATTCGATCTTAAGGCGATAATTCTATGTCGTCGTTGAAGAGAAGGATTTTATGAATTCGAGTCGAGAGCTTGATGTACTTCGAGTTGTAACGCTTCCTCTCCTCTTGTCGTTTGAACATTCAGCCGTGAAATGTGGTCCTGATGCTTGATTTTTTCGTCTTCAGACAGTGAAGGGTGCCAAGGTGTACAATGCAGCTGTTGCGGCCGTGAGTGATGGTACGCCTGTCGAGAAAGAGGGCGAGGAGAAATTGAAAGTGCACACGCATTCGTATTGCTGCCTGGATTATGCACAGGTTCGTTCTACTGTCCCGTTTCTGCCGAATGGTGAAAGGTCTTACTTTTTTCGTTCTTCGATTCCAAGAATTATCAGGCAGCTGTGCTATCATATGACTTTCTGTTCTAGAAGTGTCCGTTATCAATGTGCATTTTCCCCTGTCTACTGTACTGGGTGTGCATCACGTCAAGATCAAACCTAGAGTCTGAGCTGGTTGGAGTAGAGCAGGTCTATGACATTGTCCGGTACCGGATTCACCGAGCAAGGAAGAAAATAAAGGATGAGCTGGAGGATCGCAATGCCATTCAGGAATACATCTGCCCAAACACTGCCTGTGGACGCAGGTCCTGTTTAAATAATCCCACACTTTCAGGGCGTGTAGGTCTCCTTTTTGTTTTGTTCGAAGCTCGCTGTATCTGCCGCTAATGGTGAGGCATTTCTGAGCTGTGAAGCTGCTTGCGTTAGTTGTCGTACTTTGATTGGAAAATTGGAGAAACGAGAAATGAAGCCCAGCCGAAAGCTCACTTTGTCCCTGCTTGCTGTATTCTCGAATTGTCCATCTGTCCATCTGTCCATTCGTTTCTTTCGGTCGAATGGTCTGGCATTACGTTTGACTCTCGTCGCTGTGAGTCACCTGGTTCTTAAGATGGCGTTCTTTCTCAACTTTGTAGCGGTTGATTCTGTGGTGTGAGTTTTGTGGAAAGTAACTCTGTTGAAGGCTTTGATTACTACTTTCATTCTGTAGGTATTCTTTGGAAATGCCTCGTTTGTCGTTCGTCATGTGTGTATGTGACTATTTCAGGTACTCGGCACTTGATGCTACGCGCCTTATAAACCTTGTCACAGAGCTCTTTCATTGCGAAAATTGTGATTCCGAGCTTGTTGAGGAGAGCGATAAGTTTGCGGTCGCTGCTCCTGCGGACGTTGCAGATGGCGAGGATAATGCTCGTCGTCGTCGACGAGAGAAACTTAAAGATCTTCTGGAAAAGTTAGATGTGAGATTTCACGCCCTCCCCTTCCTCACGAGGATTCCTTTGGGGACTCTGCTTGGCTGCCGATCCGCAGTGCCCCGTAATTTTGATATTTTACGGACAGTACATAGGGACTGGATTGTTCCGGTCGCCTTTTGTGGAGTTGGTCATTGTTGTTGTTGTTACTTCATAATGAGAGTTTGACCTGTAAGTCTCGAATAACTTTAGATTTGTGCGACAAATAGGATGGGGAGATGAATAGAACTCAAGGCAAGATGAGACTAATATCTGAATGGTTAGCCTTCTACTTATACCAATATATCTATGTCGGGATGGTTCTTGGCTTCACTATTTTTTGGATTGTCTCGAGAGCTTTTGTGCTTATTAATGTTCCCAAGAGTTTTTTCACACTCGCTATTTTGGTGATGTTTCCGTACCATCCAGACGGGCAAGGTGCCTATATTTCTGCTCATCTGTACGTGTTTCGCCGCTTGTTGAGGATTGGAGTATCTCTTCTGCTTTGTGCCTTTGTGCCAACGTGTTTTTGTCTGTTGGGGTGGAACAGAAGCAGTTGCAGCCTTTACATGTGCAACTCCAACGTGTGAAAGACTTAACTCCCCCCGATTTTGGGACACTTGTGCAATGGGAAAAGCGAGCCATTGGTTCCATCCGTGGTGGTGGTGAAAACAATGAAGATTCCGTCAAGGCTGCGCATGCTCAAGGGTTGACTGGAACTCCGATGCCATTCTTGGGAGAAACCACGGTATTTTTCGCATTCAGTGAGTTTGCATGTCTTTTTTTGTACGAATGAGTGGAAGTCAGTAAGGTGTTTGAATTGTTCGGCAGGGGGTATGTTGAAAGCAATGAGTGCAGACTCTAGGATTTTTGTGTCTTCCTTACGACTGTGTAGTATGGTCCCATTTTCTAACAGCTCTGTTTGTGGGAGCCTGTTTTCTAATATATCTCCGATGTCGTGGAAAGTGTCTGTTCTGAATGTGGTCTGTGATTCCAGTTTTCCTGGTATCTGTTCTTGATGATGAGGCTGCATTCTATCATCGCCTCCAGCTGTTTTGTACCTGATCTGCTGACTTGTGTGAGGGATGGTGCAGGTGGAAGTTGCTTTAGCCGGCGACGTTAAGAAAGAAGAGAAGGATGATTCCGGTGCAGGCCCAACGAAGGTCCTCCCACCATGGATGATACGAGAGGGCATGGCCCTGAACTCTAAACAGAGAGGAGAAGCCAAGGAAGAAGACAGGAATGACGACACTGGTGGTTTCTCGAACGCAGATATCAAGCCTGCTGAAGAAGACAAAGAGACCTTGCAACGGAAGCTTCAGGTCTTGAATCTGGCTTTTTCCCACTCTATACAGTGCATCCCCCATCCTTTTTGGGTGGAAATTTGAATGCAATGGAGTTTCTGATTCCTGACGTTTTTTTAGTTCGACAATGAATGTCAAGGCCTCTGAGAAGGTATTCTTCAGTGCACCCTTCACTTGACCTTGGGAATGCATCCTCACATGGACCAAAACACTTTCCCTGACGCAGGAAGAATACCTTCGAGCGTACTACGCAGCCATCCTCGAGTCTCAACAGAAAGCTTCTCAAGCTGCGGCCGCGACAGCAGCAGCTCCTGAGCCAAATGTTGCGTCACAGAATCCCATTGTCGAAACAGTGGCAGAGGGCAGCGCAATGACCGTTAAGAAGGAAGATGGTGAAGATGATGACGATGATGTGGAATGGGAAGATGCCCCTGCTGCAGGTATTTCTGCAGACATGCCTGGTGGTCCTTTCTGGAAGATACGAGAATCATGGATCTGCCTGCTTCTCATTTAGCCCGTTCTGAGTATTTCCAAGCACTATGAGAGGATTGGTGTTGTGAGTGTGTAATTCGTTCTTAGGTGTTTCTATGTTTCTAAGTTGCGTTCGGTTGGTTTTTTTTGGCGTGTGTTATGAGTTGAGGGTGACAATGTACATGGAGCATCTGAAAGGAGCTAATATGCATTTATGTTGGAGTCCTCACTTGTAGTAGGTGTGATAACTGTTGAGCTTCTTTGATACAATCTGATTTCGTCTTCCGTGAAGTGACAGATGTATCTAGGAACGAGAGCCTCGAAGAACCAGGAGCTTTGCCGATGGACGATCAAGGAGATGGCGCAGGTGAAGTGGATGATGATGATGGTGTGGAATGGGAAGAAGGTTGAAGGCCATTAAGCTGTGCCATTGCAGTAATGTATGACATCACGTTTTTGGCTTTCCCTCCGTGAGGACGCTTTGCAAGAATTAAGCTTCCTCAGCCTGGAGTTGAGCGTTGTCGTAGGGTGGCAGTATGTCAATGGCGGTGCAGATGTACATATTTATATATATATGAATGCGTCTTGTGATTTTCTTCATCAGAAGACGGTGCAATACGCGTATTGGGTCCCTATGCTGCATTTGGCTGTGTCCCCCAACAGCACAAAGCGTTGATTGTGAGGTTTTAGTGAGTTGAAATTTGGATACTAGGTAATGCGTTGCTCGAATGGAAATTGGTGGGTGTCAACACAGTGAAACTATGTTATCCGTGAGAGAAGAACGAATTCGGCTGTGAACGCAGAAGTTTCATAATTTTGGGACCGTTCCACTTCCAGTTGTATTTCAGTAGGGCACCATTTGATTTCATAGCTGTGGCAGGAATTACCTGTCTGAGTCCAGTGATTGGACCATAATGTATTGAAAACAAGATTTGGTTGAATTTACATGGGGTGCAGAGAAACATATCAATTTGGTTTTAGTTGCTTCACATTTATTTATGATTTAGTGTGTGCTATAGTGATCATCTACTTTTCATCCATTTGTGTGATCCTAATCTTGTGTATCTTTGTGCTCAATTGTGTTTGAACGTGATGTGGTGGCAACTTACGGAGTCTACCTTGTCAATTCTTTAATTTGAAAGTACCCATACATGTTCCATGTGTAGGGGGCAAAGGGGCAAGCTGAAGAGTTGAGTCACTCTTAGGACCTTTTGCTGTGTAAGTGTTTGTAAACTTCCAGTTGGTCAAGGAATCTAACGTAGAAGTACATTGCGTAAACCTCTTTTGTTGTAGAACAGTTGCACTTCAATTGCAGTTGAATCCATCACTAAGGTAGGGTGCTCTAAAAGTGTTCATCTTCTTCAAACCGCCCCTATTTTTAGGTGGAGAATGGAAATGGGGTGGTCCTTAAAATGACCAATTTAGCAATTGAATGCATTGAGGAAATTTTTTTTTTCTATTGCAAGAGTCAATCATTGTTTTTTATTTCTGCACATCTCTTTACAAGTTGCAAGTAGACAGATTTTGGAAGACCTATGTTCATAAATAGGTGTCTATGTCCCAAATCTTTGAAAATTCATAAGTAATTCAAAAATGCTTGGAAAACTACAGAACCACATGTGTTAACCCCTAAAGGACCAAACACCGTTTTTTGACAACATAGCGATTTTGGGCAGCTCACTATGACCGGAATTTTTCTTTTTTTTCTTTGAAATTTTCACATAAGATGTGCCCGAGGAGTAGCTATAAGGTCCAACAATTTTCGTAACTTTTGACTACATGGTTAAAAAGTTATTGCATGATATGTCATTTTCATTGTTCGGCGGGCAGCCGGGGCAGCAAAAAAAACTTCTTTAAAAATCACTTTTAAAAAAAACTAAAATTTGAAATTGGTTCTTTAGATTTATATGTACGTGGGAGGCTTTGAATCATTCCATTCCGATCAATGAGTCAAAAGTTATGAGGAATCTTAGTTTGAGGGTAGTTATGGAATCTCTACTCTAAAATAAACTTTGAAGTCCTTTATTTAACTCAATTTTCAATATTTTTGAAAAAAAATAAAAACATTGGGTGTAGATTGTTTATTACAACATTACAGTCGTTGGGATTGGCATTTTTCAATTTCATAAATAAATTCTTGACAATTTAGTGCTTTGAATCATTCTCTACCTCTTCCTACTTACTATTTTTTTCTTATATGTTGTACAATTCCAAATGATCTGAAAATTTTCAAGCATGTAGCCAACTTGCCTTGAAGAATAAATCCAAAGAGTAACCATCATTTTGGACATTTTTTCATACAAATAAGACCTTGTGGAGGGCAGCTGCCCGTTTTTTCGCAGGGACAAAAAAAGGGGTTTTGTCAATTCAAACGCTATTATCTTGCAATCCACTTGGCGGAAAATTCTGAAATTTTTTCCACATCTTCTTAAACAAGTTTACTACAAGATCCTACGTCTACAAGTGTTCAAAAATGTTTTTTTTCTAAAATTTGGCACTAGTGTTAGAAATGGCAGTTCTAGAGCGGTTTTGGTGAAAACATAGTCAAAAACCTTTAGGGGTTAAGTGCCACATCTATTATTCTTTCTCTGAAAAATGATCTAAAATTGTTTTTGTCCACAAAAGCCTGTGAAAAAGGCAAACCAGCCCTTAAATGGTTGCTTTAAGAACATATTACCTTAGATTTATTTTGGTTGCTTCTCTTTGCATGCATTTCATTTATTTTGGAGATTTTGCCATTGGAGGTATACACAAGTGGCTACTTTTAAATGTAACTTTAATTCTAAGGTTGACTAAGTTTTTTTGTACTAGTCTAGATTTTAAAAGAGTTGGATTTATTAGCAATGATGACTTTTGTCCAACGTAAGAATATCTTAAACCAATAGTATGTACTATTGTTGTACATTTCATATTTCCATGTGAAGGGTTCAAGTACATAGTGACAAAAAAATTATTTGGTTGATTTTGGGTACAAAAAATTTATACATAGTAATGAGTATTGATTTTAAACAAATTTTGCACTTGTGTTCCAAACAACCATTGCAACTCTATCCTTCTTTCCCAATAAACAGACTCTTAGTTAAACCAATATACTTAAAGGGATCCAAATAGCATCTTCTATAGTACAAGAACAAGTGAGTTGCCTTCATTTTGTAAATCTTTGCAATCTTATATTGATTGAAGAATAAACGAACAATAGGGGTCCTAAAACCATTGTGAATAATTAATCCCTAATGATCCAAACTTGAAAAGGGAATATCCACCTCCAAAAAGGTGGATCCAAGGAGCTCAAGGAAAAGACAAGTGTCCCATTCTTGGATTTTTTTACAAACATTACTCTCAATTCAATGACCATTGTGCATTGCTAGCTCCAACATAGTTGAAAAAATGCTTGGAATGTTGTGAAATTTTAGATGAGCATTCTCAACCCTCTTGTCTTTCATTGAGCACAAAAGGCCATCATTTTGAAATATTCTCACTAAGGTATGCTCCATCAAAGTGCACTGCCCTATTTTTCCATTGATCCAAATGAACTTCAAACTTCAATATCCATTCAACTATGAGGTCAAATAATCTGAATTTTTTTGAGGTTCTCATCCTCAATGTGAAATTCAAGATCCTACGATTATATTTTATCCAATCTCAAGAAAAAATGAGCAATTAAATTACTCAAATTCTTTGCAGTTGGGCCCTTTTGATACTACACCCCCTGGGTCATTATAGAGTTAAAGAGTTCTACCAACTACATCACATCACATGACCATATGAAGCATAATGTCTCAAATGGACTTTGGAAGGGATCTCAATATTTTGGTTGCACGAGATATTTCAGGAGGTGGGCCCTTTGCCCTCTCAAATTTCTGGCTTTCTCATTTTAGGGGTCTGGAGGCTTTTTTTTTGAATTTTTTTTGGCAAATTCGGGGCCTGTGGCCCCAATTTACTCTAGGAGGTCCCCTTCTACTTTAAAAAAACCAAAAAAACAGGGGCAGGTTTTACCCCACCCCCCCTCCTGAAATATCTCGTGCAACCAATTTATCGAGATCCCTTTGGAAGTGAGCATTATGTTGGGTAGACTCCATCCATAATATGAATGAGTGCATATCGGATGAAACACCAATGAGCACATATTAGGTGAAGGGTTGACAGAACCCTCAAGTACCTTTAATTGGCTGCATTCTCTTTGTCAGCTTGTTGAATAACAGCTATGCTTTGAAGTCAATTCAAAAAGCACCAAACTTCCCAGTACCTGCTGGAAAACCAGTTTGTTAGGAGTCTTTACAAGTGATTACAAATTTAGGACACATGATGTGTCTCCAAACATTTGGGTACAAATATTGAGGTAAGGTAGGAGGTCCATAAACCACTCATCTAAGAGCTGAAGTTGACTTTTGGGGAGATAGAACATCTTAAAATATTTTTCAGTAAATTTTCCTTGAAAGGCAAGAGAAATTGGCATCTAACCCAAGTTGTTTCATATTTTTTAAAGCTTTGTGAAATTAGTTATGAATTTCTGAAGTTGCAGAAAAGTGCATTTTTGTGGGCTCAAAAACCGACCACCTCCTCAAATGCACAACACTTGTACATTGGAAAGTGCAAAATGTACCTCTAGAGCTTGATTGGTTTTAGAACCCGCTCCATTTTAGGACCTCCTACCTTACATTAAGGTAAGGGGCTGTTAAAGCAACCCTTTAAGAACTGATTGCATTTTCAGGGAAGCTAAACTCCTTGAAACAATTTTCAGTAAATTTGACGAGGAAGAAAAATGGAATTGGCATCTAATCCAAGTCTTTTCATATTTTTTGGACCTTCATGGAATTAGTTACAAATTTTTGAAGTTGAAACGCAATGGTTTCTAAAAGTGACCCCCTCCTGAAATCTACAATATTGGTACATTGAAGAAAGTAAAATGTACCTCTATGTTAGAGGTTGCTTTTAGGGACATGTCGCTTTTACAGACCCCTACCTTAACCCCTAAAGGACCAAGGCCATTTTTCTGCCAAAAAACACTCAAAACTGCCATTTCTATAGCAAAGAGTAAAAAAAATTGAAAATTGTTTTTTTTTTCCACATCTAACCGTAGGATCTTATACCTAACTAGTATGAAAATGTATGGAAAAAATTTCAGAATTTTTGACCGCACAGATTGCAAGATATCTGCGTTTAAAGTGAAAAAAACAAGTTTTTCAGCACATTGCGGGACTAGATTTTATGACTTTGAACATTTTTAACTTAAATATTTTGCACTACAAAGTTTTGAGCTTTTAATCTTTATAGTGGAAAATTGAGTTGAGAGTCTAGGGAAAAAAAGAAAATCCCAAAAAACTTAATTTTCATTATTAAAGAAATTGTTAAGTAGAAGTAGGTACAAGATAGAAAGAAAATCTAAAATATTAATATCTTTTATATGGAATTAAAAATCACTAATCCCAATGGTTAGATTGTTCTAGCAAAAAAACTCAACCTTGTGGAACTTTTTCTTTTGAAAAAATTATAAAAATTACATTCAGAAATGAATCCTACAAGTTATTTTTTCAGGAAGATGCTCTAAGTGCCCGAAAAACAAGCTTGTCCATAACATTCTCATAAAAAATCCAAATGAAATGAATCAAAGCTTTTCAGATAGACAAAAATATAATCTATAAGAAAAAAAAATTAGAAAAAAAAAAATATATATATTGCAAATTTTTTTTGCTGCCCCTCGACCCCTGTTTTGAGCTTATTTGGGCATAACTTTTTTTCCCGGGCACCGATTGTGAAAAAAATTATATTCCCATAAAGCTAATCAGATTTTCTACCTCCAAAAAAAGTTTCAAAAAATCAGGAGAAAATTTCAGCTCGTAGGTACCTGCCCGAAAACCCATTTGTCCCCCGAGGGGACAATGGTCCTTTAGGGGTTAAGGTAAAACAATACCATGCCCTCATAACATTCAGTAGCCTTTAGATACCTCATCCACTAAAAACATCCACATGGAGAAATCAGAGTAAACTTCAGTACATGGTCCCAGGATCATGGTAGTACACTTATGGTGTTTTGTTTTGTTCTTACTAAATCTAAGACCAACCAATCAAATCAACAAAGAAATGTTAATATAGTTTGCCAAAAAAATTTTTAATCCTTTGATAAAAAATATCATTTAATCCCTAAAAAACCAAGTTGTATTTTTTGGCAACATGGCAATTTTGTGCAGCTCACCACGGATGGAGAATTTATTATTTTTCTTTGAAATTTTCACAAAACATGTGCTCAAGGAGTATCTTTTCAGTCCAACAATTTTCATAACTTTTGACTACACGGTTAAAAAGTTATTGCATAAAATGTAGTTTTCTTTTAACTCTAGGCAGCCCAGGCAGTACCAAAAACTTCTTTAAAAATCAGCTTTTTTTAGAGTAAAAATTTGAAATTGGTTCTTTAGATTTATATGTACATGGGGAGCTTTGAATCATTCCATTCTAATTTGTAAGATGGAGGTTATGAGGTTTTTAAGTTTGGGGATAGGTATATAAACTTTGAAAACCATACCTACCCGCAAACTTAAAAACCTCATAACCTCCATCTTACAAATTAAAATGGAATGATTCAAAGCTCCCCATGTACATATAAATCTAAAGAACCAATTTCAAATTTTTATTCTAAAAAAAGCTGATTTTAAAAGAAGTTTTTGGTACTGCCCGGGCTGCCAGAGTTAAAAGAAAACTACATGTTATGCAATAACTTTTTAACCGTGTAGTCAAAAGTTATGCAAATTATTGGACTAAAAAGCTACTCTTTGAGCACATGTTATGTGAAAATTTCAAAGAAAAGTAATAAATTCTCCATCCGTGGTGAGCTGTCCAAAATCGCTATGTTGTCAAAAAACACAGCTTGGTCCTTTAGGGGTTAACACTTTGGCGTCAGAATCATTTTTATGGTCCAATGAAAGATTTGCTTCAATGCCTTTTGTAGGAATGAATGGTGCAGATGTCTTTTTATATTCAAATCAATTGTCCATCATGAATCCTCAAAGAATATGGGATAATTTGAAAATGAGAGCTTGACCCGCTCATTGTCAAAATGTCAAAATGATGTTTGATGTAGAATTTCAGACCTCATTTAAACATAGTAGAATTAATTTTTTTCAAAAAACTTTGAACTAAAGAAAGTTGATAAATCTATGCCTATATTTTGCTATGCCTAAATGAGGTCTGAAATTCTACTTTAAACACAAGTCCTCATTTTGATTTAACTATGAGCAATTCAAAAGCTCCTACTAATTTTAATTTACATATCCCACATGGGTTGTTTCACCTCCTAAATCCCTGTATGTATATAAAGAACTTGATTTCACAATTCTATACACAAATAATAAACGGGTTGGAGAGCAAAGTGATGAAGTTTCATTATTATTTTTATTTTTCTCTAGGAATTGAATGTATTTTTGAAGTTTTATTAAAAGGATTAAAATCTTTTCTTTGCTACCAACCTAGTTATGTGTAATTGTGGTCCACTTACATTACACAACGTAGTCATTGCAATTCTGACAATTCTTGACATCTGTCCTCTTAGTTATTGATGGATGTGGATTGTGTAATATTTTACATCACATCATCTAGGGGATGAAATGATGTGAAAAATTCTACACGATTCTGTCCAAGGGAGGGTAGTCTTTTTCTCTACTATTGAATGTTATGCTCAATTATCCAATTTTGACATCTAAGGTAGGGGTCTGTAAAAAGGACTTGTCTCTAAAAGTGACCTCTAACACAAAGGTACATCATACTTTCTTCAATGTTCCAACATTGGACATTTTAGGAGGGGGGCGCTTTTAGAAACCATTGCGTTTTAACTTCAAAAATTTGTAACTAATTCCTTAAAGGTCCAAAAACTATGAAACGAATTGGATTAGATGCCAATTCCATTTTTCTTCCTAGTCAAATTTACTGAAAATTGTTTCAAGGAGTTTAGCTTCCCTGAAAATGCAATCAGCTTTTAAAGGGTTGCTTTAACAATCCCCTACCTTAATTCTGACTTCTATTGGACCTTTCCAATTGCATCGATCATCCACCCATTACTACAATCTTGACAACCCATTAGTATCATTACAATGCAATGTCTTCTTAGACAAGTTAATGCCCAATTGTTTAGAAAAAAAGGGATAAATATATTTTTTAAATGCCAAATTGTAACCATGGCCCTGCACATTGTTACTAGAATGTTTCCAAAACCTCATTTCATTTGTTGTACAAAGCCAATACATACAAAAAATTGCATATTCAAAATTGGCCTCCTTCAATTCAAGCCCCCCCCCAAAAGAAAAAAATGAAGGAGCCAAGAAACTCATAACCTTCTAACTGACTTAAAAGAAAGGCTTCATAACCATTGATACACACACAAAAAAAAATTAAAAAAATTAAAAAATAAATCTGACAAATGTACTTGGAGAAGAAAAACATCAGTGTGTGGATTAATATGGGTCTATGTAAGCACGCTTATCAATTTAGTTGCAACAAACTTTGAAAAATCACAGAAAATTCATTTCTTGTTGGTATGTCTTGATCCTACTTGCAAATGACTTCTCTCAAACTTCTCAATCTTTGAATAATATGTAAATTGACAAATAGCTTCCTCTCCGAGGTACCTAGATAGCAACTCTGCTTGGTAAATAGGCGCGTATGTGTTATTAGTTACAGCATGTGGTGTGACTCCATCACCGCAATCCATTAGTTTTTTTTAATAAAAGAATCACAAGGCAAACCACATTGTCCAGCTTGGAAAAGCACCAACTTGTGAGGACACAAATAATATCAAGCTTGAGATTGAATCACAGGGTGGGTTCTCCCCTGTCAAAGAAAGTCTGTTGTTAGTTGCTGTACTTGCGTCAAGTCTTGGATACGTGGGAGAAAAAATAGGCGAGGATGGTGATGTTGGACCGACATGAGCAGGGCTGCCAACCTAGATGTCCATCTCATGGGCACTTCACGCCATGCTCAAAGGTGGAGAGGCCATTGATTTCCACCAATCAGATTTCAATAACTACTGTTTAATTCTTGGTTTCTTGAAATCTGATTGGTGAAAATTGACAAGCCTTTTTGACCTTTGGCCATCATTTGAAGTGCCCCTGATATCAATTAGGTCCACATTAAGATGCAGCTAGTTTGCATACCAAATTTTGTGTTGTGTGTGTGTTTGTTGAGAGTGAAGTTAGAACAACCTCTTTTTTTATAGACAAATATGAACATAAATGCATTTGAATTGGGCATTAGGGTGCATGCATCTTATTAGACAAATGTTGACATAAAGGTAGGTTCACACCTGGCGTTTAGTAACAATGGTCATAAAACAGAATACCTCTGACAAAGACGGAAGAGTGTAGGTTTTATAAAAAAAACAATTTGTTTTCAGTTGATTCGGCATACATTAGGTTCGGCATAATTGGGTCATTTTTAAGTTATGAGTTGAACAAACTTAGGGCATGACATTCAATAAGTTAGTCTTCATAGAGGCAACCTTTTCCTCTCCGCAATACTCATCCAAGGATTTATCCACACATCACAGTAGAGAATAAAGTATACATCAATACCAATGGCACTTGACCATGTGCCACAAATAAATAATTTTGATGGCAATGTGAAGTGACTACTTCACTGACAATTGTGAGAATGATGGGTGGGGATGTCATTTTTATAATGAAATTTATTGTCCATCATAAACCTTCAAAGGATGTGGGATAATTTGAAGATGAGAACTTGAGTGTTCATTGTCAAAAAGTTAGAATTGTGTTTGGATAGAATTTAAGACCTCATTTAAGTATAGTATAATACTTTTTTGAAAAAACCCTAAACTAAAAAAAGTTGGTAAACCAAGCTAACTTTAATCTCTAAAAATCCATTTGTAATTTTGAGCCTCCAATCAAAAGTTATAAACACATTTCAAAGAGAGGTTGGAAAGGACACTTTCTTAAATTCCCCTCTAAAATTTGTTCATAACTTTTAATTAGAGACTCAAAACTACAAACAAATTTTTGGAAATTAAATTTAACTTGATTTATCAACTTTTTTTATTTTAATTTCTTTTAAAGGTATTCTACTATGCCTAAATTATGTCTAAAATTATACTCCAAATGCAATTCCTGCTTTTGACTTAATTATGAGCATTTGAGTTCCTATTAATTCTCATTTACATATCCCACATGGATTGTTTTACTTCCTACCTCCCCCACTTGTATACTCTTCTCAATTCAAAACAAAAATCGTAAATGGTCCTTGAATTTCAACTGTGGTACTTTTTTAGGAAAAAGTTTTTCGTTGTTAATCGCCCATTTGTAGTCCAATTAACTAATTGTGCTCTTAACAATTTGAAATCTATGTTTCCTTCTTATTGAGGTGCTACGTAATATTACGTGAAATTTATGTAATTGCATGAACAATGTCCTCATATATTGACTTGACCACCATCATTTTCCTTGCTAGCTCGTTGTCCACCTAGGATCGGCATTTGTTAAAGAGCAAAAGAGTGAACACACACAATTCTCTTTCTAACAAAGCCCAAAAGACTCCGCCTTTAGTTAACCCCAAGTGCGAATATACTATAAAATGCATAAGGTAGGAGGTTTGAACTACGTTCAAACATTTAAAACCGTCCACGCCTTAAATGTACACGATTTGTACATGTTTTTTTTTCATAGCCTTTATTGATATACAAACAATGTACATTTTAGGGATGGGTAGTTTTGGAGCCCTATGCCAATTCAACTCCAAAACTTCATAACTAATTCCACAAAGCTCCAAAAAATATGAAACAACTTGGATTAGATGCCAATTCTACTTTTCTTTCAAGAAAAATTTATTGAAAATATTTCAAGAAATTTTACCTCCCAAAAATTCAATTCCAGCCCTTAGGTGGTCAATTTATGGACCTACTACCTTATCAATGTGAGTTGCTGAAGAATCAACTCATCTTTCTTGCAATGTTGAGAATTACTTACTAGACAAATTATTGGTATAAATGTTAGTATTGTACTATAATTTGCGTAAAAATTTGAAATTTTTTATGCATGTCGGGCTTCTTAATAAAATTACCCGACCTTACTCTTGTTTGTAAGGTAGAAGCACCAATAGTTGATCATTTAAGCAATTTTGGGGCAAATGGTGAGGAGTATGAGGTTGTGGAATTTTTTTCCATGTAGAAAAATAGAAAATATAGGAATAGCAAAAAAATTAGAATTTTGTTTCCAAATTACTTTGAATTTTGGAAGCCAAAAAATGCACTTGTCCAATAGCCAATGTCTAGAGTCTTCTAATTTTGATCATTCAAGAACTACTTTCTTTCTCACTACTTTACTAGAAAAAAAACATGGCCGCCACAACTGATTGCAATGCAACTAGTATGTGTCCTATACAACTGTCTTGCGACTGTAGTCCTCTGTATTTGCACTAGATTTGACGTGAACAAAGTTATACATTGTTGTAGTCACAAAGTAGTCACAAAGTGAAGTTTAGGATTATAGGGATGTATCAAAAGAATTGATGTGAGGTATTCTACATCCAATATTCATTACAATTGTTGATGTAGACAACCTTCTGTTCTGTAGAGTCTAGTGAGTCAAACTACAGTTGCATAGAATCTAAATTCAACTAAAATTAAATTTGAAAGCAACTAGAATGCAAATAGACTGCAATTTGAAAGCAACTAGACTGCAAGTAGACTGCAATTTGAAAGCAACTAGACTGCAAGTAGACTGCAATTTGAAAGCAACTAGACTGCAAGTAGACTGCAATTTGAAAGCAACTAGACTGCAGCTCAAAAGCAACTAGACTACAACTAGAGTTCAACTAGAAAACAATTACAATTGTTCCATATCAATTGTCAAGAGTACCATTAGGTTGGACATATAAGAATTGTAAGTTATAGCATTCTTATGTAATGAATTCTAATTATAGGATTCCAATATTTCTACATTTTGTAGACTTCTATAATTTTTAGATTTTTGCAGTCTATAGAAATCACCAAATATTTCAAGTCTAAGAAATTTAGAACTTATGAAATTGTAAAGTTTTGTAAATTGGTGAAATCTATTTAATATCAATATTTGAATTTGATAATCTAAAAAAAAAGCTAGATCTAAAATTTTGATATCTACAAATTATTTAGACTAAAACTTCAAAATCTACAAATCTACAAATCATAGACAAGTTGTAAATGAGTTGCAAACAAGTTGCTTATGAGTTGCAAATAAGTTGCACACAAGCAAGTTCCACATCAACAACCACGTCAAAAAAGTTCATTGATGAACTTCCACATAGACTATCGAATGAGATCAAACTTGCAACTAGTGCAACTTGTCCACTGCAACTACGGTCTCTAAATTATCACCTAGTTGCAAAGGTCCCATACAACTACAAAACTAGTTGCAAACCGTAGTTGCAAAACTCCTCTTTTTCTTCTAGTGCTTCCTAATTTCTTGCTCACTATTGTGGGACAAGTGTCATACTTTATTAATCCCAACCTTAAAAAGAACAAAAAAAACACATTCTAAGCTTGAGTTCCACCCTAAGGTTGGAAATAGCACACCCTACATATTGGGTATTGGACGTGGTTGACAACAATTCTTGGAAAGTTCACTTAGAGTATCCTTTAGAAACCACGTGCGAACAAAACTTTGGACCCCCTATACACTTTTTGAATTTTAAATGAAACAAAATAAAAAAAAACATTAATAGATTTTTCTACTTTGGACCCCCTATATACTTCTACTAAAAATTTGTAACTCATTATTATTATTGATATTTTTATTTGTTAATAATAATGAGTTACAAATTTTTGAAGTAAAAAGATACACTGTAGAACTAAAAAATAACTTTCACACCTCTATATTATATAAGAAAAAATTATCTAAAAAATGAACAAAAAATTCCTAAAAACAAATCTCTATTGAAAGCTCATTTTGAATTGAATATTGATCGAATGATCATCTAAATGTGATCTCTATAATTATTTGAGTTGAAAAACATGCCATTTTAGTTCATTTTCAACCTCTTTTAGAAATCATTTCATATTTTATTTGAGTTGGAAATTTTGGCAATAGAAACCTATAGTCATTATTAAACAATGCTCAAAATTTTAGGTTGAAATTATAGTTGATTAGAAACCACTTATTTGCATGTGGTTTGTTGCAGTAGAACTAAGTGCACCCCCAGAGCAACATTTGGTGCTTCTACCTTACATTTGATGTGGTTTTGATTGCTATGCTTAGTTCCAAATGCACTCTTGAAAGTAAATCCATACTTTAAATTAGGATGTTGTTTTGTTTTGTTTGTTTTGTTTGTTACAATGATATATCTAAGATCATGTGTCTTCTAGTAGCATTCTTGGTACTATTGGGAAGTTCTTTATGAGGAGGGGTGCATGGACTTTGTTTGTGGCGTTCCGACTCAAAGATATTGAATTTCATAGTATTTATGAATTAAAAAATTAAAAGATTACTTTTACTTTTATTTTTGTTGTGGCAATGGCACAAGGCACATTAGTACTCATGAAATCAATCCTATAAGCTCATGAGAGGCTAAAAGAGGTTTCTTTTGTCTAAATGTCTTAATTTTTGTTGAGGTTCGTTGGCATAGGAAAGAGGATTCTAGATTCTCTTTACTTATATTTTTTGAACACCATATGAATAAATAATGAAATTATAGATGAATAAAAAAATGGAGTCTTTTCTCTCATCTTTGAAAGTCATACATTTAGACAAAAATTTAAGGAGAAGGCTTTTAATCATACTTGGATAGATGAAAAGCAATAACTAAAATTAAGTTACAAGAGCTATAATCTTGATAAAGTTGATCAGATTTGGTCAATTGAATGTCCAAGGATTCAAACTGCTATGCATATCCAAAAATATAGATTCTATACACTAGTTCAAATGCACCATGGGCTGAAATGGTTTTATGTTAATTTTTTGTAAGTTTCAAGGCAGTTTGTATTAGCTTCAATACAAATTCATCAGAAAATCATTTTTACTCCATCTTAAATTTGTATTAGTGATGTTTTTTATCAACTTAATCTCCAAGTCCTCCATACCCATATTTGGAATAATGAACGGGGTGTTGTTCCATCCAAAAATGACAATTGATCTTCAACAAACAAACCTTTTTTAGAAAGTCAGTATTATTAAGTAGATTTAAGCAATATGTACAAAGGTATAAGCTTGAACAAATATGCAAAAATATTTTAAAGATTTTGGACAATAAACTATTAATTAATCCCTCAAAGAATCTACAATGAGTAGAATTGTAAATACAAAGATTTTGAGGCAAAATAAATTATGACTTAACAAGATACAAGATCTTTATTTTTTTTATTTTTTGGGGGGGAGGTCTTCCTCTTTCCATCTCTATATGAATTGACTTAAAATAGATTATACAAATATTATGAAGTTAGTAGTCATTATTTAAGTTAGTCACATTAGTGATAAATACAAAAGTTTCTTTTTCAACATAATTACTTGAATGTAACTCATCCATTTCATAATGCCTACGTAGTGAGCTTTTAAAAATGTCCATTGTCCACCTACTAGATTCCAACTCTTTCATGAATTAAAGGAGTAAAGATTTGTAGAGATTTATAAATATTCTAAAACTTCTTATCAGGACAATTGGTGGTATAATACATTAGTACATCTACCCCACCCTAATGGGACAAGTAGGTTACACTATACTCATTTTAAATCTAATAATTGTAACTTCACTTGTAGAGGGTTGCAATGGTATTAATAATAGTTTATTGACATTGGTAGTATAGATTATGTGTAGGCATATTACAATTATTGTGATCAAATACCGTTCTTGGTGATTAAAATTGAAATAAATATTTTTAACAATAGATGACAATTTTTTTGAGAGTATTATTATTTTTTAAATATTGTATTAAAAAAATATATTTGTTTAGGCATTTGTCAAATCACATTTGTCAACTTCAAATTATTATTCAACCGGGAATGTTGAACCTGACCATCTAGTATACTAGTCACTGAGGTTTGCTATTATGTGAATTTAGGATCATGAGTACATAAGCCTAGCGGTCTAGACACTTATATTATAGGTGTATATTATGCAAACCTTCCATGATTATAGGAAATGTTATAGATACCTATATTAAAGGTGTTTATGCTATAAACACCTTCAATGGTTGTAGATATCTATTTATATATATATATATATATATATATATATATATATATATGCTCGCATTTCCATGCTCACTTTCTAGCATCATTCTACAATATATTAACTCCTAAAAGATCAATGTATGCAAGAAATCTTGGGTAGTTGCATACAAAGTCAATTTTGATTGGATGTTTACAAATTTTTGACATAAGGTGTGAACATGTACCCCCTTGATAGAAGTACAATTTTTTTCCTACTCAAGTGTCCAAATCAAGAGTTATGTTGTCATAAAAAAATTGGGCAACTTCAAGTAGCTTGTGCAAACTCCTCTTCTAATTTTTGAATTTAGCAAGTATTTAACTAACATGATATAGGATGCAAATGTAAAAAAAATAAACCCCGGGGAGGTCACTTAGTATATCTATAGTATACCACATGTGGCTAAATGATTTTTTGACCTCCTATTTATTTTTTAATAAACTATAATTTTAGCCTACAATTTTGAGCATTGTTTAATCAAGACTATAAGATTCTATTGCCAAAATCTTCAATCCAAATAATATATGAAATGATTTCTAGAGAAGGTTGAAAAATGAACTAAAATGACATGTTTTTCAACTCAAGTATTTAAAGAGAACACATTTAGACAACCATTGCATCAATATTCAAGAAATAGAAACTTTCAATAGCGACTCATTTTTGAGATTTTTTTGTGTATTTTTTAAACAATTTTTTCTTATTTAATATAGAAGTGTGAAAGTTATTTTCAGCTTTACAGTGTATCTTTTTACTTAAAAAATTTGTATCTAATTATAATTTACATATAAAATTATCAATAATTCATAACGTAAACTTTCAAAGTAGAGGAAATCTAATCATATATTTTTCTTTTTCTTTTATTTAAATTTGAAAAAATAAATAGAGGGTCCAAAATCCTCGCCACACGTGGGTTGTATAAATGCACAGAGTGACCTCCTTGAGAATAATCCATGTGTAATGCAAAAAGTTAATTCTAAGAAGAGTTAAAGTCTATTGGCCAGTTGGCCTTGTCGGGTACCATCGGAAAAAGAAAAGAAAAAGAAAATTCTTCAAACATCTAATTTTAGAGAGAAAAAATCTTCTAACTTGACATTATGATCTTTAAAATAAATTTGCCCAAAATATGCATCAATCTTTTAGGGTAGCATAGATATTGTATTAGTAGTCTAGATTGGCAAAAAAATCATTTCTTAAAATAGATGTCAAAGTTTTGGGATATAATTTTTTAAATAAATGATATGGAATAAAAGTCTTATTATTTTAAGGCATTTTCTAACTCTAATTAACTATTTGGTAGAGAATGTTGAACCTAACTGCAAGGTACAATATTTGAGGAACGACTTTTGCAGAAACTTTTTTATTTTTTATCATAGAAAAATTGAGGAGACCATTTTCAGCTTGCGTACGTACTCTTAGACAGTTAATTTTATGTAGGCAAGGTGACATTTGCATGCCCATGTACTGTACTCTACAGTTCAAAGTACAAATTTCGTTCCAGTGCCATCTTGAGTTCTGACCTCACCAACAGCCTTTGTCATGCTAAGCTTCTTTGTCTTGACTTTGACAATGAGACCTGGGCTTCCTTCCTTCCTGCACAATGTGAAGTTATCATGGGAGTCACTAATAAGGTAGAAGGCTGTTAAAAGCAACCTTTAAGAGCAGATTGCATTTTTAGGGAAGCTAAACTCCTTGAAACAATTTTCAGTAAGTTTTACTAGGAAGAAAAATGGAATTGGCATCTAATCCAAGTCGTTTCATATTTTTTGGACCTTCGTGGAATTAGTTACAAAATTTTGAAGTTGAAACGCAGTGGTTTCTAAAAGTGCCCCCCCCTCTTGAAATGTACAATCTTGGTACATTGAAGAAAGTAAAATGTACCTCTATGTTAGAGGTCGCTTTTACAGACCCCTACCTTAGTTTTGAACTTGGTGGGGACTTAAGGGCATTTCACACTATGTTCTAAAGTCCCAACTTTCTAAATCCCAACTTAAGGCCAAATTTTTTGTGTGTATGTGTGATTTATTTATTTCTCCAGTTTGGATGAAACATTGCATAGAAGGAATTGAGGCAATTAAAAAAACAAAACTAATTATAGGGTACCAAAAAATAAGTCATACTTGCATAATACCTGCACATTTCATACCCTAACTTATGAACTCACAGGGTTACAAAATTTTACAAGGAGTTTTCCCTATGGATTTGGGTAAAAGGCTCAAGGATTCTTGGGTGTGGAGGTGTCCGCAAAAAGTCAAAATTTCAAGTAGTGGTAGTGTATTGATTTAGAGGTCACAATAGAAACAAGTCCTTCTTGGGTTGGAACCTTTTGCAAAAAAATGTGACCACAATAGGGTTGTGTCGTCGTATTGGCTAATTTTAAAATAAACATTTTATCTACCATAGATCAGTGAGATGACCATTCAATAGAAATCTACTTGTCAAGAATGAGTACATAGATGATTTTGGGTGTTTTCACTTTAATAATACCTCTTAAGGGATATTATTGTAGCACACTTTCAAAATTCACAACAAATTCTTCTTTTGTTTGGAAAAATATAATTACAAGTCCATCATATAATTGCCTTCTCTCTCTTCTTGGTTAGAAGTGGAAAAAATGGATCTTTAAAGTTTCAACCATCTCACATGTTCACATCAAAAATTCTACCCACAATGAGCCTTCTTGCCTAAATTCCTAGAATATTTTGCACAAAAGACTAACTAAAGTAAACATGCCTAATTACCAAGTATATTTGTTATCTACAGTAGATACCTTGGAGAAGCTATTTATCAATCCATGTAGATTGAGAAGTTTGAGACTGAAGTTATCTACAAGTAGAATAAAGACATTTCAACATTCAAAGAAATGAATTTTTCAAAGTTTGTTGAGACCAAATTGGTAAAGTGTGACTAGGTAAAACCCATGCTAAGCCACACGTTGACCTATCCCTTCCCCAAGTACATAAGTACATTGTCATGATGCTAAAGCCAGTTGCTAAGATTGTGGTAATGGGTGGGTGATGGACTCAAATGGGAGGCCATCCAATAGATGTCTGAATTAGGTGAACATTTGACAACATTGGGTTGTTCTACCTTACCAGTATTTTTCATCCCACCCAACACAGTACTAACCTTACTATAAAAAACTGATATAATTACAATCACAAAATCTGAATGCTGGCATGACCAATGATGTATGGACACATGATTCAACAATCTTTGAATCTGAATGCAAGCCATTGACCGACCTTGCTCATGAAGTTACTGTACCTGGCCGGAATGCAATTCCTAGATTCGCCTTTTGTGTAGCTGAAGGCCCTGAAAGTGCCGTATGTAGGTAGGGAGTAGGTCTTGTAAAAGTGAGTCGCAGCTACCGGTGTTAATACACCACCAACTCATGATGCAGATTTTTGGAATGGGGTGAAAAAGACATGACCGAGCAGCTAGCAGCAAGAGTGGACAAAAATATTGAATTGACACTCTCCTTTTCCAAAAAAAACACCCCAAGACCCCAGGCAATATTGAATTGACAATGTCCTTTTCCAAAAAAACAATACAACCCCCCCCCCCCTGCAATATTACAAAAGCAACCACTGTCATTGAGGACAGGTGGCCATGAGCACGGTCTGATGTCTTCCTCGGTATCAAATCCTTTTTTCACCCTGTTCAGACGAGCTCTTGGGCACACACACACTGAAAACATGTACCTGTATAGCTGATAATTATAGGGATCATTCTTGAATGACAAAAAAGAAAAAAACAACCAGCCCACTCACTCAGATCTACTCAATACTAGTACTAATCATATGAACAATGAGCTCTTTATGATTGGGTGGATTGGGTGTGTCTACTAAGCAGTTTCGGGGCCGTCAACAACATTAGCATGGTTTCCCTTCTCACACACATTTTGTAGTCATGTAGTTACAACATCTTGATAGTGATGCTGATGGAAGACAGTGAGTACGTTTGGTGTCTTGTCCTTAAAGTTTCAGGCTAATGGACATGAGTAAGCTACTAATCCTGCAGTTTAGGAAGCTGAGACCCCACTTTTGAGACGTGGGTTGCAGCTAATCATACATTTTCTGACTAAAGAACACAATTAGGCTACTAATCCTGCATTTTTCTGTAGCAAGATCCCACTTTTAATTTTGTTCGGTGAGGTGCAGGTATCACTCTAGCTAATGGGTGTGTACCAGGGTAGAAATTCATCCTGCATTTCATGAGAGTCAATCCCCCACATTTCTGACGTGGGTCTCTGCGGTTGTTGCAAAAGTTGACCAGTTGAATGCGACCATGATACATCAGGTCTTCAAGGACTTGCTAATCGCGCTCAACTCCTTTTTAAGTTTGATTCATTTTTTTTACTTTTTTTTTGCTTCTGGGTGTAGAACTGTAGATCGATGTTAATTATAAGCAATTTGTCAATGTAAGGAAATAAGCTTCAGTGAAGCTATAATTAAAGTAGCTGCTGCAACGACATGGTTTTCAGGGCATGCAAACCGTGCATTATTTTTGTTGAGTATTTCGATCTCAGTTAGTGGTAATTCGAGAATGATGAACCTTACTTAGTTGAGCTTGAGAGAGCTACAGTCTGTAGCAGTTGCAGCGACCCTAGCTACAATGACGCCGGTGATCGAATCAAGGGTTTGGTAATGGAGCTTCAGGTTTGTACAGTTACATGTTGTGAAGATCGATTTCAATCAATGAGCTTAAGATTTGTATATATTTATATTGATCTATCTTAATTTGCAGTAATCCGAGAATTAGCTGTTTAGGAGCTAGCTTCACCTTCTTTGTAACGACGTCGGTGGGGCCATGTCTGTGCGTATGATCAACTACCATGGCGGTGTTGCTCCGATGTAAATTGCAAGTTGCAATTGGTCGTTGTTGCAGTTGGAAAGCTAGACCGCGGTGGACGCATCCAATCTACAACGACACGTGCACGTACAGCAAACTCTCTGATCATTTCGATGACGTCTTCCTTGCTTCCTTGCTTTCGATCGATCGGTGCAATCTATAGAGGTGCCTGAGTGACTATCATACATTCCCCTGCATTTGAATTGCAATTGCAAGCTATCTAGCTAAGTCACTGATTGATGTAATTATAATTGAGCAGACAGGTAGTGCGCGCGGCGTATTTTTCTTATCGATGTCCTGAACATTTATCGATCGCATTCAAGCTGGAGGAGCGAATTGAAGAGAGCGCTAGAATTCTCGGTCTCACGCCTGTGACGACGTTGTTGATGGTGCCGTGGTTAATTGCGGTTGATTGAAGCAACAAGCGCAAGTGATTGTTATCAATCCTGTCGTCGCCCTCTTTGGCTTGGTATCGATGAGCACGGTAGGTTTGATCGATCAATCACAGCTTATGTTTGTACGGGTTCTTAAAGCTCTACTTGTTGCTAAGAAAGTACCAAGTGTAGATTACACTCTACGATTTGGGGCCTATTTGTATGGTCTGTGGTACTCAAGAAGCGCACAATACTATTCCTCAAGTGCCGTCATTTTGATGCCTCATACATACGTTCCTTGCTGTGAACGTGTAGATACAGTCGTATGCAAGAATTCTGTTTTTTAGACATTTGTGATTCTGTATTCTCGCTCTGTAGTTGCAGTATTCTCGTTAGATGGCGGGATTCAGAGTTAAGGGCAAAACTGTGATGTGCGTGCTCGAAGGGTGTTTGACTAGGACCGGTGTAGAATTAAGGTTTCAGGCTGGTGACTGAAACTTTGCGTGTACGGGTTTTACAGAAATGATCCACCATTTTCAGGAGTACGAGGTTATTTGTGTGTCAGGGAAATTCCAATATCTGAAAATGCTCTCCCAAATCATGTCAGTAGCGTAGGAAAACAGGAAGTCGGTCACAGCTATGGCCCCAGCTATGGTTGGCAGACAGAGTACGTTACATACAGCATGCCTGGGCGAAAAGAATCCGACCCCCTTAATTTCAGGGTACGTTCGCAGCGCTTAGCGCTGAATATTCCTGTACGAATCAACTCTATTCGAATTCAGAAATTCTAGCTACAGTCACACAGACGATTTCTGACTTGCAGATACTTAGCTAGATATACAACCCCGCTGGCTTCATGTTGCTCTGTCCACAGAGATTCGATCCGACCAAGATCAGGAAGAAAACTTCCAAATCACTTCAGTGGCGTATAAAAGTAGGAAATATCGATCACATCGAACACATCGACGGTGTGCACAGCTACAGTAGTTTCCGTACTGACATACTGACA
This sequence comes from Antitrichia curtipendula, assembly GCA_951230915.1. NCBI lineage: Eukaryota > Viridiplantae > Streptophyta > Bryopsida > Hypnales > Leucodontaceae > Antitrichia > Antitrichia curtipendula. The sequence continues at coordinate 23,116,490 of OX579640.1, read as the reverse complement.
TACAGCAAGCCAAGGTCGAATGCGTAACTACGCTGATGACTGAACCCCCATTGATTTGGTTTCAGGAATCGGCATTAAGGGCTGAATAGGTGGAGAGAGATTGTCGATCTCATAGATTCAGGTTGCGAAAAAACTAGGAAATTATCAATGACTCCATCACAGCGATGGTTTGCACAGCTAGCCAGATTTCATGCTTCCATACTTCCATACTCACAAAGTTTAATGCGTACCCTGTTAGTTTCAGGAATTAATCGCCATTAATCGGTGAATAGATGCACGTCGACAGATTGCTGATTTCAGAGATTAAGGTTTGAATTCGAAAAGACTAAGTACATCAATTGATGCTTTGCATAGCTAGCTTTCATTGATACTTCCATACAAGTTCCGTTCGCTGATAAATGAGCCCCTGTTGAATTGGTTTCAGGAATCACCATTAAGGTGTGAATAGGTGGAGACAAATTTTTGATTTCAGAGATTAAAGTTTCGAACAAACTAGGATTTCAATCGATCAAAGCAATGGTTTGCAAGCTGACTTTCATACTTATCTACAAAGTAGAATGCATACCCTGTTAAATAGTTTCAGGAATCGCCATTACTCGGTGAATAGGTTGAGACAGATTACGAGATTAACGTTTTGGAAAGATGAAGGACATCAATCGATGGCCGGTTTGCATAGCTCTCTTCCATACAAGTTTCATACCGCTAATTGGAATGCATACATTGATAAATGAACTCCTGTTGCAATTGGTTTCAGGACTTGCTACTAAGGTGTGAATAGGTGGAGATCGATAGACAGATTTCTGATTTCTGAGATTAAGGTATCAATCCAAACGTTGGTAGAATTGGATCCCGGGATGGGCGACCGTTGGACCCTCGAAGTGGGCATGCCCGTGGACTCATCCTCCTGGGGCAGCCGAGCGGTCGCCCGCAGTAGCAGTTTTCGCAACATATCTTGGAACCTGGGTTCGGAGCAGCACAACGTGTTCGGGTCGGCCAGGATGTCCGACAGAGGCGACGAGATGGACGACGAGGAGGCGCTCAAGTGGGCGGCCATGGAGAGACTGCCCACCGTGAGAAGGCTACGCACCGCTATGATCCACAAAGGACTCGGGAAGTTCGACCAAGTGGACGTGGCCAAGATTGGACCCTTGGAGAGGCAGATGCTCATTGATAATTTGCTCAAAGTGATTGAAGAGGATAACGAGATTTTCCTGCTCAAGCTAAGGAAACGAATCGACACGTAAGTTATTTACTCGATCACACCATTATGTGCTCCCAATTGCAATTGCAATTGCTATCTTGTGAACCATTCATAACTTTCCCTGCATAAGCATACCCAACATGTATAGTCTCGGTTAATTGCTTTCATTGCAGATGTAGCGTAACAATCACAGCCCTGGAGATCGATTATTCCATACCGTTGTTTCTCTTCTGGGAATATCAGAAGTTTAAAGAGGATTTTGGACCCGGAACGAACAATTCGATCAAACTTTTATAATTTCCTTGAATTGGACAATTGGTGTGATCCTGCGCCAGAAATTGTAGTGACGCAAATTTACACAGCTCTTTAAACTAGGCCGGGTATAGAATTACGTTTCAGGTCGTGAAATTGACGGACGTTTTATTTTGGGGGAGTTAGCAACGTTTTGGCAGTCATGCTTGATCAGCGATTTGGAGCATTTTGTTGAAAAGCATGTTCCCAAACGTTGCTTTTGGAGACTACTAGCAACGTTACCCTGGTTTGAGTTCAATATACAGTACAGTAGTAAGTTGTCCCAAGCTGGTATAATTCTATATCAATCCAATCACTTGCTGAATGAATACTTTCCTTCACTTCCAACGTTCCCCGTCTTCCAAGCATGGTTTACATCCATGACCTGAATTGCCAGAAACGATTTTTTTCAACTAATTCGAGACGAAATCAGTTGGTGACTGGCTCAAATACGAGGAGTTTAATGTATATATATTTTTTACACTGGAAATGAATGCAATTGAGGATTGCCATCAGACATGTACTCACTGATTGCATTGGTGTGGTTTGGCGGACACAGTGTGGGCATTGAGCTCCCGACCATCGAAGTGAGGTACGAGAATTTGAGTGTGGATGCAGATTGCTACGTGGGAAGCCGAGCATTGCCCACCCTATGGAATTCTGCACGCAATTTTGTGGAGGTAATTGCAATCTTTCCGTTCAATTTATATTAAGAATTTGTCTCCTGTTTCAGGATTTTAATGTTCGTTTGATTTTGACTTTGATTTTGTTTCCGCATTTTCTGTTTGTGTATGCACCGAGTGCTGCGTAATTTGCATGATCGCAAGTATGTGATTATAGGTAGATCAGGCTTTGAGTTTGAACAAATTTCTAAGATGCTATGTTTACAAACCTAATCTGACGATTTTTTCTCGATTTGAGAATAGGGAAATTCGAATTCCGTAGTGCATGAAGTCCAATTTATAGACGGGGTACTTTAGAAGCTCGAAGCTTATTATAGTCACTTCTAAAGCAGATTTTCATTGTTAAAAAATGTAGAGCATGTTTTCTTCTTGCCATGTAGGAAATTTTGGGTTTAAGAATAGGCTAAACCTTCTCCATATCTACCTGTTGAGGCTCAAATGCCAAACTTTGAGAATACAGTAGGAAATAGGTATCATGGGACCAATCTGAGTGTCTCCTCGTTTCCCTCGGATTTTGCAGCAATGTCTCAACATGATCAAGATATCAACAACGAAGAAAACAGTTCTCAACATCCTTCACAACGTGACTGGAATAATCAAGCCTCAGAGGTACAGATCGGACAATTTCAACAAGGGTTAGCATTAGCTTCAAGCTGTGAAAAATTAGGTTACTGTTATGTCGCCCCAAAATCATCGGTTCGCTTAGGGCTCAGCTTTGAAATGGGTGCTCTTGCAGGATGACCCTGTTACTCGGTCCACCAGGGTCCGGGAAGACGACTTTACTGCTGGCGCTTGCAGGCAAACTTGACAAAGATTTGCAGGTGAGGAATAATGGAGAAGTCTGGAAATGTGATTGATCGTATCCCTTAAACCCTAATAGTAGCGCTATTCGGTATTGTGACTACTGTCCAACGATGCATGTATCCCTTCAAAGAGGTTTTGTAATTGTGTAAACGATTATTGTCTTCCGTTTTTGAGAAATTTTGAAGGTTGTGAGTTTTTCTCTTTGGATTTTGTGGACGTAGGTTAAAGGCACTGTGACATACAATGGCCATAACCTGGATGAGTTCGTTCCACAAAAGACGGCGGTTTACATTAGTCAGACCGATTTACATGTTGCCCAAATGACTGTGCGTGAGACTCTGGACTTCTCAGCTCGTTGCCAAGGCACCGGCACTCGATATGGTAAACATCAATCAATCTCAAATTCCTATAACTAATTTCACTCTTAACTCTCCTGCAAGTTTCATTGTTTCATATTTCGATGATTGTGTTTTTTCTTTGTGTTTTTTCAGAGCTACTTTCAGAGCTTGCTAGAAGAGAAAAACAAGCTGGAATATTCCCGGAGGCGGATGTGGATCTCTTTATGAAGGTAAATTGTTCATACCATTCAAGTTCTTGACCATTGAATGAATAACTGCTTCGTACTTGCCCACTTTTGGTTATTCTTTCCCTTTTCAGAACGAAGCAATTATATGTTGGAAACCCTTTTCACGGAGTTTTATCTATTTCCAACGCAGGCAACAGCTTTGTCAGGAGTAGAGAATAGTCTTGCAACAGATTACACCCTAAAGGTCAGAGATTCTCCCTTACTACAAGTGTGCTTATTTGTTTTCACTCTTCGACCACATCTCAATTGAATCTCATACAACAGGTATAGTCATCGAAGTAAATGCAACAGGGAACCTGAAATGCATCACTTTCTCTATGCAGATATTAGGTCTTGATGTTTGCGCAGACACCTTGGTTGGCGATAACATGCGCAGGGGTATCTCTGGCGGTCAGAAAAAACGAGTCACCACAGGTACAAATGAGATTTTTAGAGGTCGGAAGATGAATATCAATTCATCTCCACTTTTATTTTGCCTTCCAACTTGCACCTCCTGGAAATGAGTATGTGTGATGATTCAACGGAATATTCTGGAGCGATGAAGACTAATTTAACTGCATCTCAAATCTTTAATAAATTCTTGTATTGGAGTTGCACAACTTGAAAGATGGGGTAGGGATGGAACTCATCAATGCAACACTTTTGTTAAGAGATTTGCTTGTTTGTGAGGCCTAGAGTGATCCCTAATTCTAACTGGTACCATATTAACCCTGAATGAGTTTTTATAAGTGCAGGAGAGATGATTGTTGGGCCGACTCGCGCCCTGTTCATGGACGAAATCTCAACAGGGCTGGACAGTTCCACCACCTTCCAAATCGTGAAGAGCTTGCGGCAGTTTGCACACGTGATGTCGAGCACAGTGCTCATGTCCTTGTTGCAACCAGCTCCGGAGACCTTTGAGCTTTTTGATGATATCATTCTACTCTCGGAAGGCCAGATTGTGTACCATGGCCCTCGGGACCACGTTTTGGAGTTTTTTGAGGATTGCGGCTTCAAGTGCCCTGATCGCAAGGGTGTGGCTGATTTCTTACAGGAGGTACACTGAAACTGCTTTGTTATGACCTCGACTAAAATGATACTCCGTATTCTCTATTTTCTTGCACAATTGTCACATTCAAAGTATGCCATAACGAATAAGGTGATAAGATTAAAGAGCATTGGTTACACTAACAATATCATGATACATTTGGTCTTTCTGGAGAAAGAACAAATGATTAAGAGGGTAAATGATAACTTCTTAAGTAGAAAATGACGAACTTGCTGAGGAATGTCAATGTCGAGTGTATCAATGATCGTTAACATGTTCTAGAAGATTTACCTGCATTACAATTGATAGTAGTTATAAAAACGTCTTTTGAATGGTATTGTAATTGGTAGGGTTTAACACAGCTAGGTTTTTAGAACACTTTTGACGGAGGGGTTTCTACCAGTACGTATTAAAGAAATGGAGTTTGCACTCAATTGAGCATTGATACTTATTCTCTTACTATGTTGTCTTTTGGTGATTAGGTTACCTCGAAAAAAGATCAGGAGCAATATTGGATAGATAGAAGGCGTCCTTACCGTTTTGTATCGGTCACGGACTTTGAAGAGAAGTTCAAAAAGTTCCATGTTGGAGTATCACAGACAGAGGAGATCAGGAATCCCTACCCAAAGCACAGAAGCCACAGGGCAGCCTTGACCCATAAGAAGTACACGGTCACCAAGAAAGAGATTTTCAATGCCACATTTGCAAAGGAGGTTCTCTTGATGAAGCGAGATGCATTTATCTACATCTTCAAAACCTCGCAGGTATTTACTCTTTTCCATTGAAACTCTGTAGCAATAGTTTCATTTTATTGAAAGTGCGCAAAGTCATGTCCCTTTCCACTTATGTTACCTTCAGTAGTGGATTCAGTGTTAGTGAGTGGTATGGGGCACATTATTTTTGTTTGACTAATGGAAACTAAGCCAATAGATCCTTGTTTCCTGTGAACTCATGAGATACTTCAGTCATTTGGAGAAAATGTAAGGGCGGTGCTCCTTCATTTTCATCAGAGATTGGAAGTTTCAGTTAATAGAATTACTGAATGCATCTTAGCATCCTGAAACCCACCAATATTTCATCCACTGTGCTTCTAACATGGTAATTTGAAGTAGAGGAGGCCATCCTCTTTTCCAATACCTTGGATGATAATATTTGTGCAGAAACTGCTAGATTAGAGTGCACTTTAATGCACACCTTTCAAAAGTCATCAGCGAATTCAGTTGATGTGGAAAGCTTTTTATGTGCTCTGGAGTTGTGGCTTTTGATAATTATGTGCTTCTATGTCATGCAGCTTGCAATCATGGCAGCAGTGAGCATGACGGTCTTCTTCCACTCAAGTCTACACCAAGAGACAGTTGCGGATGGGACCATTTATTTGGGAGCCCTCTTCTTTACAGTGGTGTCCATCATGTTCAATGGGTTTGGAGAGCTTTCTATGACGATCTTCCGTTTGCCAGTGTTTTTCAAGCAACGAGACCTCCTGTTTTATCCCGCCTGGGCATTTTCACTCCCTAGCTTTGTGCTGAGTATCCCTATGTCCGCGCTTGAGTCTACCATTTGGACCTGCATGACTTACTATGTCACCGGGTTCGCCCCAGAGCCCTCAAGGTTAGTATTTCTCCCAAATATTGCTCAGTTTTTAAGTAGCCTAAATTTTTTTCTTAAAGCACTTGAGCATTTGTTGCATTCTCCTGGTTTCTTTTTCCTTAAAGTCAAATGGCTTCAATCAATGACATAGTTTGCATGTGTTCAAAGTGGGAGTCAAATGAGGAGTGAAACACCATTATAGGGTGGTTACTTATTGGTGTGTGTTAATTTCCTGCTCGTTGGAGAAACTTCATAATTGCTTGACACAATTTTTCTTGTTCATTGGTGCTTTCAGGTTCTTCAAGCAACTTCTGCTACTCTTCTCAGTGCACCAAATGTCGTCTGGGCTATTCCGACTCATAGGAGCTGTATGCAAGACCATAATCATGGCCTACACCGGAGGTTCCTTTCTGTTGCTCATTATTTTCATGTTGGGAGGGTTTATCATTCCGCGACCAGAAATCAAGAGCTGGTGGATCTGGGGTTACTGGATGTCCCCACTCTCCTATGCTGAGAATGCCATTAGCATCAATGAGATGCTTGCACCCCGGTGGAGCAAGGTGCAATTTCGCTTAAAACTTGCCTCTCTTAAATCTTTCAATTTTCCTGTTAAGATCCATCATTCTCAGGTGATCTAGGAAACCCAAACCCTTTAGAACTTGTTGTGATTGGCGTTTCAAATTGGCAGACAGGTTTTAATGTGTTTAGATTTCTATGAAATTCTATGATCATAAATGGAGGTTGAATTAATGGTGATCTATTGGATATTTACTTCTCCAATGTCTCTGACTGTTTCTTGATCCGGGGTATTGCAAGCAGTATTAATTCTCCAGCAGAATGAGGTGCTTATAACTTACTGGTAGCATTGCTAATGATATTGTGCAGTTTGATGTGAGCACGAATCACACAATAGGAGAGCTGGTTTTAATCAACCGTGGGATTTTCATTGAGAGCTACTGGTACTGGATAAGCATTGGGGCTCTGTTTGGATTTGCCGTCATATTCAACATTGGATTCACAATCGCTTTGGATTGGATGAGACGTAAGCAGCTTCTTTGTCTGTGAATGTTAGGTTCTGCATTATATTCTATTTCAGAACCATGTATTAGAATTTCATTCATTCTTCCTTCCACATCTTGATTAATTCCTTTATATTCGTTAGCCCTGTCTCTTTCAAATAACAGTACTTGTCTTTTGAGCTCACTCTCTTGATCCATGTACGCAGCCCCGGGAAAGGTTCAAGCAGTCATATCTGAGGAAGCATTGGCAGAGAGGAAGGAAAAATTGAGATCCGGGGATGTTCCGGTATTGGAGACAGTAACATCTAAAAACCCTTACTCAGGAATATACAAATTCCGTGACGAGATGGCAAGGGCTGAAGATGGTAGGTCTTACCACGCAATTTCAATTTTCATAAATAGAAAACAATGACATGAATTAACATGTTTTGTTGTTCGGATGGCTTGATTCAAACACTGTTTTCTACTAGAGTTGAAGCAAGCCAAATTTCTTTTTCCTCAGTCCGTCGTAGGATGATATTCTGGTGGATTTTTTGACCTTGACCAAACACTTGCATGCAACTCTGAGTTGTTTTCATCCCAAAATTGAATAATGATTTATATGCAATCTCGAAAGGAAATAGGCATTTTTTCGAAGAAAAGTGGAGTAAGACAACTTGGAAACTTTTATTTATTCATTTTCAGGTGTAAGAAACTCGTTCAGTCAAAGCTGGCTCAACCTGGCGGCGCAACGCAAGGGAAGCAACGATGCGGAATCGAAGTCCATGGAGATGAAGAGCCGGGACCATTTCGTGGCGCTCGATGAGGCCGAGGCTGCGCTTGGCACTGCCCTGGAGGCGACACTGGAAGTTGCAGGCTTGGAACGCAAGCGTGGCATGATTTTGCCTTTCGAGCCGTTGTCCATTTCCTTTGATGACCTCAAATACTCCGTGGACATGCCTGCTGTACGTTTTCCTGAACTTTTCCATTTCATATCATGCTCCACAATTTTTTCGCAGTCATGGATCCATAACAGAACGCCTAATTCCATTGATTTCTCTAGAAGCCACTAGTAGAAACCCTCAAGACATATTCTGAAAAATCAAACCTTGCTAAACCTTGCCAATTTAACATCATTTAAGGCAATTTCCAATGCATAAGTTGCCAATTTTAACGCACCTACATTCTCTAGTTGCCAAGATCTATTATATACGTCATCCTGTATTGATTCATAGTATGCACGAGCAAAGTTTGAAATATCTTGTTTCGTGAGGATATTCGTTTTTGCTCCAAGTGGGTGCTAACTTCTTGCCATTAATGCAACAACACTATTGTACGTGTTGACCCACTGTAAGGGCTCATTCTCTCAGATATGGCAACAGTCTCGGCACTGACTGCATTTTCTCTTATTGTGTTTCTAAAACTCCATATGTTCAATCAAAGCGGTTTGTTAAAAATTCTGGTGCAACATGACATGTCCTGCCAGGTATGCTGAACATTGTACTGCTGGTGCAACCTTGAGTACAGTATAACGGGATTTCCCGATCCTTGTACTGATCAAGACACATATAATGCATGAATGACTGCACAGGAAATGAAGAAACAAGGAGTGGCAGAGGACAAGCTGCAGCTGCTCCGGGGCGTGACAGGGGCGTTCCGTCCTGGCGTACTCACAGCTTTGGTGGGTGTGAGTGGAGCTGGAAAGACAACCTTGATGGATGTCCTGGCAGGGCGGAAGACGGGGGGCTGCATTGAGGGCGACATTCGCATCAACGGGTATCCCAAGAAGCAAGAGACTTTTGCTCGCATTGCGGGCTACTGTGAGCAAGTGGACATTCATTCCCCTCAAGTCACTGTGGGTGAGTCCCTCATTTATTCTGCGTGGCTGCGGCTCCCGGAAGATTGCACTCCTGCCATGAAGATGGTACGTGAGAAACAACCGTCTTTATTCTTTTCATGTTATACTCTAACCCCCTCCCTTAAGGTATGCGTACCTATTATCGTCACTAATCACAACTGAGCATAGTTAACATAATTTATTTTTATTAGATCTTATTGGGACAACTGAAACTAAGAGGATTCCAATGCACTTTAGCATGCATTATTTGGACATAAGTTTTGAATTTTGAAAGTATTGTCTCTAGGTGTACTCAAAACCAATAGTAGGCTCCCAGGCATTGACTTTCATGTTTTGATCTTGTGTCGTCAATATCTAGGTTTTTGTGACATTTTTTGGCCCAAATGTAGGTGTTTCATTTTGGTCCATGTTGATTATGGGTGTGCATTCCTTAATCTGACTGCTTGGAAGAGAGTCATACCAAAGGTCTAATTGTTTGAATGTGAGACAAGTGTGCTGCTGTGAATGACAGTGTGACAAATGTGCAAGTTATTCTAGAATGTCATGGAAGAGAGAGTCATGTTGAGGAGATGTTGTTCCTACTAGTGATTATTGTCTTATATAATGTTAGTGATAACATTCCATAATGTTTGGGATAAATTCACACCAATTGGGAATATCCTAATCTTTTGAGGGAGGAAACTAGCCCGTTGTACCTCCCTCCAATCTCAATCCTTCATCGTAGTAGCGGTTATTTTATCTCAGTCTCAAGGTTTAGATATCCCCTTTTTGTGGATTGTAACCTAAGGTGATTAGTTATCACAGATGTGTCAAGTTTTATTTGGTTGAGTAGGAGATTGAAGGTTATAACAAATAGCATTCAATGTGAACCGTTTGATGAACCAATAAGTATACTCTTAGATGATTGTAATTCAAGTGTAAAACTTAGCATTATGTCCTCTAATCTTCTCAAACCTCCTGGCTGGCTCTCAAAGGGGATTTAGTCAGTCATTGAGAGTCAGTGATAAGTGTGACTGTTTGACACATGGATGGTCATTCAACTACTTAAGAACTGAATAGAACTCTGCAAAGTTTCAAAGAGCTGAATCTTCATATTGAACTTGATGGCACAGAAATTTGTGGAGGAAGTGATGGAGTTGGTGGAGTTGAAACCATTGCAAGATGCGCTCGTGGGGCTTCCGGGTGTCACAGGTCTATCCACGGAGCAGAGGAAAAGGCTGACCATTGCGGTGGAGTTGGTTGCCAATCCCTCCATTATTTTCATGGATGAACCCACGAGTGGGCTCGACGCACGTGCGGCTGCCATTGTCATGCGCACAGTCCGCAACACAGTGGACACAGGCCGGACTGTGGTGTGCACCATACATCAACCCAGTATTGACATCTTTGAAGCTTTTGATGAGGTACATTACTACCATCTAAAATCCTGACTGCAAATTTTATTACTGTTTTGCACAGGTACCAATTATATGTAGTAATCTGGCGTTGTTGTAAACCAAGTTCATTAAAGAGATTATCAAGAGCTTAAAGCCATGTGCTCTTATTCATCATTACCTCGTTCCACCTACTTATACAATCTTCCATATTACATCCATTCTGCTTCTAACATGGTAATAAAGCTAGAGGGGGGCTAGACAGTCCGCCATCTGCCTCCTTCCCCAATTCATTAGATGATAATTCTCTTATAATATGCAAAAATCTCTTGATGAGAATTTACAATTAATGTGCATTTTTCAAAAGTCACCTGCCAGTTCAACAATTTCACTGGTTTATATTGCAGTTGTTGTTGATGAAGAGAGGTGGGCAAGTCATATACGTGGGGCCTTTGGGACCTCGCTCACACAAGCTGGTTGAGTATTTTGAGGTAATTCATGACTTCTGTGCACATCTATCTCTTCCAATACAGAGGGAGCTCTCTCTCTCTCTACGTTTGAGAATTTATATTCAGATTACTGATTTGGATTAAATTGTATGAGATTGATGATCATCTGATTTGTGAGAGTGTCTTGTAGGCTGTTCCTGGTGTCCCCAAGATCAAAGAGGGTTACAATCCAGCGACATGGATGTTAGAAATCAGTGCAGAGTCCATGGAGACCAATTTGGAGGTTGACTTTGCAGAGATTTATCAAACATCGGATCTCTATATGTGAGTGCTGAACATACCTTCAGTAACTAATTCTCTCATGCAGTATTAATTCCCTCTTAAATTTACCTGGTATAAGAAGATGTGAATGCCTGAGATTACATTGTTACTCTAAAATCTTAAACTGGAATATGTCGCATGAGAAGATATATAAAAGGTTGAAATATAATTTGCAAAGCTGAGTCATAGATTAGTCAAATCTCCATACATAGCAGGGAATGTGACAGAGAGGGTGTTTGCAGAAAATCTTGCAGCTTGCACTGCAGACTTTTAATTTCCCTTGGTTTGACAGCAATTATAGTACCATTTTTGAGACAAAGATTTGAATTAGTGACGATACTGAGAGTTTGTTTGCTTTGAATATGACACCAGGACGAACAAGGCACTGGTAAACCAACTGAAATCACCAATCCCGGGGACAAAAGACCTTCACTTCCGCACTAAATTTTCACAATCATTCTTTACCCAGCTCACTTCGTGTTTGTGGAAACAAAAGCTGACGTACTGGCGAACCCCAGACTACAACTGTGTGCGTTTTTGTTTCTCCGCTGTGGCTGCAATTCTCTTTGGCAGCATTTTCTGGAATCTTGGCCAGAAAACGTGAGCTTCTTTCACCTGAACTTTTTACTTCAAAAATCTGTTTAACATATTTCAAACGTTTCCAAACTTCCAAAGCTTGAGGTATCCTTAATTTCATTCAAAATGAGGTTGTGAATCTTGTTTCAGTTACTAGGCTTAAGCCATTTTTTGATGGTTCAGTCACGAATCTGAAATAGTGTTCATCTGAAAAATAACCTTAATTCAACAATTTATGAACTCTAGAGTGAAAGGTAGAAGCCTTGCATTGGCAATAGGTAAGGTATGTGTCCCATTGTTGACCTGAGCCCAGTTGCGTCCCTACGTTCCAGCTTCGGAATGTTGGATGACTGTGGATAGGCACGCAATTGGGCTCGATTTGACAATGGGCGTACATACTTTACATCTGTAATGTAAAATGTGAGGCAGATTGAGCAGGTTGCTTCTTGAAAAAAATCAAGTAGTGCTACAATTTTCATTTACTCATTTGTGTTTTTTCATTTGTGTTTTTCAAAGGAAATACGGGTCTTTTTCAGAAACAGAGGTAGAATAAATTTACAAGGACATAGCCTCTCATAGAGTAGCCTACTTGTTTGGTTTTGTATTCAGAAGAACATCTGGAAATGATACGAGAGTGTGACTCCCAATGCAGGTCCTCTTCACAAGACCTGTTCACGGTAATGGGAGCGATGTATGGGGCGGTGCTGTTCCTGGGGATCAACAATTGTGGAACGGTGCAGCCCATGGTGGGCGTTGAGCGCACGGTGTTCTACAGAGAGCGTGCTGCTGGGATGTATTCTGCCATTCCTTACGCGTTTGCGCAGCTGATGATCGAGGTTCCATATGTGTTGGTACAGACGCTGGTGTACTCCACAATCACGTACTCGATGATCAACTTTGAGTGGACTGTCGCTAAATTCTTCTGGTATACATATTACATGTTCTTCACGTTCATCACCTTCACATACTACGGGATGATGATGGTGGCGCTCACCCCCAACACGGAGGTTGCTTCCATTCTGGCTTCCTTCTTCTACTCTTTCTTCAACCTCTTCTCGGGTTTCCTCATCCCCAAACCGGTACGCACTCCAAGCCAGTCAAAAAGCTTTTGTTTTGCATACTTTACCCAACGTTTTCTATGGAATTGAAGGATGATTGAGCAGATTGTATATCACAACTTGTGCTTATCACAACAAGTGATTTGACATGCAAATTTTTAATGTTCAAAATACAAATTATGAAGATTATAAACTATTATTTGAATTATTCTTGTAAATTTTTTTTCCAGTAGGACATGTAAGGTAACAAATCTTAAAACTGATACTTACAGATTTTCACCTAAAATGAGAACTCCCTCTATTTCATGAGAACCTTGGATTCGTTTTGAGTACACCTATATTCAACACTTTGAAAATCCATAGTTTATTCATATTAGGGTGTCCTTTAAAAAAATATTTACATGTGAAGAGAACCTGTGAAATCTTCTTTCAACTTCCCGCAAGATTCAACAAAAAAATTAGACAATTTAATAATAGGAACAATGCTCAATTGTTGTGAGAACTCCACATATGTAACTTACTCTCTCTCTCGCTGCTTCGTTTGGGTGCAGAAAATTCCAATCTGGTGGGCGTGGTATTACTGGGCATGCCCTGTGGCATGGACCATCTACGGACTCATCACCTCGCAATTTGGAGATGTGGAAAGCACTACGAATGTGCTTGGGGACACAAGCAGCACGCAGCCGGTCAAACAATTCATTGAAATGTACTTTGGGTTCAAGCATGACTTTCTGCCAGTCGTGGCCGTCATGATGCCTCTGTTTCCAATCCTGTTTGCGGTCGTGTTTGTCCTTGGCATTAAAATTTTGAACTTCCAAAACAGGTAAGTTGATCGTAGAGATTGTTGTCAGAAGAAACAGGAGCAGAGATTAGATTGATACTGTATAGGATGTGAGTGTAAATAAGTATTTTTGTAATTTATCCAGAGCTTTTCAAAAATGATATATATATTGGTAGTTAGATGGACAGGTATATCTAGCCATGTAGTGATTGGTGTGACCATACAAGATAAAAAGCTCTAGTTTGGTCACTGTGTACCATGATTTACACTTCTGCATTTTTTTTAAATGATCAATTTTTCCAGTCATTCCTCAAGTAGAAGAAGAAGAGTAACTCTTGGTTGTATGACAAGTGTGAATGAAGAGTTTGTTGGAGATAGTTCAGTCATTCCTCACGTACTGCTAAGAACTCAAGCCTCCATGTATACCATGATTCAACAATGAGTTGGGGTTGCAGTTAATATTGTTCATCTTGCACGTACCGAATTCACCATCAATGTAGTTAGTTGTTGGTTTCTACACCTTCCAACTATAATAAATCAACGGTTTTGAAACCATTGTAAAACAATTTTTCCAACTATCATATATAAAACAATGGTTTCAAAACCATTGTAAAAAATATGACTGTTTTGGCACTAGAAAGTAAAAGTGTTGCCTTAGGTGAGATTTCCTTGATAATATCAATTTCAACATTTCTATATCTAACAACATTTGATAATCAATCAATAAATAAAAAAAGAACATTAAATTGTATCTCTTTTGTGATAAAATTGAATTTTGTGCATAATCTCTAAAATTGCAATATTTGCATTTTCATGGTATAATGTCATATTTGCACAATTGGTTACAATTTGAAATCTCAAAGACATGTAAAAAAATGTGCATATAAAATGATTAATTTTATATTTTATATTTAGATATCAATACCATTACTTTATTAGGACTAGGTCCAGAGCCCTTTTCTAAACTTTTAAAGCTCTAAATTACTTTGATGTTGTCAGTTTTTCAATAAATTTATAAATGAATAGTATTGCAATGCACCCCTTTAATAATCTAGAAAAAAAATCCATAGGTAAAATCCTTGTAAGGACGTAAATTACCAACTGCAAGACTAGATTTAGTATCTCTATTACAATACAACACTTTAGAAAGATATTTTTATCCAAAAAATTTATACTTCTTAAGCATACAATTATTAAGAAGTATTTTTAGTGATTAAATCTTGGACACAAAATAGTGTAATTTTTAAATTAATCGATTGGTTTATGACAAATTATTGGTTCATTTAAAAAAAAACATTAGGCATTCAATTCCAAAAATAGCTTATATAGGGCCCTTGAAGTGAATAACATATACATTTTTTATTCTAACACAATCATCGTTTGGATTATGTTTTATATTGAAAAAGATGTTCACATGTTTTTACTTCTAAATATTATAGAAAATTTAAAAAGTATTCAATTTATAATAAAAGATTTATTTTTTATTCTATCATATGATTATATATATACTCGTGATTTTTTGTTATCAATCACATTATTATTCATTAGAAATTAGACCCATTTTCTACCATTGAAAAACCTGACAAGTTGACATTTGAACTTCAATTAGAACTACAGTAAAGAATTTTTTTATTTTTTAATGAATAAAAAAATAGTTAGCTTAACATTACTTGAAGTACTAGTCAAAAAGGACTAATCTATTTATAATTAACAGATTGGCTATTAAAAATAATAGTTGAAAAGAGGTTACATTGCAAATTTATTAGGTTTGACCAATCTTACTTTTTTTGATACTTTTGAATGTGATTTGACCCATAGATTGAAAGAATCTAGAAGGTATCTTTAAACCTTTGAAATTATATTCAATAGTCAAATAAGATCAATTCATTTTGACGTTTAACACAATTGTCAAGATATTCAAGTCTATTGAATTTTTATATCAGATGGGCCAACTTAAAATTTTTCATTTTTATCATAATATACAAGCAAAGCAAAAAAAATGTGTGTATTCCTACTTATTGCATGAGATGTAAGTCTCTTAATAAACTGGAAATAGTTGGAATAGAAGGTATTTGCTTTGATCAAATTCTTTTAGAAAGGTACAAGAACTAATTTTTTAATTTTTTAATTTTTTAAAAATAAGCATAAATTATTCTCCAAGAAGAATAAAATCAATGCTAAAAAATCTATTTGTGGACCGAGGTTATATTTTAAGATTTACAAGATGGTAACTTTTAAAAATCCAACATCCAAAAACTTGCATCATATATGCTTAAACAATTTTTATATCCTATTATGGCATTAAAATATTAAAATATTTTTGAAAGACATGAAAAGTTTATCGAAGGGTGAAAATAGTCCTTTATACCTTTCAGAAGTAAAATTTAAAAATTATGGCTAAGATCATTGCTCATAGATGTTTGTGATAAATTTTGTTTATGTTTTTTTTAATCACCCTTATGTACCTTCCCCCATTATGCCATATAATGGATTTTTAAAAGTTTTATCAATATAGCCTATAATTGATGAGTTAAAATTGTCATAGTAAATGAGTTCAAATATTAAATTGTAGATCAATAGGATTCAATAGTAATAGAGACTCTAGAACATGATTTTGAATTTTTTGGTGAAGGTAGTTGAGTTATAAGTAAAATGCACATAATTATATTCATGAAACTTTGAAGACAACTTTATAAAAAAATTATATTTAAATTACACTATTGAATGACTTAAATGATTTAAAGTTAATTAAGTCTCATTTTAATTTAAGTGGTATAAATTGTGAAAATTTGTAATTTCTATGTTTTCTTGAAGAAATAGTACTATTTTAAACAAATTCATATCAACTATGAAATAAAATTTTGAGAATCTAAACTTTCAAAAATAAGCGTATACCATAGAATAGAAGGGAAAAAGAATCCAAACCAAATTCTTGTGTTTTTTATATTTTAGGAATGTAGTAATAGACTCCTAAATATAAACCACAATAACATAATTATTCTTCAAAAAAATAATCCAAAAAATTTGGAAGTGCAAAAGAAACCAGGTTTAGAAATTTGCCTTATATTGGATTGTATTGAAAGAAAAAAGAATCATTTTAAATGTCAAACTACATTTTTATAATAGAATGTCAAAAGAGCTAAAAACACCAAATTTGACATTCTTGAAGGGTGTGACAGTGCGTTTGGCATGTATGCTAGCCAAAAATAACACTTTTAATCCCTAAAATCCCAAGGCCTCTTTTCCATTAAAAAAACATTCAAAATTGCCATTTCTATAGCAGAGAGCAAAAAAATATTTAATGTTTGTTTTGCATATCTACTTGAAGGATCTTATACTAGACTAGTATAAAAATGTGTAGAAGAACTTTCACAAACTTTGATTGTATAGATTGCAAGATATTTGCATTTAAAGTGAGGAAAACAAATTTTTTTGCACCTTGATCAACTACAATTTTTAACTTTGAACCTTCATAACTTATAAATTTGCTCTATTGATTTTGAATTATTAATTTCATATAATAAATAATTGAGTTGAGAGTCTAAAAAAAGAAATTAATAAACAAACATGTAGTTTTCATTCATTAAAAAAGTGTTAAGTTGAAGTAGATTTAAGATTTGAAGGAAACTCTAAATTGTTAAGAGCTTTAAAGATGAATTTGAAATATACTAATCTCAATGGTGAGATTGTTGTAGCAAGATATCTTCACCTTGTGAAATTCATTTTCTCTTAAATTGTGAAAATTGAGGTCAAAAATGAATCCTACAAATTATTTTTTCAAAAAAAATGCTTTGACTGCCCAAAAAACAAGATTGTCCATAACTTTCACATAACAAATCCAAATGAAATAAATCAAAGCTTTTCATGTACATAAAAATATAAACTATATAAAATTAAATTTTAAATTTTTTTACTTAAATTTATTTGAAGTTTTCTTTTATCCACCAAACTAAAAAAAAAGGACTTTGGGGGCCATAACTTTTTCTCCCAGACTCCAATTGAAATAAAAGTTATGTTTTTGGAATGCTAATGTGTTTTTCTATCTTCACAAAAAGATTAAAAAAATCTCAAAAAATATTGAGACCATAGTAGCTTGCCCCAAATCCATTTTGTCTCCCAAAGGGACAATGGAACTTTAGGGGTAAAATATGGGGGGATCATCAAATACATCATTTACTCTTTGTACAAAAAATTGACTAGTATATATTTGTTGTAACATTCCATACTTGATAATTATCTAAATAAAAACTTTTACATTGTTTTGCTTGACACTACTTTCAAGGCATGTTAATTTGTGCTTTATACTCAAGTACATTTGAATGCCTACAAGGCTACAACTACAAGGTCTAAAGCTCACTCAACAACAAATATTCCTCTAATACATATTTAAGTCATTTTACAAACATTTGACATCTAGGTCTTTGTAGTCATAAAATCTTTTGAGTCAATTGCCTTTTTGATTTTGTAGTACCTTTCATACTAGGTAAGTTCTTTCATTTCGGTTTTGAAGTGGCAAATAGCTTGAGATTTTGTTGGAATGTAGAAAGGACTTGTTTTGAGTTGCAAAGAGGGTAATTGGGTAGGATAGGAAGGGTGGCAAGGTAGTCTTATGACTTTTAGGATCAAATATTCAAGGAGTTGCCATGCAATCCTTGGGCTATTTAGCCAAGTCAAGTTTTCTTTTTTCTTAGTTCATATCAATGACACATTTGTGTATATGACTCATTGGCAATTTAATGTCTTCAGTGAATTCCTTCAATCAATTCCGTTTTTGTGAAACAATTGTGTGTAAAATTATGTGAAATTGTGATTGTATTATAATAACTTACAATTTGTCGTGGTATGATCAAATTGCACCAGCACCTTGTGGACCCTTAGATCCCTATTTCTAAATTGTCAATCAATTATAAAATGGCTACTTGGCTGAGAAAGTCTTGTAGTTTGAGTGTTAAAGGCAAATTGCATAGTATGGTAGACAGTTGACTAGCAAGTTACTTCACTGAAAAGCAAATAGCCATGTTCGTGAAAAATTGAGTATGAATCTCCACCGGGTTGACGGATGAGTCGGGTGGTTGGAAAATCGAAGAAGTGATGAGATAAGTTATTTGGAACAATTGAAGAAGATAATAAAAATATTATAAAAATGTATGGCCATTATTTGATCGAGATTGTTGTATATTGTATATATGTTGATTAACTTGTATTGGAGATAGAAAAGCTAATTGCCTATGCAATGGTCTGCAGCTAATTGCTAGGCTTGTGTATATTAATATGAATTGAAATTGCTAAGATTGCTTGGTTTAGTTGAAATGAATGTGATCAATAGGTTATATGGTGTTTGCATGCATTGATAATGAATGGTAAGTGAAAAATTGGGAAAAAATAGTCAATTTACTAAATAAATACATTTTGAATTAAATCCTATTTGAAAACTAGCCATAGACATCCAAAACAATAGACTTATTTGACCATTCCTCGAAAAGAACCCCTATACTAGTATCTTGGGTTTTGTTTCCGCTTAGGAAAAATCTAACTTACAGTCTTCTACTTGCACTGCCATATATTCTACAAGATGTGGTTTAGCATCATGTAGAACGATCATCATCTCCTCAATTTGCACATCATGCACTACAATGTTCGAACCTGTTAGGTGAACATTTTTCTTCTAAGAGGGAATGAGGGACATCCTCCTATGAATATATAGATGCTGATTTTTCAACCAAAGCAACCTCTCATTAGATGGTTTCTATGTAGCTTCTATATAGTTGTGTACCTCATTTTACAATGTACCAAAAATGTACTGTCACGCCATTAGTTGCCCCCCCCCCCCCCCCCGCCAATCAATGTTTGAAAAAATGCGAGCCGTTGATCTTTTTGAAAAAAAAATTACAACCCCCCCCCCCCCCCAACCATTGATCCCAAAAAAAAACTCGGATACGGATACGGATACGGATACGGTAAATACAGACACAGAGACGGATACGGATACGGATACGGATATACACAGAGACGGATACGGATACGGATACGGATATACACAGAGACGGATACGGATATGGATACGGATATACACAGATACGGATACGGATACGGATACGGATATACACAGATACGGATACGGATACGGTAAATACAGACACAGAGACGGATACGGATACGAAAGCAGATACGGACGGATACGGATTCAAATACAGATACAGATACGTATTTGGGAGCAGATATCCCATATTGTTTGTGAGGATTACTAACTCTGGAAATTACAAAGAAGGGGAGGGGAGTGGGGGAGGTTCAGAAAAAAATTTAATTTAAAAAATTTTAATTTAAAATATTTGAATGGGTGGGTGGGGTTGGTATTTAATTAGTAACCTTTTTGGTACATTGTAATACAATGTGCTCAAATCCATTTCATTTTTTAATGAAATGGATTTGAACACATTGTGTTACAATGTACCAAAAAGGTACTGTACAATACTACCTAGCTCCTCATGCACTCCGGATATTTGAGTCAACCAATACTACAACACTTCCATCTTCGAGGCTCACCTCCCTTGACCAAATTCCATCAACTTCTTCACATAAAATGGTACTCCTCTTCTAACTTCCCTCAACTCTACAGTAAAAACCACAAACTAATCTACAACAATGTCATTCTTTAGATCAAATAGAGGAAAAATGATCTTCACTTTGATCCTATACTACTTCTGATAGTATTTCATTTCTTCCGCCTCTTCTCTTCTCCCTAGTCACCCTCTTATTGCTTATTGAGGGGGGGCTATCATTGTGGGGTCTAAAATACTCTTTTTTCTTTGAATTAGGTATTGTAAAAATTATGATTGACAACTCCTTGGTACAAGGTGTCTAGTACTCTAGGTTGATAGAGGATCAAGTGTTAACCTAATGAATAAAGAAACTATGGACAAAATTGGTTTATCTAATATAGTCCCCACCTCAATTATTTTGAGAATGGCAAACCAAAGTAAATCCTTATGAATGTTGTCTCAAGTTCCTACTATCATTAAAAGACTTGAATTTAAAATAGACTATGTTATTTTAATTCTCTTAGACAACTTCTTCCCAATTTACTATATTAAATCTTATATGATTAGGAAAACCATGACTGTATCTAACCAAAGCAAATGATGATTGAAAAAAACAAACTTTAATCAATAAAAAAGGAAAAAAAAATTACTTTACCTATATATCCTACCAATTATTATGGAGAAACTCAAGATGAGGAATTGAAAGTAACTTCTTTTAATTCTTCTGGAGTTAGTCATGAGGATAGTAAAGAAGAGATTGCTAATACAAGTTTTCAAAATCCTCATATTTATAGATGTAATGGAATGGATACGTGTTTTGTCCCAATGGATGACAATGACGATTTGGATAACACTGTACTTGTATGAAAAAATTATGATGTCTTAACAGTAGGTAAAAATGAAGAATCTAATTCCAAAACACTATTAAAATCTCATGCTAAAAAAATGGAAGAAATATTTTTAGATTCTAATACTACTCATATTGAAACAAATACTTTAAAAAAAAATTGATAGAATATGTATTTAGAAACCAACAAAGATTTTGAAAGCATAAGAACATATTCTAAGATCACTAAAGTTGAATAGAATTACTAGTGGAAAGTGGAAACTTTTCAAAAGTCATAAAAGTATTTTTGCTTGGACATATAAAGATTTAAAAATAGTACTACTAGAAGTCTCTAAACATAAGATCATATTGGAAGAAAATACTAAAGTAGTTTGTCAAAGACAACATCTAGAGTGAATCCAAAATATTCATTGATGGTCAAGGAGGAAATAGATAAGCTCCTACAATGTAATTTTATTTATTTTGTAACTTGTCTAGTGAATGGGTTTTGCCTATTGTTGTAGTACCTAAGAAAAATGGGAAATTAGAATTAGTGAGCCCTTTTCAAATTAAATAGTGTTATTTGTAAAGATTATTTTCCCCTAACCTTTACCAATACTCTATTAGATTTGGCAGCAGGATATGAGTGCTATTCTTTTGTGGATGGATTTTCATGCTACAATCAAATTCAACTATTATTGACAATATTCATCACATATTAGAGATGTTTGCTTATAGAGTTATGCCTTTTGGACTTTATAATGCTCCAGCTACTTTTCAAAGGCTTTTTGAAATACCTTAGAAATTTTATTAAAATATTTTTAGATTATTTTATATTTCTAATTCTAAAGTTGAATACGCAAAATGCTTAAGGGAATGTTTTAAGTAGTGTGCAAAATACGATATTTTAATTAGTACTGCTAACTTCCAATATTGAGTACCTTTGGGTAGATTATTTGTTCATATAGAGTCACCCAAAGAATAGCAACTAATTCAGCTATGTAAGATAGTAACTATCATTGATTTGCCTATTACCAATATAGTGACAAAAGTAAAGGGATTTCTAGGACATGATGGAAACTATAGGAGCTTTATATATAAAAATTTAGGGGTCACTTTGTCAGTTTTGTAACTACAAATAAAGTGTTACATTTTGGTTATTGGGGCCTACCTTATTTAAGGATGCTACAAAATATGTCAAGCAATCTAATCCTTGTCAAAGAATCAATAAGCCTACTCCTACTTCAACCATGCCTTTAACACCAATTCTTGCTTAAGCACCTTTTGAAACTTGAGAATTGATTTCATTGATCCAATTAAGCTTCCTAGCAAAAATGATAAAATAAAATATATATTAGTAGACACTAACTATATAACTAAATAGGCTAAGTGGGTAGAATTTGAAGGTACCTATAAAAACAATGCTAAAACCATAGCCAAATTCTTATATGCAAATATCATTACACAATTTGTTTGCTCGAAATAGTTGGTAAGCAATATTAGAGGCATTCAATTTATAAATTCATGAACAATTGTAGCTAATCAACTATAAAAAATCTTACACAAAACACCTAGTTAAACATTGCAAAACTACGCCTTACCACCCTAGAGTCAATGGACAAACTAAAAAACTAACATAATTTTTGAAAAAATTATTCAAGGATCAAATACAAATTGGGATGAAGAAGTTTTTGATGCTCTATAACTGTATAGAACAACCTATAAAATAACAACAAAAAGTAGTCTATTTCAATTGGCTTATGGTCAAGAGTCTATACTTCCAATTGAATCAAAGTTACAATCATTACATATAGTTATTAATAGATTTTAGATTTGGTGATAAAGAATCTTTAGGATAATTATCATTATGCTATGCTTGAGAAATTGGATGAAACACAAGCTTAAGTATATTTAACTATGTTTATTATTCAAAATAGACAAAAAAAATATTTTATGATAGTAATTAACCCTTAAAGTTATAAAATCAAACAATTTGGTACTTGTCTATGACAATCACTTTCAAACATTTCCAAACAAATTTCAAATGTGATAGTTTGAACCTTATAGAGTTTTACAAAATTATGAAAATGGTACTTTTGACCTCAAGGTTACTAATGTATGAGAAGGGAGCGACAAGCTTTGAGCGTTGAGCAACAAGCAATGAGCGATGAGTAATAATTATTTTTAGAAAAGCTTGTAAAAAATTTAAAACTTTTCACTATAAGATGCTTATGTTCATGGTTTAGGATAAAAATTTATGGTTATAAATGAGTCTAAAGAGGAAGAGTGGGGATGAATGAGAATGAATGGATTTGGATGAATCTTTGTAGTTGACTTTGCTGGATGAAATACATCTATTTTTCTTTACATTGGATGATGGATGACTATTGGATATGACTAAAAACTCAATTGTTTAAGATAAAGATTGATGCTAAGTACCTTAGATCAAAGGTAGAGAGACATTTGGGAATTTGGGACTTGTACGTGACATTATAAAACCATTTCAAGGAAGGTATTGTTTCCAATTAAAATTTGTAATTCCTTTCAAGCATTACTCAAGTCAAAGGTTGGATGAATTTATTCCTATGCTAATACCAACATTTACGAGTTCTAATTACATGTTGCCATATGAGAAAACCAACATGTTGTTAGTTGAAACTTGAGAGAAATTTCTATTGACAAATTGTTTGTATGTTAGTGTTGTCTAGTGATTGAATTTGTGGTTGGATGAGTGTTTAAATAAATTGTCTGTCGTTATATGATTGTATATTTGACTATTCATTTGTGAAGAGTGGAAGCTAGGAGTGGCATAAGTTAATGCATTGTATTTGTAGAAATTCTTGATAAGTTGTAGTTACGCATGTGGACAAAATCAGTGATTTAATTTCTTTGTTAAGTGTCTCAGTGAATTGATTTGGGGCGTGTATCTTTTGAGTGAATTTAGGTTAAAACAAATTGAAGTGTTTGAATTTTCTATCCAATAATTGGATTGTGTAATGCATGAATGAAGGACAAATTGTTAATGCATTAATGTAGTGTGTCTTAAGAAACTTGTCAACCGAGACTTTGAAAGTGAAAGTGGTCTACTTGTTGCATAAGTGAGTTCAATCCAATGAATGGAATTAACTTATTGCTAGTGATTGGGAGTAATTTGTCTATTCAATTATTTTGAGTAAAAACAAATGAGCTACATTTTGGAGAAGATTTGGATTTTACAACTTGGAGTTGAAGAAGACTTAATAAATTAACAGGAAGGAACATTGAAGTTTTTGGACACAACTTTGAAGACTAGAAGAGTATTTTGGATGCTGCAGAATAATCTAGAAAAATTATAGTATTATACTATTTTCAAATTGTATAGTGCTAATTTATATGTAAATTTTGTTGTCTAATTGTTGGTTGTTTGTGTGTGTATGTTGGAATGTTGGTGTGGATAACCTATTTTGGAGGTTGGGAACAACTTGACATGGATTGTTGATCTATATGTAGCAAATTGTTGAATTGCAACATCATGAAATAGTTAATGTTGCTTATTTGAATGGATGTGATTGATTGAAGATGTTTTATTTTATTTAGATCTAGATATATTAATTGTTTAGTAAGTGACAAATTGTTTGGCAATAGCAAAATTGAAAGTAATTGAGAATTGAGAATTGAGAATTTTATTGTAACAAATCCATGTTGAAATGTGTGATTGAATATTGAACAGATTGTCTATTTGTTTAGAGAATTGTGTGTATGAGATTAAACTAATTTGTGAGTTGTTGAAAATGCGACAATTAAAATTTTTTTGAGGATATTTGGTTATCACTAATTGATGCGGCATAAAAAATGATTTAAGAATGTGCCGAGAGCGCGAGGAGAAAGAGTGCACAATTTTAAAACAAATTGTTAAGCTAATCTTATACTTGAATGTGTGAAGACAATTTGTACATGTGTCATGTTGTTTAATTGTTCCTAGAATTTATCTCTTGACTATGTTGTTGTGAACTTGTGCTGATTATATTGCGTACAGGAGATTAAATTGTGATGCATGCTTCTGTATGGGTGACAAATTGTTGTATTGCGATGCAAGTCCATGAATTGAATTGTAGTGATAATATGCATTGCAAATCTAAGATATTACTTTAAGTGAGAATTGACAATTTGACGAGTGTTTTAAAAATGGACCATGAAGAAGATTACGGTAGTCAATTTGTTTAATAGTTGTTGAGGCCCTATAGTCCTAAATGAGCTGGTAGGATTGAAGATTATTGGATTGTAAGCTAGACAAATTGTTCTATATTTTATACATATTTCGATTACAATTGCAATGCAAGAGCTAAGTAAATAATTTGGAATTATGGCGTGAAATTGTATTTGACATGTAGATGAAGACCTTATTATTATGTTTGGATTCATTGTAGGCTTAGGTTTCATTGACAAATTGTTGTGATATTGTACAAGTAATAATTTAAGTGGAGCATGCATTACACACTCATGCCCTGCATTAGTTAGAGACAATTTGGCATAAGATTAGGACCAATTTGATACTCATCTAAGCTAGTGATTAGCTTAGTTAATTAATTACAAGACAATTTGCCAACGATAAAAAAATCAGCAGTAATTAATGAATTGTGCAATATATATCTATACTTATATCTATATATAATATTATTATTCTCGCACTTTGATTAAGTTGGATAGTGCATATGCATGACAAATTTTGATTTATCCTTAACAAAGTGACAATAAATGCCCCACTTACTAGGCAAGACTAAGATAGCACTAATGCGTCCATAACATCAGTAACAAACTGGCCTGAAAAATTTTACCTTAGGAAATAAAAATAAAATGAGTTGCCCATATAATTTGTAAAATTGTATACTATTTATGTGTATATCCCATTTAATTCTAAAATACAGGTGAATTTAGTTACAACATGTTAGACTATTTGACCATTTCATGAAATTTGAATCCTATACTACTAGTCGTGGATGTTTGGTAGGTTAGCAAAATTGAAATTTCATTTTGGTGCTAGTGCCAAGAATGGTCTTATGGTCATAGCTATCAATAGCTAAAATGTAGAATAGAAAAAAAAATCCAAATCAATAAGAAAAAATTAAAGAACTAATTAGAAAAAATAGGATATGTATCTTCTTTGCAAGGATTAAAGATTCTATGAAATGACATGTATATTTTCTAATAATTTTTTTTATAACCCTTAATCAAAATTTTATAAATTTTTAAATGAAAAATATTAACCATAGTTCTTGAAGAAATTTTAGCTAGGAATTAGGCACTATAGTGGAAATTTATCTCATACTAGCATGTTAAAGATAGGAAAATGGAGTTATGTAAGAAAATAAATCAAGAACTTATGGAAGCAGTTTTATCTGGAATTTTTTGAAAGAAAGAAGTTTCAGATATAACCTATTCCTACAATTTGTTATAATTGACCATACTTTGAAGGATTTAGTTCAACACCTAAACCTACCCATCGAGACCTATGTCAACCTCATTCTTTAGTCCAAACTGAAATAATTTAAAATCTAGAAAAACTAATGTGTACTTCTGGAAAAATACAAGCACTTAGAAAAAAAAAATTATAGCCATTTTTGTAGGGACATGGGTCATATTAAAAACGCTTGTTTAAAAAGCAAGCATACAAAAGTGCAAATGGAATCCCATTAATCCTACAATTTCTATCCAAACCTCAATTTCATTTAATAAATAATTTTTAGAAACTGCTAGAAGATTAACATAATTAAAAAAAATCTAAAAGATTCCTAAAAGATTTAATTAGAATAAAAAATATTATTAATATTGTAATTTTCTTCCATTCATTTCAGAATAAATCTTTGGAAATAGTTCAAATTTATATTGAATAGAATAATCCAAAATGAGTTTTTTAATTTTATAGAAAGTCCTAGAAATACTAGACAATTATTTTTTTGGATTTTGTCTTCTTATAGCCTTATGAAGATTCTATAAAGGCTCATATTTTGGACAAGTCTTTCATCTTAGTGGAAAGTATATAAAAGATAAGGAATTTAAAAATTCTATAGATCAACTCCCTCTAAGTATTCAAAAAATTATCTTTAGTAAACGTTGGGACAAGAGGAAGCCGTTTAAATGGGTAGTAGTGAATCTAAAAATATTACATCTAATTCTTTTCATTATATTTTCTATTTTTTCAATACAAAAAAGTTAAAAAATATTATAAAACCTAGGATATTAAAAATATATGCTAGTTGGATTGAACATTAAGTAGAAAGAAAAACATATATTTTTACTTATGGTCCAATTAATCCAACACACCTCTAATCTTGGAATTTATATGTGTGGAAAAAAATTTCTTTAAGCTTTCTTCAATCTAATATGTCTATGATATACTTGATTAGAGGATAATAACCTATCTTGATTACTTGTATACTATGTAATCCACATAAGGCCCTAAAAAAATCAAAATAGACATCTCAATAGTCATTGAGAGCCCATTTTTTTAAGCCCTAAGATAATAAATTTCTAGTGTTTCTCAAGATTTTGGTACAAAACCTAGGAAAAATCTTATTTGAAAGATTTTAGTATTATATCTATGATCTCTTTAAATGATTGGCTAAATCCCTGATAAAATATTAAAAGAAGCCATATATAGAATTCAAGAAGAAAGATGGCCAAAACATAGATAGACCATAGTCACATATGCTAAGCAATTTTTTGTTTCCACCTAGTCTTCCACCAAGTCCAATAGATTTGATACAACGTCCATTGAGTCCTCCAAATCCCATTTCAAAAAAATCATCCTTGGAGCAATTTCAATGCGTAGTTGCAAACTCTAATTAGAACGAATCTCAGTCAGTTAATTTTGAGATTATAACTTAAGCAAATATTTACTTTAAAATATATAAGTTATAATTAAGTCTTTGTATTTGAGTACAAGTCTCAAATATAAAATTGTTGCAATTAAATATTGAGAATTCAAAATAGTTGGAGCATAGCAACTAAGTGTGAATTAATGTGATTGAATCATATGATTGATAGCTACAAATGGTGGATTGATATGTAATTGACTTTTTGAATTGTGGTTTTATATTTATTTTATTGCAAGTGAGATATGTACCATTAGAGCTGAAGTTTGTTATTGATAATTGTTATGATTTGTCTCAAAACTTTAATTATTTAGTAAAGAAGTTTGTGAAGTTAAGTTAATCAAAAAATATAGTTGGATGTATGATTGTATCAAAAGTAAGAATGCTTGAGAATCTATTTAAGGATTGTAATTTGACTATAATCTAATAGAATTGTTCATCTATTGCCTAATGTATATTTAAAACGAAAAAAATAGTACAAAAATTTAAGTTTATTCAAGGCTAGAGTACTAAATGTGTGTTATACTTATGATTATTGTTAGACCATAATTTGAAATTTTCATTATCTTATGGTTTAAATTTAAACGATTAAAAGTGAAAAAGAATGAACTATCTTTAGAAATTATTAAAATTTATAGATTGACTATTATTCAATATGATAATTGTTGAGATTGAGTGAGGTGAGAGACTATGAAATTAGTTAAAGATTTGAAAAACAAAGAGAAACTATAAAAATTGCATGTAGAATATAAGACTATTGCTCAAAAAGTAACAATACAATAGTAGACTATTGCCATGAATGATGCGCATTGAAAGAATCCTACTCCACAATATTTTCCAATTTATTTATAGCATACGACATTTGCAAGAGACTGCATTCATGAATGTAATCATTGATGGAAGTATTTGTGGATCTTTCCACAAAATTGTGCATGATTATTTTCATAATAATTTTTTTTTATAAATTCTAATAGCATATCATTTCCTAAATAGAAAACTATTTGCTTTTATGTAACTTTAGCTATCCAAAACTTTAGATAACTTAAGTCTTTCCCATCTTAATATATTCTTACTAGATTGTTTGGTTGTTACTTTTTGTAATACATATAAATAAAAAAGAAGGCATTAAAGGAAGGCATTCAGATTCATATGTTCTTTACAAGGGAGGATTTTGTTATACCATGTCACACCTTGTTTGCGCCAACAAATTTGCTTAGGGGCAAAGTAAACATAAGCAAAAGGGGAACACACATGTATACTGCTTATTGAATGCACACCGACAGGACATAACAAGGAAGACTAATTATTCTACTATCAAGGTATGACTCGTCTTCTAGCAATGAAGGACGATGTGACTGTTTAAGTAGTGAAGATGGAGATGAGATTAGTACTGAGAATGATTTCAATAGGTTTATTGAAGACGAATCAATGGATTAGGACGAGAGTAATTCCAACATAAAAATAAGGAGTCATTTAGGAAGCACACAATGTGATTATGTCTGCACTTGATTCAAACTTCAATTATATGCCTCTATGTATAGTAGAATAGTGCAATTTTATCTTCAGTTAACAATGCAATTAATGTTCACAATGCTCGTATTTTGAACATGAAGAGTTACCTTGTTTGGAAAACCATGCCAATTCAATTGTCAATTGATCAATAAATTGTGTGATTTATTTGACACTCGAAATCAATTAAATATCTTGTCATAAAAAATTGCAAGGTCTTTATAGAGATCAAAATATAACAAAATAATAAAACAATAATATTAATTATATATATAGTCTATTATATTAAAAAATAATAAATTAAAAAATAATAATAATAATAATAATAAATTCAATAAAAAATATATGTATAATATATTTCAAATAAATTAATAATTAATATATATTAGGA
This sequence comes from Antitrichia curtipendula, assembly GCA_951230915.1. Lineage (NCBI taxonomy): Eukaryota > Viridiplantae > Streptophyta > Bryopsida > Hypnales > Leucodontaceae > Antitrichia > Antitrichia curtipendula. The sequence goes on along the minus strand of OX579640.1, from coordinate 23,086,781 downwards.
CCTCTCTTCACTTTGTACTACCAACGATAATGTTAATTGTTAATGAATTAGAGTTGTTGGGATGGTAATTATTAAAGGAGATTCTTTGTCTCTCACTCTCTCTAGTCTTTTTTCTCTCTTGTTCTTTTTGACAATTGACAGTTGGAATATTAGAAAACCAATAAAGACCACTTCATTATAATATAGATGTTCATTATAAAAAAAGGCAACGACTTTAAATTCAAATGCAAAAAATTATATTATGTTATATTAAAAACATTATAAGAAAAATATTGTTAAAATCACTTATCTAACTAAAATCATTATTTGAAGAATAATTTATAAATTGAAATTAAAAGCTTGTAAAACAAATACAATTGATAGAATTAATTCATCAAAAAATAAAATATAACTAAAAACCAATTTTTAAATATTTTTAAATATTTAAGAAAGTACATCTATTTTTTTAATTGTTTAAATTTTCAAAATACAATTAAGACATTAAGACAGTAAATTATGAAAACTAATAAATAAGAATATAAAAAATTATCAAAATTAAAATTAAATACTTAGAATTACAAATTTTTAATGTGTAATAGATAATAAATTATAACAATTTAGACTATAAATTATTTTTTAAGTTTAAATTTAAAAATACAAATAAATTATATAAAAATTTATAAAATTATATAAAATTATATAAAATAAATATTTAAATTTAAAAAATAAAAATAAAGATGATTAGACATTAAATTATATAAAAAATTACCGAATTACATAAAATTATTACTTAAAATTAAAAATAACAATTAAGATGATTAGACAATAAAATATAACAATATTATAATATAATAATATAACTATATATATTTTTTTCAATGTATAAAAATTATGTCAATTATGACAATAATTTTTTTTTTATTAGTGACACAATTGATTGATTAAAATTTTAATTTCTAATATACTATAAAAAAAATATTATTTTATATTTAAATTATAATGCAAAAAACAATTTGATTTTAATATAATTTAATTATATAAAAAATTAAATTATATGAAATAATAATAATTTTATAATTTATTAATGGTCTAATGTATTAAGACGTTAAGAATATTGAAAATTAATTAATTAATTTTTAATAAAAATGCTAGTGGTATTGTTGGCACAATCCATAAAGTAAGACATACCTCAACTATACAAGGAGAGAGCAACCAATGCAACTCTGTCTTGTCAATCCTCTACATATGTAGGAGGTAGTCTAACTTCAATAAGGTGGGTAGAGTGTGAACCCCTCATGCAATTTGGAGATCAGTGACGGGTAACATATGATTAGGGTAGAAGAGCCGTTGGGGTGTATTTTGCAAATTTGGGGTCTATTAGGAGTGGAGTAGTGACTCAACATTTTTTTGAAAAATCAGAGCTACTGAAGATGATAAAACCACAAAAATCCCACAAGTAAAGGAGGTACGTAATTAATTTCTGGAAATTATAGTATACCTAAATATTCCCAGCACTCAAATTGTATCTGCAAGTCTGCCAAGATTGACATGCAAGGTAAAGGACTAGTGCCTGTCCATGTTTTGGCATTCTCTGTCATCTTCTGCAGGTCTCCTGTGCCACGAACTGCCGTTGGAGAGGTCAATAAACAAAGGGCTACAACAGTCGTCTGATCCAAGTATTGATAGGACTACTCCTACAATGAACACATGGACCAATGCGGGACGCCAAAATTTCGGGAGGATTCTATGGTCGTTGTCTACTGAAGTCCACCTGCTAGGAAGTGGTTTACAGTTGCCGCATGTCGAACTCTTTCTCCCGGTTCCTTCATGAAGTGCCTTCACTAATTTCGTGCTACCACCTCCACAGACAACACACACCTCTTACAACTCCGATAAAAACCGAACTCAAGTTCAATGTCTAGTTGGGGCATAGATCAATGACTGAAATTACAAGAGATCATGCTACTAATTTCAAGATCCATGCAATTTGTAACCTCATGGCTAAGGTAACCACAACTTGTCAGCTTTGACATTTGCAACAGACTACATGAAAGAACTCAGACACGTGTTTCATTGCAGTTTGATGTCCACATGGTTGTTACACAATGAACCTCCCTTATTTACTAATACAATCTACAAAATCACCAAACATCTTCTCAGTGGTTCAGAGGTCACCTCACTAAACTTCAGTTGACATTGAAGTCACTCATGATGACTACAAGATTGCTGGAGATTTTATATGTCCTCACTTCTAATCCTTGGATTTGGGAGATTTGCGCCTTCAATTTTCACGTGGAACTAAGCCAAGTCGTCTTCCCAATACGATAAGATTAGCAGACATAAAGCTTACAAACGCCACATATCGACAGTCTTCGCTCCCTCCCTGGGCCTCCTCCTTCTCTTGTCTTCCATTGCCGCATTGCATAGCATCCATAGTGCTTGAGTTCACAACATCCTCACTCCACGCAGACAGCCACATCTCTCACGTACCTGCTAATTTTTGGAACACCTCGGTCCAATTTTTTGGACACCTCTGTGAACCCATGGTGCTGCACTTGGGGCCCTAGTTGAGACACTAGGGACTCTAGGTGTAGCACTTGGGACCCTAGTTGATACACTGGGGACTCTAGGTGTAGCACTTAGGACCCTAGTTGAGACACTCGGGGACCCCAAGTGTAGCACTCAAGGTCCCAATTGAGACCCTTGGGACCCCCTAGTGTAGCGCTTGGGGCCCCAGTTGAAATCATGGGGACCCCCAGGTGTACCACTTGGGACCCCCATATGTAGTACTTGGGGCCTCAATTGAGACCCTTGGGACCTCTAGGTGTAGCACTTGGGGCCCTAGTTGAGACACTAGGGACCCTAGGTATAGCACTTGGGGCCTCAATTGAGACACTTGGGGTCCCTAGGTGTAGCACTTGGGGTGCCAATTGAAACACTTGGGACCCCAGTTGAGACATTGGAGATCCCATGTGTAGCACTTGGGGCCCTAGTTGAGACGCTTGGGGCACCTAGGTGTCAACATATAGAGGTGTTTTTGTATATAATAAGGCCATATTTGTTATATTGAAACAAAATGTAGGTTATTGAGAAATTCATTGGAAAAAGTGGTGTATAAAATAAAATAAAAATAATGCTCAAATAGACATTCTGCAATGAGATTCCAAAAGATGGGATCATTAACTATTTATAATAAAATAGTGGTGAAGAGATATAGCCATTTCTCTTCGAGGCGAAGATAAATTTGAGATTGCGAAAAGTCTCAATATAAATTTGTGTCCTCTTGTAGTACCGCACCTATTTTTATTTTAATATTTTTTTCTTTGCTATATCAATCGCAATGGCAAGTTCTAGTGTGCAACAACATAAAAAGGCAAGAAAATAAATTCAGCAAATGATGAGAGCACAGTTTGTGAAGGCTTCCAATGCCATCGAATTGATATGTGACAATTATGGAGGACGTGGATGCAAAGGAAAACATCATTTATTAAAATATTTTCCATAGTTGTATATTGTGCCGTGTAAAAAAACTTTGGATTGTGCATATTTTGAAAAAATATTTGTGAATAATTCAACAAACATTGAGCTAGATATATTGAACAAACAACAATATTATGTCAGTTTTTGTCACAAACTATGTGAGGAGTGTTTGAATTATGCAAACCCTCTAAAATGTCCTTCATATGAGTGTAATCAAGGCATGAACTTTGGCATACACACAAAGTGGGTGTTTAATCTTCCAATACTTTGAGAATGCAAAATCCAATGTCTACAAGAATTCATGATGTATACACTACAAGAGAAAGGGGTGTTTTAAGTATAGTCCTAGAGATAACATTTTAAGTAATGACCTTTTTAGGAGATTTTTAGTAAGAATTTACAAGATATTTGTGTCTTTCTAGTAAAATTTTACTAGAAAGACACAAATATCTTGTAAATTCTTACTAAAAATCTCCTAAAAAGGTCATTACTTAAAATGTTATCTCTAGGACTATACTTAAAACACCCCTTTCTCTTGTAGTGATATGAACAATTTGATATGTATTTGGAAAACAATAGGGATTGTACGTCATCCAAAACTCGACTTCAACGTAGTCCTTTCATGATTCTAAATTGCAAATTTGAAGAATAGGGACTCCAAGAACACTTAGTACTAAAAAAATTTGATATTGAACAGAATATGCGTCACATGCTATATTGACGTCTGCAACAAAGTACTCCTCTGCTGTCATCTTCTCGGCTTCTAATGACATCCCGCCTTGCCAAAGTCCGAAGCAGCTAGATGCACCACAATATAGACGTTCAGTTAGATTCTCCCTATTACCGATTATATTAGATTCACCATCGTGCCTCATGGTGGGCAAAGTAGCAAGCCTCGTGGCACATCCACTTGTACCCGCATGCCTCACAATACTACTTCTGTACCTATCCACAAACTATGCACGTTCTTTTCAACTTCAAACGGAAGTGTGTATGGGTATGGGGCGGTCTGCAAGGAGCACAATGTGCTGGACGTGTCTTTCTCTGTCTTGTGGTAATAGCCCCCTGCACAAGCCGCTTGCCTACAGCTATGTTGAATTTCAAATGAAGCATGATTCTCAACCCGAGCTCCTCCATGTCTTTCACCCAAGTGATATACCCATTGACCATGCTCTGGTCAAGTACAAAATGAAACAACTTCATCCACCACTTGTGACCCCATAACTGAGAAGAATAGTTTCCTCGAAGATGATCTATAACATCTACTCCGCGCATGTATTCTATACAAGCGACATGCATGGGTGAAGACGGAATGATAAGTTGACCACGCGTACTGGCAATGTGGCATCGTACACTAAGCCCACGGGTCCACGATGGTAGAGCTGTACTAAAAAGGGTTACAAATTTTTTGTCCTATCAAGACACCACCCTAATTTGCCGATGAACATGTGTCTTGATAACCATGGAACCTTTCACATCACTCTGAAGCTTGCAATACAAGCCTAAGGGCAGGTTATTGCTACTACGGCACATTGTACATGTGGCCCACGTTCCATCAACCATAAGCTTGTGGAATAAATTCACACTAGCAAAAAAGTTGTCAATTACCAGGTGATGCCCCCTATGCTCTAAGCCAAACATCATTCTATCTACCACGTGGTACCCTAGTCCATGGGGACTAATCCCAGTTCCCTCTCCAAAATAAACTTCAATCTTTGCTACAAATTTGTTTTTGGAACTGGCAAGTATCCAAACCTTGATTCCGAACCTAACAAGCTTATCAGGCATGAATTGCCTGATGAAGCAGTAGTGCTCTTTGTAAAGCACTACGCACTTGTCTACTGTAATCTCCCGCTCAAGGTTGTAGATGTCCTGAGACACCGTGCTGAACCAGTCAAGAAGCCACCTAGTTTTGGCTATTCTATCAAAACGTGGATCTTTAACATTCCGGACAACATTTTGATTGTCTACGAGGTGAAGGCACCTCATGATCTGTTGGAATCTAGCTAGCATCATTCCCTCAACAATGAGGTTGCAGTATAGGAGCTTCTTTGTCTTCATCCAGTAGTGTTTGATGCTGAGTAGTCTTAGGGATTAATGGAGCCTGGAATTCATGATGAACTCAAAAGAACGTCACAATTACCCAAATCATGTAGCTACTAGATTCATTAGATTCATGATAGCTTACCGTAGGTGTGGGGTAGCTTTGCCGAAAAATAATTCGAAAAAATGATGGCCAATTATTTGGAAATTATATCGCACATCTCTTGAAAAAGAAAGAAAGAAAATGAAAAGAATGGCAAAATGCTTTGAAATTATGGCATATGAGCAAAAAATCAAATAAATGATGACTTCAAGGTGAGAACAAAAAGTGCATGTGTAAGTCCCAATCCATCATTTGACCAGATATCTACAACAAATAATAATTGATGACCAGCTGAAGGAATTATTCCATTGACAATGTGTGAGGATGGAGGGTGGAGAGGCTCATTTTATAATGAAATCCATTGTCCATCATGAATCCTCAAAGGGTATGGGATAATTTGAAGATGAGAGCTTGGCCATTCATTGTCAAATCTTTGCTCATAACTTTTGATTGGAGGTTTGAAATCTCAAACGGATTTTTGGAAATGAAAGCGAGCTTGATTTTTCACATTAACTTAGTTCAAATTTTTTTGAAAAAAAATATTCTATTATGCCTAAATGAAGTCTGAAATTTTATTTTGAACACAATTTCTGCTTTTGACTTGATTATGAGCGGTTGAACTCTTACTAATCCTAATTTGCATACTTATCCTACATGATTTGCTTACCTCCAGCCACCCTACTTGTATAAATAGCTTGTCTTCTCATTTCTACACATGCATTAAGTGGCATAGATTGAAGCTATACAAGAGGTGAGTAGTCATGTTAGGTTACATGATCTAGGTTAACCCCTAAAGAACCAACTTGCATTTTTTGGCAACATAGAAATTTTGGGTAGGTACCTGTGATTAGAGATTTGCATATCTTAGGCTGAAATTTTAGTAGAAGGTGGTGACAAGGAACATCTTTCATATGCACTAAATTTCATGACATTTGAAAATATGAGTCAAAAGTTATGGCCTAATGTATTACTTCTTTCCCTAGACAAGTAGTCTAGGCAGATTTTTAAAATAACTTTTTTTAGAAACAAAAATTTGAAATTGGTTTTCTAGAGTTATATACACATAAAAAGCTTTTAATCATTCCATTTTGATCAATGAGTCAAAAGTTATGAGGAGTTTTAGTCTCTGATAGTTCTGAATTCTCTACTCTAAAATAAATTTTGAAGTCATTTATTTTACTCAATTTTCAATATTTTTTGAAAAAAAAAAAAAATCATAGGACGTAAATTGTTTATTAAAATATTGCAACCATTTGAAATTGGAATTTTTCAATTTCATAAATAAATTGTTAAAAATTTAGTATTTTGAATCAATCTCTATTTTTTTCTACTTACTATTTTTTTCCTATATGTTGTGCAATTCCAAATGATCTAAATTTTTTTTCAAGCATGTAGCCAACTTGCCTTGAACAATGAAACCAAAGAAAAACCACCAACATGGATATAATTTCATACAAATGTGACCTTGTGAAGTGCAATTGCCCAGTTTTTTGCAGCGTCAAAAAAAAAATTGTCACTTCAAACACTAATATCTTGCAATCTACATGGTGGAAATTTATGAAATTTTTTCTACATTTTCCCAAACTTGAGTACTACAAAACCGTATAATTACATGTGTCCAAAAGTGATATTTCTCCAAGATTTGGCACTTGCACTAGAAATGGCAGTTTGGGGCGTTTTTGGTGATAACATAGTCAAGGAACTTTAGGGGGTTAAAGGTTGGATGAAAGGCAAAACTATGATTAATTAGTTATCCAAAAAGTTAAATTTCAAAAAATTCCTTTTCTAGGGGGCAAACTTTAAATTTTTAAATTAATTAATTATTTGTCTAGGTAGTGGCAAAGCTACCCTGCACTTACAATAGTAGCTACAAGAGTGGTTCTAAATACAACAATTACAATTTCATGAATTGCATTCGTTGTAGAAGAATTGCAATAAGTAAAATTTATTTTTGTAATTCTTGAGGTTCTAAAAAGGTACAAGATCAAAATTTCTAGTATTGTATTAGACTCTTGAACTATACATATAGCAACCAATTTTTTTTGCGTTTTGTTCACGTACTAGATTAAATACCAACACGCATGAATTAAAAATATCCATCAACCATTCAACAATTGGGTAGTCTTCAATTATACCTTTCAACATACCAATCTGGTATGCATTTCCAAAACCTGAAACTCATAATTAAAAATACATTGATCTCAACAAGACATTCTTAATTTTATTGCTACCTTTGTTTTTTTGTTCAAATACATTCTGTAACCAATAAGGTAGGATGCACCCAAAATCACACCCTGCCTAAAAATCACCATCCTGACTTTATGTAAAATTCTAAAATCAATATGTATGTATGTAGAAGAAACAATTTTAGAACAATTTCCAAAACAAAACTTTGACACTTCATAATTTTTGCATAATTTTTGCTTACAATATCCAATTGTAGCATTCTTTGATATGTTAAAACTTCCTATCACTTGCCAACAAAAAATTATAACTAAAGGAGGCAACCCATTCCTGATCAGCCCCCCATTATGGCAATGTAGGTTGTTTTGTTTCTGAGCAACAAGAGATGAACAGTGATAAATTATGGGACAATTCTCGGCACAGTTGTAGCACATTATGATTGGCTACAAGATTCTTAATATTGCAAGGAATCCTTGTTGAATTTTGCAATTAGCCCTTGGTCAAAAATAGGAAGGTCTATATGACTAGTTTGGGCTGAATAGAATCTTTAATAAAAAGAATTTGTAGTAGTTATGTTTTGAAAAATAAAAATCTGAAAAATTATGGACACCTCCTGAACTCTATTGCTACACATGGAAAGTTTTCCCTAGTGAAGAAACCCGACCTGCAAATACATGTATTTGCTTAAACCCTAAAGGACCAAATACCATTTTTTGGCAACAAAGCAATTTTGGATAGCTTACTATGAACGAAATTTCCACACAATATGTATCCAAGGAGTAGCTTTAGAAACCAATAATTTTCATAACTTTTGACTACATGGTTAAGAAGTTATTAAATGATATGTAATTTTCATTAGTCAATAGGCAACTCAAAAAATTCTAAAAAAATCACTTTTTTCATAAATACAAATTTGAAATTGCTTCTTTAGATTTGTATATACCTGGAAAACTTTTAATTATTCCATTTTGATTAATGAGATGAAAGTTATGAGGAGTTTTAGTTTGCGAGCAATTATAGATTTTTTACTCTAAACTCAACTTTGAAGTCCTTTATCTTACTCAATTTTCAATATTTTTTTAAATAAAATAAAATCATAAGATGTAGATTTTTTATTACAACATTTCAACCATTGGAATTGGCATTTTCAATTCCATAACTAAATTCTTAACAATTTAGTATTTTGAATCATTCTCTATTTTTTTCTACTTACTATTTTTTTTTTTATATGTTGTACAATTCCAAATGATCTAAAAAATTTCAAGAATATAGCCAACTTGTCAAGAAAAAAGAATCCAAAGAGTGACCACCATTTTGGACATTTTTTCATACCAATGTGACCTTGTGAAGTGCAGTTGCCCGTTTTTTCGCAAGGACAGAAAAAGAATTTTGCCACTTCAAACATTAATATCTTGCAATCCACATGGTGGAAATTTCTGAAAATTTTCCACATCTTCTCAAACCAGCATACTACAAGATCATATGGTTACATGTGCTAAAAAATGTTGTTGTTTTTCTAAAATTTGGTACTTGTACTAAAAATGATAGTTTTGGAGCATTTTTTGGAGAAAACATAGTCTCTAACCTTTAGGGGTTACCTCCCTTTAGTATAATAATAGTAAATAGAAGGAGTGGCAAAACGTGGTTAGTTTGGGGGATATCCACCTTGAGCTCAAGCTCAATGACACGTTTTGAAAGTGAAGATCCTTAGAGCATCCCCACCCGTCTTGTAAAATAGATGACTTCTTGCCACCGGCTTGCAAAATTGCCCCACCCGTCTTGCTTAATGGATGAACTTGTTAAGAGGCCCAGTCAAAAGCCTCCAGGGGCTTGCAAAACTGGTCTCTTTTGCAAGCCAAAGGGCGGCTTGCAAACCGCATGAGTCAAGCACCTTTTGCACTTTCCCAACAAACAAGGACTTGATCCGTGAATGTGGACGTAGCCAATTGGGTGTTGATGGCATCTTAAGAGGCTATGGGTGAGGCGACCCATCATCCCTCGCTTGCAAATTGGCTTGCATTTTGTAGGACGGGTGGTAATGCTCTTACCTTTCTAATATCTCCAAAACAAACCCAACCCATGTCCAACTAGGGTCAAATCTCCCTGGCGGGGCCGTCCACAAACTGGTACGAAGGAGGGTGTTTTTTTTTGCACTATAGCAGTGCTCCTTGCAGAGAATGGAGGATGGTACCTCCAAATTTAAACCACTATGACTCTATTGTGATAGAGGTAATCTGCTCTTAAAGCGACCATTTAAGAGCTGTTTGCCTTTTCGGGGAACCTAAACTCCTTGAAACAATTTTCAGTTAATTTTTAGAGGAAGAAAAATGAAATTGGCATCTAACCCAAGTCGTTTCATATTTTTTGGACCTTCGTGGAATTCGTTACAAATTTTTGAAGTTAAAACGCAGTGGTCACTAAAACCGACCACCTCCTGAAATGTACACTGTTGATACATTGAAGAAAGCAAAATGTACCTCTGTGCCATGTTCGGTTTTAGAGCCCGCTCGCTTTTAGAGCAGACTACCTTTAGTTAGTGGAGTTTGGTGCTAGAAAACAACAACCTTGGTACGAGCCGACCAAATCCGTGATGAATAAATAATCCACCATGAATCAACAAATGCTACTCACTGTACTGTTCCAGCATGCAAATGAACAGTGCGTTTGATCACCACTCCAGACAAGCGACATGTGCTCTGGAAAACAGGGCATCAATAGATTCCGTTTTAATACTGCACTGCAACACACCCAATCATTTGGGTTCACCTGTCATGCACCAAAGATAAGATCCACTTTTCTTCTTCTTCTTCTAATATTTTATTTCTATGGCTGTTGTTGAATTGAGTTCCACATCTCTCCATCTGTACCTTCGAAACAAACACATTGATATAAGCTAACATTCTGATAAAGTTTCACCGCCGCAGCAACTCGCAAGGCATCATTGGTCACCACTGGTTTAAGAGTTCTTCTTTGGCCACCGCCCATGCTGCTGTGGTCACCACAGTGTTCCGCCAGCTTCATTCTCTCCTCCCTGCACGAGGTGTAAGGTAAGTACACCCAAAACCGCCACTTTTTGCTACTGAGCCTAGTTACTATTATTAGACTGGTCAAATTTTCATATGTTCTTGTAGGCAAGTGGAAAGAGGTTCCAACGCACCAGAGAACATGGCATTTGGATACTGTATGCAAAAGTTATTAAGGAACAAAGTTTGGTTCTAAAAGTGTTTCTTCCACATAGGTACAGAACTGATTTGGGAGGTGTAAGGTAGCCGACCTCATTCCGGCCATTTAAGCAATTATGCATAATTATTTGGAGCACAAATTTTTTGAGTGGAGAAATTTTTTCATGTACAGAAATAGAGTTTAGAAGGATTCCATATTTTTTTCAGGATTTTATTTCTCAAAACATAATTATTGTGAATTTTTAGTTGAGGATTTTGTTTGACCTATTCTTGTCACATAGGTCTTCCCATTTCCAACCACAGGTTGATTGCAAAATCAACCAAGGTTGCAGCCAATCGTAATGCAACACGATTGCATTGGAAGTTGTGCTATAATTAATCACTGCTTTTCTCCTGCTGATTGGAAAGAGAGTAACCTATATAACAAAAATAGGTCCTTGGTCGGAATGAGGTTGGCTACCTTACACATAGTATAAATGGCGGTTTAAGGCCAGTGGCACATTTGGGTGTACCTACCTTAATGCATTCTTGGATACTTGCATTGCAATTGAGTTATAATCTTTGACTCATCATGCTGTAACATGTGGCAAGCTTGTCAAAACTTGGGGCCTCAATGCCAGATTCCTTCTACACCAATGACTAAGACTCTCCAATGCCTCAGAGAACATTGTTCAAGTATAAGTAGCAAGTTGCAATGTTGGGAGGCTCTCGCTTTTGCTTAACCCCTAAAGTCCCAAGGCCATTTTCTTGTCGGACAACACTCAAAATTGCCATTTCTACTGCATTTTCCAAGAAAACAAAACAAAACAAAAACTATTTTAGAATCTAATCGTAGGATCTTGTACTTGCCTTTCTTAAATCATGAGGTAAGAATTTCATGAATTTAAATTGTACAAATTAAAAGATATGAGCATTCAAAGTTGGAAAAATAATTTTTTTTGAATTCTAGCGTGCAATTTCAGATGACTTTGACCGCCATTTGTGGAATTTTTTTGCAATGCACACTGTGAATGTAAAATTTATTATGTCGAAGGATTGAGTTGAAAGTCCAGGAAAAACATTCCTCCAAAAAACACTTGATTTCATTCTTAAAAAAATTATTAAGTAGAAGTAAGTCTAAGATTGAAAGAAAGACTAAATTGTTAACACCTCTAAGACGGAATTGAAACATAAAAATTCCAACGGTGAGATTATTCTAGAAAACATACTTAATCCTATCAATCATTTGTTTTTAAATGTGAAAATTGCATTCAAAAATGAATTCTATAAGTGTTTTTTTTGAAAAAAATGCTTAGATTGCTCAAAAACAAGATTGTCCATAACTTTCTCATCACTAGTCCAAATAGAATGAATCAAAGCTTTACATGTAGACAAAAATATAACATTTTAGAAAAAAATAAATTTAATTTAATTTTGATTTTTTGTGATTTTTTTAACGTTTTCGACTAATTGTGCCATAACTTTTGTTCTCAGGCACCAATTGAAAAAAAACAAAAAAACTCTCATGAAGCTTATGTAATTATTTTCTAGCTTCACAAAAAGTTTAAAAAAATTACATTGAATATTGAGATTTTATTGGCCTACCCGAGGTTGCATTTTGGCAGTTTTAGGGCCAACGGGACTTTAGGGGTTAATTTCTAAAGGACCAAACAATGTTTTTTTGGCAACATAGCGATTTTGGGCAGTTCACTACAAATGGTATTTTTAATTTTTTTAATTTTAAAATTTCACACCAAGAAGGCCCAATAATTTTCATAACTTTTGACTAGATGGTAAAGTTATTGCATGATATTTAGTTTTTGTTACTTGGCAGACAACCCGGGTAGCTAAAAAATCTTCTTTAAAGATCACTTTTTCTTTAAAATAAAAATTTGAAATTGGTTCTAAAGATTTATTTACACGTGAAAAACTGGAATTCATCCCCACTTGCAAACTGGAATTCCTTATAACTTTCATCTCATTAATCAAAATGGGTTGATGTAAATTTTTTCATGTGTAAATAAAATTAGAACCAATTTCAAATTTTTATTTAAAAAAAAATGATCCTTAAAGAAGTTTTTTGAGCTACCCGTCTTTTATTTATTATTTATTTATTTTTAAGTAACAAAAATTATATATTATATAATAACATTTTAACCATCTAGTAAAAAGTTATGAAAATTATTGGGCTTAGAGCTACTCCTTGGACACATGTGGTACAAAATTTTCAAAGAAAAAAAATAAAAACTTTGTTTGTAGTGAGCTGTCCAAAATTGCTATGTTGCCAAAAAAAATGGTATTTGGTCCTTTAGGGATTAACAATGTTATGGTGCAAATTGAAGGTATGAGGTTAATAAAGTGCCTGTTCAACCCTGTAAGGATGCTGCAGACCCAATTGTTCCATGGATGATAGAGAATCTTTATATTTAAGACAAAAATGCATATGCTCATCTTTAGAATTTTTGTGCAAAAAGGGAAGGTCTTGCACAATAGTTTGATCTCCAATGAGCTTCTCTTGTGTTTTTTTAAGCGAATGATTCACATGGTACCAAAAGGTAATTTCCACAATGACCAGTCCAACATTCTAGGGTTAAGTGAGAACTAATAATTAATTTAAGGGAGGTTAAACTACTTGAAATATTTTGCAAGAAAGACTACAAGAAAAGACTTTGCCAACAACATTTTATTGTAGGCTTGCAATGATGTCTTTGCATTTGACATCAACTAAAAAAGCATTTTGAATGACCATGCATAGACCATTGTTTTGTATTATATTTTTAGCCTGGAACTAAGGTGAACAACTTGTTTCCAACTAGGGTCCCGTTTGCACAAGATAGGGTGACTTTTTACCATAAATCAGGGGAATATGATGTGGTTTGGCAACTTCATTATTGTGTGACAAATGGAACATTGACACCTAATAAAGTAGCTAAGACCACTTTTTAGTTTTGCACTTCTCAGAATTAGGTTTGCCTATACATTAAGAACAAATCGAACTATAATCTTCACTTCTTTAATTTCAACTAATTTCAAACTTGATGGAAAATTAGCAAAAAAATAGTGCAATTTTCATTATTTCAATTATTTGGCCAGAGAAAATTATCTACCCCATTATCACTCAATTGGACATGTGCTAAAACACTTAACATTGTTAGAAACAAATCATATACCTTGATGTTTGAGGATTGCTATACTAAAAATCAACCTCTTGCATATCAAGAACTTCCTCTTTAATGTCCATAACATTACGTCTAGCCTCTAAAAACCACCTAGGCAACTTCTTAGTATTGGATGCAGATTGCCTTCTCAATAAAATTTACATCCAATACTAAGAAGAAAATTGTCATTTACGAACCGAAAGAATCTATAAAGATAAACCTTATGTTTAGATTACTAGACCCCAATCCTAGGCTAATGCCTACTTTGAAGATAGCTTACACCTTGACCTTGGTATAGACTTAGATCCTAAATTATAGAAGTAACTTCTTTGTTCGGCTTTGATTTGGTAAAATTTAAGGTAATTTTACATCATTATTAATAGCTACAATGAAGTTAAAGACAATACATGTTTCAACAAGGGCTATAAATTGAAGCTTCTCCACCCTCCAAATAGAATTTTATGTTACATGCAATGTAACAAATATAAATTGCATCAATGAAAAAATAGAAGAAACAACCATACACAAATATAGCTTTTTAATCATAAAATGAGAACTACTCTTTTCTCTCCAAGTATCACACCCAAAAAAAGAAAAAGAAAACTTAAATTCTTTTATGCAATTGTGTAGAGGAATTCCACTTTATATTAGTGACTAATATTGGGACACTAGAGAAGGAATTGATGAGACAAGTTGGACGTCAAAAAAGGAAGTGATCTATCATACATTAAGGAAAGAAGTGATGTAACAAGTTTGGACACTATCTCTTAAAAAAAGACAACTAGGTTTCCTCCCATTATTTGTCCCCCCTTCAAAATAATTCTATGTAAAAAATTCCAAGGGTCCACGTCAATAAAAGCAATACAATTATTTACAATTATGAATACAAATATGAAGACAATATGAATTATGATTGTGGATACAAATACATATATAATATATTGTATATAAATATAAATATTAATACAAAGAAGGGTGCAAGTATAAGTATAGATACAGGTTCTCTATTGTTTCTCATTTATCACCCCATGGTTAATGATATATATGGGTATACTCCAACAATTTTTTATCTTTAATTTTTTTTGGATGGAACATCTCACTCAAAAGAACCAACCATATGTTACATCTTTTACTACCCAGTTACAAAATCTATTATAGCAAGAAAGAAAGTGATGTGATAAGTTCAAACTCAAAAAAAAGCAATGTAAGAGTTTGTATTGATAAGGTGTTGATTTTATCAATAGAATAGCATGTGTGATATAAAGATGGAAGATATCTAGTTGCATCAAGGATATTTATGATTGCTTGTAAGCAAAGAAGTTATTTATTCTTGTCTTGATTTTTATATTTATGTGACTAGAGAAACTAATTATCTGAATCTACATGTGAAGCTTTTTTCAAATCATTCTAAAAAATATTGCAAAAGTTATAAGTTTTTTTAAAATTTCAATATTAAACTAGGTAGCTATATTAGTAACTACATTAGAACCATTCAATTAAGAAGAATGAAGTAAAAATTATAAGGAAATTTTTCCTATGAGCAATGAAGGTAGAAAAAACATAAAAAAATATTTTTTGAACTCAATTTTGAAAAAAATTCAAATAAAAACAAAAAAGGACATATATTGCTTATTAGAACATTTTCATCACTGGGATTAAAAATTATTATTTTTGTGTAAAAAATATTAGCATTTTAGTTTTTTCCTTGAGTTCATCATGTACCACCTTTCGCTTTATAATATTTTTAAAGATGAATATTAAATTTTTTTTTCTATTAAATTTTATTCATAATTTTCAATCCAATTTCCAACAAATTGGATAAATTGCACAAACTCTGAACATATGCGTCATTTTTATAAAATATCAAAAAACAAACTTGACCTTTAAAAAAGTTTATTAAAAACTTGCAATCGGCAAAGTTTTTTACTCTAAAATTTTAGGAGGTTATACTTAAACAAGTTAATTAAAGGATCATGTGGTTGGATTTGTTAGAAAATAAATGTAAATGAAGAGTTTAGACATGCTTTAGATATGTATACTTTTAAAGTAGTTTTGGAGCTCAAACAAGCTAGTATTTTAGGATTTAAGTTGAAAGTCAATAATTCATTGATTGAATCTAAATAATTTGAGTAAATTGAATTGGTCTATAAGAGATGCTAGGATATTCTTATACAATGAGAATTGGCCATCAATTGTCGTTGGTTTCTCCAAGGAAGTCACTTAGTGTGCATATTAGAAAACACGTGAGATCTAAGATAGGGTACTATATATTTATTGTACCTAAAATTTTAAAATATATTATATCTAATATAGAGTGTGTAGAATTACATGTAGGGCATTATAACTAATATATAACTATATTTAATACCATGTATTAGATTTTATGCAGAAAAAATATAAAGAAAGAATAATACGTGGAAAAAAATAATTTTGTAGAGTGGATATAGTTAATGTCCAAAAGCCCAAGGCCTTGCTTTTGAAGTGTTATAGATCTAAATGTCACTAAGGTATAGAAATCTCAATAGTACAATCTTGTGTTGTAAGTGTTGTTGATGTTGTGAATCAAATTTGTAGTGGTTTGCTCATAGATTGCAAGATTATAATATTTTAGTGTTGAAAAAGGATGCTAAAATTTTCCTAGCAACACATTTAGAGGTGAAATTTGATTTCTAAACCGAGTCAAATATAAAATTTTAAGCTATAAAGTGATTCAAAACTTGCATAGAAACACAATGGTGAAAGAAAATATAATTTAACTAACTCATTGTGTCTGCAAAATGGCTTTGAAATGTCAAAAAATAGCAAGAAAAGTTGCTAAAAACACATTTGAGGTTAAATTGCCTTCTACTAAATTGCTTCTCACTGTTCTCAGACACCTATAATTTCTTGGATTGATATGAAAATTTAGCCGCACAAACTAGACTAATATGCACAACTTTTTTCAATTTTTAAAATTAGAAACCAACACTATATGAAGAAACAAACCACCAAAGTTTACTATCATCCAAAAATGTCGAGATTTTGAACTTTGAATTGCTCCCAAACATTCAAAACAACTTGGATTGACATGAAAATTTTACCACAATAACTAGACTTCAAGGAAACACAATCCAACAAATTTTTATTGAAAACAATATTGGATGAAGAAGATACAAGCTCTAAAAGTTGCAAACATCAAATGTAGTTTGGTGAACTGAAATTGAACCTCTGAACTTCGATTGGCTTCCAAAAAATCAACACATCTTGTATTCATCTAAAACTCTAACCACCTAAATTAGAAAAAAAAGCACATATTTTCCAATAAATTTTATTAAATTCAGACGTCAGATGAAACAATTATAGCACTTTGAATTGGACTTGAAACTTTGTGAGGACAGCTTTGGTCCGTTGCGCCTTGCGGCGATTAGAGATTTAAAAAGAGATGGATACAAAATGATACATAATTTTTTTCCAAATTATCCATGAACCTTGGATGAGGGGCTTTGGTTACCTTGAGAGTTATCTGTAAAGTCCTTTGAAGTCACTTAGAATTTGAAGAATCTATCATGAATTTTGCTTTAATATACTCTTATTGCACTCATTGTATTCATTAAAATATAATGTAGATGATTAGCAGTAAGTTGTTTGACACAACTAAAGTGTATTGTTTACAGTCTGTGAATGTATTTTTTTGTCTATAGTACATTCGTCCAAACATATGGTACGTTAGTTTTCAGTACTTATAAAAAAATGATTTGAAAGAAAAGGGACAAAAGAATAAAGAATAAAAAAATAAAAAACTATAGTAGGAAAAAAATCATACAACACCTATTGATTCTAAGTTTTAAATCTAATATAGGGGCCAAAAAATTGGACTCAAGAGTGTATTATAAATAATATAGGGTGCTATAATGAATGGCAACTTAGAATTATTTTAATAATAGGATATTAAATTGTAAAATATTAGGTAAACAACCCCCCATAAAATATTCCTTAATCTCATGTATATGCTAAACTTCTATGCTAGTGACTTTCCTAAGTTGATTTCTCAATATATGTCATTTCTCTTCTTTTTTTGCATTGCTCTCTAAACTTGTGCCTATCAAATTTTTTAATTTCAAAGTTAAAAAATGGTAATAAATTATTTTTCCTTTTTTGAAGTTTATTAATTTCATCCCACATGAAGTTTGCCCTTATAATAGTCACTATTACATGTGGAAGGTCTATAAATTAATGAGGTTTATTACGCATCCCACATAATTCATGAGCTTCTCCATTTGAAAATTAAACAATGGCAAAGTGAGTGCGTATGGATTATTCGATCAATTATGATTTGCATGATATAGTTGGGTGTTAAATATCATTTTAGTGTTATGATACAATAAAGTTAATTCTTAAATATTCCTACATTCATAATTCTTATAGATTATACCTACTTGTCTTTAGCATAGAGTGATTTACTTGTCATCAATATAATTTTTACAATGATGATGAAAAATGATAATAATAATAATAGGTCATAGTTTGCAAATTTTGATTAACAACCATGGTTACTACAATTTTTTTTGTTGAAATATAAAAAATCTTTCACATTTTTTATAATTTGCACTACCTCAAGGTCGTTTTGTTAGGGGATTTTAGATAAGGTAAGCCTACCTATGGCAAGCAAAATGATTGTTTTGCCCTATTGGCATAAAGACAAATGTAAGAAATGGGGAGAGCAATTATGGGCAATTTTGTTAAAATGGCGTTATTCCATTAGTTTAGCACTTTTAATAGTTTAGATCGTGCACTCTAAAATGGTCTGAAATCTATATCTGCCTTAGATATCTGAACTCTATATTAGTCCTATATTTTTAAAATTGTGTAGTCTAAAATCTCTAACCATCCTAGATTTCTGAAATCTATAGTAGTCCTAGATGTCACTTTTATGGTTTAGAGTGGGCACTCTGAAAATAGCACACAGAATACTGCCATTTCAACGAAATTGCCCATAATTTAATTTTTTATTTAAAATAAAATAATGAATCTATTGTAAATTTTTATTAGTATGTTGCTTAATTGGCCCCAAAGATTCAATCTCTAGACTACCTCCAAACCAACAAGAAGTGTATCCATAATGGACAGCTTACCCATCTAAAGGAGTCACAATATTTTCTATTATGGCCACAACATAAAGGCCTAAAAAGGTCACTTCTTGTCATGAATTTACACTCAATAGGTGGAAGTTTCTATTGCAATCATTAAACAAATCACTCCATCACATCATCCAAGACATTGATTGTGGAGACTAACTCAACCTAATGTAGTCCAAATTTCATTTATTGAAAAAAGTTTGTCATGCAAAGGCTTTAACGACAAACTAGTCACTGTAGAAATCATCCTTTTGGGTACCATTGAATCATTTGCTTAAAAGTAATCCAAGAGCACTCAACTTGTTGGAAGTCAAATTAACCCATAAATCACTCGGAGGACGTTTTTCGCTCGATGAATGAAAAAGAATTTCTCCATGTAGGACATAAGTGCAACTATTCATCCTCCAAATTTTTGTGTGAAAAAGGAAGGTCTTCTACAGTAGTTTGTCTTCCAATAAGTGCTTTTTCATTCTTTAAAGCCAATTGTTCACATCGTACCTAAACGGATGGTTTCCACGATGACTGGCTTGTCGTTTAACCCCTAAAACCCCGCTTGTCCCCTCGGGGGACAATTTGGGTCCAGATAGGTTCCTATTGTCTCAATTTGAAGTGGATTTTTTTGAGATTTTTTGAGGTTGTGTAGCTTTGCAAGAGCTTTGTGGATATATAATTTTTGTTTCAATCGGATGCCGGATGAAAAAGTTATGGCACAATGAGCAAGAAATAGAGATTGGCGGGCAGCCCCCCCAAAATTACAAAAAGTCAAAATTATTTTTTCTTGAATTTTTTTCCTGAAAGATTATGTTTTTACCTATACGTGGAGCTTTGATTCATTCTATTTGGACTAGGGGTGAGAAAGTTATGGACAATCTTAGTCTTTCGGGCAAATTAAGCATCTTCTTGAAAAAAAACTTTTTGTTCAACTTTGAATGCTAATATCTTCCAATCCGTACGGTGAAATTTAATGAAATTTTTACTACATGATTTCAAACAAGTTAAGTACAAGATCCTACGATTGAATTCCCAAAAAAACAAAAAATTTGGTTTCCTTAAGTGATTACAACAGAAGTGGTAGTTTTGAGTGGTTTTTGGCAGAAAACACCCTCAAGGTTTTAAGGGTTAAGGGTTAAACTACTGTGCAACACCACTTCTTTTCACACAAAATTTCAAGAATGAACGCCTACAATTTTGTCCTACATAGATGGATTCTTTGTGAAAAACCACTTTGAAATCACTTGAGAGTTAGTGGGTGAGTCCCTAGGTGTCTGTGATGGGTCTTTTGCTTGTCTTACACTCTTGCTCCAGTTTGCCTTATGTTAATGCAAGCAGCCAGCACATGACATGGACGGCCGGGGTGGATTGACCCCCTCGCTTGGCCCTATGGGCAAACCCTTTCTTTAGTACATGATTTTTTTTGCAAATTTTGAATTCATATTTGCGATCAGAGACCCCAAATTTGTAAAATAAAGTCAAGAATATACTCTGAAATGGCCCAAAATAGGGGACTTTTTTTTTACATGCACCCCTGGTAAGGCCGAGCGAGGGGGTCAATCGCATGGACGGCACCGGTGAGCTTGTCCTCTCCTCAGGGCCCACCCGGCTTTCATCACGTGTCCACAGAACCGGAACTAAATAACACACGGCCAAAGTGAATCACTCCTACGGTCAGGTGGCAAGCAAAGACAGGTCTGCCAGGAATCTCCCACTGGCTTTACGTTTGTGGCCAAGCCGGCCTCATCCAAAACTCATCCAAAAGCAACTCATCCAAAAACAACTCATCCACGTTTCGTACTGACGCACGTGTTCAAAATGCAAGTTCGCGGAGCTGCCCGCTAGCTAGCTGCCCGTCCTTTGCACTCCCTTCCGGTCGCCGTTTTTGTTCTGTGTCTCTTTTCTATCATTTCACCAGTATTTTCTTATTCTTTTCTTTTTGGACACCGGCAACTTAACTCTTTCAATTAGGCCCCCACAGGGACCACCGACCCTTGCCACTATAAATCTCGGTCCACCCTTCGACGACGTTCAATTACAACACCCGTTGCAAGGGCATTTGGGCCTAACTTACAGTACAGACTGCATTGCTACTACTTTGATCGATCTCACTTAGTTGTACGTCCTCACTGGCTTCGTGCATTGGTGTATCATTGCAAGTCTAGTTCCGTCAATAATTCAACTCAGTCTAGCTAGAATTTAAAGCTGGGGGACCAGAATATCGTGACCCTCGGTTGCACATTCAAGACAGCTTTTCATTTCTAGCTTTTCCACTTTACTCGAGTTCAGAGTCCGCGCGTGGGTTGCATGAGATTCGATGCGCTGTTGACATTCCTTTTTGGTTGCGAAGAATTCTGAGCTGGCTACATTCCGTTGTCTGTTGAGTGTGGATCCCGTTTCTCAAACGTAGCTAGAGACGTATTCGGGGCGCATCTGCTCCTGCTCACTCGATCACCAACATAGATAGCTCGATATAGATTGATCTGATCCACAAGTACGATCTGACTGCCCTTCCTCATTTGCAACTTGCATATAGTTCTGCAACACAGCTTAGTTCAAAACACTCGCATAGTCGGTCTGTGTCGTGCGTACTGAGATCCCGGCTGAGATCGACATTTTAATTGCTAGAGCTTCGCAAAGACCAACTTTGATCAGCTAGCTAGTCCAGCCTGATCAGTTTATTTCTGCATGATGGAATGACTGTCCTAGATCCGTAGTACGAACGTTATCTGTATGTATCAGTCACGAAAGATTTAGGGAGCTAGAGAGAGTGGTGTACTAACAAATATCCAGTCGTGCCTTGGGGTATTCAAGTTAGTGGATTAATCATGAGACTACTGAGCTGGACTGCGCATGCTGAACAGTACTTACAGTGAATAATATATGAATAGTGACAGACAGGTTGGTTCTCATCATATCTTTAGAGTCAATTGGGTGATCGAGTTGGCAAGTTCAACCACTCTCATAGATCCATACATGATCCTCTTTCGGGATATCTAGGTCAGAGTCATCCCTAGACGGTGACGTCGACACATCGTGTTCACCTGTACCTTTGTTGCGTTGCGTTGCTTGCTTCCCAGCTAGATTCGCTTGTGACTTAGGTGCTAGTTAGATTAGTTAGATTACAGTGATTCAAAATCGCACAACGGGCTCCTTCTTACCATCTAAGGGAGATCAAACTATACGTAGCTGGTTCCAGGATTGCCATTTCCAGTTTACAGTGTTGCCATCGTAAACTAAGGGATCAAAAGTTTGTGCCACTCCCTGTTTTAGCCACTTTTTGAATTCCCCACGTGTCTAGTGCAAATAATCGATCATCTGGGAAATATCTGATATTCCCGCAAGGGAAACCAATTGCAAGACAATCTCCACGTGGAGGTCTTTCAGAGGTTTCCTGAGAATGAAGCTGATGATATTTCGAATAGATTGAGCTTCGATCGAATTGCATGTTCTCACTGGAATGAACATTTTTCTGTGGCGTCATGGTAAACGTTCCATCCTGAAGGTGAAATTACAATAGGTACCATAATATCTTGTCTTTCAGAACTCTCGATCTAGCTCCAAAGTTGGAATCTTTCGACTTCCTGTCCTGTTCTTCGACTTCGATTCGAATTGAGATCGAATCCTGGTCAGTCACTCAGTGCCATGAATCCCGCCAATAAATCAACGGTATAAATTCGTCGGCGAATCTTGCAATCGATCGTAACAGTCCGATTTCAATCGTAATCAGTGCAGATCTGACTACCTTCCGACAATGGGCTCGTTAACCCAACTCGTCGTCTCCCCAAAGTCCAAGTCTCTGGAGCGCGTGATGTCGATGAACGGAGGCCACGGCGAGTGCAGCTACGACCGCATGTCGGTAGTGCAAGCATACGCGCTTCAAATACTACGCCCCTTCTTCACCGAGGCCGTGCGCATCATGAGCTTGCCGGCTGCCCCTTACCCTCTCCGCATCGCCGATTTCGGAAGCGCCACAGGTCGAAACGCCTTCGCGTACGTGGATTTTCTGGTGAGGAGCATTCGGAAGGAGTATGAGGTGGGGAGAACTCTGGGGGTGATGCCGGAGGTGCAGGCTTTTTTTAATGATCTGCCCGGGAACGATTTCAACACTATGTTTGGGTTGTTGCCGCCCGTGAAGGGGGTGGACGAGGAGGAGCAGGATGCCGGGAGAGAGTACTTTGCGGCAGGCGTGCCGGGATCGTTTTATGGAAGGTTGTTTCCGAAGGACAGCTTGCACTTCGCCATTTGCATGCACTGCTTGCATTGGATTTCTCAGGTGGGAACTTGGTCCCGGCCCGTTTCATTGACATTGCTATTTTCAAAGTAAGATAATGTTTTGGAGTTGATCATTGCTAGGTGACGTACGTGTGCATTGTATTATTTATGGAGATCTCACACGGATCCCGAGGATGGAAAGAAGGGCTGCACGTGAGAGTACGTGGGAGCAAGCTTCCCTCGGGGTCTGTGAAACAATTACAGTCTCTGGAACACGATCTAACGCTAAGTTACATAATTAAGCTAATGCTGGTCAATATGGTTTTCAGATTTTCAATAACATACGCTCGGAATCTCAATCCTTAAAAAAGTCACACCAAAGTCTCGGCCTTGGACTGATTTTTCTGTGTATTTTGAAATCTGGGATGTTTAATGGTTAGTTAAAAGTGCAGGGTAACTGAAATATGCTCAGAAGAAGAAGAAAAGATGTCCTGAAATGACACCGCGTACTCGTCAATAATATTTTAATTGAGCGTGATACTGCTTCTAGTGACACCTAGCTAGCTAGCGTTCGTGTTGTTTAGATTGAGTTTTGAAATAAAAACAAACCATGGGCCGGACCGTGTACGTCAGAGAATATAAATTGAAATCCCAAGAATGATAAGCCTCCAATGCATACGTGTCATACATTTCGTCCATTTTGTCCCCCATGCATTTCTTCTAGTGGTTAGCATTTGTAACAACTCTACGCATTGGTAATTAACTAAATAAGTAACGCTCGCAGCTCCTCGCAAGGGTAGGACCTATTGGAAACACCAGGCAAAATCCTACAGCACAGGGAACACTCTGCGTCGGGTAACCAGGTACACTGCAGAGTGACCTGTATGCAGTGCTCTTCGCCGTGTTCTCTCTGCTGTAGAATTTCTGCGAGTGCCGTTTGAAATATGATGTCGCCAGAATCAAAAGAAACGCCACTCGTACAAGAAACACAAAAGTACTCTAACATCGATCGAGAGCTAGCTGCATATTCAATGATTTGCAAGCATGACAATTATGAAGTCGATCAGATCAATTACGAATGGTGTTCACTTGAAGCTAGAATTTGATCACAATGGAGAGATCCAGTTAGGTCACATGGCCATGAAGGGAATTCCCACTAAATTAGCAATTTTTCCAGTTTAATTTCAAACTTTTTCACTACCGTACAAATCTCAAATCTCAAATCTATACCTTTCCTGGTTATCAAACAAAAAACAAACCACTTGCGCATCTCAGTTTTGGCTATAGACAAGTTTCCGATGTAATTGAAATTGGCTTGAGTTCATACACAGGAGTCTCATAATGCGTTCCCGGTGTCAAAATTCCGGGTGAGTTCCACTTTCCCCGGTGTGTCGTACACTGGGAACACCGGGGAAAGTGAAACTCACCGGGAATTTTGACACCGGGAACGCAATATGAGCCCCTGTGATAGTGAACTCACAGAGAGAAGTCAATATGCTTCATGGAACTAGCTGTCTGTATACTGTCTGAAAAACGTGGGCGATTGTCAATGTTGCAATTATTCGCAGGTGCCATCGGCAGTGACAGACCCGGCGTCGGAGTTGTACAACCGCGGCTCCTGCTGGATCATGGGCGGCAAACCCGCCATAGCCCGGGCGTTCGCGGACCAGAGTCAGATCGACTTCCGGAAATTCCTGCATTGTCGAGCCGCGGAGCTCGCCCCCGGAGGCATCCTGCTATCCTTCCTGTCCGGACGAGCGGATCTCGCCGACCCCACCAACCAGACCATCCCGGAACGGCGACACCGCTTCCTCGCCGGAACCGACTTCGAAAGCGCCTGGGACGACCTCATCGCCGAGGTACGTAGGATTGCTTGCATTCCATCTTCAGCTAGCTACTGCTTGTCTGAACATTTGCATTCAAACGAATCTGACATCCTCTAGGGAGATCTCTGTACAAACTCTCCATGAATCTCGAGTAAGATCTTTCTGTTTTCAGTGCAAAGGAAGGTTTCAGAGCTTAAAACTTATTAAAATTTCGCTTCTTTCAACGGCATTGAGTTCCAAAAATTTATTTCCAGATGCATAGTTGGACATTCTGAAGAGTTTTTGTGCAAGATTCATTGAAACTAATGGGTGGTTTCAGAGCATCGAAAATTGTCAAATTCGTTTATTTCGAGGACACTGAGTTCAAAATATTAGTTTCCAGATGGATAAATCAGGTGCAGAAGTGCCAATTTCTTGAATGTTTTCCATATCTATGAATAGATCGATTAAGGTCAATATAAAACATGTTCAATTGAATTTGGGAATTTTGTTTTGACGTACTTACTTGAATCCAATTCGAGTGTCTTCTACGACTCCCTCAGTTTCTCACGCTCTCTCATATTGAAACATTGTGCCTTTAATTTTAGATGGTTACAAATTCTTGGTAACCATTCTCAGTTGTACGTTCTAGCGTTTGTGTGATGATTATTTTACATCAATTAATGCGTGTTTCAATTTTCAAAGCGTCAAATTGTGCACTCAAATCTTTAAAACAGAGACTAGTCCAGATCGATCGATCGGAGGTACCAGACAAGTGCCATGTAAAGAACTCGATCGATGCCCTGTATCATATTAACAGAATGCTGTCACGAAGTCACTGAAACCGTAGCCCTGTAATTTATCATTTCAGACCCAGTTTCTGATATTGACAGTGCTCACCCGCCACATACGTACGCAGGGCATCATAACGGCGGAGACTCGCGACTCCTTCAACCTCCCGATTTTCATCCCTCACGTGGAAGAGGTGCGCGCCTCGATCTCCGCAACTGGCAGCTTCGAGATCCTCCGCCTGGAGCTTCTGGAGGAGATGGCTTTGTACCCGGAGGACGCTCGGTTGCGGATGGTGCAGCACCCCAGCCAGTGTGCCAAGTTCTACTCCTCGTGGGTGCGCGCCCTCGTGGAGCCCCTCATGGCCGAGCACATGGGCGCAACCGCCACGAGAGCATGGTTTGTGCGGCACGAGCGGCGCCTGCTTGCGAGGTGCAGGGGGATGCAAGGACGAAGGGAGGAGATGGAAGAGTATAAGTTCCTCACCGCCGACTTCCTGCTGATCGTCTTGAAGAAGAAGTAGGGCGGACTTCCATACAAAACAGTTTCCCAAGAGCTGGAAACATTGTCTGCCCGCTTTTCACAAGCCTCTCCAGAAAATTTTGCCAGCCAGCACTTCCAATTCTCCTCTTCCAACCATTGCACACTTCCATGTAGAATTTCGAAATGTATTTTAACATTGTCCAGACTTGGACTTTGGGGTGGCTTGTAGTTAAAAAATAATAATAATAATAATACCCTGTGAAATGTAGTTTCTTCCTGCTCACGTAGATGTGATGTGAAAGTATCAGGAAACTCAGCGGAGAAGGCAGTTCCAACTATGGAAATCTACGAAGTTTAGTTTCCGATTCCAACACAGCATGGAAGTTTGCTCGTGATCTCTTGTAACCATCATTTCCAAAATATAGCACTGAGTAAAGAAGACTGAGATTAGAATGGCTCTTGCAAACGGATTTGCAATGATTGCCAAGAAATATACTGAAAATTTGACAATGGTTTAGTTCAACAGTGTGCAATGTATTTGCAACTATTTGAGATCAATTACAGTAGTTTTTGCAACAGTACTAGGGTTTGGGCATAGATATGCCTTGATTCCATGCCCACGGATTTTCCAACGAGTTCAATTGCAGCACTTTTTCCATAGGTTTGCAAAAAGACTGACCATCAATGTAGTTGCAGTTAAAGTACGGAACCACTGCAAAACCATTGCAAAATAATTGATGATATGTTGCAACAGCTACTTCCTATTGTCGTGAATTAATCACTATGTAAATTGTCATCTTAGTGAATTCGTTTTGGAAACTTACATTTGTGCAACTTGAATCTGTAAGTTTGGGAATCTGAAAATTTTCATCGTTGTGGGAGAGTTTTGTATATTTTTGCGCAATGATTCCTTCACAGAATCTGTGAAATTCTATCTTTGCTAAGCTAGGTTTTGGAAATGCTTTGTACAATTTGCGCAATGACTTTCCCAATCTGTACGTAAATTTGCACCATTTTGGAAAAAATCATAATGTAAATTGAAGAGAAGAGGGTGCCACTATAACTACAGGCAAGCTACTGCGTATCTAAGGTTTCTGAAGGTTATTTGACAAGTTCTCGATAGCACCTCAGGTACTAAGCTTAGATGTTGTATACACGCGACTCATTGGAAACGTATAGTACAAGTGTTTTCTTTTAAATAATATTATAAGTAGACTATGGGGGGTTCCAAAGTTTTAAAAATATATATATTAACCCCTAAAGCCCGAGGCCTTTTCTCCATCAAAACACACTCAAAACTGCCACTTCTATGGCAAAGAGCAAAAAACTATACAAATTTTTTTTTTTCATATCTAACCGTAGGATCTTATATTAGACTAGTATGAGAATGTATGCAAGAAATTTCAGAAACTTTAACCACATAGATTGCAAGATAATTGCATTCAAAGTGAAGAAAACAAGTTTTTTTGCACCTTGCTTGACTAGATTTTTGGTCTTTGAACCTATTTAACTTAAAATTTTTGTATTGCTGATTTTGATTTTCTAAGTTTATATGTTGAATACTTCAGTTGAGAATCTAGGAAAAAAAATTCAAGAAAAAAACACTAAATTTTTCACTCATTAAAAAATTGTTAAGTAGAAGTAGGTTCAAGATTGAAGGAATAACTAAATTGTTAATAGCTTTAAGACAAAATTGAAATACCATAATCCCAACAATGAGATTGTTCTAGCAAGCAAATTCAACCTTGTCTAACAATTTTTTTCTGAAAATTGTAAAAATTGCATTCAAAAACTGAATCCTAAAAGTTATTTTTTCAAGAAGATGCTTAGATTGCCCGAAAAACTAAGATTGTCCATAACTTTTTCATTATTAGTCCAAATAGAATGAATCAAAGCTTCAAATGTACACAAAAGACATAGATTTTGGAAAAAATATTTAAGAAATTTATTTTGACTTTTTGTGATATTTCTGTATTGCCCGCCAAACTCTATTTTTGGCATAACTTTTTCTCCTGGGCACCATTTGAAATAAAAATTATATATCCACAAAGCTCTTGCAAAACCGCACAACTTAAAAAAAACCAAAAAAATTCTCTACAAATTGAGGTCACAGGAACCTACCTGGACCCAAATTGTCCCCCGAGGGGACAAACGGGCCTTTAGGGGTTAACAACCTGATGGTTCTACCGATAAGTCTCTGATAGTAGAGTCCAGTAGTACAATATGAACATATGGATTGCAGAAGCCGGGCAATGTCAAGCTTGCTTACATTTGTGATTAAGATGACCTCTGAAGGTTGTAATTCAAACGTTGGAGCTCAAATAAGGTAGAAGGCTCGAGAATAGTTTGGGCATTAAGAACCGCCCACTTGTAAAATGTACACAATTTGTACATGTTGTTTTTTCATAGCCTTCACTGATGTACAAACAGTGTACATTTTAGGGGTGGACGATTTTAGAGCCCTATGCCAGTTCAACTTCAAAATTTCATAACTAATTTCAAAAAGCTCCCCAAAATATGGAACGACTTAGGTTAGATGCCAAGTCCACTTCTCTTTCAAGGAAATTTTACTGAAAAATATTTCAAGAAGTTTCGCCTTCCCAAAATTCAGTTTCAGCTCTTAGGTGGGCGATTTCTGGACTTGTTACCTTTAGTATAGCAACTTAGAAGGTCCTGGTGTTGCCTAAAGCTCTCCTACCACATGTATCCAATATAGTGAAAGTGGCAAACAAATCAAACAAAGACGAAATCCTCCATAGCATGTGTATAAGGTAGTCGACCTCATTCCGCCAGGGACTTGTTCTCGTTATATAGGTTACTCTCTTTTCAATTAGCAGGAGAAAGCAATGATTAATTATGGCACAGTTCCCAATGCAATCATGGCACATTACAATTGGTTGCAATCTTGGTTGATTTTGCAACCAACCTATGGTTGGAAATAGGAAGACCTATATGACAAGAATAGATTGAACATAATCCTCAACTAAAAAATTCATAGTAGTTATGTTTTGAAAAATAAAATTCTGAAAAAAATATGGAATCCTTCTAAACTCAATTTCTGTACATGAAAAAGTTTCTCCACTCAAGAAACTTGTGCTCCAAATATGCGTAATCACTTAAATGGTCGGAATGAGGTCGGTTACCTTTTATGAGTTGTGGGAGTGCAGGAGAGAAATAGAAGTGATAGCCATGGAGTCAGTAGCCATATTGAGAAACCTTCAGGAGAAACGTCATCGTTGCTCAGCATTTGTTAGTGAAAAATGGACAATTTCGTTAAAATGGTGCTATTCCATTACTTTGGCAGTTTTAAAAGCTTAGACCGGGCAGTTTGAATTGTACAATTGTCCTAGATGTCTAGAATCTATACGATTCTAAGATGTTTTGACATCTACATGAGTCCTAGATTTCACTTTTACAATTTAGACTATGCGATCTGAAATCTATACATGTGTTTGATTCTAGACATCTAGAGTTCTATGATCATAGAAAGTCCTTTATTTCACTAAAGTGAAGTCTACAATCATGAATCATAGTGTTTTTCAAGCAATTCAATAATATTATACACATTGTTCATGTTTCTCTCTGTATATAATTCTAATACAATTGTTTAAAGATATGCCAATTATTTTGATCCACCCCACTCCACCCTCCCAAAAAATAGAAAGTATTTTGTTGTCAAAATATTGTCAATTCCAAGACAATCAACAATTATAAGATGGATGTGTGGGTCATGAGAAAATAATAATTCAATAATAATTGCATATGGCTTCATGTTTGAATATTCAAGGTTGAAATACTAGCTCAATAGTAGTTTATGTTATTACGTGTTCAATGTTTCAATTATTCTTATGTGGTCAAGTTGGGGATGTGGTGTTGGAGAGGAAACTTGGAGAGGGAGATGAAACAAGACATCTATGAAGCTCAAGTCATGTTCTCAAATGCTTATGGAAAGGGATTGAATATGTGGCAAAGGTGATGAAGGGTGATTGTGCACTTGAGGACTTTCAATGCCAATGGCCCCAAGGAATTGGAGGCTTGAAAGATTTTATGTTGAGACCATTCATGTTAACTTTGTTTTGTATAGGACGCTAGTGAAGGGATGTACCATATAGATGAATAAATTTGAAGAGAACTTTGAAGCCTCATTGATCTACATATGGAACGCAACAACGTAAACAACCCTAGCTTTTTACTTCTGCAAGCGAAGTGCATGATGCACATGATTGCCCTTGAGATGTCTATTTTGCACAAAAGAATTACCATACATAAAGATTTAAAATCTTTTAATGTACTAGTGTTCAATGGGTGTGGTTGGGACGAGGTTTTGGAAAGCATCCGAGATTCTTCAACAATTGAAGGGTATGAAGACTCCTAGATTCACATTGATGTTCAACGAGAAGGCAAATGTGTATTACTATACTATAGCATGTAATGAGATTACCACAAGACTCATACTTTTTGAAACCTTTCCAAAAAAGGAAACAAAAGATGCTATTCTCAATGGAATTTGACTTAAACTACCACATGTTTTGGACCTAAAAATCAAAGATATCATCACATCTTCACATCTTGCTGGGATCCCAATCCTTCACATGGCCAAATTTCACACATAGTGTAAGGCATTGTTAATCAAAAATCACTTCATTAATTGAATTGAAATGGGTTTATAGCATTTTATGTTCTCGATTGTAAAGACAATTGTTGACGATTTGTTTTGCCTCTTTCAGTGTTTCGGTGTACCTTTGCAATCTGGCATTTGGGAAAAGACGTAACTTGTTTATTAAGATTATTAGGTTCTCTGTACTTTCAACTAGTAGTTTAAACAGAAGTAGCTAATTCACATATGCTTTCTAAAATTGAAAACGAGTCAAAGGATATAAATGCAAAGCTTACATGTGTTTGATTCTCACGGTTAATGATACGAAAAATCTGAGAACACGGCATTTCGATTACGTTAAGGCAGCAAAGTTGTCTGAGGTCTGAGGCATCAACCGGAATTGGCAAAATATCTTCTCATATCGGCAAACAAAAGTTTCACCTATCTGTACAAGGCTCACATTGAGTATACTCTAATACAGATGAACAATGGATGAACAATGAAATTGCATATATTTGCTCAATACGAAACTAAGCTACAGACAACGAATACTGCAGACTACGGAATCTCATTGAAGTGACTCCACTGTAGCAAGAGGCTTTTCAAAATATGGTCTCCTAAGAATCCAGAATGAGCTCATTTCGGGTTCACTTACAGCCCCAGTTCAAATGAATGCAGTCATGGACTCATCAAAATATTCTGCCAAACTAGGGGCATGCTGTTATTCAAAAATAGTGGTACAACAGTTTTACACGAATGCTACAATGGAAACCTGAACACTCTGGCACGGTGGCTCTGAATGTCGGTGCATCTTCAAGGGAATTTCGTAAACTCAAGGACTTTTAAGACGATCTCCCATCCGGTTGGAATCTGCCACACGAAGAGCAGCAGATTGACAGTGTTCAAGGCGATGTGGAGACTTCTGGCCGTGTCGTTTCCTTTCTGCATGAGAGGCACGAGTGCCGCCGCAAGAGCCCAGAGTACCGTGATTCCTGCAGTTCAAATCCAAAAAGTCATGAGCAAATCACTCGGACATTTTCAAACAAGTACCATCCCAGATGACTATAATATGGCTGAAATACTAGATACCTAAATTTTAAGCCAGTTCTTCTTTGCAATTGCAATAAGATTTCCAATGCACCGAAGTATGCCTTGTTTGGATATTCTATGCAAAAGTTATGATGGTTCCAAAGTTTTCAGGTAGATGATCTAAAAGCAAGACTTCATGTCAAAGGTGTGTATGAATTCTCAAATTTATTACGGGCTCATTGTGCAAGATTTTAGGGTGGCACATTTAGATCCGCGTTGCAATTAGATACCTCTACCTTAAAAGGTCACTCAAGGTTGCACAAGTCAAAGCAACGAGCTTGAGATCACAAGAAATCCTACACCTTGATTGGTGCAAAACATGTTTTTAATTCAGTCTACCTCATTTTGTGTTCAATATCAATTTTGCACTGGTTCAAGTAACAAGGATGCACATGACGAGGTGGCACTTATAAGGCTTCCATGTGGCAAAGTATATGAGATAACAAGGCTCTGAAGCTACCTCGTTGAGGTGGGTTGGACACTTGTTACCTCAAATACATCACAAATGCAATGAACTATTCTAAGACTGTTATCTCACCCCCAGTTGCATATGATCTCGGTTCCAAATTCTATGCTTCGACCTGTGCAATCTGAAAGCGACCCTAAGCTAAAAAGATGTGGAAGTCAAGGCATAATAACACGTTGAGTAAGGTGTAAACGAAAATGAAAGAATCAGTGTAAGCAAAACCATACCTACGCCGGCGTAAAGATGAGGTCCAGGGAAGAGCTTCCCTGTCCGTAAGTACGTATTCGTTGCTCCATAAACGGAAAATGCAACACCAGCGCCAAGCAAGATGGAACCCCAGTTGAAGTGACGATCTTTATACCCTCCTTTCACAAGAGCCTTCCTGACCTGCATCACATGCATTCTTTAGCGCCCTTTCCATTGAGAATCGGAATGCACATCACATTGTTTTAACATGACTGGCTTCTGCTTGATTGCCTGGCATTCTGACCCTGAGTTTTACGAAGCAAACATTCTTCTACTCTCATACTGGAGCTCCTATTGGCTCTTTGCTATGTTTTTAACCCCTAATGGAACAAGGATACGAGGATTCATAGATTAAAAATGACCAATTCGATTGATCATACTGTAAAGAACATATTCAAATTATGGCCAAATATTAAATCACAAGAGTCGACGAAATCATTGCCGTATTGGTCAAAATTGAACAAAAGAAAACCTTGATATGACCTACTCAAGAGTGCTAAAAAGAACACATCACCCTACTTTGGGCTACCTCAGGCTTGGTGGTCCTTTAGGGGTTCATGGCAAGATAGCAACTCAGCAAATTTATACCTCTGTGAGCTCTTTGATTTGACCATTGATCGGTGAATCAATGGTTTGACCCTCGGCTGCCACAGGCACCTGCTTCTTCAATGTGTT
The DNA here is from genome assembly GCA_951230915.1 of Antitrichia curtipendula. Classification (NCBI taxonomy): domain Eukaryota; kingdom Viridiplantae; phylum Streptophyta; class Bryopsida; order Hypnales; family Leucodontaceae; genus Antitrichia; species Antitrichia curtipendula. Next base: position 23,053,203 of record OX579640.1, on the reverse strand, counting down.
GATCTCCTCTTGAACCGTGCGAACACGGCGCCATTGCCAGCCAAGGAATCCAGCATATCCGGTAGAGAAGAAGAGGATCAGCATCACCACAGGGTGCAGCAGGGACAAAATGCGGCCCTCCAGAATCCCATACTCACCACCAGCCGCATATGCATCCTGCTCAACATCCGTTTCATAGGTATCAGTAAGGTAGAAGACACTCTTTCCTTCTATTTAACCCCTAAAGGGCGAAGGATCCCAGGTTTAAAAAGGGCCAATTCAATTGATCATATTGTGAAAACAATAGAATTCAGATGAGGCCATGTTTTATGTCACCAGAATCAGTGAAGAGCACTACATGTGTTGGTTAAATAAACCCCCAGAGTGAAACAAAAATAAACAATCCACTACTGATGACCTACTCAAACTGGCTCAAAATTGGACGTCTTGGTCCTTTAAGGGCTAAGCATTTGAACCCGTGCTTTGGAGATACCACTTCGGGTACTACAAGAGCCAGACTCTCTTGAGCTCAACTTGATTAAATCTTCTCAGTAAATGTCTTATATGAACTCTTGTGCAATCATTCAAACACAAGGAGGTCATGCAGACCAATGTTGAAGGGAGAGTAAACAACCCCTGGTTCCAATTCAAATATGCGTGGCCATCGACAAATTTTACCAGGTCATAATTTCTTAAACCCAATGGTTGCCAATTAAAGGCCAACCAAGTGTTGATTGGCAGAGACGGGTAACAGGGGTCAGGCAATACGAGACAGAACCAGGATTCTAATACTCTAGGGCATCATCTACCTTACCCACACGTATCCGAGCATGAAGCTCAACACTCCCCAACCACAAACGCAGCCAAAAATAATGGCACAAGCCACAGGAGCATTCACAATGCAACAACACAAATTCCTGAAAATGTAGAAGTAGTAGTAGTAGTTGTAAAGAAACCTGGACAGTAAGGAGGAAAGGGCTCAAGCTCGCTGTAGCAGTAAGCAAGGCGCGTTGCAAGAAGAATTTCCCATCACTATCCGACTCCACTTGGGTTTCAGGAACATCGTCGTTCTCGAGATTCTTAATGTTGAACTTCGATAAAGACGCATGCGTCGTGACAAGCCTATCATTTGTTTGGATTCCTTGGTGTTTCCTTGTGAAAGAGGAACGCAAACTCGGTCTCAGGTTTTTTACCGCAGCTGTGACCTGTGGATACCCAACAATCGCTAACTCCCATCAGACAAAGCCTCTCATGTAGTAACATTGCACTTAAATCTAGTGAAATTGTATCAGAAAGAGCTAGAAAATTCAAGCATTGCAGAAATTCTCAGCAACAAGTGGCAACAACCCCGGTAGCAACGACACAACTACAAACGGCTGTTCCAAGAAAACCGAATGTAAGCTCGCCATGCACGCATTCCTTAAAGAGAACCCTCATTTTACCAAGAGAGAAGATGGTGCGGCCTTCACGAGGTGCGATTGCGAGGAAGTCGTGGCAGACATCGGAGCACTAATTGCACTAATTCCAGCCGAGGCCGCCATAGCCGCTGCCGCTGCCATTGTTTCTTGTTCTTGTTCTTGTACCCCCTCAAGCACAACACTGAGTGCACACAATGTGAGCTATTGAATGAAAATAAAACTGAAACACACACTCTCGAAATTGAGTGACAACAAGAAGTGACAGTGATGCCAAGGCGGATGCCCGTGATCTTGACAGCGAGGTAAGGGGTGTGTGCTCTTGTGTGCAGAGCACAAGAGAAGCCCTGGAAAAGGGAGAAAAAGGCAAATGAAGGAAGCGGGTTCAGTCAGTTGCGAATGGATGAGGGACGGAAACTGGTGGTGGGGATCGACTGACTTGGCACTGTGTCCGCGTGCCACTGAAAAAGCTGTGGATTGCATGCTGCACACAACTGAACATGAAATCTTAGCATGCATTACATTGTTCACAACGAAGCTTTTGGCTATGGACGAATGTCGTCGTTCCGAAATTTCGAACAAGGTCGAGCCTTATCGTGAAGAGGTCGAGGTGGCAAATGCAAAGCAGAACACAACCCACACTAATTGCGGGCGTCTGACTTGTGCAATTTGATTCCCGAAGTGAGAAGCGGAGCTCGTCTCTTTGCTTCGTTCTTGTGGTTTTGTGCAAGAGGAGTGTGGGATTTGCTATGGCCATGACGATGGCGGTAGCCATGGCAAAACCCCTAATTAGTGTCCCTTCCCCTGCTGCGTCCCCTTCTGTTTCTCGTGCTGCACTTCGCCAGGGTAGTATTGCAGCTAGTCTTGGAGCTCGCTTGCCTTCGTCGTCGCTCTTCGGCTGCGCGCTTCCTCTCACTTGTGAGTCTGCGTCCTTGCTTGGGACTCTGTGATTCACGGGCTATGGTGTGTATGCTGTGAATTGATCTCGCTTGGTTGGGACTTTGTGGAGTCTTGAGTCTAGAGTTCTTTCTGTTCTTTTTGTTCTTGGCTGTATTCTGGCTTGGTTCTTCAATTGGATGTATGCGGAGGATTTGGAGGGAGCGTGATGGTCATCGAGAGCAAATGCTGTTTGTTTCCAAGTCTCGTTGCTCGTTTCGTGCTGTAATGAGTGTTTGCAATTACATACATTGGAGTGCAGTGCACATTGTTGTAATGGGAGGAGAGCTATGAGTAGTATTTGAAACTTCTTCCGCTTGTGCACTTCAATTCTTTCTCCAGTAGCTAATCTAATGGTAATGTTACGTGTAGAAACCAGAAGTTAGAGGATATTCTGTACGTCACTTCAAGCCTTCGAGCCTGTATGTAGGAGTGTGCTTTCTTTGGGATATCACTCAATCGAGCTCACTGGAGAGATCTTTCAGAACAATAGTCAAACCCTCGTGAGATCAAACATTTATCACTGAATGTTTAGATTTCCTCCGCGATTTTAGAATGGGAGGTTGTAGACCACTGGAAATGACGGAAGACAACGGCATTTCCATTCAAGATGATTGTCCATACAAAATTTAGCCAAGTCATGCTTACACCCAACCTGCTTAGAAATCCAACCACATTGGAAGAGATGAGTTGCTGTTGGTAACAGGTTTCAGTGAATCAGGTCCCTAACGGTTTTAGTGTTTATCCATTTACTCACGAGTGTCCTCTCTGCAGCACTTGTAAATCTACTTCCCATATTTAGGTGAACAGGGTCTGCAGATTCATTGTGATCCATTAATGTTTGTATTTCTGTTGTCAATCTGTGTAGTGTTTTTCTATATATCTTAGGCCAAAGATGGTAGTCTATTTGTCAAGTTCATGATTATGATCTTGCATTTGTCCGTGCATTTTCTTTTTGTAACCCTGAATTGAACCGGGGGACTTGGGTTGGAGATTGTAGATGGTGGAAATAGGGACCAATTGAAGTATGGGCGGACTGGGCTAATACAGGCGTCGTCAAGTCAGACACCAGTGAATCCCGTGCAAAGGAGGCTGATAAATCTGCTGGCCATGGCTGGCGCATCATTCTCTTTTTTGCCCGTGGACCTTTTGTCTGGTCTGAGCTTATAAATCTCTCGTTAATTTCACTACCTACTGGGTGTTAATGAGCTCAATTTTCTTAGGACTGGATAGGATCCAGTTCTGCAACAACTAGATATTTTCCATATCGTTTAACCTTGCCCATTGTAAGGTTAAGAGTTTCGGGTTCTGCTGTATTTTCAGCTCCTTAGTGCTATGAACGGGGCAATAATCTTGTTTTGAACTTTTCAAGGATGCTTTTTCGGGGAAGTATCTTGAGTTGGTGAAAACTGCATGATTTCTTTTGCATTTCAATCGCAATCCACACATTGTCCTGATGTTGATCGTCATGAGTTTTCTGCAGGTAGGCAAATATCAGGTTTTTCCGGTTTAACTGAAGTGTTACAAGCTAGAGGTTTAGGCAATATTGCAAGAGCTGCTACATCCGAGGAGAATGGCGTTTTGGAATTCGCCAAGAAGGATAATCGCCGCTTGCTTCATGTTGTGTATCGGGTTGGCGATCTTGACAAAACCATCAAGTACAGTGCGCTTTTTTTCACCTTCTCTCTTGAATTGAGCGTTTTAAATGTTGGTATTTTTAGCATTGCTGCTGTTCGAATTACTCGAAGTGTGGCATTCTTTTCATTGGCTTTGCTCAATGTATGTACAGGTTTTACACTGAGTGCTTGGGGATGAAGCTTCTGAGGAAAAGGGACATTTCTGAAGAGAAGTACACAAACGCATTCCTGGGATACGGCCCTGAGGACAGCAATTTTGTGGTGGAGTTAACATACAGTGCGTAATCATTCTATCTGATGTGTGATATTTAGGATACAGCATACTGTAGTTTCTGACGAGCTTTTTATATGTAAAATAGCACTTCTTTCTGTAAGATTTGTTAAAGTGGTCAATTTTATAAAATTCTCGACGTTTCATTAAATCACTCCTAGACAATCCACTTGCAGAGGTATTCTAAAATTCTTAGTCGCATTACAATTGGCAATTTTTAGATTACAACCTGCCGTAAATGGCACTACAATTTGGAAGGTTTAATTCAGTTAGGCTTTCCTGAATACCTCCAGTTGGAGTTTCTCTATTCTATTGATTCATCTACTGTAGTGGATGTTGGTTTGAATCTTGAAAATGCCCTATAGGCCCTGCTTTGATGTGTTTTGCAGTTTGGTGCCCTTGGTTTCACACCAACGATCGTCTCTAACCGGATCTCCTTCAATTTGAACAGATTATGGAGTGGACAAGTATGATATTGGCACAGGGTTTGGCCACTTTGGCATTGCCGTTGAGGATGTAAGTCGAACCTTTTATATTTTATGAATGGTCTTGATTATCTTGGTTAAAACAGCTTTGTTTACTTGAGCGCTGGGTTATCGCTGCAAGCATGATATGGCTGAATTTATAAAAGTAGGTAATTCATATGTAGAAGTGAAGTTCCTATAAGTTTAACCCCAAGTGCTCAGATGGCCAATAGTGGCTGCTTCCATATCTTTAGGAGTTGAACTAAATCGTGTAGTAACCTCTAGGAAGGCAATAAAATATACTAATAGAAAGAAGAAATCTTTGCCTGCATTTCTGAATGATGGAAATATGTTTTGAAAGTTATCATAATTGAATATTAACTTAGTTAAGAAGTGGATTTCCCTACTTTTAGCATGCAATCTTTGCGTGGAGGTGATGTTCATTTCTGCTCATTTAGATGAATTTCTCCTCTTGTCGGGCTCTGATTATAAAGTTCCTTAATAATATTGCAGGTTCAGAAGGTGGTTGATCTTGTCAAGGCAAAGGGTGGAAAGGTCGCAAGAGAACCTGGACCTGTAAAAGGAGGGAAGTCAATTATTGCTTTTGTTGAAGACCCTGATGGTTACAAGTTTGAGCTTATTCAGAGGCCCGCAACACCTGAGCCTTTTTGCCAGGTCATGCTTCGTGTTGGAGATCTTGATCGAGCAGTTCAGTTTTATGAGAAGGTGCTAATTCCAGCATTGATTTTTGACTGTAGTTGTAACACATGTTACAATGTCAGTAAGAATGGCTTACGCTAAATGAGAAATCACCCCAAAGATATTCTAGAAACTCAACCTCATTACAATTGGCAGGGTTTCTGTTAGAAATGCATTACAATTGGCAAGATTTACATTACAATTGGCTTAAGTGGCGTTACAATTCGCATAGTTGAGTGTGTCTTGTATTTTGGGGTGGGTGGGGGGTTTGGCACTAGTGATGTATATTTCACTGACCAACTGTTTGCTTACTTTCGAGGGTTTTATCTTGAAGTTGTTTTCTGCTTTTGACTCTTTTTTAATACTTATAAGGTTGGGTTCTCAATCTGTCTAGGCCTTCGGGATGAAGGAATTGCGCAGAAGGGATGTTCCCGGTCAGAAGGTAAAAGACGACATTCTATATTACAGAGCACTCTGCTTGTACTGTACAATCTTTCTCAAGTCTTTGCTGCATTTTGTTGTGTTCTTTGAGTGTCGATTTCATCCACTCTTTTTCTGATGATTCTGGATTGGTCCTTGTCACAGTACACACTTGCAATGTTGGGCTACGGTGGTGATGAAATGAAGACCACTGTCTTGGAGTTGACATATAACTACGGTATTACAGAATACACCAAGGGAAATGGCTATGGTCAGGTACAATCCATTGAAATCGCCTCACTATTCGTCAGTTCTGTTGTCAAGGCTTGTAAAATTGCAGCTAGTCTATTCTTAGAGGACCTGGAGGGAGAAAACCTTCTAATATTCTTACGTGGAGCACATTCTTTGTGATTCTAGATTGCTGTAGGTACGGATGATGTGTACAAGACTGCAGAGGCCGTGAGTACTTTCGGAGGGAAAATTGTTCGTGAGCCCGGCCCTCTTCCCGGCCTCAACACCAAAATCACAGCTGTCCTAGATCCTGATGGCTGGAAATCAGTATGTGACAGCCTCTATCCTCAGTCTATCCAACCTCAGATAGTATTGAACCTATTAATTTTTCTTGTTTTTGTAGCTACATTTTGTAGAGAATCGGTGTTCATTACCCTCTAAATTGACAGGAAAAGACTCCCTAAAACATGAAAAGGAATCTCTGGCACCTTGTTTGGAAAAGCTGAGCTCAATTTGAACAAGTGAGAGCTTCTGAAACCACTACTACTTGAGAATGTTTTGGACTCCTAATGTCAGTTTTTGACCTGGGATTGGCTCTTTCAGGTTTTCGTCGACAATCTTGACTTCGCGAAGGAGCTGGAATAAATGATGTGCTGTTTTAACAACCCTGCTTCGCGAAGAGGAATCATGGTGTTGTTATAATCAACCCCAAGATTTCTCAAACTCAGCAGCCAAGACAATGGTGGGTTAGCTTCTTTGTAAGTTCTGTGAGATTGTGTACATCATGTCATCATAGATGACCGGTATATAAAATTGCCTCAGTGAGTTGCTTCATTCTGTAACCTTTCTTCAGAGTCTGCATACTTTGCATCTAACAACATGCTCATTTCAAGCTCTTTTGCGGGAGCATTTTCTTGGTGTTAAGTTCTTCTATACCTTGGTACGTTGATAACAATGCCTGTTGTTTGTCTGGATGGACACTTGGTTGTGCAATCAGTGCTGCTCTTATCTTACAGGAAGTGATGAGATTAGTTTGGTTCACCCGTGCTCTAGCGTGAACTTGATTCCATTCTGTTAATGCTCTTTGTTTACAGCTCCTTATTTGTAGTTTGTAGTTTGTAGATTTATTCGTGGGTGTCCTATTAATTAGTGAGGGCGCAGAATTAATGCTTCTGCAAAAAGAAACTGTGGAAATTAGTACAATACAGTAATATTTGGGCATGCTCTAATTTAACCCCTAAATGTTTTTGACTATGTTTTCACCAAAACTCCTCCAAAACTGCCATTTCTAGTATAGTACCAAATTTATTTTTTTAAACATTTTTGGAAACATTTAACAGTAGGTTATTGCAGTGCATTGGTTTGAAAAGATGAGGAAAAAATTTCAGAAGTTTTCACCTTGTAGATTATAAGATACTAGCATTTGAAGTGACAAAAATCTTTTTTTTGGTCCTAAGAAAAATTGGTAGCTGCACTTCACAAGGCCACATTTGCATGAAAAAATGTCCAAAATGGTAATGTTTCTTTGGATTTATTCTTCAAGACAAGTTGACTACATGCTTGAAAAGTTTCAGATCATTTGGAATTGTACAACATATAAGAAAAAAATAGTAAGTGAAAAAAAGTAGATAATGATTTAAAGTACAAAATTGTTAATTTTTTTGTTGTGGAATTGAAAAATGCCAATTTTAATGGTTGCAATGTTGTAATAAACAATCTATATCCTATGATTTTATTTTTTTCAAAAAATATTGAAAATTGAGTTAAATAAAAGACTTCAAAGTTTATTTTAGTAGAGAATCTATAACTGCGTGCAAACTAAAACACCTTACAATAACTTTCATCTCATTAAACAAAATGGAATGATTCAAAGCTTTCTACGTATATATAAATCTAAAAAATAAATTTCAAATTTTAACTTCTCAAGAAAATGATTTTTTTTAAAATTCTCTTGAATTGTCCAAATTGTCCACCAAACGCTAAAAATTACATATCTTACAATAATTTTTTATTCATGTAGTCAGAAGTTATAAAAATTGTTGGGCCTAAAAGCTATTCTTTGGGCACATGTCAAGGATACTAATATGTGAGCTTGGAAAAGAAAGTCTACGAACTTGAACCTAGGTGTAAGTAGGTACTCTACAACTACTGAAGGTGTCTATAACATACATACTTGTAATATAAATATACTATAATTATGAAAGGTGCTTATATCATAGACACCTATAATATAATTAAGCACCTATAATATAAACATCACATAAGCATGGAAGGTGCTTATAACATAGGTACCTACAACATAGACACCTATAATATAAATATCCTATAACTAAGGAAGGTGCCTTTAATATAGGAACCTAGGTTCTTAGGCTCCAGATCCTAAGCTCACATACTAGCAATTGTGGGCACATGTTGTATGAAAATTTCAAAGAAAAATAATGAAAATTCCATTCATAGTGAATTGTCCAAAATCCATATGTTGCCCCAAAATGCAATTTGGTCCTTTAGAGGTTAAAATAGTGTGACTTTAATAAAAATTTGTTTCATGCACTAATAGGATAAATCAAAGTATATAAAAACTGTCAAGATATCAAATTATAAGTTAGATATATGGTTGTCTAGTCCCTATCATATCATCTCTTAAATCCTAAATGCCCAATGTCTTTTTTTGACCATAGAATTGTAACCATAGAAATTCAAACTAAACATGTTAAAGATCTCATAGTAATACTTACAGGGTTGCTATTCTGTGAGCTTGCGAGCGTGAGCCTGTGAGCCTGTGAGCATACAGTTTTTTAGACTGAATTCTAGGGTGGGACCTATGACCGTGTTTATGAAAAATATAGCAGTAGGATAGAAATTCTAAAATAATGTTCAGATTTTGGATACCTAAAATGATTTTAACCCTTGAGGGACACTCTATGGCTAAATATTATCGAATTTCACTATACTTGAAGTTATATAACGATGAACTAAATAGGTTTAGGGTTCAGGAATTGCACCTCCTTGGAATTCTACAGTGGATTTAGGGAATTATAGGGTTTGAACATGGCCTAAATCTTGCATGTTGGGCCGCGATGATCCTAAACTACCAGAGGATGGTCGAGAGGTACTTAAACCAAATAATGTGGTTGCGGATTTGAAACCTGGTAGAAGTAGTTTCTCTAGCTTGCGGGAAATCAGCCTCTCTTCCTGGCAGACCCTTTGCAGTGTGTTTCCTCAACTCGCTTGTTTCGAAAATAAAAAATAAAAAAATTCTTGCATGTACATAAAAAATGGCAGTACATCATATGAATTGAAGTAATTTGGATCCCTTTCCACCCCAAAAATTAAAAGCAACAAAGCTCTCTTTGTTTCTAACCAATTTATGCAAATCAAGGGGCACACCCCCTAAAACAAGTAGTAAATGACTATAGATACAGTCATTTACCACAATCAAAACCATGACAAGATATTGACAATACAAATTCAGATCTGAGGACCTTGAGCTAGTAGCTATATTGCCATCATTTTTCAAATGCATAAAGGAAAGAGTAGAAGATGGAGAAGTAGATCAAACAAGAATGATCTATCTCAAAACAAGATCACGTAGACAAAGAAGACATTGAGTGAGAATGAACACTGCTATCAGTACTAGAGGTCTCCTCATCGGCTTCTTCAGCTTCCACATCTACAAATTCCAACACCCTAGGGTCTAAAGGAGTAGCCTTATTCCGTGTAGGGAGAAGGCACTGGGATGCAAATTGAACTGCTAATGCCTCGGCATAGGGGGGAAGTAGGTACGGTTGCTCCGGACTAGGAAAAATCTGAGCGAAGAGTACAATGGCCAGTGTTGCACCTCATTACTAATCATGCTGCATGGAAAAAAAAGAGTTATAAATATCTTAAGATAGGCCAAGGTGAAATGAACATGAACAAATGCAAATTCAAAAAGGACTTACTTACTGAATCGAGATTTCTTGATAATATGTTGAACCACGCCCTCCTCTGCATCTGGATCGTCAGAGGCCAATGTCACAGGTGCAGGTGTTACAGGAACAACATGAACTAGACAAATGAGAGGAGCCAACATTGCATCGAAGATGGCCTTGTCTTCTTCTAGGGCTATAATGTACCTGTCTAGAAGCCTGCAAGCGTGGATTGAGGCCCCTGAAACATGAACATTGAATTGAAATTAAAATTTGACTACATCAAGTGCAACAACTTTGAAATGTAATTTACATCATTAACACGTGAAGGGTTGGTTCTACAATGTACCAGTTGAAGCCGTACAATCTAGAACCATGTCACCCAGGATAGATGACGCTTCAATGAACATGGCCATAAATCGAGGGTCCTTCTCACGTGCCCCTCTCCACGGAGTACCCTTGTCCATGGCCATCGTTTCCGAGGTAGTGAAGTTCTGCATAATGTCGTCACGCTCAACATCCACCTCGAGTGCAAGCAATGCCGGATAGGGCTGGAATGCAAACTTTGAAGGACCAACGTTCGGCAAGTTCCTCACAAACAACTGAATTCCGAAACGCAACGTCTGCAAAACAAAAGTAATCAATGTCACTTCAGCTCTTATCATAATGTGAAAAATATTGAAGTGAAGCTAAGAACTTGGCACGAGAGGGGACATTACCGTCAATGAACGATCCAAGGGCGACATTAAGTGCAAGCGGTTTGCCCCCCACCATTCCTTCCGTAATTTGAAAGCATAGGGATCTGCATAGCTGTGGATGTCAGCTTGGGCTTGGGCCCTATAAGGATAAATAATAAGTAGTGGCCCATCATCCTGTAAATGTCCATCGGCGAATTCGAAAAGAGATTCAAGCCAGAAATCGGAACGCTGATTCCACTTTGGAATTGCAGAAGGAGGCTTGGACACAGTAGGAACAGGTAGTCCTTCAGGCATGTCAGCAATGATGAGGTCCACCCGTGGCGACGTACTCCGAACTCCTTTGAAGGATCGATCTTTATCTGTTGCGTACTGCAATTAAGAGGAAATTCAGTATAATACACAAAAAGATAACAAGTGAGTGAAAATGACATTGTAGATGAGAGGAGAGGGCCGCACCTTTTCCATGAATTTTAGTATGTCATGGTAAAGCGGAGGCAGTGGATCAGCAAGAACTGCCGTTAGAGACGAGTTGCAAATGAATTCATCAATGGAGATGTCTATGTCATTGACCAAGTCAATGACAGTGGGTCCACGAACTAAGCCCGCTTCCGTGAGTGCTAATCGTTCCGATCCACGCTTCGAGCCTCTAGAAATGGATGTCTGCAATCGAGAACCCTGATCCACGACAGATGAACCGGCTATAGGTTGCTTTGGAGTCTGCTCCACATTCTTCTCCTTAGACGTCACCTTCACCTTCTCAGCAGTTTTGAACTTCTTCTTCGTCACTCGTTGAAGCGCCTTGTCGACTGCCTCGGAGTTCTTCACGGCAATCTTCTTGTCGGCCTCCTCCCTCCTCTTCATTGCCTTTGCTCTAGCATCCTCGTCCAAGCCATTGAACTCGTCGTACTCAGGCACAAGTTCTTGGGAGTCAATGGAACGTTTCAATCTCTCCTCCGGTAGAGGTGTGAACTCAGGAGGGCAGTCCAAATACCATGCTCCGGACTTCAAGTGAGCACTTGTCCACCACCGCAACTGTGAAGGAGAAAACATGCAGTGTTCGGTGGAAACGTCTAGCCATGTACTTAGAAATGGAGGCAGGTCGCGCTTCGCAATTGCTGCTTTTGGAAGCAGCTCGTACTTGAAGTACCTGACAAGGTAAATATGTCTCAGAGCTGTGATATAAATGAGATCCCTAGAAAACGAAATTTGATTGCATTTGAAAATAATCAGTTCAAATGAAAATATACCTGAATATTACTCGCTTGACCACGAGGTCAGAACCCTTGTGCTTCGAAAACAAATCAGACTTTTTGAAGACATCGTGGCCTCTGAAGTGAGAAAGGAATGAATGATCCCACAATCGGATTCTCCAGCCCTCGATGTATTTAGCTAAAACCTCGGGTTCTTGAGGCGAGTCCATGGCCAAATCCAGATTATCCTTCTTGACGATATTGTCAAACATTTCTGTTGTTGCATCCTGTATCTGAACATTCAAGAGATGGAAGCGGTGGATGGTAAGCATCAACATGCAAGTCAACTCCTGTAGAGAGATTTAAGTTACGAATTCAAATGATGTAGAGAACAGTGGGGAGATAAAACACCAATTGAAGTCACTTACCCCTGCGTACCAACACGCCTTGACTAAAAAGGCTTTTAAGTCATTTTCACCCACGGGCTTCATAGGAAATCGACGAGCCTCTCTAGTTTGGGTGGACGAGTTCCACCAACGTAACTACATGATTTTGTGCTCTGACGATACATTGCAGGTAGCAATCATCTGCAACTTGTCGAGAGTCATCTCCGGGATAGTATTTGTACACCAGTGGCGCTCAATCTTCACAGAATCATTGAAAACATTAGAATTACAAATACATTCAACAACATTGAGAAGTTGAAAATCTGTTAAAATGAGAATTCACCTCATCAAGCCACTCCTTCCCGAGACTTGGATTAGCCACAGTAGTGAGCTTCCCCAACTTTTTGGTCAAGACAGTTGTCTTCTCTTTTGTTCCTAGTCTCATCGCAGCCAGAACTCCATTCTCTGTCTGCTCTTCCACTGGCGTGTCTTCTTTATACAACCTCACTGCAGTATCTGCTGCGGCAGCTATCTCATACTGAAACGGAAAATGGATAAGACAAGTGAGATAAGAAAACAATGAGAACTAAAGAATATATGTAACTGAAGTGTACTTCAAGGGGAACAGTGACACTTACACGATAAATGAATGCCATAAATACCTCTAACGACATGCTGTACCATGACTTCCTCAAATTTTGAGTGCATTGTAACATCTCAGAGGCACTCAAGTGATCGGCGAACTTATCCAAGGGCATGACTCCGTATTTGCGGACACGGTACAAGGTGTGCACCAAGCTTGTCCGGATAAATGAATTCTCAATGTGTCTGTAATTACAAATCAAACAATTCGTCAGAATCCCTTGGCTCATAGGAAAACATGACAAAGGAGTCACAAAACAGGAGGAGAGATTTCAGCACGTACTTATTTATGTCGTGCATAACATGCATGACTTCTCCAATCCGCCCCTTTGTCTCTAATAATATAGAGTCAACGGAAACATGCCAATCTCAGTCGTTATCATGGTGAAGAGAAATATATGATGACCAAGCCAGAAGCCGATGGTTACCATCGCATACAAAGAACTTAGAGTTCTGGAGATGCTTCAACTCCGGCGTAGAACTCAAAATTCCATTAAAAACATCATTCTCTTCATTCCAAAGAGGTCCCCATGCAACCTTCTTACTCTCTTTGATGTGCTCCTCCTCCCCCTGTTCATTTGTAATTGAAACATAGAAGACGGCCAACCCATCCCTGTATCCAAAGACAAATTCTTCAGCTAGCCTAGTCAAGTCAAACTTCAATGCTGGTCTAACCATAGGCATCGCAGACAGGCGACACAATGGAATTTGGAGTCGAGATACGGAATGGGGCTTCATTCGAAGACTTGAGATGGACGACACCAAATTCACTTTCTGGGATCTACGTAGAGCATCCTCCGAAGTGAAGTCATTCACTGGTTCTAAATCATCGGCCTCGGATCCGTCCTCTTCCACGTCTTCAGCCATTGATATGTCCGGCTAATCAGGGACAGGCGATTCAGCATTCTCAGGTTCCATGTCCACCTCAGGATCAGGAGTAGCCTCGGGTAGAACCTGGAAAACAGTACAGCAATCAAAAATAATGTAGTCCGCGGTATCACGAAATATAGGATCACGTTAGGGGATCAAGGTGGGAGCTCTCGGCGCCGAGAGGGCACAATCACGAGCTAGGACCTGATACACAAGACAAAATGACGAGCGGGACGAAACCAAAAAAATATTCCAACACCCGATCACCCGTCCCAGTGGGATCACGTCGAGGGAGCAGGCTCGATTCTCTTGGCGCCGAGAGGGACTAGTCACGATCTGGGACCTGATGCGCAAACGAAATGATAGACAGGACGAATTCAAAAAAATATTCCAACACCCGATCACCCCTCCCAGTGGGATCACGTCGGGGGAGCAGGCTCGATGCTCTCGACGCCGAGAGGGACTGGTCACGATCTGGGACTTGATACGCAAGACGAAATGAAAGGCGGGACGAATCCAAAAAAATGTTCCAACACCCGATCACCCCTCCCAGTGGGATCACGTCAGGGGAGCAGGCTGACTGCTCTCGGCGCCGAGAGGGCCCGGTCACAATCTGGGACCTGATGCGCAAACCAAATGAAAGGCGGGATGAAACCAAAAAATGTTCCAACACCCGATCACCCGTCCCAGTGGGATCACGTTGGGGGAGCAAGCTCGATGCTCTCGGCGCCGAGAGGGACCGGTCACAATCTGGGACCTGATACGCAAGACGAAACGAAAGGCGGGATGAACCCAAAAAAATTATTCCAACACCCAATCACCCGTCCCAGTGGGATCACGTCGGGGGAGCAGGCTCGGTGCTCTCGGCGCCGAGAGGGACTGGTCACGATCTGGGACCTGATGCACAAACCAAATGAAAGGCGGGACGAAACCAAAAAAATGTTCCAACACCCGATTACCCGTCCTAGTCGGATCACGTCGGGGGAGCAAGCTGGTTGCTCTCGACGCCGAGAGGGACCGGTCACGATCTGGGACCTGATACGCAAGACGAAACGAAAGGCGGGATGAACCCAAAAAAATTATTCCAACACCCGATCACCCGTCCCAGTGGGATCACGTCAGGGGAGCAGGCTGGCTGCTCTCGGCGCCGAGAGGGATTGGTCACGATCTGGGACCTGATGCGCAAACAAATTGAAAGGCGGAACAAAACCAAAAAAATGTTCCAACACCCAATCACCCCTCCCAGTGGAATCACGTCGGGGGAGCAGGCTCGGTGCTCTTGGCGCAGAGAGGGACTGGTCACGATCTAGGACCTGATACGCAAGACGAAACGAAAGGCGGGACGAACCCAAAAAAATATTCCAACATCCGATCACCCCTCCCAGTGGGATCACGTCGGGGGAGCAGGCTGGCTGCTCTCGGTGCCAAGAGGGACCGGTCACGATCTAGGACCTGATGCGCAAACGAAATGAAAGGCGGGATGAATCCAAAAAAATATTCCAACACCCGATCACCCCTCACAGTGGGATCACGTCAGGGGAGCAGGCTGACTGCTTTCGACGCCGAGAGGGACCGGTCACGATTTGGGACCTGATGCGCAAACCAAATGAAAGGCGGAACGAAACCAAAAAAATATTCCAACACCCGATCACTCGTCCCAGTGGGATCACGTCAGGGGAGCAGGCTCGGTGCTCTCGGTGCCGAGAGGAACTGGTCACGATCTGGGACCTGATGCACAAACCAAATGAAAGGCGGGACGAAACCAAAAAAATATTCCAACACCCGATCACCCGTCCCAGTGGGATCACGTCAGGGGAGCAAGCTGGCTGCTCTCGGCGCCGAGAGGGACCGGTCACGATCTGGGACCTGATGCGCAAACCAAATGAAAGGCGGAACGAAACCAAAAAAATATTCCAACACCCGATCACTTGTCCCAGTGGGATCACGTCGGGGGAGCAGGCTCGGTGCTCTCGGTGCCGAGAGGAACTGGTCACGATCTGGGACCTGATGCGCAAACGAAACGAAAGGCGGGACGAAACCAAAAAATTGTTCCAACACCCGATCACCCCTTCCAGTGGGATCACGTCGGGGGAGCAGGCTTAGTGCTCTCGGCGCCGAG
The DNA here is from genome assembly GCA_951230915.1 of Antitrichia curtipendula. NCBI lineage: Eukaryota > Viridiplantae > Streptophyta > Bryopsida > Hypnales > Leucodontaceae > Antitrichia > Antitrichia curtipendula. The sequence continues at coordinate 23,037,338 of OX579640.1, read as the reverse complement.
AGGGACTGGTCACGATCTGGGACCTGATGCGCAAACGAAATGAAAGGCGGGACGAAACCAAAAAGATTTCACCTTATTGCCCTGGACTGTCAGGGTTTCTCCGGCGTCGCTCGCATGCTCGGCCCGATGCGTTTTCTGGGGACTGCTTCTGTCTCCTGCCCCTTCGTCGTTCTCGCGATCGCCATCCCGCTCATCGTTGACGCGATGTCCGTCGCGGCTACGTCCTCTTGGAGCTGCATTCCTGGTCGTTGGCTTCCGCACCATTGTTTCGGTCTATTGAGGAAGTGAGCAAGGATGAGCAAAACTGATGCTGAGGTAGCGGGAACTCGCAAAACACTAAACCCTAAACTCTAAGAACTATCCCCATAAAAGTGAACCAGACGCGCACCGAGCTTCGTTTCGTTCGTCTTTTCCCACGGACCTCTTAGAATTAGGTTTCTGAGAAAGTTCCTTGTGCATGTAGACTATCCCGATTCTAAGAACATCAGCTTATAGAACAGGAAAATGGAACGCTGCTTAATCCCGATTCTATGAATTGCGAGACAATGTGTGATTGTTAGAATTGACCCAAGTTATAAAATTTGGAACAATGCTAGGGGCATCTTTTTCCTAATGTAGGTATCATTGAATCTGTATTCAAGGGTCACTTTCAACATTGCATGATAATGATCATGCAAGAAACGCTTGGTTGATTTCTAGTTCTAGAAGTAAATGTAATTCAAAAGCAAATTATGATCATGCGATCATGCGGGACTTACAGAATGGTCGCTGGAGGTTTTGGGCACTTTGTTGTCTTCGATGCAGGATGTCCCACATAGCAGGGCCACTCTCTTCTTGGTCTTAGTACTTTGCCTTCTCAATCGTGCACGGGTTAACTCCTTTCGTGATGAGAAATGGGACCTTCCTCTCTTTTTGGATTTCCTCGCTTTACTCAATAAACCACGGTCGGGTATGTGTCGTACTAAAGGCATGAGACTAATAGTTCATATTACTTTCAGAAAGTAATGACCCTTCCAAAATCCTCTAACTAAGATGTCCATACATATCCTATTGACCAATTTGAAACTCCTACTCTCCTTTTGTAATTTCATTTAGACTCAGCGCCTCTGAACAGTATACCACAACTGTGAACCTAAACTTCGGCAACCACAACTGTGTTCACATGTTATATCTAATACTTGTTTGTCAGTTGGTAGTGACGGCCAGTTCCAAGAGCTGTTGAAATCAATCACCCTAGATTTAGTCCGTTTTCAAAATCTTCCTGTCATCATATATATAGGTCAGCTACATTTTTTATGATTTTATGGGACAACTCTGCAATGACGCTGTGATGTATCATGGGATGGGGGGAAAAGGTCCTATGCCTCCATTCTGATAGCAAAGTAGGAGGTGTCTACGTGGACTCCTCTCTACGTGTATCCCAAATCTACAGACATGTCACATGGTCCTTGAATTTTGAATTACTCTCATTTATGATTTAGGTTAGATATTGTCTCGCTTTAAGAGTACTCACTCCTAATATACATTTGGGCGGCAATTTTAGACATCCAAATTAAGGGCTAGTGATAGTACTGCATCATTATACGCAATGAAGACACATTATTCCTATCTTTCGAAGTTCTCGTTGTAAGACAAGTATATGCCCGCATATTTTCTACGTCTGGATCACTTCATTCACAAGGAGTTTTTGTTTTCTATGGTTGCTGTAAAAGTGTTCTCATTTCAAGTGTGTCCAAGTTTGCTTCGTCAATGGCCACCATTAGAGCGGATGGCCGTGAAATTCCATTAGTTCTGCCTTTAGGAGAAGCAGGGTATGCTATAGTGTCTTCTCACCTCCTTTATGTTCGTTTCGGATTTCTCCAATCTAGTATTTATGTTGAGGAGGAAGTCATGTCTGATTTGGGGCACTTAATAGAGTCCATCCATATGCCAAAGTTAGTTCTAGAGGACGGTCATTGCTGGCACCTCCGTCGAGGGCATTATAGGGTATATGGTTTGCCTTCTATCATGCGGGATACTTCTACTGAGAGATTGCCACGGGAGTCAGACCACTCCACTGTTAACATGCCGTTTGTAGGCCAAAATATAGGAACTTCTGTGGACAGTGATCGCGTTACAATTGCTACGACTCCGATTCAACTTGTCCGAGTGAAGCTAGAAGTTAATGTCCCTGTGATAGATTTATCTAGTGAGTCGGAGGGAGAGTCGCCTAGTCAACCAGGTCTTGCAACAACGCTTCCTAGACGTGTCTGTAGTGACGTCCAGGAAACAACATCCGGTAGGTACTCCACGCCTACTACTAGTCCTGCTTTGTCCACTCACTCAAGACCACCAACTCACCCAAATATTTCAGTCGGGCACAGTATCGTTGGGTGCCTTCGCAAACTAGCATCTATTTGCGGATCTAGAAACGAGATTGCTGCATTAGATTATGATTTGCTCGACCATCAGAAAGTACAGTACCTTCCTGTAGACTTTGATGGAAACATAGTATTCGAATTGCCTTCTCTTCGTGCTCCGTCTTCATCATCCGCTGCTGGGAACTTACAGGGTATGGATAAACGATACGATGGGCATGCATGGTGTCGGACCATTACATCCAATATCCATAATTAGGATAGCTTGAAATTCCGAAAATCATCTTGTACAAGTCATTTGATTTGTAACAATTCCAATTGTGACTATTCCAGGCGATCTTCCAAGTGGAATGAGACTGAATGGTGTGGATATACTCCTACTCCTTTCTATGTTGGTGCACTCTCTCCAAAGGATTCTACTGTTTTTTGCAAAATATGCAAAAGTTCACCCCACTGCGTCAGTACTTGTGATGCTAGAGTTTATTACGTTTATAGTGATACTCCAGGGATGACGAGAGCGTGCATCCATTTGGGTAATCACATGCATCTTGTTGCTTCTGGAACCTGTAGAGAGTCGTTAGACACCATTTCGGAGCTCATTGCAGGTGAAGTCTTAAAAATCCCTAGTGCCACTAACTCAGCCATAGCCCTTGCAGCTAATAAACAATTTCTGGAGAACTACCTCATACACAACGGTGAAAGTCCAAAGGAGTTGCTGCGGGGGAAGTCGCTGGAAGATGTCATGGATAGGTTCCAGATCCTTAGTTCCCCGAACATCTGTAACACTATTTCTTCATTTCGTAGCACTAGAAAAGGTGGGGTCATAGATAGCATTATGTATATGAAACGAAATCTAAAGTTTGAATACATTCATGAGAGCATTTTTCCTGGACAGGGAAAAGAAAAAGTGTACTTGTTTAAGATGTTGGTTGATGGACCTGGTAGTGGGGTAGACTTGGTGAAGCGTATGTAAGTGGGAGGAGATTTGGAGAACGCATGGCTCATGTTTGATCACATAAAACGAGTAAAGGATTGGACCACCATGGCCTGCCATGTTTATGACACAGGATGTAGAAAGGTGATGACAATCGCCGTTTGTGACATGCAATCTGAAGATACTGAGATCTAGTGCATTATATGGAGGTTACTAAATGATGTCATGAGACGCAACGGCGTAGTGAATACAAACTTCAAGGGCTTCATGGCAGATAGCGCGCAAGCAAATTGGAATGCCGTTCGAATTGTATACGGTACGGGGAACCCCAAAATGGAGATGGTCAATCGCGAACGAACATGTCTTTTGCACTGGAGTACTTCGTTGCACCGGCATACCCAGAAGCTCATCAAACCGGATATGCAACACCAACATATACGTCTATGCAAGCAATATAAAGACTCAATCACTAAGGAGGAAGCTGAGATAAGGTATTTGGCCATTCGATCTTGGTGGTTATCATTCGGGGCGGCCTCAGAAGATGCTCTGCGTGAATTGGAGTTGTGGCTCGCTTTTTGGCACTTCCGATATCGCCAATGGGGAGGCTTTATGCAAATGGTATGTTTAGATCCCTCCTTCAGTTCTGTTGCTTTTGTTCTTTTGCACTATCACTTTGAGATGGCTTTCTCTGCTACGAAATTATTATTACAGAAAACTATGATTGTGATCAAACCAGTAATAGGATGCCATACCTCTCGGAGCCGAGAGGTGCCTTCACAGCCTGCTGACGAGATCAAAATCATAAATGCTTTGCCATGCCTACGCAAGCTAAAGTCTGAGTCTTTTCAACCTTAACAATTGTAGGACTAACAAGAATATTTCTTTTGCAGGGACTGAGTATTGAGGAAATTGCTGACATGCCATCATGCAACTTATCAGAAACAGTCCACAACAAATGGTTGCAGCAGTCGGGTAATCGCGGTAATGACTTGTTTGCCGCCACCTGTGATGATTGCATTCGAGCCTTCATGCAAATGACAAATTACCGGTCTTTCTTGAACGGCACAACGTCAAGGTCGGGTCCATCGAAAGAGGAGCTAAAGTTAAGAGGTGCTAGACGCAGCGGCAACCCTAAGAAGATCGCGGAGGCGTTGAATGTCATTCCTGGAGCAGCTGAGGTTGCAACGCGTGTTCCGCACTTGGAGGGTGAAGAGGTATTTGGCAGCAGTAAGCGCAAACTAGACCTCCCTATTGGGTCGGATGGTGATTCTCATCGGCCGGACAAGGTGAACTTCTCTCAGCCAAGAGTCATGACTCGGTCTACACGCACACCCACGGAGTCTATCAAGGATAGGAACGAAGTGGCTAACTGTGAGCATGTGCCACATATCACTACTGCGTTGGAAAGTGATTGTGACACTTCTCAATGGCATATTGCGAGGTTATCCCACAAGTCTAGCTGCAAATGTCATGCCCAGCAACAAGGATCAAACATCCGTTGCGTTGCCAAAATTGCAAGAGGAAGCAAAGGCACTCCAGCTCCTACATACCGCGGACGCAAAAAACAGTACGGAGGAAATAAGGAGATCGTGACAGATTTTTGGTTCTGCCCAGATGATGTTCACCGTTGCGTGCGAGGCTCTAAACGTTCTTGGGTAATTGATTGGCCTGAAGTACCAGACATCTGGCCTGTATTGACAGGCACTAGTTTATCTTGTCAGGAAACACTTCTGCTGCAGGAAGCTGGATTCCAACTCCAAGACCGACCACCTATGTCACCTCAACGATTATTCACAATGTCAAATGTTTTTGAGGCGACCGTATGATCAGCCTATCCCTGTGCATGCAGACACCTATCCAACAACTCGCCGAAACAAGCCTATTAGACGTATTGCAAATGCTCCTACTACAGAGCATCACAATAAGTGGGAGAGTGCTGGGAACGTCAAAGGAACAATCTTAGGAGTCACTATGCTTCCCTTTCCCGGACTTGGAGCCATAATCTCCCTTCAATCTGGAATGGAGCCTGCACACAAAGTTTACCGAATCACACTGGGCATGTACTCGGAGTGTACTTGTCCTGATTTTGTGGACATGGCTGTTTCAGCAATTGGTGGACGCCATCAATATGTTAATTGCAAACATCTCTATTACTTATTTCGTTACTTTTGCAAAATGAACCTAGTAGATGACAAGTTCATACATTCTCCAAGCTTCAGCTTTAATGAGGTCAAGCGCCTCCTCATTCGGGCTGGTATCATCAACGTTCCAAACGAGGTTCTGTTTGATACTTAGGAACCCTAGAGCCTGAGAGTGACTGAGATCTGAATGTAAATTACTTCTGACTGAAGTTACACTTGTGGACAAAAGTATAAATTTTTCTTTGGGAAAATCTTGTAATTGGAGGTTATATTTTATATACCCTTCCTTCCATCGTCAGGTTCATCTTTTACATCTTTCACCTCGTCTTTACAATGTATACTCCCATCATTATATGCTATTATGATAAACAACACCTCTAATACAAATAATTTTTATCCACGGTGATAGGTCCACGGTGATAGGTCTAGGGACCTAGACCCTGAAATTTATAATGAACTTCAAATTTAGCCCAAAATGTTTGGATTCTCCTTTTATTTTCCACTATTATTGATATCTATACTATTTTTTCTAATTCCAGTGCTCCCTGCTCACAGTATTCCCGCTCGCCGCTCACAGGCTCACAGAATACACTATAAGAAAAGCCCGTTTTCAGTGTCGTTAGCAAAAAACAGAACCTGTTTCCAGCGACGTCAGTACATTCTGCGATTTCTGGCTCCAGGGTAGAAATTTCGGGTGATGTCACGGAAAACAGGTTCACAGAAGCAACGAAACGCAGATATGTTGCGTGAAACATGCATGTTCGCGTTGGCGTCACAGGAGACAGAGTGGCGGTTTGGTCGGATGTCCACCGTAACAGGCCAGGTCCACGTCAGCGTGGCAAGGTCGTTTTTTCGGCAGGTAAGAACGAGGAAGTTACGGAAAACTTCGTTAAAACGCTGACCGAGGCAAAACCCAAAGGACGGGCAGGTGCTTCGGGTGCCTTCAAATTTTTGACTTCCACGTGGACTTATACCTGCGAGATGAAGTGCAACAGGCCACTTCACGTCACATATTCCCTTCCGTTTGTGTTTGGATGTACAGCATGCATTTTTACAGGTGTATTGCATAAATATTATTTTAATTAGCCCAGAAATTTGAAGAAGGGTGGACCCAAAAAGGGGCCGTGTTCCGTCTTTTCATAAAATTCAGCCATTATAGAAACGAAAAAAAAATGGGTAATGGAAAAAAAAGAGTTCCACTATTCCAAAAGGGATAAATCCACCACACAGAATTTCAAAATTGAGGGTGGACCCAAAAAGGGTCCGCACTATTTGTTTGCATAAAATTGACCCATTGTGGGAAGGAAAAACAAATTTAGTAATGGAGAAAGGTGATTAGCCCTATTTGGACAAGGATAAATCCACCACAAAAAATTGAAAAGAAAAGGTGGACCCACAAAGGGGCCGCGTTCATGAATTTCATAAAATGAAGCCATTATAGAAACGAAAAAGAAAATGGGTATTGGAAAAATCCAAACAACGTTGTTTGGTTTAGGATAAATCCACAACGAAAAATTTAAACATAAAGGGGGGACCCCATAAGGGGCCATGCTATTTCTTTTCATAAAATGGACCCGTTCTGGAAGGGAAAAAAACATTACCAATGGGAAAAGGTGACTTGCCCTATTTGGGGAAGGATAAATCCAACACAAAGAGTTTTAAAAAAAAATATGGACTCACAAAGGGGCCGCCCTCCATCTTTTCATAAAATTTGGGCATTATAGAAAAGAAGAAAAAATGGGTAATGGAAAAAAAATTCTTGTCATGTTTGGTGAAGGATGAATCCACCACAAACTTCTTTAAGTAAAAGGGTGGAACCAAGAAAGGGCCACGCTCCTTGTTTTAATAAAATTGAACCTTTCTGAAAGGGAAAAAAAAAATAATAATGCAAAAAAGTAACTTGTCCTATTTGGAGAAGGATAAATCCACTACAGAAAATTTAAAAAAGAAGCATGGACCCGAAATGGGGCCACACTCCATCTTCTAATAAATTTCAAGCATTGTGGGAAGGGAAGACAATGGATACTGGAAAGAGGTGATTTCCCAAATGTTGACAAGAATAAGTCAATCAATATAATGGAAATGAGTTATATTGGTCAGAGGTGCGCATCTTGAATCATGTTGAAAAAATAAAGCACTCTCGAACTGTGAATTACAAGTCTTGTGTGACAAACTGACTTTCTCTGATTCTTCAAAACAAGTATTCCATTGCACATATAAAACAATTGCTAGGAATTTCAGTAAATGCATAACATCCTCCTGCCGAAGGATAATTTTCTGAACTGAAGCCAATGTTCATGTGTAACATTGGCTTAGACAAGCGGAGCCTAAGGCACGTGACCGTGCAGACGTCATTTCCAGTGTCTGCCGAGACGTTCTGCACGATAGGGTCCAAGCATCTGGCATGACATGTGCTACAACGTCGCAACGTCCACAGTTTCAGCGTGCTCCACAGCAGTGCGCATTCCACTGCTGGCCCTCGCGGTTACTATTGTGTTTGTACAACTGATGGGCCAATGAATACCCCGTCGACAGTGGCAGCCTCTCTAATAGGCTCTGACTCTACCACTTCTGGCTGCAAACCTACAAAGTCCGCGTCATTTCCCACATCAAAAACACGAGGGATGGTGTGGTTGCTTTGTACATCCCTGCGTCTGCCCCTCACGTCTGTCCGGCATACAATCTTCCAGCCATGTCGATGCAGGTCATCCGAGAAGAATACTTGCTGACAGTGCAATGGGAATGCAAATGAGTCGGCGTGGACCGGGCCGTCCATGCGGTTGAAATTCGCAATGGTGAATCCGTACCGATCCCGTTGAATGCTTGGAAAACGAGGATCTGCGTTTGCTTTCACCCATGAGCATACTAATACAGTGGTGAAATGATTGCGGAAGTCCAATTCCAGAATCTCCTCAATGTAACCGACGTAGTCATCGGTTCTTTCTATGGGGCGTCCATTTCGAAGGCCCCATCGGAGTTGTCGGGTGAAAGAGGCCACAACGCATGAATCACGGGTGACTAGGCCGGCTTCAGCGCTACGGATACGGAAGTGCATGCCAAAGGCGTACATATCACGATGTGAGGTAGCATACCGCTCAGGAGGCTGCGAGTATTGCATGATGTCGTCAGGCACGTGCTGACCCGCATCATGCTGACTTTGTACTTGTGCAGTGAACCACGTCGCAAAGCATGGAAAGTCGTACAATTCTGCCGGGTAGCGCACAGGCATGGAAGCATGACCACGTCGAAATTGCCTACGGAATGCCTCTCTTTCTTCCCAACGCTGTGCTCTGCCCACCTCGTAGTCCCTACACAACATTCCAGCACCCCTGACTTGTAAGGCAATTTACATGGACAACTTATATTGTCCTCTACGGCTTTGACATGGGAGATGTTTTCTGTGACATCATCCATGACGGGCCCTTGTCATTCAGAATGTCAATAAGAACAGTGCACCGCTCGGAGCCAGTGTAGGCCTGCGTCTGAGAAGATGTTAGAGAAGACATTAGATGGACGGAGTTCCATCTACACATGCGTCACAATTAACAAGCATATCACAAACATCCCATAGTACACCGTGCAAGCAGAAATTAGCAACATGGATGACTTGAGAGATGCACTTACTGTCGCCACTGCTCCAAGCAGGCTGCATTGTCCAAGACAAATGCATGTGCATAGCCACGGAACTCGTCGGACATCTTTCGCTTTTTTTTGGAGTTGTTCCGCAGGATCTCATCATTCATGGTTGCATCTTCTTTGGCATCCCATACCCGCTGCATAAATTCTTTGTATTGACACATGTACTCTGTGCAAAATCCCAACATGTCCTCCATACGGTACCCTTCCGCGATGCTGCCCTCCGGATGTGCCAATGTCCTCACGTAGTCCTTTAATGTTTTCATGTATCTCTCTATTGGATACATCCAACGGCAGTGCACTGGACCACATTTAAACAATTGCTCTACCAAATGCACTGGAACTCTGGAAGATGCGTCATGACGTTGAGAAATGTTGGGGAAATTCTTTCTCCAGCACGCACGTTGCCATGACCACGTCGCGCATCATGTCAGCTTCATCTGACAATCGTACCTCCTTTGCGCATAGTCTCTGGAATACTCTGCTCATTTTAATTATAGCTGAGCGCACATTTTCGTCCAAAACATTCCGGATTGCCACTGGGAGGATCTGCAACATATGATTCATGAAAACTCCAAGAGTACTTAAAAGCATTCTAAAGGCAATTGAAGTTACAAGGAAAGCGGAATTGCGTACATGCACAGGCAAGGCACTGGACACAACGCTCTTCATGAGGTCCTGCCGGAGGACGGCTCAACATATACGTCATGAAGGGCGCTCTATGTGACATCAACCTTGACATCCCCCAGAAGCCCTGCGGCTGTTCTGCACGTCAAATGTGCGACATGGCATTCTCTCCTACGACGTCTGTCGGAACATGCAACTACTTTGAAATCGGTAAATGCCTCCTATGATTTCAGCAAAGCAAAGTAGCACAGTACCACATCACGGTCTTTTCTTACCTGCTGCATGAGCACATGATTATCATGGGTTTTCATGTAGTGGAGTTTTCCATCCACTAAGCGCTTGTGGATGCTGCCGACGTAGTTTGTGGGGGTTCGAATATTAGAAACTATCGCGACGAACTCTCTTCATTCAGTTGGATTCAAAACAAAAGGGGCATGCGGCATATAGTACTCATCCTGTTGCCTTTCTGGAGGTTGCAGCCATATCTCTTCGTGTATGCCCAAGTCCTTTGCATCCACCCGGCTTCCTGGACTGTCATTCACGCCCATGAGAGTCTTCACTATGTTTTCGCACAAATTTTTCTCGCAGTGCATAGCGTCCAGGACGTGTTGCTCTAACAAGTGCTGCAAACAAACATGGTGTGCTCTAAGTCAGGGAATCATAGTCGTTACGTAAGCGTGCAATCCTATTCATATTCATGACTTCAACTCACACATGTATGCTTGCGATACTTGCACACAGAGGCAGACGTTGTCGTCAACGTCATCGCGTCAGAAGGGACATCTACTTTGACGTCCACAAGAACTTAGACGTAAAGCGGACACTACAGCAACTGCTATCTACGAATGTCCACTTCATGGGGTCAATGACTCTCACCTTCCAGTACTCTAACTCGTATAACACACTCAGGCGCTTGACCCCCGTTACATGTACCGGGTCATCAGGTCCATTGTGCTTCCCCCCCAAATCCAAGTAGGACTGCCGCCATGCGGCATATTGAATGATGTCTTGTCCCGTCTGTACTCTTGGCCTAGGACGATGCTCTGGTAGCCCGTTAAATTGCCGATTTTGTCGGTACGGATGGTGTCGCGCCAAGTAACGACGGATGCCACCATATACAATCTTGGAACCCCTAATCCTTCTATTGGGGAGAAGGTCACCTGTTTTGGCCATCCGTGCATCCGTATCCAGTCCACAACAAGGACAGCCCTTGTAACCTTTGCAACAGAGACCAGAGATTAGCCCATACGCAGGGAAATCTGAAATGGTCCACATCAGTAAGGCACGCAAAGTGAAAGTGCGACTCCCTTCTAGTCGTGAAAAATACAGTGCTGCAACACCACTCCAAAGTTCCTGCAACTCCTTCATCAGTGGGCGTATGAAGATGTCAATGTTTGTGGCAGTTGGAGAGTGCTTTCCGGAAATTAGAATGCACAATGAAATGAAAAACTTCTTGGTGACCAACCAAGGCTCAAAGTTGTAAATCAAAATCAGCACAGGCCATGTTGACCAATTCGTGTTGCTCAGTTTGAAAGGATTCATGCCATCTAATGCTAGTGCAAGTCGCAAGTTCCTCACTTCAGATCCAAAGTTGCCGAAAGCGACGTCACTGTCGATGTGCTTCCATGCCGGACTGTCCACCATGGAACGCATCACCTCGTCATCGCTGACATGCTTGCAGTACCCTGTCAACATGCGTGCTATCTCAGACGACCTCCACATCCTTTTTAATCTAGGAATGAGGGGGAAGTGCCGGATGACCTTCGAGGGAATACGGTTTGTGCCGTCTATCCATCTTGACCTCGTACACTTTGGACAACGGTCCAATGTGGCGTGCTCGTCCTCATAAAGAATGCACCCATTGGGACAAGCATGCACGTTGTTATAATGCAAGCCCAATCGCCTGATGCTCTTCCGCGCCACATAATGTGTACCGGGCAGCTTGTTGCCTGCAGGTAATAAGTCCGCTGAAAGAAAGCGGAACAACTCGTCAGTGAACTTATTGCTGACATGAAACACCGTGCACATGTTCATGATGATAATAGTTGCTAAAACCATGCTTGTTCGGGAACCTGGGTACACTGGAGTAGTCGCTTCCGTGTACAAATCCTCCAATCCGTCCATTGTGTTGTGGCCAATGTCGTACTGGTCGGCCTCGCCTTCGTTTGCCAAAGCCTCTTCATGTAATGCATCTCCTCTATCTAGGGCCTCCATCACTTGGCGTTGGACTTCATGGTACTCATCGAGAGGCGGCTGGAGTAGATCTTCACCATCTACTGCATTGGAGTCTGCGAACTGAGTACCCCCGATGTCATATGTTGCGTCCGACGCAACATGTTCGACAACGTCGTCGTCGCAGGCGACGTCCTCAACCCACATCCCACGAGGTGGGTATCCCTCCGGAGGATCTCCACCCAGTAGTGAGGTCTTCAGAAAAGGATCCCGACCTACAGCCGCGTGGTGAGCCCGTATGACTTGAATGTTTTTTCGAATTGCACCTTTGCAATCCTTGCAAGGACACCGGAAAGCGCGTACATTCTTGTCGCAGTCCGAATTTTTGGTTTTCAGTTGTTTATCTAGAAAACGGAACGGAAACTATCGATTAGTATGTAGGTTTTGTCTAGAAACAGCAGAGGACGGAAAATTAGGAAAGACATTGAAATAGTGGAGTAGTTCGAACGAATCCAATCCTAGTGGTGACACCTAGGAACCGGATAGAAATCGGATCCTTGTCCGGAAGTAGTAGTGGACCGGATTGAGGGTATAGAACCGGATTAGGGTTAGACCGGATTGGTGGGACCGGACCGGTAAACGTCATCATGACGGCTCTTAGGTCAGGAGAGACTATAAAAGGCCAGCACCTCCTCAGTCACACTCCTTTTTCCAAACTCCGTTTGGTGAGAGTATTTTGTCGCGCTCCTCGTGTTTCGGCACTGCGTGAGTGTTCGCGTGAGTGTGCGAGTGTTAGAGGTGTGTTGCAGGGTAGGTTTCCGGTTGCGTACCGATCGCTGTGCAGGATTCCGGTTGAGATCGGAGAGAGAACGTGAGAACGGGACGTGCGGCTAGGACTGTGTGAGGTAGAATCGGAAAGGACTGTCTTAGATCTAGTCTGTGTCCATGCCGCAGCTTAGGCGGAACAGACCAGGCCCATCCACGTCGTCGGCTCCGGTCAAACTCCGGAAGGTCGTTCCGGTTCTCCCTTCGACAGAGGAGGAGATGGAGATGCTCCGGTTGGATCTCAACCGGATGGGGTGCCAGGGTTTGCTCAACAAACCCTGGGGTTTTAAGGACGAGCGGATGGTGAAGGAGATCCAGGGGAAGTGGACGAACCAGTTCGACAACACGATCCGCTGTGTTCCACATCAATGAACGGAAGAGATCTGGAGGGAGGTTTATAAGTTCCGGGCATGAGGCCACGGGATGGCAAACCGGAAGGACGAGTACGTCCGGGGCAAGTTCCGAGGAGCGGTCAACCCCAAGGACGGATACGCGGTGGAAGACTGCATCGACGACCGGCACCGGAAACTGTTACAGTTCCTGATCCCGATCCTCCATCCGGAGAAGCCGACAAGGGTGACAATCACCCTCGGCAACACTATTTTCGATGCCCTGAGCGGTGACCGGAAAGCAGACTGGGCCCGGATCATGTTCGATCTGGTGGCCCAATTGACGACAAGAGTCGGAAGGAGTAGGCCGACACCCGTGTGTCCCTACCTCTTCCACCTCTATGAGCAACACCAGCTCCTTTTAGACTCGGAAGAGAAAGAGTGGAAGGCCCAAGAAAATCTCCTGAAATACGGAGAATCGGAAACGGACGAGGAGGAAGAGGAAACCGGATCCGAGACCAAAGAAGAAGAAGAAGATGAAGAAGAGGCGGAGAGGCAGCCCAAGCGGCACAAGACGACGTCTCCGACCGGAAGAGGATCTCCACTCGGTGATAAAACCGGAAAGGAGAAGACACCGGAAGGGGAGAAGGCAGGTTGTTCAAAGAAGGGACCGGTCGACCCGTTCGAGAAATTGGTGAAGATCCTCGTCGACATCCGCCTGGACTGGAAGGCGAAGAGAATCGCCCTAAACCAGATCGGAGAGTTGGTGCAGGCAACACCGGATAGCAAGTTGCCAGGGAAGGTAGCGGAGTGCATCACCAATCCGGTCAAGATTCGGAAGCAGGAAGCAGAGATCCGTCGACTTCAAGAGGAGGTCGATATGTTGAAGGCGGAAGTGGCCACCTTCAAGGAAGATATGGCCGCCACCCGGATAATGGCGGACGAGACGCAAAAGGTGGCGGAATCGGTGAAGGCGACTTTCGGTGAGACCGGAAGCGTGGCAGTCAGGGCCAGACTCTTCGATGAGAAGGTCTTAGAGGAGAAGAAACTATCTGGTACCCGGATAGTCCGGATTCTGACTGACTTCACCGAGCAGGTGGAGAAGAATTTGGTCTTAGCACGAGGAACGGCGGACCGGATGGAGGAGTGTACACAGAAGCTGACCGGATCGATGAGGGTCCACCTATCGGACATCTCCATGCCGGAATCGTTTCCGGAAGTGCCAGACCCAAGGGAAGGAAAGGACCAGACTCCGCAATCAAAGCCGAGTCAGCCTTCCCAGACCGCGCCGATCAACATCGAAGACTCTCCCGGTTCTGACATGCCAAATCCGATGGCCGGAGAGCGGAACAGGAACTTGGAAGAAGTCTTCGAGCAATTGGAGGCGGAGCCCAAGAGTCCTTCGTTGGGGCGCGGGATAGCGATATAGAATAAGTTAGGAAGGATAGGATAGGAACGGATCCGGATTAGTAATCCGATCCGGTAGTGTTAGGAGGACCGGAAGTTAGGATCCGGATTTAGGTTGATTTTTAACGGCTCTTTTTGTCTTTTGTTATTTTTGGAAGTTCTCAAAGTGTATATAGTTCAGTCCTTGTGCTGAGGACTGGGAGTCTTTCCCTCTGCATCTTTCTTTGTGTTTTCTCCTTGTGCTTCTTTGTTGTACGATCTCCCATGTCTTGGCAGGATTATGCGTGAGGGAGTTCGGAAGGCGCGAGCAGATGCGATGGGATTTCTCCCCTTGGTGTTTTCTTGGTTCTAAGTGCATGTGAGCGGATAGGACAGAGTTGGGAGTGAACTTCAGTGCCTCAGCGCGTCTAGAGTTTGAGATTCCGGGTGAGAAAGCCGTTGTTAGGCTAGGCGGATAGGGAGGGAGTCCTTAGTCGCGCTAGAACTCCTGGGTGAGAAATCCGGTTGAGTGTCCGATCTCCTGTGAGGTCTCACCATCTTAACAGTAAACGGAAGAATTCTAGTTGACGTTGAAATGGACGGGTGCACTTGTAACCGCCTTAGCTTCGCACGGAATAGGATGACATCAGGGTCGTTGTAGTATTGAGAGGATCGTACGGGGGGTCTTTTTGTGACCAGTGGACCGGATTGCAATCTGGATTGCTGTGAAAGACCAAACCGGATCCGTACTAGCCTAGGAAGGAAGAGATTTGGAAAGTAGGTCTTCAGCCACTATAAGTCACGGAAGGTGTGGTGGGCCTACCACTCTCAAAAGCAAGCGGCAAACCCTCTGATGGCTAAACAGAGGTAAAACCAAACCAGATAGGAGAGGAAATGGTTGTGAGTTGTCTAGAGCGGATTGGCCTAGATGGATACCCGGACCGGAAGAGATAGGGTCCTTGGGTTGTGTTGGATTCGATAACCGGAAGACTAACTGGAATCAGAAGATAGAAAGAATCCGGTCCTTTGTTTTCTGGGTGTTTGAACTTCCGGTCATAGAGAGAGGACCGGAAAAGATGGATATTACTACTGACTTGGCTTAGTTCGTTAATAAGGCTAGATACTTCACAGAATCTCGTGGGTTCGATCTTTAGAGTCACTTTGTTATGCTTTAGAGTGGTTTTGGGGAGTATAACATGGGAATTGCTTATCCTGTGCTGCGACAATTCTTCTCCGTTGCCACTCGAAGCTCAGTGTGTAAAATTAAGTCACCGAGCGGTACATGTCGTAGCGTGCGGCCATCATTAGTTCGACAAATGGTTGCAGCAGGTCGCCTTCCGACCCTATCAGACCGGCCAGCCATGTTGCGTTTGTGTATGCGCCACTAAGTTCACGGCCCACTTCCACGCAACTTAAACCGCAAACCTGGAAGAAGCGAATGAGTCATGTATGTTAGTTCACCGAGTATTGGAGTAATTTAGACACAATTTAGTGGCATGCAATATTAAAGAGAGTGCGAGATGGGTAGCAGGTAGTGATAGGTGTGCGTTGGGGCTTCACGGTGGGAGTGCTACAGCGGCTGTTCCTAGGGAGAAGTAATACGACTGAACTGTCTCGGGAGACGTCGTGGTTTATGTCATGCCAGATGTTGTTTTGGACGTCCTAGGGGACGTCCTTCCGAACTCTCTGCAAGACGTTTTTGTTGACATGATCCATCAGAACTGGCGTCAAGGGTGACACGTTCATCACGCCGCTTGGGGCATGACAATCACCCTGTCAAGCAGTCATGAGCCCCCCCCCCTAAATTCTGAGCCTCTGCATCTTTGTTGCTTCAACGTCAAATTTAGACAGAATGAGCAGATGGTAGACCCTCCTGTTCACCAAGGATTTCCTTAGGGGGTTTAAGGTAGATCTCCCATTTTCAATGAGTATCCCATTTCTGTCCAATACGGTTTAGGGTTGATTCGAAAACATACCATGCATCTATTTCCAATCAACTGGACACCAAAAATTGATGACTCGTGATGACTCGTGAAGTTTGGTGATTGGCCAGAGGCTTTGAAGCATATGTTGGTCGGAAATGGAATACCCTATATCACAGTCCAAGGGCAAACAGAATCTTTCAATTTAAAATTTACAATAACTTCGTTTTGAAGAATGAAGGTCTAAAGAAGTAAAGAATCCTTATCAAATGTATTTCTGCAGACGGCAAAACTTATTTCTTGTTTTTTCCGATCTTGTACATGGTCCGATTTGCTTAAGTAATCGGAAAGGGGTGAACACCCTTACACCTGACATTGCCAGCGGGACTTGGTCCTCTTCACAAAGTTCGGAGACGCGTCTGCACTAGACACTTACCGGGACACGCTTCGAGACTAGGGGACGTTCTCTTCCACATGAAGACGTCAACATTGACGTCAAGTGGGACATCCCCGATAACAATGCCTCGTACGGGTGAGGTCAAACCTGCCACTAATCTATCATTTCCCACGTGTCCCATGCCTCCTCCTTCGGGCGACCGGTGCTGTACAAGAAGCCTTGAAGGTATGTCGATGAGGGACCTCTATGCAGCACATTCAAATTTGAGAGTTCAGGAAAACAGCTTACCGATATGGCAGTGTCGAGCGGATTGCGGAAGAGTGCTAGGGTTGTGCTTGTTGCCGACACGTCCAGAGCGGCACATGCGGTGGATCTGGATGACTCGGAAGCGGCTGTCGCCCTAACAAATTTGGTTTCGCAAGGTGCAAGCGTTGCTCAGCAAACAATGCCGATGCAAAATGGCGCGGTTGCAGGAGGCAATCCAATCCCTCGAAGGAGCTCACGCTTGCAGCCAGGAGTCGATGTCCCCGTCGTGCCGATGCCTCCTCCGCCGGACGACCAGGGACGAAACCCATCTGCGAATCAGGTGAATTTCTGGGCACTTACCTGTCTTTCATTTTCTCAGTGCTAGGGTTGTTTGAATTCCGACGTTGTTTGTGGATTTCCCCAGATTTCGCGTCCAAATCCTCTGTCCACGCGCCGCGACGGCTAGCTAGGCAGGCGCCGTGATGCAGTGGCCTGCACGGTCATAGGCCCCATACCCGGTTACGGATGGAGCCCGGGTATACGGGTGGTCTTGTGTCTTGAATATGACCCAGCACTTCGCCGCCGTCTTTGTTGTCGTGTTTTTTTGGACGTGCTTTTGCTGCAGTTGTGCCATTCGGAGCTTCGCTCATGGCCGTCTCATTTCGTGTCTTGCAGTGGCGTGAGGTCTCGTCGTGCACGAGGTGAGTTTTGGACTTGGGGAGTCGATTTCAAGGTTTAGGGTCATCGCTGAAGGCTCACGCGGACGTGCTCATAGCTGGGAGTGGAAGTCACCGTTTTTGAGAGGAGGTCACTTGTTCAGGGCTCCGGCTTGCTCATTATCATCGACCGGATTGTAAAGCAGTCGGGAGAGTCCGACTCCGCCAGGTTGAATTGGCTGTAAGGGCCGCCCTTCAATTCCCTCTTCCGAAGTTGGCAGACCGTGTTCTGTTCATGCGTGTCCTGGCGTAAGCTTTGACACCGCTAAATCCTGGAACCCTCGTCGATGCCCAATCGCCGATTTGTCGCGGACAGCGGGACAGTCTATGCAAGGTCGACGTCAAGTCCCTGAGGTTACTGGGGTTTTCTTCCTCAGTTGTGTCTTACGTTTTCATTCCTGTGCAGGACGTTGAGTTCTTCGTCAAGTGGAGAGCTGGAGCTAGAGTGTCCACGATGCCGCACCCTCGACAAAACCCTGGGAAGCGGAAGTAGACCGCGCGGCGGAAGAGTCCGACGGTGGAGGGAGCAGAGGCGTCGTCTCCGGTGCGGCGAATGAGGGCGGAGGGAGAGCGGCGATCGAAGTCGCGGGAGGACCCAGCCCCTCCGGTGCTCCAGAGAGGTCGTCGGCCACGTCGCGCTTCTCCTCCAGCAAAGAAAAAAGGGTGACTCCCACCATCGTATCTTCGTCGTCAGAAGAGGAGGCGCCTGAGGGCGATCACAGCGTCGACATGGTCGACAGGGAGCGGGAGCTGTCGTGGAGGTACGTTTGTACCTGCTGAGCTCCAAGACACATCGCAAAACCCTCATTGAGTGCAGACGTGAAACTCAGTCGTCAATGTAGATGTCTTTGACAACATGGTCGTGTCTCGTGTGACGTCCTTAGAGGACGGGGACCTCGGTTGACGTCAGGAAAAACGTCCGTAGTGACAGCGGGTCGTTCTTGGTGACGTCTCCGCAGACAAGTGTCGTTTTAATTGTGTGGGCGGTCCACATTGTTGCATTTTTTTGGTCACGGAAGAATAGCTGCAACCTAGGTCATTGCGTGGTGCCCTGCTTGTAATGTACATCCCAACCCTAACTCACACATGCTGTGTAGTTGTTGTAGTGGATGTCTAGAGTGCAGGCATCCTTGTCTACATTGACATGCCGGGAGACACATTCACGTGAATTCACCGGCCTTGACATATTGAAGATCTTCTTACCCCTGCGCATTTGAATTGCATATTTGGCTGACTTGAAACCGCATCCGGTCGCTGCCTGTCTTGTGCGCCACCTAGGCCAATCTAGGAAACTCACATGTCCCTCTATCTTGTAGCCGAGGATATGAGACCCATTCAGCGCCCGAGGATGATGCTGGGGAGGAGGAAGCTTCGCAGGAGGAAGTTGCGGGGGAAGGCGACTCGGGTGGCGACACAGACGACTGCATTGAAGCCTTGCAGCCGCGACAGCCACCCGTAGTAGGTGCGAGCAGCGCCATGAAGAAACCTGTGGAGCTGGATGGTGAAGGCTTGCCGCATGGGTCAATGAGACTTGTTTTGATCGCCGACATCAAAAAATATGCCAAGTCCCTCGATCCCACCACAGGTTGGGAAGGCCAGCCACGACGGTATAGGAGAATGCTCTTCAAGCGACTATACACAGGTTCGGAAGACGTCATCTTCTTCTCAAGCATATTCAGCATGGTAATTTTCATGTTGGCTTCTTTAATGTGGATGTGCGCTTCGTTTGTTGTCACGATGAACAGCTACTGGTATGTCACCTTCAACGTTCTTTCCGCGTCAAGTGTGACGTTCATGGGACGTCGACGGAGATGTTTTTTCTGACGTCAAACAGGACTGAGTATTGGAGGAGAGTACAAAATTTGTCACTCAGTCATCAGGCCCTACAACCCTTCCGTGATTGACTTCCAATGTCGTGCTTGTAGACTGGCAGATGTGCGGGGACAGCGACAGAGTCTATGAGAAGTGGATGCAACCCTACATAACGAAGGTGCTAATCAACCTCCGTTGGAGGCTGAATTTGCTAATCGACGCAGGCTCTACAAGACCAGCGGACGTGGACCCTGATCATTGGCTGACTCTGAAGGCCATGTGTGTCACTGAGGCTGCCCAAGCCAAGTCAGAACACATGCGCTCCATTAGCAAGGGGAAGGGGTCCACAACAGCTCAAATGAAAGCCATAGAGAGAGAAGTCGTCTCCCGCCTAGTGAGCTTTCATTTCTACCCACGACCCTGCCGTCACCGTAATTGATGTGAGTTTTGAGGTGCCTGTCCCGGTGCTTGTCAACAGAGACGTCGTCGTTGACAGGCGCCGTTTCTTTTACACGTCTGTCGACACAAATTACAGTGAAGTCCTGCAGTATAGGCAGGCCACGTTGTCAACATAGCCAGAATTTGTGAAACGACCTGATGATCTTCACCCTTGCTGCATTGAACTTACAAAAGTCTTGCGCACCGGTCCACATCATTGTTTTTTTGACAGACCATGTTGAAAGGCCGCCCTCCGTTTGACCCTGAGGTAGACGCGGAAGTGGCAAAGGAGTACCAACGTGTGCAGTCGAAGAAGCGGAAATCACGTTCCGACCATGGCAGAGAAATAGAGGCTGTGAAGACTCGCGTGTCGGAGTTGGAGGGGAGCGTGACTCGCTTGGGGGAGAACATGACTGCCTCCCACGCACGCTTGGAGGAGATGATGCGCAAGATCCTCCACGCCAGTGACTCGGCATGTAGCAGTGCACCAGCGGAGTTGCCAGGGCCGTCTTCATCCGCTCAACACGTCAACAACACGGTATTGACGTCAGTGACAAAGGAAGCATGGGCGGTGGTGCAGCAGGACTTTCTTCTCCCTATACTCACCACTGACGCAGCACCTGACATGGCTGCGCCCTCTGGTGTTCTTGTCGAAACCGATGTCGTCGACAATGTTCTTCCCGACGTCGGATTTGACAAGGTGGTTGTGGACATAGTTGTTGTGGAAGATGTCACACCGGTAGGCGACGAAGAGGAGACGACGGCGGAGGTCCACGAACCCAATGCCGACGTTGAAGAGGGCGACCACGCGCAGCCCGATGTGTACGCCATGGTGGGCACCGTCGGAGAGCGAGCTTCGGCAGAGGGCACAGCACCCGCCTCATTGAACTTGGAAGCAGAAGAGGTAGGGTAGAAGTGCACATTGGTTTCATAGGACTTTGTCTAGTCGAAGTACCTCCCTTCTGGTTTCATTCATGGTTTTCGGCTGTGCATTTGTTAATTTCCAGTAGCTTGAGTTTGTGGACCACATCCATGTATCATGTTCCATTCCGGTCCTGGATAGGACAACATGTCACCTATGACGTCAAGTCCAACGTCGCGTCTGACGTGCTGTCATATTCACGGAAACCCGGGCTTTCATATCAGTAGGTTGACTTTCATGTACGCGTGAGTGGTAATTTTTTTTCTAGGAGGATGCCCCAATGCCCAGCGAGTCATCAGGTCGCCCTCGCCGTGCGGTCAAGGGCGCACAAGCCGTGAAGGCAGCGAAGCCGGCTTTGAAGGCGTCCATTTCAAAAACCGCTGCACCAAAGGCAGTTGGTCTTCCTAAACCACCCCAAGGCGCCACAAAGGTGAAGAATGCCACGTTCATATGTACATTTTCTGTGTTTGTTACTGGAGCCAGCCAATACGAGATTATGGGTAATGGAATGCGTAATTGTAGTGTGGGGTATCCTTCTGCTGCACATGTCTGTGCTAGTCTGTCAATGTTTGCTAGCCTGTTAATGTTTGCCATAATGTGACAGGTAGGGAGCACGAAAAAACCAGAAGGAAGCCGGAAGAAGTGAAACTCTTAGTCATGCCGCTGCCGATGGTACGGGGGACAGGCGTCGCCATCAACGACGTCGTGGGAAGCACCTACTGTCGTGGAAAGCACCTATTGTCGTGGAAAGCACCTACTGCTGTCTCCTTTTTTGCCATGAGTAGTCATGGGGCTCACAGTTTTGCCAACATTGTAGGATGAAATAAGGCACGCTGCATATGCAGCGGATTAGGCTACTGACCTGAAACCCCTAAACCCAAGCTGTACAGATGCCACGAATTTGTATGAACATGTCATGAAGTATACAGTTACCTCATCCTTGAATTGACCCATGTATCTTGTACACTCGTTTTTGTGAATGCCCATTTGTAGTTGTCCTAAGCAATCCTTTTGAATTGTGGGGATCGCTGCACGTAGCTTGTGGGGTGGATGTTAGCATTGATGTGCTTACTCACTGACTTGTGTAATTGAAGACATTCGTGGCTGTGTTTGAGGCCATGACATCAAATGTGCCGCGGTGTTGTCAAACATGTCCAGCCTCACGCCCATTAGAACAGCGCCGTCGTTGTCCTTGACATCTCACGTAGCGCTAATGAGGCTCCAGTGACCTTCCATGAGGTTGTCGCACACATCGAAGTTGGCAGACCGTGTTCAATTTGTTGTTGTACTGGACGTGGCTGCCGACACTCTGTGACCTCTCCATTTCACCCATGTCTTCTAGAACGCGTATCGGAACACCAAACGCAGAAACTGGCCCTGTAATGGCAATCCGGTATAACGTCCACAGCGACAGTGAATTCCGAAAGTGCGCACATTTCACGTTGTACAGAACGTCAAAGGGAAGGCCCCTTGTCTGTCAACATGCCTCCCTAAGCACGCACTTAAGTATTGACGACATTCTCTGTGACACGGTTCCGTCCACCCTGATGTCACACAAAACAACACACGTCGGCGAAGACGTTCGCTAAAACAACACCCTGAAATGTCCGGAACCCTAGACAAGCGGAGTCCACGTCAGCACCGCCGAAGTCCACGTCAGAATCCACGTCAGTCCACGTCAGAGTCCATGTCAGTCCACGTCACTTTCTTCAAGGGTCCACGTCATGGCACACGTCACCAACGCCTTGGATGAAAAACTGAACCACGTGGCCCTGCCCGCCCTTGAGTCGCTCACGTGGAGCCGACCTGTCGTCCACGTGCCCTCTTTTGGTGACTCTCCAAGACCCCGTTTTGTAGGACGTCAGAAAAAAACAAGCCGAAATTGGTCACGTTTTTTCAGATTTCAGCCCGTTTTTTGCCCGTCAGTTATAACAGATTTTAGGTGACATCAACGCTGACTATGTGCGCGTCAAAGAAAACGCGCGGCCGCGTTTTTCCGATGTTTAAAAAAACGCGGGTTTCTTATAGTGATAGCACCGTTGGTAATACTTATGGGCTAAAAGATTATAATGTATGACCATGAAGGTGTTAAAATTGTACAAATGATTTGAAGTCTTTCAATCCTCTTCTTACATGTCAAATCTAAAATTAATGTCACCAAAAGAAATATGAGTTTAAAGGGCATAACATGCATAACTCCAATCAATCTACGACTTTTCAAAATCTATTCTACTACTTCTAAAAATGAATTTCTAATGTGATTTTTTCTCCAATATGTACTATATTTGAGGTTCATTTTTTAGAGCCCTTGACATTAGAATCAAGATTTTTTAATGGTCACCCTTGCACAAGTCTTGAATAGAAAAACCATAATCATTCATTTTCAAAATCAATTTTACTAGGCTAAAACTAGACTTCAAACAAAATTATTCAAAAATATAAACTATTAAAATTAACAACTTGTTAAGGTTTTGTTTAACTTCAAAGTTTTTGTTGACAATCATCGTGAAATTAAGATATGATCCATGATGTAATCTAAGATGATTTGAGATGCTATTGAATCCTAAAATTCTATTCAGGTGGTGATATTCCACAAAGAGTGTCAAAACATTTTGTTATTATAAAAAAATTTAAAGAATTTTTTATTACCCTTGGTACTTCATTGCATTTAATGTACACAAGTTTAATGCTTTGAGGAATATTTCATAGCTTATTTTTCTAATTTATGACATTTTTAAGAATGAAATGTTTTTCAATTTTTTTGAAAAAACACACATTTTCCTTCCTTCCTATTTTACTAATTTCTTTTGTTTTTTCCAAATTACTTGTCTTTCTTACTTCAAACCTTATTTTAAGGTTGAAAGTGATTTCTTTTGTTTTTGCCATCAACTCCTAGAATGAAGCACAAAAAGTTTAGTTCATTTTTCATTTTATACATTAAAAAATTAATTAATTAAACTTTAAAGAGCAACTTGAATTTGACAAGGTTAAAAGACTATAAGACAATGAAATTTTTATTGAATCTATTCAATTTCAAGCCGATCTTGTGTAGATTCAAATACATAGAGAGGGCAAGGTAATTGCATAGGAACTAGGAAGCCTTCTTTTTCTATAAAGCTTATACTTACTTATATGTGGTACTTTGTATCTATTGCAATTTTCTATTTTATGATCTTTCATGGCTATAAATTTATAGCCATGATTGCAATTTATAGCCATGTCCACCAATTTTACAATTAAGAGGACACATTATACATATCACTCAGTAATAACATGCATTAGAAGGTCATTGCCAAATCCTTAATACTTTTACTACTGTAAAAAAAAAATAAGAAAATGGAATTGAAGGAAAAAAACATCATTGTCATTAAACAATGAAAACCTATCAACAGTCAAAGAACATTAGAAAAGATTGGTAATCACACACAAACAAGCCCCCTCCTCCCACCCACCCCTATGATGCCATACTATGGTATAAGGTGAAAACATCCAAAACCATTTGTATATCCATTCTTGACAAGTACTAGATTTCCATTAAAAGTGTTCTCCAAAGTGCCATTTAACCCCTAAAGTTCCATGACTATGTTTTCACCAAAAACGCTCAAGAACTGCCATTTTTAGTACAAGTACCAAATTTTTGAAGAAAAACTATTTTTGACACATATAACCTTAGGATCTTGTAGTATGCTGACTTGAGAACATGTGGTAAAAAATTTAGAAATTTCCACCGCGTGGATTGCAAGATATAAGCATTCAAAATCACTGAAATTTTTTTTTGACCCTGCAAAAAACCGGGCAGCTGCACTTCAGAAGCTCATTTTTCTATGAAAAAATGTCCAATATGGTGGTGATTTTTTGGATTTTTTTCTAGACAAGTTGTCTACATGCTTAGAAAATTTCACATCATTTGGAGTTGTACAACATATAGGAAAAAAATAGTAAGTAGAACAAAGTAGAAAATGATCCAAAATACAAAATTGTTAAGAATTTAATTATGGAATTGAAAAATGCCAATCCCAATGGTCGAAATGTTGTAATAAACAATCTACATCTTATGATTTTATTTTTTTCAAAAAATATTGAAAATTGAGTAAGATAAAGGACTTCAAAGTTTATTTTAGAGTAGGGATTCCGTAACTACCCGCAAACTAAAACTCCTCATAACTTTTGATTCATTGGTCAAAATGGAATGATTAAAAGCTTTCCACATATATATATAACTCTAGAAAACCAATTTCAAATCTTTGTTTCTGAAAAAAGTGATTTTTTTTTATCTGCCCAGACTGCCCGGCCGAGAAAAAAAGTAACATATTTGGCCATAACTTTTGACTCGTATTTCCAATGTCATGAAATTTAGTGCAAATGAAAGATATTCCTCGCGCACAAGTTCTATTAAAATTTCAGTCACAAATATGAAAATCTAGTCACAGGTACCTGCCCAAAATTTCTAAACTGCCAAAAATCGCATGCTGGTCCTTTAGGAGTTAAACCATTCCTTTACTTAATTGTAATTGGTACACTGTTGATTCTCTTTTTGACCAAGCTATGTGACGGTTTCAAAGGTCTTGAGGGAGAGCTTCGACTTTCAAAATTCATAGTAATTACATGTTTTATCCAAAAAATCTAATTTATTTTTTGAGAATTTATGAAATTCAATTGTTAATACTACAAAAATGCTTTTTCTTGAAAAAAATTGCCTACAACTATGATGAATTCCTTATTTCAACAGTTTTGGATGTTTTCACTTTATATGTTGATTTTAATCCTCAAACGTCAGGCTAACCAACCTTTTGGATACTATGTGAATCATTTGTTTAAAAAAATCCAAGAGCACTCATTGGAGGTCAAATTATAGTGTAAAACCTCCTCCTTTCACACAAAATTTCAAAGATGAATATTTGCACTTCCGTCTTACATCACGAAAATGAGCTTACTTTTTTCAATATCCTTGCAGTACTGCATTAGTACCCATGGAGAGGCTTAATAGTAGAGTACCTAATTAATACTCTTACAGTACTGCATTAGTACCCATGGAGAGGCTTAATAATAGAGTACCTAATTAATACTCTTGCAGTACTGTAATTTAGCAATATTTAGCAATATTAATTAATTAGAAAATTTAAGCGAAATACTACATGCAGTACTGCAAAAGTATTAAGAATAGGAGTGTTTGTTGACATTTTGCAATTGAAAAATATTTAAAAGCAAGTATTCTATTTTTAAGAAACAAAATATTAATACAATATAAATGCAATATTAGAATTTTAAAAAGAAAATGTTATTGTCTTTGTATAAGCGCAATATTACATGCAGTACTGCAAGAATATTAGCTAGTATAGCCCCTTCTGCAATACTGCATCTGTACAAGTGGAGTCAGGGGGCACTTTTATGTAGTACATAAAAAGGATTCTTTGTCATCCATCAGATACTTAGTGTGTGCACCGACATCACAAGTCAAAAGTGTTGCTGACTCAATGAGACCAAAGAATGTTATGTAACTTAAGTGCAGGCAGTTTCAAAAAGGGGTTACACTTTTTCTGTTCACTAGCATGCTTACCATGCTTGCATCCTTTGTCAACTAACAGTACAATGAAAAGTGATGCTACGAAACTCAAGTAGAGCAGGCTTGAGCTCAGTTGAGAAACTTGGCCGGGGTGAACCGACCTCCTCGCTTGTCCCCCATGGAAAATGCTGAATTTTTTTTATTTGCCATGCATGATAGAATTTGCAAATTTTGAATTCATATTTGCAATCAGAGGTCCCACATTAGCTTGTAGATGTATCGAAGATAAACTAGTCAAGTATAAAATAGTTTTTTTTAAATTGTACATGCACCCATGGAATGACTTTGGAGATGAATGAAGGATCAATTCACCCTGGCCAGAAACTTTGGAGTAGTTAGTATCTTATTATTTAATTGAGATAATTTTTCATGATAGACGACCCATTTCTGATCTCACACACACACATTTGGGTGGTGTAGGTTGTTGTATTTTTGTGCAAGGAGTAATGAATAGTAAGTAGTTATGGTGCAGTTCCTAGCATAGTTGTAGCGCATTATGATTGGCTACAAGTGCCTCAATATTTGAACCAGCCCTTGGCCGATTTTGTTTGCAATCCGTGGTTGGAAATAGGAAGATCTATATGACCAATATAGATCAATCAAAATCTTCAGTTAAAAAATTTATGATAATTATATATTGAGCTAAATTTTTTTGGAAAATCATGGGATCCTTCCGGACTCTATTTCTTTCTGTATATAGAAAGAAATTCCGCAGTCAAGATGCACGCACTCCAAATAGGGGTGATTGCTTGAGTGGTTGGAAATGGGTTGTCTGCCATAGTTTAATACTTTTTAACAAAGGCGATCTCACAGAGCAGAAAAGGATAATTCCAAGACTGCCACATGGCTAAAAATTTCATGCAAGACTCAGCCCAGGTGTGCAGATCATGGGTGCCCAGACGCACCCATACAAAGCCAATCTACTTTTAGGATTCACTTCATCAAGTCATCAAGAATTGGAGCATGTGTACAACATGAAAAATTGTACAACTGAGGAAATTTCATTCTTTAAAAGTTTGAATATTCAAAAGTTATTCTTGAGAATTAAAAAAAAAGAAAAAAACACATTCATTTATGAATAGAAAAAATCAAATCATTTCGTCAAAGTGTCGAAAAATTAGGAAGAGCAACATGCCGAAAGCCAAGAAAATCGGATGAAGTTGCAAAAATTGTCCAAATGCCAAGATTTAAATATTTTGACACTAAGGTGCCAAATCAGACATGAATGTATAGTAGTGTATCCTATATCGTTGCCACAACCAAAATAAAAATAAAAGTGATTTTCTAATTTTCTAATTCATTAAAATTTTGAAATTCAATAACTTTTACATCATAGGTCCAAACACCATGAAATAATGTCCATACACATTTTTTTTATAGAGAATTTTTCAGTGGCACCAAGAACGCAACAAAGAGATGCATGATCCAAGAGATCTCACCATAACAAACAAACAAACAAAATAACCTACAAGGTATGGAATTACAACAACATCAAAGGCACCATTGAAGTGTCAGCCCTAAAATCACTTTGCAAGACTCAATTGTACTCTAGGGTAGAGGCATCAATATCCAATCACTTAAGCAATTTTCAATAGATCGTGGTGACTATAAGCTGATGAAAAAAAATTCCATGTAGAAAGATAGGAAATATGGGAATTACAAATTTTTTATAATTATATTCCCAAAATTGAAATTACTATGAATTTTGGGAGCCAAAAAGTTGTTCAAACTAGTAGCCAATGTTTAAACTCTTCCAATTTCAATCATTCAGGAACTACTTTCCCACTCACTACTTCCTACTTCTTGTTCACTACTTTAGGACATGTGTCATAACCTTATTTAGTCCCAACCTTGAAAAAGACCCAAAAAACACATTCCAAGCTCCGGGTGGAAATCTGTTCCACCCTTGGTTGGAAATACTACACCGTTGGGTAGGGTGAGTGGTTGACAATTGGTGCCTCTACCTTACCCTGCTGTGGTTTCAAGAATTTGGAAGACCTCAGAAATCAAGGCTGAGAGAGGCCGACACGTCCCATGAATTTTTCAAGACCTCTTTAAGTCATATATGGGACGAGCGTAGCTAGCTGTCTCTCTCAGGCTTTTCACCGCACGGAATTGACAGGTCTTCTTCATGAGACACATCGTACCTTTGGAATGTCAGCACTATCAATTGTTTTGTCAGGAATTTTCATTTCGGTGCTAGTTGAATAAGTGAAGCCGCGGTCTCTTGTTGCGGTGATCCTGCATGCATAGAAATCAGGTGGAGCTTCGCTCACAAGAAGATCCGGCCTGGAGCTTTTGAATCCAATTTCCGTGAGGACATGTATGAGCATTCCATTCTGGCTCTGAAACTACACTGACAAGTGACAACAAAACTCCTTCCTAGAATCTTGATCCATTCGATTCTTCCGTTGTAACTGCGGCTCGTGTTTGTAGGATTGAATTCGTGTGTCTTTCAAATGGTAGTGTGCTGTCTTATCTCCGAGACTTGAAATGTGATACTGCAGACACAAGTTGAAACGTGTTAGTTCTGGAGTACTGAAAAATTGACTGAATAATTGTTTTGTTTTAGTAATCTCTTTGCTGACAGGATGAGTGGAGAGAGCTCGCCTCGTCGGATAGTAGTGTTGCTCGACGGCACATGGCAGGTGCTCGCCGATCGAACTAACGTCGCACTATATAACGACAACATTGAACAAGGCAAGAATGGAGATGACGGAGTGGAGCAGATCAAGCAGTACTTTCCTGGCGTTGGTACGTCAATGTTCGGTTTGGTGGGAAAGCTTTTAGGCGGAGCATTCGGCTATGGCTTGTCCGAGACCATCACGGATAGTTTCTTTTGGCTCTCCCAAACCTACAAGCCAGGAGATGAAATCTTTGTGTTCGGATTCAGCCGCGGGGCGTACTCGGCACGAAGCTTGGTCGGTCTCATGCATAAGGTTGGCGGCGTGCTGAAGGAGGCCACACCAGATCTTGTGAAAGAGGCGTATGATCTCTACCGCGACGCCAACAGCGACGCCACAAGTTTCCGAGAGCGGCATGTTATGGTGATACTCTTTAAATCGGCAATTCTTCCTCATGGTGGCAAAGTTTTGTACTATCTGGATCTATCAACGCTAAAACAGCTTGTGCATCTCGTTTTCAGCATTCGGAAAACTGCTAATTCAATGAATATTATGTTTCTAATGATATTCTTCAAATTGGCAATTTCCACACATTCAGAAGAGCAAACTTTTGTATAATCTCGACCTGTCCTCTTGATTAAACCGCTTGTGCATCTAATTTGTGGCAATCGAAGTCAATGACCATTGTGTTTAAGGTAATATTCTATAAATTGGCGGTTTTCAGCCAATTTGGCAATGTATTGGGCGATTACATAAATCCTAAATGCAGAATTGTCGTTGTTATCATTTGAAGGATAAACACTTGTACGTGTCACTTTTGACAAAACTGATTATTTTGTTTGCTCAGGCAGCGCGAGTGAAGATGATCGGAGTCTGGGAGACGGTTGGATCGCTTGGAATCCCAGTATCGGGGCTGCCATTGGTGTTACCCGGCTCAAGAGATTACTACCGATTCCACGATACAAACCTCTCGTGTATCGTGGACGAGGCGTATCAAGCGCTCGCGATCGACGAGTACCGAGCTGATTTCGAGCCGACTCTCTGGGACGCGACGACGGCGAAGAACAAGAAAGTAGAGCAGTGTTGGTTTATCGGCGATCATGGCAACATTGGAGGTGGTGTAAGGAAGCTGACGCTCTGGCATCTTCCCTATGTTTGGATGCAAAATAAAGCCATAGCTGCCGGGTTAAGGTTTAGGACGACGTTGAAGGAAGGGGAGGAGTGGCGGCAAGCGCCAAATGATAGCTTCGATAGCTTCTTGTTCGGGTTGTATAGGATTTACCGGTTAGGAAGGCGGTATATTAGAGTACTGGGAAAACAGGTGGAGGAGGTGCTTCACCCGAGTGCTCTGAAACGTGTTCAAAATTATAGCGAGTATCGACCGAAGCCTCTCACCGATGCGGGGATTCCTGATAAGACGACTGAGTTGCCACGCAGACATGTGGTGAAGGAATGCAACTGCGACACAAAGGGAATGGCTACCTCGTAGGATTCCGTGGAAGGCTGTGAGGATTGTAGTTGAATGAGGTTCTTGATGACGCTTTCGTAAATTTCGTTGAACATTCATATCTGATGAAGTCGAATGGCAACGTTGTCATGGTTATGAAACTACCTGCATTTCAGTACTGGAGTAGGAGAATGATAACGTTGACATGCAGATTTGACAATATGAAAAGAGAATTTCTAGCTTGGTCCTTTCTTTTGCAAAATGTTTACTGGCTGCTTCCACAAAATTCCGAACTGATGAACAATTTATTACACCGAAAGCTTAACGAATCGTCTATTCCAATCAGCCGTATCAACGACCGTGCGCAACAAAACGTGTTTGCGGAAACTCTCCAATTAATTTTGGATAAACTGACAACAGGAATTGGTCGATCGGAAACACTTAAGAACTATGCAGCGATAACTTTTCTCCGACTCCGTGAATTACGACAGAGATGACCAATTTTGAAACAATTTATTGAATTTGCAAGATTTGAACATTTGTTACAGCAGTGAATGGTACCTACTAGCCGATATGCATTCACGTCGAGAAAGCTCGGACATGGCTGCAACTAATTCGAGATACAAATACATTATTCATGTG
The DNA here is from genome assembly GCA_951230915.1 of Antitrichia curtipendula. Classification (NCBI taxonomy): domain Eukaryota; kingdom Viridiplantae; phylum Streptophyta; class Bryopsida; order Hypnales; family Leucodontaceae; genus Antitrichia; species Antitrichia curtipendula. The sequence continues at coordinate 23,006,202 of OX579640.1, read as the reverse complement.
GCCTACCTCGCGGTCGCAGGGTCGGTGATCACTGTCGTGTTATACGCTTGACAGCTACAGATTTTCACCGGCAATTCAATATACGGAATCTCGGTTTTAAACTTCTTGTCCGGGTCAAGACAGGGAATAATTGCCAGCCCCTTCGGTTGATACTTAGGGTTATTCTCAATGCGCAGCTTCACGGAGGCGTGCAGCGACTCCGCACCGTTCACCCCTATGACGCGGTCGAACGGAGTCTTGGTGAGCGCATACAAGCCATTCACGAATTTATGGTAGGAATCCTCCGGAGTTGTGCGCCAACTCGACCACTCATCTCCGGCCCGGTAACACCACTTGAATCGCAGGCCACAGGAGATCGCCCTGTCTTGCATCCACTCGTAAGACAACTGCCAGAGATCGTCGTTCTTGGCGCCGCCTCCGACGTTACAGTGGCTCCCGACGAACCAGCATTGCTCCACGGCCTTGTTCTCGGGCTTCCTCGAGTCCCACAGCGTCGGTGAGAAGTCTTCACGGTGTTCGTCGATCGCGAGGGCCTGGTAGGCTCCGTCCACAATGCAGGGGAGCCCTTGATCGTGGAACTGGTAATGCGACCTGGACAATGGCGACTTGTTTCCGAGGATGTGCAAGATCGGAGCCACCAAGGGGTTCTTGCTCTTGAATGCGGAATCTGGGACGCCGAGAGATCCCACTGTATCCCACACACCGATCATTCTCACTCTCACTTTGACACAGTTTTTGGCGCCAAAATCTTTCAATTTCTTGTTGTAGGCGGCGTTTGCCGCGTCGTTCGTCTCCGCGTAGCCGCGGTAGAGACCGTATGCTTCTTTCAGCAGGGGATCGGACAGCGTTCGATGCTTGCCTCCTGACTTCTTCATTAGCACACCGCCGCACCTGTGCACGAGTGAGACGAGACTGCGCGCCGAATATGCCCCACGGCTGAACCCGAAAACAAAAATCTCGTCGCCTTCGATGTACTGATTCGACAACCACAGGAAGCCCTCTTGAATGATTTCTGATAGGCCGTAGCCAAACGAGCCGCCTAAAATTTTCCCGAACCACGCCGTTCCAACGCCTTGCAAATACTTCACCAGCTGCACGGGCTTGGGCTCTACGTCGGAGGTTTGAGCTTCCTCTACCTCATTGTCGGCGACACAATCAATAGCCTCCGCCATACGAGCGACATTGGTCCAATCGTCCTTCACATCCCATGTTCCGTCGAACATCAACACCAGACGACGAGGTTGCGTACTCCCGGGCATCCTGACCGCGTAAAATTGCAAACAAAAATAATAGTAAACTCTCAGAGAAATATTTTTTATCAAACAAGAAAGTGCTCAAATATTTCGATGTGCAATCTCCGCTGTAGTGCCCTTCCTAAACAATCAATTTACTTTCACATTGCCACCACCGTCGACTTCACGCAACATCATCTAAACAGAGCAACAACGATCGAAGTAGAAGTCTTATAAAACTCCCCAAAAGCTACCGGAAGAATATGTCCTTTTGTGATTTAGTTTTCGGCTACACACAACAGTTTCCTAAGGTTGCATACAATAAAGCCTACTCTCAGTGATGCCATTACAAATGAAAAACTAAAGAAACTCGTACCATGGCGAGTGACCGGGATCAGTTCAAGGCAGCGTAAAAGAATAGTCGAGATAATAATAAAATCGTATACCTGAAAACCAGAAGTTGAGCTTGCTCGATGACTCAATCCGCTCAAAGTCGAAGAAAACGAAGATCACTTTCTGTCACCAAACTTGCTCGAAATCTCAGCTTCTCAAACCACGAGTGCATTCACTTGCCAGGGCTTCTTAAAAGCATCGAACATGCACACCTCGTGTACAGCAGTAGCACAGATCTACACGTCTTCGTCAGCACAATTATGACGTGTGACTTCAATCTGAGATTTCGCTATGTGCCTAATTTCGTAACCGGCATTTGAGCAGGCAATTCTAAGTTTAGAGCACGAAAATTGGACATCCCGGGGTGAACAGTCGGCTCACGTTTTTCATTACAGTCTGGATGATGCGAGAACAACACATTACAAACAGTTAAAGCAGGAAAAAGACAGTAATCTCCCGAATTTCTTCAGCTCTAGCGACTAATCCATCTCGAATTCTCGATCGCCTACTGTGGTCATCCTCAAAATAGACTCAAGAATATATGCTGATCATGCCATGATTCCATATGTGGTGATAAGACCAGTTGGCGAAGGATGGCGAATCGATTCGGAACCTGCTTCTGCGAAGACTGCGATGCAACATTAATTGCGAGTGTCTTCAATTGATTGGTTCTCTTTTTTTTCTTTACAATCGACTTCTGCCCGAAAAGCAAATAAGTTAACAAAAATGAGTATCATCATGCCAAGGCAGACTTCTGTGCTACAGACAGGGAAGCCTTTCCTCCAGCAGTGAGTGCTCACAAAGACTCATGGATTCACGGAAGTAGTGACGGGTTGAAGATAAGGTAAAAAACAACCTACGACAGGCAGATTGACTGGTTTACCCTCTTTGCATTCTTGAATTTTTCTAAATTTTAAACTCCACATAAAGACAAATGTGAGAAATGGAGAGAGCAATTGATATATCATTTTTTTGACAAATTATGAATTTTGATATGAATTTTTGAATTGTGGTGCCCAATTGCCCCCAAAGAGTCTCTAGACTACCTCAAAACCAACAAAAAAACATATCCATAATGGTCATCTCATTCATCTGAAGGGGTCACAATATTTCCTAACATGGCCATGTGCAACATGAAGGCCTAAAAAAAGTCACTTCCTGTGATGAATCTACACTCCAGGTAGAAGTTCCTATTGCAGTCACTAATCACTCCATCATCATCATCCAAGACATTGATTGTGAACACTAACTCAATCCAACATAGCCCAAATCTCATTCGATAAAGAAATTTTGACATAAGTTGATGCAAGACTTTAATGGGTCATTTTTTTGGTGTATGTGATGGGTCTTTGCTTGTCATAGGTGGTTTACCTAGCTTGTTCTATGGCCATACTCAACTTATTTAGTGAAGTATGCAATTGAGTTAGAGCATGTAAGTGTAAGCTTAATCCTTTAGGATAAATGCATCTAAAAGAGACACTCGATTTCCAGCCCTACTCCTTCAAAATCAAATGACCAAAAAAAATTGAAGAGATCATTAGCAAATTCAAGAGAAATGCACTCAAAAATACAACCGAAATGGTTTTGTGTTTTTTTTGACACTTTAGTAACATTTTTCAAATTTTCAAAGTTGAAAACATAGGGAAGCCTATACTTAACACTAAAGTCACCTTGAATGACCCCCCTCAAAGCATGAAATGTCTTAAGTATCATTGGTTGCTTAAAAAAACTCCTCACTTTTCATTGGTTGCTTTTGAAAAGTGGTGGTTGTTTTTAGTCTTAGAAGTGTTCATTCAAGGCCATTTTTTAGATGTGGGAGGATGGAAAGTGTCTCTTTCATGTGATGCTATTTTAGGTTCTACATATACTATAAGTGTTTGTAAAATTGTGTAATACAAAAAATAAGTAAATCTTAAAAGTGTTCCGAATTTGATTGGGAAGGGAGGTCTCTAATTTATTTAGAGCACCATTTGCAAAAGTTTGATGTAGAAAATACATATGCATGTGGAAGTTGTAGAAGTTTAAATACACAACTATGTTGAGACATCACCATAGAATAAATAGAAATAAGTGCAAAAGATTTGGAATGTACAATCCATTTGTGCACCTAAAGGTAACAACAAACAAGTAGAGGAGCATTTGGAGGGGAACAATGACAAAAAATAATGTCTATTTGGCTTGCCATTATTAATAGTAAAAGAAGAAGGCCCAAAAGAAATACAATGTCTCCATCTCTACACAAGAAAGTTTTGTGCATATTCAAAGTTTTGTAGGATTTTAGAATATTTTCTTATCCATTTACTCCCAATGTGGTATCTATAGCCTATACCTTTGCTACTATATGCTTTGATGAATGAAGAATAATGCATTCAATAATTTAAAGGCATTTTCAATCAAAGATTTTGTACACCCAAATCTAGCTATTTCCTAAAAAATTCTCACAATTCTTGGTGCAATATACATATTCACATGTAATCCTTTTTTATTTTACAACATTACAACAATGTGCTCATAATCCAAAATGTCTCAATCTTGTCTTTTTCTCCTTTTAACTATGATGAGACATTGTATTTCACACTTTTTTGTACCTCACATATAAGACTTATTTATACATTCACTTTTATTACAATTTTCTTTTAATATTGGTGGTTCATGATCATTTTCTATACACAACATGTCCATCACATATTCTTTTATTTTATATGATGGGATTGTAGACATCTACCTACATTCTATTGGATACTTATATTGTATCAATATAGTACATTGTCAATATTATGCAGTATTATGTAGATAGATAGTGCCTTTTAGGTAAAAGAGGTGTTTCATTGTAAGAGTTATTTCTTTAATTTAAATTGTATAACTTGGACACACTTTTATAACAATAATAATAAATGATATTATAATCTCTACATGGTAGCACAACTACACAAAATAGTGAAATTAGGTTGCCCTACACTAATTTCTCAAAATTTGACATTATACAAATATTTTTAGTTATTGTACAAGAATGCACTACTTTGGAATTAGGTCTTGTTGTAATTGGGACTCATGAACCTCTATGTGTACAAATAGAAATATTTTCAGAAGTATTTATTGACTTTGATGGCTTCTAAAGTAACTTTTTTAATGTAAGACAACATATTATTAAGGCAATCTAATTTCACTATTTTGTGTAGGTTCAAGCTTCCTTATAAAATCTTTATAACATACTCTGACTAACAAAATTGAGTACAAAGTTGAAACATTTTCATTCAAACAACCATACCATAAGCATTAATAGACAAAGTCCAAAAGTAGATATATGAAAGTTGTTGTGTGCGGCATATTACAAGTTACCATGAAAGTTTGAAGAAAAAATTAGATGTGATTGAAAGAAAATCAACTTTGAAGTTAGCCATGTCTAGAATTCAATTTTATTTAACACGACTTGGAATTACTTTATCTTTTGCCAATTTTTTCTAGAACTCTGAAAAAACTTTTTGTGCCTTGGTGTGTTGGTATACATTATTTCAAATTTTTGTACACAAAAATTAAAGAAAAGTGACATTTATAGCATTAAAAATATCAACAGTTTGAAAAACATGCAAATGATGTTGGTTCTCACAATATTTGAATTTTTTTGAATTGAGAGTATGAAATAGCATAAGTCATTGTAGAGAGAGTATAGGTTGCAATATGGACCATTGTTACATCTTAGTGCCTTTGCATTTGAAATATTTGTTGAACAGGGCAATGCATTCATTTTATATTTCACACTTGTATAAAGCGTAGTTATGCTCAATTTTTTTGTCCAAAGACTATAGTTCATGACACATATATTTAATCCTAAAAATTAAAAATTATTAGTGTCAATATCATCAACAAAAAATTGAAGCCCTTGACAATTTATATGTTACAAACAAACTTGTAGAAAAAAAATATCATAAATTTAAAATATAAAGATTTGATTGTGGAGGGGAGTACATTTCTAAGGACTTTGATATCTTTTGTTCCCAAAAAGGGATTAAAAAGGAATTTTCAATAGCCTATATGCCAAAATAAAATGGTGTATCTAAAAAAAACTAAAACTTTAGTAGGGGTAGTTTTAGCAATATTGTCACATGCCAAACTACCCAAAGAATTTTAAGGCAAAACAATTATAATTGCAAATTACCTTCAAATAGAAATCCAACAAAAGCTATTTTTTTTAAAAACACCTTTTGCATTATGGTTTAGATGGCAACTAAAATTATTTTATTTTAAATTTTTTGGAAATAAGGCACTAATTTTAGTTCAAAAAAATACACGACAAAAATTGGATTCACATTCTATTGAAGCAATATTTCTTGGCTACAATGAAGAATCCAAAGCTTATTGCCTTATCAATATTTCTAATCAAAAGATTTTTATATGTCGAGATGTTTTATTTAATGAAAATACTCATATTGAAGAAAATATTGATATAAAAGAAGACAAACAAGAATGAACAAATTTTAATCTATTTCAAAATCCTGCTAGCGGTGCTATTCTGTGAGCCTGCGAGCGTGAGCCTGTGAGCAGTGAGCAGGGATTCTGTAAGCGGTGAGCTCCGGACTTAGAAAAAGCAATACATAGCGTAATAATTAGGGGAAAAGAGTGTACTATTCATAAAATTAGGTCGAGATTTTTGATTCCTTATATATTTCACGGTCTATTTATATGGACCTATAACCGTGGGCCTATCACCGTGCAACTGTACTATTTCTATTAGGGCTGTCATTTACATATTTCGTATGTAAGTGGAGGTAGAAATTGTGACACAAAGAGAGGTTTAAATGTGAGAGACGATCATAGATGGAAACAATACACTTTATAGAATATTCCATCAGAGTACAATATTTGGCTACAAAGATATTGATACTTATGCAGCTACATCTGTAACTTCAGAGATAAGTATTACAGACTTAGATCTCATGCACTCAGAGATTCATGGACTTCTAGGTGTATTATCTAGAGACCCTCGTCTGGAACGTTGATGATACCGGCCCTAATGAGGAGGCGCTTCACTTCGTTAAAGCTGAAGCTTGGAGAATGTATGAACTTGTCTTCTACCAGGTTCATCTTGCAGAAGTAACGAAACAAGTAATAAAGATGTTTATAGTTAACATATTGATGGCGTCCACCAATTGCTGAGATAGCCATGTCTACAAAATCAGGGCAAGTGCATTCCGAGTACATGCCAAGTGTGATCCGATAAACATTGTGCCTGGGCTCCGTTCCAGATTGAAGGGATATTACGGCTCCAAGTCCGGGAAAGGGCAGCATAGTGACTCCCAAAATTGTGCCTTTGACATTGCCAGCACTCTCCCATTTATTGCGATGTTCTGTAGTAGGAACATTTGCGATACGTCTAATAGGCTTGCTCCTTCGCATTGTCGGATATGTGTCTGCATGCTCAGGGATAGGCTGATCATAAAGAACCGCCTCAAATACATTAGACATCGTAAATAATCGACGAGGTGACATAGGTGGTCGATCTTGAAGCTGAAATCCTGCTTCTTGCAGCAAAAGTGTCTCTTGGCGCGTCAAACTAGTTCCTGTCAATATAGGCCAGACATCTGGTACTTCAGGCCAATCAATAACCCAAGCACGTTTAGAGCCTCGAACACATCGGTGAATATCATCTGGACAGAACCAAAAATCCGTAAGGATCTCTTTAGTTCCCCCATACTGTTTCTTTCTACCGCGGTATGTTGGAGCAGGAGTCCCTTTGCATCCTTTTGCAATTTTAGCCACGCAGCGGATGTTTGATCCGCGCTGTTGGGCGTGACATTTGCAATTCGACTTGTGAGACAGTCTTGCAATATGCCACTGCAAAACGTCACAATCGCTCTCCAGCGCAGTAGTAACATGAGGTACGTGCTCAGAGTTAACCCCCTTCTCCGCTTCCTTGAAAGGCTCCTTAGGGGTACGTGTGGAGCGAGTCATAACTCGTGGTTGAGAGAAGTTCACCTTGTCCAGACGATGGGAGTCACCGTCCGAACCAATGGGAATGTCAAGCTTGCACTTACTGCTTCCGAACACCTCTTCACCTTCCAAGTGCGGAACACGCGTTGCAACATTAGCTGCTCCGGGAAGGACATTCAATGCCTCCGCGATCTTCTTAGGGTCGCCGCTGCGTCTAGCGCCTCTTAACTTTAGCTCTTCCTTAGATGGACCCGATCTTGATGTTTTACCGTTTAAAAATGCTCGATAATTTGTCATTTGCATGAAGGCTCGAATGCAGTCATCACATGTGGCGGCAAACAAATCATTGCCTCGATTACCCGACTGCTGCAACCACTTATTATGGACAGTCTCGGATAAGTTGCATGATGGCATGTCTGCCATTTGCTCAACAGTCAGTCCCTGCAAAGAAAAAAAATTGTTGTGAGATCTTCACCAAAATACTGATGAAAATACAAAGACAGACGCTAAACATGGACCAGTGAGCGCCACTAACCTGGTCTATCAAAGAGTCTCTGATCCCACCTCTCGGCATCGAGAGGTGCGCCACCCTCTCTGAATTATGCAATTGCTAAGCACAACGCGACAACTCTTGGTCTTTTTAAGCGTAGGACAATTTACCTCTCGGCCCCGAGAGGTGATCCACTGCCTATCTAGCTTGATCAAAACCATTTCGATTGGATACGCTTAGCGCTACATTCGAAGCCTTCTAATATACAGGGTCCCGAACAGCCCCTAGAGGTGCGTCACCCTCACTCAACTGTTATCCGTTAATTTGATTAGGCTTCTCACAACGCTACAATTCTTGATCTCATCTAGCGTGTGTCAAGATATCTCTCCGGGCCGAGAGGTAATTCACCACCTACCCAGCTTGATCAAAAAATTTCTACAGTGTCTGCATAGAACTACAATATATGCTTTTAGGGTTGCACTCGGCAGCAAGAGGTGGGTCGCCCTCGTTTAACTTTGAATAAGAAATTCTGCTACGGTTCGGCTATGCAAAGCCTAACATGATCTCCTGTTCGACACTCTACCATAGTTCTTGATCTCTCGAACAGCCGGTTAAGTTACCTCTTAGCCCCGAGAGGTAATTCACACCATTTCTAGTTTGACCTCACCATGTTTAAATACTAATAAATATATAACATAAAAATACTCACCATTTGCATGAAGCCGCCCCACTGGCGATAGCGGAAGTGCCAGAAGGCGAGCCACAATTCAAGCTCCCGCATAGCATCTTCTGAGGCTGCCCCGGATGATAACCACCAAGACCGAATAGCAAGATACCGTGTCTCAGCGTCATCCATATTCTTTTAGTCCTTGTATTGCTTGCAGAGACAAATATGTTGGTGTTGCATATCAGGTTTAATCAACTTCTGTGTATGCCAATGCAGAGAAGTACTCCAGTGCAAGAGACATGTTCTTTCACGATTCAGCAACTCATCCTTGGTGTCTCCCGTGCCGTATACAATGCGTATGGCATTCTAATTTGCTTGTGCACTATCTGCCATGAATCCCCGGAAGTAAGGATTTTCTACGCCGTTCCGTCTCATGACATCGTTTAGTAACCTCCACATGATGCACTGGACTTCCGTATCTTCATATTGCATGTCACATATTGCGATGGTCATGACCTTCCTACATCCAGTGTCATATACATGGCAGGCCATCGTGGTCCAGTGCTTCACGCGTTTTACGTGGTCAAACATGATCCACGCGTTCTCTAAGTCTCCTCCGGGTTGCATGCGCCTCACTAAGTCCACTCCACTACCAGGTCCATCTACCAACATCTTAAACATGTACACCTTTTCCTTTCCCTGCCTAGGGAATACACTGTCATGAATGTATTCAAACCTAAGATTGCGTTTCATATTCATAATGTTGTCTATGACCCCACCCTTGCCAGCGCTACGAAATGAAGAAATAGAATTACGAATGTTTGGGGAACTGAGTATTTGGAACCGATCCATAACATCTTCCAGAGATTTTCCGTGAAGCATCTCCTTAGGTCCGTCTCCGTTGTGTATGAGATGATTGTCTAAAAACTGCTTACTAGCAGCAAGGGCGATAGCAGAGTTAGTGGCACTAGGGATTTTGGAGACCTCTCCTGCGATGAGCCCTGAGATAGTGTCTAGGGACTCTCTACATGTTCCGAAAGCAACAGGATGCATGTGGTTTTCTAAGTGAATGCAGGCTCTGGTCATGACAGCAGTATCGCTAAAGGTGTAATATATTCTAGCATCACAGCCAGCAACGCAGTGTGGTGATACTTTGCAGATTTTGCAAAGAAGAGTAGAATCCTTTGGAGCGGTTACTCCAACATAGAACGGGGTAGGAGTATAACTACACCACTCTGTCTCATTTCGCTTTGACGAGCGTTTGAAGTAGTCACAATCTGAGTTGTTACAAACCAGATGGCCAGCACAAGAAGATTTCCTAAACTTAAGACCATCTAGGTTGTTGATATTGGATGTCATGGTTCGGCACCAGGCATGGCCATCAAACCGTTTGTCCATGCCATGAAGATTCCTAGCAGCAGATGCAGAAGAGGAAGCACGAAGAGATGGCAACTCAAATATTACGTCCCCGTCGAAATCAGGTGGAAGGTATTGGACTTTCTCATGTACGATTGAATTATAGTCTAGAGCAGCAACTTCGTTTCTTGACCCACGAATCGATGCTAGTTTGCGTAGACAACCGACAATGCTAGCAGAGGCTGTATTGCTTGGGTACGTTGGCGGGCGAGAGTAAGTTGACAGAGCTGGACTATTGGAAGGAGTGCTGTAACGAAGGGTACTAGGTTTTAAGACATCGTCCAGAACCGGTTGAAGACGGGCTACCTGCAAACTGGGTTGGCTAGGGAACTCTCCTTCGGATTCACTAGATATATCAATGATAGGATCTAGAACTTCTTGCTTAACACGGACGGATTGAACAGGAGAATCGGTAATCGTAACTTGATCACGCTCCGGAGAAGTAGTAATACCTCGGCAAGCCAGCGGCATATCAACAGTAGAATAGTCCGACTGACGAGGTAAGATATCATTGGAGGCCCCGACCATGTGAGGAGAAAGACCGTACGCTCTATAACGCCCTGGACGAAGGTGCCAAGCATGACCATCGTCTACTACAATCTTGAGCATATGGACGGACTCCTTCAAGTGACCGGAGTCAGACATGATCTCCTCTTCGACGTATATACTGGATTGAACGAATCCAAATCTAACATGAAGCAGGTGCGAAGACACTACAGCAAACCTTCCTTCTCCAAGTGGTAGGACTAGAGGAATTTCACGCCCATCTGCTCGAATGGACGCCATCGACGTACAAACAGAGGATGCAACTCAAAACAAAGAAACTTTCAGCGACATCAAGGGACAACGCACACGAAAAGAATGAACAAGGACAGAAGACGGTATTATGAGGACATGAGAGTTCCACGTCCACGCAATGGAGAAAGGTACAACCGTACTGGAGTCATTAGTTGTAGAAATGAAGTGTTGTCAGAAGCCCCAAATTCTAAGTATCTCTTAGGGCCGCCCATATCTTTATTCAAGTAGATTGCCCAAAATTTGAATGACTAATCCTACCTAACTAATAAACGAAAACTAATCAATTTGAATGAACATGTTTATCATGAGACAATTGTAGCTTCATAAACATCCCGTTAAGATTTCTGTGAGAATCTATAGTAAGACTCCGCTTCAGCCTAAGGCTAAAGTAAATAGAGCATCACATGCAGAAGTTGAATACTATTACAAGTCATACTATATTCTGATTTCAGTACCTCGCCACTTGAGTATGTAGCATTACTCCAATGCTTGCAGTAACATGCGAGGATTGTTGTGGGACTCCAGAGAGGAAGCGGAAGAGGAAGAAGAGGGGCTAACTTCTATTCTCTTCGCGGAAGGAGTTGCACCAGTCTAGAAAGAGAGCACAGAGTATTACAGTGAACAAGAGTGCAAAATTGCTAGGATGCTCATGCGACCTTCATGAAGGAATTGGTGACCTGAGGGACGTTGGAGACTGGAGCTCTGCAAGACGAGAGGAGGAAGAATCGAAAGTCAGTAGCCTAGGAGCACCGCTGAAATCTCTTGTAAGTAAATTTATTTATTTTTAGGAATGGTGACTGAGAAATTGACCTAGAAGTATACATAGAGGGACATGGTCAATTTTCATGAATACTGCTTTTAACCTTCTTATGCTAAATTCAGTCTTCAGGATGTTCAAAGTATTGCGACATGACTATGGACATACTACCTGGGCAGTCTTCATTCTAGGGCAGTGTTTTATGATTTGAAAGAAAAGAGTTAAGCTCAATGCATGTGAGTGCAATGCATTCGCTATAGGGAATCAGTGATGCGAGAATTATAGAACACCATCAGATGCCCATATTTCAAACTTGATTTGTAGACCCTCGCCGTCACTGGGAACGCCGGAAGGAGTCCGGGAACAGATTCACAGACCCGGACGAGGGGCTGCATCAACCCCAGCATCCTTTCCAAAAACGCACCGCGGAGCCTTGCGAGGTTTAACGTGGCCTCGTATGCACAAAAGTTTGATCGGGACGCTGTAAGGTTGTAGGTCAGGTTTTGGCAAGCATCTCAAATTTATGCGTTTGTGAAGGGAAGCTTAACCCTGTGGTTAGAGTACTTACATTTTTCATTTAGGGTAACCTTCGTGTGCTGGTATGTGCTAGGCCGTCACCGCCATGGCCAAAACAAGAGGGACGAGGAACGCCACACTAAGCGAGGTGGGCATCGACAGTGAACGGAGCGGCAGCGAGGAACGAGGTATGGAGGGCGATGGCGGGGCAGGCGCTACTCAGAACGCAGCAGCCCTGGAAGTCGAGGTAAGCCCTCATCTCATACTCAGATGAGTGATTTACGCCCTCGGGAATACATTTTCTTCCGCACCGACAGGTAGGGGATCTTCCTTGTGCTGTGGTCTGATGCTCTCGGCGCCGCCCGAGGTTTGAAATTTAAATGTCAACTCCCTCCCCCCGAAGCCTTGCTCTCGGCTCCGAGAGGAGGGAGCTCGACCTCGCGACGTGATCAGGCGGAGACCTCATCGCTCGAGGTTTGAAATTTAAATGTCAACTCCCTCCCCCGGAAGCCTTGCTGCCGGCCTCGAGAGGAGGGAGCTCGACCTCGCGACGTGATCAGGCGGAGTCCTCATCGCCCAAGGTTTGAAATTTAAATGTCAACCCCCACCTCCCGAAGCCTTGCTGCCAGCCCCAAGAGGAGGGAGCTCGACCTCGCGACGTGATCAGGCAGAGACCTCATCGCCCGAGGTTTGAAATTTAAATGTCAACCCCCACCCCCCGAAGCCTTGCTGCCGGCCCCAAGAGGAGGGAGCTCGACGTCGCGACGTGATCAGGCGGAGCCTTCATCCCCCGAGGTTTGAAATTTAAATGTCAACTCCCTCCCCCCGAAGCCTTGCTGCCGGCCCCGAGAGGAGGGAGCTCGACCTCGCGACGTGATCAGGCAGAGACCTCATCGCCCGAGGTTTGAAATTTAAATGTCAACCCCCACCCTCCGAAGCCTTGCTGCCGGCCCCAAGAGGAGGGAGCTCGACGTTGCAACGTGATTAGGCGGAGCCCTCATCCCCCGAGGTTTGAAATTTAAATGTCAACTCCCTCCCCCCGAAGCCTTGCTCTCGGCCCTGAGAGGAGGGAGCTCGACGTCGCGACGTGATCAGGCGGATTCATCACCGCCTGAGGTTTGAAATTTAAATGTCAACTCCCTCCCCCCGAAGCCTTGCTCTTGGCCCCGAGAGGAGGGAGCTCGACGTTGCGACGTGATCAGGCGGATTCATCACCGCCCGAGGTTTGAAATTTAAATGTCAACTCCCTCCCCCCGAAGCCTTGCTGCCGGCCCCGAGAGGAGGGAGCTCGACGGCGCGACGTGATCAGGCGGATTCATCACCGCCCGAGGTTTGAAATTTAAATGTCAACTCCCTCCCCTCGAATCCTTGCTCTCGGCCCCGAGAGGAGGGAGCTCGACGGCGCGACGTGATCAGGCGGATTCATCACCGCCCGAGGTTTGAAATTTAAATGTCAACTCCCTCCCCCCGAAGCCTTGCTCTCGGCCCCGAGAGGAGGGAGCCGGTGCTTGTGCTGTGATAGGCCGAAGCAGGAGCCGGCTGAGGTTGCCTAGTTTAAATGTGAACTCCCTCCCCCCGGAGTCCTTCTCTCGACCCTGGGAGGAAGGAGCTAAACCTTGTGCTGTGATCGGCCGGAGCAAGAGCCGGCTTCAGAAAAACATTGAATGTCAACTCCCTCCCCCAGGAGCCCTACTCTCGGCCCCAAGAGGAGGGAGCTGGTCCTTGTGCTGTGATCTGCCGGAGCCTGAGCGGCTGAGGTTTCATAATTTAAATGTGAACTCACCCCACCTACCCCCAAAGCCCTGCTCTCGGCCCTGAGGGGAGGGAGCTCGTCCGAGTGCTGTGATCTAGACCTCCTTCCGAACTGTAGGTAGAGAAACAAAGAATCCACACTAATAGTTCTAGAACAATTGTTCTTAGTTATCGGTTAAGTTATTGTGCCTTAACTTTTTCCTTGATTTTATTCCATCTCAATGATGCTTCAACGCTAGATTTGTTTTGATTTGTTGTGCAGGTTCTGCCGTTAGCCCTTCCTGCTTCAGCGGTTGACATGCAGTCTCCGGTAGTTGACTCTGAGCCTTCCGGTCAACCGGACATTGTAACGGTTGAGGAAATTGAAGATGACTGCTCAGAGGAAGATAGTGATGAACCTTTGGAGGGCATCACCTCTGAAGATGCCCTTCGTAGAGCCCAGAAAGTTAATTCTGTGGCTACGATTTCTAGTCTACGAATGAAGCCGCATTTGGTTTCTCGTCTTCGGATACCGTTATGCCGCCTAGCTGCAATGCCTATGGTCAGACCTGCATTGCAATCGGACTTGACAAGGCTAGCAGGAAAATTCGTATTTGGGTATAGGGATGGGTCTGCCGTCTTCTATGTTTCTCTTACTAATGAACAGGGTGATGAAGAGCACATCACAGACAAAGAGAAGGAGGCATGGGGACCCCTCTGGAATGAGGAGAATGACATTTTTAACCAAGTTTTGAGTGCTACCCCTCAGTTGCAAAAATTCCAGAACTCTAAGTTCTTTGTATGTGATGGGAACCATCGCCTTCTTGCATGGTCATCCTATATTTCCAATTTTCATACGCATGATCGGGATTGGCATGTTTCCGTCGACTCAATTTTGTTGGAGACCAAAGGGAAGGTAGCACAGCTCATGCATGTCATGCATGACATCAACAAGTACGTGTGCTCTTCTCGTAATTTATTTAGTACTTCTCCTGTCATACCGGTCAAACTCATTTACTCTAACAATTTTTATTTTTTTTTGTAACAGGCATATTGAGAATTCATTCATCAAGACAAGCTTGGTGCATACCCTGTACAGAGTCAGAAAATACGGGGTCATGACCTTGGATAAGTTCTCCGATCATCTTAGTACCTCTGAGATGAAGCAATGCACTCAGAATCTGAGGAAGTCCTGGTATAGCATGTCAACGGAAGTCTTCACGGCCTTCATTTATCGTGTGAGATTTCTCTCCATCTTAGGGAGCATCTCGGTTTCTTTATTGTTTTGAGTTTATTAATTGACTTCTCTCACATAATTGTCTCTTGCAGTACGAGATTGCTGCGGCAGCAGATACCGCCGTAAGGTTGTATAAGGAAGATACACCCGTGGAGGACCAAACAGAAGATGGAGTACTGGCCGCCATGAGACTGGACACCAAGGAGAAGACAACGCTCTTGACTAAAAAGCTTGGAAAGCTCACTGCTGTGGCAAACCCTAGTCTTGGTCGAGAGTGGCTTGATGAGGTAACTCCTTGTGATCATTGAGTTTCTAATTCCCAGTGTTGTCTAATATCGTGATTGTTCTAATATCTGAGTTTCTGATGTGAAGATTGAGCACCACTGGTGTTCAAATACTATTCCGGAGATGACTCTCGACAAGTTGCAGATGATTGCTACATGCAATGTGGGGCCGGAACATAAAGTGAAATGGTTGCGATGGTGGAACTCGTCTGTGCAGACGAGGGAGGCACGTCGGTTTCCTCCTAAGCCGGTGGGAGACTCTGATTTGAAGACCTTCTTAGTCAAAGCCTGTTGGTATGCAGGGGTGAGGGACTCAATATGCTTTTTCACCAAACTGCCGTAATAATTTGACACTTGTATTCAATATTTTGATTATTCGATTAGTCCAAAATTGGATGTGTTTGCTTAGTGCTTATTACTTTTCGTTCATTAATGTGCAGATTGAGGATGTAGCAACAAAAATGTTTGACACTATCGTGAAGAAGGATAACCTGGTTTTGGCCATGGACTCGCCAAAGGAGCCAGATGTTTTATCAGAATTCATTGAAGGCTGGAGGATCCGCCTTTGGGATCATGCTTTTCTTGCGCACTTCCGGGGCCACGATGTGTTCAGAAAGTCAGATTCGTTTTTGAAGCACAAGGGCTCGGACCTCGTCGTTAAGCGAGTCATTTTCAGGTAACATTTGATTTGATTTTATGATAGTTTATCTCTTTTTAGTATTATTTTGTTTCCATATTGATTTGATGTCATTTCTCTGAGACCAATTTACGTTGTACAGGTATTTCAAATACGAGCTGCTTCCCAAAGCAGCAATTGCTAAGCGGGACCTACCTCCTTTTCTCGGTACTTGGGTAGACGTGTCCACGGAGCAGTGCATGTTCTCCCCTTCGCAGTTGAGGTTGTGGACAAGTCCACACTTGAAGTCTGGAGCTTGGTACCTTGACTGCCCTCCAGAGTTTACCCCTCTACCCGAAGATCATTTGAAGCGCTCTATTGATTCCCAAGAACTTGTTCCTGAGTATGATGAGTTCGGTGGTTTGGATGAGGATTCCCGTGCAAAGGCTGTGAAGAGGAGGGAGGAGGTAGATAAAAAGATTGCCATTAGAAATTCTGAGGCCGTGGAGAGGGCGCTTCAGAGAGTCACAAAGAAGACTGCCAAAACTGCTGAGAAAGAGAAAGTGACACCTAAAGAGAAGAGCTCAGGGAAGACTTCGAAGCAACCGGTTGCTGGCTCATTTGTAGTTGATCAAGGATCTCAACTGCAGACATCTGCTTCAAGAGGCACGAAGCGTGGGTCAGAGCGATTGGCACTCACGGAAGATGGTTTAGTACGTGGTCCCACTATCATTGATTTAGTCAATGACAATGACATCTCCATTGACGAGTTATTTGCAACTCTTCTTTGGCGGTTGTCCTTGCTGATCCTCTGCCTCCGCTGTACCATGACATTTTGAAATTCATGGAGAAGGTGCGGTCCTTTCCCTCAGTGGTGAAATCTCTTTCACTTTCAAATTTTTTTCCTTCTCTAAATTATTCTGATCTTCTTCTCTGCTGCAGCACAAGGCGGATAAGGATCGATTCTTCAAGGGAATTCGGAGTGCAACGCCACGCGTAGACCTCATTATTGCGGACATGCCCGAAGACCTACCTGTACCTGATGTGTCCAAACCTCCCTCTGCCATTCCGAAGCGGAATCACCGCTCCGACACATGGCTTCAGTCCCTATTTGAATTTGCAGATGGACATTTACACGATCACGGGGCCCTAATCATGATTTATCCTTGCAGGGCCTAGGTCCAGGCTGACATCCGTAGCTATGCAGATCCTTATGCCTTTAAATTACGGAAGGAATGGTGGGGAGTGAACAGCTTGCACTTAACATCTCCTTTGGATCGGGCATTGACGGTAAGTTCAGTTGTTATGACGAGTTCTCATTTTTACTGAAAACCATTTGCATTTTCTAAAGACCTATACTATCCTTGACCTCTTGTTGTCTTGTGTCTTGCAGATGCTACGTTTTGGAATTCAGTTGTGGGTGAGGAACTTGCCAGGGGTTGGACCTTCGAAATTCACATTCCAACCCTGTCCGAAGCTGCTCGCACTTGGGGTGGACGTTGCGCGTGATGACATTATACAAAACTTCACCACTTCGGAGACGATGGCTATGGACAATGGCACTCCCTGGAGAGGGGCACGCGAGAAGGACCCACGGTTTATGCAGCTGTTTATTGAAGCGTCATCCCTCCCGGGCAATGTGGTTGTGGATTGTACGGCTTCAACTGGTACATGGCAAAACTTACCTTTCACATTCCAATGAAGTGACTTAATATTTCAATTTCGTAAACCCGTTTCGTTAGTACTTAATTTTCAACTCAATGTGCATGCTTCAGGGGCCGCCATCCATGCCTGTAGGCTTCTAGACAGGCACATCATCGCTTTGGAAGAAGATAAGGCCATCTTTGATGCGCTGTTGGCGCCTCTCATTCGTCCAGTTCAGGTTGTTCCTGTAACACCTGCAGTTGTGACATTGCCCTCAGACGACCCAGATGCAGAGGAGGTAGTGGTTGCACACGTCGTCAAGAAATCTCGATTCAGTAAGTAAGTCTTTCATAAATTTGTTTCTTTTCTTCACTATCAAGCATTAGCCTACCTTAAGACATTTCTAACTCTACAATTTTTTTGTGCAGCATGATATGTACCGACGTTGTACATCGGCCATTCTACACCTTGCCAGATTTTTTTCCTAGCCCGACTAAACCCTACATACTACCCCCCTATGCCGAGGCATTAGCTCTTGATTATGCGTCAGAACGCCTTATCCCTACGCAAGATAAGGCTGATACTTTAGACCCTAAGGTGTTGCAGTTTTTAGATGTGGAAGCTGTAGAAGGACATGAAGAAACATCAAGCACTGAGAGTAGTGTTAACTCTCAGTTAGTGTCTTCTTCATCTATGTGATCCATTTTTGAGACAATTTATTCTTTTTGGATCTAATTCTCCATCTTCTCCATAGCATTTCTCCAGGCTCGCATTTAATAATGACAATATAGCCACAATTAGCTCAATATCCTAAACTCCATAACTCTATTGTGAAGTACTTGTAGTGGTTCATAATGTATTATCTATGCTATACTCTCCACTCCTCCCTGCATTGCTTTTGATAGGTGACACTTGATTTTATAGGGACTATTTTGAAAAGAGAGAGTTTATTTGCACTTAATGTTTGGAGGATTGATCAATCATGACTACCTTTGAAGGACCTCTCGGGGCCGAGAGGAGGATCCAGTACTTGCATCTTAATCTCCATCCCTACTCCTAAATCCGCTATTTTTCTAACTATTCCAGAACAATGCAAGTCTCCTAGCCATTAATTTGCCCACAAGCTGAATTATAATATACGAGCTGAATTTTGAACTTCCCAAACCCTTACCCAATTAAATGCAGCTCCATTAATCTACTTTTTACTCTTTTTCTTAAACCCATAACTATTGGAATCTTTACCATCTCTTCATATAAGCCTCTTTTTGTAGAATGAGTACAGTACCTGATGATCTATGTGAATTGTATACCACACATCATTGTGGTAGATATTTGCCCCTAATCATGAAGTTCTATACTTCAGCAAATTTTGAAGTCTACAAATTACTTCAGTTCATATGATCTACAGCCATTTTTTATGTACATGCGAGATTTAGGCCATGGTCAAATCCTAAAATCCCGTAAACCCACTTTAGAATTCAATTCATTGCAACTCCGTAAACACTAACATTAAAAAGCACCCAAATTTGTTCAGCATTTAATAAATTCAAATATAATGAAATTCGATAATATTTTGCCATAGAATGTTCTCCAAGGATTAAAATCATTTTGGGTAGACAGAATCTTATCATTATTTCAGAGTTTCTACCATACTGCTGTATATTTCCATAACCACGGTCATAGGTCCCACCCTAGATTTCAGCCTACAAAAATGTACGCTCACAGGCTCACAGGCTCACGCTCGCAGGCTCACAGAATAGCAACCTTGAAAATCCTGCTAGTTCTAATAATATACCATTACCTCTACACAAACAATCAAATGTACAACTAAATCAACAAAAAAAACACCTAGCCAAATTTGTATAATAAATACTCAAAGTCAGTATTATCTACTTTCTTATGATGATTTATAACTTTTTTATAACTTTCATTGGAAAGTAATAGACAATATTATTTTACTTCATGACGAGCCATAAAGCACCTCCAATGTTAACATCCAAAATTCTCATAAAAGCTTTTCTCAACCTTCAAGAGAAATTCAACCACCTAAATGGTTGATTGAATCAATTCAAGGTAGGCCTCCACCTAAAAAGCCTTGTCCTTACCATCACAGAAACATCAAGCTAATGTTGCATTTATTTCATTGCAAGCTCCAAATACACTACAAGAAGCTTTAGAAAGAAACTATGCTAGAGAATGGCAAGCTGCCATTAATGCAAAATTCAATTCAATATTAAAGAATAAAACTTGGAAATTAGTTCTACTTCCTCCCAAAAGAATACCAATTAGTTGTAAATTTAAAAAAGTAAAAATTCAAAATCCTATGCAAATCCTATGCAACATAGATAAATATAAGGCTAGACTAGTGGCCATGGATTTCACTCAAATAAAAGGGATAGACTATACAAGAATATTTTCTCAAGTTGTCAAACTTAATTTTGTTAAACTATTATTAGCAATAGTTATGCAATATAACTTAAAAATCCTTCAATTAGATACAAAAACAATCTTTTTATATGGCAATTTAAATGAAGAAATTTACATGAGTCTACATGAAGGATTAGAAGCTTGTTTAAAATTATTTACAACAAAATTTCAATTGGACCCTAAATCAATTTGCTTACTTCTTAAATCTTTATATGGTTTTAAACAATCCTCTTGACAATGGTACCAAATGAAAGCATTGATCAATACTTACTTCTACATGGATTTATCATATTAATCTCTAATGCAAACATGTATATACAAAAAGACAATACTAATGTTTTTTCAATATTAATCATTGATGTATGTAGATGATTGTATTTTGGTAAGTAAAAAAACTTTTTTTATTGAACACCTCAAATATACTCTTCAAAAGGAATTTGATATGTCAAATGATGGTGAAATCCATTAAATATTGTAAAATACCATAATCATGAAACCAACAAGTAGGATCGCTAATAATACACAACAAAATTATTTAATTTCTAAACTTCAAGAATATAATATTTTAAATTGTAATCCATTAAGTACTCCTATGTTATCCAATATATAGTTAAGCAAAGATGAATGTCTTGTAACTCAAGATGAACAAAACCTCATCCAATCATATCTATATTCAAATATTGTTGGTAGTTTTATGTATGCCATCATCAATTATAGACCAAGCTCTGTTTATGTAGCTTAGCACAATATCTTTCCAACCATGGTAATAGTCACATTCAAGCTTTAAAATACAAAAGAATACTAAAAAAATATTAAAGGAATACTAAAGGAATACAAAAGAATATTAAAGGAATATTAAAGGATATATTTTCATCTAACATTAAACATAAAAAATAAGAGAATGGAGAAATCTTATATGGCTTCTTTAACATCGATTGCCCTGGTGACAAAGACAATTGTCGTTCAACCTCTGGATATTGGATTTTTTTAGCTTGTGGTGTTATTTCTTGGGGTAGTAAAATTATTTGCTCACTCATCAATAGAATCATAATATGGCATTATTAAAAGAAACAACTAAAGCTGTTTGGTTACAACATTTATTAAGTGAATTAGATTCTCTACAATCAAATCCTACCAAAATTTATTTCAATAGCCAAAGTGCTATTGCTCTAAGCAAAAATCTTAAATATCATTCTTGAAATAAACATGTGGACATCCAAGATCATTTTACAAGAAAAAAATTCTTACCAAAGAAATTTAATTTTGCTATATTCCAACTTCCGACATGACAGTTGATATCTTAACTATATCTTTGCTTCAAGCAAAATACAATCAATGCATGACCAAGTTAGGAATGTGGTTTGGTACCCCAACCTCCTAAACAAGACAACCCTAAAATTCAAGCTTTAGTAACTTACATATCATCTTTTCAATATCAAACACACACCTCTCACTTATGTGGGAGCCCATTTGACTAATATGGGAGGCAAACTTCCCAATGTATCCATTATTGTCCTCCACCATTTGATAAATTTCTTGTACCATTCTTAAATTCTTTTGCCAGAGCCATGCATTCCTCTCCTCACCTTGATTCCTCTCGGGAGTGGGAGAAATATTAGACAACAAATTTTTCAATTATACAAGACTCATCAATTTGATAATTCTTCAAAGAATAAATCTCAATCAGATATTGATCATCAAAAACAAATTATGAGACACAATAGACTTTATAAAAGAGACATTCAATAATCAATACCAAGCAAATAAATGACCATTCAAAATGAATAAGAAGATTTTACCTCAAAAAAGAGGATATGAGAGAAGGAATAATGTTGACTCAATCTAATTTTATTCACAAATCTTATAAGCAAGTCAATAGTTACCAACAACGTCGACAAACATCAAACTTCATGACACTCCAAATTGAAGCCGCCATCTGCAACAAATAATCATTGCAATGAAATATTAAACACTTCATCAAAATCAAAAGCAACTCATCTTATCTACAATATTAAACAAGAACTTGAGCGAGCTAGCTACCTATGAGTTACAAGTTCTCACAACATACCTAAACCTCAAAGAGCAATATGATGTTCAAAATGTAGGTAGAATTCAATACAACAATTCAAACAACGGTCCATTGCCTCCAAGAATAAGCGCACACAAATGCACATAAGTGTTGCACACTAGTGCTACAAACAATAGTAAAGAACAAGAACTCTAAAATCTAAAGCTTTGTGAAAACCTAAAAGTGGATGAATATTGAACAATGTTGAAAAAAATGGATGAAAAAAAATTGAATGAATTCAACTAGACCAATGGAAGTGTTGGATACTTATATTGTATCAATATAGTACATTATTAGTATTATATAGTATTATGTAGATAGACAATGACTTTTAGGTAAAAGATGTCTCTGATTGTAAGTAATCTCTAAAATTTAAATTGTATAACTTAGAGACACTTTGATAGCAATAGTAATAAATGATATTAAAATCTCTACACATTCATCTAAAACTAGTAATTTAGGGACAATTCCTTCAATATTCTTATTCTACTTTAAAACCAAATAGATTAGCTAGTACAAGCACCTATTTCCAACCTTGCACTCTGAGCCAGGTGTTTTTATTTTATTTTTTAAGAAGTGCCAAAGTAGCAATATAAAATGTTATAGTGGTGCTCCAAATTTCAACATTCATCCACATATTGGATAGAAAATATCACATTTGCACATATCACATGTCTATAATTTGGTTTTCATCCACGATTTGGAGATTTCATGTAAGATTTTTTTATTCGAAGTTATTTTTGCAATTTCATCCAATTTTTGGGGCATTTTTAGCCAAATTATTTTTTTCCTGGTGCAATTTGGCACCAAAAATCCAAAAAATAAAAGCCCTACTCTAAACCAATCTAAAAATATGCAAATCCAATGGTACCAAATACATATATGCAAGTAACAAATGGTTTGGATAAGTCATACAATTGAACTTCAAAAATCCATAATATATTCATATATACTTAAAATATTATTGTTTATAATTTTTGTATTATAAATTAAACTCTAATATATAATAGTTTTGATTCTATCTATGGACACAATACATATTATGGAGATTTCTGTAATTTTTTTAATTTTCAAAGTGAAACTTAAAGATATCTTAAATTTAAATTGTCATACAAGATAAACAATCCTATTAAATGTTCTACAATTTGCAATTTGTCCTACTTCAGGTGGAGGAAAAAAATCAATATGTTTTTTCATACATAAACAAGTAGGAGGGAAAAAATACCAATTGAAAAAATATTTTTCCAAAATATAATGAAGTTTTTATAAATTTTTGGAGTGATCAACTCTTAAAACCTATAAATGCCACTAGATCACTCTAAAATTGACAAGTACACCTGTAATGATCATCTTATGCACCTAAAATGAAGTTGTCTTTTACACGTGTAGAAGATATATGTGTACTTGGAAGGTGTGGATGGGTGTACAAGGATTGCCTTCAAATTCCAAGGCATATTTACCGCCCAAACTCAAGGGGGGTAGTGTATAAAGAAACTAAAGAGATAGGTGCAAACACCAAGTATTTTTAGGGGGATATTTATTTATTTATTTATTTATTTTTAAAACACGCTATCATTATATAATTTCCTACTTTGGATTATTAGAGAAGGGGCTTGCAAAACTTATAATTCTAAATTGATATGAATAAATGATATAGTAATTTAGATTAAAAAAAGAATTCTACTACAATTTTTGTTCTACATTAAATTTCTTTCAAACTTTCTTTTCTTTCCCCCACTAATGACTATTTACAACTAGAACTTAACATAAAAGTGTAGTTAATATTACTATTATATCTTCCATAAAAATTGTCAATGACACTCATTTACTAGGTAGGTATCATATTTTTGAATGCTATAAATTGAACTTTAAGCTTAGGTCATTTTACATTATTAATATGAATGATATAGAGATCACCTTTTGATATCAACTTTACTTTAACCTACATTGTTTGATTCAATGTACATGTCTTCACAGTATGCACAATAATATGTAAGAAATATTTTTGTACAATAATGGTAGTATGAAATGGTAGTATACAATGGTAGTATGAAATAGAATGTCCTCATTGTGTTCACAAACACAATGAGTGAAAAAAATGTGCATATCATGTCTAGTTATGAAGATATGAAAAAAACTGAGCTTGTATACCTAAACTCAAACATGCAGTATTGTAACTGATGGGTAAACTAGAAAACAATCGCAATCTTTCACATGAAAGGGAAATGCAAGGAGAAATGCATTTCTGTGATTCAAACAGTCCCCTACAATTCTGCACTTGCATTATACACTTGGATCAACGCCATCTTTCTTACAACCCTAAATCGACACATTCAATTTTCAAACACAAAACAATAGCCCTAAACCAAAGACAGTGGAAAAGACAGATTGGGCAATTCCCAAACCCCAGAGCGGACTTTGAACCCTAAACAACTGGAACAACAAACAGAGGGCCCGGAACAAGAACCGCCAGTTTCCAAATTTAATGATAGCCACCTAAAGTCAACCAACGTCTATTGTAGAAATTAGTAAAGTCTATAAAATTATTGAACACTTTGAATATGTTACTCACAAAGCAGCAGCATTTAATCCTTTTAGCAAAAAAAAAGAATAAAAAAGGAGATATCTAATTTTTTTCTAATTGAACCTATTTCTCTATACCCTATAGTAGTTTGAAGACATGCCATGGCATTTTTGTACCCTATAGTATATAAAGAAAAATTGTAATTTTTATCTCAAATGTTTTTTAGACACTCTATCATTTGTTTGCATGTAATTTTTTACTACTACCGCTCACTGCCTCCCCCCCCCCAAGCGCCCAAAATATGAGCACTTTTGGACTATGCACCTATGCAATGTGCATGATCAAAATGGATTACATCCAAAGGAAGATCATATTTTGGTCACTAAGTTGCTTCAAAGTGTCACTCACACATATCACACACACAACAATGCACATCGACTTATTTCTTCAATATTGGCACATGTGGACTTTTTGTATAGCCATGATGGGGTCTTGACTAGAGTGTTTCAATTAGTCAATTGTTACAAATAGGGTCAATTACCTTAGATGCATCTTAGAGTCATTTTTGAAACTAAGCCTTGAAGCCATTCACCAAAATCTTTATTATTTTACAATCATATTGTGCCATGTATAAAATTAAGAAAATCATGTAAATGGCTTAAGGTCATATTGATAACACTTCAAAAGACTCCTATACAACAAAATAAAAGACAAAAACATCTTTGGGATCATTATACTTTTTGTTGGACTTCATGAGTAGCTATTGTGCATTTTCCATATTCAACACATTGATATAATGAACATGTTGTCATATTCAACTTGTTTTTCATGCACCTATTATAGATATTTTTTCTATCTTGATTATTGGTTGTTGTTTCACTAAGCTAATTTCAAACTCAAAGTGCATTTAGAATGAGTAATACAATAATCAAAAATCAAAAATATATTTCCTTCACTTTATAAGTGAAAACATCATTCTCCACCAATGCAACAAAACTTTATCATTTCAAAAGAGGCTTTAGTGTGTAGACATTAATTATGCACTTTTCATCCAATGTATTTCAGTGTCCAAAATTTTAATGTATGTAACCTACACAAATCATGCCTAAAGAATGAAAACTAAAATATCCTATTAAATTTATAGATGTAATGGAGTATTTATAAATGAAGAAATGGAAACAAATTTATTTTTAATTTAATTATATTAGTTAGCTTGAAGATAATAACAAACATCCTACCTTTTTCATTACATTCTCATTAAAAAATCTAGTACACAATGATATTAACTTTCATTTCAATAAATATTATTTTAGTCTTTGATAATTTAGAAATTTATGCAACATATAAATAATAATAATCATAATAATAATCATAATTTCTATGATACCATCACTACAAGAGAAAGGGGGTATTTTAAGTGTGTTTTTAAGTATAGTCCTAGAGATAAGATATTAAGTAATGACCTTTATGGAGATTTTCAGTAAAAATTTACTAGAAACATATGTATTTCTAGTAAATTTTTACTGAAAATCTCCATAAGGGTCATTACTTAATATCTTATCTCTAGGACTATACTTAAAAACACACTTAAAACACCCCTTTCTCTTGTAGTGCATACAAGGCGCATGGAAGTTTCAAAAGATGTGACCGACATACTGTCCTCTCAAAAGAGACATTCACTCCCACTACCCCTACGACTCTCATAAAAGAAACCTCAACACCCTAAGTTGTCAATCTCATTTAAAAAAATTAAACTTCTATCGGGGTTGTTGAAATTATGTCACCTCTTTGTTGTTGATGATCTTTACGATGAGAGACAAACACAAAGATCTATACTCACTTTAGGAAAAGCACCTAATTCAACCAATTTTGCAAAAGACTTTCTCCTCTTCTCTCCTATGACATTGCTTTCTCCCGTGCGCGTCCTTGACTTCACCAGGTACATTTCTCCTTTATGCTTTTGCTCACATCCATCTTCTTGCTTCCACTTGATATTCCTATCGTGCAAATATGTTTTTTCTACTCAAATCATTATATTAATTGCACATGCAAGTTGATAAACTTTTGCTTCACACTCGTCGACATTGGTGATGGTTTTTTCTTTGTGTAACGTTGTATATATGGGATTTTTTCCATCTCTTCTCATTTTTTAGAAGATTTCGAGTGACATTGCTGGATTTTAATGGTAAGCTAGTCTAGAGAGATGGATGATGCAAGTTGTATTGCTCAAATGTATTATTTTAAAAAGCGGAAATGGTAGGTTAAAAGAGACAATGAGAGTAGGAAAAGCACGAAGCCATCACTACAAGAGAAAGGGGTGTTTTAAGTGTGTTTTTAAGTATAGACCTAGAGATAAGATATTAAGTAATGACCTTTGTAGAGATTTTCAGTAAAAATTTACTAGAAATACATGTATTTCTAGTAAATTTTTACTGAAAATCTCTACAAAGGTCATTACTTAATATCTTATCTCTAGGTCTATACTTAAAAACACACTTAAAACACCCCTTTCTCTTGTAGTGCATTGTGGCAACCTTTGTGCTAAATCTCACATCGATACATTATTGCCTAGCAACTTGCTATTTGAATTGTCTATTGTTTATGTTCATGCAATCTATATCAAAATTTTCTTTCCTAACGTGACATGGGCTTTTTGGGTCATGATGTCTAAATTTTTAGACAGCTTGTCTGTTGATCTTGACAACCAGTCTGTTGACTAAATGTCATGTTTGTCAATTTGAATGGATAGACAATCTAAATTTTTTAGAAAGAGAGAGACATGATTCTAACGGACACAAAGTTTGAATCATGAAGTTTTGATGGATATTTTGATGTCCAGACGTAACATGATGCTAAAAAACTTGCGATTGTTGTCATACTAATACTTGGAACATCAAAAGCCATTTCTAAAGAGACAACAAAGACATTGATGCAAACATTTTTAAGTTTTATGGAACACAAGTGCTCAACTCGAATGAATATTTAATCATGGAATGACTAAGGGAAGTGTTGCTAACTCTTTGTGAAGGAAATATTGAGTGATTATATAGAGATGATTGGAGGTTGAAAAAGATGGTAGCATAAGAGATTGACGAGGATCTACCCTATGTCCACCAGCCCTTATTTTTTATTTTTCAGTAAAAAGCCAAACTGGCTACATTTATCTCTCCTTCCGTTGTCCACATGGTGAGGGATAAATTTTTGTTAGTGATTTCTACTAGCAAAGGTCTTTCCTTTGGCTAATCTATTTGGCACAAATTGCTTAGAAGTGGTGGAAAATTCCTACACTTGATGGAATTATTTTGAAGCACAAAAGACCAAATTGCTTGGAAGTGCTAGTACACTCTAGTACTTGGAAGAATTTTTATTAGGAAAATTAGGCAAATTTCATAACCATCTCATGCATTTAGTACTTAAAGAGATGTACATCATACTAGATACCGCATTTAATGCAACAACTTGAGATGACTCACATTCAATTTTGCAACCACATGTTGCACACCTATGGAGTAGGATTTTCTATCCTAACGTGATGTTGGCTTTTCTATTGAGATGACCGTCAAGGCGTGTTATAATTATATTTGCTACAAAAAAAAGAATTTTTTTGGTATTAAATGGATAGCCATCCAAATTTATTTATTAGTTTGTGATATTGACGGACGTTGAGGTTGAATCTTGACATTTTGACAAACATCATGATGTCTCAATGTGATATAATGCTGAAAATCTTTATCAAATTGCAATTGATTGTCAAAAAATTTATTTTAGATTATTCAAATTTAGTTTCAAGAGCCACTTAGCTTAACCTAATTAGTTAACAATGTAGTTAGGAAACTATAGCATCACCCTCTATTGCGAGGTCCACAACACCAAATCATTATCCTTCAAGGTGTAGCCTTGTGCAAAGGAAAAATGGCATTGCATCATAGCAGCCAAGATCGCCCATTTCACAAGAAGAAAAGTTTAAAGCTATAGCAAAGAATGTTGTAAGGCAACTCTCCCAATTGGAATTTCTAGAAATCTTAATAGCCTTTTGGTTCATAAATGTGTTGTTATACTTGCCTCTACATTCAATATGGTGACATTATGAAGAAAAACAGCTTACCTCAAGCAACTCATGGTCATCACAAGGTTTATTATTAAATTTAATCTCATGGTACATCACAAAGTCTAGATATGGGAGATTAAGAATAAACTATTTGCCATAATTGCGCTTCATAGAGATGCAAGGAATAGATTTCATTTCATTTCATTAGACACAACAGAGTTAGTGTGACAGGTACTATCCCTATCACCTTGCCAACTTAATTAAATCTAGTACGATATTCTTTTAGAGATGGATCCCCAGCTTTCAACCTATGCCACCTACTTGACCTAGCTCTTCCTTGTTGGATACATTTGAAAAATTTATTGCTAGAGTTCCACCAACTAGCAACCAAAACTATAGCCAATACAATGGGGATGGTGATTAAGAAAGACTGCAATGTGTTACCTAACGGTGACCTACATTTTTGTGAAGCAATGATCATTCTAATGGCTACACAATCAAACTATCAATGGCCAAAGTGACAAGCTAGTTCTCAAAAGTCATTGTCAAATACAAAGTTAGTGATCTTCAATGTTGTCGATGATATGGAGCTTTACAAGTAGCGGAGGCGTGCCCCCCCAAAAGCATCCTCTCTCTTCCACTCTCCTTGCCTCGATAAAGAACTGTAAAGAATTTTGATCAGTGCTACTAAATTTCATGCTGGTTCTAAATATCCAATCCCTTAGACATGATACATTCTCTACCACTGTCCATCTAATTATATGATAATGAAGGATTTGCATTGGTTGAGAGTCATGCTTGCAAGCCTTGCTTGAAGACACCAATCCTGAGGAGACAAAGATCTTCATAGCCCAACTGAAAAGCCAAGTCCTCTGAATCCCTTGGGCCAATAGTCATGGAGTCTTCATAGGTCTCTGGTCCACCAATAGAGCCTCAACCTCCCTTCTTGTCATTTGGTTCTTAGACACCTTTATTTTCACATATATTTCCACAACAACTCTTCCAAATAGAGTCTCATCCCTCACATTTCCTCCTACCGACACATTCAAAGATGTAGAGTCTTTCCATGACACCCCTCTATTTTCCTTGGACAATTCCTTTTGCCTCTCGGATATGACAAAAAATCATGAACCACACAAAGATGTAGACATACAAGTGATACAACTCAAATCTGAAATTGAGCAATACATGGCCCTCATAGCAAAAGAACAAGATTCATTTCAACCAATCCTTAGAGTTGAGGAAACCGGTAGTACAACACAACCATTCAATTACCATCAACAATCCAATAGCCACCGCATTAGCAATCGTTCAACCACATTGGAGCTCCTACACCACACATCATAACACAAGATCAATCCAAGTCCAAGATCTTCCACATGCAATCCAAAAAGTAGGCCCACATAGTGTAGTGCAAATCCAAATGGCAATTCTTATGGAACCTACTAACATCACACTAGAATTGTTGGGCATCAAAAGTACATGTGACAACTAGCTCAACTGATATACTACATGTAAAGATGTTAATTCTCAATAATTAAAAGCCAAGCCCTCTTTCCAAAAAGAATAAGCCTTTGAAGATGCCTAAAGTGTCCAATTCTTTCCATCAAGATGAACTCCAAAGCTCCAAATCTTCAACGTAGGCCCTTCTTCTAATGCCTTGAGCTATTATTTTTAAAACATATTTGCAAGTTGACCCCTTCCAAGCTCATGATTCAATACATGTTGTCGCATTGTATTTACATATACTATGTAAAAACAATTAATTGTTGTCAAACTAGAGGATTTTTTGGAGAGTCTAAAGATCCACATAGAGAAGATTCTACTTTTTTTTACCTCTATTAGACAACCATTAGGCATTAGTTCTTTTATTTCTTTAGTTAAAAGCATTTTAAATTTTATTTGTAGACTGAAGTTTTTAAATGGGAAGGTGAAGTTTATTTTACCTTTTCTTTTGAATTTTAAAAAGGATTTGAAGGCCACGTAGTTGCCATGTAGGAGGTAAGGATAGAGTTATGGAGAGAAAATGATGGCCAATGGATGAATTGTGGTCCATGTGGCATTTTAGTGGCCAAAATCCATTTGCTTAGGTGGAAGGGATGGAGGATGAGGTGGAAGATAAGGTGAAGGGTCTTCTTCTTCATATTCATAATTTACTTAAGGAGAACCGAGACTTTGGAGAGACATAAAAGATTGTATAGGAGAGATTTTATAAAAAAAAATTGTAAGTTTGTTTATTTTTTTTTGAAGATTCTATAAACTTATCACTCGCTCAATTTGGAGTTTATACTCAATGTGGAAGTTATACTTGATGCAGTGAAAGAGCGATAATTGTCATGGAGTGATAGGCCAGAATTTTCGAGGGCTTATAACTTTTGAGTGAGGAGTTTTTTGTCTTTGAGATTTTATGAGAGTATGTGTTTACATGTTAGATTTTTTTAAAGATTTTATTCTCTTAGTTTAGAATTAGGATGCAAAAATTATAGGCTTAGAGGCAAAGTAGTGAGAGGTTGCCTTTGATTTGAAGAAAGAGAACTTTGACCGGTTGTTAAAGTTGAATAATACCTTATTTTGTGTTGAAATTTAGAATTTGTGTAGATTTGTATGTTAGCTTTCTATAAAGATATCACACAATCAGTTTGAAATTTGTATGTGAGAGTTATGGGCTTGGAAGAAGAGTAGTGATGAGCTGCCTTTGAATTGGAGAGAGTGAACTTTGACCAATTATAAAAGTCGGACATTTTGATATTTTGAGTTGAATTTTTTAGGGTTTGTAGATATTGTTGTTAGCTTTTCAAAAATATGTTTTATTCTTAATTTAGAGTCTTGAAGCGGCTATGGCACTCATATTAGTGTCAAGACCTTCCTAGAAGGAAACTTATATAGTTTATGAGTAACATCAACTACTTTATACAACATGTGATATTTTATTGGGACTTTATGGAGGTTTTATGGAGGTTCTATGAGCATGTACATATATTTTACTAAATCACAAGGTCCTTTATTTTTCGACCAAGTCTAGTTGCAACCAGAAGCCTGGCGCTTTCTCAAGGCAAGGCCTCTCTACTTGACAACGTCACCCTACAATTTCCTACATATCAATCGAGCAAAAGCTAGAGACAACAAACGGGCCTACCAATCTATCCACATACTCACTACTAATCAGCCACGTTGTCGCATTGTACATTCGTACACTATGTAAAAATATATATTTGTTGTCAATCTAGAAGGGTTTGGAGAGAGTCTAAAAATCTAAATGGAATAGATTCTACCTTTTTTACCTCTATTGGCAATTATTTAGCATTAGTTCTTTTATTTCTATACTTAAAGGCATTTTAAACTTTGTTGGTATATTTGAAGTTGTTAAATGGAAAGGTGAAGTTTATTTTACCTTTCTTTTAAGTTTTAAAAGATTTGAAAGTCATGTAGGAGATAAAGATAGAGTTATGGAAAAAATGATGGCTAATGGGTGAATTGTGATCCATGTGGCATTTTAGAGGCCAAAATCCACTTGCTTAGGTAGATATGATGGAGGACGAGGTGGAAGATAAGGTGGGTGGTCTTCTTCTTTCTCCTCATATTTAGTTTGGAGAACCGTGTCTTTGGAGAGTCATAGCAGATTGTAAAGGAAATGTTTTGCAATGAAATTATGTGAGGTTGTTCATCTTATTTGGAGGATTCCGAAAACCTATTGTTCACTCAATTTGGAGTTTTTATGTGAAAGTTATGCTTGATGGAGTGAGAAAGGGATAATTGTCATGGAGTGAGAGGGCATAATTTTTGAGGGCTCATAACTATTTGGTGAGGAGGTTTCTACCTTTTAAAGAGCTATTATTTTCTTAGTTTAGAGTTAGGATGCAAAAATTATGAGCTTAGAGATGAAGTAGTGAGGGTCTGCCTTTTATTTGAATTGGAGAGAGTGAACTTTGACTGGCTATAAAAGTTGGACATTATTTTAATTTTGAGTCAAATTTGAAGTGCTTGTAGATATTTTTTTCATCTTTTCAAAAGAATATCATATGCCTATTTTGGAAAGGCTATAGTACTCATTTTTGTATTGGCTACTTCTTCAAAGGGAGTCTATGCAGTTTATATACTTCTTCTATTTTTCTACAAACATGTGAGATATTTTGGGACTATATAGTATCTTATGGGGGCTATATGGACATATGATATTATGTTGGTCTACATAACATTGTATGGAATTTTTTCATTATATTTATGAGTTGTATGATTACGGGATCCTTTATTTTTCGAGCCACGTCTAGTTGCAGCTAGAAGCCCTACGTTTTTCCAAGGCAAGGCCTCTCTATTCAACAACGTCCAAACTTTGATACCACGGTTGTTAGTATATGAGCCTAGAATCTTGTAGGTACCTATATTATAGGCACCTTTTATAATTATAGGATATTTATATTATAAGTATCTATATTATAGGATGTTTATATTATAGATGCTTAATTATATTATAGGTGTCTATGTTATAGGTATCTATGTTATAATCACTTTCTATGGTTATAGGGTGCTTATATTATAAGTATGTATATTATATAGACACCTTCAATAGTTGTAGAGTACCTACTTACACCTAGGCTCAAGGTTTGCAAGCTCGCATTTATAGACTCACATGCTAGCGTTGTTGGCTTTGGCCCCATTACATCACAAAACTCTCCATTACGAACTAGAAACAACAACACTCTTTTAGCTGTCAAATTGACTTGTTATGTTTGTGGTGCAAAGGCAAATACTAGATCCTCACCATCCTCCCGTAGCACAAGTATCTAAACCCACTTCAAAAGATTTTGACTGCTAGGGCTATCTTTTTAACCTTTTTCCAAATTAGCATTGCGGTTATTGCTTCAACATCCTCACAATTCCATTCCACTAATGATACTATGACTCACTCACCATTCAATGACTCAACGATAAAGCCTTCATATCATTGATCCGAAACTATTTCCAATCCATTCCTCATCTTGACATTTTTATGTTTTAGGAACATAAGCTAAGCAACAAAAATGTTGCAAGCCTAGGCAAATGACTTTTAGGCTCAAGCAACCTCTTGGTTTGTAGTATCTATTATAGAACATAATAACAGAACTTTTGGAACTAAACGAGGGGTATCAACACAATGGTATCCCCAAAACTTGCTAGCCTAGTGACCAGAACAAGAGCCTTAACCCCTAAAGGACCAAACACCGTTTTTTGAAAACATAGCAATTTTGGGCAACTCACTACAAACGGAATTTTTATTTTTTTTCTTTGAAATTTTCACACAAGATGTGCCCAAGGAGTAGCTTTTAGGCCCAACAATTTTCATAACTTTTAACTATGTAATTAAAAAGTTATTGCATGATATGTCATTTTCATTGTTCGGCGGGCAGCCCGGGTAGCTCAAAAAACTTCTTCAAAAATCACTTTTAAAAATTAAAAAAAAACTGAAATTGATTCTTTAGATTTATATATATGCAGATAGCTTTTAATCATTCCATTTTGATTAATGAGTCAAAAGTTATGAGGATTCTTAGTTTGAGGGTAGTTATGGAATCTCTACTCTAAAATAAACTTTGAAGTCCTTTATTTAACTCAATTTCCAGTATTTTTGAAAAAAAATAAAAACATTGGGTGTAGATTGTTTATTACAACATTACAACCGTTAGGATTGACATTTTTCAATTCCATATCTAAATTCTTAACAATTTAGTGTTTTGAATCATTCTCTACCTCTTTCTACATACTATTTTTTTCCTATATGTTTTACAATTCCAAATGATCTGAAAATTTTCAAGTACGTATCCAACTTGCTTTGAAGAATGAATCCAAAGAGTAACCACCATTTTGGACATTTTTTCATACAAATGTGACCTTATGAAGTGCAGCTGCCCGGATTTCCGCAGAGACAAAAAATGAATTTTTGTCAATTCAAACGCTATTATCTTGCAATCCACAAGGTGGAAATTTCTGAAATTTTTTCCACAACTTCTTGAACTAGGGTGTATTACAAGATCCTACGGTTACATTTTTCCAAAAGTTCTTTTTTTTTCAAAATTTGATACTTGTATTAGAAATGGCAGTTTTGGAACAATTTGGGTGAAAACATAGTCTCTGACCTTTAGGGATTAATGAAAAATAGAATGCATTATTGGATCATCTTACAAGGGATCTTGAGAGGTGACGTAGGTATAGTTAATATTTATGCGCTAAATGATTTTCATTCCCATTGTCAGCTACGAGATACCATAATCCGAAAACTAGCCACCGCATGCAGATAGATCTTGGCAGGGGATTTCAAAGTGATGGAAAACTAATGAGACAAAATTAATCCATGCGGTAGGTTAATATCCATGGCAGAATTCCATAATCTCTAACCTAAATCAACATCTCAATGTGGAAAAAAATCCTTGTTCCATAGGTAGCCTCCCATATTTGTAGGACAATTTATATAATCATGGCCATATAATCATGGCCCAGATAGATAGATATATTTATTCAAACAAGACATTTTCATTTGTAGTGACAATGACAATACCAATGAATGTGTTTCTAGATTATTCAAACAAATGGGTGTCTTTGCAAGTAAGCCGCTCAACAAATATTTTAAAGACATCTTCTAAATTTAGACATTGGACAATCATTACATGTTTTTCAGCCCCTGTGGAGGGCTGCAAGTTCCCTAGGGTTCCCAAACTTTGAAACTGTCTAGAACTGACTGCGCCACAGTAGTTGCGTGACATGGTAGAGAGACTGCCACGTCATACCAAAAAATCCAAATAAATAAATAAAAAATTCATCTTGTTTTTCCATTTTATTTTTTTATTTTTTTATTTTTTAAATAAAATTCTTACAGCAGCCGTTCTTTTCCTGCCATGGGAACAGCGCCGGGAATAGGCCCGAAACGGCCCTCCAGACCCCCAAAAATCATCTAATGCACGTTGGCATGTTGATCCTTAATACACGTGACTAATTCATTAATAAATTCAATTATAAAGTCTTCAAGAAAGGCACATTTCTCATTGCTATCCACTCAAATGAGACAACTACAATATAATAAAATGCCACAATAAATAGTCCAAATTTCCAATATTTTGTGAATGTGGGCACATATAATTTAGAGCAAATGTATTTAATAATTGAAATAATTCACTGTAGCTCTTCAATTTTTAAACTCTTTTCGTTTAAAATTCCATTCACTTCATACTTCTTATATTAGAGATTACAGTTTGTACTTCAAAAGATTGCAAAACAATGTATAGTTTATTTTTTACATAATGAAAATGGTTTACCACAGTTTCAATTTCTGAATATTGATATGATTTCATAGTTATTAAGATAGTAAGAACCAAAAATTATGGTAAGGTGGGTAACTACCCCAAACTGACACTTTTTGCTATTGAACCTACTTAGTATTCTAATACGGAACTTCTAACAAGCCATACTCTCTAAAATAATATTGATTGCCGGTCTCGACTCAAGCTTTATACAAATGTCATGAATGCAAATGATCCTCCCTTAATGTAATAACCTATTCAAAGTAAATTGTCACACCAATTCCAATCATACTACATATTAGAAGTTCTATTATATTCAACTGGTCAAATTTTCATATTTTCTTGTTGGCAAGTGAAAGGAGGCATTACAAAAATTTCAGCCCTTGGGAGTGCCGGGAGTTCTGTAGGACTGTGGTGCAATTAGGGAAAAAAAATGATTTTTTTATTTTTTATTATTTTTATTTTTATAAATTTTTGGGGGAGAATCTGACGTGGCACTATTAGTGCCACGTCAGAATGGAGATTTTTTAAATATTTTAAATATTTTTTTATTTTTCTGTAACTGCACCGCAGGGGGTGCCGAAAAAACTTTCTAAACATCATTGTCGAGGGCTGAAATTTTTTGTAATGGTTTCAACTAGGGCTTTTTTTGGCTTAAAAATTCTGATTGCATCAAGACAATAATTTGACTAAAAAATGGCCCTAAACGATAAAGTTTTTTGCAAAAAAACTTCAAATTAACCCCTAAAGGATCAAGACCTCTTTTTTGCCAAAAAAACACTCAAAACTGCCATTTCTATAGCAAAGAGTAAATAAATTTGAAAATTGTTTTTTTTTGCACATCTAACTATAGGTCTTACATCTTACTAGTATGAAAATGTGTGGAAAAAATTTCAGGAATTTTGACAATATAGATTGCAAAATATCTACATTTGAACTTTAAAGTGAAAAACAACAAGTTTTTCAGCACACATTGTGGAATTAGATTATTTGACTTTCAACCTTCTTAACTTAAATTTTTTGCACTACAAAGTTTTAAGCTTAAAATCATAATGGTAGAGGATTGAGTTGAAAATCTAGGAAACTTTTTTTTTTTTAAACTTAAATTTTATACTTAAAAAATTCTTAAGTAGAAGTAGGTACAAGATAGAAGGAAAATCTAAATCATTAATACTTCTAAAATGAAATTAAAATGCACTAATTCCAATGGTAAAACTAAATTATGTGGAATTTTCTTTTTGAAAATTTGTAAAAATTGCACTAAAAAATATATCCTACAAGTTATTTTTTCAAGAAGATGTTCTAATTGCCTGAAAAACAAGTTTGTGTATAATTTTTTCATAACAAATCCAAATGGAATGAATCAAAGCTTTCTATGTAGACAAAAACATAATCTATGAGATAAATTTATTAAAATGATATTCAAATTTATGATTTTTTTTTGTTGATCCCTTTCCCCCCTTTTCCCCCTTTCCATTGTTTTGAGCATAACTTTTGTTCCTGAGTATCGAATGAAAAGAAATAAAAAATAAAAAAATCCTATGAAGCTAATCAGTTTTTTTATCTTCAAAAAAGTTTGAAAAAATCAGGACAAAAAATGAAACTAGAGGTACCTGCATAAAATCCCACTTGTCCCTCGAAGGAAAAAACGGTCCTTTAGGGATTAAAAAAAAATATGCAGATTGTGGATGAAAACAAAAGTATGGACATATGATATGCACTAATGATATATTTTCTATCCAATATGTAGATGAATGTTGAAATTTGGACCATCACTATAATATTTTACATCATCACTTTGGCACTTCATAAAAAAAGGAATAAAAAGCCTTGGTACCAACACTCTAAAGAACTTGATATTTATGCAAAAGTTATGCAAGGTCTGAGTATATTTCGTGAGATGTCCTAAAACGATTTCTTCAATATAGGTACATATTGATTTAGAGATAGTGATGACGGCGGTGTTTAGGCAGGGTGCGAGTTTGGATATGCCCACCTGCAGTAGCACCCGAAATCGCCACCGAATTTGAATTCAGTGTTTCCATTTCGACTCAGATGGCGACTGTCGCCGCGTGCTATACCTGTTATTAAAACTGTGACGTTCCATTGATTCAGAAATTATAATGCTGTCACACTGCAACAGTGCTCATTGCAATTGTATCTAATTTTGAGCTGCTTCGAGCAGTCAGATACAATCAATGTACTGCATACTAATAATTCGCACTCTTTACTGTACTCAAGATCATTATCTCCGCAGCCATCAAGTGGGAAAATTGAGCGTAAAGAAAGACGGGGGAATTTTTTTGAAGTACTTTCAAGACAAACTTTCCAATTGTCAGAAGTTTCTGTTCCACGTAGGAAAGGAGGCTTTAGCCCCGACATCTATCTCCACAGAATATTAGCATGTCTGAGCTTTTCCACTTCAATATGCAGACTCTGTTGATTCTGTACGAGGGAAGCTGCTTAAGTTTTTTCAACATCGGCAGAGATGGAAGAACTCAATTGCAAAACAACCTAAAAATGTAGGAGACACTAAGTACTACAGAGTACGTTTCATGAACCGACACACATGACTCCAAGAGCCCTGCAGGTATGCAGGGTAACAATATTTGCAGCCTGAAAAAAGTGGCTCACGCGCACGAGACAAAAAATTCACATCCGGTACTTAGTGGAAATACCTTACGCAGGTCAAATAAATGGTTCTCCATAATAAATGGTAAGAGGCAGAATTATCTGCAATTGCCAGCTCTTAACCTTTAGCATAACAGACCAGTTCACTACCCCTGGCT
The DNA here is from genome assembly GCA_951230915.1 of Antitrichia curtipendula. NCBI lineage: Eukaryota > Viridiplantae > Streptophyta > Bryopsida > Hypnales > Leucodontaceae > Antitrichia > Antitrichia curtipendula. Next base: position 22,967,369 of record OX579640.1, on the reverse strand, counting down.
CACCTACATTTTTCTCCCAAAACATCCCACCTGCATTGGTGAATAATGTCATGCACGTCCTTCCTCTGTATTACTTTATTCTTTTCATTAGCTGCTGCTACAACTGAAAAAACAGCTGCTCACACACCTTTCAATCGGAAATGAACTACTCAAAAGCTATTACTGTTCCTTCGGGAAGGAGGAACGAGAACTCCGACTAGATGACTACAATGTGATATCACTCCAGTCAGCTGATCGACGCCATAGCTCACAAGTCGCCTATCCAAGTATGAGTCCTCAAATCAGCGTATACAAAACCTGAACACAGCCACAGCAATTCACTCAGAACACGTTCAATGCACGCGCCGAGATGTCACACTACTTAGCAACCAAGAGATATTGCATGGATGCAAACTAAGAGTTCTCCAATTTTTTAGTGGTGAGTGCAGGGAGCTGAAAACAACAATCTTGTGAACTGAACGACACATCCAGCGCGCAACACACCAACATGAGAGAAAATACAGTACAAACACTGCCTGAGCTGAACAGGACTACCATTGATAATAAAAATCCCATTTTGAAGCAATGGTGCAATATTCTGAAAGACAGTCCTCCCTCATGCAATGCTGGAGCTACATATCCAACTCCCAGTGAAGGCTGCTTCGACTGTCACCATATTCAAATTCCACAATGCAATCCTCGAAAACAATTCACCCAGAAGCAAAAAAAGAAATGCCCAAAGCTCAAGTACCTTGCCATGTCTAGTAACCACCGGCAGGTGGAGAGGGAGACACCGGTGACGGACTGTAGGTCGGCGACGGAGGGCTCTCATACACCGGAGAAGGGCTGTACGTCGGCGATGGAGGACTCTCATACACAGGCGATGGGCTGTACGTCGGAGAACTCGGGGAAGGGCTGTATGTCGGCGACGGAGGACTCTCATACACGGGCGATGGGCTGTACGTCGGAGAACTCGGGGAAGGGCTGTATGTCGGAGAAGAAGGGGAAGGGCTGTAAGTCGGAGAAGAAGGGGAAGGGCTGTAAACAGGGGAAGGGCTGTAAGGGGAAGGCGTGTACGTCGGAGAAGGAGGACTCTGGTACACTGGAGAAGGGGTGTCAACCACAGGAGACGGGGAAGAGTAAGGCGGGGACTCGTAAACTGGGGAAGGAGAAGCGTAAGGCGGACTGTCGTAGACTGGAGCAGGGGTGCCGTAAGCGGGAGTGTCGTCGGCTGGCGCCGGAGGAGGCGAGCAACTGGGGAGAAGAGACTTCAGGTTCTTCTCGGAGCCCAAAGGTCGGGCAGACACCATGGCCACCAACATCGCCAACACCAGCACCACTTGCACAGTCTTCATCTTCACAGAACTTCGCAATGCTAGCTTCGATCGAAGCAGAGCAAAGAGAGAGAAATGCGCAGTAGAGGCTGCTGGAGTGAGCGAGCCGGCTGATGTAGAAGTGGAATGCCTGGTCTGGGCTCATATAGCAGTTTGTCAGCGTGGGCCAGGGTGCAGGAAAATGGGAGTAATTTGCATTCATCAGCCATGCGTCCCCACTTCGGGCTCCTTAATTCGGGCTGCAGGGACCGCTGGGCCGCTGGCACTTAAACTGGGCAGGTGCCCCATCAATGTCGCCTTGGTCGTTTCTGCGGGAGTTTAGTTCACCTTACTGCTACTGAAAGAGGAAATTGTGTCAGGGAGGTAATGAGATGCAGTTATGAGAAGTTGAGAACCGCCTATGTATTTCGTGGGAGTTGGATGAGTACTGATGACTCCTGAGTCAGTGTGTAACTTACTCGATATATCTAATCTGTGCATCGTTCTAGCTAGCTTGTTGCTGTGATATTCAATTCTTACTTTGGTTACGAAGTTCATCGTCTGTAATTTCAAGTCAGGGAATTGAAGGGGGTCGAGTCCTTGCGCTGGATGAAACCTTCCAGCTGTGGGGAACCTCCCATGTATTTCCTGGTAAGGTAGTTGATTGGCTGATAGTGTACTCGATCGATCTCCGCGAAGTTAGCTGGATGTTCTTGTTGCTATGATATTCTTACTTTGGTATCATATGTAGTTTCTAGCCTTAACTGAAGTTGGTAGACTCCTTGTGTTGGCTGAAACATTCCAGCTAAGGTAGTATCCCAGCGCAAGAGCTTGCTTGAGCAGAGTGGGCTAACGTACACGTACTCGATCCCTAGTTGAACTCGACTGGTAAGGTAATGGAACGATATTGATCTGACTGCCGTGTAATTCAGTGTGCTTCCCACAAGTTTCATAAACCAGGTTGACGCGTAAACAATAATGCAAATCCAGCCGAGTACGTTTGTTTCAAGTGAGGCCTTTAAATTCACTAACACGTACTGCATGTTGCACATATAGTCGCACGGCACCTCACTTAATTAATTAGATGCGAGCGTCAGTTTGGGGCTCAGTGAGACACATGGAGCTTCTTCAACTTCCTGGCTGGGGAGTGGGGACTCCTAGCATAGCTAGCTGGGAGCTCGCTGCAAGCACAACTGAAGCCTACAGTCAGATATATTACAAGGAGCTCAGAACTCGATTGATTAATTTTCCGTCTATCGCTCGCTCGATCCAATGAATGACGATTGCGTTCGAAAACTGATACCGTAAATGATTTTATTTATGTAAATATTTTTTTTTTAAGTGCCTTGAAGGTGGCCAGCTGGAACTTTGGCAATATTGACTCGGAAACGCGACAGACAGAAGCTCTCTCTCAAGTATCTCGATTGAATCAATGTCGACACATCCGGAACTGATCAAAATCGGCTTCGTCAAAGACCATCATAACCTGTAGCAGATCGAACTGACACAGAATGATTCATTTTTTTTTTATTTTTTTTTTTGAGACAAATTATTCTTTTTTCTTTTTTTTCTTTTTTTTTTCTTTTTTGAGACAAATGATTAATTTTTAATTTTTTTTTTTAATTCATTTTTTTTTTTGAGACAAATGATTCATTTTGAAACCATAAGCGGCACAAAGTTACCTTTCTCAGTTAAGTTAAGTTAGCGCTTGGTGGGTTACCCCAATCACTAACTTAAGTTACGCATGTGATCAATCCAGACCTGGCCTGCGTTCAAACTAACTTATATCCATTAAGCTTACTGAGCTTGTCTACACCAAAGATGATATTTAGTGTTGAGTGACATTTAGTGTTTTTACCCCCCTACTAGCTACAACACTAAATCTGAACTTGTCCACAATTAGTGTTAGACTTGAATGTGCCGGCTGCAAACTTCAGAGCCTTGTAACTTTTGCAAAAATTCTTCAAGTAAGGAAAATGAGATGTTTTTCGGCATCTAAAAAAATTGGAGATGCCGAAAAACATCTCATTTTCCTGATTTGAAGAATTTTTGCAAAAGTTACAAGGCTCTGAAGTTTGCAGCCGCCTAGTCCTAATCGGTCCGATTCTGTCCGTGAACAGTGATATTCCGTCTGATATGACAACTCTAGTTCACATTTAGTGTTTGAATTGACATTTAATGTTACTTACTTTCATAGGGTAATTGGCTTTTAGTGTATGCCTTCGTATTTAGTGTACAAGACACTAAATATCATCTTTAGTGTAGTTGACAGTTAATCGCTTAAGGATGTTGTTGTTTTCTATAAGCTCTCCCTTGTTGTATACAAAAGGGGAAATTGAGTAGCACATGAACTCCATTCAAGTTGTAAATTTCAAACCAAGTCACAGATATACTATTGGTCGAATGAGAATTTTTGGGGAATTTTTGAGTGTTCAAAGAGGATCAAATAAATTCAATATACGGACAACATACCGAACCTCTTTTGGAGGGCAACATCCTTAAGGGGTTAAACATTCAATCACCTCTGCCATAACATTGCTCTGCGACCATCTTGGTGGACAAGCTTAAAGCTAATTACTAAGTAATCATGGTCTTAATGCACTACTTTGCCATTTTGCCTATTAGTACCAGAGATACTAAGGGCCTATTTACACCCAAATTTATTGGGTTGGAGCCCAAAGAAATGTAGTGTTTTGATTGGAAGATAACTATGGACCTAAAGCAAAGACCCGATCAAAAACACTACATTTCTTTGGGCTCTAACCCAAAAAAAATTGGGTGTAAATAGGCCCTAATTTATCAGGGGCACCTATTTGAATCCCTAAAGTCTTAAGAGTTCCTTACTCCCTTTGGAGGATTCTTGGAGGTTCAGGCATGTACCTATGATATCAATTTTTTGACAAAACTTCTTAAAAAAAAAATTCAAGTTAGATAGAAAAAATGATTAGCTTTGGGGGAATATAATCTTCATTTTAATTGGTGCCTTAGAGCAAAATTTATGCACAATAAGCCCTAAAGAAGTGACGGTGAGCAACAACAATCCCCCCAAAATAGATTTATTTTTTATTTTTTATAGATTATTTTTTGTCTTTGTGAAAAGACTTTATTCATTCCATGTGGATAAGTAATTTGAAAGTTATGAAGCTTCTTGTTTTGCAGGCAATCTTAAACAATTATTTGAAAAAATAGTGTGTTGGATCCATTTGAGAACTCAATTTATCAATTTCTCAAAAAAAAAGGTGCATACAGTTTAGTTTTCTTTCTAGGCCAATCACAACATATTGATTAATGTGTTTCAGTTCCATCTTATAGCTATCAACAATTTAGTTTCTCTTTCTATCTTGAACCTACTTTGGCACAACAATTTCTTAAAGAATGAAAATTATAGAAGGGGATCATTTTTTTTCCAAACTCTCAATTCAATTCTTCATCATAAAAAAAAATTAATTCACAATTTGTAGTACAAAAATTTAAAGTTAAGAAGATTCAAAGCCTAATAATCTAGTTAAGCTAGGACCAAACAAAATTTGTTTTCTTCACTTTAAATGCATATATCTTGTCATTGACATGGTTAGAGTTTTTGAAAGTTCTTCTAGACATTCTCATACTAGTTTAGTGCAAGATCATGTCATTGATAAGAAAAAATTAATAGATGTTTAAAATTTTTGTTATTTGCATTGAAAATGGTAGTTTTGAATGGTTTCCGGCAAAAAATGACTTTGGGACTTTAGGGATTAATTTAGTTCTAATTGGAGTATTTTTTGGGTGGACGCTTTCTTAAATTTTCTAATCTATAAGAAGGAAAACTTTATTATTATTATGTAGGTTGTATGATCATAGAAGGAAAGAAGATGTTGAGAAGAATCAAATGGTATAATTTTTATATCAATCATAATTATTCTAGGCACTCAAAAGTCTTAGTAAAAAATTATTAAAAAAAAAATTAGATAGGAAAAAACAATCAAACTTCCATTATTATTATTGTTATATTTTTTAATTTTTTAATTTTCTTCTAAAAGATCCTTCTAGTAATGTCAAACTTCATTATTGCATTCACCTCGTTCAACTATTTGTGCTTTAGGATTTGTGTATTAGCATTCATAATTGTTCACCACTAAATACTTTTCTAAAGCATTTAATCAATTGACGTTTAAGTTGCCTATGTATTGCAAGAATTTTTTTTGTTGATTATCATCACAAAGCTGAAATTGGACCATAAAAGTATCATGGAAACAAGCATGGACATTGCAAACTTTGATCATTTTTACAAAACTTTCCATGCATCAAAACTGCCTAAAGTTCTATTATCAAAAAGAAGTTGGTAAAATTAAATTTTAATAATTAGATTTTACTTTCAAGATTTTTATGTTTCTCTTGTAACATAAAATAGAACACATAATACTAGAATTGGTCTTTTCTAAATAAGGTATTGGAATTCATCAGAAATATCAATCGTATCTCTTATTATAATTTTTTTATTATGATGTTATCGTAAGTTATCAAATTTGAAGTATGTTCCTTATTTTTTTCTTCTTAAATTGTTGACCCTTGCATAATATACAGGAGTTCATTTTTGTAGAAATGTAATTGACCATGGGAAACTTGTGCATAACTAAAACATTACATCAAGCCCCTCAAGTTGACTTTTCAAAGTAGGGTGACTTAAAGAAATGAGTCAATGTATGTGCTTGCCAACTTCAAGGAGGCACAAATGGAGGAAAAAAAGTCAATTCAATGATAAAAAAAAATTATGCATGATGCTAGTGAACAATATATTCTTACCACTAACTTTAGCAATTTTTTTATAGGCAATGGAAAAAAAACTTGTATTATTCTGGTGTCAAATGTTGCACTCTAAAACCAGTATTAGAAATAAATTTTAGGATTATTGCTTGTTACACTTCAAATTCATATTGTAGGTGTCCGTTACATTCATTTACCTAACATAATTTATATTTTTGTAATTTCCAAAACTAATTTAATATTTGTTTCTCAATTTTTTAATTTATCACACTTAAGATTTTGGAGTTTGCACCACTATTAAGTATCCAAATCAATGAATCTCACTAGGAGTTTTAGAGGGCACATTTGTCCATTAGAATTGCACATACACAAAAAGAGATTAGGATGTTTGCAAGAAAGAGTGTTTTTTTTTTTATAGCATTTTGAAAAAAACAAGGATCTTGATGGCGAGTACTATGTAACTATGAGTACTTTTTAGCATAACAATCTCAACCCCAAAGAAAAAAAATCTATGGCTAAAGATATTGTTGCATAATATGGACTACTTGAGAGTATTGATACAATATTATGTGAGGGGGAAAACAAATTCACAAAAAATAGATACAATTAGGTATAAATGAATAATAAATATAAAATCATGAAAAATAAAATAAAAATTAGACATATGTGAGGATTTTATAGTGATCAGATTTCACCAAAAGAATGATCTTAAAACCATCTTCAATGTTCGGAAGTACAAGCACCATGGAGCCCTATTTGCACAAATGTGGAAGACGTAAAACAAAATATTTTAAATGTCCTCCGGTAGGAACATGCTTGCCTCTTGTAGGAATAAGCCACGTAAATTTCAGCTTTAAATCATTAATTTTTGGATACTCAATAGTACCAAAAAATCCTAAACCTGAAAGTGTGACAAATTTTGGATACTCCCTCTTACTACCTCCTAAACCTCAAATTGTAACAAATTAGCATAATTAACTTTAAATATAAAATGTTTTTAAATTTAAATAAGGGATACAACTACAATGAAAAACATACATCTCCAATAAATAAAATTCAAGTTTATCAAGTTCATTCTTCAAAAGTTATAGCAGCTTACAAATTTGTCAAAGAAAACAAAGACCAGTCTTTCTTGCATTTATCCATAACTAAAAATAACAAATATCTTATCCTCTACAAGGATGCAAACATTTATTTGTTGTGCATGCAGTTGTGGACATTAAAAAAACACTTGTTTTCCATTTATTTCTTGAAATTTATTCTTCAAGAATCCCTGTAAATGGATTAATTTTAATTTTAGTTTTTTTAAATTTCCAATTTTATGATAAATGAAATATCAAACAATGTGTTTATTTTCTTTTGATTCGCACTTTTCTAATTCTCCAACCTGTTGAATTTTTTTGAGCTTCATATTATTAAAATATAAAATCCACATGGATCTAATATTAAATTTAAAAAAATTTAATTGATTTTCTAAGCTTAATTTATTGCATAAAGTATCACTTGTACTAGACCAAAATGCAATAAATAGTATAGACCGTGTTTTATGCAATTATCCTTACAATAACATTTAGATTTTGAATTACAATTCCACGCACGAGTGAAGCCTTGTACACTCATATCTTGAGACATGATTCAAATGAGTGAAATGACCAAGCAAAATTGTATTTTTGGGTGAATTTTGTTGTAAGTTCCCTTTTGTAAAGTCTCTAGGTTTTTCACAAAGTTCAATGAATAGAATGAGGAATTGAAAAACATTGTAGTAGCTTAGAATTGCCCAAATAAGGTCATCCAAAGATTCTTACTACTTCAGATAATCAATATGCAATGTTTTTGGTCATTGTTGGAAGGTTTAAAACAAATTTTGAAAGTAGATAGGAAAGTAGGTTTTCGTGATAACACATTTGTGAAATGCTTTGAAGATGTAGGATTGAGGGCTTATGAGAAGGTGCAAAGCCTTGTTTATCATAGAAAATGTACAATGGAAACAATGTTTCACAAAAAATCCAAATATTTGATTTGAAGTAGTGGATTGGAAGAGGGTAGAATCTAATGACAAGATAAAGTTGGATCATTTCAATGCTAATGGAAGGACAAAAAGAATTTCCAAGGTTGTGTCATGAAGCAAACAATGAAGTTTGGTATTCCCTCCATCCCAAAATGATTGTCCACAATTATGTTGATATTTTTTTGAGCCAGTTTCATTGACAATATTTTGAAAAATGTAATTAAGAAAGGTTCCAAATTTTATATCACTAGAATCAATGAAGAACATTGCATGTATTCAATGGAACCTAAATAAAATTACCCACAAGGAAATATTTTTTTGACCTACTTTAGACAACCTTAAAAAAAATGACATTCATAGTGGACAATCATTTTGGGACGGAAGGAGTAAGAGGTTATGGTTTGTAATGCTATCGAGTTGAATGACAACAAGAGTTCTAGGTGATTTACTGAAGGTGGAATTGTGGAAAGACGTAAATGCTAAGAACAATATTGCACTCTTCCAAGGAAATTTGGATTTGAATGTTGAGAGATAATGGTACTTCAATCTTGATGAACTCATTTTTTTCAAAATGGTAATTCTTAGGCTGTATTGCTATACATGAAGCAAAAATTGTTCAAAAATATTTTTGTGAGCAATCTCATATTCACCATTATAGAATGCCCAACCCAATCTCTAGACCTCAATTCCATCAAACATGTTTAGATAGTTCTCGAAAATTCCTATCAAACTCTTCCTAATCATCTTCTTCAATTAGGAGAGCATGTAGAAGAGAGCTTCCGTACCAGCACTGCAAATCAATCAAAGGGATTACATGCTTAGCCTATAAAATTGGATTTCAACAATTTTGGACGTTCATAACAAGTAGACAAACTTTTGACTACACTAGAATTGGTAAATAGTGTTGGCAACTCTAATTGTCCCACCTAACACTAATTGTGATTTGCAAGGTTAGTGTTAGATCATTATTTACCCATTCTAACACTATTTAAGCTCTATAGTAAAATTTGGTCATTTCCAAGGAAAGATCAGAGTTTGACGGTGGGAGTTAAGAGCTTCCCCACTGCAACTCTCGAAACAAGCTCAAAATGGCGAATGGTTAGGCGGAGCTTAGGGAAGGGCCCCATGGCAGGCAAAAACAGATTGGGCTCACCACATTTTAATGAATACATGGCCAAATGGTGGAGCTTTATTGCGGCTAACCATATGATCAAATTGTGCTTTTCACCCCATTCCCGAGGTAAAGACCCGCAGCTAACCTCCAATTAGTCACTCCTAGCTTGCTAATCCTAGGACCCAAGTATTACAAGTTGTAAAAAAATGAAATAATGCCAATGTTATTTCTCACAATACCTTACAAAAATATATTGACAATGTATGTAATTTACGGCATTGGCATAACTTATATTTTAAGAGGGTGAAGAGGTGGTTTTATAAAGAAACTCATTGTCCATTACAGATTCTCAAAGAGTATGCGATAAATTGAAGATGAAAACTTGATCACTCATTGTCAATACTTAGGAATTGTGTTGAGCTCCTAGTAATTCCAATTTTCATATACCATATTGATTGCTCAACATCTTACCACTTCACATGCATATAAAGGTATACTATTATCAATAGAAAAATTGACTTAAGTTGTAAATTCTTTTGAAAGCTCAATAGACCTATTTTCATGAACTGAAAGTTAATTTTCATAATTTACAATTAATTTTTTATCAATGAAACTTTCACAGGGCGTGTACCCTACTTGGCGAGCCTGTTTGGAGCATTTGCCGCCACAAAAGAAGTTGGCGTGCCCATTTGTCAGCTGTGGCGATGCTCTAAATGCCCCAACACTATTTACACATGAATTGGTAAATAGTGTTGGGGGTAAAAAACAAGGAGCAACACTAATTGTCATCCAACACTATTTACCAATTTTAGTGTACTTTGTACAAACCACCTCAAAAATGAAGTCTATATACCGGTAGTCATCTTTACAATTATATATAATTTTGAAATTCCAATCACAATAGGCTAATTCGTACCCCCTAGTTTGAAGCAATAATGTCATAGGATGGAATTAACTAAGAATAAGGTAATAGGCTCTAAAATCGCATAGGCTCTAAAATCGCATAGGCTAAATAGTCCACATCTTCAAATGTACACAATGTGTACATGTTGCTTTTCCATAGCCTTCAACAATGTACAAATTGATGTACATTTTAGGAGGTGGGCGATTTTCAAGCCCTATGCTATTTCAACTTCAAAATTTTATAACTAATTCCACAAAGCTCCAGAAAACATAAAACAACTTGTCGTTAGATGTCAATTCCACTTGTCTTTCAAGAAAATTTACTAAAAATTATTTCAAGAGGCTTTGCCTCTCCAAAATTCAGTTTCAGCTCTTGGGTGGGCGATTTTTGAACATGTTACCTCGGTACAAAAGAAACACGACCCCAAACTCCATCGGACCACAGTTTTGGTGCTCCTGGAAGTTTTGTCCCGTGTTTTTCCGGAACTCCGATCGTGGTCCTGCATTGTACATACTTTACGATTAACTCTAGCTTCCTATCAAAAGAATTTAAGAGGTTGTGTGTTCTACAGCTTTTCCGTTTCAAAATTTTTCTCCTTCGATCATTCATACTCAACCAACATTGTCACTTTTCCAGAGCCCATTTCTCACCTTGATTCCCTCATTTGTTGAGGTCCCTTGTTGTTTTCGAAAAGTCGGTGAAGGTTTAACTGAAGTTACGGTTGCATCAACACCAGCTGGTCCGTCCAGACCTGCTGAAAGCCATAGCTGCCAAAGTGCAGAGATGGTCTTTCGGGAATTGAGATGAAGCTCGGTTCAAACTGTGGAACGGGATTCATCAGTCCTGTCGACGATGGCCGGATCGGGTCATCGGAGTGATGCGTGATGAGCAATCGTCTTCGGCGCTTGCAAGGGGAGCTGAAGTCGGATGCTGTAAGAGCATGATTAACGACCTCATTCAATTCAAAGACTGCCAGTTCAGTTGACGTGAGCCTGACGAAACTTGGCAGCACTCACTGGAAACGCGGTCTGCCGAACTTGTGCGACTTCAATGGCACCCACACAACTCCCACAACCACCACACCTTCTCTCCTGCAGTAGTGACTAGGCTAGAAGTATCTATTTGTGATAAGCTAAGCATTCCAGCCTGTAGGATACAGGAAATTCGTTGAAAAACTGAGCTCCATGTTCGCAAACATGACTGAAGGATGAGGAAGAATGAAAAATTGAAGAAACGATTTTTTCCCCCCAAGAATGAATGTTTTTTTCAATATAAGTGGGGATTTGTCAGTTGGACCCATTCTAGTCTTATAGATTCACCTATTACGGTTAGCTTTGGTATTTCTCCCTAAGCAAGGAGGGAAGGTAGATGAGTGGACAAGGAGGTAGAAAATAGAGAATATTTTTCAGTGAACAATGCATGCAATTATTGTCTACAATGGATCTCCTTTTGATGGGAGGATGGGAGGCCTGTCCGGAATAGGTATTTCTATCCAAATTTGAGCAATAGACAATTGAAACCTATCACCTCTCTAGATTGCAATTTGAATATCTTGGGGCCAACTCCAAGAGCGACACATATTTTTAGAGGTATGTGCTTGTTTCACGAATCAAACCTAAGTAGAATTATCAATTTCTGATGAAAATTATAATTTTTGTGAATTTCTAAAGTGGACTGCCATGATATTACAAAACCGCTCGTAGAGTGGAGTCATAAACATCATGATATGTCCCATAACCTGCACCTTTCCATATATCTATTGCCACTTTAGTACTTACCAATCAATGATTGACATGTTACCCCTGGAAGGCATTAATGCATTGATTTTATCATTAAAATCAACGGATTTGGATGGTTCTCTTGATGGAATTGGGGCCAAAAGTAGGGGGCAAAATTGGACAATGAATATAATTGGGCTAGTCTTCTATAACTTAGATTAGCAAGTTAGGGGGGGTTAATAAGCTAGTGAAGGTCACTTCTTATTTTCAATCTTTGGTACTTCATTTAGGATGCCAATGCAATTGAAATCAAAAATTTCCAATTTAAAATGGAATTTTTGTCTTTTTTCAAAGTATTTTGAAGAAAAATGGCAATGCCAGTAGTAGGTGGGCTGGGGGTGTTTCCCTTTCAAAATAGTCTTATGACAATGCAACTATCTATCTATACCTTAAATGAGGTTGTTTGTTTTTGTTTTGTTTGTTTGTTACCATTAAATATTTTGAACTATGCGTCTACTGATTGCCTTCTTGATACCATTAGAAAACTCTATGCGAAGAAGGATGCACAAACTTTGTTTCTTGGCATTTGGACCTATGGCGTGAAAGTTATTGAATTTCCAAAAAATTATGAATTAAAAATTACAAAATTACTTTAACTTCTATTTTGGTTGTGGCAATGGCATAATGTACACTAGTTCATACCTCAAGTTAGGTTGTTTGTTTGTTATGTTGAGATCTCTAGGATTGTGCATCTTTTAGTCACATTCTTGGTAAAATTGGAAAGCCCTTGGACCTTGTAAGGAAGGGTGCACGGACTTTGTTTCTTAGTGTTTCAACTCATGAAAGAAAAAATATTGAATATCAAAGTTTTTATGAGTTAAGAAATTAGAAAAAAAAATTTACTTACAAAGGCACATGGCACATTAGTCCTATGCTAAAACTAGATATGTGTCAATGAAGCATTGGATGTTATTTTATAAACACCTTCTTCATAATATTACTTTATAACAAATTTACATAGTACATGTAGAACCTCTCTAGGTCAATACTATGTAAGCCAATAAAACTATTTTGCATAGTAGTCCCAATTTGGGGAATATAATAAGTTGTAGCACTAAATGAGAGTTGGCCAAGGAAATTGTGTTGGACCTAGACTTTGGCAAAAAAACACTTAAATAGGCTCTTGAACAAGCTTCTTGGTCATGACAATTAAGGTCCTTCTTTTCTTCAAGATGTGCCACTTCTATAGCTTTGGCAGCATCTTGTATGCAAATTCTTGAATTCTTAGATGGCGGTAAAAGGTTGGTTTAGTTTTGTTCTTTCAATGTGCTAAAATTTTGAATTTTGCACTACAGTGTTCAAATTTTTTGTAGCTCTAAATGTTTATATAAGTATAACTATTTTTAAATTTTGCCATGTTTGAGAACATTGAATCTTAGGCTAGTTCATGAAATGGACCAAAGTTTGAAGGGTGAAAAATGCCAATTTCAATTTTGTTAGATTGGTAAGTAGGACATTGTAGAAGAATTCTCTAGGATGATAATTAGCCCAAAACAAGTGTTGATTATATTGCATTTGGAGGTAGGATTCACAATACTACCGGCTATTTTTTTTATTATTCATATAACCGGTAGTATTGTGAATAATCAATAGAATAATAAAAACATTATATTTTTCAAAAATTGAGGTGTAAAAAAAATTATTCCAAAATTCATGCACAAATAAATTAAAGGAAAATTTTCTAGTATTTTTTGTTTGTTTGTTTAAACTACTAGAAAATAGTGAAAACATTCAAAAAATATATAAAAATAAGACATCAATAACAACTTGATGAAGATGATTTTTCACCAAAGAACTCATAGAAGATATTTTTGGATATCTAGAAATGCATGTTGAACAAATCCTTCTTTATATCTATGTGAAGGACATAGAATTTATTTCCTTGTAATTCCTTCAACAAATAGTTGTAAACCTAGTAGAGTAACACAAAGTCCAAATTTCCAAGGGAAAATCATTGTTTGGATGTCATCACAATATCCCCCTAAAATTTAAATGTAATAAATTAGAGAAGTTGAGTAATAAATAATAAATATTTTTAGAAATTACAAGAAAAATGTATTGATTTAGGGAATGTTTTATTTACCTATATTATAAATTCCAAGTATAACAAAAAAAATCTCTAAAAAGCAAAGCTCAATTTTGTGTTGAGTGACACAATGTGTAACACTCCAAAATACAAGTGTTTTGTGCTTTCACTTTGAACACATAATTACATTTTGAACTTCTGAATGTACTACTGGTATGTACTACTGGTGAATATAATACTTTTAGAGCCCTATGTAAGTTTAACTTCAAAAATTTATAACTAATTCTACAAAGGTTTAAATAAAATGAAATGACCTTAATTCCTTGAATTTCAATGTTGGTTCTGTTTATCTATTTGGGGTCACCATGCAATGTACATATGTGATTGAAGTCTATAATATTGAACAAATGTTTTGTTCAAGATTGTCTTGTTTTTTTGACAATATATAGCGAGGTGATAGTGATAGTATAAAACTATGTACAAGCCTAATAATAGAGTAGTCAAAGAATAATTTTTTTATATGTGTGGCATGTAATCATTGGACAAAAATCATTTCTAATTCCCTACATTGAAATACTCAATCTTTGAATTTATTTCCTTCTTCTTTAAGTCCTTTCTTCTTGCAACAAATCCTAATTTACAGTAAAAATTTCAATTCCACAAAAAAAAAAAAAAAATTTAATGAGAACCTATAATTTATTCTTCATAGTCCTGCAATCAATGTTCCGGACACCCTAATACACTACTTCAATTAAAGCACAATAAACATGTAGCTAACACTTCCATCTTCAAAGTGCAAGTGTTGTTTTTTAAATGCGAGTTCTCAATCATACTTCTTTGTGTTTTCAAATGCAATTGTCTTCTTTGAAGTCTGTCTCTCTGTTTGTCAAGTATCAAATTTTGTCCATGAGGAGTTCTTTAAAGAGCTAGGTTGATGTTCTGTTTTAAAATTGCAACAACTTTTAGTTGTGCACCTAAGCAAGCATTCCACTTGTTGAGAATTCTGCACAGTGGAAAATAGTGTTTGATGGAATCTACATCAATTTGGATACTCGTGTTGTGATCCTAGAACTTTTGCATGTGAAGCCCTTAGCTTGCAGATATTTTGGTTAATTTTAATTTCATTGATTGGAAGATTAATTGAAGTAGCTTCATTTAGAATTTCTTTTGAACATTAGTACTGTAAGTGATAAGTTGGTATAATTATACAAGTCACAAAGTCTAGAGACCCAAATAAGAAGCATCTTGTCAAAGTAACCGCAATTTGCCAAGCTTCAAGCTCTTTACAAAGAATATCAAAATAAGCTTCATAGATAATGATCTACACAATGCCACATGGTTTCAATACAATTATTGTGACCCTCACTTGCAATTTTGAAAGGCAGTAGATGATTTAAGCAGATGGAGCACTTATACTAACTTCTTTTTCAAGTCAAATTGCACAACATAGAGCGTATTGTGTTTTTTTTTAATTGAATAGTTGTTGATTTTTCAAAGGAGGATATTGTGTTTTTTATGAATCGCATGGCTATTGATTTTTTAAATGGGGATTATTGTTTTCTTTTCAAATTGCATGGGTGTTGATTTTCAAAGGGGGAGGGGGATTTAAGGATGGGGATGCCTGTCTCTTCTCAAAAGATAGTCACCATTAATAAGTGTACACATTGTCTAGTGTTCATTCTTTGTGCATTTTACAAGTCGAAAACTTCAGTTAATGATATCAATAAAAATACTACAATTTTTCTCTCATAACCAATTTCAATTATCATATTTTAATTTTGACAAGAAAATGCAAGATTCTTTGATTTGCAAGTACCAATTATGAAATGAATTAAGTAGATATTTCATCCCTATGTGCTGTCAAAATAGTGAAGAAACTCTTGGTAGCAGTAACATCCATGCAATCATTGCATTATGCATCATGGCACAGATTTTGATAGCACGAGGCAAATTTTTTTTATGAAGAGAAAAAACTAGCAAATACAAGCATCTAACCTAACTAGAAATGACTAGAAATGAGAAGACTATACATAGTGTGTGGAAACAAGAAGAGTATGCACAAAAAGTTGTATATAATACTTTTTATTGCATTGTATTGAATTTTTGTTGAGTTTTATTGAACAAAAATGAAGACTTGTTGGCTTATCAATGAAGAAAGAACTCTCATTATTAGATTGAGTGAAGGTGGAATTAATGGTACATAAATTCCTGAATGAATGAGTTGGTCATATTCAACAATTTATATTGTCTTGTGTAGGTTCAAGCTTTGGGGGACCGCAATCTCATAAAGGTCTATTGGTATGCCTCTTTATCTCTCAGATCAAGACAAGAATGACTTATGCTAACTTCTTCACTGCAATTGATGCCAGACAAGTGTGGCAATTATAGACTACATGCTCATGAATGTATGCAATGATACATTGAGGAAGGTTATTAGAAGCCTTAGCTACAATAATCATATTGCAATTAAGAAGTCAATCCTCAATGGCGCACAAAAGGCACAAAAGCTACAAATTTCTTGAAAACATTAGTATTGAAATGAGGTTGATTGGAAGAAAGACATTTGGATTGATGAATCATGTCAGAGGATTTTATTGGATATGACAAATGCCATTTAGTTATCATGCCTCAAAATAAAAGTGCGCATGATTTTGTTGAAATTGTTTATGAGGGTGCATTGAGTGACTTTTGTTTTTTCCATAATTGACTAAAGGACCTATTTTTTATGAGAGATGTTGCTCTATTCCACTATGGTCTTATGACAAACCAATAGAGACAAGCTTATAATATGAATAAGTTAACATGGCTAACAAACTCTATGGATCTTAATCCATTGAAAATTTGTGAAAAATACTATAAGCCCATATTCATAATGAGTCCATACCCAAGAATAGGAAAGGACTTGTTGGATTGATGCAAAAGAGTGCGGGAAGGGATATCTATAGATATGCTTAAAGTTCTCATTTCAACCATATTTCATAGAATGAATGCTATAATCAATACCAAAGGTGGAAGTACTAGATGTTAGACATGAAGCAATAAATAACCAAATATTTTTACTCTTTCAAACTTTTGAGTAGAAACTCAAGACAAGAAGAAGTATGCAATTTTCAAAGCAAACTAGTTGTCCGTTTGCGTTGCACAAGTTGGATTTTTAAAAATGTATAACTTTTTCCAATTGTTGGATCTTCATTCAAATTTAATTTTCTAAAAGTTTTTTTAAGTTTTATAATCTCAAAAAAATTAGAACAGAAAAATTAGGAACTTCAATTTCAATGCCCTAATTTTTCAATTTCCATTTTAATTAGCTTGAAAGGAGTTTGGTGATTTAAGTCCTAAAAAACCAAGGTCTATTTTTCAACTTGAAAATTGTAGAAGTTGAGTTCAGAAAAGAATCCTAAGAGTAAATGTTTGAAGAAGATACCTTGAAAAACAAGCCTCTCCGTAACTTTTTCATTACTAATACGAGTAAAATGAACAAAATCTTCTGAAGTACAAAAAATATTTTCTATAAAAAACAAAAATTAACAAAAATTATTTTGAATTTTTGTATTTTCTTTGTGTTGTCCACCTATCTCTATTTTGAGCTTTTTGGGGCATAAATTTTGCTCATAAACACCAATTTTAATTTAAAAAAATTATATCTTCTAAAAGCTAATGTGCTTTTCAATCTAAAAGAAATATAAATTATGCCAAAAAATGAGATTATAGAAATGTGCGTCAACTTTGCATTGTTACTTGAAGGGACATTTAGTCCTTTAGAATATTTATAGTTCCAAGTCTAAAAGGTCGTAATTTACATAAGGTAGTGTGCTCTTAAAGCGACCATTCGAGCGACCATTTAAGAGATTGATTGCCTTTTGAGGGAAGCTTAACTCCTTGAAATAAATTTTAATAAATTTTTATGGGAAGAAAATTGGAACTTGCATCTAACTCAAGTTGTTTCATATTTTGGGGACCTTTGTGGAATTAGTTACAAACTTTTGAAGTTGAAACACAGTGATCACGAAAAGCAACCACTTCCTCAAATGTATATTTTTGGTACATTGAAGAAAGAAAAATGTACCTCTACGTCATGATTGCTTTTTGAGCACGGTTGCTTTTAAAACGGACTACCTTAGCACTCAAAATGGTTGGCCAATTTTATTTAAATTGGCCTTACTCAAAGACGGATAGATTGTATTTTTTTTAAATTGCATAAATTTATTCTAATAGTATGTGGTATGAGCTCACTACAAAAATTTTGTTTTGATTTTGAATAATTTAAATTATATACTAGAATTTTGGTTTTGATTGATCATGTTTTCATTAGCAAAACCTTTGTAGTAATTTCAAATTTTAAATGCAATTTTGTTTGATAATCTTCAACTGGGCTTCATGATGAAAATCCAAATCTAAATTTATAAGTGTGCCTTATTTATCATCAAAGGATTTTCATTCTTTGATCAAATTATTATTAGATGAAAGGTTTCAAGCTTAGGAGGTGCACTCAATTCTACTACAACAAACCATGTGCAAACAAGTGGTTTCTATTAAACTATAATTTCAACCTAAAATTTTGGGCATTGTTTAATAATGACTATAGGTTTCTATTGCCAAAATTTTTAACTCAAATAAAATATGAAATGACTTCTAGAAGAGGTTGAAAATGAACTAAAATGGCATGTTTTTAAACTCAAATAATTATAGAGAACACATTTAGATGACCATTGAATCAATATTCAACTCAAAATGAGCTTTCAATAGAGAGTTATTTTTTGAAATTTTTTGTTCATTTTTTAGGCAATTTTTTCTTATATAATATAGGAATGTGAAAGTTATTTTTTAGTTCTACAATGTATCTTTTTACTTCAAAAATTTGTAACTAATTATTATTAACAAATAAAATATCAATGATTCAAAACATAAACTTTCAAAATAGGAAATTCTATTGATTTTTTTTTTTTAATTTAAAATTCAAAAAGTATATAGGGGGTTCAAAGTTTTGTTTGCACGTGGTTTCTAATGGACATTCTAAGTGAACTTCCCAAGGTTTCAAATACTAGATCTTTAAAGCAATTCATTTTAGCAAAATCAAAATTTCCACCTTCAATTTTATCAATATATTGTACATAAATTTAGAAGTTAGTCTTTCGGATTTTGTAATAACATTTAAACATTTTCTTACAATGATTTAAAAATTGAAAATTTTGTCATTGCGTACTAGAGTGCATTGAGGCTTGCCATTGCCCACAAATATATAGTGTTGGTATTTCATTTACTAGCTTGACTCAAGTTGATCATCAACCTAAAAGTTGTGTAATGTTTATCATGTACATAGAAAGACATAAAATAAACTTTTATCCATGCAAAAGATATTAAAGAAAATATAATTACTAATTTTGAAAAATAAACATTAATTCAAGGTTGATAAAGACTGCCACAATAATCACTTGCAATCAAACAAGCAAGAGATCAAGTACAAGTATGGATGTATATATTACCTTGTGCTTTAGGTGTGTCAATTTTTGGGTTGATAGTTCATACTATTACTTTTACTTTCTTCCATTGTTTGAGCAACTTTAGAAATATAAAATAAAATAAAATAATTTGTTGTTAATTTATTATGCCATATTAGAGGTACAAAATAAAATTAATTACTATTTATTTTAATTTGGACTATTTCTACTTTTTTCTAATAATACATATATAGAATTTATGTGTTCAATAAGTTATTTGCATTGTTCATAACACGATCATCTATTGCTATTACAGAAATTGGGATTTAAATTATTAGTGGTAGATATCTAATAAAGATAAAGAATTCTAATTAATTAATTTTTGTCTTGGTTTGATTTTTTATTTTGTCTTAAAAAATCCATCAAACATCCTCCATGTCCCAAGTACAACAACATTGAATTATAAAGAAAAAGAACATCAAAAAATTATTTTTCTATTGAATGTCATTAAGATCATAACAATTGTAAAATTTTGAATAAAACCTTCCTAATCAACTTGAAATCCTACAAGGAATTGATAAGATGAAGCTCTTAAAATGAAAAGCATTTCCTTGATTCTTATTCTTTGAGATTTTTAATTTAATGGTACTAAACAAGCATACTAAAATTTCAAACCTTTAGGTAAAAAAAATAGTAATTGGGATTTCATATTTTGTTATCATCTATTTGAACATCAAAATTTTATCTATTGTTCACTTCAAATCATGGTCA
The DNA here is from genome assembly GCA_951230915.1 of Antitrichia curtipendula. Taxonomy (NCBI): domain Eukaryota; kingdom Viridiplantae; phylum Streptophyta; class Bryopsida; order Hypnales; family Leucodontaceae; genus Antitrichia; species Antitrichia curtipendula. The sequence continues at coordinate 22,947,295 of OX579640.1, read as the reverse complement.
AAGCTATAATTGCAAAAATATTTCAATTGAAACAACTACAACCAGCATAAAAAATGAAATAAAAAATATCACTTATAATTTTATTAAGAGATACAAGCTTGAAAAATCAAACACATCCAAAATGTGTGATTGAAAAAGAAAATTCTCTACCAACTCTTCTTTGGAAGGCCAAACCGAATATGCCTTAGAGAATATTGAAGCAATTTAATTGAATTCATTAGGACGTTATCAATTGATATCAATGATCATTTAGATTCATTAATTTGGATGTCACCTAATGATTTCATAGGAAAAAAAACAATTAAAGAAATAATGAAATAGTAGAAAATAGAACATTCCAACACCATCACCTTCGTAAATAATGAATGTATTAAATAATTTATTTTTTAGAAAACCTACTATGAAGTTCATTTTAAAATTAATTATTTTCTTAAGTCCAAAATGCATCGTATTACCAAATCTTTAGTGCACTAACTTGTGTCCAATTTGACCAAGCCGTTGTAAAATTATGAAGTGACATGTGTTTTTAGTCTCAACCTCAATAGCTAAACAAGTTCAAAAGTAAATTTTCAATTAATAAAAAGGAGGCATAGAATTTAGTTCTCTTCTTCAAGTCCATAACTTCAATGAAGTCCTTTCAAGACAAAAGACAAACTTTCAGTAGATGAGAAGAGGCATGTTTTCTCGATAACGTGCAAGTATTGTAATAATATGAAGTCCTACGGTTAGCCCCTTATTTGAATATGGTTGAGTTAGATCAAACCATCCAATATTCATATTATATCCGGTAGTGTGAAAGCGAATGTTGATTATAAAAAATAACATCCCTGACAAATCTCAAGTCTTGACATGTTATTCTCATAACTAGGCTCTCCTTTCACATTATGTAAAGCATATACATGATCCAACACTACCCAAAATGTGACACCTACATTTGAACCAAACAACATCAAAATAACTTGGATATCGATTATCCAATATGTATACAATCAAGTTGTAAAAGTCTACATGAATCTACTATTTTTTCTAATACACCTAGAGACAATATATTTTGAAAATTCATAACTTATTCGTCTAGTGTCCAAATAATACCTGTTAAAGTGCATTTGAATCCTCTTTGGGTTGCCAATAAAATCTAATAAAAATAATTTATATTTCATTTATAATTACTACGCTCGGTTATAATTAGTGATGATCATAGGTGTGCATAGAAGTATCTACAACTATTTTTTGGTACACGTGGAGATAATACTTTGAAAATTCATAACTTAATCATCCGGTATCCAAATAATACATGTTAATGTGCGTTACTTTGAATCCTCTCTTGGTTGCCAATAAAATCTACTAAAAATCAATTAATTTTTTTAACAATACAAACTAAGCTCATTTGCAATTAGTGGCAATCATAGGTGCAACATACGGTACTAGTGCATAGAACTCAAAACAGGATGCAAGGTCATTGTGCAAGTAGTTTACCCATTGCCAGCGTTGTCGTCATAACGTACACCCAATGGCAAGTCCATGAAGCGTACTGCAGCTCTGTTCACAATTATCTTGCGTCCCCAACAATATTATTTATCGGATTGGATGTTGTCAATTTCATTTACTTCTTGGTAGCTAGCTCTCAACTGCCATGGAGAGGGACTCAAATACTTATTAATCGTTCCAACGTGCATTATTGATATAATTCGCGACTACGATTTGTCAGGGACAATTGACAAACATGGGCAACTTCTCTGCAACCAGTCTTTAAAAAAAATCCTTCTCCTTCTCTGGAATGGGGGCTGTGCAGTTTGAAAGCCATCTTCAATGGATCCCAAAACATGGGCCAAAACTTCCTTGCTCATCCAACAATTTTGTACATTTTATGCATTAAGGTAGTTGTCTTTAAAAGCGACTTCTAACACACAGGTACATTTTACTTTCTTCAACGTACCATCATTGTACATTTTAGGAGGGGTTGCTTTTAGAAACCACTGCGTTTCAACTTTAAAAAATTGTAACTAATTCCACGAAGGTCCGAAAAATACGAAACGACTTGGATTAGATACGAATTCCATTTTTTTCCCTTGTAAAATTTACTGAAGATTGTTTCAAGGAGTTTAGCTTCCCTGAAAATGCAATCAGCTCTTAAAGGGTTGCTTTAAGAGCCTCCTACCTTATGAGCAATTGCATCCTAAGCTTTTGTGACAATTCAGCAATTTGTAGGAATTAGTAGAAATGCAGACAACATAGTCATTCAAGAGGAAGTTGCCCCAAAAGATGGGTCCAAATGGTTTACGGTATGCACACCTGTAATTGACACTAATTACAATCAGGCATATTTACTATTCTTAAAATATATTCAAATATTTGTATTGATTCTTGTTGACAATTGAAAGAAGATTCCAATGTCCTTTTAGCATGCCTTCCTTGGACATTGTATGAATAAGTTATGGATTTTTAAAGTATTGTCTTTAGGTGTACCAAACATCTATATGAGGCTCTCATAGACTCTAACTCATGTTTTGATTGTGTACATCTTGTGTCATCAATATCTAAGTTTTTGTGAAGCCTTTTAGTCCAAATGTAAATGTTGCATTTTGGATAATGTGGCCATCATGGGTGTACATACCTTAGTTTTCTATATGTGAATATTTTCTTTGGTCTACATTTCTATTAGTGTCTAATACTTCACCAAATATGTCTTCAACTAGGTTAATCAATAGAATTTTATACAAACTTTGTAGAAATTATTAGGATTATTGGTAGTTTGATAAAATATTTAATAAGAAATAAGAAATAATTTCTCACTTAATGGACTTAACATTTAAAAATATTACATGTATTACATAGATAAGAAGTTGAAACATTCAAAATTTTAAATTCACAAACTAAAAGAAATTCAATTTCTTAATAATAAGTTTATAAATCATAACATTATAAATTTATAAATTATTTTGCAAGTTTATGATTTCGAGATTGTAAAATTTCAGCAATTCGAAATTTCAAAATTGTCATCATTGATAATGTAAAGAGCACCAGAGCCTTGCTTTACAAATAATGCAAACCAAACCATGATTGTATTTGTAGAAAAATAAATGTAGAAAAGTTTATTTTTTCGTTGTGGTGTTTGAAGATTGAGATGAAGGGCGAAAGACTTACCCTCCCAAATCACCTCTAAATTGTTTTGTGTGAAATGAATACACAATGGTTTTAAAGAATATATTTTTTTGGAAAATCCAACTATAGAATCTGGTTAATTATTATCAAATTAGTCAAGGTCTTTAATTTTCATGAAAATTGACCACAATAATTTTGAGATATTAATTTTTTATTTATCAAAACTTATTTTTTTCAAAAACAATAGTCTCTTCTCAAGTAGAATGGCTTTGGAGGCCCATATCTCAAAAAAATTCTTACCCTACTTTTGTCTAATTTTTTCCAATTGCGCCTACATTTGTCTCATGATAGGAGTACAATTGCGATGATGGTTCATATTGAGTAAGAATAAAAAGGAGGTCCTAAAACAACCTAGGTTCTAGCATCTTCTAATGTAAAAGTATATTTTATTTTCTTTAATGTATCATAAATATACAAGTAGTATACATTTTAGAAGGTAAATATTTTAAACGACTCATTGCGTTTAACTTTAAAAATTCATAACAAATTCTATGAAAGTTCAAAAAATACAAAACAACTTGCATTAGATGTTGATTCTATTTTTATTTCTATAAAAATTTATAGAAAAATATTTCAAAGAATTTAGCTTCCACAAAATGCAATTAACTTTTAAAATGCATGCTTTCTGGACCTCTTTCCTTAGTACCTAGTTGAAGGTCATATTAATAATTTTTCAACACATTAAAGGTTGTTTTACACCAAGGCTAGAACAAGGGCCTTCTTGGATTATCATAGCAATGATTGGTGGATAGATGAGCGTGGTTGAAGTTGGGTTTACACTTTGGCAAGCCCATGTCATTTTTTATGAATGAGAAGTGCACTTGGAACCCTACATGGTTAAAGTAGATAATTTTTTGTTAGTTTCCAAGAGCTATATTCTTGACTACCTCTTTGAAGTAGGCCTAATGGGTTTCTAAGAGACTATGACGGTTTAAAATCTCACTGCCATAGATATGGAAAATTAATCAATCTTGTAGTTGACAATGTCTAATCTAATAATAAATAGATAGAGTCAAGCTATGTTTTCTCTTTGGTTTATACCAAGACCATGCAAAATGTCATTACAATTTCTTTTTGTCTTAGGCTCTCGCTTCCTATGGTCACATCTAATAAAGTGGAGTACCTTGAGCGTGTTCGTGGTCCCTTACTCCAACCTTTGTGTAAACGGATCCATATATTGACCAAATTAGAAGTTAAGATAAAATCATATACTTATTGTATATCTTAAAGCATCAACAACCGCCTTTGGGGTTTGAGCTTGTTAGATGGTTTTCCAAGGGGAGTAGTGGAGTTAGAGATCTAGTAGCAATGCGTGGTTAGAAAATCTCTTGTGGCCAAGAGCAAGAGGGCCAACAAAGGACTTCTTTAGCAGTAGCTTGAGGATGGCTTGAAGCCCTTATGGTAAGGGAAGGTTGCCTTAGAAAGTTGCATCCTTCACAAGATGCTACAAGGAAAAGGAGCTTCTCATAGAAAGCCTTCTTCAAATGCAATTTCCTCTCTATACCTAATTTAATAATTTTTGGTCTAAAATTTGAGAAAATCTAAAAGTGTCCCACGATCACACAAACTTGCACTCAAATGTCGTACATAGTCTAGAAAATATGTACAAATTCTAAGAAAAATTATCCCCCCCCACACTAGAGAGTTGTAGAAGATTTAATACACTATGACTAATTGTGACTAATGCCTATATAGGGCATTAGCCACAATGTACATTGTAACTAATGTGACTAATGCTCCCAAATGGACATTAGTCACATTACTCACAGTTGAGCAAATCTTATACATTACTTATCTCTTGATTCAAAAAATTGTCCTACACATTCTCCAAAGTGATATTAAATCTTAAACTAGCATATTTAACATATGAAATTAGACATGTCAATGCCAATTTTTATTTATTTTTAGGTCAGAAGTTAAAACAATTAAAACAATTATGAAAAAATCTAAAAGTGTTCAATGCTCCTTGGACTTAGGTGCCTTGTATAGAATTATAAAAAACTATAAATTCTAAGAAAATTTATCCCACCACTACTCAAGAGTTATGGAAGATTTAGTACATGGTGACTAATGTGACATAGGGCATTAGTCACATTAGTTACAATGTACTAAAGGCTGCTTTACACCTAGAGGTCGGGCCAATTTACTGTCACAGGCCAAAAACCCTCTCTTGTAATTGGACAAAACCTTGAAATTGGTCCCAACCCCTTTACACCTAGAGGGTTAGGCCAATTTGATGCAATAAGTTTTTTCATCCCAAAAGACATGATTTGACATGGCTCGAGCTCACTGAATTGGGTGCATAAAAAATGGGAGGCTAATTTTTAGCTTAGGGATCAAAGTCAGATTTCAATTAATAAATTTGTTTTTTATAAAATATTTGTTTTTTTCAACAAATCAAATCCACTAGATGTTAAGCAATAGGCCTCAAGGAGAATTGGCCTGGCCTCTAGATGTAAAGCGGCTTTGAAAATTTCAACCCTTTTCTCTTTCTTTTTATAGATTTTATTGAATCAGCCCGGTTTCTTGGTCCCAAGGTCTTTACATATGGGAGAATCGGCCCCCATTATTATCATCCTATAATGATGACTTGAGGCCAGCCTCCAGACCAAATGGGGCTGAGATTGGTGTAATTGGGCTCAAGAAAAATTGGCCTGGCTTCTAGGATGTAAAGCTGCCCTAAATCTAATACAACACTTACCTCTTGATTCACAAAATTGTTCTCGTTCATAATACTTAAGGTAGGCACCCCCCAAATGGCACTTGACCTTAAAGTGCCATCTACAGGTTGTGTACATTTCCAAAATCAATTATGTACCTATTTGGATGGAATGCTTTCAGAAACAAACTTTGACCCTTAATAACTTTTGCATATGGTGTCCAAATGCCACATTCTTTGGTGCGTTGGAACCTCCTCTCACTTGCCAACAAGAATATATGAAAATTTGGCCAATCTAATAGTAGTAACTAGGCTCAGTAGCAAAAAGTGGCGGTTTTGGGTGTACCCACCTTACTACTTGATGTTATCGTCACCACATTGGCCTTTGACTTGTCAGAACACGGAATCCAATGACTACAAGGGGCCATGAGGATCTCTTGGACAAACCAAATTTTTTGCTGGGGTGGAGGACAAATCTACAAGCCCCACACCTCTACATATGCAACTACAGTGTTGTTGGGGATTGAATTTCACCTGGGCCATTCCAGCCATCTCAAAAATAAAAAATCTGTTGGCATGGTTGTTTTAGCAGTGCAGAACAGGAGATGCTCTTATGGGATACATGACATGCTACTGACTGTTTTGCTGTTTGCAGAGACCTGCCTGTCCTCATTATAACTCAGCCCCCTCTGCCCATCAAGTCATGTTATACTTAATGACTGGAATGACAATCACAATAACTTTAAGGAAGAGGTTACAGTTTCAGTCACTTAAGAGCATTTTCAAATATCCTGGGAGATCAGTAAGTAGAACTTACAGTGAACTTTCTGGAGATCAAATTTTCTATTAAGCTTACTCAATGAACAATGAATTCTTAAGCAATGATTCTTAATAATCACCAACTTTTTTAGTATCCTGGACCACCCCAATAATCACCTTCACGTGAGTCCTCACCTACACAGGAGATAATATAGAAAACAATTTAGTATCCTTGGCCTTAACCCCTAAAGGACCAACATGCCTTTTTTGGCAACATAGCAATTTTGGGTAGGTACGTGTGACTGGAGATTTTCACATTTTGGGCTGAAATTTTTATAGAAGGCGTGGACGAGGAATATCTTTCATATGCACCAAATTTCATGACATTTGGAAATGCGAGTCAAAAGTTATGGCCAAATATGTTGTTTGTTTCTCAACTCGGGCAGTTCGGGCAGATCAGAAAAAATCACTTTTTTCAAAAATAAAAATTTGAAATTGGTTTATTAGATTTATATATACGTGAAAAGCTTTGAATCATTCCATTCTGATCAATGAGTCAAACGTTATGAGGAATTTTAGTTTGTGGGCAATTATGGATTGTCTACTCTAAAATAAACTTTAAAGTCGTTTATTTCACTCAGTTTTCAATATTTTTCAAAAAAAATAAAATTTTAGGGTGTAGATTGTTTATTACAACATTGCAACCATTGGGATTAGCATTTTTCAATTCCATAATTAACTTCTTAACAATTTAGTGTTTTGAACCATTCTCTACTTCTTTCTACTTATTATTTTTTCCTATATGTTGTACAATTCCAAATAATTTGAAAATTTTCAAGCATGTAGCCAACTTGCCTTGAAGAATGAATCCAAAGAAGCACAATCATTTTGGAATTTTTTTCATAATAATCTGACCTTGTGAAGTGCAGCTGCCCGGTTTTTCGCAGGGCCCAAAAAAGGACTTTTGCCACTTCAAATGCTAATAAATTCCAATCTACACGATGAAAATTTCTGAAATTTTTTCCACGTATTTTCAAACCAGAATACTACAAGATCCTACGGTTATATGTGTGCAAAAATGATATTTTTCAAATATTTGGTACTTGTACTAGAAATGGCAGTTTTGGAGCATTTTTGGTGAGAACATAGTCAAGGAACTTTAGGGGTTAACAATCACGAACCCTATTGAGTCCTCACGTCCTCACCTGTCAAGCTGGTTGTACAGTACTGTATTGTACATGAATACAGGAGATGATTTAGAAGAGCTCTTGACCAGAAACTGAACTGGCAACATGATTTTCTGATATGGTCTGTCCAGGACATTACTTGGAAAATGAAGCTAGGTAATGTAAAGCAGCAGTTTTGTAGACAGCAAATAATTTTAATAAGAGTGGAAGGGAAACAGACTAATTGTTTCTCTTCCTTTTGGTTTTTTAATTGACACTGTCCTTTTCCAAAACAAAAACAAAAACAAAAACAAGTGGAAGGTTTCAGCCTCCATTGGGGTATGGATTTACCTGTGACTAACAATAACATAGTAGTACCCACGGATACCACTGCATGAGGTTACACAAAATGTACAGTACAGGAAAGTCAGGCACCAAATAATGACTCCCCTCCCCACATGGTAAACTCTAATGAAGCAGAGACAGATTGTGTGGAAACAGCTCCTGAAATCTGATTGTTTTTGAGAATTTCAGGGCACAGACAAAAAGACTGCTTACTGTCAAACACCCACTCCAAGTGGATGCAATGCCTCAAGACAAATTCAGTACTTGGAAATGAGCCAAGGGAAGACTTTGGGGGCTAAAGTCATAACCACAGCTCACACTTCTGAGGGTCATTTGTCATTGTTTTGGGTGTGTACAAGGACTTCACCTGAGTCAGATATGGACCTGTTCTGACAACACAAGGAAGAATAGCTCATCCTGTTCAGTAATGCAAATCATTTAGATTGCACAGGTCACAACAACAAGCTTAAATTTTAAATCAACATCATGTGAGATAACATAGCAAGCTTAATATCACCTCTTGCATTTATGATACCGTATCACACATTTGAGATAACAATCCACATTCAATCCATGTTTAAGAGGTACCTGGAAACCTTGTTGTGACAATTTGATGTTATCATGCCATATGGGAGCCATGTAGGCACCACCTAAGAGAGTAATTTGTTATCGCAAGCCTATTGCTTCATCTGTGCAATCTAGAGCCACCCTCACAGATTGCATGATGCAGACTTAATTCATCAACATGCACTGAATTTGTCAATCTCACCTGATTGATGAATCTTAAGCCATTGAGTTTAAACATAAACTGGGTATGAGTGTCCAAATCAGAGACTCTGTACCCTGAAAGAAAAAGGGGAGCACTGAAGGAATCACAGAAGGTTAGTACGTCAGTACCCTTCAGCCTTTCAATCCAGTAACATGGATGGGTACCACAAGTCCACAACTGGTATTAACTTAAGCTTAGCAATCACAGAAGGTTAGTACCCTTCAGCTTTCAATCCAGTAACATGGGTGGTACAAAAACAGGTAATAGCAATCATTCAAGGTCTCTGCTTCTGACAACCCAGTTCATGCCAACTTCCAATTTCAGAAGATGGCAAGCTGGGAAGTCGTCCATTCACACAGCAGAATGAAAGCTTTCTAAATTCAAACCTTTATTCTAGTGAATGTAATCTGGTCAATGATTTCAAAAATTGTAAACAAGTTTCAACTATCTTGTGTAATTGTTGCTTTCAACTAATGCTTCGCACAATTATGTGAATCGGCTACTTGATTTAATGATTCTAATATAACACTAGAGGTTAACGACGAGGTATTCTCTAATGGGCTACAAACCGTTATGATATCCTAATTTCTCTACCTTACGGGTGACGTGAATTCAGTTGGGCAGGGTAGGGAGGCAGCAACTCTGCCCCGTTTGAGAAGCTTTGGAATTGAGCTGTCCTCACTGCAATAAAATTACCTAAAATGGAAAGACGGTCTATCTGTGTTGGGAGGGAACACAGTCCACTGTGGGTGTTCACACATTGAATCGGAAAAGCATGACATCGCCCTCTTTCACAGTGTACTCCTTACCCTCTGCACGCATCTGCACACAGATAGATTCACAATTGGCGGAAGAACTTCCAGCTGCTTTAACCCCTCAATTTAATGGGCATATATGACCCCTGCATGAAAAATTCTAACGATATTTTGATCTTCACATTTCAAATCCATAGCAGCAATCTTCATGTGAAAATTACTAATGTTTGATTCATAACCAGATTTGAAAGGAATTATAAATGTTTTGGTTTCAAATTTTTGTTAATGAATATTGGCTAGTGCAATGGTATATTCATATATATGATTCATAGGTCATGGGTGTACAAGTTTAATTTGAATATCACCAACAAATATTTCTTTTAAGCTACACGTTATATCACATCGTCATATCTTTGGAAATCTATAGACCCCCGTTTATGTTACAAAAATCTTCCCACTGGGTAAAATGAACCCATAGGACTTGTCCAAATGCCCGCTTCCACCAATAGCTTCAGAGATTAGATTGTGAATGCACATCTTGGACATGAAAAAAATCTTACCAAGCCCTTTTCCTTCGCAGCAGTGTAAGAGCCTGCTTTAACGTAATCCTCGTACCCAACCTGCATGCACATAACAGTAGCAAGTATCAGAATTACTACCTCAAGTCTTGGACAAAACGAAAAGCTGAAAGCTCTACAAAATTTTCACGAATGCACAAAATTTGTCCCCAAGTGCGCACTTTCAAAATAGATGGTCCACTGTACAAGCTAATTGTCGATTATAGTAACTTTCAATACTAATTTCTATGATTAAAAACCGTAGTAAATGATCTCTTGATTCAACTGGTACATCTTGTTACCTTGAAGCTTGCAAAATGATCTATTTCAACTCCAATAGATTTGAAAGCAGCCAAGATTGGTCATTTGCGTACATAGGGGTTAAAACCGCCTAAAACTTTTCAATACAGATTGAGAGCTTACAGTCTCAGCACGAATGAATCCACGTTCAAAATCTGTGTGGATGACCCCTGCAGCCTGTGGTGCTGTCATCCCAGCCAAGATAGTCCATGCCCTTGTCTCCTGTCATCGTTACAAAAGAATAAGCCCTCATTCTGTTATCTGGTTAGTATTCAATCAGCTAACAATCATATTCAAAGTATTCTGTCCATCACTTGTATTGGGTGAAACAAATAGACTACAAATAGGAAACAGTTTCATGACCGGTAACCAGATAACTTTTCAGTGTTCCTGCATTAGCTCAACATTAACTAATCCTAGACTATTTTGTTAAATCTAGACCATCAGGCCGTCAATCTTTGCTCAAAGAAATATAAAATAAATAAGAAAATTTAGGTCGAAAATTATTTAATGATCATTTCAAGACTCAAAAGTTCTAATTTTTGATCTGTTTTGAACATTTAAAAGAGGATTTCAGATGTTTATTAGTCAATTTAATTTCTCCCAAACATTTTCCTTAAGAACAGCTCTATTCACATTACAAGATCGAAAAAACGACGAAAAAACGACGAAAATATTATATGGACCGAAATAGCAGAGAATAGGTTCAACAAGAGGGAGTTGCAAGATTTAGGAAGACGATGTCCTTAAGACACTTATTAAGAAACATAGATACAGAATTAGCAGATTCCCAACCTTTTCTCCAGAAGTAAAGTATGTCCGCAATCCCAGAAGGTTATATGTAGCTCGCACAAGTGAGCCAAGTCCTCCTTCGCTAACACCAAGTGATTGCAAGTAATCCGTCCTCTCTTCTGGGTCAAGCTCGGTCAGTTCAGCCTCCACCTGCGTTCACCTAGACAACTTTAAAATTTGGATGAAATCATTATCCACTTCTGACCCCCCATATTTCTAATGAAATACTTCCAACGTCTGAGCTGATTGAAAAGCAACTTCATAGGGTTGCAAATAGTCTAGAAGAATCGGAGTGTACTCCATTAAATTATCAGATTCACTTATTCCTACGAGGTCAAAGTGGAAAATAGAGATGGGCTTAAAGGATTTCTCTAATATTCACAAGTAACTCAACTGTGAAAATGTGAGGCGTATATCGAATACCGGTAGTGTAGAATAAGAAATGCACCTGAGCTGAAACAACCACAACTTCCGCATTGAGAGCGGCAGCACAATTCTTGACCTTGTCGACATGGGGATTCCCTGATGCATCTGCAAGCTCCGACTCTGCGACGTTGGCAGCAAAGATGACAGGCTTCATGGTGAGTAAACAAAGTTGCTGGACAACCTTGCTTTCCTCCTCGTCTAAAGGTACCATCCTTGCGGGTTTCCCATTCAGCAATGCCTCATTGATTCTTTTTAAAACTGTTATCTCAATTTCTTCCTGCACAAGAGTATCGTCTCTGAGTCAACCAATTTGTGCACCTCAATAGTATTCCCTCCGTCCAGAGATAAGTGTCCACTTTGGACCTCATGTTTTTAACGTTGTTTTGAGTAGGTCATATAGAGCTTTCTTGTGTCCAATTTTATTTAGATTCCAATGAACACATGCAATGTTCTTCACAGGTTCTGGTGATATAAAACTTGAAACCCTCATGAATTATGTTTATCACAATATGATCAATGAAATTGGTATTAAACATTTTCAACAAAACTGCGGACACTTATTTCTGGACGGAGGGAGTAATTCATAAGAAGCGGCTGGATTGAAATGCAACACCTCACATGCAACTTAATTGAGATATCACTTGGTGAAGAGGAAATGCTACCTTCGCTTTGACTTGAGGATCTTTTGCCCTACCCTTTTTGAGCCTCTCCAACCTCTTCTCAATCTGCAAACTTCAAACATCGTGGCCTTAAGATAGAACACAAACCACTAAAGCTTTGAATATCACGTAGAACATAATTGTATACTAGAGTGAATATGGCTGGGAGGCATTATTTCACCTGGGATATGTCGGCAAATGCGAGCTCTAGGTTGATGATGTCAATGTCCACCTCAGGGTCCACTTTTCCATTGACGTGTACAATATCGTCATCCTCAAAGCACCGAACTACCTTCCTACCCACATAACTCAATCACATCAGTCTCTATGAATTGAGCTTCTGAAACAAAAGAAAGAAGATATCCTAAACGCCAGAAGTAGAAATGTAGAGTAAGCCAATCGTCTACAGTTATGATAGGGAATAGTTATAAAACATAAAACACAGAGCGCTAGTTCTTCACCTGAAGAATGCAGTCGACTTCACGAATGTGCGACAGAAACTTGTTCCCAAGACCCTGGATGACCCAGGATCATCATCAGAAAATCATCAAAAGAATACTACCAAAGACTTGAGCGCCAGTAGACTGTGAACTAAGAGCTATGAAACAGAGTCTCAGACCACAACTTGGTTTTAGAACCGATCCCGTCTTTCCTACGTATGTGAAAGTGATGCAAAGTGATGCAAATAGTATCCTCTATTTAATTGAACTCAGTCCAGATCAAATTGCAGAATGACCAAACTATTACCATCGATGGTCAGACTCAGCAAATACATGGCAATCGCCCACTTAAACAATCCCGAGAACAGTTTTCAAGGGTGTATGGAGAATGGACATGTACCTCCCCTTGACTTGCACCCTTGACAAGCCCGGCAATATCCACGAACTCAACACTTGTGGGCACGATCTTCTGGGACTTGCTCAGGGTGGAGAGGACCTCCAACCGTGTGTCTGGCACTGCTACCACGCCCACATTGGGCTCTATAGTGCAGAAGGGGAAATTCGCCGCTTGCGCTTTGCCATTCTCCACCTGCCTCAAGCAATTCAAAGCTGTGTTTACAACCCCTCGAAACGGCCTAGATTTCTTACACAACATTCTCAAGAATCAAAAATAAGAATCCGGAGCACTAAAATACTAAAGAACTAGACCACTTTTGAAAGCAGTTTATTACATTGCTAAACATACAATCCCTATCAAACGAGCCCATATGCAAACATGTCAACTAAGGATTGGATAAAATGAAATAAATAATTCTAATGTGAGTCACACCTGCCTTTACAAACATAACATGGGGACACATGCATTATGGTGTACCTCCTCCAGGTATATGTCCCTCCTGAAGACATTCTCCACGGGGTACCAAGGTCCGACATAACACAGTGTACCCCATGATTTGAGCTCCAGATTGTGTACCAAAAGAATCCGGATTTCTTTCCTTCGCTCAACGTTCATTAATTCCAAGGGTGTTCAGGAAGCTCCCGAAGAATGTTATGTACGAACCTCGAATTATTTCCAGTTTCAAATAAGGTTTAGTCGCCACAGCATTGAACGAAGTGGACTATTCTGCAACCATGAAATGGATATCTTATGACTCGAAATTTAGGTTTAGCAACCGTGAAATGGAGTATTCTGTGACTCACAATTTAGGTCTAGCAACCATGAATCGAAATTTAGGTCTAGTGACCATGAAGAGCAATTTTCATAGAATCTTACCAACGCATTAAACAATGTCGATTTCCCAACATTCGGAAGCCCCACAATGCCACTCTTCAACGCCATGCTCACTCTGCCACAGGAGAATCGTCGCCTGAGCTCCATCGCCACCAGTCTCTGCCCCATGACGCTCGAAGAAACGGTGCCCAATCTCGACGCAGCTACACTGATTCCATTGTTGCCGCGAATCGACATGAGGATTGTGTGATGATGGGTCACCACTGACATGAGCGGAATCCGGGTGCGGCAAAGCACTGCGGGGATGTGCGACGCCATAGCCATCAATCTGCTGCTGCACCAATTTCTGAATGCAGCGAAATTGGTAGAGCAAATTGGAGTTGGAGAGTTTACTATGGATTTGGAGAAGACGAGTGAAGGCTCATTACTATTGTTGAGTGTGGTGGTGATTGTCGTGGCTCAAAAGTATTTCGTGGGGATGGTTTTAAAGTTTGTTGGAGCAAGGCAGGAGGGGCTTTGGCTTATCCTCGGATCTCTTTCGCAGGGTTTTACGAACGAACGAATTATTATTGGACGAATTCGGAGTCTTTTCGTTTGTTCGGTGGCCAACTGACGAGCGAGTCTGTCCGTCGTCTTTCTTGAGAATCCAATGGACGCCGGTAGCTTGTTGGGCGACCGGATGTGAAGGGTAAACCATTCATTAGGAAAATGATACTTTTTTCAATATCCTTGCAGTACTGCATTTGTACGAGTGGAGAGGCTTAACAGTAGAGTACCTAATTAATACTCTTGCAGTACTGCAATTTAGCAATATTTAGTGTATACAAATGTCGTACTGCACTTAACCCCTAAACGCCCAAATAACGTTTTTTTGACAACATAGCGTTTTTGGTCAGGTCACTAGCTGTAGAGAAATGAATATTTTTGGGTCGAAATTTTGAGAGGATGTGGGGGCGAGGAGTACCTTTCTAGGGCAATTATTTTCAGAACTTTTTGATTTAGGGAGAAAAAGTTATAGTGTGAGAAGTGATTTTGCTTGCTCGAAAGGCAGCTTGGGCACCTCCATTTACACTAACGCTGAAATTTTGGAATATTGCCCAAATGTCTTGGGGCAGAGCTGTGGGCAGGGGGCCAGATCTGTGGAAAATGGGCGACCATTATTCTTCTTCAATGTACTCCTTCATTGTTCTGGATTAGCATTCTGGTTACTGTAGTGTCAGTCTCGACTGCATCTACATTTATCACAACTACAAGGTGGTTTGACAATGGAGGGATCCATAAGGTAACAGGTTCGAGAATAGTTCGGGCATTAAGAACTGCCCATCTGTAAAATGTACACGATTCGTATATGCTGGTTTTTCATAGCCTTCATGGATGTACAAATAGTGTACATTTCAGAGGTGGACAATTTTGGAGCCCTATGTCAGTTCAACTTCAAAAATTCTTAACTAATTTCAAAAAGCTCCAAAAAATATGAAACAACTTAGGTTAGATACCAAATCCACTTATCTTTCAAGGGAAATTGACTGAAAAATATTTCAAGAAGTTTTGCCTACCCAAAATTCAGTTTCAACTCCTAGGTGGGTGATTTCTGGACCTGTTACCTAAGTGAAGCTGACTTTCATTGGATTTAGCAGCTTTAGCGGCAGTTAGAACAACAATTCAGCTCAAGTGACAAGAAAATACACATTCCATCCAAATAATTGATTCAAAAAAGAAACCTCTATTTATTTTTGCCATAAAATTACCACTGTTCATGAACATTACTACAAAAGGAAATTCAAGTCCATAATTCTACCAAAAAATTGGTATTGAACTTCTAAGAAATGGATGACCTGTCAATGCAATAAAACAACAATTGGACCATGGCTTAGATTTGTGCTCAACGACATCTATTTGGTGGCAGATGTACTGAATTTGCACTACTTCCTACAATGCTTTTCACCTGCAAAATTTAGATCTCAGTGTTCATTGTACCCTGTCCAACTGCATGTCACAGTAATCACCCGTCAAAATCAAGGATCTCATAACATCATCCCACCTCTGTCTTCTCAAATTTGAAAAAAAAATATGGAAAAAAAACCCGACGGCCCTGTCTCCTTCATGGTTGCATTCATAATGCCAATCAAATTCAAACAAATTTCAAAAGTGGGATGAATAGAACTCCCCAAAGCTCACAACAAAGACCACAATGTAACATGGAAGCAAGCAACAATCTTGTGCTTGGATGAGCGGCTGGACTGCCTGGGCATGACACAATCGGATTGTTCATAGACCGGGTTGGCGACCATCAAATTATTCACCGTGATACACTTGAAACTGCGAGAGAGCTTACTTAGGTAGAGGGGGTCCTGATCACAACCAAAGAGAGTCCAACAATATCAACAAAAATAGGAGCAATACAATTGGAGGAGGAAGGGCATGATTCAAGCATTTTTTGGCGAAATCGTTGGAGCTTACCTACGTGCATCGACAGAGCTGGATCAACATTGCTACAGGTTGGGAGCATCAAGGTGGGGGGAGCAAGCCAATCGGGGAGACCTGCAATTGGGAGGATCGACGTAGAGGATTGGCTCCAGCTGCGACGGAGCAGATCGACGTGGAGGGGGCAAGCGGATCAGCTGCAGCTTCGATTGCAAGTGGAAGGAGACTGCTGCGACTGCAAAATTCGGCAAAGCTACAGGCTGCGACGGTGGAGATTGTGGCCAGCATCGACGGACTCTGCTCTCTGCAATCGGAACGGGGGTACTGTCTACCATCGACAGAGTCGTTGCCCAACACTGGTCCTGCGAACGGGGCCCTATAAGCACAACATCAACATTGGGGGTGCGTCAACAACGTTGGTTGCAGAGGCGGGACAGCACGTTGACACCAACATCAAAGTTCATCCACAACTGGAGGTATGTGGGGTGGAAGGAGCGTTTTCTGAAATTACAAATCGTGTGACTTGCATGCGGCAAGCACAGTACCCTCAAACGCAATGCCCCGGATTCCTTACTTTGTGAAGGGAAAATGGGTAAGCTATACTATGACTTCTAACTTCATTTCTTGCTTACATTGTTTACCTATCGTTTTTAGACTTGCAGCATCCAAAAAAATAAAAATAAATGAAATTCAAGATCACTTACCTCATGATTTGCAATGCATAGCTTGCAAAAGACGACCTCCCTCTACGCCGTAGTGAACGGCTACGGGTTCAGGTGGATGTGCATCCTTTGAGAGACCTCAACTATGGAGAGCTCTCACCAATCTCCTCCTCCGAGAGCAGCAAGCCACAGCAAGATTGTCCTACTCTACAACACTACAGTGACTTGCCTATCGGAGAACCCAATCTAGACCTCCTCGAAAGTCAAGAACAAGAAGAGGAAGAGTTGGCAGAGACGCGAGAATCATCATGCTAAGGATTTTCAAAGGATTCCGAAGAGGAACAAGAAGACGAAACATCTGAATGGGAAGAAATGCTTTGGCCACCTGAGATGATGCATTCACAACAATATTTTGCAAAAACACGGTGGAAGAGGAAGAGACCACGGCAGGAGAAGGAGAGTGGAAGTGCATAGGCTGGCCATTTCGAAAAAGGCGAGGGAAGCCAGCTTCCAAAAGAACGTTGGAGCATCCAAGAAGAGCCGGACGTTGCATGGCCCGATGGGGGATCCAACAGCGATGAAGGAAGGGTCGACAGAGTCCAAGCCGGCGTCAACGGACTGAGTGGAGCGGGAGAGATGTCACCTGGGATGCTGCTGGCAGACTTTGCGGAGCGACGAACTTGGACTGCAGCAACGGAGCAGTTGAGTGGGGATGACGTGGTACGGTATATGAGGTACTCCCTCACCCCGTATCTGTTAGTTTTAGTTTTTTGTTTTTTTTGAAACCCAAAGTTAGCTGTTAGTTTCTTTCAGTTCACTAGTGTTGTGTTCAATTTCAGATCTTAGAGGGTGGGACTAAGTAATTGTGGTGCGATTTTGGCATTTTTTTTATTGTTGCACAATGAAGGAAGGGTCGACTTTAGTAAATAAGGCGACATTTGCAAAGCCTATACACATTTTATAAAAAAAAATTGGCTCCAAAAAATTCCCAACAATTGCATACGGTAAACAATGGCTACTCAATTTTCTATTCATACATGAAATAAAGTTATAAAGCGGCCTTTGCATATGGTTCGAACTTCGAAATTGACCAAAAAAATTCTATTCATACAATAAATAAAGGTACAATAAATAATGGTAAAAGAAATTTATAAAATTTTCTATTCACACAATAAATGAAGCTACAATACATAATGGTAAACAATTGTTATACAATTTTCTATTCATATATGAAATAAAGTGACATTTGCATATGGTTTAGGATTGTTCTAAAATTTTCTATTCACACATGAAATAAAAGTACAATACATAATGGTAAACAATTGTTCTAAAATTTTCTATTGACACAATAAATAAAGGGACAATAAATAATGATAAACTATTGCTCTAAAATTTTCTACTCATACATGAAATAAAGGGACATTTGCATATGGTTTAGGATTGATATAAAATTTGACTTTCACACCTTTTTGAAATGAGGGGGATTTGCATATGCCTCAAAATTGTTACAGCATGTTGTATTTACATAAAAAATGTGAGGGAGATTTACATGTGGTTCAAAATTATTATAGAATGTGCTATTCATACCAGAAATATGAGGGGGATTTGCAAATTGTTGAGGCTAGGATTGTTCAAAATTATTCTATTCTAACAATAAATCTTATAGAATTTGTAAATGGTTATAGATAGCTCTATAATTTTTTATTCACACAATAAATAAAGGTCCATTTGCATATGATTTAGGCTTGTTATAAAAAAAATTCTTTTCTAACAATAATATGAGGGGGAGTTGCATAAGCTAAACAATTTTTATAAATTGTTTCATTGAAACAAATAAAATGAAGGCACATTTGCATTTGATAAACAATTGTTACAAAATGTTTTTTCCTTACCTATATACAAAACTCTTTCTTCTACATATGTAAATATTGAGTTTAGGAATTTACACAAAGTGATGGTGGCGTTTTTAGGCAAGGTGCAATTTTTGATGTACCTGAGCAACAACTCGACTGGGCGAATGAAGATTTTAGCGGTTTTACATATGACGGTGGACATTATTATCCCGCTCGGGTGGTACAAGAGGATAACATTCCAGTCAGAGAGGTACATATCAACCCTCCTAGGTCGGTTCAAAGAAGGAGGGTTCAGAGGAGGAGGGTGGATTATGTTGCTCCAACGTTGAGTGCCTCGGCAGAAAGTGATGCTGCATATGAGGGAGATGAGAGTAGTGATGGAGGGGACCCAAACAATCCTGACAGTGTGGAGTATAGGTTCCGTGACTCGACATGGGCACGATCCAATTTCACTTTCTTTCCCAAACCCAAAATATTTGTGGGTGCACGAGGGCCTACAAGAGATTTCCGTACTATGCCAACTTTTATGCAATTATTTTCATTGTTCTGGCCATACACTCTCTTGCGTAAAATAGTGGTGGAGAGTAATCGTTATGCGACTGCACCGGATGAGCATGGAAAAACAAGGGGCGGGCAAGGATGGTTGCCTATGACTGTTTCAACATTGAAGGCCTATTTAGCAGCCCGCATCTTTATGGGGTTGAAAAAACAACCCAATATGAGGACATATTGGAGCAAAGAAGGTACTTTCTTTCATTGTCCTCGAATTTCAAAACTTTTATCTAGGGCAAGATTTGAAGCGATAACAAGATGTCTACATGTTACAAACCCATCTACCTATGTTTCGGAGAAGGATTTGCCCGATTATGACAAGATGGATCAAGTGCGGTGGCTTGTACATGAAATTAGAGATAGTTTCAAGCGTGAGTGGACTTTGGGCAAGTATCTCACTATAGACGAAATGATGATACGCTACAAAGGCTCATATTGTCCCGCTAGGCAATATATGCCAAAAATGCCACAAAAATGGGGCATAAAGGTTTGGTGCTTGGCAGACTCAATTTCAAAATATGTTATGAATTTTGAAATTTATTGTGGGGCAAACCATAATGGGGTACAAGAAATACCACCGGTTTGTGTGGAAGTGAACGTGGCTCACAACGTGGTGATGAGGTTGTTGAATGGCCAAGAGGGAAAGGGACATGTAGTTGTCATGGACAACTACTTCTCTAGCATTGGGTTATTTGTGGAATTGGCCACAATGGAAATTTATGGCACTAGCACTATAAGGTCAAATTGTGTGGGCCTACCAATGGAACTGAAAACAATTATAAATTGGAGAAATTCACCTCAAGGCACGCTACAATGGAAAATGCATGAATCTCGTGGCATTGCATGTGTATTGTGGAAGGACAAACACCCGGTTCTCCTCATTTCCACTCACGCATTGCCGATTGAGTTTCCATGTGTACCGGTACCCACGGTTCTCCGTAGGAATGGGGCAAGAAGGGACCCAATCCAAACCTCCCCTATCCATCTCGAGTATACCACCCACATGAGGGGGGTGGATGTGGCGGACCAACTTAGAGCCTCATACTCTAGCCAAACTAGGTCACACAAATGGTGGCACCGTGTCTTCTACTTCCTATTGGACACAACGGTGGTCAATATGTACATAATTTACCTTGGGCTTTTGAGGACGTCGGCATCACAAGAAACCAATTAGTCACCTCCAATTCAAGGCTGATTTGTATAATGCTCTCACACAAAATTGGCGTGGTCGGGGAACTCACGTGGATGAAGAAGAAGATCCACGCCCCCACATGCCAACTTGGAGTCGATTGAGACGTCCATGTCTAACATGTGGGGACCCGAAGTGTTGCTACTTTTGTCGCATGTGCAATTGGATATTTTTATGCCTAAATCGGGGATGTTTTGAAGAGTATCACTATGGGCCACGAAATCGCAATAGAACATAAGGTCAATTCAAACCATCTCTGTTTTTTCTAACCTTGTATAATTTTTCCTTCACTTTCAACAATCCATTGCTTACTTTTAAAAAAAATTCCCTTATCTTCAAAGTGTTTCTCCTTACCTTTCATATTTTTTTTCCTTACCTCCAAAGTTTAGGTTTTTATCTTTCATATTTTTTTCATTATCTTCAAAGTGTTTCTCCTTACCTTTCATATTTTTTTCCCTTACCTCCAAAGTTTAGGTTATTACCTTTCATATTTTTTTTTTTTATCTTCAAAGTGTTTCTCCTTACCTTTCATATTTTTTTCCCTTACCTCCAAAGTTTAGGTTATTACCTTTCATATTTTTTTTTGCTTATCTTCTAAATGTTTTTCCTTACCCTTTTTTTTCTTCCTTATCTCCTAAGCATATTTCTTTACCTTTCATATATTTTCCCTTACCTTCTAAGTTTATTTTCCAACCATTCATATTTTGTTTCCTTATCTTGAAAGTTTTTTTACTTACCTTTCATATTTTTTTCCACTTACCTCCTAAGTTTAGGTTATTATACTGCATATTTTTTTCCTTATCTCCTAAGTTTTTAGATGCTTTTGAAAGGAAACAAGGAAAGGAAAAAAAAAGGAAAAAAAACACCAAAAACCACAGAGAAGAAAGGAACTAACCTGTTTGGGCTTGTGCAACAGTGCCTGGAGCTGCGGATTTTCCATTAGGCGCGGGGGATGCCATGGCGGTGAGTGGGGTTGGAGGATGTGCGGGGGATGGTGAGGCGGGCGGTAGAAGGGCAGGTAGGGGTCGCAGGGACAGAAGGCAGTGGAGGAGGGACAGAGGGCACGATGCAGGGAGGGACACAGGGTAGTGTGGGGTAAGGGATGGAGCTTTCATCGGACTTGTCAGAAGGTCCGAGCGGGACCTTCGTTGCACCCAGCATTGCACCCAACGTGGAAGGGCTGCCCAAACTCTGAAGCATCCAGAGAAGGCTGGACTCCATTTGTAGTCCCAAATTTGGAGATTTTAAAATTTTGGGGGATAAACAATCGGTAATGGTAAATTAGGCTCATATGATTGACTCCACCATTCGGATTTTTGATCGGAAAACATTTGAATTTGAAATTCAGTCATGGAAAATGTGGCAATGTAAACTACTTTTGCCAACCCTATGCCTATAATCATTCCATTTTAGATATGTTCTGAAAATGCGATTGGGTTGAATTTTTTTTCCAAATCTTCCTAACTTCTATAAGAACCCAAATCTAAAGAGTAACACTCAAAATGGAATAGTATACATGTAGAATTTTGCAGTCAAAGTGCAGCTGCCCGTGTTTTTTGGAGTTCAAAAATACCAAAACAACAACTTTGGACCCTTAGATCTCACTTCAAAGAACTTACTTCTGAAAATTGGTAGGTATCTTGATAGGGAAGACAAGTTCAAGATCTTACGGTTGGAAACTAAAAAAAAATCGTCATTTTTTGCCCACTCATCACATTGCAGAAACACCCCTTTTCTGACTACTTTCTTCAAAACCACTCCCAATACATTTAGGGGTTAATTAGAAAACTTAAGCGCAATATTAAGGTAGTATGGCCTTAAAGCGCCCATCTTCTTCAGATAGTCCTGTAGGTAGTTGTAGAATGGATGCCAGGTGATCCTTGAATGGACCTCTTTGGTCTGTTTTGAATTCAAGAAAAAATATTATTTTTATTGTAAGAGCCAATCATTGTCTTTGGTTTCTGCACATTTCTTTATAAGTCACAAGGGGACGGATTTTGGGACACCTATGGTCACAAATAGGTGCCTATGACTTGAATCTTTGAAAATTCATAAGTAACTCAAAAATGCTTGGAAAAATATGAAACGACTTGGGTTAGATGCCAATTCCATTTTTCTTTCTCTGAAAAATGAGCTAAAAATCTTTTTGTCCACAGAAAACCATGAAAAAGGCGGACCAGCCCTTAAATGGTCGCTTTTAGAGCAGACTACCTTACATGCAGTACTACAAAAGTATTAAGAAAGGAGTGTTTGTTGACATTTTGCAATTGAAAAATATGTAAATAGTAAGTATTGTATTTTTAAGAAACAAAGTATTAGTACAATATAAACGCAATATTAGATTTTTTTTTAAAAAATGTTATTGTCTTTGTATAAGTGCAATATTACATGCAATACTGCAAGAATATTAGCTAGTATAACCCCTTCTGCAATACTGCATCTGTACAAATGGAGTCAGGGGGCACTTTCCTGATGTTATCTATAAGGCAATGCCTGAGGAGGGGATTGTGGGAAAAAATGCATCAATGAGGAGGGCGGAGCTTGATGATTGAACCCAACGATGAGGACATTGCTCGACGTAAACTATTGTTAGGAAATTAACAAAATGGGATGAACATTTGGGATCAAAATTGGATGAACATTTGGGATCAAAATTGGATGAACATTTGGGATCAAAATTGGATGGTGGATGAAAAAGTCATAATGCCCGATTATACAGGCAAAATCGTGTAATTAGGCATGACAACTTGATTGCAAATCAAAACTTGCCTGCAATATGAACGGGCAATTTCTTGGGATTGGTTTATGTATTGAAATATGATTTTGTATTCACAATTTGCGGTCATTACCACCTTAATTTACATTATTTTTCACATCAGACATTCAACGAGGGAGTTGACTTTAATTTTTTATTTGACTTTTTTTGTATTCATCTTCAGTTCTAGCTCAATTTTTCATGGAATTCGACTTGACTGTCATTTGTTTTACAAAATTGTAAATTGAATTACGTGGCCTCAATTTTTCATGGAACACGACTTAACTGTCATTTGTTTTACAGAATTGTAAATTGAATTACACGGTCTCAATTTATCCCTGAAGTCTAAAGGCCTTTTTTTCCATCAAAATCGACTCAAAACTGCCATTTCAATTGCAAATTGAAAAAAACTTTCAAAATTTGTTTTTTTAATATGTATAACCATAGGATCTTGTACTACACTAGTATAAGAATGCGTGGAAAAAATTTCAAAAACTTTGACTTTGTAGATTGCAAGATATTTGCATTTAAAGTGAAGAAACAAGTTTTTTTTTACACCTTTATTAACTAGATTATTTAACTTTGAATCTTCTTAACTTAAAATTTTTTCACTATTGATTTTGATTTTCTAATTTTTTATGGTGAAGAATTGAGTTGAAAATCTAGGAAAAAGAGCACTTAAGTTTCACTCACTAAAAAATTGTTAAGTAGAAGTAGGTTCAAGATTGAAGGAATAATTAAATTGTTAATAGCTTTAAGATGGAATTGAAACACAATAATTTCAATAGTGAGATTGTTTTAGAAAGCAAATTTACCCTTGCCTAACAATTTTTTTGAAAAATTGTAAGAACTACATTAAAAATGGGTACTATAAATTATTTTTTCAAAAAAATGCTTAGATTGCCTAAAAAATAAGATTGTTTATAACTTTCCCAGAAAGCTAATCTAATATTCTATAACTTCTTCTATCTTCAAAAAAAATTCAAAAAATCATGTCAAAAATTGAGATCACATAAACCTACCCAAAATCTCAAAAATCCCACATAGGGACTTCAGGGGTTAAGCTTGAGTTCTGAAGATTGAAAGAATATTTGCATGGAAAATGTAAGGTAGTATGTTCTAAAAGCAATCCTTTAAGGGATGGTCTGCCTTTTTTCTAGATTTTTGTGGACAAAAATATTTTTAGATCATTTTTCAAAGAAAGAAAAATAGACGTGGAACCTAATACAGGTAGTTTTGTATTTTTCCAAGCATTTTTGAGTTACTTATAGATTTTCAAAGATTTGGGATGTAAATACCTCTTTGTGACCATAGGTGTTTCAAATCCATCCGCTTGCAACTTGTAAAGAGATGTGAGGAAATCAAAGATAATGATTGGCTCTTGCAATAGAAAAACAATCTTTCCTCGATTCATTCAATTGCTAAAGTGGTCCATTTTTGGATTATCTCATCTCCATTTTCCAGTTAATAAAAGGGGCAATTTGAAGGAGAGGGGCGGTTTTACAAAAACACTACCTTACATTGAATAGTAAAATTAGATCCCCTCACTAATTTCTTGACATTCTACACTATATAAATATATATAGTTGTGTATTGTATAGATTGGTGCACTTGTTCATGGCCCAGGTTTAGAGAGTCCACATGCGCCTCCATGTGTACAAACAATGAGTCATGAGGTAACTTCTCTACGTAAGGCAACCTAATTGTTAACCTCTAGAGAAAGGACCAAACACCGTTTTTTTGGCAACATAGCAATTTTGGGCAACTCCCTACAAATGGATTTTTTATTTATTTTTATTAAAAATTGCACACCACATGTGCCCAAGGAGTAGCTTTAAGGCTCATCAATTTTCATAGATTTTGACTACATTGTTAAAAATTTATTGCATGATATATAATTTTTGTTACTAGGCGGGCAGCCCGGATAGTTCACTAAATTTTTTTTTTAAAATTACTTTTATAAAAATAAAAATTTGAATTTGGTTCTAAAAATTTATTCACATGTGGAAAACTTTGAATCATTCCATTTTGATTAATGAGATGGAAGTTATGAGGAGTTTTAGTTTACGGGTAAGTATGGCATGCAAAGACTCCATACCTACCCGCAAACTGGAATTCCTAATAACTTTCATCTCATTAATCAAATTGGGATGGTTCAAAGTTTTTCACATGTAAATAAATCTTTAGAACCAATTTCAAATTTTTATTTTCATAAAAAGAATTTTTAAAGAATTTTTTTGAGGTGCCCGAGCTGCTTGCCGAATAACAAAAGCTACATATTATGCAATAACTTTTTAACAAAGTAGTCAAAAGTTATGAAAATTATTGGATCTTAAAGCTACTCTTTGTTCACATGTGGTGTGATATTTTTGAAAAAATAAAATAAAAAATCCATTTGTAGTTAGTTACCTAAAATCACTATATTGCCAAAAAAACAGTATTTGGTCTTGTAGGGGTTAAGGCAACCCACTTTCACTATTTGGTGTAGGTTTTGTACTTATTTTATTTACCATTCAACTGAAATTGAAGAGTACCAAATGGAATTTTGGGCGGCATTTGTTATCAAATATAATTATAATTACAACACATTATAATTTTTCAGATATTAATTCACTTCCAACAAAGAATTTGAATGTAAGTTTCTGTCAGCCATTAACCCCTCATCGCCGGAGGGGACGAAAAGTGTCCTCACAGAAAATTCAAAGTGCTGTAACTTTTGCATCCGATGTCCAAACTCAATAAAACTTGTTGGTAAAGTTGCGCTCTCTCTTCTAGTTTACGTGGCAGAATTTTCAGATCAATGCGAGATTTATTGATTTCTTGAAAGCCAATCGAAGTTCATAGGTTCAATTTGAATTCACCAAACTGCATTTGAAGGCTGCAACTTCGGGGGCTTGTATCTCCTTCATCCAATGTTAGTTTTCAATAAAATTTGTTGTGTTATGTTCCCCTTTAAGTCTAGTTATTGTGGTTAAATTTTCATGTCAACCCAAGTTGTTTTGAATGCTTGGGAGCAATTCGAAGTTCAAAATCTAGACATTTTTGCATTACAGTCAACTTTGGTGGCTTATAACTTCTTCATACAGGAGTTTTTTTCAATAATTTTTGTTGGAAAAGTTTCACATACTAGTCTAGTTCTTGTGGTAAAAATTTCATATCAATCCAAGAAGATATGATTGATTGAGAAGCATTTTAGCAGAGGTAGGTTCAGCTGTAGATGTGTTTTTTTGCTACTTTTTTCACTGTTTTTTGACATTTCAAAACAACTTTGCAAATGCAATGAGTCAATTAAATGTTTTTTTTTTCCACCAAAGTGTTTGTCTTTTGGTTTAGAATCACCTTGTAGTTTAAAGTTTTTTCATTTGAGTAGGTTTAGAGATCGAATTCCACCTCGAAATGTGTTTTTAGGAAAATTTCAGCATCTTTTTTCAACACTAAAACATTATAATCTTTCAATCTATACGGTCAAATGACCCCAAATTTTAATTACACCATCTGCAACATGCACACTATAATATTGTACGGTTGAGATTTTTATAACTTACTCACATTTAGATTTATAACACTTGAAAAGCAAGGTTGATTTTTGACATGGTTAGAGCTTCGGCGGTGAGGGGTTAAAAGGTCTAGATTCAAGAACAGAGGATAGTAATCACATTTGCATACACGCTTTGAAGACATTGTTGTGTGAACATTCAAATGGAAAGACAAATTTATGGATGAAACAACTGTAGTACTTTACGATGGCAGCGCAGCCGTCAAAACGAGCAGCTGGCATACTCCGTTGGGATGATCCATAAGTTAAAAACCTTGAATCCTTACTTTCTTGATTTCTTGGCATTGCAATTGTTATCCATGTTGCTAGACATTAGCAGGAGTGGTTTTGGGTTGGAGACACGGGTAGAGTGGAGGGTAGGATTTAGGACAAGGCGGTTTTAGGGTCTCCCATTTCCTTGAAAATTGCTCACACTGGCGTCCTCTTCCAGAACGCTCCAGTGCGGTGCAGTAGGAAAGTGGGCCACTTAGAAAGTCTCCGAAGAAGCTCGCAGCTTTCTTTGACGGGTACATCCCTTCCTTCCAGTACCACGGTGAACGTAATAACCCAGGAGCAGTTTTCCGTTGCCGTGATTACGTAATGGGTTGGGGCATTGCATGGAAGGAACCATGAGTGGGGGATCATGTGGTCATTCTCCCTGTGCTCGTAAACGGGGAACAATGGCATCTAGAAGGTGGCCTACGTGTCCTGGAGTTGCAAGGATTGAACAACAACACGGCGCTCCTGGTTGTAGAGGGGAAGAACATCCATTTTGGAGAGTGCATGACGTACGGGTTGATCCTGGATTATGCAAAAATGAGGCTCGATCTGTGCGAAATAGTAACAAAGAAGGGATGCCTGATGAGGAAGGAGCAAATGGCGCACCTCTGGTAGAGCTCTATGGATATGAAGGACCAGTAGGAAATAATTGAAGACGAACTCACTGAATTCAATCATGGCTCCAAGCCACTGGAAGTGACCCCTCCCAAGCCGGCCCCAAAGAAGAGAGTCAAGAAGCAGAAGGCAGGCGCGGGAGCTCCTAGGGATGTTGAGGGAGAGGGGCTGTCCGAGCCACCGGAAGGAACCTCTTCTAAGCCGCCCGCGCCAAAGAAATTCAGGAAGGGGAAAAAACCAGGGGTCCAAGCTCTTGGGGATGCCAAAGAAGAGGCGCTGTCGGTGAAGAAGACAAAAGACGGACATGAGTTGACGCTGCATGCATGCGTGAATATGTTGGAGTTACAAGTGAGGAAGCTCATCGTGGAGGACATGAAGTATATGAAAGAGTTGTACAAAAACACCTTTGGTGGCTTGTACAAATGGGGCAAGAGAGCGATGTGTAGCAGTGATGGCAATCTCATCCGCGTGCCCTTCGATCGTTTATACAAGGCTCCATGTGGATGGCTCGTCTATACTCTATAGGGGCATTGAAGGGCATCGCCTTGAAGGAATCAAGAACCAGATGCAAATTGCCCCGGACTTTGATTTAGACGTCAAGGTCATTATCGTCTTGCCGCTAGAAGTTGGTCCACCTGTTGGCTCAGGGAATGAGGTCATATACTACAGTGCAGAGCCGCCCAAGAAAATCTTCAAAGACAAAAGAATGCACTACTTCGTCATCGGGGGCCAGTACACAGTGGAAGCTTACAAGGACTTGATCCAAGCTAGTGAGATTGGAGAGAAGGACAAGGAACAAAAATGGACGCAGCAACTGGCAAGCGCGAGGATCAAGTAGCGGAGCATGGGATCTCCGACCCCGGCCATAATGGGGAGAACGCACTCGGCAAAATACCTTGTAAGATCCTAGGCCATCTTTTCAGGTCTGATTGTGCATTGAGTCCATTCTTGAGCAAGTTCGAGATCACCGTGAGATCTCCCAATCTTTTGTTGGTCGTCGTGAGGTCCTCCATAGTGCAAGTATTGTCACATCTCCCAGTGGATTTCTGTTCAAGGATGCTGTGTAGCCGCATTCATTCGGGCAATATTCTAACTCCCTTTTTTTTGCTATGACCAGGCATTTCTCCGGGCCTTGACGACAATATTTGCTAGAATGAAGTCTGGCAACTCGAGCGACCAAAAATATCCACTTGTGTTCTTGGAGAACGATGCGAACGTGACAAGGTGGTTAGAGATTGAAGCGAATTACATGAAGGGACTCCTCCCAGACGCACACGGCGTGGTCGATAAAGAGGGGAAGCTGAAACGCAAGCCGCTCTTGCAGATCAACTTCAAATCGCTCTACGGACTGCGAGTGGAGGACATCAACTACCTAGCTTTGCAAGTGGAGGCCCAAAACATCACCATGAAAAAGAGCTTGTTGTCGGATGGCAGAGCACTAATGAACTTGGAATGCGTTGCCCGCATAGAGAAATACGTCAGGGCGATGGAGAACAAGCTCCTCCGACACTACAAAAACTACCCTCTTCCATTGAGGAATGTCGAGTACAATCCGTATCCGGAATCCACGTGGAAGGAGTTCGCGGCGAAAAAAGAAATCACTCGTAGTGAACTGAAGACGTAGGTGCACGTTGCCATGTCGCATCCTACTGGCCAGGAGTGGTTCAAGGGTAGGCCGAGGCCCCAGAACAAGAGCCGCAAGCCAGAAGATTGTCCATGGCTTGTCATGGATATGTAGAAGGCCTTCTTCAAAGAGAGAGGAGACGCTGAAGTCATGCGGGAATTGGAAGCGGAGTTTGATGAGCGATACCTATGCGAGATCGTGGATGACCAAAGCTAGAACATCAGTCGAACATTGTCGAAGCCGGATGTGAAAGCATGGCGGGGAGCAAAGGAGCCGTGCATCTACTTTTGGTTCATGTTCGAGGATACGCCCTCGGGGCCTCGGGCGAAGATTCTCAAACACAAGAAATTCGAGGGAGTGTTTGGCGCTATTGAGTCTCATGACTCCAAAGACAACGCTATCTCGGCCCTCCAGTGCCGTTCTCTTCACGGATGTCGAAGGATTTTATATGCTTGTGGTGTACATGAAAAAGCGAGGGGAGAAGATTGGAGCCAAAGTGTGGGATTTTCACGTCGTCAACTATGTGGCGGGGTCTACAGATGGATTTCCCTCGCCAACGTTCGAAAAACGGTTCAACGTGTTTGTGGTATTTGTTTTTGGGATCAATCCTAACCGCGATTTGCGAGCGTGCTTCAAAAGCTTCTTCCCGGGATTAGACAACCTCCAACCATTATACGATGCAAAGGACATGAGTGGCAAAAAATGCTTTTGGAGGCGACAGTGTGTGTCGTATCTGAAGATCAGCACCCCGATGACGATATTCAAGGGACTCGATTGCCATGGTGGCATTCTCTTGAATGTCAACGGAGGCCCCAAAATCACACATCTGGGATTGGTATGCCCTGGAACCGAACTCCTTGTCCAGTGTTTTTAGCGAAATCATGTCCATATCCTGGAGTTCCAATCCCATTGACCACGGACTGTTGTATTGTAGCATCAGAAAGGGGTCAAAGTTTTAGAACTTGTGGAATCCGCGGAAGCAGCGATGGAAGGTAAGGAATGGACAAAACAAATTTGGCACGCCCAACATACCGAGCCTGAATCCCAGGCAGAAGAAGCCCACAACAAGGGCGCAAGTCTCTTGGAGATTGAGGACAACGCGCTACCAACAGCAAGTCCCTCGGAGCTCATTCCACGACGACAAACGACAGGGTCATCCGGGAAAGACTAAATGAATGTGCGCATTACTTGTTAGACCTCTGAGAGATCTTTGACCGCGGGCGGTTTTAGGGTGTAGGTGCAATGTGATCCTTGCATAGAAAACCTGGATCAAAGGGTGCTACATGCTAATGATGGCTGAAGATGTGCCTTTGCCATAAGAAGGTGGTACGAACTAGACAGAGCCTTCGACACCTTTAGAAGATTCCAAGCGAAGGCAATCTGTCAACTACAAAAAGCAAACCGTTCCTCCATCGACGCAGGTGGATCCGCCGGAAGACTTCGACCTGCCTACACCAGATTCTCCAGTGATTGGCGTACAACAAGAGTTGGGTGAATGGCAGGAGGACGTGCCTCGAGCACCTGGGGTACCGGGGGCGCAGCATGATCTGCCGCAAGTACCTGACCCGATTCAGGCGCTAGAAGAGGTGGCACAAGGGGTTGGGTGGGCACAAGAACCCATGGATCTGCCAAAAATACCTGAGCCGACACCGGTGTGGGAGGGTGGTCACGCCCTCAAGAACGTCAATAGAGGCCCCGAAATCATACAACTCGTATCGGTATGCCCTAGAACCAAACTTCTTGTCCAATATTTTTGGCGAAATTATATCCATGTCCTAGAGTTTCAGTCCCACTAACCATCGGTTGTCGTATTTCAACACGCGAAAGGGATCGAAGTTGTGAAAGTTGTGGAATCCGCGGAAGTAGAGAAGGAGGTAAGGAATGGACAAAACAAATTTGGGATGTTCCACGCGCTAAGCCTGAATCCCAAGCGGAAGAAGTCTACAATCGGGGCTCAAGTCTCTAGGAGATTGTGGATGACAAGCCACCGACAGCGAGTCCTTTAGAGCGCATTCTACGGCGATAAACGATAGGGTTGCCTTAAAAAGACCAGGTGACTGTGTGCATCACTTGTTGAACCTCCGGGAGATCTCCTACCATGGGCGGTTTTAAGATGTAGGTGCCGTGCGATCCTTGCATGGAAAATTTGGGTCGAGAATACTGTGTGTTGAAGATGTGTCTTTGTCGCAAAATGGTGGTACGGACCCGACGGAGCCTTCAACACTGGTGGAGGATCCTAGGCAAGGATGATCCGTCGACTACGAAGAGCAAGCCGTTCCCCCGTCAATGTAGGTACATTCGTCGGAAGACCTCAACCTATCTGCATCAGATTCTCTAGTGGTTGGCGTACATCAAGAATTGGGTGGATGGCAGGAGGATGTACCTCGAGTACTTGGGGCGTTGGGGGTGCAGCAGGATTTGCCGCAAGTACCTGGCCCAGTTCAAGCGCTAGAAGAGGTGGTACGAGAGGTTGGACGGACGCACGTGCAGGAGAACGCAGATGGGCACATAGAGTGGAGCAGTCACAGCAATTGTCGAATTCGTCATCCTCAGGTGCAGTAGCAGGGTTGTCGTTCTAAGTGATGACAGCGAATTAGTTTTAGAGCTGCATTTTGAACCACCACTGGAAGAGTGTAGGGTGGGAGAGGATTTAGGTAAACCCGAGTGGGTAGGAGGGACATCCCCATATAGGGCTTCCCCTACCTATTTCATAAAAATCACAATCCTTGCAAAACTGTCAAGTTTCCAAAAAGAATGAACAAGATAAGTATACCTCTTATCATGTAAAAAATAGTCCTTAAAATCATCATAACTAACTACACAGCAAAAACTTCTAAACTGAGTAGATAACTATTTTCAATAAGCCACTATAGGTCCCATCAAAGACACTACAATGCATAACTTTTACTAATTTTAAGTAACCATAAGCAAATAGACAAAATGTCTAATCATGCTACAATTTAAATCCTACAAACCATAAGATTTAAAAACCCAACAACTAGATGTGATGTCAAGATCTTGGATTGAGCTGCAAGATAAAGTATTTCTAAAGAGGCTGTAAACCTCACTTGCACCCATGCAATTCAACAAACACGAAATTAGTCAAAAAACATATGCAAGGTATCTTTAGCCTACAGCAGCTTGTTATTGCAATCACATTAGAAACATAAACTTAGCAAAACTCAAAAACTTCACAAGAAAATGACAATCACAGCTTAGTTTTAACAAGTTGTAAATCACAAAAGACCTGCGAAGAAGCCATCACAAATCAACAGCACTCCAAACTCCAATCTCACTTCCACATCCCCTTGAGCATACCACCAGCAAAGAACAAAAGATGGTTTGCAACAAAGTGAGACCTCACTATTTAACTACCAAAGTTCCCGCTTAATCTTATGGCCAAATTCAAAAATGCATGAAAGTCGGGACAAGCAGTGGCATCCAATAGAACTGGTGACTTGCTGCCATGGGCTATAATTGACAAAGTAGTTGGGCCTAACTCTACCAACTCTCATAATTATTCATTGTTTCCCCCGTTTTTTCAAAAACTTGAACTGCCATTCAATTAGCATAGCGTGATGATAAAATTAATCTTTGGTAAGCAGAGCAAAAAGGAGCTCTAATTATGGGTAAGGTGTTAGAACTGTCAAGTTTCCAAAGCCAAGCTCATATAATTGAATCAAGAAAACTTACTATGGATTCAATATTTTTTACCATAAGGTACAACCATCTCTAATTTAGTACAGGGAAAAATGTATCATGTAATTTGGACCCCAAATCAAATCTATACTTGTTAATTTGGATCCCCATCACATCATGGAATCTTATTGTTCCAATTTAAAAATTACCTCCAAGTTTTGAGAGACCAAAGACCTAATCAAGGTAAAATTAGACTCAGGAATTTCAAAGGAAATAAAAGAACTATGTAGACAATTTAAAAAAAGCGCAGGTTCAATCTAGAAAGGAGGGAGGGAGGGACAAAAGGAACCCAAAAGGTAAAAGTCAGGACATTTTATCAAAATAATCCCTACAATTAATAACCCCGAAAAACAATTTGGAACATAATCTTGTGAAAATACCAGATTGTTTATTGTAAAGAAGTGTAAAAACCAACTATTTCTTTATAAAAGACAAATATATAACAGAATATAGTAGAACTAGACTTAAGGTTTAGGATTTAGGCTTTAGGCTTTGATGGAGATATTTCTTTGGATAAATTAAACTCCATTGATTTAGAGTTTAGTGGTTTAGGGTTTAGGATTTTAGGGTTTAAAGTTACATGAATATTCTATGGGTTGTTGACTTTTTGTGGTTGGATTTTTATTTGACTAACCCTCCCATTTGGGAAGTCTACAATTCCAATGATGGTCGTTTGAACCCATACAATTGCTTAGATTATGAGATATATCAACTTTGACTTTAAGGTGCATAGGTTTGACTTGGTTATTAAGGATTGCATTTGAAGAATTTCAAAGTGAGTTACGTTTTTGAAATGGACTCGATGGGGACTTTCTAAAAATGTCTTGTTTGGCTAAAAATAATAACTTTCATTTTTGAGCCTATATGAAGGATTTGGACTTTTGGAAAAATAAGACTTTTATATATGGTTTGTTATTTCTTTTTGGAATGAATGAAGTTGTAGATCCTTTTGTGAGATGGTAAAATGATTCGGCATTTTGTCATTGGCCTGCCTAAAGATGAGTTGGGAGTGGATGAAGTTCAATTTTTCAAACTTCATCCATCAATTGCCACCATTCAAAAAATCGGATGGTAAAGTACAATACATTTTTGAAAAGCCACTTCGAGTATCTACAAGGTGGTGCGTTTATCCTAAACTAAAAATAAAAATTGGCTAGGGCTATAATACGAGGATCTATATTTAGACCTTTGCACAAAGAAAGGCAATTATTTTTGGATTAGATGATAATGTAGGTCTTGTTTGTGTGATTCCAAAATGATGATGTGGCACTCTTGGATTGGACGCCGCATGCAAGAGTTATGAGTGGATGAAGTTGGATTTCTTCAAATTTTATCTATCCATTGTTGCTATGGAAAGAATTGGATGATAAAATGCAACACGTTTTGAAAAGCCACTTCAAGCATCTACAAGGTGATGCATTTATCTTGGGCTAAAAATAGAAATCGACTAGGGTCATAACTTGAGTGGCTTCATTTAAACTTTTGCACAAGGAAGGGCGATTATTTTTGGATTTGATGACCATGTAGGTCTTTGTTTGGTTTAATGCCTAGTGTTACATGAGTATTCTATGGGTTGAAGGTTTAAAATAAAAACAAGGAAGAAACAACTATTATTCATGCATTGTACTTTAAATACTGAAATGAGCAAAACTCTTAAAATTTGAAGCAAAATGTATGAACAAATAATACTTACAAATTTTAAATGTCACCAAAATTTGAAATTCATGAAAACATTAAAATTCATTTGAAATTTTTTAAAACAAAAACAAAAACAAAAAAACCCATGTATTCAACTATTATACTTTAAGTTTTCAAATGGACAAGACTCGTAGAATTTAGAGCAAATTGTATAATCAAATAACACCTACAAATTATAAATGTTACAAAAAATTGAAATTCATGAAAACAATGAAATCATTATGGATTATAAAAAATGAAAACAAGAAAAACAAAATCATTTATTCATGCGCTGTACTTCAAGTCCTTAAATGGGCAAAACTCATAGACTTTAGAGCAAAATGTATGAACAAATGACACCTACAATTTTTGAATGTTGCAATGAATTAAAATCCATGAAATCTTTGAATTCATTTGGTAATTTTTAAAATAATAACAAGCAAAAAACAACGATTTATTCATGTCCTATACTTTAAGTACTCAAATAAAAAAAACTCATAGATTTTAAAGAAAAATGTATGGAAAAAAAATATCTACAAGCTCTAAATGTTACCAAGAACTATAATCCATAAAAACAATGAATTCATTTGGTATTCTTTAAAATAAAAACAAGCAAAAAACAACCATTTATTCATGCGTTGTACTTTAAATACTCAAAAAAATAAAATTCATAGACTTTAGAGCAAAATGTATGAACAAATAATACATACAAGTTTTAAATGTTACCAAAATTTAGAATCCACAAAAACAATGAATTCATTTGGTATTTTTTAAAACAAAAACAAGCAAAAAACAATCGTTTATTTATGCGTTGTATTCCACGTCTTCAAATGGGCAAAGCTCATAGACTTTAGAGCAAAATGTATGAACAAATAATACCTACAAGTTATAAATGTTCCAAAAATTGGAATCCTTAAAAACAATGAATTCAATTGATAATTTTAAAAATAAAAATAAGCAAAAAATAAATATCTATTCATGCGTTGCACTTTAAGTACTCAAATGGGCAAAACTCATAGACTTTAGAAAAAAAAATTTGGAAGAATATTACAACGTGGAAGTATGCTACATTGCTACTGGCATGCCTATTGCAAGAAGGGATCATAAATTATACGTCAACTATTGTGAGAAGCAGTAAGGTACTTGGGAGAGACACCTCAACGACAGAGAATCAGATCTGGAAGGAGTTGTTTGAAGTCTTGTGAAAATAATTTCAGTAGGTTCTAGTTGTTTCTTTTTGTATTTTATCACTATGTTTTGGTGGTTGGTTTGAGATGTGCATTAAATCTCTGTAACAGAATATATGTAAAGTAAAAGATGCTATTCCCATTTTTTTAGTTGATTGCTGAAACACAAAAGCTTAACCTACTTTGAAGAGAATATAGAATTGATATAAAGATGGTCGCTCTCCAATATTCATAAGGACACATTCCTAAAACATTTCTGGAATATTATGGAAAATGATTAGAATAGAAAGCCTTAAACTACGTATTTTAGACTGCAGCGGGGAGAATTTCTTGTGCATCATTAAACTCTACTATGTACATATTTGTCAGCCTACTTTGTTTCCAACCACCTTAACTTAACCCTTAATTTGTCACAGGATGAAAACGATAGAAGTACTTGCTCGCGGAGATGTTCTCAAGCCATTTAATTAGTTAGGATTTAGTTAGTTTTATATTTATTTTTGTTTAAAAAATGTCTAAGAAAACATGTTCCAAAAAGTTTATGTCAGAGACATTAGATTTTAGTAAAAATTACGATAGTATTTCTAGTTCTTTAAATTTAATGCGAAATAAATTAAAATATATTTTTAATAAAATTTCTTTATTAATTGAAAAAAATAATTAATTAAAATTAAATTGATAAAAAACTGAATTATATGAATTCTATTTGCGTGATACAATAACAAGTGGAATAAGATATGGTATAAAATTACATAAGAAAAAACTCACTTTAATTATAAATAAAAAATTGAAAGAAATAGAAGATTTAGAAAATCAACTTAAAGTTACTACAAATGAACTACATGAAGAAAAGAAAAATTCCAAGAAGGCAAAAGAGGTTTATTTTTTTCTTGCATATTTCAAAGTTAAAATTTTTTTTTAACATTATATAAAAAAATATAACTAATTTTTTGGTTGTTTTTCTTAGGAACTTTCTTCTCTAAAAAAAATTGTTTAGAAAAACGCTTTTGAGATGTTATCGATGGCAAAATGACTGAAATTCAAATTTCTAGGTGAATTTGGCATCATGGGGAATTGGGGCCTAAAGGCGCACCAGAAGCTTCTGTGTAGGCGCCTCATTGATCGTTCAGTGCGTCCGCTCTTTCCTCGCAGTTTTTTTTAACGATTCCTATATAATAGCAATTTTGTTACTTCTTTTGAAAATATGCACAAAAATTTTCATTAGAATCTCACGCTCACACTGCTCTTCAACTTCTATATTGTTAAAAGTGGTGAATTTAATCATAACCTCTATTTCTATCATTTCTTGATCCTTTACTACAATATGATCGTGAAAGATCCGGGTGTAATTCTTTGGTTGGTCCCTATGAATTGTCTTTTGAAATTTTTATTCTCATGTTTTTTTTCATAAATGTATGCGCTATCCTCACATCCAATATTATCTAAAACTTCTTGAATTTTTTCATTTTTTCTATTCTTCTCAAACCCTTTCTCACGCTTGAATTCTGTTATTTTTTCCCTGCAACGTTTGCCTTTTCTTGGGATTTTGAAAAAACATTGTAAAAACCCAAATAAATACGCATATTAAACTCATAAACAAATAATTTTTTTTGAAGTCATGATCCATTAGTATCTATCTAAGTCTTCAATGTAATTATATTTCAATCCTTTTATTTATTAGACGGACCCAAATGAAGACGACAGTATGGGAGCCTAATTGACTTGTATGTGCACAATTCGACCGGGGTTCACTCGATGAATGAAAAAATTGAAATATGAGAAAGACACCCGAATCCCTAATCACATATAATTCACATTTGAATATGAAGAGAAAAAATACTTAAACGAAACCATAATGTAAGTACCTTGCAAGAACAATCTCTCTTTTCTCCAGATTTCCAAAAAACCCTGTGGAAATACAAAAAAATACACACGTTAAAAATCACAAGCAAATAAATTTTTCGAATTCATGATTCTTTGGTATTTTACTTAAGTCTTCAATGTAATTATGTTTCAATCCTTTTATTCATCGCGCGAATCCGAATGGAAATGACAGCATGAGAGCCTGATTGGCTTGTATGCGTACAACTGGATCGGATTCACATGATGAATGAAAAGATTAAAAAATGAGAAGAACATCTAAATTTTTGATCACCTATATTTCACATTTAAATATGAAAAACAAAAACTTAAATGAAATTATAATGTATGTACCTTGCTGAGTAGAGAGAGAATCAAACCCTTCGAATCAGAAAGGATAAAAGAAAATTAGGCCCATCCAACTCTTCTTCTAGCCTTTTATAGAATGAATGATAAAATTCACATTCTGTAGGAACAATCTTCATTTTATCTAGATTTCCAAAAAATCTTGTAAAAATCCAAAAAAAATACGCATATAAAAAATCACAAGCAAATATTTTTTTTGAATTCATGACTCTTTGATATTTTGCTTAAGTCTTCAATGCAACTATCTTTTAATATTTTTATTCATCGGATGGATCCGAAAGGAGACGATAGCATGGGAGCTTGATTAGCTCCTATGCACACAACTTGATCGGGTTCACTCACTGAATGAAAAGATTGAAATATGAAAAGGACACTCGAATTCCTGATCACTTATAACTCACATTTAAATATAAAGAGAAAAAATACTTAAATGAAACCATAGTATAGGTACCTCATAAGAACAATCTCCATTTTCTCCAGATTTCTAAAAAACACTGTGGAAATCCAAAAAAAATATGTATATTAAAAATCGCAAGCAAATACATTTTTTGAATTCATGACCCTTCGATATTCGCCTTAGTTTTCAATATAATTATGTCTCAAGCATTTTATTCATCGGACGGACCCGAATGAAGACGACAGCATGAGAGCCTGATTGGCTTTTAAATGCACAACTAGATCGGAGTTCACTCGATGAATGAAAATATTGAAACATGAAAAGAATACTCAAATCCCTCGTCACCTACAATTCACATTAACAAATAAAAATTCAGATTTTTGAGTGTATTGTCTTTATTGTGTTTTAGGACTTTATGGATAATTTTAAATATCTAAATAGAAGTCTTTTGCTTAGAAGCGATTTAAGTTAGAGTTTTATACACTTTTCGTCGACCAATTCTTGGATGTTTCTACCATATGCAATGAAAACAGCTCACACATTTCTACTAGTTTACGGGAAAAAACAAATTCTCAAATTGAAATTCTGATAGGCTGATTGAATACCAAGGCCAAAAAATTTACAATGATCTGAAGCAATAATCCCATTTTTTAACAAATATATTTAATTACATGTCAATCAAATTCTATTTTATTTTTTCTTGAAACACATGATTAATTTCCATTGAAAAAACTAGTACACAGAATCTAAGCCCTTGGTGAAAAAAACACTTAATTTTTTTTTAAATTTTAGAAATCAATTTTTATTTTTAAAGATTTTTACCTAATATACAGGGCCACTAGTAATGGCTAAAACTAAACTCTTTGCAATGAGTAGCGAAACAACAACACAAAAAAGCAAAATGATTGAATAGGTAATTATCAGATAAAGACGGATATTTGGCAAAGGCCTCTTATCAATCAAATAACTTATTTTAATCTTGAAGAAGTATTGTCGCTCTCCCATTATGAACTTTATTTATTTTTAATAATTTATTTACTTGTCGTAAAATAAAATCTCTGTCTCTAATACTTGTATTTTCTTTCAAGTATTAATTTTAATATAAAGTTTCTTTTTTCTCGTTATTGTCAATAAAACATTACATAGTATATACAATCTATTGTTTTTTAAATAATCATTTGAAATTATTTTAGTATAGTTGTACAAAAAATGTAAATAAACAATCTTAAATATTAACATGCTAAAACATATACAATAAAATTAATTAATTAATATTATTTATTTCATTTTTGCAAATAATATTCTATCGACTAAATCACAAGACTTAGTTTTGTAGCGTCACAAGATTGCTTAAACCAAATTAAGTTTGCAACTTTATACCATACTTTGTATAAAATAAAAGTTTTTGAATTGAAATTCAACTATATCATCATCATAAGAAAGTATATATAGTGACTACAGTACCTTCTAATATAATTTTTTATCTAACTATTTTTTTTATACTATGATTTTTTTGTTTTTATCATCATGATATATATAATAATTTCTTTATCTTTTACTAATTTTTAAATCTTTCATATTTTTCAATAAAAACTCTTTTTAACTTATGATATGATTTAATGATTTTATTTAATAATAAATATTATTAGTGACAAACTTATAGAAAGATTTTGGCTAGATTCAACCCTATAATCCTAATTATTTTTGTAATTCAAATTGAAGCTACAATAATCAATGTATTAAGTATTAGTTTTAGGGTTTGGGTTTAGGGTTTAGAATTTAAGATCCAGGGTGACAAGGGTGGCCCTGAATTTTTGACATACTCTTTTACGACTGAATTTTGGCGTATCCCCCTTCATTTTCATATGTTGCGCATTCAATGGTGCAAAAAATCACCATTAAAGTATCACCAATTGCGAGATAATGCAAGTTAGACTTTTTGAAGGTGAATTGACTTTCTTTGGAGTAAAGTATTTTGAAATTTGGAGTAAACCTACCCCCCTATAAATCGTAGTCACTGGAATGCGTTGCATTCGAGGGTACACCGGTATATCTTTTAACACTCATGGTACATCGGTGTACCTTTCCTTTTGGAAATGTACGTCGTTTTTTGGAATGCACGTCGAAGCTCCGGAGTACACTTCAACCGGGTGCGTGTGAGCTGCTTCAGACCTGTCTTTGTGCAGGCGTAATGCACATCCAACTCTGAAATATACTAAGCCCGTGCAACCTTTAATAATGAAGACTTGACTCCTTCTGGCATTGTTCGATTTTGCATCGTGCCACATTTTATCTTTCGAATACATCATATAGGTGGTCACTGTACAAAAAGATAGCTACTGAGCAAGGCCATGGGTTTCGGACTTTCGATTTTTAGGTGGAAAATGAGTTGCTAGGTTTGGAGTTTACAAGGATATCTCCAACTTTTTAATATATTTTTTTAGGTTGAATTTTGGCCTACCCCTCAATTTTCATAGGCTGCGCATCCAATAGTATAGTAAGAAGCCCTAATAGTTTTACTGATTGCAAAATTTAGTATGTTGCACTTTTTAAAGATGAGTTGACTTTCTTTAGGGTAAGGCATTTTGAAATTTCGGATAGACATACCTCCCTATTTGTGGGTATTGTGAATCTGATGGTGGTGTTCGTTTCTCATTAAAAAGTTAGAGTTTAGGATTTTGTGAGTGTCTTAATCTCCCCCCTTCATAGGTAAAACGTACACACGGATTCTAGCGGCATGAAAAATAATTTTTAGGAGATGAAATCAAACATAGTGTTCTTTGGCCTTCTAAGCAATGGACACTTTGTTATGTTGATTTTGATCTAATCTAAATAATTTGAAACACACTAATGGTTAAAGAATTAGGACTTTTATGGTTAGTTGAATGGAAATAAATTTTTATCTAAGCTAGAATCTATTCTAAGTAAATCTAAATGTTAGGGTTTAAATGTTAATTAATTTTACTAATGGGTTTTTGAGAGAAAATCTAGTTTTGACCTATTTTAAAAATTTGCATTCAAACTTAAGCCAAAATTTATCCATTCTTTATTCCTTTCCAAATTAAAGTAATTTTGAAAGTAAGAGATGGTTTAGGAGTCTTCAAAAGATTCTCTAAAAGATTACAGTCTCAAAAAATTCCTTAATTATTTCTTAAGAATATTCCAAATTGTTATTAGATGGATTTCAATTCTAAGTTACTAATCTAAATTTAGCAATTTTTTAGGGTTTTATGGTTTTTATGAAGAAAATAAAAAATTACCTTTCTATCAAGGTAAAAAACAAGAATTTTGGACTATTAGCCTGTTAGGTAAAAACTTATGGATGAACTAAAATTCCTCTTAGTTGGATGGAATTCGTTATTCAACAAGTTTTTATAGAATAAAAGGACAAATTAGATTTTAACTTTTTTTCAATATTCTAGTATTCCTAAGATCCCTAAATCAAGTTAGATTCCTTTTGAAATTCCTTTGGATGAAATTAATATTCCCAAATTGATTCAAAGTTCATCCAATTATTACTTCCACAATTTTAGTTAAGTTAAAAAGTTTTTAGTGATTTCTAAATTCTAACTAGCTATCGGAGTTTTAATTGTTAATTTTGATTTTTAAATCTAATCTAAAGAATGAAAAGAAAAGTCAAATGAGTTTTGAAAATCATACCTTGGTATCAAAAATGTCAACAACTCTGTCGTCGCAATACACGAACATGATCATCTCCTCGTGGTCCTCCATTGCCTTTCATGAGTCACGCCATTTTAGTTAAATTTGAGTCAATTGTTGCTGAGTTGTACTTCTAAAATCTATCTAAAAGTCAAATTTTGTTAATTTTAACAATTGAGAATAGTCCTTTAGTTTTAGAAATTTAATTTAGATTGAATAAATTAATTCAATTTTCCAAGTTTCCAATGGATAGTAATATTATTTTTTTGCCAATCGTTTAATAGTTTTTCATTAAATATTCCAAAGATATTAGTTGTTGTTTGTTTGTATCTATTTGGCTTATTAGGCCTAATAAAACAAACACCAAACTAAAAACAAACAACTAATTTGGATTTGAAATCCTAATTAATAACTAAAACCAACCGAATGAATAGTAATCTAATAAAATAAGCTTAAATAATCAAAAAACAAATCCATCGATGCATAGTAAAAAGAATTTAGCAATCCAAACAATCTAACTTCAATAGTAAAATGCTAACGGAAAGAAAAAAATAATCAAAACAATCCAAAACTCAATAGTAAGATCCTAACCTTAATAGTCTTTTTATTCTTCGTCTTTCCTTGTTAGTCTTTTTATGATCTCTCTTTTCCTTCACTTCTTATGTTGTTGTTGTTTGAGGAGCTATGGTGTTGGAGAGATTTGTGAGGTTTGGAAGAATTTTTGATGTTCAATTTCTTCCCGAAAACTCAAAATTTATATGCGTGGTGAGCAATAGCCTTAGCTTATGAAATTGGATTTGTGAATTTTGAGATACGTTGGACTTGTAGTCTCCCGGGACTCTTTTTTCCCAATCGGACTTTGAACCACCCAACCAGACTTCCTGGACTCCCACTCACTGGACTCTCTACCTTAACCCCCTTAGACCACTGCTACTGCAACCCTCTCCGGACCACTCTCTGCCACGTGGTCTTGTCCCGTCGTCCTTTGGTCTTCTCTTTCTCGTCACCTGTAGTCTTCTCTTCCCCGTCACCTGGCCTTGGCTGCTCCTGCTTTTGGGCTACCTTAATGAACTGAATTTTTCCTATAAAACTCAAGCAATTTGGAAGAAAATACTACTAGCATAGAACTAAAAATAAAGAAAATTAATTTTCATGAATTTTATAAGAATAAGAAAAAAAAAAAAAAAAAACTAATTTTTTGTAAACTTTTAAAGATAAGAGTGAAATCTAGCAGTTGAACAAAAACAAAACAATAAGAGAAATAACACAAATTGTAAAGAAATAGAAAGAAATAGAAAGAAATAGCCAATTTTTGGCTTTAAAAGTACTCAAACAATGTGTCGGTAGTACAATAAAGCAATAATAAAGAAATGAAAAATGAGCATGGATTTGATAATAAAAATGAGGGTACCGACAACCTTTAGGGGAGGCTTTTTATACTCGAGCTAAGCCGTCCCCGGTAAGTTGACGGTTAAAAAACGTTTAACTAACTACCTAATTAAATTCTAAATTACCACGAGATATTTCGCATTTAATCTTTGTTTAATGGGAAGGAAGGTCCTCAAGTAAGTTCCTTGGAGGCTCTAATTAGCCTTGGAATCTCGCCTAAATCAAATACTTGATTTTCCCCAAAGATTTTTATGAAAATAATCCTAATTAACCTAGATATTTTGCAAATTAATCCTAAT
The DNA here is from genome assembly GCA_951230915.1 of Antitrichia curtipendula. Taxonomy (NCBI): domain Eukaryota; kingdom Viridiplantae; phylum Streptophyta; class Bryopsida; order Hypnales; family Leucodontaceae; genus Antitrichia; species Antitrichia curtipendula. The sequence goes on along the minus strand of OX579640.1, from coordinate 22,903,253 downwards.
TCAATTCCAAATATTCTTAGTTTAATCTAAATTGGTTTTTAAAGGAAAGATTTGACATTTAAACTAAATCCAATCTTCAATTTTCACCAAGATATTTTGTAAATTGACCTTGAATTATCGCTAATTACTCTAAAAAAGTCAAACCTATTGCTGAATTCTTCCTATCTTCTTGATAATAACTCCAAATTTGGAACCGATTGCGCCATCGCGTTTAGAAGACCCCAATTAGTCTTAAGAACCCCCTATCCCCTTCTTCCAGGCTGTAAATATTCGTAAAAACCAATCACGGTAACTCCAAAGAAAAGTCAAAATCCCTATTAATGGAATTTGCATTTTCCGAGGAAACTGACTGGCCAGAGTTGCCTAGAAGGTTCGTGAGCATAAGAAAACATTTTGTGTTTGCGACATTTGGACACCGCTAGCTCCTGGTTCGCCGGTCAACCTGCCGCCATGTTGTAAATTCTTGTTAAATTCGATGTCGTTGCCGATTCTGGTACTTTTGACTATCAGAAAGTCTTCAAACTTGACAGGTTGCTTATTTAATATGTAAAACTTTAATCTAATTTTTAGTGAGATTTTACCACACTCTGGATAATTTCCAAGAAATTACCATCAGTTTCAAAAGCGGTTGACTTTCCATAAAATCATCGTGGAGTTTTGTAAAATTCCAAAACTTTTAGGCAAACTTCTAGGAAGTGTCCAAAGCCAAGGGCAAAACCAAACCTCCAATAAAAATGCTAATTTTAGCAATTCCTTAATAATTTCCGCCTGGGGGAAAATTATTCTGGCATTGGGGTTGTTGTGGATGATTAGCTCCGCTGTTGATCTTTTGGCATGCTTATATCCTAAAAGCACCTTTTTGTAAGCTCCAATCACCTCGCCCTTCTTCTATTTTGCATTCCGTTTCATATTCTTCAACATTTGCAGGTCTTCACGTAACTAGTCCATGTTCTACATGAATTGGATCTAGATACTTTTAAATCTGGATATAGACTCTTGTAGTTTAGCTAGGCTGTCACATGCACTCTACATATCGAGTTTTACATGGATCAGGCACTATATTTGGTTAACTCTCACATCCTCACATCTCTTGACAATGTTAATCTGGACTATAAGACTCTAAACTAAGACCTAAACCTGGAAATATAGAATATTTTGTGCTTTCCATGATTTTAGAAAGTTTCCTCACTAATCTGGCAGGGACTTCTACAAAACTCCTCTCAACTGACTTATTCATGCTATTTGGCATAAATTGACGCTAAAAACTAACAACAATCGTGAAAAATAAACCTAGAGCTCCAAGTGCTAACTTGAGGGCTCGCAGGCTTAGGATTTTAGGATTTAGGGTTACAATTTACTAGGGTATCCCCAAATTTTTGACATACTTTTTGAGGGTATAATTTTGGCCTATCTTCCCCCCATTTTCATAGATTGCGCATCCAATGGTGCAATAAAAAGCCCTAAAAGTTTCACCTTTTGCGAGATATAGCAAGTTGAATTTTTTGAGGGTGAGTTGACTTTCTTTAGGATAAAGTGTTTTAAAACTTCGATTAGACAAACCCTCTTATTTGTGGGTGTTGTGAATTTGATGGCGGTGTGGTTTCTCTTAAAAAGTTTAGGATTGGTTGTTATGAGCGTTTTAAAAGTGTCATTTAGGATTGCTATTTTCGTCATGGTGAGGAATTTGAAAAATTTGAAGGTACATATTTCCCCATTTTCAAGGATTGTAAAGACAATGGAGTAATAAAAATTCCAAACATAGGGCTTTTTTTTGTAGTTTAAGCCAGTTTGACTTTGTTAATTCTCATAGTTGGCTTTTTCAAGTTGATTGATTTTGGAGTTTTGGCCTAAAACAATGTCGTAGGTCTATGAATGGGTATCCCGGATTGGTATTGCACTTCTTAATACGACCTTGTATGCATGAGTTATGGATGGATGAAGTTTTAGAAATAATACTTTATCCGTCTATAACTCATGCATGTAATGTCCAATCTTGAAATGCTACGTCATCATGGATTCCTAAGAAGTAGAGCAAGGACATCATCTACTTCGTTTTCAAATGCCCTTCTTTTTGCGAAAGGGTTTGAAGAGCAATGGCTATTTTTAGCTTTTGATACGTCTATTTTTAATCTAAAATAAAGTCATCACCTTATGTATGCTTGTGAGGGCTTTTAATAAAAAAATGTCTTTTATTTTATCATCCATGTTTTTAAGTAGGGGCAATGGCCAGATGAAGTTTTAAAAATAAAATTTCATTCATCCATAACTCATGCATGGAATGTCTAATCTTAAAATGCCACGTTATCATGGATTTTTAAGAAGAGGAATTATGACGTCATGTACTTTGTTTTTAATTGCTCTTCTTTATGCAAAAGTGTTTAGGAAGCAATGGCTATTTTGAGCTTTTGATACGTCTATTTTTAATCTAAAGTAAAGTCACCCCCTCATAGATGCTTGTAAGGCCTAATCCCAAAAATGTCTTTTATTTTAGGCCATGGAAATGGTTTAGGATTTGACATCACTAAAAAAGCACCAAACTAATATTACAAAGAAGACTTACGACTTAACAACACTAATAACATCTCCGTAAGCAGCTAAGCATCGATACGGAATTTTTGGATGACTTCAAACTATTATATGGGCTGTCATTTACCTGACCAGGTGTGAGACAAAATTCAATTTACAAAAATAAAATTTGTAATTATTTTATAAATTGCGATACATTCTTCAACAAATGAACCCTAAACAATAAAGAGCTAAGTGATAGATCACTCAGACGCTGGTGTTCTCTGTTTATAAAGTGACTGGTTGTAAATGCTTCAGAAGTAACAAACAGGTAAGTGTAAGTATTAATTTTGAAATAAATGAACAACAAGTCAGGCTACGCTCTCAACGATATAGTAAGAAATCTGCACTAGCAGTAGCACCAAATCCCAAGAAGTTCCTGAATAATCACTGATCACAACAAATTGAAACAAACTTGTCCAGCCTTGACCAAGTTCTTAAACTTGTCTTTAAGGCTAGTAGGATCCCTATCAACAAATGTTTTTTTATTTTTTTCTAATATAATTACCCACTTCTTCCCGTACTTATACATGTCTTGTATCAACACAATCCCCTCTTCCACTTTTCATTTTCTATATCGTTTCACTTAAAAATGATCTTTTGAAATTTTTTTTTTCACAATATTTTATCCCCTTTTGCTTCATTAAACGTGATGACCTCCGTAGAAAAAAATTCAAACCGCAACGAATTTTGACCAAGAACCAAAAATCAAGACCACTATTGGATTTATAAAACCTATAAAAAAGTGGATAGATTTATTCCAAATTTCAAAATATCTTACCCTAAAGAAAGTCAACTCACCCTCAAAAAGTACAACTTGCTAGATCTCGCAAATGGTGATACTTTTAGGACAATTTAGAGTTTTAAAGTTTAGGGTTACAAGGATATCCCTGAATTTTTGACATAGTTTTTTGGAGTTGAATTTTGACCTCCCCCCCTCCCCTCCCTTGATTTTCATAGGTTGTGCATCCAATGGTGTAATAAAAAGCCTAAATTTTTTTTCCATTTGCAAAATATAGCAAGTTGGATTTTTTGAGGGTCAATTGCCTTTCTTTAGAGTAATCTGTTTTGAAATTTGAAGTAATCCTATTCCCCTATTTGTGGATGTTGTGAATCTGATGGTGGTGTTGGTCTCTTAAAAAGTTTAGGGTTGATTTTTATAAATGTTTTAAAAATGGCATTTAGGATTGCTATTTTTGTCATGGTGAGAAATTTGAAAGATTTCAAGGTACCTACTTCCCCATTCTCAAAGGTTGTAAAAATAATGAACTAATAAAAATTCCAAACATAGGACTTTTTTTGGAAGTTATGGCCAATTTGACTTTGGTAACCCTAAAACCCTAAATATGCAAAAAATTCAAAACTTTGAAATATGCAAGAAAAAAACAAACCTCTTTTGTCTTATTAGAATTCTCCTTTTCTTCATGGAATTCTCCTTTTCTTCATGTAGTTCATTTGTAGTAATTGTAAGTTGATTTTTGTGAACGTTTATTTATACACCCTTGATAAATAAGCGAGCACAATCAGGCTCTAGAAACATTATACGACCTTCCTAGAAGAAGTTATGGACGAATGAAGTTCTAGCTCCTATAAGTCTATCTAAACTTCATCCTTGGATTTAGATCCTTTTCTTATTTTATTTTACTTCAAATTTTTTACTCTGACTCTATATTGCCAACTTCTACCTAAGTTTTAATTTTGGAATTGTATGGATGAGTTTTACCCAATTTCATCCATTTTAATAACTAAACTTCATCCAGCTCTATCTTGTTCGTTTTAAGTCCAAATTTTAAGTTTAATATGTTTCTGGAAAGCTAATGTAAAGTTCTAGCCTATCATCACTCTATATCTAAGTAAAAACTTCATCTACTACTACTGAATTGATCTTGAAGTTCGGATGAATGTTTAAAGTACTAATCAAAATAATTTAAGAAAAGGGGAAAGGAATTAGCAACTTACCGCGGATTGGGCTTCATCCACGAGATGTTCAAATTCCCCTTTGAATGCTCCATCGTCCTCCATCCTTGCATTGTTGAATAATTTGTGCTCACCGTTTAAAAATGATGATTTAATACAAGTTTTCTAATTTTCTACTATTTTTTTTCTTTCTATTGCTTTTTTTTTTTTTTTTTTCAACATTATTCTACCTCAATTATTAAAACACTTCCAAGGTTCACTAGTCTTTGAATAAAGTAATCAAAGTCAATTTCCAACAACAAATTGACCTTTGAAATCTTTTAGTCAATTATCTTTCTATCCGAATTTTGATGGTTCTAATTGCCTTCTTGGATTTCTACCTAATCCTATCTTCTTCCTAATTTTCCTTCTAAATACCAAATTGCCACTTCATCTTCTAATATTCAATGTTGGCTTTGAGATTTTCAAGTGTTTCTATCTTTTAAGGTTTTGAACCTCTTTTTGCAATGGAAACGTTGCAACTTGATGCTCTAACCTTCTTCTCTAATCCCTACTTTTAACTCCTAATTGCCTATTATTTATTTATTCATTTCAAGAGACGTGAGTGCTAGTTGTGTTTTGGAAATCTCTCAAGTGGTGGTTTCGTTTTTCTCCAACTGTCGGGAGAATTTGTTTTTGTGTATCAAGGCCAGCACAACCAATTTTTGAAATCCAGCAACCCTAGCCCAACAACTCAATTTTTTTCCGACTCCCAGCACAGCACAACTCAATTTTTTCTCGACTCCTAGCCCAGCCCAGCCTAGCCTAATTTTCCCCCCGACTCAACCCACAACACAGCACTGCCCCGAAGTCGTCTTGCCTCCCGCGCCACGTGGTGAGGCGCTGTTCGCCGGATCCCTTCCGCGGGTGTGGCCGCGTGGCGTGTGGGGGTTCGCTGCTGATCCTCTTCGTTCGCTTCTGGTTCGTTCGGGGTCTTGCTGGTCCGGGGACTACCTAATTTTTTGGTTTGTAATTTTTTTTAAAGGGCTACTAGCCTTTTTTTGGAACTAAACCAACAAGGAAAATTCTACCTAGGCTCGAATTTTTTGATGGTTATTTTGTTGGGAGGGGGGAACCAAAGCTTCGCCATAGTAGGGGAAAACTTCTAAATTTCTAACAAATTCTAACTATCAAAGTCAAAGCTTCGCCATAGTAGGGGAAACTTCTAAATTCCTAAACAATTTCTATCTATCAAAGTCAAAGCTTTGCCGTGTGCAATGGTAGTCAAGAACTTTAAACTAGATTACAACAAAGAGGGATTAGTACAACTTTGTTGATATGTAACTAAACATGAAACACACGTTAGTGGATAAATAACAAAACACAAAGGATACTTAAAGAGACACTAGATGCCTCCCAAGGTGGTATACGCCGGACACAAGGGGGGGACACTAGGATTAGTACAAAGATTAGTACAAAGATTAGTACAACAAACTTTAAAATTCTATGACAAAAGATCAAGTTAGTATTTTAGTCAAAAATCCAAAAACAAAGACAAAATTTGAAGGGACCCCAATGTCCTTCAAAGAGAGCTCACAAGTTAGCTACAAAAAGAGCTTGAAATGCTCCAAAAACAACACGTTTACAACTTTGGCTCAACTTTGGCCAAAAAAATCCACACAAATGGACCAACGTATAAAATGAGCCAAAATATGGCTACAAGGGATAAAATGAGAGGAGAATGAGTGCCCTTGTATACTCTTTCAAGGGCACTCACCTCCTTTTATTTTCATGTAGTAATCTTATCACTTAAGATTTTCATCTAATTTTGACTTTCTACGCTGGTCCGAACTTCTAACTTTTGGAGATTAACTCCAAATCACAAACAGATTGCGTCATTGGCTTCAGAAGGCCATTTTTAGTCATAAAAATCCCCCCATCCCTTAACCAAACTCCAAAAAATGCAACATAACCTATCGCTAACTGAACACCAAAATGGGGTAAAAACCCAAATTTTGGAGGTTGACTTTTCTGAGAAAAGTAACTAGCCTAGGTTCTTTAGTAGATATGGGAGAGTAAAAAAAGACCTAGCTTTGACCCCATTCCGATTTCGTATGTGTTGGAAATGCCGGTCAACATCCCGAAATTTCTTCAATTTAGCCGATTTTGAAGAATCTTGCTCGTTCGGATACTTCTGGTTATCGGAATGTTCTAAAACCTGATGGAGCGTCTTATTAGCATAAAAAAAACTAATCTAATTTTTAGTGAGATTTTAGATCGTGGGTCCAAGTTATTTTGGATATTTTGGTGTTTGAAGCCAAAAACCTCTACGGTGTTTTCAGAGCACTTTCAGCTCCATTGTTGCTTGTGTTCAAGCTTTGAAGGTCCTTGGGGGTCCTTCTACCTTGCTTTGTGTACTCTTTGGTGTAGTTTTAGTACCTTGTTGTAAGTAGAAAGCCCTTCTCTTTTCCTTGTGCATTTTGGGATCTAACTTGTGAAGTTTAAGAATCTTTTGGTGTCTTGCACTAACCCTAGAGCAACCCTCCACTGTACCTTGGCGATGATGCTTTGGGGGGCCTTTAGCATGTGAAGTTTTGTGTCTCTAAGTGTCCTATCGTGTTGGTTCTCCTTACTTACATGTTCCCATCTTCTTCTAATATCTCCCTTGTTGTGTGGATCTCCCCTCGGGATGGCGAAGCTTTGGCCTTGTCATGTATGTTTTGCTAAGTGTGTCTGTTCTACCCTCTTCAAAGATCCCCCTTGTTGTGTAGACCTCCTCCGGGGACAGCAAACCTTTGAATAAGTAACAACATCAAGTCCTATAGTATGTGTTAAAATCGTCTCAGACGGCGGAGCTTTAAAACACTAGAGTGCTGCAAGTCCTACAGTTGGTGTTAAACCCAACTTTACGGCGAAGCTTTGAACCTCTATAACCCTTAGTCTCAAAGTCTAGTTTCCAAGACCTTCTTGGAAAAGTCCAAAGTTTAGCTTCCAAGACAATTAGTTTAGCAAGTTGTTTTACCCAAGTTGTGTACATCCGTTTTTTTCTCATGTTGTCCCTCAAGCTTTAGCAACCTAGCCTACCCAAGTCTACACATCCGGGATTTTTTGCATCCTAAAGTAGAAAATTCCCTAGTCCAGTCTCAAACTCAAAATCAAGAATTCCAAATCAAAAAATGAGAAGAAAGGAAACCAACCAGACCCCCCCAAATCAATCCAGGGGGGTAAGTCCAGTTGGGGTCCGTCAGCTGGGGGGAGTGGTGTTCAGCAGCTGGGGGTCGGGGTCTGTCTAGTTAAAGCTGGTCAGCAATTCGGGAGCGGGGTTCAGTCCAGGGAGCGGGGTTCAACAGTTGGGGGTCGGGGTAGGTCAACAGTTTGACAACAGGGTTCAGTCCAGGGGCTCAAGGTTCAGTCCAGGGGGGGCTCGGGATGCTTGGGTTTTTGTTTTTTTTGGGGGGTGGGGGGTTCAAGGTTCTAAAAACTAAAACTAGGGGCCAAAAGTTACTATGGAAAAACACAACCACAAAAATACAAAAGGGGAAAGAAAAGGAAGGAGGAAGAAAAGAGCGGAGCACCACCGTACTTGGACGCAAGAAAGTCTCACTTTTACCAATAAAAAAGGTCTACTCTACACACAATGGAGGAGGATTAGAGGAAAATAGGATGAAATAGAAGAAAAAGTGAGAGACGATAAATAGTGATCTAGGCCTAGGATTAGGAAGACTTAGGGAAGGAGATCTTGAGAATTTGTAGTGACCATTAGAAGGTGGATTAGGATGACACAAAGATAAATTGCGTAAGAGAATAGGAGGGACATTAAAACCTCCTTGGAGTTGGAGTCTATATTTGTAAGACATTCATAAAAGCTTAGGTGGAATAGTGTTATTGTAGAAAAAAAGAGGAAGAAAGAAAAGGAAGGAGGAAAGGAAAGAAGGAGTTTAGATCGTACGGGTGTACTAATATTCTAAAATAAGCGGTGAGCTTGGGAGAGATTCAAACAAAACCAAGGACCACCATGGAGTATGAAGATGTGCACGCGGACGTGGACGAACTTATCTTTGACACCGGCAGTGAAGAGGTGAGTTTTTGAATTAATCCTTGGTGTTTTTCTCTAATTAGCATTGATTTCTTTAATTAGCCCTTTACATGCGATTAGCAAGCCGTGATTAGTGCAAGTAAGAATTAGATTCAAAAGTTGTTAGATTAAGGATAGAGGGTTCCAAAAACATATTACACTTAGGATTTGGTTTCAAATCGACCGTGTTAGAATAAGTTAAGTAGTAGGGGGTAAACAAAGGAATTGAATTAAAATTTCATTCAAAAGGAACCATGGACGGAAATTAAGGATTTAGATTAGAAAAATAATCTAGGATTTAAATTAGGAATTAATTAGCAGTTAAAAATCTAGAGTTAACTTTGGAAAGTAAAACGGTTAGAATTGATTTGGAAGTTTAACTCAGGGGGGTGAATTCTCAAGTCAAATCTTGGGGTAAGTTAAGAGTAAAAGTTTAGAGTTAATTAGGAGTCAAAAGTCTGGTTAGAAAGTAGAAATTAAAAGTAAAGAATTTAGAGTAAAATTTAAGAAATAGAATTTAAGTTCAATCCAAGGAAGAATAGTTAGAGTAAAATCAAGGTCCAAAATAAAAGTAAAAATTAGAAATAGAAGTTAAATTGTAGAGTTAATTCTAGAAGTAAAAACCTAGGGTTAAAGTCAAAAGATAGAGTTAAATTTTGAGGATAAATTCTAAAGTTAATTTAGGAGTAAAAATCTAGAGTTACATTTATAAGTTGAAAATTTGAGTAAAAATTGAGTTTAGGGTCAGTCTTTGAAGTAGAACTTCCAAGAGGAGTGTCAAAACACAAAGATAGTCTCAGGGATTCATGGAAGGAACATAAGGGTTCTTCCTTCACGTCATTAGGGATGTTAGAAATGACACCTACTATCCAGTCAACCCTAGACATAGGATAGATAGTTAGGAAGTTAGAATTTCACTATCACCCTGATCATTGCAGTTAGCTTGTGAGTTACCACATGCATTTCTAGATATTTTTGCTGCCATCCACGACACTTAGGAAACGTTAGCAAAAAAGATCCATTACTTAGAAGGCACAGTGGACCGCGCTCACAACACCCCCATATATTAAAAAGGTGGACAAAGGCATAAAACCTGGTTGGTGTTTGCTCTATTATCAAGGGTAGATAATCTAACGTCCACAAGGGAACGTGAGTAAAAAAAAAACTCTATTGATAACTAACATTGCATAAAGGAGATTAAAGCCGCCAAAGTTTAGGGCTATTTACAAAAATGACATAAGGAGGAAAAAGATTGTCTATGTGAGCCCTTGAATAAGAACCTATATTTGATAGAGAAGCTTCAAATTAATCCCCTTCATTCAAATTGTATTTTTTGACTTATATAATTTGAAGATTTTACAAATAATGTGATTTCAAAAAAACAATATGAAACACATTAACCAGGGCTTCTTTTTTCTAGCGATTTGTTGTCAAATTGCACCAAAAATTTTGACCATGAACCGAGCCTATAGAACACAAATAATAAAATTTTGGATGAAATCACCGAAATTCTTCAAATTATTAAAATTTATTGGATGAAATCGCCAGAGAATGGATGAAAAGGAAAATTATAGATACGAGATATGTGCGAATATGATATTTTTCATCCAATATGTGAATGAATGTTGAAATTGAGAGCACCGCTATAACATTTTATATTGCCACTATGGCATTTCAATAAAAATGAAAAAAAATCCTTGACACTAAAGTATACAACTCTATTTCAAGCAATAAATCCATTCAAGACATTGAATAAATGACCCGTTCAAGTCTTGTTTCAATCCATAGTGGATTTTTTCAATGAATGAAATTTGGGCTATATTAGGTTGAGTTAGTGATCACAATCAATGTCTTGGATGACAATTATAGAGTTATTAGTGCCTACAAAAGAAACTTCCACCTTTTGAAAGTAGAATCCCTCACAAAAAGTGACATATTTTGACCATGTTCTAGTCACATTAGAAAACATTGCAACTACTTTACATGAGTAAAAATAATGACCATTATGAATGAATTTTTAGTTTTGTTTTGGAGGTAGTCTAACAATTCTTCTTGGCCAATTGGTTAGCACAATTCAAAAATTCACACCAAACTCATATTTTTGTTGAAAAATATAATTTTAGTTACTTCCAACATTTCTCACATTTGCCCCTATACGGGAAAAAAATTACAAATTTTCAACAATGCCAACTTGGCAAACCAATCATTCTGCTTGTAATAGGCTGGTTTATTTAACCTTTAAATATGTGCCTTGGTCAACCTTGATTAAAACTTCTCAAAGAATTATTTTGAAATTTGATTTCAACAAAAAAACAAAGCTTGGCAAGTTTTATTTCTATTGCATTTTAAAATTTTGAAAAATGTCAAAAATTGAAAGAGTTGTTGCAATTGAAAGGTCCTTATGTTAAAATCCAAATAACACAATATGGTGTGCTTCACATTCATATTTTAAGAAAAAACTTTATTCTGAATTTAAATTATAAAATTATGTTCTCCATTCCACTCTTCATTTATAGTTAAAAGTATAGATTGTTTAATGTGTATTGTATTTGAAATAATTTTATTTCCACCTTCACCTTCAAAAAATTACAATAATTTCATTTTTTGTTCAAAAATATTGAAAAAAGTACAAAATAAACAAAAAAATTATTTTTCTAATAGCATAAAATATAATTTTTTTGTAAATCAATTTAATAAAAGGATAAATTTGCTTTGATAGTCAAATTTGACTTCAAGGTGATTGATGTGGCTATTTTGGATGCAAAAAAAAAAATAACCAATTGAAAAATTTTCATACTAATCTCCATTGCTACTTTTACCTCAAGAAAAATTTTCAAATAATTTGGATTGATGTGCTACTTTTACTCATTTTTGTTCAATTTTTCCAACAAAAATGATAACAATTATAAATTTCCAAAAAAGAAACTGCGACTTCTCAAATTAATATAGAATTCAGAGTTTCAAGCAATAAAATTATCAGATTGTGGTTTGAACACTATTGAAAAAGATAAAATTAGCTCAAATATGAAGTTTGACCATTTCACAATGCATCAAATCCTCAAGGGTTAAATTGAACCAATCAGTGTCGTGATTTTCACTGTATAAAACCCCTCCATATTATCATGCATATTTTTTGCATCTACGCTGTGACATTACAGAGGGCCCCCTATACAATCACACCGACAATAAATGCACTTTTCGGCGTAGCTCTTGGTGCACCTTGTTCCCATTCTCTCCCGTCTATGTATGAAATGACCTAAAAGATCCGGAGCAAAGCCAGAGAGACAAAGCTCAAGAGCCCACAGGTCGGTAAAGCTTTCGTTGCTGCAGAACAAATGGAAAGACACGCAGATAAACCAAGAAAGGAAGCAAGCAACAAAAGAAGAAGAAAGAAGAACATAGAAGAGAAAGAGGTTGAGTTTGGGGCGCCATCACGGTGAGCGGGTGTGGGCGCAAGATTACCCTTGGTAATCAGGCGAACACCGCCCAAGTTCTATGCCTTAATCCACATTTTTAATATATGGGGGTGTTGTGAGCGCGGTCCATTGTGCCTTCCAAGCAATGGAACTTTTTTGCTAACATCTTCTAAGTGTTGTGGATGGCAGCGAAACTACTAGAAATACATGGGTGACTAACAGACTAACTGCAATGACTAAGGATGATAGTAAATCCTAAATCTCTACTCTCTATCATATGTCTAGGGTCGGCTGGGTAGTTGGCGTCATTTCTAACATCCCAAACTACGTGAAAGGGGACCCCTCACGCTCCCCCCATGAACCTCTAAGACTTTCTTCTGGGTTTTGACACTTCTTTTGGAAGTTCCAGTTCTACAAGCTAATCCTAAGCTTAGCTTTTACTCTAATCTCTAACCTCTAAATGTAACTCTGGATTTTTACTCTCGAGTACTAATTCTAATTTTTAACTTCAATTTTGACTCTATGTTTTGATTTTTACCCTCGGGTTTTACTCCTAAATTAATCCTAGATTTTTACTCCTACTTTAACTCTAGATTGTTACTCCTAAATTAATTCTAGATTGTTACTCCTAAATTAATTCTAGATTTTTATTCCTAAATTTAACTCTAGATTTTTACTCCTACTTTAACTCTAGATTATTACTCCTAAATTAACTCTAGATTTTTACTCCTAAATTTAACTCTATTTCTAGCCTAAATCCCTAATTTCCGTCCATGGTCCTTTGTGGATGAGATTTTAATTCAATTCCTTCATTTACCTCTGACTATTAAACTTATCCTAACGTGGTCAATTTGAAGCCAAATCCTAAGTGCGATATGGTTTCGGAGCCTTCTATCCCTAATCTAGTGACTTTTGAATCTAACACCTATTTGTACTAATCACAGCTAGTTAATCACTTGTAAAGGGCTAATTAAAGAAATCAACGCTAATTAGAAAAAAACCCAGGGATTGATTCAAAAATTCACCTCGTCACTGCCGGTGTCGGAAATAAGTTCGTCCACGTCTGCGTGCACATCTTCATGCTCCATGGTGGTCTTCTAGTCTTGGTCGAATTTTCCCAGGCTTACAACTTATTTTGGGAAAAATTAGTACACCCGTGCAATCTAAACGTCTTCTTTCCCTTCTTCCTTCCTTTTCTTTCTCCCTTTTTTCCTTCTACACTAAGACTATTCCACCTAAGCTTCTATGGGTGTCTTACAACTATAGATTCAAATACCAAAGAGGTTTTAATGTCCTTCCTACTCTCTTACGCCATTTTATCTTGGTGTCATTCTAATCCCCCTTCTAATGGTCACTACGAATCCTCGAGATTTTCCTCCTAACGCCTACTTAGCCAAACCTAGGTTACTATTTATTGTCTCTCTCAACCCTTCTCCTATTTCATCCTATTTCCCTCTAATCCTCCTCCATTCTCGTTGATTTCAATTGGTGTGGAGAGAGAGAGGTGGTATGTGAGTATTTTGTATGCAGATTTTTCAAGATATTGGGAAGTGCGGCTTCTCTTCTCCCCCTTTTCTTTTCTTCCCCCTCTTGGTTTCTTGCAATCAGGTTTTTTCCCAAATAAGCCTTGATCCCTAGTTTTTAGACTTTTTACTTGAACCAAAAAAGAATACCAACACAAGGACCCCGACTCCCCAAGCTCCCTGGACTAGCTCGACAACCCTAGCTCCCTAAACTAGCTCGGCAACCCCAACTCCCCAGCTCCCTGGACCAGCTCGGCAACCCCAACTCCCGGTGACTGGAACCCGACCCCGGTGATTGAACCCCACCCATGTGACTGCTTGACCCGGCGACATAACTAGGGGGGTCTGGTTCTTGAATTTTGATTTTCTTTCCTTTTTTCACTGAGTTTATTCCTAACGAGCTGGTTCTAATGGTTGATTGCTAATGGGCTAATTCTAATGGCTGATTGCTAATGGCTAATTCCTAATGGGTTGGTTCTAAGGGACTGGGTCCTAAACTTGATAAACGGACTTCCTAACGACCTACATATCTTGGAAGCTAAACTTTGGAGGTTTCCACAAAGGTCTTGGAAACTAGACTTTGGAATGGAACACCGGGGAGGGTCAAAGCTTCGCCGCTAAGTTGAATTTAACACCAACTTTAGGACTTGGTGGTACCCCGGGGTTCAAAGCTCCGCCGCCTAAACTTTTAGCACAAACTTTAAGACTCTAACTTTGTCGTAAGTTCAAAGCTTCGCCGTCTATAGGGGTCCCAATGTCCCATACACGATCTAGGACTTCTGACACTCACAAGTTCAAAGCTTCGCCGTCTATGGGTGTCCCACACATAGTGAACACGACTTTCAACAAAGGTTAGTTCTCAAATGGGGTCACTCTAACACAAGAATGCTTCTAAGGGTTAGTGCCACTTAACATGCATGGGTTAGTACAATACAAATTAATTTAAGCACTCAAAGATCCACACTAAAGGCCCCCCAAAACGGCATCACCAAGGTACGGGGGGGGGGGGGGGGGTATCTTTAGGATTAGTACAATCAAACCAAGGATACTTGACAAAAGAACCCGTTAGTCCAAACGAACAAGAAGAGAAAGAGCCAAATGACACACACAATAAGGTAGAAGGACTCCACAAAGAACTTCAAAGCTTGAATTTTAACAACAATGGAACCCAAAAAGAGCTCAAAAAACATCGTAGAGTTTTTTTGGCTAAAACGCCAAAATCTCCCAACATAAGTTGGACTCACGAATCCAAAACAAGAATTGGAGGTGTTCTAGAGAGAAAAATGGGGACCTTAAATAGGTTTTCAAGGCCCCACCCCTCCCTCTAGAGTTCTAAGGTAACCTTATCAACTTGGATTTTCATTTTCATCTTCATCTTCAAAGATTTTCATCCTAATCCTAAAAAATTACTTTTACCTATCTACCTTGGACCAACATCCTAACTTTTGGAGATTAAATCCAATCGCCAAAGGGATTGCGCCATTGGCTCCAGATTGCCATATTTAATCCAGCAACCCCACAACCTCCCCCCCATACCAAGGCCAAAAACCCATCGTAGGCTAGTTTAGTTTAAAAATCAAATCGTGATAAAATCCTAGATCTTGGGGGTCTCCTATTTTGAGAAATGTAAATAGCCTAGGGTCTCCGGTAGATGCGAGAGAGTTGGAAAGGACTCTTGGATAACTTCGTTTCACCATTGTATGGTCCCGGGATGCCGGTCAACACGACGGGGACCCCGCCACGTGATTAATTCCCGAAGAATCTCGCCGGTTCGGGTACTTGCCGCTATCGGAATGTTGTGAAACTTCACGGAGCGCATTATTAACATAAAACAAGCTAGTCTAATTTTTTGTGAGATTTTCTTGTAACCTGGGTAATTTCCATGAAATTCCCATTGGAGGTTAGAAGGGTTGACCACCCGGAAGAGGTTCTTCTGCAAGTTGGAAGATGACAGGATTTTTCAAGTGACCTCTTAGGGAGTCACGTGAAAGATGTGTAGGTGCGTTTCCGTACCTGACACGATTGGTCAGTGGAGATGGAACTGATCATCTCCTAGAATTAGCGACAGTGCGGGAATCTTTTGCAGATAGAAGAATCTTGGCGAATCGATTTTGTCATTGGACTCTTGGCATGGGATTTATCCTAGAACACCATCCTTGGGCTATAGATTCCTCCATGGTCCCGGTCTTGCGTCAGTAGCTCCTGCATGCTAACAATCGGAGTTTGAGGAATTTTAAACCTTACTCTAGGACCCGACCTAGTGGCCTCGCTATGAATCCCTCGGACCAACTTAGCCATGAATTGCCACATTCATGGTGGGATTTAGCCCTTTTGAGCCTATGTGACTCAAATCCTCCAAATCTAACCATTTCGTTCTTCTACCTATTTTTAGGCCAGATTTGGTGGGATCCTAAGTCTAAACACAAATCTAGACCAAATACTATAATGGGTATGTTACAACCCTATTTTGGTTCTACACTCTTTTTATGGCTTTTTGTATACATTTCTTAACTTTAAATTGCAAATTTCCAAAAAATAATTCTACGAGTCCCAAGTGACAAATTGGGAACTCACAACGGGCCCGATGTTTTGTTTTCAATGCGGAACAACTTCTACTTGGGCGCCTTCCAGGCGGCCATGAACAAGAGCAGCGTCACAGCGTGCTGTGCTTTTTGAGCGACGCCGATGCCACGGACAAAGACAACTTTGCCTACCGCTCTTACATTGCGCTCGGCTAGAAACAAGTGAGCCATCCATTGCCTTTCGTCTTTTGAATCTTGGAACAAACAAACATTCCCTTGGAACATTCTAGAGACTTGCTTCGAGGCTTCTTTCTCCCTTTTGAATCCAGTCCATTGTAAATCTCTAAGTTGAATATTCTCTTCTGATCTTCTCTTTTTGATCTAGATCATCTACTGCATTCGAGAACCAGACTGTACTGCTCCTCGGATCTCGTGCTCTTGCTACATGCAATGAGCTCTTTCTTAATTTCATATGCTTGAATGCTCTTTGACTCCAATTGTTGTGAAAATTCTACTAGTATCAATTAGATTTTTGTAGAATTAGTGGCATTGGGGTACTTCAGACTTCCTGCTGACTGTGATCTGCTTTAATTAGGTTAGGGCATTCTTCAATAGGGCTATTTTGTGCATCTAAGCTATAACCTTTTCTCTAAAGTAGGTGAGTCCTTTGTTTCTATTGCGATGAAAGAAGACACTTTTAAACTCTAGGGTTTGTTGATTGGTAGTCTTTTACATCTTCTTTACCATTTCGTTTTGATTGACCCTTGATAATTTGCTGATACAGTTGGCACCGTCTGGTAAACCAATTAACTGGTCATTGATTAAATCAACAATGCTACTCCAACAGCATTTAATTTCCAGCTATGAAATTGCTCGCATTGTACCTGTCTGGGGGAACTTAGAAGGTAATCACGCTTGACAAATCAGAGCACATTTGATCTATTGAGAAGTAGATTTGTGTGTTGTTTGTCCTTTTTTTTGTGTCATGAAACTTGTCATATATCCTCGGTGTCAACCGGACGGGTCAAGAATCTGAAATTGATTTCTTTTCAGAATTTTGGTGCTCTGGATTTTCCAAGCCCAGGTCAAGACTTTGTCTGGCTTGTTGGAGTGGTTATCTGACCTGGCTGTTTCCAGCAACCCTTCGTTGTTGCTAATTGCCGACATGATCTACACGCATGAACAGAACTATAATGAAGCTCTTAAGCACACTCACGTGGGTGGCACTCTTGATTTGTAAATAACCCAACCAACCTTTCCTTGATGTCATTGGGAGGTTTCTGGTTTCAGAATTTTTTTTGGTGATCAGCCAGATCAATTGCTCTTAAATAATCACAACTTTCAAGTTACATTTTTTGGGTGGAATTGTTGGTGTTTTGTCTCAATTATTCGCGGTTCAGTACTTGACGGCTGCAACATGCTTGCTGATATTTAGCATGATGAAATGGTCTTTGATTTGTAGGATTCGAAGGATGCCAATACACTTGCTAGTTTGATGGTTTGTAGTCTACATGTGAGCAAGCAAACCGGTTGATACCTAAGGTGATCAATTGGCACTAGAGCCCTTCTATTCATCCATCATTGGATGTTAATCTTCTTCTAGATTAGTCTAATGCATTGGATATATGTGTTCAATTATAAGCAAAGATATTCAATTTTATGGATGGGCTTCCAAAAGAAGTGAATTGTTGTAGTATGTATTTCTAATCCGTTTCATTCTACATGCAAGCCACTATAGGGTGCACCAATTTGTCATCTCCTCATGTCCATGATGCTTTTGAAGGATACTATAGAAGCATAGACCTTATTTTCTAGTGTACAAATGTTCTATGCAACATTCTATGATTGCAATAAAATGTGGAACATTCACCTACAATTTTGACCTTGCAATTGTCCATTTTTGTCCACTTTGTCATTTGCAGTTTCATTGGAGCTAGAAGTTTCTACACATGATTACAAAAAAATTCAAAAATTTGCCCATTTTAGTTTATTGCATCTGCATTAAAAAAATATTCATCCAATTCCTCTAATTAAATTTATCCATTGATTCAATGGAATTCATCCAAAATTCACAAATTTTTTATATAATATTGTCTTATAATTCATTCACATATGTCCATTAGTTACATATTTGCAATGGTTTTGAACTAGTTTGGAAATATTTCATTATTATTTTCAACAACAGTTAGTAATTTATTTGCAATGGTTTTGCAACTAAAGTTGGTTGCAATGGTTTTTCAGCACTTCTATATCACTTTTGCAAGGTTTTTGTACTGTTGTATTAGATGTTTTTGTAGCCTCAAAATTTAAAACAATTTGTAACATAATTACAATGTCTTTGCATTTAAAATTTCATGGATTTGCAACAGTTTAGGAATACAATAGGATGGATTCAGTGTCCAAGACTTTTGCATTCAATTTGTTACAACTTTGCAATGCTTTTGAAATGCATTAGTTCTTTTCTAAGACCCAAACTAAATTTTGTTTCCTCTCAAATCACTGCAAAACTATTGCAAATGTGTTGCGATTGTATTGCAATCACTTCTTTCTCTTATAGTGACTTTTTCACCTCCAGTCTATCTCCAAAGCAACCGACCATGGTCAACTTGAACTACAAATTGAACTGAGCTGAACTAAAACTAACGCAACCATTTTTGCCCATTGGCGCGTGATGGCCCAATAAACCCTCTCTATCCATCTCCACAAAATTGGTGGATGGAGGAGATTGTGTTTCTGGCATAGATTCCTCCACAAAGTCGTCGTTGTTGTCGGCCTCCTACTGCTGCAACTCGTCACCCATTATCACCTCAAAAGCTTCGTCTTAGAGACGATCCTCCAACACTCGACGATCCTCTTTGTCTTCACTGTCATCGACCTCTTGCTGCAGCTTGTCACCCATCATCACCTCGAAAGCTTTGTCTTGGAGACGATCCTCCAACACTCGACGATCCTCTTCATCGTTGTTGCTGTCGGCCTCCTCCTGCACCTCGTTTTCCATTATCACCACAAAAGCTTCCTCTAGGAGACGATCCTCTAACGCTCTGCAGTCCTCTCCAACCTAGACCCCTGAACCCAGGCAAAAAAGATATAATCCAATGAACAATGCCCAGGTGAGTCCGACTTGCAAAATCCGTCACCTTGTCAGTTTTCAAAGTCGCTGCAACGACAGATGACAAAAATGGAAACACTGCCTCTGAAATCCACCACCCATGGAAGTGAGTACCTTTCGATTCAACCTACCAAGTACAGTACAAAGACAATTGAGAACAAGCGATCATCAAGTGCGATATTCAACAATCTCTATTTTCCAAGTATAGTATTGTTAGATATTGCGTCTTTTGGGTGGACGGTAACACAGATTTACTATGCACTCATTAGTATGAGAGATTGTATTCTACAAATAGAAAGCTCTATGCACAAAAGAATAAAGGGCTTTGTTTTGTGGCGGTTGGACTTGCCATATAAAAGTTATGGTTTTTTTCAAAATAAAATAATTTAATCCAATAATTAAATTTTTAAAAATTCATAACCTTTACATTGTAGGTCCCAACACCATGAAATTAGCACAAACGGAAAGCTCTTGGCAAGGAAGGGACGAAGGATGCACAAACTTAGTTATGTGGCATTTGGACATGTGATGTGAAAGTTATGTTTTTTTTAAATAAAAGATAATTTATTTCACTTTTTGAATTCATAAAAGCTTTGAAATTCCATAACTTGCACTTTGTCGATCCAAACACCACCAAACTAAGTTTGTACACCCCTTTTTGAGTTTTTGCCAAGAACTTTCTGACAATACCAAAAATGCCGGCGGATGCCTCATAGTTTTTTAGATCTTAGTATATCAAACCAACAAAATCAACAACCTAAATTAAGGTATAGGCACACTAGTCTATTCCTTTTGTCAAATAAAATCATCACTTTTCAATGAAAAATTGTTCAATCTCCCCTATTTGGCATCAATATGACAACCATAACGACAAGGGAGGGAGAGGATGCAGAAAATTTAGATTCAACTAGAGCAACAACACATTAGTCATGAGGGGGAATAGTGCATTTAGTGGGAGCGGGAAAGATTTGGCTTGGTTGCTCATGTCCTAGCCATGACCCTACATTCAACTTATTGCATTAGTATAGTTGTGACTATGTTGACCGTCACTAGATAGCTCGCTTTGGGTTAAAAAAATAAATGAGTACAAGGTGCAACATGTGTATTGTATTAAGAAGATGGCTTAGCAGGGGTTACAAGAAGAACGGATTACATTTAAAATAGCTGGCAACTGTAGAAGATAACAATTGCCCCACCCAAGGATTAAAAGTCAATGTTTTGTTGTTTAAGAGTATGCATCTTCATTGTTGGAGGAAGCTCGCTACCTAAAAAGTGGTGGACTTCAAACAAAAAATCTAATTTTGTCACCACCTAATCTATTGGAATGTAAATTTTCATTCACATTACCTATCCTTAAATATATAAAAGATAGTAATTAGGTGTCTATCTATGTTCAAATCATTGTATTGGCATTTGAATGTACTTGATATAATATGTATTGATTTTACTTATGCTAGGTGACAACCTCAACTTTGGCAATAATGGTAAGCAAAGTATTCTAAATCTTGGACCTAGAAGATAGGACAATGAAGGAATTGATGCTCCACAACCAACAAATGCACATGAATATAAAAACATTGGTGGAACTTGTGTAGGAATGATATCTAAAGCTTCTATAATTGATGTAGCCCTAAGTTGTATTGACAAAATTAAAACTTACTACCAGATTGAGAATTTTAAAAACTCTAAAACAATGCAAAAGATATAAAGATTCCTTTTTTGAGTGCCAATCATCTTTAAAAATGTCAAGAGATGCTTTGAAAGCGGCCATGTAGAAAATGAGACGATCCCTGATTACTAGGATAGTTGGACATTATCAAGATCAAGGTAATGTTTCACAGTCATGGAGACATTGATTATTGAATTCAAACAGGCTTCATTTAAAAAATATCTTTTATTGATAAATCTTATTATAATGACAAACAGTTTTGACAATTTAATTCTACATTTATTCTTTGTAGACAAAGCTCCTAGGCATCATTAACAAAGTCTTTTGGGGGGCTTATGATTTTTCAACCATGTTTCCTATAATTGATATGATGATGGAAGTTGTCCTTATGTCTTTTGAGATTGATGAAGATGTTGTAGCTTGTGCTTCATTTATGAAAATTTGAAATGAATCTAGACCTTCATCACAAAGTATTAAATCTACAATTATTAAAACATTTCTAATTGGAGATCAAATTTTGGAGGCCTAGCAAAAATCAAGTTGTTTCAACTCTTAGATGTTTTAGTTTTACTCAATAATGTCACTTTTAAAGAAATTGCATATTGTGGAGCCAAGATGGAGGAGCTAAAAGTAATTGTAGAATATGTGTAAATTTCCTCCCTATTGGTTTCAATGTTTCGAATGATCCGAGGATTGATCATATTGTAATGTCTAATTGAATGATTTGAAAACAATTATGCAGTGGATGTTTGGAAGGTGAAGGTCAATTTTGATGAATGTCGGGATCTTTTTGGCAACAAACCTATACAAAGAGTTTGAGTGTGATAGTTCAAACTCTCACGTCCTAGCATTAGTGCTAATTTGGTGTTTTGGAGCCATTAAGGCGGTTGTTTAGTGTTAGAAAAAACATAAACTGCAATAGCTACCCCCAAAATGTAAAATTGCCAAAAATTGAGGAAGTTATGACATTAGGAGTTTGGCAATGGGGTCTGTTTTTGGAGGTGTTTTGGGAATTTGTTGACGTTTTTAAGCATTGATAGCTTAACAAAACAAAAGACAAAGATTGATTGACTTTTAAAAAGTTATCAAACCATTTACTATAGTAATTATAGATTTGATTAAATAAACTATTGAGATAAATTAAAAAATTATGATGATAATTATTTGAGTAATTTTAGAAGTCACAAAAATCGTATTGGGATAAGTTTAATAGTTACCAGGATAATTATTAGGATAATTATTAGGATAATTTTGGAATTAAGAAAAAAATTACCACAATTTTTTTTTAATTTTAAATTTGTGATAATATCCTATTATTAGGGTCTGATTTTAGTTTGGGATGTGTAGAAACAATCCATTTAGAGGGATTTAGTTGATTTTAAGCTCATTGGTTGTAATTGTAAAGCCCTAGCTTATTTTGAATGCTTTCTTTTATGCTTTGTAACTATTGTTGTTGCTAGTGGTGTGAATCCTACCATTATCTTGCCTTATTTTTTGTTGTGGTGACAAAATGGAATTATGGCCTATATGGTTGAGACTTGTTTTTTCTTACAATGAGACTTAAATAATGACTAGTAGACTATAAGTTTTAAGTTTATGAACTATTTTCACTGATGGTATCGTGTGGTATGTTGTCGGTTCCATCCGTTTCATATCCCATGGTTTTCTTATCCTACCTAGGTACTTAAACCAACTTAGAGTTGCAATATGACTTAGAGTTGATAGAGTTGAGCTTGATGAGATAGAAGACTATTAGGCTCAAAGGGTAGAATTAATCACTTTATTAAAGGAAAGAGTTGCAATTCTAACAACTTTTGCATTAAGAACCGGTGATGGAAATGATGAATATGATAAGAAACCTACTTCAGTTTTGGATGCAGTAGGAGCATGATTGCGTCCAAGAGTCGCTCCAAGTGGTACCGAAGGGACTGCAACTACATTTATCTCTTGGTCGTCTTGAGCTTCAATCGAGATAATAGCCACGATAGACCCTCTTCCTCAATTTGATCCTCTCTAATTGTTCTTTGAATACTTGGAGATGGAATTTGGTGGCATACGTGGAGATCATATGCGCCACATCCAGGACTTCAAGAATGAGACTGGAGATACTCCCCCCATCATGTATGTAAGGCTCTCTAAGTTTGTTTATGAAAGTAGAGATGCATTCACAGAGTGCTAGTTGGTGGAGCTTTGTATGGGAAAATAAAACAAAAAGATTCGTGATATGGCACATCCTCACATGATGTTGCTATATAGAGGTTGAGCTACCTTGATTCAAGCCTTTGCTATTGTAGAGCACTTGGATTGAAGGCTATGTGTGGACAAGCCTAAGAGATTGTCATCCATTATGACCTCAAAAATAAGCTAGACCAAGACTATTGTTGATGACTATCAAAAGTCAAGGGACTCCTAAAGCCTCCAAACAAATTGTTATGGCAGCTTAAGCGGAGGTGGTAGCCAATTTTCACATCCGGTGTTGGAGCTGTAATTACTTAGACTAGAGAAAAGAAGATTGTCCTATAAATACATCATCTAAGGACAAAAATGGTGGGCAATCAACTACCAACAAAGCTTGTACAACCACAACAAATAAGGGACAACAAAAAAAGCACAAGGTGGAGGTACACCTTTAAAATGCATATATGCACCTTGTAGTTGGGTAGGTCATATAGGGGACAAATGTTGGGTGAAGAACCCGTAGTCCCTGTCTCAATCATTTACTCCACAAGCTAGTTAAGAAGTGGATCAAATTCTAGAGGCACCAATCTTGAGGCACGTATAGGAGAGTTGCAAAATACTCTAACATTGGTCGTTGCAACTACAACAAAAATCACACCAACATCTTTTACTTCAAAGTTTACATTGGATAGGTTTGAATATAGTGCAATTGGTGAAGTAGTAGCAACAGTGGCTACTAGATCAGTCGTCCTCCAGCGACACTTCCTCATCGATTAAGTCGACTTCTACATTAGCTACAACAGTTACGCAAAATAAATGACCGATGTAGTTAGTGGTTTTTGGCCACCACAGTAAGAATGTGGCCACATCCCTACCTAATGAAGTGGCTGCAAAGTTCCCCACACTGGATGCTAGAGGAGGGAACTCTGCAAAATGCAAAGTCTAATGACGTATAAGAAGATGGAGAGAATGATGTGAAACAAAATCCTAATGTAAGTTCACAGAAGCAAGGGGCCAAATTACTTGTTGCAATTGCCTCCAAGGTGGCTTGCTGCTGCACATGGGAACAAACAATTGCTAAATTCATTATACCTTTGGCGATGGCCTCGTCATTGAACTCCGTTGCCTCGGAGGAGGAACCCATGCTCATTTTGTCTACAAAATGCACATGTCTTCATGTTGCTCCAGAGCTTCACTGCTTCCTCCCTCTGTGTCCTTGAAGGCCCCACTTTGATCGCCTTTGTTGTACGAGCTCTTCCTCCTCTCCACTCTACTGTTCCACGGGCTTTTTCTTTATATGAGGGGTTTTCCTACGATGCAAAAGCCGCAGAGTGACAAACTATTCAAACGTTGGCCCACCTAATCGAAAGAACTACAACAACTATCGCGACGTGCACAAATTGGCGGTCATTCAAAGCAAAAAAAAAAGCATCCAAGGTGATGTTTTGAACTGAGAGCAACGAGGGTTTTAGAGGCAACTGCAAGAATAGAATCCACATGGACTTTTTTTGGAAATAGACACTTTAGATCCCAATACAATCATACATTAATTGCAGTTGAACTTCCACGCGACCCAATCATGACTATTCAGTAGTCACTAGGGAGTTGTAAGTCCCAGAACGTGATTTCCAACAACAACAAGACAACTGCTAAGGCGTTGATTTGGAAGGTGACGCAAAAAATGAATACGGGGACAAGAAACCCTACTGCGTCGCCGCAGAAAAGGATGCAAAGAACATCGCAAAGACAAATGGCATAGACACTCAACACAAGACGCCCATAAGGATGAACTTCCCTCTTTTGTGCCCCTGTAATACATCTTGCAAAGTCTAGGAACGACTTTTGAACATATAACGTCAGCATCATGCAGTTTAGGTCCTACAACACCTATGCATTACAATTGTAATTGCAGCAATCAAAGATCAAAACACACAAGCTCTATCTCTACTTACAGTTTACTTCACATGTAGAATGCGGACTGCATCGCCGCTCGAACGATCATTACGTTTTTGTCTCTCCACATTTTGTATTCGGACTTCTCTGACAAGGGACTCTCCATTCTCTTGAACCCGACTCTCAATTTGTATTGCCTCTGGCAAGGTCTTCCAAGAGACTACGCCAAAGACTACGTAAAGGATAGCTAGATCAATAGCTGCAGCTTACGATGTGGTAGAATTCAAAGCAAACCCTAGAATCGCCCTACAATCAACTCCGTTCTTTTTGCCCTGAACTACTTTCCTACCACAACGGAGGAACTCATCTGGAACCAGGTTTGTATTTTTAATATGATGGAAAATGAGGGGGGTGGCTTTCATGATTAAGGAGGGGAATTTTGGCGGTTGAGCATCAATATCCGTCCATAGTAATTATTATAGACTAATGCAGGAGTTGACAACCTCCAATTGCACAATCTTCCCCTAATTGGCCTTTAGTGTTGCTGAAGAAAGGGCAATGATTGAAAGGGAGTTCATACTTTGCAATATTCTAGACATAGGTATTCATCTTGAAAATACCTTTCCAATGGTATATCACACGTCCAAAAATTCCAAAAATTGCAGTTGGAAATTGTAAAAAAAATTGCAAGTCCACTATGCATGCATGCACAAAACCGTGGCTAAAAGAACCGCACTCAATTTTGAATGCGTTTTTTTTCACCATGTTTTGTTATAGCGGTGAAGGCCCAAGACAATTGAAGGAATGCAACGTATATGTGAGATGATCCTAGTTTCTCGGTGGTGAACTTCCGCCATACATTACCGCATTTGGAGGACTCCTTCATTTTCCCTAGTCAGGTCACGCAAGTATCATTACATGTTTTTCAGCCCTTGTGGAGGGCTGTGAGTTCTCCAGGGGGCCCAGACTCTAGAACTGTGTCACAACAGTTGCGTGATGCAGCAGAGGGACTGCCACATCATATATAAAAAATTAATTCTTTTTGTTCATCTTGTTTTCTCATTTTAAGATTTTTTTTTTTTTTTTTTAAAAAAAAAATTCTGACATGGGCTATTCTCTTACTGGCAAGGAAATAACGCCAGGAACAGGCCCTCAACGGCCCTCCAGACCTCCAAAAAATCATCTAATGTTTTCTTAGACGTCGTAGACAAATCTTGATGGAAAATTGTGTTACAGGAAAAAGCACAAGCAAAGCGGGAGGTTGTGGACCAAACAGATACCTTCATCACCACAACGTCAAAGAGTGTCGACTTGATTGCTCCTGAGATGTGGTCTATCCCCCCGGAGGTAGTGAACCTTGTCGAGGCCATTGAGTTGTCTACGGAAAACAATTTATTAGCATTGGATCAATACAAGTCGTGATCTATGGCAAGCAAATGTGTTGTAGTTTGGTCCAAGTGTCCTCTTGGTCGAAGGAGTCTAAATTGCTCAAACGTGCAGTGGCCATAGAAGTCTTGTTCTAGTGAAGGATAAACAATCAAAGTCTTGTCCTATAACTCCTTTCATTGCCAAGTAAAGTGCTAATTTTGTAGTCATTTTGCATTGATTGTACCACTAAACCATCCCCTTCAATTGCGTCTGAAGCGCAATCACAGTAAACTATGTCTTATTACTTCATACCACATATGTTAGTACATTTGTAATGTGAACAAGACTACTCTCTCCCTCAAGACAACACAAAAGATCTCCAAAGTTCCGTGTGAGTCTCGAGTAAGTCACGTTGGAGTCCCCCTAAAGTGACCTCCAGTGGCATTGTAGAACTACTCATGACTGGCAAATGAGTCACTCCTAAACCACGAACACGTCAGCGCAACGACATCCATATAGGCAATATGGAATTTCCTTGAAGGCACCTTCAGTGATGAAGAAGTCATTTCCAAGTTGCAGGTCAGTGATGCAAAATCACCAAATACAGTTGTGGCCTAAACCACCAGAAAACAAACAAACCTTCAACAAAAATGTGAGCAACAAGTGCGGTATTCATCGCATCTTCATCCCCTAGTCGCGACTGCGACTAGCGAATGACTCAGACATTGTTGACCTCGACCACATGGTACAATTAGAGAGGCACAGTTGTGCCACAGTCACTTCATAGGGATACAAATGACTCCGCAATCATTAATACCCCCTTTTTCTTGTCGTGCTCATGGTGAAATAAAGCTAATCTAGACTATATAGAAGATTGTCAAAGATTTGTTGAGGTATTGTAAGAGACCAAGAAATAAGGAGGAAATAAATCGTACAAACTATTCAATTAGTGAAGAATACACTATCTCTATAGCAATTCCATACCTAAACTAGAAGTATGCTCAATAGAATGCATGTAATTATTTCAACAAAAGGTAACAACACTAGATTGAATTTAGACATTGTGTAATGTTTTTTTTCATATTACTGTATGGTACTATATTTTGTAATGTAAACTTATTATATTGTAAAGTGAACTACACAATATTTT
Organism: Antitrichia curtipendula; assembly: GCA_951230915.1. Lineage (NCBI taxonomy): Eukaryota > Viridiplantae > Streptophyta > Bryopsida > Hypnales > Leucodontaceae > Antitrichia > Antitrichia curtipendula. Next base: position 22,875,889 of record OX579640.1, on the reverse strand, counting down.
CAATGCATTTTTTTTAACTTTTGAACTTTTGAATTGATAAATTGATGAATTTATCAAAAAAATTGAGCCTACAAGAGCTTTAGCAAAGTTCATAGTTTTAGTTCTAATTCACCTTGGGAGAAAAAATTTGAATTATTTTTGGACCCTATTGTAAGGTATCCTACCAAACAATTTCATAATTGCAATTTGGACCATTTGATTTTCTTGGTATAATGTAGAATACAGTTGACATTTTTGGTTTTGCAAATTCAACATCTGTATCTTAAATGATTTCAATCAAGTATACCAAATTTCAATTTCAAAAAATAAAAATAATATTCTTGATGAATTTTTCATTTTTATTTTCATGGTTTTACATTAAAATTCATTGAAAAACATTAGAGATGAATTTTTTTAATTCAATTGTATAGATATGTAGGAAGCATCCGTATGCACATTTGTCCTTCAACAAGCATCTCCAAAAATGTTTCACAATTCCCTCTATATAGATTTCAATGTTGGCATGAAAATGCCCTAATTTTGAAAAATAGATATTTCTTTATTGTAATTAGATTTTGGCAAAGTAATTGTTCCATCACACTTAAAGGTACAAAATCAATTACACTATGAGGGCAAATAGCAAAATCTAATTTCAATCACGAAAACTTTTGTAGGGTACTCTAATGTACTTTTTCTCTTGATCCTCCAAACATTGGAAGTAACTACTAGAGCTTCGCAGCACCTTTGTTTCAAACCCTCCATCCGTATACATCACATGAAATTTAGCTAATCTAAAGGGTTGTGACTTCCCATGAGTTTCTGGACTCTAAGAACTTGGCCGTAGCAACAGGTTGATGTGGTCGAGAGACTGCCACGTCAAATAATAATGTTTTTTTATAATAATATTTTTCTTTTGAAAATAGAATTTTTTTATTTTTATTATGAAATTTTAATATTTATTATTATTTTATTATTATTTAAATAGCTTTTATTTTGACCAATACTAGCTAGTTCACAACAAGGGAAATGGGCCTGAAACGACCCTCTAGTGGCCCCCCAAAACATCTAATGCTTTGAAGCTCGAAGATGGTCAGAGAAGGTGGCTCTTCATCAATGGCCACCATACTTTTGTTTGACCACCTTCTCATCAGCTCTTTGGTCCTCACTATTGGCAGATTTTTAGACTCTCTCATCTATTATATTGAGTGCACAATGTCAAGATCCTTTTCACAATAGCTGTCACAGAATTTGTCATGTTTGCATCCTAGAGAAAGATCATCCAATTATTTAGTTCAACGTTCATGATGAAATCTTAGAGCATTGTCACACCTCCTCCGAGAATGAAACTCCTATGAAGAGTGAGAAGGTATGGAAGGTATGGAGTGAAAAGAGGAGCCAATAAAAAATCCTCCTCCATGCAATCCCTTTTTCACCATGTGAAGAATGAGAATGGACACATCTTGTTAACCCCTAAAGGCCCGTTTGTTCCCTTGGGGGACAATTTGGGTCCGGGTAGGTTCCTGTAACCTCAATTTGTAGAGAATTTTTTTGGGATTTTTTGAGGTTGTGCGGTTCTGTGAGAGCTTTGTGGATATATAATTTTTATTTCAAATGGTGCCCAGGAGAAAAAGTTATGCCAAAAATAGAGTTCGGCGAGCAACACAAAAAAATCACAAAAAGTCAAATAAATTTCTTAAATATTTTTTCCAAAATCTATGTCTTTTTGTGTACATTTGAAGCTTTGATTCATTCTATTTGGACTAATAATGAAAAAGTTATGGACAATCTTAGTTTTTCGGGCAATCTAAGCATCTTCTTGAAAAAATAACTTCTGGATTCATTTTTTAATGCAATTTTTACAATTTTCAGAAAAAAAATTGTTAGATAAGGTTGAATTTTCTTGCTAGAACAATCGCACCGTTGGGATTATGGTATTTCAAATTTGTCTTAAAGTTATTAACGATTTAGTTATTCCTTCAATCTTGAACCTACTTCTACTTAACAATTTTTTAATGAGTGAAAATTTAGTGTTTTTTTCTTGAATTTTTTTTCCTAGATTCTCAACTGAAGTATTCAACATATAAACTTAGAAAATAAAAATCAGCAATACAAAAAATTTAAGTTAAATAGATTCAAAGCCCAAAAATCTAGTCAAGCAAGGTGCAAAAAAACTTGTTTTCTTCACTTTGAATGCAAATATCTTGCAATTTATTTGGTCAAAGTTTCTGAAATTTCTTACATACATTCTCACACTAGTCTAGTATAAGATCCTATGGTTAGATATGAAAAAAAACACAATTTTTATAGTTTTTTGCTCTTTGCAATAGAAGTGGCAGTTTTGAGTGTTTTGATGGAGAAAAGGCCTCGGGGCTTTAGGGGTTAATCTTCTCCTCAGCTTCTCAATCTTCACAATTCACCCTCATTTTTCACTTCCAAAAGTGAGAAAAAAACTTCTCAATCTTTAGAGAATGGAGCCTCCACAATTCAAAGAGAAAGTACCACGTCAGCGTTCTCTGAAGATGAAGATTAAGAATGAGGAGAAGAAGATGTGACGACCCCTATAGCCACAATGTCAATGTCTGCCAAGTGACTGCAATGTCGCTGTTGTACCTAGTCCTCTTCAAATGCAGCGGAATTCGTAGCCTGTGCCTCAATTAGAATTGCCTTCAGTTTGCGGGCCACTTCCGTTGATTGTCAAGGTGACTTGTTGGGAATTCATCGCGACCTACAAACTGTAATTGTACAGCAAAGCAAACCTCTTTTGAATTGTTTAATTGTTAGTGAGGAATTAATTAGAAACGATTGAATGTGGGCATCAATCATGTTGGGAAGGTCTGTCGAATGCAAGCGCAACTCTGTAACCTGTGGCTGGATTCGTAACTATCCAGTCAAAAGACAAGAACACCCTCCTGGGAATTAGTTGCCCCCCCCATGGAAAAAAAATCCTCCCCCTCCTCCTGCCATTGATTTATATACGATAGGTAGTACGTGTACAAATACATGTACAATATGTATATGAATTCGAGTATGTATACACGATACGAATATGGATATATACCTGGTACAAATACAGATATGTAATGTATAGTGGGAGGCCCCCTCCCGAAGGCCTCCCGGGCTGTGAGGGCCCTGCCACGAAGGCGAGGGCGGGAGCCCAAGCTTGAGTGGCGGGGCTCTCACAGCCCGGGAGGCTTGAGGGAGGGGGCCCTCCCACTGCGTTAAGCACGTGGGAGTGCCTCGGTAATAGTGCCTGGCACTATTATCGCGCTTTGGTGCTGTAATAGTGTCGGGCACTATTATCAGGGCGTTATGCCTCATAATGAGGTGAGTTTTCTTAAGGCCCTTGCCTCCAGAGTGCTTAACGGATATGCAATGGATATATCCCATATCCATTGCCACTCCCACCCCACCTCAAAATTACAAAAAGGTTGGGAGGGTGGTGGGGTGAGGAAAAAAAGATTTAATTGATTTCCTAAAACTTAACCACAATAAAAATGCATTAGGGGGGGGGGGGGTGATTTGGGATAAAAAAAAGTTTAATTGAAAAAAAAATCAGGTGGGGGTCTTTTTGAGTGGATGATGAAGGCGTCCCTCACTATCCACTCAAAAGACAGCCTTCATTTATCATGGGTGGCTGGATTCGTCACTATTCTCGATTTTGTTGACCGTCGTGTCTAGACTTTATTCCAAACTGAGGTTTGGGTTGTGCAAACAGTTTAGGAAATAAGTTTAGCACATTCTGTGGTGATTGATGGGAATTGTGCAATTCTTTCCTTGGCTTGACAGGGAACATAATTAGTCGGTTCTGCTGCCGGGAGCGGAACTACCTACTGTGACGAGGAGTATAAATAATCTACAAATGCTCTGCTACTATATTGAATTTAAAACTTACAAATTGTCTCCCCTATCTGTGTTTGCAAAGGATATTGGTGTTGTTCTTGGTGTATCAATTCTGATGGAGATTAGAATGATGTGCTGACATGGGCTGTGGACCAGGTAACCTTCGAGCCGGACGTAACCAGCTCTGTCCCTGGATGAAAACTCATGTAATTGTTGCCTTCCTGGATGAACACCGTGTGATCACGACGGAACGAACTGTCCTGCTCGTGGATGAAACATTGTCGAGCAGACAGATGCACACAATCAGAGCTGGTTACTCTTTTTTGCGGTGAGGGGTAGTAATTGGAGGCAACATCTTGGTTCGTCACCTTGAGCGCAAGGATTGGTATAGAGAGTTTGCAGCCATGGACAGGAACCCTAGTGAGCCCCTTCTCCTCGCACCGCAGTCGCACACATTCACCTTCGCAAACGGCATCACGCGCTCCGTCAGCCGCCGCGACGAGTCCGTCGCTTTCACTCCCGAATGGATCTGGGGCGAGACTCGCAAGCAGGTCCTCATCGCAGGCCCGATGGTGTGCATTGCGCTTCTCCAGTACCTTCTGATCGTGGTGTCCGTTATGTTCGTGGGACACTTGGGCAAACTCGAGCTTGCGTCCGCGGCCATCGCGAGCTCATTGGCAGCCGTCACGGGCACCAGTCTCCTCTCCGGCATGGCCTCCGCGCTCGACACGCTCTGCGGGCAAGCCTTCGGCGCCAAGCAGTACCACTTGCTGGGTATCTTCGTGCAACGCGCGATTTTCGTTTTGTACCTGGCGTGCATCCCAGTTGCAATAGCTTGGTATAACATGGATGCGCTTCTTATGGCTCTTGGACAAAATGCGCAAATCGCCGAGCTCGCGGGGTTGTACGCGCGCTACCTCATCCCGTCGCTCTTCGGCTTGGCGACGTTGCAACCGTTGGTGAAGTTTCTGCAAGCGCAGAGCGCGGTGCTGCCCATGGCGCTCTTTTCCGCTGCCACCCTCGGGCTGCATATTCCCCTTTGTTACCTTCTCATCTATAAGCTGGGTGTGGGTTACCGCGGCGCGGCGATTGCGACCAGCGTCTCCAACTGGCTGAACGTCGTGTTTCTTGCGCTTTACATAAAACACTCCGCAACTTGTAACAAGACGTGGACAAGATTCTCATGGGAGGCGTTCAACGATTTGCCAAATTTTCTAAAACTGGCGATTCCGTCAACGATTATGTTCTGCTTGGAGTATTGGTCGTTCGAGTGCATAGTATTGTTGTCGGGGTTGCTCCCGAATCCGCAGCTGGAAACCTCCACGATCTCGATTTGCCAGACCACACTCTCATTGTGCTACATGATTCTATTTGGTATTGGCGCCACGGTGAGCACGCGCGTGGGGAACGAGCTAGGCGCGGGGCGGCCACAAGGGGCGAAGGGCTCAGCGATAATTGCAATTTCCTTTGGAATCATCGAGGGGTTCCTCATGGCGGCTCTTTTGTTCACACTTAGGCATCAATGGGTTAAAGCTTTTTCGAACGAGCGAGAAGTTATTGATTACTTCGCGAGGTGCATCCCGTTGGTGATTGCGATACAGATCATGGACTCAATCCAAGGCGTGCTGTCGGGCGTGGCGAGGGTGTGTGGGTGGCAGGCGTTCGGGGCAGCGGTGAATCTGGCCGCGTATTACATGGTGGGGTTGCCGGCGGCGATTACGCTCGCGTTTGTGTATAATTTGAAAGGGAGGGGGTTGTGGTTCAGGTTGATTTTGGGGATTGCCACGCAAACGGTCGTGTTCTTCATCTTGACGTGCACGACGAATTGGCAGCAGATGGCGGAGAGCGCGTTGCTGAGAGTGTACTCGTCGGCGTCCGCCACTCTACCCATTGCTGCCAACCATGAACAGAAAGACAAGATCCCGGCGCTGGAATTTCGCAAAGATAGCGACAATCACGAGAAATTCTTAATTTCATAGATATTTGCTTTCAATTTCTGAAATTTCTCCGATTGCCGAATTCCCGACCACCTAATTGGAATCTCACAAAGATAGCGCTGATCCCGAGGAATTCATAGATGGCTATCGATTTCTAAATTCTCCGACGACCGACTTGTAATCTGTCAAAGATGGCGACGATCGGAGGAATTCCAAAATTCATAGAGTGCTTAGATTTTATGAATTCTCCGATTACCAAATTGTAAAATCGCGAAGATAGCGACCTCCCGAGGAATTGTAAAATTCGTAGATCTCCGATTAACGAGTTGCCTGATTTCTGAATTCTCTGATTACTGAATTCTCTGATTTTTAGTGGTGGAATTTCATCAACGGAATTTTTCATTGTGGGATTTTTGGTGAAGTGATTTAAAGGTTGTGATGTCGGTGGGTTTGGGGCAAGGCTTTTAATTTTGTGGAGGAGGCGAAACGATTGCGTGCTTCTGATGGTGGAACTGAATGAGGGATGGGGTACCGGTGGTGAGTGTTTAGAAACTTACCCCAACTTCTCCCACTTTTTTAATGTGAGGAAGATGAGAATCTGTCAACAAGATGAGTCTGCAATTATAGGGGGAGTCACAGTTGCAATTTGAGGGTCTCCGAACTCGTTTTTGCTTGGTCGAGCAGTGGCATGCGTAGGTCGTGGCATTCGGCAAAGTTCATCGAACTCGTTCACCCCTTGCTGATCGATGAGTCTACAGAAGGTAGCAGATGGGTTGAAACGTGGTGCACAACTGCACTCCTTGTTCAAGTGGAATGCAACTTTCAGCTTCAGAAGAATTGCATGAAATGTGAGTGTGACACTGGGCGAGTTGAGCCGCCAAAGGTATCATATTAATACACTAATTGCGAGCCGACTGGTATCGTTACTTTACCACCATGAGTGCTGCGCGCGGAGGCTGCCTGGCCGTCCCTCGGCACTAAGGGCTCCCCCAAATCAGAGGAGCGCCTGGTCTGCCCGCCACCCTCCCTGCCCGGGAAAACCCTGTTTTTTGCACATGATTTTTTTTTCAAATTTGGAATTCATATTTGCGATCAGAGACCCCAAATTTGGCAAATGAAACCAAGAATATACCCTGAAGTGGCCCAAAATAGGGGGCTTTTTTTTTACATGCACCTTGGGCCCAGCCCCGGGCAGGGAGGGTGGCGGGCAGACCAGGCGCTCCTCCGATTTGAGGGAGCCCTTAGTGCCTGAGACGCCCCCTCAAGAAGCGCAAGAGCGACGAGCGATCGGCCGCCGCCAAGCCTGCGGCTCTCGCTTCAGCCAAGTCCCGCAATGCCAAGATCGAAACGGACGCTGGTCTTCAAGCGAGCTCAGCAGTACCAGGAGGAGTATGCGAAGCAGGTTAGTCGTTTGGTTTGAAGATCTCGGGCCACTTGAGTCTTGCAGCAATTCATTTTCCGTGTTGTTGCGCTAACTAAGTTGCTCATAGGGCTGCATCGGCCCTCTGAAACGACTAGATAGGTGCATTGCTTGTTCTAGGGCTTTGAGTGTCTATTGACGAGCGTTTCATCTTCCAGTACGAGAAGTTCTCTGGTTTTTCATTTAGAGGGTGTAATCTAGCTAGTTCTGTCGTATCAGTAGAGTTTGGAAGGAGTACTGTGATATCCGGGTTTCATTCCTTTGGGGGGCTTTGATTAACGAAATCAACTTCGGAAGTTGCTCTGATGTTTCTCTACTCGCTAGTTTGTCTACAGAGGTGAAAGGTTAAGTTTTCTCATTGTCATGTGTTGCCCTGGACTTAATCCCTCATTAGTTTTCACCGGCGCTTAATCAATGACTCAGAATCGAAATTTCGTTTCTTTCAGGACTCTCAACTGATCAGTTTGAAGAGGGAGGCCAAGCTAAAGTGTGGGTTCTATGTGGAGCCTGAGCCCAAGCTGATGTTTGTCGTTCGTATTCGGGGGGAAATTAAGTCTACACTCTCAGACTTTGCGGCCGTCGTCCTGATATCTCGACCTAATTAGTTTCTTTAGTTGTAACATCGTGTGTAATTATCATTATTTGATATAGTGATAAAGACCGCGTAAATTTTGCATGTTATTAACTATTCTATCACTGTTATCGAATTCAGTTGGTTTCGATCTGGGCTTCTTGTTTTTCGGAATTCGGACAAGGGAACGTGGTCTGGAAGTGCAGTGTCAGTGGCATGCATCCGAAGGTGAGGTCAATCATGCAGTTGTTGAGGCTTAGGCAGATTTTCAACGGAGTGTTTACGTTCATGAAGGTGAATAAGGCCACCGTCAACATGCTCCGCGCGCGTTGAGCCCTATATCACATACGGGTAAGATCATCATGCAGCTTTTTCGTTCATAGTTTCCTTCTATCTAATTTTTGGACCGCAACGATAATTACCTTCCTGAGAAGACGTTCTCACACTCCTTCTCTGGCTAGTACAGCTTGTATCCCAACCTGAAAACTGTTCGAGAATCGATCTACAAGCGTGGTTACGGCAAACTCGACAAGTGCTAGACCCCTTCAATTGACCGACACTAGTATCGATCATCGAGCAGGCCCCTGGCAAGTACGGCATCATCTGCATTGAGGATCTTATCCACGAGATTTACACTGTCGCAAACAACTTCTTGTGACCCTTTCAAGCTGAGCTCTCCTCTTGGTAGGCTCACCAAGAAGAGGAACCACTATTAGTTGAGCACGGTGATCGATGCTGGCAATAGATCGAGAGGCCAAGTTGAACAACTTGATCCGCGAGATGAATTAGACTAATGATCCTTGACATCCGAGTGCATTTGGAAGTACGTCATCGATATTGATCAAAATTTGCTGCATATTATGAGGTTTCAATCCACTTCGGTGATGGTTGGTGGCATATGTTGGTCTGAATCCAGGATTATGGTCATTCTAGAAGTTCGAATCACATAATGCCAAGTCCGGTCTTCGAGGCAGATTTGTCACCATTCCATTGGATAGTAAAAAAGTGTTATAACTGATAACGCAGACCCTCTCTCTACACATTTAGATTTGCGAAAAGTACAGATATGGAAGATATGGACGTTTGTGATGAACTATTAGACTTGACAATATGTCTCATAATGCTCTCGAGCCTCCAGGCTATTGAGCATTATCTAGTCCTTAATGTGTTTTTACTAACATGGGCAATTTCATTAAAATGGTGGTATTCTCTGTGCCATTTTCAAAGTGCCCACTCTAAACCATAAAAGTGACATCTAGGACAGGTATAGATTTCAAACCGCACAAATTGAAAAATATAGGATTTATATAGATTTCAGATATCTAGGACTAGTATAGATTTCAAAAATCTAAGATTGATATAGATTTCAAACCATTTCAGAGTGCACGGTCAGATCTGTTAAAATGTGCCAAACTAACGGAATACTGCCATTTTAACGAAATTGCCCATTAACCGATAATTGTACTGGTATTGCACGATGATTTTGACCACTGTTATGGACGGAGCTTATTGAGGTGTTTCACCGAAGTATCCACTAAATCAATCACAGACAGATCAGGCAAAAATTGGCATCCTCTTTTAAGTTACACGAAATTTGAGTGATCAGTCTGACACTACTCTGAGGTCATGCATTGCGATTTAAAAAAATGACTCAGATGTAAAGGAAGAACCGTTCTTAAATGAAGAAAATGTTCTGAAGGATTTGCCAAATTCTTGAGTCTGAACCACGGTAGGGATGACTTCAATGCTTTTGCATTGAACACTGTACAGTACAGTGGGCTACAGTTCATTTACGAATTCTTCAGTCAGTTTTCAGTAGAAAGTCCAGCAACTTTAGAAAGCTCTAGCGTGCTCGAAAATGAACCAATTTTGAAACCGCAAATTGCGTTGGAATTGCAATGAAGTACACTTCAACTTCATAACAAGTGAAAAATGAATAGTTTAAAATTATACAACAATTTGGATTCCTTTTATACACTATCTACCATTTCATAGAGAATAGTCAAAGAATTTTTGCATTTGGGTGAAGAACAAGCAAGAAATCACACATGCAATTCAAGTGGTATGGGAAAGAGTATCTCTGAAGCAATTGTGAAGGTTCATTTCGTATATGTACCATTGAATACAAGTTGTAATTTTCACAAATGTTGGCAACACTAGATAGTACATAGTGTTTAGAAAATATCAAATTCTTTATATGATTTTCAATTACATATGTGTGTTTATAATGATGATAAAGTAGATTTCAAGGTGACTCCAACGCAATTTGAAATTTGAAATTCCATTCATTTTTTAGCACACAGGGGTCTCCCAAAGTTCTCCTAATCTTAGCAAGGATCCCCAAATTCGTAAATGAACTATAGCCCACTGTACAATGACCATCTATTTCTTAAACTAAGAGACTGTAGGTGTCTTAGAATTTGAAGTGTATTGTTAGAGCATCCCCACTTGTCTTGTTAATCGGATGACTTGTTGCCACCGGCTTGCAAAATTGCCCCACCCATCTTGCATAATGGATGAACTTGTTAAGAGGCCAAGCCAAAAGCCTCCGGTGGCTTGCAAAATCAGGCTTTTTTGCAAGTCAAAAGGCGGCTTGCAAACCGGCTTGTAAATCGCATGAGACAAGCATCTTTTGCACTTTTCCAACAAACAAGGACTTGATCCGTGAATGTGAATGTAGCCGATTGGTTGGCGATGGACTCTTAAGAGGCTATGGGTGGGACGACTCTTCTTTCTTGTCTTGCAAACTAGATTGACAGGCTTGCAAATTGGCTTGCATTTTGTAAGATGGGTAGAGATGCTCTTAAGGTACTGAGTTTTAGAGAGTGAACAATTAATTGGCTGCTTGTTTGGATTACATTTATCAAACATTTATAGCTAGTAGTAAAACAATTATGAAAATAAACCTCCCTAACACAACACTCTTGACTTTTGCATGATGTTTCCTACAACATTATTGTACATTCAAATCTTCAAAATTACAAACGTATTGATTACAAATTTGTGCATATTTTAAAAATCACTCGTGTTGTGTACAAATTGGATTGAGAAAGTGAGAAACTTGTAGATGCCAAATTGTGAATGGGTGACGTAATACATTTAGAAGCCCATTTGTCTTGTAAAAGTAGTGCAATTAGAGAGGATATAGTGTAATTTGTCCAATGGCATATGAAATCACGAGGATTTTGAATGCATTTGAAACCATGCAGTCTATGTTCTAAAAAAAATTGACAACTACAATGGCTCTTCATGCAAACAATATGTTAATATAAGGTAGGTAAATCATAATCAATGATGAAGTCGGCAAGTCTATAAACAATTTCAATGTACATATTGTGGTCATTGAAATGACCAAAGCATGTACATTGTAACCATTGAAGGACTTGGCACCATTTATGGTATTCCAACCTTAAGTACTAAGTGATGTCTCACTTCAGTTGATGTCTATTTTGTAAGTTTTGCAAAATTATGGATTGAGTGCATGACCGTATGATTTAGTTGAATAAATTTCAAGTTCTGAGTTTCTACAAGGTAACTAGACCTAAATTTGACACTTAGTTAGAGATTCTTGTCTAAAATGGATTTCCACTACTTATGAGAATCTAATGTTGATTTTAAAAACACCTATTTTTAGCACTTTGAAATTTTATAGTATAGTTATATGGTGTTCAAAAAACACATTTTAAGAGAATTTAGAATCTCTAAGTTTTGACCACTGCAATGATCCCACAAAAAATAACTAAATTTCTTAACAATTTACTATTCTAAATCATACTCTGGTTTTTTCTAATTACTACTTTTTTCAAACATGAATATGAAAAAAAAAATTTGAAATTTTTTATATGTATTTCCAATTTGTTCCTTCAACATAATATGAAGCATAATAAGTTGTAGGATCTACACACTTTTGTGTAAAAAGTTTGAAAGATGAAATTTAACCATTTGGGAAGAGTTGAAAAACTTCTTCTTGAAATTCAAGCGACTTGATCTTGCAATTGGTAAGGTTTCTTGTTTTGAAATTCTAGAAGGTTGTACTCTAACAAGTTAAGTAAATGATGTTTTGGTTGGATTTATTAATGAATAAATATATATGAAGCTTTTGGCTTTGCTATGGGTTTAAATACTTTGAAGTAGTTTTGGGCTTGAAAACATCAAATACCTTTAATAGGGATTAAACTTTCTCTGTTGAGGAGTAAGAGATTAGATTAGGGAATTTAAAATCTTTCAAGGTTCAAAACTAAAAAATTAAGATTTCATAGATTTGAAAGTTTATATGGAATTGGAGGTCTTTCTAGAGTTAGAATTCTTCAAACAAATTAGATGTATTCTTTCATTTAATTACAAATATGATTAGATTTAAAATCTTTCAAATGTACAAATTTTCACATAATAATGAAAATGCAGACATGTGATTGGCACATTTTGTAATCTTGTGCATCATCAAAGTTCTTTGAAAAGAAGGTTCTAAATATTTTGTAAATTATACATTTTCAAAAGAGCAACAGAGTCACAAATGAGTCGCAAACAAATCATGCGATATAATTTTCATGAGTTGCAACAATGACAATCTAGTTGTGTGATAATGTGATTGAGTGGCCAACCTCACGCGGCAGTGAATGCCACACTGGCAATCATGTAAGAAGAATACACCGACAAAATTCCAACTAGGTTGTCAGATGAGAAACAGCCCCATTGTCCTTCACAAATACATTTTCAAAAACAACTTCTCTATAATTATTATGTGTCCCCAAATTTGCACCACTAGCAAAAGTTCCATTCAACTAAAAAATTAGTTGTTCATGTAGCCAAAATGCCTTTGTTTTTTGAAGTCAAGTGACTATTTCACACATACATCTTGGCCCATGCAAATAGTATCTTTCTCATCCCCATCATCAAACATACCAATTTTGAACAAATAATCAAACATACAAATCACTCTTCATAATAATGCTAGGAGATTTCAATAAAATTATTTCATTACAAACAATACCCAATTTCCAACCTCCACTACATTTATAATTTCCAACCCTTACAAAATTGACAATTCATTGACACTTCCAACCTCCACTACATTTCCATTGACTCTTCATGATTACACTTAACAAAGAAGACTTAATATAGTTTCATCAACATATCCTACATCAACCACTCCCTCCCCCATCACTTCACATGCATATTCATTTAAAACACAACTCAAATTTTTCCATAACACTCATTATTCACAACTAATGTAACCAACCCCTGAGACTACAAGATACACATTCCAAATCCTATATTCATCCTCAAGCTAGAAAATTTCAAAAATTTCTTCATGGAACCAAGTTATGCCACAATATACACCTCAACACATTCCTACAATGAACAAAATTGTCTTTAAATGACTCCTCAACCAACTCCAATCCTTGAATTAATTAATAAGTCCCTTCCATGCACCTAGCAAAGTATAATAGCTTCCCATCATGGGAAGGACCATTGCATGGTTTTACAATGTTGAGTGAGTTTGCCTCAACTAAAGCTCACTTTACATCTAGAGGCTAGGTGAATTTACCTTGAGTCCAATTGTACAAGCCTACAAGAGGCTAAAATTTTGTGCAATTGGCCTCAAGGCCCAACAACTACTTTTTGGCAATGAATGTTTTCAATGAATTATTCCACTTTGATATTTTTCTACACATGAATATGCTTGAAAATTTTAATTTTAATCATTAAAAAATAAATATTATTTTGTTTAGTATGCACATAAATTAATTGTGTGAAATATTGACCATTGGATTTTTAGATTATAACAATTTTGGATGATCAACTTTATAGGCAATAAATGCAGTTTGGGAGGAAGAAAAATTATACAAAAAATGAATAATGCTTTTTTACCCCCCCCCCCAAAAAAATCATTTAAATCTAAGGCAAATTTAGTATTTTTTTAATCTTAAAAAATGAGGAAGAAAAAACTCTCTCAAATTTGTATTTGTTTTCAAATAGAAAAGTAGAAAACCAAATTGAATCCTAAGGAAATTAAAAAAAATTAATTCATGTGTCAATTTTTTTAATTTTACAATTGATATTATTAGCATATTATTTGGAGCATCTTCCAAAAAAATGGAAGCATTCTAAGTATTTTGTATTCTTATTTACATCACATTAAACCTTATATAGTTTTTAAATTGCTAAAAATGCAAATTTGACAAAAATTCTCCAAACCTAGTTTGTTTGTGCAAAGTAAAGACTAAAATTGTCCAAGAAAATGTTCTCTTCTATCCCTACTAATCTTTTTATTGGAAAAACATTACATTTGCTTCCTTTTTCTATTAGATTGCATTTCCTAAATAAATTTTTAAATACTTCTCATATTGAAATTTTAAAAATCAGAAAATGAAACATGTATGTCAACTTGTTACTCTATAAGATCCTAATTTATAAAATATTGAGATTTGTTTCACCCTACCGAGAATTTGCCATTGAAAATTTAAAGAAGACACATTGTGTGGTCTTGGTCCTTGAGGGTTTAAGGTTGTCCTTAACTACTCATTATAATAAGTAAGTAACAGGGACCAATTCTTCCAAATGTAAAGACCTTGAGGCCAAGAAGTCGGGTCAATTCAATAAAACCTAAAAAATTTCAGACCCTCTTTCTCTTTTCAAGGTCATTTTATACCTAGAGGCTAGACTAATTTCTTTTGAAGTTGACTGCATAAGATCCAACGGATCTAATTTATTGAAAAATATATTTTTAAACAAAAAGTTTTTTTTATTCAAATCTAACATTGTCCCCAAGGCTAAGAGTTGGCCATCTATTCTTGGTAAACCCAATTCATTGAGCTCAAGCCATGTCAAATCATATCTTTTTTTAACCCCTAAAGATTTTTAACTATGTTTTCACCAAAACCACTCTAAAACTGTCATTTTTAAGACAACCACCAAATTTTAGAAAAAAAACAATTTAGAACAACTTTAATCGTAGGATCTTTTAGTAAACAGATTTGAAAAGATGTGGAAAAAATTTCAGAAATTTCCGCCGTGTAGATTGCAAGATATTAGTGTTTGAAGTTACAAAAATCCTTTTTTTACCATTGCGAAAATTCGGGCAGCTGCACTTCAGAAGGCAATATTTGTATGAAACAAAGTCCAAATGGTTGTAACTCTTTGGATTCATTCTTCAAGTCAGGTTGTCTACATGCTTGAAATTTTTTTTTTTTTTTTTTTTTTTTGAACATAGACAATTTCCATTAATCACGGAAACAGAACAATGAACCAGCAGGCACAGCCCACGGCGAAATTTTTTCCTTTTCTACAACTTTCACACACAAGAGCCCTTCGCTATAATTATTTTCGAGTGTGTGTCTATATTTTTTTCTTAAAACGATCAGAACCAAACTGCGCAGCAACCACCAAACAGAAACTCAAAGCCAGAGCCCGAGCAGAAAGGGAGACAGTACGCCTCTCAGTCAAAGGATCCAAGCTTTGGCCGATCGAATTTCCAGGTGATGACTTGCTGCCGTCTGATCCCGAAGAAGCTAGTTTGTAGCCACACATTGTCGAACCTTCGGAGGAAAGTATCAACCTTGTCCGGATAGAGTTCGCAGAGGTTCGTAACCTTAAGCCAGGCAGATCTGGCATGGTCGAGAAGGGCCTCCCACAAGGTCTATTCGAGTTTTTGGACCGGCCACAGTGAATTGTTGAAGCAGCATGAGTTGCGATCCAGCCAAGAAACCCACAGAACCGATCCTCTAAACAGTGACCACATTGTGGACCCCTTCCTCAAGCGCCTGGGTAACTTGGATCCAAGCACACACTGTTGCCAGGTAAGCGAGTGCCACTTGCCATTGCCCGTCGGAATCTCAAGCGCCCTGTAAAGAACTGTCAAAGCAAAATCCCACGCATGTCTTGTTTTCTCGCAATTATGGAACCGATGAAGAATCGTCTCATCTATTCCCATTTGGCAATTGTTGCACGTAGTGGAAATGTTGGGAGCTGCTACCTTCCGCCAGCAATGAACGGCAACAGCGCAATGGAGCACCGACCAAATGAAACCAACATCTTTTTGAGGGCGATTCTTGTTCCAAACCTTGTTCCAATCGGGACGATATCCGGTCACCAGGTCTCCATGCCACTTCTCTGAGATTGGCTTCGAAAGAGCTTGACGAGAAGATATGAATTTGCGTCCCATCTTAGTAGTGTAAGAGTGAAGGGGGTCTGACTCGCCCCAAATCCATCTGCCATGATCAAATAGGAGGTCTGCTACCACACCGATGTACATGGGTGGGCCGGTTTTTGGATGAATCACCCTGACCTTCCGGATCCAACCATTAGCGAGCAGCTCCTCTGACGGCTCCGGGAACCGATATACCCTCAGTGATGATGAAACAACACCAATAGTGTAACACGTAAGACCTGGAGGGATTTCAACCAGTTGTTGATTGTCTCTTACACGGGGTCTGAAGTGAGGATTGGATGCGCATACCAGGGATGGGATGGTGTCCTCTTTGTTGATGAAGATGTCCAAGTATTCTTGGGGCCATGTGACTTCGCGATTGTCCGTCATAAGGGAAATCCACTCCTGTGGAATCGAGTTTATCAACCGATGATAAGCTTGGGCTTCATTGAGCAGTAGCCCAAAAGTCTCCCTTGCTTTGTCCCATTGCATGAACGTACGGGATTCATCTTCCCAGATGTGTGAGATTTGATTGAGGCCATTTTTCATAAGTAAAGCCACCCTGTCTGTAGAAAAGCCGTGGGATCCTCCGATGAAGTGTGTGGTCCACCACAGCGGAGTGGTAAGAACTTCGTCACGATTGATTGGGGGAGAAGCTGAAATATGACGAACAAGCATCCTCCAGGATCGAATGATTTGATCCCATGCACGAGATCCGCGAGTAGCTCTGAACTTGTGGAGTAAAATCCAGTGTGGTTTGGCGGGCCATGTTCCCCGAGCTTGTGGCCTGACTTGGAGAATCCTGAACCTTAGTAAAAGTTGCACATTTGAGGATCCGGGGGTCATTGCTTTTAAGATCCATTTGGCCGCTAGTGCATGGAGAGCTTCTTCAGGATCGATAAGGTTGAGTCCTCCCGCCAATAGTGACGCACAGCAATCATTCCATCTTACTCTTGCCCTGCTTCGGTGAGTGGATCCTGACCACAAAAAGTCCCAGAGAGATGCTCTAATCTTCCTGATGCTCCCAAGTGATCCTCCCCAAATACAAATGAAATACCACAGAGTACTAAGTAAAATTGAGTTGACAATCACCACATGACCGGCCAGTGATAGGTGGATACTTGTCCAGTAATCTAATTTCTTGCGTATTTTGGATTCGAGAAACTCATCGATGTCTGGTGTTCGTAGGTCAATACCAAACGGGGTCCCAAGTAGCTTTGATAGTTGTCGCTCAACAGCCCAGGGACACTCAATTTGAGCTAACCAAGGTGGGGCTGGGTCGGGGGAAAGCCAGTAAGCCAGGCTTTTCTACCAATTGATGCGGAGGCCGGAGGCAAGACCAAATCTTTCAATCAAAGCAGATAATTGGTGGAAAATCTGTTCATCCCCGGGGATCATGAAATTCACGTCGTCTGCATATTGGCTTATGAGTTGCTCCCCAGTTTGCTCTGGAAGTGATATGTTTGAACTTTCATCTGGTGCTTTGCTGCTATGTTCAAGGCCTCTCCTACAAACAAGAATAAGTACGATGCAAGGGGGCAGCCCTGTCGCATGCCTCTTTTGACCTGAAACGCATTAGTGTCTACGCCATTTATGCACCCGCGTTGGTGAAGAGGATCTTGGCCAGGTGGATGAAGCTTGCTGGAACACCCATGTTCTCCATAACTTGGAAGAGGAAAGGTAAATGAACAGTATCATAGGCTTTCTTAAAATCTAATTTCAACAGAATCATGGACTGTCTAGATTCTTTTGCCCATGCTATCGTTTCATGAAGCAACAGTGTATTGTCTAGTATATACCTTGAGGGGATAAAGGCTGTCTGGTCCGGGCTGATGATTTCTGAGAGAAGTGGCTGCAAGCGTCTTTGTAACGCTTTAGCAAGGATTTTGTACCCAACATTCAGCAGGGAGATTGGTCTCCAATTGCTAAGATCGTCGCAGGTTCCACCCTTATGCAAAAGCGCAATGGTCCCTTTGTTCATGCCCTGGGGAAGGGATCCTTGTACAATGGCCTGATGAATCATCTCGGTAAAGGCCATCCCAATTAGTGCCCAGTATTTCCTATAAAACTCGGTTGTAAATCCGTCCGGGCCCGGGCTCTTGTGGGAAGCCATCTCGTCTAAGGCTTGCTTCAACTCGTCCTCTGAGATAAGTTGCGAGAGCATCTCCTTTGCTGACAAGGGGAGAGAATCCGAGATCAAGTCTAGGAATTCTTTCATAGCTGAAGTTCTTTCCTGAGATTCAGGTTCGGCAGTGTACAGTGAGCTATAAAAGTCAGAGCAGGCTTTACTAAGGCCATCATGATCTTCAATAAAGTTGTCATTTTCACCTCGTAACCGGGTGATAGCTGACGAGGAAGGTTTTTCCCGTATCGCCTTAAAGAACTCCGCAGTAACCATATCTCCTCGAAGTTTCCACCTGATACGGGCACGAACTCGGAGACCATTCACCCGGCGAGTTTCTACTTCTTGGAGTTTGTGTCGAGTTGAGCCTTGTCGGCTCTGTAAGTCAGGATTCTCAGGGTCGGCTTGAAGGTTAACTGTGGCTGATGAGTGCTGGTCCCTGGCCTCATTTTCTTCCCCCCGGAGTTCCTGAGCTTTCCGACGGCAAAAAGAGCGATATACCTTTGATACAGCCTTTAATTTAACAAAAAAAGGAGTAGAAGGAGAGGAAGCGTGCCATGCCTGTTCAATTGCCGGCCTTGCCGCGTCTAGCCAATAGTTGCTCATTTTGCAACGACTCTTTCGAGGTGGAATTGTAGCGAATTCAATTGATGCCGTGATTGGAGAATGATCTGACCACGCATTATCACTCTTGATTGTATAACTGAGCAGCTTGTGTTGATTCTGGCCAGGACCATTCTTGAACAGGTAAATTCTATCCAATCGTGCCATAATTCGTTGCCCGTTTTCACGGTATTTGTCCCAGGAGAAGGGTAGGCTGCCCGTGGACCGTGGATTGTCTTCCACATGGAGATGTCTTTTGAGATTCGTGAAGAGGAAACGTTCCAATGATGGAATCAAACGCCCGTAGGGATTTGTCTTGTCCTGGCGAGCCTCCACCATGTTGAAGTCTCTAGCTAAGATCCATCTACAGCTAGATGGGAGGTCCCTGATTAACATTTCCCATAATTGGTAGCGTGACGGTGAGTCATTAGGAGCATAGATGTTGACAATGCCCACGTCCCCACCCGGAACTCCTTGGAAGATGACCCATTGAGCCCTGTTTTCCATGATCGTGCCGAAATTAGTGACCAAGCTGGCTAACCTGGGAGAGACCATTGTGAGGATTCCCCCCCGACCAGCTCTAGGACCTTGAGCGTCGTTGTTGTAGCCAATGCTTGCTGGTGCTGACCATGCTCTTGCCTGTTTCCATAAGTTCTTTCCAAGGGTGTCTGACTCCAGATTCCTAAGTTTGTGTTCCTGTATGAGCACGATGTCTAATTGAGGGAGAGTTTGAAGGTAGTTGCGAAGCATGGGTATAGAGACTTTGTCATTGAGTCCCCGGACATTGAATGATAAGATTTGTAAAATCATTGACGGGGAATGGGTTGTGAGGGCCTTGTAGCGGAAGCCTCAACGCTAAGCTTGAGAGGAGCTATCCTATACCCCCAGGAATCGAATCCCTTCGGAGTATTGGTAATGGGTGGAGAGGAGGTTGGTGAGACAAGAGCTCGAGCTTTGGCTTTAGCATTTCTAACAGATGAGGTTAACTCTGCAACAAGTGGGGACGAGTTTGTTGCGGTCACCTGTAGGTTTGCAGTTATGGTTGGAGCTGGTCCTTGGGAAGGGCGAATCCTCTCCTCAGTGAGAAGTCTGCATGCTTGGTAAGCTCGGGCATTGTCCCGTTCTTCCGCTCGATTTCTTGACTGGGGCGGTATGTTGTGAGAGTTGGAGCGGAGAAAGTTTTGTGAGGCTTTTTGGTTGGTATTCGGGACAAATTGTATTGCTCTGGGCTGTAGGGGAGCGGCTAATTTGTTCTTAGGGCTCCATGATTCCGATCGAATGGGGGAGAAGTGTAGACTCTGCGCATCTTCAAATGCGTCCTCCTCCTGCTGTGTGGGAGCTACTTCGTCTGCGAGAGGGCGGACCTACAATGTAAATGGCACATTGGAGGGATCGTTCGAGAACTCCTCTTCTAGGCATCCTTCCTGATCATCAAAGAAAGCAAATCTGTTGTTACTAGGCTCTTGTATGCCCAGCAGTTCTAACGTAATGTGGGCCGGCTCCATTGGAATCAGTTTAATGGTCTGCTCGGCTTGTTGAATCGGACCTGTGTTGGTCACCCTTCGGGCTTGTTCAGGTAGCTGGGTTGCTGGTAATGAGCGCTGTGAATTCGTGCTGACAGTCTATGTGCAGGTAAGTGCGGTATCCATGGCAGCAAGTTGACCTAAGTGTTGGGCCTCCTGTTCCTCAGCTAGGTGGGACATGTAGTGTTCAATCTCCGCCTCCAACTCCATGTCACTGTCCCTGTCCGGTTGTGGGGAATCTGTTACATCCGAGATGTGCACCGGGTTATCTGAAGGAAGGAGAGTGGGAGCTACGGGAAGTGGGGGGGGAAGGAGGAGAGGAAATTTGAGGTAAACTCACAGCTCTAAGTTGGCCTGGGAGAGGGTTGGCTGTATGTTGGAGGTGTGGTGCGAGGAGGGAAGGTTGAGATAACTGTTGAGGGAAACCGTTAGGGCCTGGTGTTGCTGTGCTATCTGAGGGGAGTTGGAGAATCAGAGGAGCGCTAGAGGACGATGGATGCGCTTCAATTTCTTCAATCTCCATTGCTGACGGTCCCATCTCGTCAGGGATCTCCTTGCCGAGCTTGGGTGAGTTTGTTCGCCGCTGCCTTGGGCGGGGCGTTTTCATGCGGTGCTTGCTTGAACGCCGTTCCACCAGTGTGAATCCCTCTTCGTCTTGATTGCTTGGTTGGGGAGATGGGGTTCTAAATTTATCAGTGCTGCCGTGGCGAGGGACCCATTGTTGAATCACGTCCCGGCGGAGGTTCGACTGTCTCTGGCTGGTGTGTCTTGAAGAGGCCAGATACGACGAGCCAGTAGGGGCTCTCAAAATACCCCGTTTGGGGCATTCACTCACGTTGTGGATAATTCCTGGGCAGTGATTGCAGGAAGCGTCGTGGACCTCGTACTCCACTGTTATCTCAAAGTAGTAACCTGACACATTTGCCACAAACAACTTCGAGGCATACCCGTGAGCTGGATCAATCGCAACACAAAACCTGGGATCACCTTTGGTTTGCGAGCTACAGTCTTCTTCGAGAACGGTCCCAACTACGCCTGCTAAGTTCTTGGCTTCATGCTGAACAAACTCTAATGGTAAGTTCTTAAGATTAATCCAGCAGGGGATAGCTATACCAGCAGGTTGGCAGGGATTGAACGCGGGCAACCAGCGTTGGAAGAGAACCGTACCAGCTTTAAGCCTGCATGGGGTCAGGAACAGTACTTGGCGCACGAGCTCGAACGTGTCAAGTTTAAGATAATAAAAACCTCCTCCTGCGTTTCTATGCAGAGCAACTCTAGCTCTAATCCTATCTTCAATCTCACGAATCCAGGACTCAGAACGTACCGAAGGGTCGAGTTCAACTACGAACCTTGCAATCACCACGTGTTGTCTCAGAAAGGCCGCTTCCTTCCGAATCGCCACCATGTCTAGCTCCTTGGCTGGAATGCTGATACATTCCCGGATGATTAACCCGTTAGGGTTATGTGAGGTGCCGTTGGGAAGAGGAGCGTTGCGGTCCTCCCTTTGAGGCTCCAACTGTCCTGTCAGATTAGGTCGGGAGAGTTCCGCCGCTTCAACTCTGCTCCATCTTTCGGCTGGACTGGTCTGCTGCAATGTGGGCGCAGCTCTGAGGTCTGGGCGTTCGCGGCCGAGGGCAGCCGCATATGATTTAATTGCCATACTAACTAATTAGGTTTAGACGGAAGCTCGTGAAACTAAGTTTGGATCCTCAAAACTAATCATTTTGAGTATCAATTGCACGCAGATCACGTGAACGCAAACACTAGATGATTCAACAGAGCAATGTATAACGCGATAGTGTTTTCTCAGTGAGAATACAACTCGGAGATGAGGCACGGCCATGCCGCTTCTCTCCAGCTCTCACCATCGCTCCCCCGTGCCAAAAAAAATGCTTGAAAATTTTCAAATCATTTGGAATTGTACAACATGTCCAAAAAAAATAGTAAGTAGAAAGAAGTAGAAAATGAGCCAAAATACTAAATTGTAAACAATTTATTTATGAAATTGAAAAATTCCAATTCCAATGGTAAAAATGTTTTAATAAACAATCTACAACTAATGTTTTGTTTTGTTTTTCCAAAAATATTAAAAACTGAATTAAATAAAGGATTTCAAACTTTTTTTGTAATGTATAGATTCTATAACTAGTGGCAAACTACCCCAAACTATAACTCCTCATAACTTTTGACTCATCGATCAAAATGGGATGATCCAAAGCTTCCCACTTAGATAAAAATCTAATAAACCAATTTCAAATTTTTATTTTTCTTAAAAGTCATTTTTAAAGAAATTTTCTAAGCTGCCCAGACTGCCCAAAGTTCAAAGAAAATAACATATCATGCAATAACTTTTTAACCATGTAGTCAAAAGTTACAAAAATTGTTGGGCCTTAAAGCTACTCCTTGGGCACATGTTGTGTGAAAATTTCAAAGAAATAAAAGAAAAACTCCATCCGTAGTGAGCTGCCCAAAATCGCTATGTTGCCAAAAAACACAATTTGATCCTTTAGGGGTTAATAAAACATCCGTTCGACCAAATTGGTCCAATCTCTAAGTATAAAAAAATTCAAACCAATCTCATCCTTTTGTCCATTCACAAGTGAAGATTTTTGATTCTTACACAACAAATTGGCCCAACTACTAGGTGTAAACCACATTTACTTTGCCCTAAGCATAAATGAATTTGTTCTCTATACTAAAAGTCTGTCTTTTCTTGTGGCGGCATGAGCATGGAGGTGTGTTTTAATCCCTTATGACTTGAGCAACCATTTTCTGGATGTTGTCCTTCTTTTTTTAACTTCTCATTTTCAAATTTTTAATTTTAAGAAAAAAAATGTATTCCTAGAAAATAGATTGCGTTATAAATGCAATGGCAATAGTTTCATCAAATTCCGAATTAAACTCCACCTTGTGGAATTTTCAAAGTTAAGTGATGTAGTACAATTTCCAGCTCATTTTTGAGGTTTGGTTTGGGTATGGATTGAAAAGTTGTCTAACCAATGTGCTTCATGCCTACCTCGAAAAGGGTATATCCAAGGAATTCAAGTTTTGGTCCATTTTGAAATTTCACCCCCTTTAGATCATTAGGGGTTAAACAAATGCCCATTGCAATGGAAGTCAGTAGGAATTGTTTATGTATTTTGTTCTTTCGAGAAAAATAGTGCTTTTCCTTCTGAACACTATAGTGTTGTATACAAAACACGTTCAGTATAACAAATTAGAGCACTGCAACCAAGCCTTGCAAACAGCCTTAGCAATGCTACTCCAGACTTGCCACACTTGTCTAGAAGCAAATGTCTCCACACCGTCACTTCTTCAAGGCACAACTTGTGAACTTCCTCTAGCCACTCTTACATTTTCTCAACAACAAAAGGCCTTTGTAGCAAGCAGTTTTACACTCACATTAACTTGGTCAACTCAAACTAAGGGTTGCTTCACACTATGGCCAATTGAGTCGAGAAGCCGTAGGATTGAGTGGCCAAACTTTGTTGAGAGTTCAAAAAAATGAGCAATAAATAGGCAAGAAAATATAGGAATTGGAGCCTTCGGCCGGCCATAGTGTAAAGCCTCCAAAGGCCAAGTCCAAAGTCCAAACCCTTGGCAATGAACTCCCACAGCTTCTCAACTTGGACAACCAAAGTGTGAGGCCTCTAAAGGCCAAGCCCAAAGTCCAAATTCTTAGTAATGAACTCCCACCTACCAATCTAACGGTTGAGATCTTGTCATAAGTTGATGGACTCTTGGCCATAGTTTAGGTCTCCATTTTTGCTCAACACAAACTTCTTTTGAGAGTATGTTGTCATGTAAGCAATTTATTGTCATGTAGGTAGTTGCGGGGTGATGGCCTTTGGACTTGTGCCTTCTAGTGTGAAGGGTCGAGAGGCCGAACTTTTGGTTTCTTGAAATTTGATTGGAGGAAACCCATGACCTCTCGACCTTTGGCCATAGTGTGAAGTGACCCTAAGTTATGGCTTTAGTAGAAGACGTGAAGGCTAGTGAAATGTGTATGAAGAAGGAGAAGAATTTCAACAAGGACTTTAACCTTGGAGCGCCGCGGACGCCATTCCGTGGCGTTTTGATGACAGTATTGTTGAGCTAAGAATAGTTCAAAAGCATTTTTCCATCTTCCTTTTACTTGTTGACCTTTCATATTGGGTTATGAAGAGTATCCAATTGAGTTTGTACTCTTTTCAATATTTGTCTTCATGGAAATGAGAAGTTACTAAAAAAAACGGATCACAAAATATGTTATTTTAGAGTATTTTGGGAAGTTATTGCTCCTTGCTCTAAATCTGAAATTTCTCCACGAAAATGATATTTTTTGAGTTTGAGTCCAACTAACAGAATGAAGTTCATCTACTCTAGTTTCTACTCCAATTTGAATTTTGAAAAAATTCCTAGTATTGCATATTTTATTGCAATTTGAACTTTGGGTGTATTTTCAATGTCTATTATTTTCTAATTGTAGAATGATACGGAAATTGAGTTTACACCATGATGCTTGTCATTGTAATATACACATATGGTGAAATTTTAGGATTTTTTGAAATAATTTTCTATTTAATATGAATTTTTTTCCACTTTCTCTTCCAAAATTCTCAAAAAAATCAATTTTCCACAAAAAAAATCTAAATTTTGTTGTGAAGTGAAGGAGACTTGTAATTTGATTTCTGAAAAATAAATATAAATTTTTTCATACATATCTAGTTGCAAAATGGCAGCAAATTGAGTGATGGGCAATGGAGTTTGAAATCAATGGTTATGGGTCCGTCATTTAGGGGTTAACGGATGGTTGGTGCAGAGCATTGAGGCTTCAATGCACACACACACCATCTCACGAGGCAGTGATCAGTGCCCCGCCACTTCTTCTTCTTTTTCTTTTTTTTTGTTGAAACCCCGCCACTTCTTTTTTTTTGTTTTTTTTTGAACAAATGGAAAGTACCATTGCATTAAAAAAAGAAACCAAGGAACAGCAGCCAAGCTGAGGCTGGCAATTGAAGAGATAAGAGCCAAACAGAAAAAAGGAAAAGCAAAGGACGGACCAAGAACCAAAACGAACTAAGAGAAGGAGCAAATGGAAGGTCCCTTCCAACTTCAAACGATGGTGGAACCACTCCGAAAAGCTAACACAGGAGATTGGAGCCAAATACTATCAAACTTGGACCAAATGATATCATGTTGTTGGGGGTGTTGTCGGGAGTTGATCTGGGCCTTGAGTTGAGCTGCTCTGCCTGAGTCCAAAAGGACATTCCAAAGTTTATCTTGTAGTAGACTTGGGGGCCAGGTGCTCCTAGAGAAAACAATGTTATTGCGAGCGATCCAAATGAGCCATAGAGAGGAGCCTCTAAGTAGAGACCAGAGGGTATGGAAGCTAGTGAATTGATCTGGAATAGTGGAACCAAAGATGCACACCCCGCCACTTCTTGATGCCGTTGACAAATGGAGTGCAGCTCGTGCGACTCGTGCAGCACGTGCAGCTCGTGGCAATGCTCAGAAGCAGAGCACAAAGCATGCTTCATGTAAGTTACCAACAAAAGCGTGCAATTAATTCCAGTGAACGGTAGCGCTGGCTGCATGTGGCCATTATTTAATTCCAACACCAATCATCTCCAACGGCTCCCACTGGAGCTGTACAGTAAATGGCAGGGCTGCACTGCTTTTTCTAGCACTTGGGTAATTGGTTCCACTGCAACGGAAAAAGCTCAGTTTGATAAGCTTGAAGCCCAACACAATAAGCTTATCCTCGTTGCACACTCTTCCATTTGGAGGCTTAAATTGGAATTGAAGTTTATGAAAAATCAATCATATTTTTCCAAAACAACCTTTGGCATTGATGATTCGCTGCATTTTCCTCACATGGGATTAAAAAAAAGAAATTAGGGCATGGAGGGTAGAACAACTGGGAGTGGGTTATCTATATCAGCTGTCCAAGGAATGGGCCGGGGTGAACTGACCCCCTCGCTCGTACTGCCAAAGTCCATCCAGGGGTGCACATAAAAAAAAGCCCCCTATTTTATGCCGTGTAAAATCTATTTTCTAGAACCCCCTATCCAATTTGGAGCCTCTGATTGCAAATATGAATTCAGAATTTGCAAAAAAATTCATGCATGGAAAATAAAAAATTTCAGGGTTTTCCCAGGGGTACGAGCGAGGGGGTTAGTTCACCCCGGCCAAGGAATGGACAATAAGGTAGGGATCTTTAAAAGTGACCTCTAACACAGAGGTACATTTTACTTTCTTCAATGTGCCAATGTTGTACATTTCAGGAGGGGAGCGCTTTTAGAAACCACTGCGTTTCAACTTTCAAAATTTGTAACTAATTCCATGGAGGTCCAAAAAATATGAAACGACTTGGACTAGATGCCAATTCCATTTCTCTTCCTAATAAAATTTACTGAAAATTGTTTCAAGGAATTTAGCTTCCCTGAAAATGCAATCAGTTCTTAAAGGGTTGCTTTAACAACCTCCTACCTTATTGTATGTTCGAGTCAAATTCGGTACCTTGGTGTTGAAATAATTTAGTTTTGGCATTTGAACAATTTGGCAGTTTGATCTGATTTTCATGGCTTTCAACATGTTGTTCTTCCTATTTTTTCAACACTTTGATGAAGTGATTTGATTTTTTTTCTATTCATAAGTGAATGTGTCCCTTGTTTCTAACTTTTCTCAAGAATAATTTTTGAATATTTACAATTTTCAAAATGAAATTTCACATATTTTCATAAATAGTTGTACAATTTTTCATATTTTAGACATGCTCCAATTTTTCCCTAATTAGTTACGAAAATGACTTGCACGTAGGGTAGCCAACAAACAGAAATTGAAGGAAGACACGGGAATCAAAGGATCTGAAAATTGTAACTACTAACTTATGAATTCAAAACTACTAATACACTGTGAGAAGTAAAATCTTACAATATGGCAACGATTTCTTCCAGAAAATGTCAATATTTTGTAGTAGAAAGCAACTTCTTTGTTTGTTACAATGAAACAAGTGCATGTAATTTAACTGTCCCATGAAAAGAGACATCCCCTTCTTGGCCCCCCAACTAAATTGAATAAAATAGACTAGACTAGAATAGAACAATATTAATTAATATAGCAAAATATTCTATTTCCATCCTGTTCTCAGGGAATTCACTTAAAGTATCCATTAGAAACCACGTGCAAACAAAACTTTGGACCCCCTATATACTTTTTGAATTTTAAATAAAAATAAATAAAATAAATATGAATAGATTTTTCGACTTTGAAAGTTTATGTTATAAATTATTGATATTTTTTTTTGTTAATAATAATTAGTTACAAATTTTTGAAGTAAAAAGATACAATATAGAACTGAAAAATAACTTTCACACCCTACATTATATAAGAAAAAATTGTCTAAAAAATGAACCAAAAATTCCTTAAAATAACTCTATGCTAAAAGCTCATTTGGGTTGAATATTGATTCAATGGTCATCTAAATGTGTTTTCTATGATTATTTGAGTTGAAAAACATGCCATTTTAGTTCATTTTCAACCTCTTCTAGAAATCATTTTATATTTTATTTGAGTTGAAAACTTATAGTCATTATTAAACAATGCTTAAAATTTTAGGTTGAAATTATAGTTTATTAGAAACCACTTGTTCACACGTGGTTTTTAGTAGTAGAACTAAGTGCACCCCCAGAGATCCTATTACACTTGGAAACAATCAATCCAACACCAATTCTTTATTCACAATGGTCTTTGCCTTCTCAAAGTTACAATTAACCTTAAAAGACTAGATGTTCAAATTTTCAACAGCATCAACGCAAATACATCTCAAGCACATAGAAATGCATATTTTCATCCATCATTTGTTTTTGAAGATTTGTGTGTTAGTTTTTTAACACTTGTAGGATATAGATCTTCAAGACTTTGCTTTGAAAATATTTTATTATTCTTTAGCTATTGAAAGGTCTAGCCTCAAAAAATAACCTTTTTAGTTAAAAAAATGACCCTTCAAAAACAACATAGATAAAAAAGTAAAATAAAAACCTTCAAAAATCACTATGATTAAAATTTAATATTTTAAACTTCAAGGAAAAAAATTCTTGTGAAAATCACAAATAGTCAATCTACAATTGATTTTAGAAGGAATTTTTAATTATTGGCTTCAAATTTTATTGAAAAATATTGATTTGTGTACTAGTTGATCTAATCATATGGATATGATCTACAAATCATATTTACAACCATTCTTTAAGAGTCATCATTAAATTATTATTCTAACTTGCATTTCATAATACATCTTTACAATTTTGGAAATTTGGACTACCCCTTGGTACTTAAGGGATTAAAGTATGTAAGTATGTAATCATCATTGCTTAAAATGCAATACTTACATTTGACCAAAAAAAGACACTTAAATCTAAATATTGATGACATAAGATGTACACAATTATAACATGAGAACTTGGAAGAATCTAATGTCAATGTTTGATACACCTACAAATAATCAACTTTGAAGTTTCATAACTTACTCATATGGCATCCATGCTAAAACACATTGGCACCATCTTTCACTTCCTAGTAAGATCCAATAAAAAATATTTATATTCTATAATTATGCCCTTGAAATTCTTGAATGACTTTGAAGCCCAAAGTGGTCAATGCTGATGATTTTTAGGATTATTGTAGAAATGAAGAATGCACTTATTGATCCAAGAGCCAGATCATTTTGGGTAAAGCACCTTAGGGATATGTTTCAATTGCTACTAGTGCCCATTTTAGGAGCATATACCTTATTGTGAATGCTCAAATCCTTATAAAGAAAATTCCAAGGTACAACACTTGATTTTGACCCCTTTCTACGATTGACCCCTAGAGATTCTTGTCTAAAATATACTCTTACTATTTATGAGAATTTAGGCTCTTCTTCAAAAACACCTATTTTCAACACTTTGAAAATTCGTAGTTCATTCTTACAATGTAAAAAAAAGATACATTCTAAATAATCTAGAATTCCTTTCTAACTACCAATAATATCCACAAAAACTTTTTCAATATAACAATGGAAACCATGTTGAATTGTGTATTCAGATGCTTTTAGCAATAGTACATTCTTAAGCCGCATACACTAAGGCACTGACCTTCAAGAAGACAATCCATATGACAATCTTAACTACTACACTGAAATGTTTATTTAGCATAGTCTAAACTATTCATCACAAAGACATACTATTCAACACCGGTTGTAGTTGAAGCCTTGTAGCATTTGTGATGTGCAATGTAGCACTGTTGAATTGGGGTTGCCAATTTTCATGTCAGCTAATTATCCACCCATACTTAATAACCATATGATATAGTGTAGGTGTAGTTATTTTTGGTGGATGGAGAATTAAATGATAACCAGGGCTAAAGGTGAAATAGGAAGTTTATAAAATGCTTGCACTCTAAAAGTGACCTCCTTCTAAAATATGCAATATTTGTATTTTTTCTTTTTCATTGCACCAATAGTGTACAAATAGTGTACATTTTAGAAGGCAAATGCTTTACATGACTATTGTGTTTCAACTTCAAAAATTCATAATTAATTCCACAAAACTCTAAACAATATGAATTGACTTGGATTAGATGCCAATTTCATTTTTTTTACAAGGAAAATTTTCATGAAGTCTAACCTCCTCCAATTAATTTCCAGTTCTAAAATGGGTGCTTTATGGACCTCCTACCTAATTGTAAGCAATTATGGTAGAACCACCCATTACCAACCGGCCATCAATAACCAACCTGTAGGGTGCAGCTATTTCCAACCAAGGCTGGTACAAATTCCAACCATAGTTTGAAATCTGATTTTTTTTCTTTTGCAATGTTGGCACTATAAAGTCATGACACATGTCTTGATTTAGTGAGCAAGAGAGCAGGAAGCAGTGAATGGAAATGTAGTTATAGAATGGTCAAAATTGGAAGACTCTATATCTTGGCTCTAGGTTGAGGCCAACTTTTGGCTTCCAAAATTCATGGTAATTTCAGTTTAAGAAAAAAAATCATGAAAACTTGGCAATGCCCATCATTTCTATCTTCCTACGGGACTGTAAATTCATATTGCCTTCTATTGCTCCAGAACGTATGCGAAATTGCTTAAGTGGTCGACAATGGGTGGTTCTACCATAGGTAGAGAGTCTCCCAATGTTCGGGGAGACTGCTGATTAGTTACTTGTTGGCCAGTAAAATTGGGAAAAAAAAATTGTTGCAATTTGAAAACATTGAAAAAAATTGGGTGAAAAAAACTATACAATTTAGGACTCAAATTCAACATAAATTAGGTCGTTTTTGTATTAAAAAAGTGCCACATGACATCTATTGATTGGTGCAAAGTGATGTAGACTTGTCAAATGTCAAAATTTGACGTGGGAATTCTAGTCCCGCACCTCTCTGCCAAATATCATGACCTTCACGTATGGGTTCTATATAGAAACTACATGAAAATATCTGGGAAATATAAATAAAAACAACTTTTGTGGCGACTTGGGAGAGACCGTTGCCGTGGAAAGATAATGAGCTGAGATGGCGGATTGATGGAATCAGGCTCCATAAAGAACAAAAATGAAAAAAATTAGTGACTATTAATAATATTAATACTTATTATTAGTCTAGAATACTGGAATATATATATATGAAATGCAATTTCATTGCAAAAGGCAAAATATAAGGGAACCAATATAAACAAGATCAGAACAATAATGACATGACGAGACCAACAAATAGAAGGGCCAAACAACTACCAAACACAACGCAATGAGAGGCAATGGGGCATCTAGCAGCCGACCGTGGAACAATGTTTGGGCTTGTCAAGGAGCCCATTAGGGTAGTTGGAACATGAAGCTAGCTTTTGGTCTAGAGACCACCCAACTTGGCTACCCTACTTCTATTCTTGCAAAAAGACTAAACTTGCATCTCCACTTTACAAAGGAGTTGAGAAGCTTGTGTTGCACAATTGGCAATCTCTATTGGGTATTACAGACATTAATTCATTTGTCTCTCTAGTAGTCTAAAAAGCCACTCCAAATGTGGTCAAGGAGATGTTTAGGCATCCAAGTTTGGGGGTTAAACACCACATCATTCCATTGACTCCAAAGAATTGTGGTGTTGAATTTGTAGGAGATGCTTAATACCGAGAAGATGTCTTGTCACTACATGAGTGGTTGCCAAGGGCCTTGCGTATCCGACCCAATTAAAAGTGCATTCATAATATAGATGGTCCATTGCCATGCACATTGGGCTAAAAGATCCTTCAAGAACAGTGGAGCATTGTCTCTTTCTAGTACAAGGGCACACCAAATATCAACTATATCTTCAATTATACCTGGAATATTTATATTCATCCCAATCAAAGGGATGTGAGCGGGGGCACGGAGACAAGGTCTCATGCTTGGTCCCCCTTGCCTACACAATGGACCAAAATGACAAATCCTCCTCCGCTCATTTTATGTTCATTGTTCTCTGCCCTTATAACAACCTTTTGTAATTTCATTTATTCCATGCATGTTATTGATGTTTCCTATGCTGCATTTAACTACTTTTGGACTTTTAAAGGATCCATAATTAATAATAGAAAAAAAATTGGTCATTTGGAGATAATGTAAAACATAAGGAGATTTATGCAAAACATCAAGAGATCAATATAAAACATCTGAATATTTATACAAACATTTGGAGATCTCCAGATGTTATTATCTCAAGATCTTTGAATGTTTTGTCCATAATTCACTTAAAAGTCCATAAATAGTTAAATGTGGCATCCCTCAAGTTTCGTTTGATTTATTATTTTGAATATTATCTTTCTAAATGCACATTGAAACTAGTTTTTGTGTTTTTAAAATTTTGAAATAAAAGAAGGATAGACGGCAGGAGTTTTTTAGATGTTTTTTTTTATTACCTACTACTCAAGTTAATTCAATTAATATGAGAGTCTTCACACTAGTTTGGATTGTTTTGGATCATTATTATTTAATTAGCATAAATCTTTAGATGAGATTTAGATGGAAATGGATGGGATGTGGATGGATATTATAATATTCTAGATAGCATAAACCATTAGATGTTTTTCAGCTTCTATGGAGGGCTGCAAGTTCCCTTGGGTGCCGAGACTCTGAAAACTATACCGCAGCAGATGTTTGATGTGGTACAGAGACTGCCATGTCATTTTTTTAATTAATTTTTTCTAAAACATGCTGACAGTGGCCGTTCTTTAATTATTAGGGGAACATTACCAGAAACAGGTCTAAAACGTCCCTCCAGATCCTCCAAAACACATGAAATTGTGAACTATCATATTAGCGCCCCCACTCAAATTTTGCATAATTTTGGAATAAATTAATTAATACATTTTACTTCTTTGGCATGTTCTCGAATTATAATATTCCTTAACTGAAGGATTCATTGGTTATTCTAAAGAACCCGAATGCCAATTGTTGTAACGATTTCCTTATTACAAAGAGTAGTGATTTAAAAAAAAGACATAAAATGAACCAAAAGAGTATTAGTAAAAAAAGGATTAGTTTCACAATTGCTAGTTTATGCTATGGTGTCTAAATGTATAGGCTAAAGGTTGGCCTTCATTGGTCAAACACAAGACTAATGGTCTTATTGTTGAAAAAATCAATAAATGGTTTACATATTCTTTTACTGCAAGTGGATTGAATTTTCAATGTAAATTTAATTTAAAATACTTTGGTTGTTTAATTTTTGTGACAGAATATCATTTTTTTTAAACAATGTAAATCTCTGTTTACTAATCCATAAAACCTTGTGACTAAATCACCCTAGAAAGTGTCCTAAATTACCATTTTCTAATGCATTGAGAAAAAATGAAAAATAAAGTTTTTTCTGAAAATTAATTGTACAAAATTGTATTAAACTACTATGAAAATGCTTGGAGTCTTTTTTAGAAATTTGACCATAAAGATTGTATAATCTTAGTTATAAAAATAAAGAGATAAGTTTCTTTCAACTCTTCTAAACTTTGAGGTTTCATCTTCCAAAAAATTTATAGAAAAATGAATATGTCTTCAAACTTACATAATCCTGAAAAAAACAAGTTTTGAATGTATATAAAAACACTTGACAAAAAATACTTCATATTCATTCTTGCAAAAAATACTAAATAGAAGAAAGTTCAAAATATTGGGAAACACTAAATTATTAATTACTTATAACTAGATTTGAAAAATGGCAGTTACAATGGCAATAATTCTATAATAATCCATTTTGAAATTTGAGATTCTATTATTTTCAAAAATATTAAAAATTGGATTAAAAAATGAACTTTTAACTTTATTTTTGAAAAGTTTCCATGACTACCCATGAAATAAAATTCCTCATAAATTTCCTCTCATTAATTATAAAAGAATGATTCAAAGCTTCTATTATTCCAACAAATATTGCAAAAGTTAGAAGTTTTTATTTATTTCAATATCAAAATGGGCAACAAAAAATATTTTTTGAGAAATATTAATTATTCAATTCTGAATAATGAAATAAATTTATAAAAAGTTTTATTTTGTTGGCAATCAAGGTAGAGATAACTAACATATAAAGTTAATTTATATCCTCAATTTTGAAAATTTTCAAATAAAAATAAAAATAAATTATATAAATTTTTCACCAGAATATTCTCACCATTTGAGATTAATA
This sequence comes from Antitrichia curtipendula, assembly GCA_951230915.1. Classification (NCBI taxonomy): domain Eukaryota; kingdom Viridiplantae; phylum Streptophyta; class Bryopsida; order Hypnales; family Leucodontaceae; genus Antitrichia; species Antitrichia curtipendula. The sequence continues at coordinate 22,842,083 of OX579640.1, read as the reverse complement.
TTTTTTAATTTTTTATAAAAATAATTAGCTGATTAGTTTGTTTTTTTAATTAAGTACCACCTTCCACTTTATAATGAGTATGAAAGTTTTTAAAGTTAAATTTTTTGTCAGTTCAAACACTAATATCTTGCAATCTATTCTATGGAAAATTTTGAAATTTTTTCTACATCTTCTTGAACAAGCATACTACAAGATCCTATGGTTACATGTGTTAAAGAATGTTTTTTTACAAAAATTTGATTCGTGTACTACAAATGACAACTTGGGAGTGTTTTTGGTGAAAACATAGTCATAGTCCTCTAGAGGTTAAAGATGAGTATGAAAGCTTTTTTAGTTAAAGTTTTTTACACATGTTTTCAATCCATTTTTCAACATATTGAAAAAATATGCAAGTTATAGGACGTACATCTTTTTATTTTAAATGACAAAACTTCGCCTTTGGGAAGGGCTATAAAAGCCTAAATTTTGAAATTGAGGCACATTGAACTCACAATCAATGCCTATATTTATTTTAAAAATTTGGGACAATAAACTTGAATAAGTTATACAAAGGATTCTATGGTTGGAATTGTTACCTAGTAGGAAGCTAGGGACTTTTAGAGGTTAACCCCTAAAAGACCAAATTGTGTTTTTTGGCAGCATAGCAATTTTGAGCAACTTACTATAAAAGATTTTTTATTTTAAATTTTAAATTTTCACACAACATGTAAACAAGGTTTTTCTTTTAAGGTCCAACAATTTTCATAACTTTTGACTACATGGTTAAAAATTTATTGTATGATATGTAATTTTCAACGTTCAACGGGTAGTTTAGACAGCTCAAAAGAAAAAAATTTAAATCACCTTTTTAAGCAATAATAATTTGTAATTGATTTTATAAACTTAAATATACGTGGAAAGATTTGAACCATTCCATTTTAATTAATGAGATGAGAATTACGAGGAGTTTATTTTGCGGGTAGTTATGGATTCTCTATTGTAAAATAAACTTTGAAGTGCTTTACTCAATTGTCAATATTTTTTGAAAAAACTAAACCATAGGATGCAAATTGTTTACTACAACATTACAACCATTCGGATTGGCATATTTAAATTCCATAACTAAAATTCTCAACAATTTTGTAATCATTGTGTATTTCTTTCTATTTACTATTTTTTTCCTATATGTTGTACATTTTCAAATGATCTGAAAATTTTCAAGCATGTATACAACTTGCCTTGAAGAATAAATCTAAAGAAGCACCACCATTTTGGACATTTTTTTATACAAATGTGACCTTGTGAAGTGCAACTGGTTGGTTTTCCAAAGGGCCAAAAAAAAACATTGTCACTTGAAACACTTATATATTTCAATCTACACAATGAAAATTTCTGTAATTTACTCCACATCTTCTCAAATTAGCATACTATAAGATCCTACAATTACACATGTCCTAAAATTGGTACTTGTATTAGAAATGGAAACTTTGGAGCGTTTTTGGTATAAATAGAGTAAAAAACATTTAAGGATTAATAATCAATGGGCTACATTATATTATTATATATTAACTCCTTTCAATTCAATTTTATTCAATTCAAAGATTGAAGGTAAAGAACAAGAGTTTTACCCTCTAAAGTCTCAAGGCCTTTTTTTCATCAAAAAATATAAAAAAAAATACCATATCTATTGCAAAGAGCAAAAAAATTACATATTGTTTTTTATTCCATATCTAACACTAAAATAGTACATTAAACTATTATAAAAATGTGTGGAAGAAATTTCAAAATTGTTGACTTTGTAGATTGAAAGAAATTTGTATTTTATCCCTAAATGTCCAACCAACCATATATAGTCAATTAAAAATTTTAGGCTCATTTTGATGTAAGCAGTTAAATTCCTTTGACCGTTTAAAAAAATTTCAATTCAAGGTGTAGATTTAGTTTAAATCACAATTTTTTTTCAACTATGAAAAGATAACTTGATGAACTACATGAACACAATACAAAGATTAAAAATAAATTAAAAAATAGGAATCCGGGCAGTCCATGAAGTTGGGCAATGACCATAAAATGATTGATTGGACATTTAGGAGTTAACCCCTTTATCATTTGTTCCTTCAGGGGACAAGTGGGATTTTGGGTAGGTACCTACAATCTCAGTTTTTGTCCTCATTTAAAAAAAAAAATTTAAGATAAGAAAATTGATTAGCTTTGTAGAAATATAATTGTTTTTTCAATTGGTGCTAGGAACACAAGTTATGCTTAAAACAATGGAGAGAGAGAGGGGGGGGGGGGGGGGGGAAGTTAGAAGGGGCAACAAAAAAAAACTGAAAATTTGAATTAATTCTTTTTTTCTCATAGATTGTATTCTTTTTCTACATGGAAAGATTTGATTCATTCCATTTGGATTTGTTATGAGAAAATTACGGACAGTCTTGTTTTGGAGGCAATTATAGCATCTTCTTGAAAAAATAACTTGTTGGATTCATTTTTGTTTGCAATTTTTACAATAAAAAAAGAAGTTCCACTTGGTTTAGTTCGCTTGCTAGAACAATCTCACCATTGGAATTAGTGCATTTTTATTCCACTTCAGAGATATTAATAATTTAGATTTTCCTTCTATCTTGTACCTACTTCTACTTAACAATTTTTTAAAGTATGAAAATTAAATTAAAAAAAAATTTGGTCCTAGACTCTCGACTCAATTCTCCACTATAAAGATTTAAAGCTCAAAACTTTGTAGTGCAAAAAATTAAAGTTAAGAAGGTTCAAAGTCAAATAATGTAGTTTCGCAATGTGTGAAAAACTTGTTTTCTTATACTTAAAACGCATACATCTTGCAATTTGTGCGGTCAAAATTTCTGAATTTTTTTCCACACATTCTCATACTAGTTAGGTGTAAGATCCTATAGTTAGATGTGCAAAAAACAAATTCAATATTTTTTACTCTTTGCTATAGAAATGACAATTTTGAGGGTAGTGGTAGTAGAAAAAAGGTCTTGGTCTTTTAGGGGTTAACACCTAAAAGACCAAATGTCTGTTCATCATACACAAAAAATCTTAGGTAGGTTCCCATGAAGTTAATTTTGATTAAATGTTCTCAAAATTTTGACACAAGGTGCATAAAAATATGTATCCTTTTGGTGGGAATATAATTTTTTTCTAATTGGGTGGCTAAAAAAAAGGCTTTGTTGCCCTAAACTTTTGGGGCAATTGAGATAACTTTGGGTAGCATGTGCAAAACTTCTCCTATAATTTTGAAATTTGGTAGGTATGTAACTTGCATGATATGAGATGCAAATATTTTTTTTAAATGTGTAGTGTAAGAATATCACTAAAGAAGGACTTAACTCCTAAAAGCCCAAGGGATTCGGATAAAACGCAAACGTGTTATAAAATATAAGTTCTATAATTTTTTTGAAGTTTGCATAAAAGAAGATATGTGAAGCATGAAAAGTAGAAAGTATACGTACGGTCAAAATTACAAAATTATATTTAGATTCTCTTCAAATGAATTTTGAAGATATAAATTAAAAAATTCAACAAAAATACAATTTCTACCTTTAGGATTTAAATTTGATTTGATTGGCCAAAATTTCGGGTTCTATTGATTTGTAAAAAATTGCATAAGATCTAGAAATGAGAACACCAACACTTTTCCAAAATAGTAAGTTTTTCAACACTAGCCAAATCTAAACACTTTGTGCTATTTTTCTTACAATTTTTGTTTGACCGTAGCAATCCTAGTTTTGAATATAAATATTGAAATACAATTCAATCTTTTGTAATTTAAAAAATAAAAATAAAAATGAATGATAAATTTGAAAAAAGTTTTTTTTTGCCCAAATTTTTTGCCTAAAGTCAAGCAACAACCAAAAATGGTTGATTGAGCACTTAGGGGTTGAAGTCTATTTGCCTTGTCGGTCAAGGTCAAAAAAATTCTCATAACTTCAAAAGTTATAATCTTTCCATCCGTACGATCAAAGTCACTAAATTTTTTTCCACACATCCCCATAGTAGTCTAGAACAAATTAATACAATTGGATTTTTAAAAAAGTTCTTCCTCGTTTTAGGGTTAAGGTAGGAGGCTCTAAAATGGAACGGGCATTAAGAACAGACCCTACAAATGGTTGTGAAATGGACATGTATAGTCATTGAATGACTCAAGGAAAAAAGCATTATCAATTGCAAGAGCCAATCATTTGCTTTGCTTTCCCCATCTTTCTTCATAATTGCAAGTGCACCGTTTACAGAAGACCTAGGGTCATAAATAGGGACCTATGATCCAATTCGTTTGAAAATTCACAAGTAATTCAAAAATGCTTGGAAAAATACAAAACCACTTGGGTTAGATTGCTCATCTATTTCTCTTTGTCTGAAAAATGAGCTAAAATTATTCGCTTCCAATGAAATACACGAAAAAGGCGGACCAGCCCTTAGGTGTGCCACTTCAGAGCCTTCTACCTTAACTGGCAAAGAAAACCGGAGTTATTCCTTCTGTCTTGGAAATAATTCTGAGTTGGTACCTTTGTGGAATCATCCAGTTCTATGTACAACAGTCAGTTGATCAGTCTGGACACGAATAACATTCAATGTATCTAGTCTAGTCACAGGGTTAGAATTGTCACTTTACAACATTTATTAATTTTTCAAGGTTCATTGAATTTGGTCAATATTTATTTACTACCCCTCTGTCTCAAAATAATACTGGTGTTTCCTAAATATTTAGGAAACACCAGTATTATTTTGAGACAGAGGGAGTACAACTATTAGCATAGTTGAGTGTATTTAGTTGAGGGGATTAGGGTTTTAACCCCCTAAACTTCCGGAGTCTTCTCCAAAATTGACAATTTGGGAGTAATCATTACAAAGTACTATTTGGAAGAATATTTTGGAATTGACAGTTGTTGATTTTGAATTTTAGGGTCCACTCGTACAATTAGGTTCACCAATGCTATCATCAATTTTTTTAATGAATTTTTTAACCCCTAAAGGACCAAGTGTCCGTTCAACATAAGCAAACAATCTCGGGTAGGTTCCTATAAAGTCATTCTCAGTTAGATGTTCATGAAATTTAGTCACAATGTGTAAACGAATACCTCCTTGGTAAAAAACTAATTTTTTTCCAATCCCATGCCCGAATCAAATGTTATATTGCCTTGAACTTTTTGGGTGGCTTAGGATCTTTTGCAAAAAGTGCTCATCAACTTTTGAAATTTGGCATATATGTAACTAATAAAATATAGCATACATGTGTCCAAAAAAAAACAATTTTAGTCCTCAAATTACATTCTAAGAGGAGTTAATCTTTGTTAGCTATGTTGGGGTGGTTTCATGAAAAAAAAATTCTTCTAATTTCAAGTCATGTTATCTTGCAATTTGTGAAGTCATAATTCTTGAACTTTTTCTACATATTCCAAATGTTTATCTCTAACTTCTCACCGTTTGGATTTCAAATAAAAAATTTCCTCATTGCACACAAAATCATCAAAAAATGATTAGTGTATTGCCGATTCACTTAAACTCCTTGCATTGCAGGGTGATTTAGTGTAAGCTAGACATCTCAAATGCTTCTAAAATTTTTCATGAATGAACCTAATATCATATACTTATCCGGTGGAAAAAGTAATACATGTAATAGATCTTAAAATCTAATTTTTTTTCCAAAAAACCCATTATGGATTGATTTTACTACCTTAAAAGTTTATGTTTTGAAATATTGATATTTTTTTTATGCTAATAGTAATTAGTTATAAAAATTTTAAGAAAAAAGATACACTATAAAGTTGAAAATAACTTTCACACCTCTATATTATATAAGAAAAAAAAATTTGAATTTAATTTTTAATTTTTATAGAATAGCTTTCTATTGAAAGTTTATTTTGGTTGAATATTGATGCAATAGTCATCTTCATGCGAGCTCTATAAATATTTTAGTTGGAGAACATGCCATTTTAGTTCATTTTTCAACCCTTTCTAGACAATATATCTTACGTTATTTGGAATTGAAATTTTTGTCAATAGAAACCTTTAGTCATTGTTAAACAAAGCTCAAAATTTTAGAATGAAATTATAGTTTATTCAAAAGTAAATAGGGGGTCAAAAAATCACTCCGCCACATGTGGGTACCCCAAATGTAGTGAGAGTGACCTCCCCTTGTATACTTACAAATGGTTAAAATCATAATTATTGTGTAGAGCAACAATTTTACTCCAAGAGGAGGGCTTGAAGTTTGTTGATCCTGTTTTGTAGGAATGAAAAAAAAATTCTTCACTTCAAATGTTACAATCTTTTGATCCGTGCTGTCAAATGGTATGAAATTTCTTTTGTACTTTGGTAATACAATTTACTTTAGTTTTGTACAGTTGAAATTTAAGAAAAAAATTTCAATTTTCATTTTTGAATAACATACCTCCAAACTGTAGTTTTTGACAATGTCTCCTTGAAAAAAAAAACTTGGTCCTTTAGGAGTTAAAAGGAAATTTTTAAAATTCTTACAAAACTCTATTACAAGCAAAATATCATCATTTTGAGAATAAAACTTGCTGGTAGTTTTGACCTCATTTTTGCAAACTGCCATTTCTATAACAAAGAGCAAAAAATAAATAAAAATTCATATTTAACCATAGGATCTTATACTAGACTAGTATAAAAATGTGTAGAAAAAATTTCACAAACTTTGCCCACGTAGATTACAAGATATTAGTGTTTAAAGTGAAGGAAACAATTCTTTTTTGCACCTTGCTCAACTACATTTTTTGGCTTTGAACCTTCATAACTTGTAATTTTTGCTCTATTGATTTTTAATTTTTAATTTTATATAATAAATAATTGAGTTGAGAGTCTAGGAAAAAAACTTCCCAAAAAACTCACTTAATTTTCACTCATTAAAAATTTGTTAAGTAGAAGTAGGTTCAAGATCAAAGGAAAATCTAAATTGTTAATAGCTCTAAGATGAAATTGAAATACATTAATCTCAATGGTGAAATTGTTCTAGCAAGCAATTTGAACCTTGTAGAACTTCTTTTTTGAAAATTGAGGTCAAAAATGAATCCTACAAGTTATGTTTTCGGTAAGATGTTTTAATTGCCCAAAGAACAAGATTGTCCATAACTTTCACATAACAAATCCAAATGAAATTAATCAAAGCTTTCCATGGACATACAAACACAATCTTTACAAAACAACTTTTTTTAAATTTCTTACTTTAAGTTTGTTTTAAGGTTTTTTCTGCCTACCGAGCTAATAAAAGGACTTTTTGTACCATAGCTTTTGCTCCTAGGCTCTGATTGAAATAAAAATGATATTTCCAGAAAGCTAATGTGTTTTCTATCTTCCCCAAAAAATTCTGAAAACCACTACAAAGATTGAGATCATAGGAGCCTGCCCGAAATCCATTTTGTCCCTCGAGAGGAAAATGGGACTTTAGGGGTCAAGGGTTAAGCTGGTTTGAAGTTCAATTAACTTGGTTTAGGATTATGTTATAGGAGGAGGCTCAAAAACAGTTTGGGCATTAAGAACCGCCCCTACAGAAGTGTCCAAAACAGTGCACATGCGATGTAGAAATGGAAATTACTTCATGTGGTGAGAAACTGCCAACCTATGTGTGTGATTTTAGGCTATTGAACATGTGACATGGTTCATCATCATGTGTGGTTTTACTCATAATAAAGACCTGAATTTGGTACGTGAGTTATGCATAATGACTTTTAAATGTCAAAAAATAACAAGAAAAATTGCAAAAATACATCTGAGGCTGAACCTCCTTCTACTAAAATGTTTCTTAGTCACTCATAACTTCTTGGATTGATGTGAAATTTTAACCACACAAACTAGACTAATATGCGCAACTTTTCCAAATTTTTAATATAAGAAATGGACATTGTATGAAGAAGAAACAAGCTGCCGAAGTTCACTGCAATCCAAAAATTTCAAGATTTTAAACTTCAAATTGCTCCCAAACATTCAAAACATTTTGAATTGACATGAAAATCTTACTAGAACAACTAGACTTCAAGGGAAACATAACGCAACAAATTTTATTGAAAAATAACATTGGATGAAGAAGATACAAGCCCCCGAAGTTTCAGCCATCAAATGCAGTTTTTTGACTCAAATTGAACCTGTGAGTTTTGATTGGCTTCCAAAAAATCAATACATCTTTTTTTTATCTGAAAATTTTACCACACAAACTAGAAGAGAGAATTCAAATTTTCCAATAAATTTTATTGAATTCAGACATCATATGCAAAAGTTCAACTTCGAATTAGATTTGAAACTATGTGAAGAAACCCTGGGGTGTTTAGCGGTTGCAATAAATTTTGATTTACAATCGGGAGTGAATTGAATGGAAACGTACAGTGGATCATTTTTAGAATCATTGTTTCCATTTAAAGACATGGTTAAGATCATTCTTAACCCCTAAAAGCCCATTGTCCCTTCGGGGGACAAATGTGTTTTTGGGCAGGTATCTATAGGCTGCAATTTTCTCCTGATTTTTTGAAAAAAAATTTGGAGGTAGAAAAGCTGATTAGCTACGTGGGAATATAATTTTTTCACAACCGGTGCCCGGTAACAAAAGTTATGACCAAATAAGCTCTAAACAGGGGACGGGGGGCAGCACGGGCAGCAAAACAAATTTGCAATTTTGTATTTTGTATTTTTTTTTGTATTTTTTTCTCATAGATTATATTTTTGTCTATCTGGAAAGCTTTGATTCATTTCATTTGGATTTGTTATGAGAAAGTTATGGACATTCTTGTTTTTCGGGCAGTTAGAGCATCTTTTTGAAAAAAATAACTTGTAGGATTGATTTCTAAATGCAATTTTTCAAAATTTTCAATTTTCTTTTTTTTGGATGCTTTAGTTTACTTGCTAGAACAATCTCACCATAGGGATTAGTGCATTTTAATTCCATCTAAAATATATGAATACTTTAGATTTTCCTTCTATCTCGTACCTACTTCTCCTTAACAATTTTTTTAATAATGAAAATTATGTTTTTTTGATTTGATTTTTTTTAATTAGACTCTCAACTCAATTCTCCACTATAAAGATTTAAAGCTCAAAACTCTGTAGTGCAAAAGTTTTAAGTTAAAAATGTTCAAAGTCAAAAAATCCAGTCCCACAATGTGCTGAAAAATTTGTTTTTTTCACTTTAAACGTAGATATCTTGCAATCTGTGCGGTCAAGAATTCTGAAATTTTTTCCACACATTCTCATACTAGTTAGGTGTAAGATCCTACGGTTAGATGTGCAAAAAAAACATTTTTTTTTTTTTTTTTCACTCTTTGCTAAAAAAGTGGCAGTTTTGGGTGATTTTTGGCAGAAAAAAGGCCTTGGGCCTTTAGGGGTTAAACTCACTGGCTCCATTCAATGGCATGTTTTTTTTGAGTTTTTTTTTGAGACGAATGAAACGGAATTTCATTGCCAAGGATGAAAGAACAAACAAACGCCAGCCACATCAATGGCATGTTTTGATTGATTGCAGTTGCACCTATGAGCATTAATAGGGTCCTAAGCACCTCTGACTTTGAAAATTCATATCTTATTCATTTCAAGTTAGAAATTAAACTTAAAATTTTCAGTGTTGTATTTCCTCATTTCTCTTTCTTCCACAAAAATGTAATAAAACTTTGGATCCACCCATTTTTGGACAGAGGTCTTTTTTTTCCTTAGATGAGCGCTTTCTGAGCGTTCTACCTTAATCTCGTTTCCAAACCCGGTCACCAGTATGGCTAATTGTATCGAACTCATGATTGGGAACTGTATTTTACATTACATAGTACAATCCATCCTGTTCACTGAATCTGGTCATACACTTTGGAGTGTTTGCCAGTAAAGCTTCAACGATGAGAAAATTGACTCAAGACAAATATTCTAACGGACTTTGCATGCCAAATTCAATCAATGCAACTAAGGTACAAGTGGCAACTTGTTGTCAACTTGTCGCACAAGTACCAAGAAGTTGTCGACTACGCCTTGTACCCAACTTGTCAGCCCTGTGCTATTTTCAACCTTAGGCTCGAACTCAAGTTGGAGTTTTTTTAATCCTTTACAAGGGTTGGGACTAATATGGTTATGACACATGTCCAAAAGTAGTTGAGTAAGAAAGTAGGAAGTAGTGAGTGGGAAAGTAGTTCTTGAATGACGGGAATTTGAAGACTCTAGACATTGGCTATGGGTCAAGTCCATCTTTTTGCCCAAAATTCACAGTAATTTCAATTTCGGGAATAAAATTCTGAGAAATTTGCAAGCCCCATAAAGTAAACTAGCCCATTGTGGTCAGAATTTCGAGTCTGCCCTTGTGCCATTGTGGAAAATTTTCAAATTTTTTCTCACTCAAAGATAAGTATGAGAAATAGTGAGAGCAATTGAAAATTTATTTTTCAAGACAAAGTGTGAATTAGTCATGTATTTTTGAAGTGATCTTCCCAACACGGTCTACAGGCTGCCCCATGACCAACAAAAAGTGTATCCAATATGCTCATCTTAATCACCTAAAGTGGTCACAATAATTTCTAATGTGGAATGCCATGAAAAATCACTTCCTATAATGATTTACACTGAAAAAATTGAGTGTTCCTAATGAGGTCACTAATCACTCCATAGGTGTCAGGTTAGATATTGATTGTGGTCTGAAAAACCATCATGGGGTCATAAGATGTCCACTATGGGTCATCTGACCATAATGGGCTGGTTTACCTTATTTCCTATCTTCCTACATGGGAAAAAATTTCATCACCTCATACTCCTCACCATCTGCTCCAAAATTGCTTTAATGATTGACTATTGGTGCTTCTACCTTAGTGTGCCTGTGCCATTGCCACAACCATTGGTATGTCAAAAGTGATGGTTAAACCCTCCTTAATCTCCTAAAATAAAGATGAAAGTAATTTTTTATTTCATAAAAGCTTTGAAATTCAATATCTTTCACACCTTCTGTCCAAATGCCACAAAACAAAGTCTGTGCACCCCTCCCTGATAAGGGCTTTTTGACAATACCAAAAATGCAAATGGGTAATACTTGGTCCAAGAGATCTCATTGTAAAAAATAAACAAAGCAAAACAAACTAACTAATTGAACCCATTAAGGACCAGTCCACCACTTTTTAGTTGAAATTGACACTTTTTCATTGGTAGCCAAAATTTTAGAATGAATTTGGATACGGTCAGAAGGGGACAAATGTGGAGAATTGAAAACTAAATGTATTGCGACAAGAATCATGACAATCGGGGTTAGCATGTGGTTTTTGAGATTGGAAAAACAATCAAAATATTGGCTAAAAATACGGAAATCCATATGAAAATTAGTGTAGAATTTGTCATGCATTTATTGCAGAGTCCAAGTATTCATGCCAATTCCATTGATATGGTTAGATCTCTAGAATATATCATGGTTTAGTATTTTTTTCATGTTCAGATTAAGACTAGAAAATGTCTTTCCCACCTCTAGATCCTTAATGGTTTTTATGATATGAATTGAAACTAAACCATCCATATTGTGAATTACATATGTGATGCATTATTCCTATGTTCATTTAATCTAGGATCTACTTCCTTTCATCTAACCTATTTCTTTTTTTTAACTCCTTTTCTTTTTGTGCTACTTCTTCATGATTAGAGTTAATTGTAAAATGTGTATAATGAGAGACCATGAGCTAGAGTTTGGAGAAAACATGGGACGAAACTCCTAAGAGCACCAAAACTGATATCCGATGGAGTTTGGTGTTGTGTTTCTTTTGAACTATTCTTAGTTGAACCTTCTTCTAACACCCGTTTACAAATACATGACAAACTTTATGATTAACTCTATTTTGAAGGTGCAAATGTTGACTTCTACAACTCTTAATTGTTTACTATGATAATTCACCAAAGAATCAAACAAAATTGATGAAATATTTCTCATTGCTTTCCTTTAAATATATGGTAAGTCATTATATCTTTAACTAGGCAATTATGCTTTATCTTTATTTTTCTAAATCTCTAATTCAAGTCAAACCTCAATTAAGGGAGTCAACTATTCCTTACTTCATGAACCTTCCCTCACTTTTGGCTTCTTATGTTCTATATGTATTCAAACTTCCAACATTTAAACAAACAAAAACAAAACAAAAAAACAAACAAAAAACAAACAAAAACTTTCCACCATTTGAATCACTCACTCCTAGCTTCTTCTGTGAGTATCTTCCTCAGTTTTATCAATTCTCAGAGTCCCCCTTTGCCCTCACATATCCATTACAAAAAATATGAGGCCTCCGGAAGGCCGTTAAGCCTGGACCCCGTAGTGATACTACGGAGTTCTTTTTCAAAAAAAAAAATTCAGAAACTGAAATTCTGACGTGGTCGAAGTTCCACGCCAGCGCTGACGTCAGCGCCACATCAGCGTGACGTCACTTTTCAATTTTTTTTTTCGGGAAAAAAAAAAAAAAAAGTTATTTTTATTTTTATTTTTTTCCGTAATATCACCCGCGGGTCCCGAAAATCAGCACTCACGGCCTTGTTTGAGGCCTCATATTTTTTGTAATGTCTCAAGCACCCTCTCAATCTGTTTTAATTTCTCACAGCCTCTCACATTTTGTATAAACTCTCGGAGGCCCATTCAATTTTTATAAACTCTTGGAACATCGCCACTAGGCCTTGCCAATGCCACTCTAGGCATGTTGCACTTGTCCAAAGAAAAACGAGTTGTGTTGTTCTTTCCATCACTCCCACATATGCTTGACAATGGAGGCCCAAGTTCTTCAGAGGTCCAAAGTGAGTTCCTTAAAACTTTATATATATATATATATATATATATATATAATGACGTGAAACAAAGCTTCACATATGGATTAGGGTGATGAGCATCCATTTTAAAGATTTCATGCAAAATTTTCAAATTATGAAGTCAAAAAGATCAGTCTTAGCTTGAAAAGAAACCAAAGTCGGCTCCTTAATCTCCAAAGGACTGGGCGTGTTTCAGCATAGCTCTTATTTTCTTGACTAGCTCTTGTAACAAGCATAATTCCTCATTCATACAAAATAATTTTGATGATTGTCACTATTGAAATGAAAGAAGACTTATGTAGCTTTCTTATAAAAAAATGATTGACAAAATTGCAGAATTTTTGAGAAAGTGCCACCATTGACAAGATTGATCAATGAAGAATGTTTGGTTAGGCGGTACTTTGTACGTACGCTCAAATTATAATGTTGAAATTGGAGTTCTCAATAGTGCTAAAAAAAACTCTGATTTTTTTCCTATTGATACATATCACATATCATCATCATATTGATGTGTAATTTTTTTCAAATCATTTAGGGTCTTGTTGTTGTTTATAGATTGTTAGTGAAGTTCACATTTCAAATATTCTACAAATGTAATTGTAGAAGTCACAAGGTGGCCTTATGGTCCTTTAGGGATTAAACTTGGAACGTTTAGCTAGTTGCTGTGGAAATCATCTTTTTAATAATGTGCGAATCATGTGCTTAAAAACACCCAAGAGCACTCATTGGAGGACTAGTCAAACTAGTGTGCAAGACCTCCCCTTTCCACACAAAATTTGAGAAATGACTATTTGCACTTTTTGCCTTACCAATAGAAGGATTTTGTCATCTATCATACCCTTTTAGATTGATGCATCTTTTCCTTACATAGTTCATTGTGTAGTACAATAGAACCTCTCTAAAGTAATAGGGTTGGGAGTGGATTGATTTTATTACATTAAAGAGGTCATTGCATTAGAGAGCTAAGGATCATTGCAGTAATGACGTTTGTATGGGGCCCATGCTAAGACTAGGAAATCGAGATTATCTTAGAGAGTTTACCGTACGTTTATGTCACTTTCATAAATAATTAGTAAAAATTGAAACATGTCTAAAATATAAAAAACTATACAACTATTTTTGAAAATCTAAGAAATTTTCATTGTTGTCAGCTCTCAATATCCCCCAAAACCATTCTTCTTGAGACAATTTAGAAAAAAGAACACATTTAGGCATAACCAGAAAAATTCAATCCATTTCATGCAAGTGAATTTTGTTGGAGAATTGAGACGATGAAAGGTAGGAAAATCAAATTCAAATTGTCCAATTGTCAAAAATCCAAAATTAATTTATTTCAACACCTTAGTGTTGAATATGATCTAAACATATACATTAGATTATTAATGTATGTGCACCTCAAAGTGACACTCTCCTAATTGTGCCAACTATCTACAACACTCCAAGATTGCATTGTGCTTTAAATCTTGGAGAGCTATAGATAGGTGGTGCAATTAGGGAAGTGCCACTTTGAGGTGCACATACCTTATTACTTTATTATGGCTCTTCTTTAACAGGAGCCATGCTCAAATTTGTATTAGAAAAGCTACCATCACAAGTGTTGGTACCTAAGTGGCTCAGAGAAGACATGGTTTACGTCCCGTCCCGCCCTTTTTTTAAAGTTTTTTGAAAAAGTGTCAAGATGGCGATCACTTAAAATTTGGTGAAGCATTGTATTTCTACATTCATCCATCTTTTGGACCAAAAAATACTTTTCAATCATATTTATGCACTTTTTCATCCAAATTGGCAACTTCATCCACATTTTAAATATGGGAAATGGGAATTTTTTGGCGAAAAAATATTCCTTTTATCTGGCGAAAAGTGGAATTTTATTTTGAAATGGTGCGATATGGCCCCATGGTGCCAAAGAAAAAAAAGGGCTGGTCCCGTCCTTTCCTTGAAGCTCAGTGCGTTTCCAAGTTGTTGTTTTCACACAGCCAGCCTTTTGTGTTCATTCCATTGAGCAATGGATGGATTGCCCAATGCAGGAAGTTGTCACAAAGGATTGGGGGAGATCCCGCATCAGAATACTTATGGCTGTCAAAATACTTATGGCTGTGACAACTGGGCACCCCTACCAGTAGATGTTGGCTATTTTTGTAAAGGAATTTTTCATTCTTTTTGCAGGGGTCAAAATAGCCAGATTAGTACTGTATTTTAAGACCAGTAGCCAAATTTTCCCACAGGTATCACCTCGTTTTGATTTAGAAATCAGCAAGTATCGCCCCCAACTGACCCAAGTATCAGATGAGTGGATTGAAGAAACAACTGGCTCCTCCAAAATGCAAAAAACAAAAAAAGTTGATATCCCTACAGGCTACAGGGCCCACTTCTTTCCACTTTCTGCCCATACTCGTTGTGCCTTGCACCTTTTTGTGTAGACTCGTCATGGTTTGTACCGTTCTGCCTAAACTCGTCATGGTTTGTGCCGTTCTGCCTAAACTAGTCCTGGTTCTTGGGTACTGTATGGAAAGCATGTTTTTTTCTCCATTCCATTCCATTCAGGTGTCCTCAACTTAGGGCCTCCTTGGCCCTTGCATGTATTGGTGGGTGGGAGGAATCAACACGGTCTAAATAGAGAAAGCATTTTTATGCACCTTCTACAGTGTTTCCTATACCGATATTGGTGGAACTGCCTCTCCTCCTTCCGCGCTTACCGATCATCAATGTCACTATTCTTGTCTTCTAGTTGCTTTTCTTGCCCACCGGGCTCACATGTAAGCTGGCCCTTACCTCTGCGCTCTAAGGCCAGGGAGAATTGCCCCCCTCATTGCTCCAGTCAAAGAGAATTAAAAAAAAAATCCCCCTATTTTGTGCGTAGTTTATTGATAATTCTTCCCCTCTCCTACCTAATATGGAGCCTCTCATTGCAAATATGAAACAATTGTATGTTGCAAAAAAAAAATTCCAGTGTTTGCCCCAGTGGGCCAATTAGGGGGGTCAATTCACCCTGTCCGCGCTCTGTTCCAAATAAGGGGTCTGTTCCAATAAGATATCCATCCTGGCCAATTGCGTTGTGCACTTGTAAAAAGAAAACTAACTTTTGGGATGACGGAGTTAGACCATTTCTTTAACCTGAAACTCTTCCCCCAATGATTTTGGGTTGGCATACCCTTTGAGATATGCGGCCAAGGGATGGCGGTTTCAGATATGTTCCTGCAGTTGTGAACTAGGTAGAATGTTACCCCCTAGAGTCCCATTGTTCTTACATGGGACAAAATGGATTTCGGGCAGGTTCCTATGATCTCAATCTTTACTGAAACTTTTTTAAACTTTTTCATAAAATAAAAAACCTTATTAGGTTTCTGGGAATATAAATTTCATTTCAGTTGGTGCATGTGAGAAAAAGTCATGCCACAGAAAACTCAAAACGGGGGAAACCAGATAACAAAAAAAATCCACAAAATATTGAAATAAAATTTTAATATTTTTTTAATTGTTGTAGATTATGTTTTTGTCTATGTAGAAAGCTTTGATTCATTCCATTTGGATTAGTGATGAAAGTTATGGAGTTTCTTGTTTTGCTAAAAATTAGAGCAAATTCTTGAAAGAAATTTTTTCTTTCACTTTGAATCCTAATATCTTTCAATCTATATGGTAAAAAATCTCAAATTTTTTACCACATGATCTAAAGCAAGTGCAAAACAAAATCTTATGGTTAGATTCTACTTTTTATATTTTTTAAATTTGTCAGTTAAAGTCACAAAAGTGGGAGTTTTGAGTGTTTTTGGACAAAATGACCTTGGAGTTAAATAATTTAATAAAAATAAAAATCTAAAAAATTTAATTAATTTTAAAATTTCAATATTAAAATTTTAAGAATAAAAATAATAATAAATAATAAATAATATTATTTGATGTGGCACGGTTGTGGTCACTTCAGATGACTAATTTGGCAAAGTTACCATAGTTCCCAATTGTTCAGAAATTCCCGGAAATTTGCAATCTTATTTTGGTTCCAAAAATCATCTAATGGATGGAGCTTTAATCACTTGAAGGCTAAATAATAAGCCTATTACTATAGGAGTATATAATATGATGGCCCCAAATAAATCCCAATCCAATTTGCAATCCTTGTAGTTCCATCCCATTGCGCTATATCTTACATATAGGTTAATTTTATAAATAATTAGGAAAAAATTAGAACATGTCTAAATTATGAAAAATTATACAAGTGTTTCTAGAATTTGAAAAAATTCATTGTTGCCAATTTTGATTATTCAAAAATTATTTTTGAAAAAATTTAAGAAAAAAAAATTTATACATGAATAGACAGAAAACATTACTGCAAAAGGGAGCGTTGAAAAATTAGGAGGATCAACGTGCTGAAAGTCAAGCAAATCTAATTAATTAAAGTATTAATTTATCCAAATGCCAAAATTAAATGATTTGTCAGCCAAGTGCCAAATCTGACTTGAACGTATGATATGTCATCAAAATGGTATTGTTGTCCTTTAATTTTCTATGTGAGATGAAATACAATAAGTGGAAATTGTACATTATATGTAGAATAGGCTCTACAAGGGTTGGAATTAGGCTCAAATGTGTGATATTTTTATAAATTCAACAGGTGGAGTCTTTAAAGAAATACACATGGGAAGAGAGCACTCTATTCAAAAGGGTGCTTTGGAATTTTTAGTGGAACAATGTAGGAAATGAAAAGAATCATGTTAGAATGTTTTCTATGAGTTCTACTTATGAATTTTAAAAGATTAGATGTATTGATGAAAACTTATAGTTTTCATTGCTTGTAATAGCAAGTAGATTTTAAGACCCTTAGACTCAAAAGGCAATTTTTGATATTATTATTATTTTTTTAAATATAATACTTTAGCACCTATTTTACATTGAAACTCTCCTAAAAATAATGAGGTTAAAAAAAAACAAGATCACATTCACTTGTATAAAAAACAATAATAGTCAATAATTTAACAATAAATCAAACAAACACTATGTAGCTTGCAAAGACATGAAGTGTTAAAAATTTGAGTAAAAATCAAGGTTTTAGGGTCATTATAGGAAATATTGGTCCTGTTTATTTGTCATGTCTAAACCTTTGTGATGACTTTTGAAGCATGATTCATATGATCTTGAAATTTCTACTAGAGATGGTTGTCTTGAATATTTGCATATCCTTTGTTTTTTAATTTTTTTTAAAATATTTAAAATTAAATTAAAATAATATGTCACGTGTTGAGTTTGAGGTTTTTTTAGTACTATAGAGTGCCCAAAATTAGGATCTAGAGCTGAAATTTTTATTGTCTATTTCTACAATAGAAAAGCATGTTTCTACCATAGGAAATCTAAAATACTTTATTTCATGGCCTCCTCGTTTGTACAAACAAGGCTCCCTTGCACACACATTTCAAAACATTGAAGATGGTTTCAAGATCATTCTTTTGGTGAAATCTCTTTATCATAAAGTCTTTCCAAATAGCCAATTTTTAGTTTCTTTACAAATTATCTTTTTATTTTTTACAAATTAAAACATCAAAGTATCTATTTTCTTGTGATTTTGCACTTTTCTAGTTCTCCTACTTAAAGAATTTTTCTATGCATTTCTTTCTTATAGGTATATATATTGGCCATATTTTTAATATTTTTTAAAAATGACTTTCTAGTTTTATATTTTATAGTACCTCGGAAAAATGATGAGTATTAGCCAAAGTGGAACAAAATTGGTAGGTCATTCTTACAATTATCTTGTACCACTTTAGAGATGTGGCACATTATTGTAAGTTAAATGTCACACAAATATGATTCTATCTCTATAAATTGCACTATTCAAATAATTATAAGTACATGACTTGCTATTTATACAAAAATATCAAGTGATTTTATATTAACAAATTAATTTTTATTTCTTCAACTTGGATGACTAATGTTTCATTTGGCAAGTCTATTCATTGATTAAAAAAATTCTGACTTGCTCTTTAAGGGACCCCTATAGACTACAAAGTTCAACCCTATAAAGTTAAGGGATATAGTTTAAATTTTTCAAAATTGTGAAGATGCATTATACAATGCAACTTACAAGAGAAATTTAATGAAGATTGCTTAAAATAAAAATTGTAAAATTACAATGTCAAGATTGTATCCATGAGGTTAGATCTACTACTATGCTAATCAAAATTTGATCATTTCTATTAAATTGATTGTAAATTATATATTTGTAATTTTGATAAGAATTTTTTATGTTCAATTCAAAACATTAAATTCCAATTATGGCAACTTTGTAACAATTATTATCAGTGAAGTCATCTTTTTAAGACTCTTTTTCATTTAATTATAACTAAAAAATAACGTTTTTGAGCCGAAGTATGCTTGTATCATTTGAATTATAGAGTATTTGAAAATAAGTTTTTGAAAATCTATACTCAATAAATGTAAAAAAACTAACACAAGAATCTCCAAACTTTTAGATGTACAAAAAAATAAGATTTTGTGTACTTAGAGCATGTTTGTGTTCTTCCATTGTTCAAAAAAATTTAGCATGGTTTGGGATCCCTAAAGTCCCATTGTCCTATGGAGGACAAAATGGATTTTAGGTGAGGCTCTTATGGTATCAATTGTTATCGTGATTTTTGAAACTTTTCCTTAAGATAGAAAAATATATTATTTGTTGGAAATATGATTTTTATTTCAATTGGTGCATGGGAGCAAAATTTATGATACCTTGAGCACAAATTTCAATTCACTAGGCAACAAAAAAAAATATGCAAAAACTTGAAGTAAGAAATTTAAAAAATTATTTTTAATAGACTATAATTTTGTTTATATAGAAAGCTTTAATTCATTTTGTTTAGAATTATAGTCATATGAAAGTTGTAGAGCTTCTTGTTTCATGGGCAATCTTAGTAAATTCTTCAAAAAATAACTAAAAATTCAATTTATTTATGAAAATAATTTTCAAAATTTCAATTTTTCTTCCATGAGGTTCAAATCTTGTGCTAGAATAGTATCACCGTTGAATTAGTGTATTTCGATTCCATCTAAGAGTTATGAAGAATTTAGTTCATTATAAAACAAATGGGGCCTTAAAAGGGCCATTACATATTTTTCACCCTTGTGGAGGGTTGTGGGTTTCCTAGGGTTTCCAGACTCTAAAAATGTCAGGAACTGCACTGCAGCAGCTGCGTGACGTGGCAGAGCAACTGCCACGTCATACAAAAAAATTTAAAAAAAATTGATCATCTTGTTTTTCCATTTTTCCATTTTAAGATTTTTTTTTTTTTTTTTCAAAAAGAATTTTCTAACAGCGGCCGTTCATTTGCTGCCTGGGGAACAACGCCATGATCAGGCCCAAACGGCCCTCTAGACCCCCCCAAAATCATCTAAAGTAGGATGCTCTGAAAAGGACCATTTACGGACTGTTACACCTTTTTCATAGGCTTCTGTAGACCGTAAGATTTTTTACTTATTTTACAGAGAAAGATAAATGGATGCGGCATCTAACACAAGTGGTTTCATAATTTTCCAAGCAATATTGAATTAGTTATGATTTTTCAAAGTTTTTGATTCTAAAAATCTATTTATGATAGTAGGTCTGGCAAAATCAGCACACGTGCGGCCTATAAAGGGAAATGAGGAGACCAAGAATAAGCATGGGGATTTGCAATAAGTAACAAGCAAAGGTCCTTAAAGCGACCATATTTATATCCAATCAATTTCAGATTTTGCATTCTCCAAATAAAATACACTGAATAGTGAAATTAGGTGCCCCTCACTAATTTCTCGACATTCCACACTATTTAAATACTTATTGTTTCTATACAAGAAAATACTACTTTTGAATTAGTTTTTTTAATGTAGTTGGAACTCATGAACCTCCATGTATATAAATGAAAGTACTTGAAGAGATATTTTTGACTTTGATGGCTTACACAATAACTTTTGGTGGGGGGGGGGGTAAGGCAACCTAATTGTAAAAGCAACCTAATTTCACTATTTAGTGAAGTTGGCTTGTTAACTTCTTATTTAAATACATAAATGCCCACCTATCACTATATTTAAAAATTAAACCTAACTACATGCTTTAACCATCCACATTTAAACTTTAAAGCAATCTTTAACACACTTTAAGTTGTTCCCACTTTATCTTCAGTCCATTAAAAGTCTGTCACAAATCTATTTTAGGACCACTTGAAGTTCATTTATTCCTAAATATAGGGTCCATTTGAAGAGGATGGGCGCTTTTATAGCATACTACCTTAATGCAAGTACAATTAAAATATGAAATAAAAAATAACGTTATTTTAAGAAAAAAAATTTAATTACATTTTTTTTCCAATCTGATTCAATGCCAAGGCTTGGAATTCTATTTTTTTTTTAATTTCCCCACAAAAATAATAATATATAATTTTGTATTTGTACTACTAGTCCAAAGTCAAATGTCCCTTTTTGGACCTCATTTTTTTTCTAATGTTTTCCTTTAGTCTTATACCTTCTTCTACTTAATTTAAAAAAAATAAAATAGAAATCAGATTGTTTTTGAATTTTTTTCTAGATTCTCAACTCAAATTTTCAACATAAAATATTTATCCCCTCAAGGACCAGGGATAGTTAAGATTTTCAAAATTGTGAAGATGTATTATAAAATGCAGCTTAGAATAATAATTTATTGATGATTCTCAAACAATAGTTATAAAATATGATCTATAGATTCCATTCATACAATGAGATTGACTAGTTTACAAACCAATAATGGATGAAGAAAAGTATTATTTTTGTGTGCTTGGAATGTCTTTGTATTTATCTATTGTTTGAAATTTGAACGCATGGTCCTTATGGGATTAAATTCCAAAGCCATTATAAAAATATTTAAATGAAGAGGATTTAAAGCATTATAGTCTACTCACTTAAGGTGCAGAACAAATTGTTTTCGTCACCCTAAATACAAATATCCTGCAATCTATGCAATCAAAATTCTGAAATTTCTTTCACATTTTTATACTACTCTAGTGCAAGATCCTATAGACTATATTTAGATATGTAGAAAATATGATCCATGTAGTTTTTCTTTCTTTGCAATAGAAATGGCAATTTTGAGTGTTTTTCAATGAAAAAAATGGCCTTCAGACTTTTGGAGGTTGTTCGGTGAAAGTGAAGGTGCCCTAATTGCAAAAAGAACATGGCTTTTTTAAGGTAAGGAAAAATTTAGCCACAGCGGTTGTTTTGCTGTTGACCTATTGTGCTCTATGTTGAGAGTGACCACCTCAATAAAATTGGGTTTTGGTTCAATCTTTTTGGATTATTTCATTCCCTAGTATGGGAGGAAAATCTACCTTGAAGAAATAAATGATCTCTAGTGTAGTGGAATATTGAGATCAGGGTTTTTGTTTTGAGCAAAATTTTGCTCAAGCCCTCTTGTAAAATTGAGGGTTATATAATTGAGGGAGTATTTTTCCTATGGAATTACAAAATACAAATTAAGAGAGGGTCTTGACTATGGATGCTTTTCAACTCTTATAACATTCTTGAATGGGAAGGTGGGAAGGTCTTTCTATCACTAAATAGGGTTTTAACCCCTAAAGTCCCAAAGTCCTTATGCAAGACTCTTGGGATTTTGGCTAGGCTTGTATGAGCTCAATTTTTGACATGATTTTTTGAAACTTTTTTTGAAGATAAAAAATCAGATTAGCTTTTTAGGAAAATAATTTTTATTTTAATTGGTGCTCGGGAACAAAAGTTATGCCACCATGAGTCCAAAAAGCAACTCAAGAGGCAACCCAAAAAACCCACAAAAAGTTGATTTTTTTAAATTTAAATTTTTTTCTTCAAGGATTATATTTTTGTCTACATTTGAAGCTTTGATTCATTTTGTTTGGATTAGTGATGAGAACGTTATGAACAATCTTAATTTTTTGGGCAATCTAAACATCTTCTTGAACAAAGTAACTTATAGAATCCATTTTTGAATGTAGTTTTTATAATTTTTCAAATTTTTTTGTTAGGCAAGGTTAAGTTTGTTAGAACAATCTCACTATTGGGATTATTGTGTTTCAATTCCATCTTAGAGCTATTAATAGTTTAATTATTCCTTCAAACTTGAACCTACTTCTACCTAACAATATTTTAGTGAGTGAAAATTAAGTGTTTTGTTGTTGAATAATTTTTCTTAGATTTTCAACTCAATTCTTCAACATAAAAACTTAGAAAATCAAAGTCAATAGTGCAAAAAATTGGAGTTCAGAAGATTCAAAGCCAAATAATCTTGTCGATCAAGAAGCCCCCCCCCCTTTACAAGACCCTATGGTTAGATGTATAAAAATAAATAAATTTTAAAGTTTTTTTTTTCTTTGCAATAGAAATGACAGTTTTGAGTGTTTTTCGATGGAAAAAAGGCCTTGGGACTTCAGGGGTTAAGGGATCTCATACTAATTAATCAACATTACACACTTTATAAAACTCTACCTTTGTTGTACGTCAATAGTTATTGAAGTGTCCGGGGTTGTAAATCATGTATCAAACATCTACAATTTTCCAGAATAAGTCCCTTCAATTATTGGGTCCCCTTAATACCCCTATTTAGGACCGAGGTGAACTGACCCCTCGCTCATCCCCTAAGAAAACCCTGAATTTTTTTATTTTTCATGCATGAATTTTTTTGCAAATTCTGAATTCATATTTGCAATCAGAGGCCCCAAATTAACAAGGGAGGCTATAGAAAATAGATTTTACACGGCACAAAATAGGGGGCTTTTTTTTTTATATGCACCCCGGGGTGGACTTTGGCAGGACGAGCGAGGGGGCCAGTTCACCCCGGCCCCTACTCAGTGTACAATACTACTGTTACAACAAGATACATTCGTTTTGACCTGGTTCTAGCACAGCTAGCCACGGAAGAAGGTCTTCCACGTCTTAAATGGGTTCCTGTGCGTCCGGAAACGTGTATATAAGTGCATTGAATTCTCTTCCAATTGCACGCGGCGAACCGTGAGTTCAACTCCATTGCGGCGCTTCTTGCAGGTACACTTCGAGAATTTCTCTCCGATCCTTAGTTTGACAGTGACTGAGTCTCGATCATCTTAATTTTTCTAACTCTTTCGTGCATTTGGAGCCTGAGTGTCCGATTTCATGCATAGGATGTTTAGGATCGATTGCGGCGCTTAGGTGCCGGTATACTTCGAGACTTTCCCACCAGTACGATCCTACATGTGTGCCTCCATATGCTTGATCGTACTGATGATGTGGCCTCGATCGATCAGTCGAGGTGTTGATTCGGTGTATGTAATAACAAAATGATGACCATGGATACTGATCGATCGATATCCCAGTGCATTCTCAGGAATCCAGACTGTCGCTATAATACTGCAGCTGTTCTATAAGATTTCATTTCTGTGATGCTGAAATCAAATTTGTACCTTTTATGTGTACGTGATCATGTTGATGAATGATGATGTGGACTCAGTTGTTTGCAACACCACAAACGGACAACGTTAGAACCGCGAAGCGCTCTCCCATGCCACTGGCCGGTAGGAAAGGATTGAAATGGGGTGCTAGCTTCATCTTCTCGTGAACAGTGCCGGCCTCTGTAGGAATTGGACAATTTCAGAACTGAAATCGTACGGATCGGGTCTACTGTCTGTCCCATTGGGACAGAACCAAAATTTCCTATAGTTACAAGTGAGCATTCAAATTGATAGATATCCCTGTGCATGCATGAGCAGGAGTCAATGCTTTACGTCGAAGTAAGAATTCTAGGAACGTGCGGGAAACAGAAGCTTAGCTCGCACTTTGCTGCCTGCTGTGTCCTCGCTCCACCAGCTTATTCGCTCACTTTCCCTGCACAAACTAGCGCCCGGGTGGACTAGTGTAGTACCTCTCGATCACGGCCGCGTTTAAATATTTGCATTGAAACCCACTCTTTGTTGTAGTTACTTTGTTGGAGAGCTCCGCACCTCCTGCATCCCATAGGTTCTAGGTGGCAAGCGTTTGGTTGGTTTAGGAGAGACGTCCTTGGTGTGTGGACGTGCTCACGGAGTCGCACATCCTCACTACATAGTGACCCAGCCTTGCACTCCCAGTGAGGGTTACCTTGGTGTTCTATTCTTGGGCTTCACGTCGATAGTTAAGAGAATGTAAGCTCACTCTAGCATCAATTA
Source organism: Antitrichia curtipendula (assembly GCA_951230915.1). Classification (NCBI taxonomy): domain Eukaryota; kingdom Viridiplantae; phylum Streptophyta; class Bryopsida; order Hypnales; family Leucodontaceae; genus Antitrichia; species Antitrichia curtipendula. The sequence goes on along the minus strand of OX579640.1, from coordinate 22,817,193 downwards.
GTAATCAAGATTCAAGTAAACTTCTCTTTATTCACTCATGTACCAATGCACAGTTGTGTTACAGTTCTATAGTGTTCCTAAGAGCTCAATGTGCGACACACATTCTTTCTCCTGCGTACCAGCACTCTCTAACTGCAACGACAAAAAAGAGATCAGGCTTCAGGGAAACGAGACTTAAACTCTGACGAGCAAACGACGGATGAAACCCTAGGTAGAATGGTAACGGATCTCATCCATTAATACTCCCACATATCCATTAACATTCTACGAAGAATTCTTATCGCCACACTCCCACTGATTCTCGTGGAATGTTCTAACGCCCATGAGCTGCCGGAGTCGTTGAAAAGTATCTCGTGGTAAAGCTTTAGTAAAAATATCAGCAATTTGCTCAGTAGTCGGAACATATGTGAAGTCCAGTAACTTGTCGTCATAGTACGTGCGGATGGCATAGTACTTCATATCGACATGTTTGGTGCGCTTATGATATTCTGGATTTTTTACCAAAGCAATTGCCGCCTGATTGTCACAATGTATCATGATAGGAAGCTCCTGTGTACAATCGAGAGTGCGAAGTAGGCGACAAAGCCAGATAGTGTATCTTTTGTGGATTCAGCCATAGCGACGAGTTCTGCAATTGTGGTAGAATCAGCAAAGCAACCTTGTTTATGACTGCCCCAAGCGATCGCTGTAGAGCCCATAATATAGACGAATCCCGTACGGCTCTTTCGATCATCTAGATCACCACCATAATCCGCATCAGTGTAGCCAATCAGTCTGGGAGGAGGAATTTGCCCATGATAGTAAAGTCCAAAACGTTGAGTGCGCTTAAGGTAACGCATAATCCGCTTTACTGCTGTCCAGTGGCTTTGTCTGGGACGTTCTTGGAACAAGGAGACTTTATTGACCGCATAACCTATATCTGGCCGTGTGATAATAGTGGTGTACATAAGACAGCCAACACCTTGACGATAAGGAACATCCACCTCCGGATCTTTTGGATCATTATTCTTCCAAAGTTTCGTATGTGTATCAGCTGGAGTGGCGAGGATCTCAATATTTTGGTTGCACGAGATAATTCAGGAGGTGGGCCCTTTGCCTTCTCAAATTTCTGGCTTTCTCATTTTAGGGGTCCGGAGGCTTTTTTTAAAATTTTTTTTGGCAAATTTGGGGCCTACGGCCTCAATTTACTCTAGGAGGTCCCCTTCTACTTTAAAAAAACCAAAAAAAACAGGGGCAGGGTTTACCCCACCCCCCCCTCCTGAAATATCTCGTGCAACCAATTTATCGAGATCCGAGTGGTGACCTTGTGAGCATCTTGTAGACCAAATCGTAACAAAACATCCTGGATATAGCGTTCTTGATGAACAAAGATTGAACCAGTAAGTGGGCAGCGTTGGATTTGAAAACCCACAAAATAATCCATTTGACCACGAGTTACTTTAAAAGTACTCTCCAGATACACCAAAATGCTTTCAACGTAAGCTGGATTTGTAGAAGCAATAATGCCATCATCTACATAGATACCAAGTATCGTGTGCAATGCTCCATGATTTGAATATACGCAACAGTCTGCTTCACTTGTGATCAGCCGAAATTGTTTGAAAAAGGTAGAAATCCGCAAATTCCACTGTTTGGCAGATTGACGGAGTCCATAGAGGTTTTTCAAAAGTCTACAATAGTACTTGGGCTTTTGAGGATCTTCGTAACCTTGGGGTTGGGTCATATAAATCTCCTCTTCAAGATTACCATTTAGAAATGCAGTACAAATGTCGAACTGCTGAAGATGCATCTGTCTAGCGGCTGCAGTTGAAAATATAGCGCGGATGGAATCATACCTGATGACTGGTGAGTAGGTTTCTGAAAAATCGACCCCACGTTTCTGAGTAAAGCCTTTAGCAACGAGTCGTGCTTTGAATTTATCAATGTCGCCATTAGGTTTGTATTTAACCTTATAAACCCATTTGTTTCTAACAGGCTTCCGATCTGAAGGTTTGTGTACCAATTCCCAAGTTTTGTTCTCCATTAGTGAAACATATTCACGATCCATAGCTTGTTGCCAAGATGTTGAGTCGATAGAAGAAATTGCTTCTTGATATGTCTGAGGTTCATGAATAGCTGCTCCCACTAATGCAAGTAAGGCATCTAACAAACGAACAGCATCTCAATGAAGTGGATCTATCGAGAGTAAGTCTGGAGGTTCAGGCTCTTCCGGTATCTCGGGAAAATTTGGATAGTCCGGAAGACGCGGTGTACTATTCAATAGCTCTTGGATGGATCGAAACCTTGGATCATTTGGTTCGTCATTTGCATCATCAAGTTCCACTATTGAAGAGTGAATCGAAAAGTATGGAATAATTGAAACTCCCACTGTTGGCGATGAATTTTGAAAATCATCAAGAGAAAAATCAGGATCAATCGGTGAACTCCCACTGCTAGGCAAATCTCCCACTGGTCCATGTGAGCTAATATTGATGACATCAACAGGACGTTGGATTTGAATAACATGATCAATCGGTTTGGATATCAGATCAATTGATATCGGAATATATTGTTCGATGCCAGGGTCGGGAGGAAAACCTAGAGAGTACTTACCAGAGCTTTCGTCAATGGTATAATCAGAGCTTTCAATAATCTTGTCAGTCACAGGCTCCCAAAAACGATATGCTCTACTTGTTGAAGAATAACCAACAAAGTATGTCTTCACACTTTTAGGGTCCAATTTGGTCCTCACTGCTTGGTTGATAAAAACCCAAGATAAAGAGCCAAAAACCCTGAAGTGTTGGACTGAAGGCTTCTTGCCGAACCATCTTTCATAAGGAGTAATGTTGCCAAGCTGATGATTTATAGTTCTGTTTAATACGTACACTGCCGTACTAACAGCTTCAGCCCATAGTTTCTTCGGCAAACCTTTGGCGTGAAGAATACTGCGCGCCATCTCCATCACCGTTCGATTATCGCGTTCTATGTATTCGTTTTGCTGTGGAGTATAAACAGTACTGGTCTGACGAGATATAGTCATGTCATCAAGATATTTCGAAAATTCAACATTGACGAATTCTTTGCCTTGATCTGTTCGAAGTGCAAGGACGTCGTTTCCTGTCTCCTTTTTAACCAGACTCACAACCCGTTTGAAAAAATGAAACGCTTCAGATTTGTGATGAGCAAAATGAACAAATCTATAAGGTGTTGCATCGTCCTTGTAAAGTATATAATACATTGAGCCTTTGAGTGATGGAGTCTTGGTTTATTTGCCAGATGCATCGCCATGAATTAACTGACCAGGAGTAACAGATCATTGCTTATTTGGATCATGTTTATACGTGGATTTGTGTTGCTTACCAAGCATGCAGCCTTCACACGGGTGCTGCAACTGAATACGCTTGTCCAACTTGAAATCGGAGAGACTATCGTTTGCACTCATCTTGTGCAGCAGATCGATGTTGACATGGCCCATGCGCTCATGCCATAAAACTAAGTCTTTGTGATCTTTCAAAGAACCGGATATGAGAGCCGAATCAGTTGTAGAAGAATCTGATACGATCAATTTTGAATCACACGCTTCCTCTGTAGAACTTGACGCAATATGAGCAGATTGAGTATGCTGTGGAAGTATTACCGTAATAGAAAGTTGATAAAGCTTTCTCAACCGAGTTCCTTCCAGAACTTTCTTACCGGAAAGAGTTAAAAACTCACATCGGCCTGGGAATGTTACGAATGATAGGTTCCTCTCAGAGACGAGGCCAACAGAGAAAAGATTTCGCTTTAATTTCGGGACAAACAGAACGTCACGCATGAGTCCTTGGTGATATCGACCATCGACGAGACAATGAATTTGAATGTCTCCCCTACCTCGAACCCAAAGTTTGGTATCATCTGCGATTTGAATAGTATGAACTCTTTCAGGAATTGGCTTGAAATTTGTAAACCACTCATACTTGTCTGTCATATGTTCACTGGCGCCACTATCAACAAGCCACGCATCAATAGAAGAGTCTGCTGCTAGAGCATAACTGGATAAAGTCGATGTGGTAACGAAAGCAAAATCTTCATCTGAATCATTTTTAGAATTATCATCAGAACTGCTTGCAATACAGAGGCTCTCAACAAGATTTGCCTCACTAAGTCCTTGATCAATTTTTCGAGAATCCTTTCCATTTGGACGGTTTTTCTTCGGCTTCGGGCAATCAGCGGACCAATGCCCAGTTTCGTGACAGTTGTAACACTTCGTTCGTGCTTTGAGATCCCTAATATAACTGACATCCTTGTGATGTTGTTCCTTCCTGGATAATGGACGAGCTTGTGAAATAGAGGTCGATTGAGTAAAAAAGGCCTGATCTGTTTCAGTATGAGTACCGCCTTGGCGATGAAGTAAGCTCTCATGTCGGATTAGACGCTCCTCTAAGTTATCAACTGTCTGGCTGACTTCAGGGACATTCGACCAAGCCGCAATGATACTGTTGTAGCTCGGGGGAAGACTGTAAATTATCTTTGAGATAATCATCTTGTCGGGAACAATTTGCCCTAGATCGGCAAGAACCATTGCCATCTCTGTAATATTCTGGATATGCGAAGAAATATCGTCTGTGCTCTGCATCTTGTAATCGAAAAATTTTCCTTGCAATGTAAAGACACTCTCTGGTGTTTTGCTAAGATGTAACGAACTTAATTTCTGCCACATAGCGGCTGCTGTGCCGCAGCTAATCAACTTACCAAGAATCTTTTGAGAAACAGACTTGCTAATGAACATGCGTGCATTAGCGTTTTTGTCGTCCCATGCTTCGATCTGACTAGTTTCCACAGGGATGATATTAGCCAAATCAGCGGAAACAGGACGTCGTTCAAGACCAGAGACAACACGCAAAACCTTTTTCGCTTCAAAAACTATCTCCATGTGATACTTCCACAGAGAGAACTGCGTTCCGTCGAACATCTTCACTGAGATCTTATCGTGCTTGTCCATTTGAAGAGTAACAAGAAAACTCTAGAAGATCAAGAAGATCTGAAAAATCAAGAAAATTTTCGATCTGAAAAATCAAGAAACCTTCTACGGAATCATGTTTTAACGCTCTAATCGCTCTAATGCTCTAAACAGGTCACACTCTAATCAGTGTTGTAATCACTAGAATGAATCTAAGAATCACGCTCCTGCACTTGGATCGAAACCACCAGTACACGATGAGATTTGAAAACGAAAACGAAAATGATTAATGAACATTTCAGGAGGAGGAGTAGAGAAAACTGTAGGTTCTAATCGACGATTTAAAGAAACTGGAGTGCGATGAGATTCACTAGGAGTTTGAATCGGAGCTTGTAAGAAAGCATCATGTAAAGAAACAAAATGAACAGTAGTCATCACTCATTCCTCCTAAGAAATCTAACGCTAAAAAAAAATTTAACTATTCTAATCGCTTAGAATCAGTGAGGGAAGATAAAAAGACGCAGATCGAGTAGCGCTTAAGGCCCATAACCTAAGAGAATGTAAGCTCACTCTAGCATCAATTAGTAATCAAGATTCAAGTACACTTCTCTTTATTCACTCATGTACCAATGCACAGTTGTGTTACAGTTCTATAGTGTTCCTAAGAGCTCAATGTGCGACACACATTCTTTCTCCTGCGTACCAGCACTCTCTAACTGCAACGACAAAAAAAGAGATCAGGCTTCAGGGAAACGAGACTTAAACTCTGACGAGCAAACGACGGATGAAACCCTAGGTAGAATGGTAACGATCTCATCCATTAATAATGGTACCAATTGGAAGTTGTTGTAAGCAGCTTGTTAGAAGCTGAACCTTCGCCGAGTTGGAACCCATTGCGAGAGTGTAACGGCAGTTTTGTCTTAATGTGGCTCAGTTTTGGGTTGGGTAACTGAACCGGGTGTGATTTTCCACGGGAAAGATGACTTCGCCTGAACGCACAAGCTAGTGTGCTGTGCGCGTTGTAGGTGCGCAATTTTTTTGCTTAGTGTGCATATTTGGTTAGATGGGAAATTTCGTTTAATCCATGTGCCATTTTTAGACCGCCTGGTCTAGGATGCTCATAAATTGTAAAAATATTGAACTTTATTGGTTTTAGAAACCTAGGACTGGTGTAGATGTCAGACTGCCTAATTTGAATTGTAAAAGTGACATCTAGGACAGATGTGGATTTCATACATCTAAGATAGTTGTACAATTCATTCCGCCCTGTCTGAACTGTAAAAACTGCCAAGGTACCGGAATATTGCCATTTTAACGAAATTGCTCATTTAGAGCATCGATAGCAGGAAATATTAAGAGATTGAGGTTGGGAGTATCTGCAATTACTCGGAGATCTGGTTCACAGACATAAGCCTAGACAAACTTACAGGACGAAGAAGGAGGTGACAAGGATTCATTTTCACAAGTTGGAGTCCTGATACTGCTTTACTTACAGTTGTCATTGCAATGTTGAAGTTTGCAATATCAGACGACATAGCGGGCGGTGAGTGCGGGGGCGCCACAGACGTCCATCACGGCTAGGGCCAGTGGCGTGGGCAGGTCGGTCGGGATCTTGGCCGCGATCATGCAACCGAACAGGACGACATACCCCTGGCAAGACACCTACTAGCTCGCTGAGTCCGTCCCAGCCGGTGAGGTCGTCAACCGATGAGTGGGGTGAGGGTGAGGGACACCAGCGTCCTGACTTGGTCGCCGACTTGGAGGCCGATGTTCGCATGGGCTCCCACCTCGGCCGCTATGCCGGTCAGCATGCCGCCGGAACCGGTGAAACGATCGTGCATCTTGCCCCAAGTGCGGACGATGTCGAGCACCCCGACGCGGAGCGCGTCGTCGGCTCCCCCGTGCTTGTCGAAGAGCTGGCGGAACGACACCTCATCGAGGTTTAGCCGGGCCACGTCGATCGGGACTTTGTCACGATCGAGCTCGGGGCTGACGTCGAGTCGCTCGGCCGCTTGCGGCAGGACACCGGCAGGGCTCATCAGCCGATGCAGCTTGGCTGGCTTGCTGCCGCGGGCCACTTCACACAACCTCCGGAATCATGCCCCCGGAAACGGCAAGACTTCTGGCGCGGCGTTGCTGGCACCATATATTCTCCCGTACTCTGGCATGACAAAGTTGTACGACACAAACAAACCTCGGAATTCCTCGCGACCTGTCAGCCAGCAGCATGAGGTGAGGATGACCGAGCAGGTGCCCATGGACCAGGGTCTGGAGCAACCGTACCCGTACAAGCGGGTGGAGCTGATTGAGCCGGACTGGACCCGGTTCCCCGGTTGGAAGGATGTCACCGCCAAGGACTGGGCCTCCGTGCAGTGGCAACGGGCCCACTGCGTGAAAAACATCAAGCAGCTGCGTGCTCTGATGGGTGACCTAATCCAGGACCGCTTCTACGACGACCTCATGCAGGACCAGCAGCAGCGAGCCACCATGTCGATGCTGGTGCCGCCACAGATGATGAACACAATGGTACCGCACGCGATACCGACCACCGACGGGCTGTACGATGACCCGATCCGCCGCTACATGCTTCCGGTCCTCTCCGACCGGCGTACCGACTGGCCAAGTCACCCACATGCCACACGCGACAGCCTGCACGAGCACTACATGTGGGTCGCCGAGGGTCTGACGCACCACTATCCGACCAAGGTGCTCGCCGAGCTGCTGCTGACCTGCCCGCAGTACTGCGGCCACTGCACGCGGATGGACCTAGTCGGTAACTCGACGCCGGTCATCGAAAAGCTCAAGTTCATCCTCAAGCCGGTTGATCGGGTCGACGCGATGCTTCAATACCTCCGCAGCAATCCCGGCATCCGGGACGTCGTGGTTTCGGGCGGCGACGTGGCAAACATGCCGTGGGCACGGCTCGAGCCGTTCGTCGACCAGTTGCTCGACGTGGACAACATTCCGGACATCCGGCTAGCCAGCAAGGCGCTAATGGGTCTGCCACAGCACTGGCTGCAGGACGAGGTCCGCGTTGGCATGGAGCGGCTGGCCACCAAGGCGCGCAAGCGGGAGGTATCGATCGCGATCCATACCCATGTCAACCACGCCAACTCGATCACGCCAATGGTGGCGAAGGCGGCGCGCGCGATGTTGGACACCGGCATCCGCGATGTCCGCAACCAGGGCGTGCTCATGTGCGGCATCAATGACGACGCGCACACCCTGCTCAACCTGTGCTTCGCCCTCCTCGACGGCGCTCAGATCATGCCGTACTACTTCTACATGTGCGACATAATCCCGTTCAGCGAGCACTAGCGGGTGTCCGTCGCCCAGGCTCAGGAGCTGCAGTACGAGATCATGGGCTACCTTCCCGGCTTCGCGACCCCGCGGATAGTTTGCGACGTTCCGTTTGTCGGCAAGCGTTGGGTGCACAAGCTACAGTCCTATGACCGCGACCGCGGCATCTCTTACTGGACAAAGAACTACCGGACGTCGATCGAGCGCACCGATGCCGACACGCTAACGCGGACCTATGAGTACTACGACCCGATCCACACCCTCTCCCAGGCCGACCAGAACTGGTGGAGGGAGAACGCAGGCAACGTGCTGCCTGCCGCTGAGGAGGCCGCCAAGGCGTCCCGCGAGGCAGCCGAGTTTCAGAAGTCCCTCCGCCTCGTCTGACCCCGCCAGTAGTGCAAAAGGGGGGATTAAATGATATAGTTTAAATGACAAAAAAATGCTTATGTACATGACATGTTGAAAAGACATTTTTCAGAAAAATGTCATCTAAACCTTGTCATTTCAACACTCCTTTTGCAATACCCTTTTGCAATAGCACGTTTCCCCTTGTGTGTTTGCCTCAATACCGAGTTGTCCTGCTCGATACCGCTGTAGATATTGTTTGCACAGCTGTACATGGATCTGGCTTGGGCGGAGGCCCTATCGATGCAACTTGGGACGAACCAGCTAGCTAGTGATTTCGTCTGCAATTTTTTTGTGTAGGTAGTACAGCAACCAAGGGTACAATCAATTTGTAGCCAAGTGGAGGAAAAATCAGAATGGTTTAATTTCCAGAAATAGAATCGATCATGGTTTCGATCTTGATATCTGGCTCATACACTTCTTGCGTTTGATCATGTATTTTGTAAGTACGTTAGTCTGCTTGCTAGATTGGTAGTTATCGATATGTTCAACGGTATATATATCGATCCTACAATGCAAGTAGCTGTAAGTGGTGTATTTCATTAGGGTCCAGAGCTTTGAACTTTGAGCTTTGTTTATCATGCTTGTAAGCTGCGAGAGCAGATATCTTAAGGTTAATTTATCCTGTCTTCACGACCGTTAATGAGCTCTTAGTGGGCTAAACTTGTGCCCAACTGACGCCTGTTTAATTAAGTTTGTTACGAGCTGCCTTGTGGAATGTTGTTGCTCTGCATGTTTCTGATCGCTTTGCTCGTCACTTTGATTTGCTGCAAATGGAATTCTCCTTTGAGGTTGGATCTAGAGCTTGAGAATCGATCATCTGGAGTCTTGTGGTTTTCTTTCTTATTTTGTTCTGAATGTTATTGCATTCGTGTTTTCGTCTTGCTTATGTGGAATATCATTCCGGGGAGATTGGTGCTGGATAGAATTAAGTGAATTAACTAGTAAGGGTTTATGGTTTTACGTGTTGATGGAGTTTAAGGTTCACCAGCGGCCGGGACGAAGACTTCTTAATCACGATACTCTTGGCGGAAGAGAGATGTTATTTCAGATGAATGTACCACGCAGGAGATTGTCTCGCAACCAGCGTATCATAAGGCGGAGTGGATTGGACTAGATTTCCTACAGTAGCACTCTCTGGTCAGGAGTGCCCGTGCCCTGTTATTGATTTTTTCAAGCAAACGGGGAGGAAAAGTGCTACACAAGGATGGGTTTCCTTAGACATGGAGGCTGGGGGTCTCCCCCCCGGTCGCAGGCAGCAAGATACGACGCAGGCGCTTGTGTCCGGAGTGTCTAAGATCAACACCGCTGTATCGTCATTCAAGCGTCTCGTTGACTCGTTGGGCACTGCTAAAGACATGCACTCCTGCCTTTTGTGAAAAATTGTAAGATTCTCTCTCCTCCAAAACCTAAAGCAACTGCACATCTATGACGTTTTATCACAATGCCTTGCAAAAGGTGTGTATAGCTCTCTTCTTAACATCTTGCAACTATCAATTGGAGACGCTTAACCCTTAAACATCGACAATGACGTTTTGCGTCTGATGAATGACAAAGAATCTTTCCTTGTAGGATAGAAGTGCAACTATTCATCTTTGGTATGAGGGGTGAAAAAGAAAGATCTTCTACAGAACTTTGACTATGAATGAGTATATTTGACTTATTCAAAGTAGATGATGTCACACAATATCGGAATGTCACACAATATCGTTTGACATCGTAATGTTAGTTGTTGATAGTTAATGCTTGTTCTTTGTTTTCTGTAGTTATTTAAGTGAATTGGGCAATGATCTGATATGGGTACCCAAAAGAATTGTCTTACTAAAATATTGTCATTTTAAAACTCATTTAATGTGTCTTAGAAATTATATTTTCTCCCTTTATATGAATTTAATGACAAATTTATGATGAAGTTATAATACTCCATCCAAAATACTATTGAGCAAGAAAAATTGAACAATTTTGGTATTCCGTTTTATTCCTTTGTTCTTCAAAAGTAATATTGTCTCAGGTACACATTTGAGACAAAAGGAACAATCCGGAATACCAATTTATAGCAAATTGGTTTATAAATATGAAATCTAACTAAAGCAATGTTTCATTTTAACTCTTAATTTGATGAATTGATACATTTTCTTATTTATGAGAACCTTGAAAGATCACATATATTTACACAATTTAAAAAGACTATGATTTCACAACATCTTCGTCCTATAAACAAATGATATACATAAATACAAACTGAATAAGGTGACCGACTATTTTTTTGAATTGAAAACCTGAAATACATAATAATTTCATTACTCTAATGTGACCAAGTGCTGAATATGATAAATTAGGAAAAATTCAATTTTGGTATTTGACCTAAAAAACGCATGATTGTTGTATATTAACATAATGTTTACAACACCCATGTAAGTTTTGTAATCTTCCAATATTTTTTTCATTTCCGGAAGGACATTTTTGTAAAGTCCAGAGAGTCCAGGAAGGGATGCCCGATGCCCTGATCAGACCATTGCCCAATTCTTATTTTCTGCGTAGGGCAATAAGAAATTGAGCGTTGCTAAACTTGCGAAAGAGACTTCCAAGCCGAGCTTGTAGAATTTCAGAATGCCCAGAAAATAGCTCAGGAACGGGAAAATAATGCTCGTGCACCATTTGTTCCTGAAGATGTTCAAGCAAGGTCTGGTTTTCCATCCGTTTTTTTGACTTTGAATTAACCCAGGTGCTCTTATTTTTAGCGACTGTAAGGTCTTTCAGTTGTCAATGACTGTTGCAGAACACGGCAATGTTAGAGGACTAGGTAGGTGTCACTTGGCTATCTTTTTTTTTCCTGGGCAATTTTGTAAATTCGAGGTGTCTTCTGTTTTTTCCTTCTGGTGGATCATTTATCGAATATTTACTTGAGAACTCCTTCATCTGGAATCAATCAACTATTAAAGATGTGTGGATAGCATGAACTGTACTTGTAGCTCTAGCTCTCTAGTGATTCACTGATTCTTAAATATAGCTTGGGTCCCTTGACGGCTTTTTCGGAGAGATTGCCGACCTGTTTGCCATACGGTGAGTGCACATGGAAGAACAGAATTTCTGCAGTGAAATGATGTGGCACGCTAGCCTTAGTTAAGAATATGTTAATCTAAGGGGTGATTGCACGAAACACTTGTACTATTTGTTGCGTTTTGCAATAGTACTCATGATTTTTTTTGGAGTACTTTAAAATTCAAATAAATTTTAAAAAAATTCAAAAAGTATGACTAATGTATGCACCTTTAAGATGAAGGTAACCACCGAAGGAAATTCATTAAAAAATTCTCTAAGTAGGAGAACTAAAAAAGTACCAAATCGCTAGAAAATGCATACTTTAATGTTTTAATTAGTAGAAAATAGGAAAAAACTTAAATAAAAAAAATAAAAATTGGCCATTTGTAGCAACTTTATGAAGATGGTCATTCAACAAAAAAACCACCAAAATAATTTTTTTCATGTTTTGAAATGCAAGTAGAAAGAGGCTCACTTTGTGAACTTCTACACCAAATAAAATTAAGTATTTTTAAAATTCCTTTGGACAATAGCTACAAGTCTACTAAAAGACCATCTCTACCAAATTTCAGCTCCAAATTCGTTTTTATGGATACTAAATAGTACTAAAAACCCCCAAATTGGCATTTGTGACAAAATATCGGGGGCTATTATTAAATAGTAAAAAAAAATTTAAAAATTCCAAAAAATTACGCAAGGTGTATAATAGTTATAAGTACCTTGTCTATGAATTTGGAATCATTTGGAGTCAAAATGCAAAAGTTATGGCTAAAAAACTAATCAGCATGCAACATGTGACAGAAAATAGTACTAGTGTTTCGTGCAATCACCCTAAGCTAGTTTGTAGACCTTTCAAAGACTCATGAGATGAGTGGTTTTCTGCAGTCAATGTTCAGGTGAAGTGAAGTCAGCGCCAGAGGAAAGTCAGGCATCAAACTTTTGCTGTGCACAAAGCTCGTAAGAATTTGGCACTTACTCTCACACTCCCGCGTTGGTGCCTCAGATGAAGGTTTCGATGTAGTTTGTTCTTTTATTTACTCTGGATAAAGAATTGAAGCGTTGAATTTCTTGCCTCCAGGATTGATATATAAGAATGTTGAGTTAAAATGCTTTGCAGGCAAGACTGCATGCAACTGGAGAACACAACAGTTTTCAATGAAGCAGTGATTGAAGAGAGAGAGAGCAAGGCATACGAGAAATACATCAACAAACTGACGAAGGGAATGAGATTTTCAAGGATTTAATTGTTCTTGTTCACGAGCAAGGCTACATGATTGTCCAGAGTTTGTTTTTATAACTGATACAGTAGCTTCTTTTGTATTGCCTGCTACTTGACATTGCGCATATATAGCCATGGGTTCTTAAGCTTCGTGCGCTTTGGAATTGTGGTGGACAACATCGATCTGCGTCTGTTGGTGCACATGACATTGACTCAAATGTACAGGGTGCGGAAGCTGCTACTGAGCAAGCAAATCGCCACCTTACAAAAGCGGCTAACCGCCAAAAGTCGGGGAACAACACTGGTAATCTTCGTACGGCCGACCTCTTTAACATCACCTTCTCTAATATCACATCCTCTGTTACCCAGTTCAAAACTCACACTCTGACTCTTATTTGCACTCTCTGTCATGTACTCATGTCACAAGAAGTTGTATAAATGTGATTGTGAGTTCACATTATAGAAATATGATAATGAGGGCTTCAACAAGTATTTTTGACATCTTAGTCACATATAGATTTCAAAAATTTAAGATCGGTATAGATTTCAAACCATATAGTATAAATTGTTAAAGTGCCGTCTATGGCTGATATAGATTTCAGACATTTAGGAACGGTATATATGTCAAACATCTAGGACAAGTGTACATTTCAACCGTAAGAACTGCCAAAGTTGCGAAATGGTGCCATTTTATTGAAATTTCCCATCTACTATGTAACAATGATACAAAATTGCATATAATGATGTGCATTTTGGTGCTTGGATTGTATATAGAGTAGAAAAAGTTTGGGAACAAAATCTTACTAAGGAATTTCTTAAGTGGAGGTTTTTAAGTGGAGAAGGTCAAATCATTTTTTTTTTTGTGTCTTGATGTCACTTTTAAGGTAGAAAAGGCACTCATTTGATGTTTTAAGGGAATAAGATTTACTTTAATTTGTCAAATTACCGAAGGAATTTTTGATTAATTATTTATCCTTGTGACCTGGTAGTTTGTTCAATCCATATGATTGCAGTCCCAATTTTACACTAGGATAGAAGGGCCTAAAGTCAAATTGTCTTGTACCTATACATGCATCTATCAACCTAATCTAAATGTTCCACTACATACATAGAGATATACTTCTTTTTACTTCATTCTTTTAGTTATGGTCAATTTTTATTCTATTCTAGCAGTTCTATTCGATTTTATTCTATTTACTACATACCCTAATTACTAATTATATAAGTTCAATGAAACCAATAATCTTAGGTCAATTTGTCATAGTGATGCAAAGTATGAGAACCGCCATTCCCATAGCAAATTGTTCTAGACAATTAGTCACAAGTTTTTTTGTTTTTTTTCGTGTATCCAATCTTGAATCAACAAGTCAATTTGGACAAAACCACAATGTACTAATTCTTGAAAGACCGGTGTGTGTGTTTTAGGGAGACATTGTGTCAAAAACTGTGGATTTTTGGTATGTTATAGAAAAATGAAAATTGAATTTAAAAAAAAATTCAACCATACAAAGTTCAAGTTGAGTATTTTAATAGAATGTGGAAAAAAAATTCAGCTCATTTGACCATGTGGATCAAAAGATAATAACGTTTGAAGTGAGAAAAACACCTTTTTTTCATTCCTGCAAAATAGGGTCAGCAGACTTCGGGCCTTTTGGAAGTAAATTTTTTGCTCTACACAAACATGAGAATTTTGACCATTTATAATTATATGATATTAGGTTCACTCATTTAAAATTTTAGAAGCAAACATACAGTCTAACTTATTCTAAATCACCTTTAATGCAAGGAGGTTATGTGAATTGGCTTTCCTTGAGTCATTTTTTGATGATTTCTTGTGCAATGAGAAATTTTTATATTTGAAATCTGAATGGTGAAAGGTTAGAGACAAACATTTGGAATATGTGCAAAAAATTTCAAAGAATTTTGACTTCATTGATTGCAAGATAATGTGACTTGAAGTTAGAAGACAATGTTTTTTTTATTGAAACTGCTCCAACATAGCTAACAAAGTTTGACTCCTCTTAGATTGTGATTTAAGGACTAAATTTTTATTTATTTTTATGATTGTATGCCATATTTTATTAGTTACATACATGCCAAATTTTAGAAGTTGATGGGCTTTTTTACAAAAGATTCCCCAAAGATTTTCAAATTGCCCAAGTTGCCTTCAAAATTCAAGGCAATTTAACTTTTGATATGGGCACCCGCTCGGAAAACAAATATTTTTTCATGTAAGAGGTACATGTTTATACATTGTGATCGAATTTCACGAACATCCAACCCCAAATGACTTTATATGAACCTACCCAAGATTTCTTGCGTGCATTGAATGGTCACTTGATCCTTTAGGGGTTAAGACTTCTCATTTTAATTGAATTAAATCTTTGACCATTCGTCATAGTATTCAATCTACTCAATTGCTGCAAAGCAGTAAATTCACAAAGTATGGTTGTGATAGTACAACCATGATAGGTTAATTTGGCCTCCATTGCTTATACAAAGTCAAATAGTCCATAGATCTTTCCTAGGGTCATTGTCTTATTTTCTACCACAATTAGAGTGATGTTGATATCATCCACTATAACTTTTGAAGCACAAGTCCAATGAACATGAATCTTTTGTTGGAGATGTCTAATTTGATAGCAACCAAATCTCTTATTTTTTAGAAATTAAAAAAAATCAGTTTATATTTAAAAGTCAATTTTATTAATTTGTCACACTTTGAGGTTTAGGGGGGTTCACTATGTTTGGTGTACCCAAATTGAATGATTTGGAGTTAAAAATTTGGTGGTCTATTTCCACATTAGGTGGGCATATGTCTACCAAAGGAAATTTAAAAATATATCATTTCATGTCCTATAGGTCCATGCAAATAGGACTCCCTTGTAGGAGCACTTATGAACATTGAAGACGGTGTTAACATTTTTATGGTGAAAATTGAACGGCCAATTTTTGAATATTTGTATTCATGATTTTCTATTTATTATTAATTTATAACTCATTGTTTTTATTTTTGTGACAATCTATCTTTTTTTCTTATAGTGCTGTTTTAGTCCTTACAAAATAGTCCATAGTGCTGTTTTAGTCCTTACAAATAGTCCATAATGTTGTTTTGGTACTTACAAATAGTCCATAGTATTTACAATAGTATTGTTAGCCATCAATTCTTACAATCAACGGATGAGATTGTTCCACTACATAGTATTTATAGTACCCCAGGGCTGAAATGCAGATTTTGTCAAAACACTAAAACAAAACAAAAGGTGTTTCTTGCAGTGACCCCCATTGTAAATTACTCAAATGATAGTTTGTTTTATGAATTAATCATGTCAATCAAGCTAAGCAATTTGACACAATCACTATGGTTTAGTCTATTAGATGTACATGTACTTGTGTTGGGCAAGTGTAAGCTAGACTGTACCACAATGGACTACCACAGTCCATATTTTTCTACTTATTAACCCCTAAAGGCCCGTTGTCCGTTCGGGGGACAAATGGGTTTTCGGGCAGGTACCTACGAGCTGAAATTTTCTCCTGATTTTTTGAAACTTTTTTTGGAGGTAGAAAATCTGATTAGCTTTATGGGAATATAATTTTTTTCACAATCGGTGCCCGGGAAAAAAAGTTATGCCCAAATAAGCTCAAAACAGTGTTCGAGGGGCAGCAAAAAAAATTTGCAATTTTTTTTTTTTCTTTTTCTAATCTTTTTTTTCTTATAGATTATATTTTTGTCTATCTGAAAAGCTTTGATTCATTTCATTTGGATTTT
This sequence comes from Antitrichia curtipendula, assembly GCA_951230915.1. Taxonomy (NCBI): domain Eukaryota; kingdom Viridiplantae; phylum Streptophyta; class Bryopsida; order Hypnales; family Leucodontaceae; genus Antitrichia; species Antitrichia curtipendula. Next base: position 22,800,540 of record OX579640.1, on the reverse strand, counting down.
TTATGAGAAAGTTATGGACAAGCTTGTTTTTCGGGCACTTAGAGCATTTTCCTGAAAAAATAACTTGTAGGATTCATTTGTGAATGTAATTTTTATAATTTTTCAAAAAAAAAAGTTCCACAAGGTTTAGTTTTTTTGTTAGAACAATCTCACCATTGGGATTAGTGCTTTTTAATTCCATATAAAAGATACTAATATTTTAGATTTTCTTTCTATCTTGTACCTACTTCTACTTAACAATTTTTTTAATAATGAAAATTAAGTTTTTTTGAATTTTCTTTTTTTTCCTAGACTCTCAACTCAATTCTCCACTATAAAGATAAAATGCTCAAAACTCTGTAGTGCAAAATATTTAAGTTAAAAATGTTCAAAGTCATAAAATCTAGTCCCGCAATGTGCTGAAAAACTTGTTTTTTTCACTTTAAACGCAGATATCTTGCAATCTGTGTGGTCAAAAATTCTGAAATTTTTTTCATACATTTTCATACTAGTTAGGTATAAGATCCTACGGTTAGATGTGAAAACAATTTTCAATTTTTTTTACTCTTTGCTATAGAAAGGGCAGTTTTGAGTGTTTTTTGGCAGAAAAATGGCCTTGGTCCTTTAGGGGTTAATAAACTTTCATTTTTGGAGATTAAAAGAACATATGATATGGTTGTAATTAAAAAAATTAATGGTATTTTATATTATATATTTAATAGGTTACAACCTTCAATAGGTGAATTAAATAACTTTTAAATATTTTATGTGTTACGGACTATTTAGTCTTCACTTTAGGATTGTTGCAGTCCATTAACTTTTATAAATCACTCTTGAATTTCATATAAAAGCATAAATTATCATTTTGATTTCTGAAGAATATAAAATTTTATTGTTGTAAGTGGAATTGTTGTTTGTATTTATAGAATTTATGTTTCATTTTTTGAAGAAAAGACTTTTGCATATCATTATCTCATTAAAAATAATATTGATTTTTAAGGGTACATTAGATATACTTAAAACCAACTTTATGCTTGGGGATTTTACTTAGAGTATCCATGAAAAACCACATGCAAATAAAACTTGGGACCCCTATATACTTTTTGAATTTTGAATTTAATTTTTTTTTTAAATATGAATAGATTTTCCTACTTTGAAAGTTTATGTTTGGAATTATTGATATTTTTCTTTATTAATAATAATTAGTTACAAATTTTTGAAGTAAAAAGATACACTGTAGAACTAAAAAATAACTTTCACCCCCCTATATTATATAAGAAAAAATTGTCTAAAAAATGAATAAAAAATTCCTAAAAATAACTTTCTATTAAAAGCTCATTTTGAATTGAATACTGATTTAGTGGTCATCTAAATGTGTTCTCTATAATTATTTAAGTTGAAAAACATGTCATTTTAGTTCATTTTCAACTTCTTCTAGAAATCATTTTATATTTTATTTGAGCTTGGGGCACCTCAACAACAGTCTGAGGAACTTATGGTTCAATTTTGAGGATGCAAAAAAATTGTGTTCATATATTGGCAACAACATAATGAGTAGCTAGAAATTGAACGTTAGTCTAGTCTCTTGGCAAGTGTATTATATGCAGGGTTGTCATAGTGAATGGATGTTCGATTCGCCCGTCCGATAGAGGTCTCGCCCGTCCGATGTGGTCAACACTAAGTTGACTTTCTGCCATTGAAAAAAACAGGTGATGTGGCTGCCACTTTGACGCCACCTGGCTGTCAAGTAGGATCTAGGGTGCGGACATCACCGGTAGGCGCGCGGACGGAAGCCAAGGCGGGGACAAGACTGTGTCACGGCGTGGACGTCAGACAGGGCGCAGACGGAAGTTAGGGCGCAGACAAAAGTAGTCAGGGTGCGGACGTTTTTTACTAGAACAATCTCACCATTGGAATTAATGTTATTTCATTTCAATTTTGCGACAACAATTTTGAGAATCTGAATGCGTGTAATATACCATTGGAAAGGTCTTGAAAATACCTCTCCTATGGTATATTCCACGCCCCAAGATTGTTAAAATTGAAGTCGCAAATCCCAAAAGAAGGTTGCTGCCAAAACAAATTCTGCAAGGATAGCTGCTAATGCATCGGCGGGAACGCATGAGTGCCAAGTTTCCTTGGAAGAGGCTTTGCTAAAACCTGGACCTTGAGGTTGATGGGATTTTTCTGTATGGGCGCGAACACTTGTATAGGCAAAGACACTAGGGCGGGGACGCTAGGGTTGGACGGGAACGCTTGGGCGGGGATGTTGTGACTAGGCGGGGACGCTATTTCATTCCAGTTTTGCGACAAGAATTTTGAGAATCTCAAGGCGTGTTATAAAGCATTAGGAAGGTCTTGAAAATACCTTTCCAATGGTATATTACACGCCCCAAGATTGTTAAAATTGAAGTCGCAAATCCCAAAAGAAGGTTGCTGCCAAAATAAATTCTGCAGGGACAGCTGCTAATGCATCGGCGGGAACGATATTTGGAAAGTTCAACCAATAGAAGAATTTGATTTTAGGGGGGAGCCTCACTCATTCAATGTGACATAGGATTTTTCTTCCAAAATAAAAGAATGATGAATTCTCTTCTTAGTTGCTAAAATTAACATATTTTTATAGATCTTCAATTCAAACAAGAGTTATCATTTAAATTTGACTTGGTACCTATTGTATAAGAATTTTGTTAAGAATTTTTGATTGTCATAGTTTGTAATACAACGTGATAAGAGTCTTTGTTAGAAAACAATTTTGTATATTAAGTTTGAATGTTGTGAATTCAATATTTTTTTTAAATCTCAAATTTAGACTATTTTTGTACGTAGGAACAAAGACTTGCCCTTCCAATTATTAAATTCAACATTGGAATTGCATCAAGATTTACATCAACCTCATATTTTAGATTTTAATAAAAAAAAAATTCTTTTGGATTAGTTTTGTGGGTATGTAGAAGAGTGTACCCTTTAAATTAATAAATTGAACATTGGATTGTATTAAAATTTACATCAATCATCTTCAATCTATTTTTAAAAATAAATTTGATTGATTTAATGGATATTTATAGGAATTTGGCCTTTTTATTGGTGAACTGAGCATTTGGACTTGCAATGATTTATATTTGCCACATTCTTTTTATTCTATTTTTATTTATTTTAGATTATTTATGTATGGTGATATAATTTCATTCTTCTTCAATTTTTTTACATCAATTTATTTATTTTAATAACTACATAGAAGGATTTTGATGGTAATTTAACATTGGGATTACATGGCTTATATGAAATTACAAGTCAAATGTTAAAGTTAGTTATGTATTTAGAAAACCTTTACATTTAGGCACATAAGTATTTTAAGGATAATTTTAATAATATTGCAATATGATTGTTGGGAATCCTATGCAACTCCAATGTTCCATTTGTCCATTGCAATAGCAAAACCTAGTATGTAGACAAAAAAGAAATTGAACGTTTTAAACAAGTTTTATGAATATTCAATGTCTAAATCATCAATATAAAGGATAAACCCTTAAAAAAACTTAAAGAAAATTTAAAAAAAAGAAGAATGTAGTTCCTATTTGGAGAATTCATAAATGCATCCTTCAACTTGAATTAAGAAAAATATGTACCTTATCTTTTGTTATAAATCCAAAAACTTCTAGCGTCTACTTTCAAATTTTTTAAAATTAAAGCGAACAAGTCAATTTTCATTTTCTAAAATTTCCTTTTTTGTGGGGTGGGTCCTAGTTCGCAAGTGCATGGTGAAGGCATGAAGGAGAGGTCTGGGCCTAAGAAGGGAGCAACATGCTTCCACACATGATCTTTGAACTCAAAAAGTAGTTTAGACCCCTTGATGCAGCCATTGACTTGAAGATATTCTCCTGAAATCAAATTAAAGGCTGGCTACATTAATGGGTTCTCCTTCTTCATGGAAAAGAAGAATCCCATGACCAAGTTCAACTTCTATTTCAACTTCTCCCATACTGTAGCTGAGGAGTGGAACGTCCGCGCCCTGTCTAGGTGTTCGTGCCCCTCCAGAACGTCCACGCCTTATCCATGCGTCCGCGCTCCTCCACGACGTTCGCGCCGTGTCTAGACATCCGCGGTCAGACGTCCATGCCCTAACTTGGGTGTATCTGAGGAAACGTATTCATGTGACAGACCTGAAATCCCTCCAAGCCAAGTTCAAACTCCCTCTAAGCCAAGGTTGAACTAACTTCAAGAAAAGTTCGAACTCCCTCCAAGCCAAGTTTGAACTCCCTCCAAGCCAAATTTGAACTCTCTCCATGACAAACTTGAACACGCGAACTCACAAACTTGAACACAAAAATATCTTAAGTAGTACTTCATTGCAATCCTAAACACTTTAGTAGCCCCTTACCAAAAAAAAATGTTGAAGGTGAATTCCACAAAAATCTTAACAAGTATTTCATCTCAATTCCAAAGCCTTCTCCGATCCCATTACCAAAAAGTACCGTTGAACTTAAATTCCAAAATAACTTAAGTTGTATTTGATTTCTATCCCAAACCCTTCTAGGATCATCCCATTGTGCAAATTAAATTTTCAAGTTGAATGATTGAATTCCAAAATAACATGACTAGTATTTAATTTCAATCCCCAAGATCCAAACCGATTTGGTATCCCTATTACAAAATATACCATTGAACTTGAATTCCAAAATAACTTAAGTGGTATTTGATTTCTATCCCAAACCCTTCTAGGATCACCATTCTAAGAATACATTGTTGAAGTTTTGAAGACCCATACCCTTGTAGCCTCTTTTTGCAAAAGCAAATCCTTCTAATACATTTCAATCCAAAACCATGTAGCTATTTATTTCCAAAATAAATCCTTCAACAAAAAGCCAAAAAAATATAAGTTGGTTATGAATTGATTTGTAAAATCCAAACCCTAAATCCCAAATAGGTTCTAATTAGGAGAATAAAAAATGAATCCTTAAATTTGAATATAAACAAATATGTACCTTGTCTTTCATTAGGACTCCAAACCTTTTGGAATTCTACTTTCACAAATTTTATCCTTCTTGTTTGGAAGTTCATTTTCATTTTCAAAATTATTATTCTTTGGGTGAGTCCTAGTTCACAAGTGCATGGTGAAGGCATGAAGAAGAGGTCTAGGCCCAAGAAGGGAGCAACATGCTTCCACACATGATCTTTGAACTCAAAAAGTAGTTGAACCCCTTAATGTAGCCATTGACTTGAAGATATTCCCTTGAAATCAAATTGAAGGCTGGCTACATTAATGGGTTCCCCCTCTCCATGGAAAAGAAGAATTCCATGACCAAGTTCAACTTCTATTTCAACTTCCCCCATACTGTGGCTGAGGAGTGGGACATCCGCGCCCTGTCCGAGCGTCCGTGCCCCTCCAAAACGTCCGCGACTTGTCCATGCATCCGCACCCCTGAGTTCGCGCCGTGTCCAAACGTCCGCACCTTGACAAATCCGTCCGCGCCATGTAAAGTCCCCGCCTTGACAATGACGACCTCGCCCCGACTTTCATGTCCGCGCCCTGATTTCAGCGTGGACCGCCACTGTGGAAGCAAGTTGTCAATTGGAAAATTGGAAAAATGAAAGGCGTCCGGGTTGTCCGAGACGTCCGGTTGTCCGGTTTGGTTTGCCCGTCCGTCCGTCCCGTCCGGTCACCTCGACCCGTCCACTATGACAACCCTGATTATATGTACACCAAGATCATTTGGCTCTAGGTTTTGTCCCGGGTTTTGTATCATCTATATTCACTGCAAGTAAGCAAAATCTAAGTTTATAGAGTGTCAAGGTTGCTACTTGGAATGTTTTAACACCTTAAAGACCAAGCTGTGTTTTTTGGCAACATACATTTTTTGGATAGGTAAATGTGACTAGAAATTGTTACATTTTTGGCCCAAATTTTAATAGAAGTGTGGACAAAGAATATGTTTCATGTGCACTAAATTTCAAGACATTTGAAAATTTGAGTAAAAAATTATAACCTAATAAATGGTTTGTTTTTCAACTCGGGCAATTCGGGGCAGATCTTAAAAAATCACTTTTTTCAAAAATAAGAATTTGAAATTGGTTTCTTATATATATACATATTTAAAGCTTTGAATCAATCCATTTTGATCAATGAGTCAAAAGTTTTGAGGTGTTTTAGTTTGCGGGCAATTATGGATTCTTTGCTCTAAAATAAACTTTGAAGTCCTTTATTTTACTCAATTTTTAATATTTTTGGAAAATTATAAAAAAAAACTAGGATGTAGGTTGTTTATTACAATATTGCAACAATTGGGATTGGCATTTTTAAATTCCATAAATAAATTGTTAACAATTATGTATTTTGAATCATTCTCAACATCTTTCTACTTATTATTTTTTTCCTACATGTTGTACAACTCCAAATGATCTGAAAATTTTCAAGCATGTAGTCAACTTGACTTGAAGAGTGATTCTGAAGAAGCACCACCATTTTGGACATTTTTTCATACAAATTTGACCTTGTGAAGTGCAGCTGCCTGGTTTTTTGCAGGGAACAAAAAAAAGGGATTTTAGTCACTTCAAAAACTAATATCTTGCAATCTACAAGGTGGAAATTTCTGAAATTTTTTCCACATCTTCTCAATCTAGTGTAATACAAGATCCTATGATTTCATGTTTCCAAAAATTATATTTTTCAAAAATTTGGTACTTGTATCAAAAATGACAGATTTGGAGTGTTTTTGGTAATAACGGCATAGTCAAGAAACTTTAGGGGTTGATGAACAGTGTTCAAAGAAGTGCATCAATATCACATTTCAAATTGTACCACACTTTCAAATTGTGAATTGTGAATTTTTGTGAATTTTTGCTCAAACCACACTTCTTGGTTTGAGCAAAAATTGTACCACACTTTCAAATTTCAAATTGTACCACACACAATTTCTTTTTGGTTTGAGCAAAATTCACAGTTCAAGGCGAGTAAAACTTTTGTATCTCAGACTTTGTTCTTCGATGAATTATGTTTACTAAATGTGAATTCAGTCGGAGAAAAAACAATGTTCAGTACAATTCATTCAAAATTTACAATTTCTATTCACAAACTAACAAATGAATGGGGTGGTTGTAAAAAAGATCAAACGATTTTGGTAGTGTATTGTCAAAATTGTAGTTTATACGCTCAATATTATGAGTACTACAAGTACTACAAATTAAAACTATCTTAATCGTTGATATGAAAAGTCGACGGCTACTATTACTGATGACTACTTGCAAGTATCAAAAAAGTATTATTTGAAAAAAAAGACAGTTTGTCACAGAAAATAGATACAACTAGGTATAAACTAATAATAATTAGAAAATTATGAAAAAATCCCTAAGAGTTGATCATTTATAAAGACTTGATAGTAAGGTCATTTAAAAAAAAAATGGAAGTCAAAACCATCTTCAATGTTCATAAGTGCATACGCAAGGGAGCCCTACTTGTATAAATATGGAGGCCATGAAATAATGTATTTTTAGATTTCCTTTGGTAGATACAATGTCCCCCCCCCCCCCCCCCCCTACTATGGAAATAGACTATGACTTCCGGGCCTCAACTCATTTTTGAATCATTTTTGTCTAGGATGACTGTTTTGGAGTCATTCTTTGCAGTTATTTATACCCTGAATTTCTTGTAGTGAAAATATAAAGTAATTCCAAATAATGAAAATAAATAAATAAATTTAGACATGGCTAACTTTGAAATTGATTTCTTTCAATCACTTTGACCTATTTTTTCTTTAAACTTCCAAAGCAATGTGTGATATATTGCTAACTACAACTTTTGTATATTTATTTTTGGATAATACTAATAATATGGTCATTTGAATGCAAAAATTTCAAATCTATACATACTTAGTTTTGTTTGTCTATATATATATATATAGTTCATGAAGATTCTAATAAATCATTGATTATATTTTTGAGCTTCAATATGAACAATAAGGGATCACATGGTGTCTTGTATTGTGAATATTTATATATATGTATGTATATGTATAGTGGATTTCCTTTTGAAACACCATAATACTCATGCTTGGCTTTGATAATAGTTGCTTAAAAGGCCAACTAGAAATTTTTGAAAGTCAATAAAAGTTATAGGTCGTATAATGCTCATTCTATACCTTTTGTATGAAAGCATAGCACCTTAATTGTGTCAGTGTTTAATTAGATGTAAAGATTATTGAGTGGATAGATTAATAGATGTTTATTAATCTCTTACCTCCTTAAGAACTAGAATATAGTCTAGATTTTGAAAATTACAAAGATATATTATGAAATAAAACTTACAATAATAATTTAATGATGAATATTTGCAAAGCAAAGTCTTTAGAATTTATACCATGCAAATATTAAAGAACTGATACAAGAATTTTTATTTTATTTTTAAAGGATGGACTAAAAAAATTGTGGGTTTGGGATGTGTTAGTATTCATCTATTGTTTGAAATTTAAAAATCTAGTCTTTAAGGGGTAAAGGACCATAAAACAATCCAAATTCCCAAAATTATAAAAGTGTATTGTACAATGCAATTTAGATTATTAATTTAATGATAGATTTCAAATAAAGTTTGTAAAATGTGATTCATAGTTAATATTCATATAGTTAATCAACAACTTTTAATAAAACTTGAATTCAACCCAAATTTGAAAACTCCTTCTAAAATTGATTATAAATTGAAAGTGTAATTTTTACAAGAATTTTCTTCCTTACGTTCAAAAGGTTAAGTTCTAATTACAATGATTTTCAAAGATTTTTGTTTTTATTTATTTTTCATTAAAATCATTTTTTGAACAAGAAAAATAACTTCTTGAAGTCAAACATACTTGTTTTTCTTAAACTTACTATAAATGGGCTATATACCAATTTAATCCATTTAGTTCAATTTCTAACCATTCTATTATTAACTTGTCAAGCTTTACATATAAATTTAGAGATTGAAGGACAATATAACTATGTGTTGGATCAGAGTGTGCAAAGTGGAGTAGAATTCTTTTTTCAAAACTAGCCAATACCCTTGAGCATTGTAGAGATTTCCTAATGCCATGCATTTCCGCTTGACAAATTTTATCACTGAGAAGATATTCAAAATAAGAAATAGTATGCCATTAAAGTAGAACAACTCATTGCAATCAGAAGACCCCATAGTAAACACTTGGGGCATGGCCCTACTATGAATTTTTTAATAAATGAGATTTGGGCCAAAACCATTGCCTTATCTAATAATAATGGAGTGATTAGGATGTCATTAGGCATCATACATTAGATAATATTATTATTGCTTTAAATGAGTAAGATGAGCATTATGGATACAATTTTTGTTGATTTTGGATAGTCTACAAACTCTTTGGGGCCATGATGAGCAAAGTACTTCAAAAATTCATAACAAATTCATACTTTTTTGAAAAAATATAATTTTCAATTGCCCTCATTTTTTGATACACTTGTCTTTATGTGGGAATTTTTTTATAAAAGTTCAACAATGGCATGAGGGCAAATTCGTAATTCTGACCAAAATGGGTTGTTTTAGATTACCATGAACATGTGAATGAACATTCTTTGTGAACTTTACATCTCAATTAGTGAATAACCCAGAGTAACATTATTCAAATATGGAGCCAAGTTCTTATCGAAGTCCATGCAAAAACAAGATAAAGTCAGTTGACTCATACCTTATTTCAACACAGATTTACAACATGGTCCAACTTTATGCCAATCATCTCCTTGAATTTTCCTTATAACCTTTATGTTGAATTTTCAGCACCTGACAAGTAAAGTGTGCAAGGCAGGACCAGGTGCCGGAGTTTGGGAAAAACACATGACCCCAAACTCACGTCTGATTGAGTTTGGTGCCGTGTTTGTTTTGCTCTATTCTTTCTCTGACACAGGTTCACAAACCCAGGACAAACTTTACAATTAACTCTAATATCTTCAAAAATATTATACCTCTAGGATTGAATTGTACCGCAAGGAACTTCCACCCTCTAATAATGTTAAGTGATACTTGACAATTGACCACATCATAGTAGTAACAAAACCCTGACATGAAAGAAGTACTGATTCATGCGATCAGATGGTCTAATTTAAGTCCAATATTAAATATTACATCATCAAAAATCTGACAGAACATGCCGTCTACAATCTAGAAGCTCAAAACGATTGCTCAGGGACAGCTGAAGGAATCTTCATGTGCAACTGAAGATCATAGTCACTATCACAGTAGCGGAAACAAACTAAGCTCATTTCCTAGCAAGCATATGCTTAGGCCCCGATCTAGCATATTCTTCGTGTACTCAACCACTTCGGGCTGAACCCTCTTTGTCAACATAAAAAACTGGCAAGCAGAATCATTCTTGTCTGATAAGTAAGGAATGTAAGAGTTCCTGCACTTGCTCAAATATGGAAATGGCTAAGGAAAAACAAAGGGACATGAAGGGAACCTCAGTTGTAGGCCGTCATGCCAATGGTAGGACCGTCATGCTCGCTGTAGGGATCCGCTTCTCCTCGGTAGGAAGCCCATTGTTGTTCTTTGGTGCGCGCCCCAGCTTGTAAGACGTAGTACACAACACTGGAAAGTATTGCTAAAAAAGAGAAGGCAACCCCTACAGCAAAAATGGCTTTCTTCACATTTTTGCAGAAAGCGTCATCCACATTGTACACTCCTTGGTCTAATTGTCCGATAGTTCGGGTATTGTTCAAGATTGCACCCGTAAGCAGAAAGATCTCAGCAATGATGAAGCTCAGCCTGCAACATCCAAGTCAACCTGAGATGTGTGTGCGCACAGAAACCTAATTGCCTGCCAAATTTCTTCACATTCTAAAACAAACCAAGTAGCAAATCAGTTAATTGCAAGTGCCTGTATCCCAAACAGAAACGTCAAATATCCATCTGTAACTTTCCATATAATCAGCAGTACAATCCTCTGTATAAACCACACTGATTGGAAATTTCAAAAACCTGATCAACAATCTTAGAATGTGTCACTTTATCTAAAACTGCATATCATAATTATACTTGACATAAGAAAAAATTTCCTTTGGAATGATTGGCAGCCAATGCGCTGCTATTGTTTTTATCACTTGTCTCATATTCATTGGACACCATAACTTTCTACATTTCCAAACCATAGCTTGGTCTCTACCCTTGGGATGGAGACAAAAAAATGCATGGACAATCTCAAGAGGGGCTTACCATGAGAAGATAAGCAGCAAAACTGCACATACTCGTCCAAACCCAGGCTTGTAAGTCTCTTTTCCACAGCAGAAGCAACTTGTAGCGACACTAATCACCACTTGGCCTATGAGAAGAAAAACAAATGCCGACGCTGCTAGCCCGGTAGCCGTGTCTTTCGTGTACTGGCAGGCGTAATATCCAGGAGCAGAAAATTGTGGTGACCCCTGGAACAGCAATGATTAAGTCAAGAGTTAGCAACTGTAAACGAGAATCGTGAATAGTCTGGTTCTTTTTCAGCTTGATAGTTTCCAAAGTAAACCCCATATTGACGTCCAGTCTACGGGAAAACAGGAATAAGGTAGAAAATACTAAAGCCGTGAGGAACTTACATTGATCACTGTCACCAACAGCAACTCATCTATTCATAAACTTTTTGGACTTGTTAGCAAGAGGTGTAAACATGAATTCACTAAATGCCTACGATTACTAGCCTTTGAACGGGATATTATGGGGTTGTCTACTGACACTAATAGCGTTCTACAACCTTCCACTTTGACATTGCATAAGAAACTCATAAATAGTGATAAAATATTTGATCAAAAACAGCTTCAGCTCTTATAGACGAAGTGATCTCTCCAGAGCTCTCCACTGATCTTCCAAAAATCGCATACCAAAACACGTTAAAATGCTAAAGGTGGCGCAAATAGTCTCCTATAACTTAAGTACTTTCCTTCATGCATACACTCATCCGATCAGGTCAGTTTCTTTTTTACCTCTATTGAGTACAATAATCCCGATACAAGACATAGACTAAACTGATAAAACCTACTAGTGAGGGTGCTACAATATTAGTGTCGCTACAAAAAAATAGAAAAAAATAAAATTGTGGAATTTAGTATAATACAGTACTATTTTCGCTTGCTATCATTTTAAAATAGTGTTACTTTGATAAATTAGTATCACACACACTAATAGGATAAATCAGAGTAATGGCATTAGTTTTTTTTCTATCTAAATTTATCTTGGCTCTAGCTCTAAACCTACGGATTGGCATTACCAATACCATCGTCACCGACGACAGCCAAAATCATCATTAGGGCAACGAGTGCATTAGACTGAAGCAACCTACCCGCACGAGAGAGTGCGGACCCCAAAAGACTGACCTTGAACTAAACTTTCTTAACAAGAAACGCAAGCAAAAATCAAGCATCCAAATAAAACAGAAATAAAGAAACAAAGAAACAGAGAAACAGAGAAACAGAGCATCCATCCGGACTAACCTTACTCCGCTTCGCCAAGGCGCCACACGCAAGCCCGAACGCAAGCACATCGAAGAACAAGGCTACGCCCAACACGGGCATTGAAAATTTCGCCATGTCGCCACCACCACGTACACTCTTAAGAACTCAAGAACAAGGAAACTCCCGAATTACCCTAATTCTCTCTCACCAATTCCTCCCAAAGCAATGCAAACTCCAAACCTATTCTCACAACGCACCTCTCAGTGCTGCTCCTGCTTCCCGTCGTCCAAAAGCTGCCCAGTACAAACCCACACTTCGTCTTTTCCACAAGCGGAGCTCCGTTCGCTTGCTTAAGCAACTAAGGAGTTAGGGACGCATGAGAACCGAAAGAGGAACGGGAGCAACAGCAAATGTGGGAGTACAGGAAGTCGGAAACCGCAAAGAGCTTGCACTGGACTATTATTAGCCCTTTCCGAAGCTGAAAAAAGCAAGATCTAGACTATTGGAGCATCATTGCTTCATTATTGTTCGGGATTGACGAAGGAGACGGCAAATGGGAGACGGAGAATCGGTGAAGAGGAGGAGGAGGAGAGAGCGGCAACAACAATGATTGACGAAGAAGGGCGACATACTGTAGCGCCGGTGAAGGTGGCCGGAACAGCTATCTTACGCGAGGGGTACATGTAATTGGAATCTACCGTTTTGGGACAGTCATCTATGGGTTTGTCCTCGTATTCATGAGTTTAGGCACAGTACGGGCGCTGTACAGTACTGTAATTATTGATTCCGTATCCTACAAAACATTCTTGAACTTCAAATCATTGCTTGCCTGCTTGCTTCCCATGAATCAAAGCTCTTTTCACTGTAGGGAAGTTTGAATGCAAGCGTGCTCATAAGTTGTGGGCCACTGTAAGAGAATTATAATTTTCTTGCAAGGCAATTGTAGAATGATTCTCACCTTCCCATTCAATCAAGTATATTATGAGATGTTGCTTCGCCGTCCCCAAATAGGAGGATGAACAGAGTTGAAGACCCACAGCAGATGGACGGAGAAATAAGAGATTTCATTCATCCATTTCTGGAAATGACCTTTTCCAGCCTGAGAATTATAGTATGCAGCGGGCATGGAGTTCCGGCTGCGTTATCGATAAAGAAAATCAGGCCAGGTGATAAACGTACCATGGGTTGGCGAAAGCATGCAATACTCCCGAGGAGGTCGTGGAAAGTTAAGGGAAACTACGGTACTCCGTCACGTGTCTACGAGAAAGAGTATATACATATTACTCTATTGCAGAGCTGTAGGGAAACTGAACTGGCCGTTGAGCGCTTGAAGCTTCAAATGGCGTTACCAAAAAAATCTCCGGAACAAGAACGGCTGACGCTTCATTGCTCGCTGCTCATATCTATCAAGTCTTCAGTACTTTTTGAACATTGCAAATTGCAAATACAATGCAAGGCGGCTGAAGACGACTTCAAAGTAGCCGTCTGAATGTCACTCAAACAACACTTCAAAATCGGACATTGCAAGGACGGTTGTTGTGAGATCCACTTCCAAGAAGTTCGCTCACGTCTGCAGTCATCGCTCAGACCAGACCGGGTCCACAGCTCCCGTTTTGTCAACAGTGCGGCCTCCCTACGTACGTACGGCCAGTTCAGTCTCTAAAAATATAGTAAATAGAGCAACAGGGATTCCTCTCAACGTACAACTACGGATATCACAGGGAAATTTTGTAACGTTAGCCAGGTCTAATCTTTCGAGGTTAGTCCCAACTTTAGCCTCTTCTTCTTACCTAGTGTTTGTAAAATCTCAAATTTTCTTTGTTAAACTCACTTTAGACCTACTAGCTTCCGGCATCGCTGCCGCCTTCCCAATTCAATTAATTCCCCAGAGGCTGTAGCTAGGTACCTTCCCTCAGCTCTTCTGTTATATATATCAGCAATCGAAATCTGCATTGTCCCAGCGCATGTGGAATTGTCGACCAGTTCCTGAACTTAACAGACGACGGTGATGTTGACCATGACTACTGCACATGACGCCTCTTCATCGGTAGTACGCTGTCGTTTAGCAATCGAACATTGGACTAGCGAACTTAGACCGGGGTGCTGCGAATTCTCAAACCCGAAGGATTTGCCAACTTCTGGACAAAACATTTCTGCTGCAATTAAAAACGTGTTTCAATCAAAACGAGTGCATGCACGTACAGAACAGAGAGCCCACGAGGCTTACTATTTCTTTAATTTTCCGATAACTTACTGCCAGAATTCTCTAGAGAATTCCGGAAGGTCATCCTCGTGGTTTCAATTCATCGAAGAAATGAACAACGACCTACGATACGCTATCTGTTGTGGCCTGATTCTGATGACGGGCGCTCTGAGCGACTCACCTACCGTCCATAGCTCTACAGAGCCCTGACACTGTACCTAAGTTAGGAGGTCCACAAAGCGCCCATCTAAGAGCTGAAACCAGAATTTGGGGAGGTGAAAATTCTTGAAGTATTTTCCAGTAAATTTTCCTTGAAAGAAAAATGGAATTGACATCTAACCCAAGTGGTTTCGTATTTTTTGGACCTTTGTGAAATTAGTTATGAATTTTTGAAGTTGAAATGACATAGGGCGCCCACCTCATCAAATGTACAATATTTGTACATTGCTTGTACAACAAAAAAACATACAAATAATGTACAATTGAGGAGGTGGGTGATTTTAGAGCCTAAGCGCTTCTAGAACCTCCTTAGACTTTAACTGTATTGGGAACTTAGTCATTGCAGTTGTTAGTGTAGGCATGCAGGAAATGCGGTGAAATATTCACCACCTGGCAATCTGTACGAGATGGGGTCTGGGGTCTGAAAAAGAATGTTTTTATCTCTCTGGTGGAAGTTAAGGCATCTGCATTGTAAGCTCCACATTATCAGTAACCTAAGTTAGCAGAAGCCTCTGTGAAAAATTCATGGTCTCATTCATGTCACTGCAATTTTTCTCAAAATTTTCCCACCATCTGGGTATTCATATGAACATGGTTTCTTCTCAGGTTACCACCTACCTATGAAGGTCAACGCCAAGTTTTATGAGGTCAAACGTCATGACCTACATGTCAACTACAAGTTTCTAGAATTTTTTTGCATCTTTTAACTATTTCGACGCTACAATTGGGTGATTGCAAGAAAGACCAAACGATTTTGGTAGCATTTTGCTAAATTGGTTTTAATCCAAGCTATAGCTTTTAAATTTTAAATCCAATGCCAAAAATAAAAATTCTGTTTTTAGATGTTTTGATTGTAATGGTATCCCTTATTTTTCAAAAAAAAATTAAAACATTTTATATTTAAAATTCAATTTTTCTAATTTGTCACACTTTAAGGGGGGGAGAGGGGGGAGGGGAGTATTGTCCAAATTTAATATACTAGAGCTAAAATTTTGGTGGTCTATTCCATATGAAGGGCATAAAAAAATACGTTACTTTATATCCTCCACATTTGTGCAAATAGGCCAAAAAGAGGGCTCCATGGCGCCCATGCTTCTAAAAATTAAAGATGGTTTCAAGTTCATTTTTTCAGCGAAATCTCACCACCATGAAGTCCTCACAAATGGCCAATTTATAGGTTTTTTTTATTTTACTATTATTTAACTATTAAAAATAAAAACATTCAAATATCCCTATTCTATCTACAATTCTAAATGTCCCCCAAAAGGCGTATTTCAACATTTTGATTTTTAATAAAATAATAATAATAAAATCAAAAATTAAAAATAACAATTGGCCATATGTGAGAACTTCATGGTGATGAGATTTCGCTGAAAAAATGAACTTGAAACCATCTTCAATGTTCAGAAGCGTACGCACCATGGAGACCCTTTTTTTGGCCAATTTGCATGAATGTGGAGGACATAAAATATATATTTTTTGATGCCCTTTATATGGAATGTGCCTCACTAGTGTGGAATAGACCATCAAAATTTTAGCTCTCGTATATTAAATTTAGGTACTCCCTAATATTAAAATTGAAAGTGTAACAAATTAGAGAAATTGAATTTTTAATATAAAATGATTTTTAAATTTAAAACAATCAAACAATTATAATCAAAATATTTATAAATAGATTTTTTATTTTCAGAATTGGTCTTAAAATAAAAAAATTATAGCTTGGATAAAAACCAAGCTAGCAAACCCCTGTTAAATCGTTTGGTCGTTCTTGCAATCACCCAATTATAGATATTATAGTTGCTTCTTGCATCCCCAAGAAGAATTTTCCAACATCATCCTTAAAGATGTTTGCACTTTTGAGGCCTCATTCAACTTCTCCAATGAATCCAATTGTTTAAGGGTAAAATTGTTTTTGTTTAATTCCTAAAAGATCAAGTTGTGTTTTATGGCAATATAGCAATTTTGAACAACTCACTACAAACAGAGTTTTTCTTTTTTTCTTCCTTTGAAATTTTCATACAAAATGGAGATGGTATTTTACTTTAGGGCTCAACAATTTTTATAATTTTTGACTATATGGTTAAAAAGTTATTGTATGAAATGTAGTTCTTTTTCCTTTGACCCGGTAGTCCAAGCATATTAAAAAAATCAGTTTTTTTTATAAACAATAATTTGAAATTGGCCTTCTAGATTTATGTATATGTAGAAAGCTTTAATTCATCAATGAGATCAGGTGTTTTTTTGACTTTATAGTACAAGATTGCACCAAAAAACAATAATTAGACTAAACAAATACAACAAACCATGAAGTTTTTTGTCATAAAACTTCAAATAAATAAATAAATTGGTTGAAATTTCCATGTTGTGGATGCTTGTGTGGATAAAAACAGAATTATGAGTATATGAAATGTACTAATGTGATATACGTGTGGCTGAATGTTGAAATTTGGAGCATTCTATAACATTTTATATTGCCACTTTGGCACTTTGGCACTTTATAAAAAAAGGGCATTGCAAAAAATACTGGTCCTATTTACCATCAAAAATGAAAGGGTACCTTCTTGTCATCCTCTATGACTTTTGAAGCATAAATCTCATGAACTTGAAATTTTTATTAGAGATGTCTAACTTGATGGTAATCAAATTCATTATTTTTTAGAAATTTTAAAAAATTATATTTAAAAATCATTTTTGTTTACTTGTCACACAATGAGGTTTAGGGATTTTCGGTACTATGCTAGGAATACCCAAATTTAATGATTTGGAGCTGAAATTTTCATGGTCTATTTGCATAGTAGGAATTTATATTCCTACCAAAGGGAATATAAAAGCATATTAATTTGTATCCTCTATATGAATGCAAACAACAGTCCCATTGCATGCAATTTTTGAACAATGAAGATGGTTCTAAGATCAATCTTTTGTTGAAATCTCATCACAATGAATTCTTTCCAAATGTCCAATTTTTAGTTTAAAAAAAATCCTATTGTTTACAATTTAAATGTAAAACTACAATAATAGTATCTATTTTCACGAGATTTTGCACTTTTCTAAGTTTCCTACTTCAAGAGTTTTTCTATGTTTTTCCTTCCTAGGATACATTCTTCTTAAACTAAAGGTGTGTACATTAAACATTTTTTAACATTTAAAAAAAAAAATACATTGTAAAACCCTTCTAAAAAAAATGAATATTCTGCAAAACGCGAGGCAAAACGTTAAAAAAAATGCATAATCTTTCTCTCAATGACCCAACAATGAAAAAAAACTAACTTGAATGAGATGAAAGTTATGAGGTGTTTTAGTTTGCGAGCAATTATGGATTCTCTACTCTAAAATAAACTTTGAAGTCCTTTATTTTACTCAATTTTCAATATTTTTGGAAAAAATAAAATTATAGGATATAGATTGTGTATTACAACATTACAACCATTGGATTGGTAGTTTTTCAATTCCATAACTAAATTCTTAACAATTTAATATTTTGAATCATTTTCTATTTCTTTCTACTTACTATACTTACTCAATATGTTGTACAATTCCAAATGATTTGAAATTTTTCATACATGTAATCAACTTACCTTGAAGAGTGAATCCAAAGAAGCACCACCATTTTGGACATTTTTTCATACAAATGTGACCTTGTGAAGTATTGCTGCCATGTTTTTTGCAAGGCCAAAAAAAAAGATTTTTGCCAATTCAAACACTAACAATATTTTGCAATCTATGCAATGGAAATTCTTGAAATTTTTTCAACATCTTCTCAAACCAAAGATACTGGTAGCGTATTGCCTTATATTCAAACGCCCACCACCAACTGAATCCCTTAAATTTCTTTCATGTTTAGAGACCTAAAATTGTTTAAAAATACTTATCTCCAATACAAGGCTAAAATCTTCATCTATATTTATTTTTTAACAAATCCAACCATTGGATCCCTTAGATAACTTGTCAGAGTGTACCTTCCTAAATGAAGGAAAAAGAAACCTTATCCAAATTGTAAGATTATGATGCTTGAATTTCAAAAAAAATATTTTCAATTCTTCCCAAATGGTTAGATTTCATCTTTCAAACTTCTTACCCAAAGATATGTAGATCCTACAATTTGCAATTCTCAATTATATGTTGAAGAAATAAGTTGGGAATAAAAATAAAAATAAATTTAAATTTTTTTTCACTTTTTTTCTTAAGAAAGTAGTTATCTTGAAGAAAAAAAGTAAAAAGTGATTTAAAGTATGTACTAAATAAAAAATTTAGTGATGGAATTGAAAAATGCCAATACCAATGGTTGTAGCCTTTTAGTAAACAATCTACATCCCAATAGTTGGAGCATTCAGGAGTTAAAAAATATGATAGTGACTAAACTTCTTAATGCTCCAACGTCCAAAATTTAAAGATGAATAGTAAGAGCGGTTCCAAGGGCTTTTGGTACCAAATAACTTCTCATTCATTCAAACCAATACATGACTTTTTAAATGATGAATTTCATTTAAATTATATATATGTATAAAGACATAAAGAAAAATATGCAAAAAACCAAGATAAGATTTTGGCGCTAAGGGATTAAAGAAATTTAGGTGTTTATTTGCACCTAAAATTGTCTCAATAAGTATTTGAGATTGGTTTCCAATACTACGGATATTTGTTATAGAGGGATTAAAAAAAAGTCTTAGATTCCATTTGCTAAAAGAACTTATAAATAAATTGTAAAGAAATAAGTGTATCTAAGATCTAACCTCTTAAAACTTACATTCAATCTCTAACCATTGAAAGACATTGAGGCTGAAAAGTGGTCAATGGATGACTTTATTGTTCACTTTAGAAATAAAGAATGCACTCACTGATCCAATAATTGAAGCAATTTTATTAACTACCTTGGTCATAGGAAGTTGTGTACATCCTTTAACCCTTAAAGGACATGGTCTCCCATGACCAAGTGTTACGGATCGGCTTGACCAAGAAGTCGATGCTCTACTTAGATTGCATTCAAAGCAAACCAACACTAAATCACCACCAAGTTACAATAATGACAATGAGAATCACACTTACACATTGTATCCAAAATCGTATTATCTTCATTACACAAAATGTCAAGTGAGGAACAAGCCTCCTCACTTGACTATTAAAGGGAAGGGAGAAGCCAACTAACCCTAACCGTTACAACCGTTCCCTTGTTATGAACGGGTTCGTAACACCAAGGTAGTCAACAAAACTGCTCCAATTATTGAATCAACGAGTGCATTCTTTATTCCTAAAGTGAACAATGAAGTCATTCATTGACCACTTTTTGGCCTCAATGTCCTCCAAGGGTTAACCCATAAATAAAGCCACGGCCATTTTTTGATCAATGAATGTCAAAGAACCCTTCTGTGTAGGACAAAAGTGTAACTATTCATCCTCAGAATTTTGCATGAAAAAGGGAGGTCTTGTATAGTAATTTGACTTCCAATGAGTACTTTAGGATTTTTTTTACAACCAACTATGCACACAATGCCAAAAGGGATGATTTCTACGCTTATAGACTTGTCCTTTAAATTTTAAATGATGGATTGGTGACTATGGAAATCACCCATTTTGATACCATAGATATTATTGGTCTAAAAAATCCAAAAACACTCATTAGAAGTCAAAATATTTTAGAAGATCTTCCCTTTTCACACAAAATTATGAGGATGAATAGTTGCACTTTTAACCTACACTAAAAAATTCTTTGTCCTCCATTGGACACCAAACGTCTGCCTCGGTGTTTAATCTCTAAAGTCCCAAGGGTGTTTTCTATAAAAAAAAAACACTCAAAATTGTCACTTTGTTGCGTTCATCCCCAAAAAACAAAATAAAAAATATTTTGGAAATCCAGTTGTAGGATCTCGCGCTTAACTTGTCTAAGATCATGTACCCGATCATATAGTGAAAATTTCATCAAATTTGACCATACAGATTGGAAGATATTAGCATTCAAAGTTGGACAAAAAGTTTTTTTTCAAGAAGATGCCTAGATTGCCCCTAAAACAAGATTGTCCATAACTTTCTCATCCCTAGTCCAAATAGAATGAATCAAAGCTTCACATGCAAACAAAAACATAATATTTTAGAATATAAAAAATAAAAAAAATAAAAAATAGACTTTTTGTGATTTTTTTTGTGTTGCCCACAAACCTTTGTTTTTGGCTTTCTATACCATAATTTTTTCTCTTGGGCACCAATTGAAACAAAAATTATATATCATGAAGCTCTTGGCAAACTACACAACCTTAAAAAGCTTCAAAAAGCTTCACTACAAATTGAGACAATAGGAACCTACCCAAACCCAAATTGTCCCTCATAGGAATGAATGTTCCTTTAAGGGTTAAGGGTTAAGACAGGAATCCAGATTTGACAATTTTTGCAAACATGTCACAATTAGGTGATGTTACGTCAAAGGAACATTGATATTGTTAGGCCCGGCCTTCGAGGACAACGTCACCCTGATATCCGCACCCGTCTCTCCCACCAGTTGCTAATACCCTGTCACATATACCAGGATCAAATACCCTGATTACGAATACCCGGATCAGAGCCATCACCAGAACTGCGCGGGCGGCGTCTTCCTGCAAGCCAGCCTTCCTTCGTTAGAAGATTTGTCTTGCCAGAATTTCTCACAGTCACGGTTACAAACTTTCATGCTCTCGATTTGCTTTCTGAATTTCAAAGACTTCTATCGATCGATCGAGCGTTTCAGTTTCTTTTCCGAAAAAAATAAAGTCCAAGCAATGCGCAGCGTTCTCACGCTCTCCATCTGCGAGACGATGAATTGGTGTTGAACTCCCTTGTTGTCCTCTCGTTTCGGAAGACAGAGAGAGCGATTCTTCAGCATTACTCTCTATGACTTCCATAGTTGCAAGAGCCCCGTTCGTTTCGAGACTCATCACAACACGAAGCGACGGGGAAAACAGGAAATCTAGCCCTGTTGTTTCTGCAAATGAGGTCAGAGTTTTCGCTATCTTGTTGCTGGAATTGGATTAGTGATTGTGAATTTCAGAATTTTCGATCACTGCTCTGCGACATCTAAATTAGAGTGCAAGTTTCCGGGATTGTTTAGAAAATCAAAGTCTCGTTGATTTGTGTAGCGCCTGTAGCTGCATCTTCAACCTATAATTTAGGGTTTGGAGTGCTGTTTGCTTCGGGAGAGGGACAGACGTCTGAGTCGTTTCAAATTGGAGGGTTTATATCATTTAGGGCTTAAACCCTAAACCCTGAACCTTTATCTGGTTACAGTGGTTAGAAATTTATTGGTGTATATGCTGCAGTATGCAGTACCGTGGAGACTCTTGTGGATTTCGGCATTGGGAGTAGTTAATGCTTGTTTTTGCGGAGCTAATGGAGGTTAACTTTTAGAATTTTTTATGCAGTACTGATTTTGTGTTTTTTGGATTTAGTTGCAGTCTGGAAACCAGTTGAAGCAGAGTAGAAGAGTTACGGGGTTCTTGCATCGTTTCCCTCTATTTGCTGTGCATTTGCACAGCAATGTTCGGGGAAAATATGGAAGGCTTGTGACTGTGTGTGGTGCCAAGGACATGCTCTTTAATCAGAGATCGTCATCATCACTTCAAGGAGGAGCTGACAAGCTGGTTGATGCTGTAGGTGTCACAGCATGCCCACGAGGTATGAGGGTCTTGCATTCTCATATTGCGATTGACTGTCTATTCTAGTGAACTTTTTTGGAAAATGCAATTGACCGCTTTTGATTGTGTTGCGATTTCTGTAACCTACATTACATGCATTGGACTTCATAAGCTTCAAAGTCGTACTTTGTTCTAATTTTGAGAACATGCTGAGATCTGGCTGAGTGGTTTAGAAGTTACGACCTTTTAATCCAAGATGTATGTGGTCATTTCCTAAAGTCTGACCATTTTCTCCAGATTTATTGTTTTCTGTTTGTATACATAATTCTCTTGTGAAGTCGGTCTTTCAACTGTATCCAGACTCCTTTCATCCCTCAAGTGAACCGCAACCCTCAAAAATTCTTCGTCATTCTCTTATGAGTTATGAAGAGCACCTAGTTTTTTCTCCTTTTGAGATGCTTTCCTAACTCTTTTTGATGTGGTGTGCTGTTCAGGACCGTCACATTTCATGAATTCAGAGACGCTGAGGAGGACCCACGTAGTTCACAGACTAGAGAGAGGGTCAACTGTGAGGACGAATGCCGGGCGTAATAAGAAGTGGCGCACCCTTGAGAAAGGACGCCTGGAAGGAAACAAGCGAACCAGAGGCAGTGGCAATGCAGGGAAGCCCAAACCACCAAGGCCCGATGGCGCGGTCCAAGGTCCACAGAATGGTGTCAATGAAGACGGAACTGAGAGGCCTGTCAAAGAGCCTCGAGTCAAGCCCAAGAAGGGTCCAAAGCCCAAGGAGCGCGTTTCATGGGCTGGCCAGAAGATGCTGCTACTCAACATGGGAGACCGAAGTAAAGTCGGAGACGATGTCCAACCTTGGGCCTCGGTTCGAACCGAACGAATGCCGGATGACTACTACAAGTACGGCCCTTTCGGTCCCCACGCTTGGAAGGGCGTCACTGTTGGCACCCCTCGCAAGGGAACCCTTTGCGACAACCTTGTGGTGTTTTTCTCAACTGTGGAAAATGAGGAAGAGCATGAGTTGGGAGACATTCAAGATGCCATCACAGGGTATGCACAGCGAGTGGATCAAATGGATGACGAAAATGTGGGAGTTCAATATTACTTTGCGTTTGCACGTCAAATAGTAAAAGTTCCAGGGCTGTCTCCTTGGGAGGATTGGACACTGGTTGCGCAAGTGGCTGTTGAGTCTGGAGTGGAGCTCGACAAGGTGAGACTGGGATCGAAGCTTGACCGTAAAATGTGGGAGATGCTTTCACGGTGTGTAGCATGGTATCGTCCTGACCTTATTTATGTCAAAAGACCTGCCTACCAAGTCAGATTTGAGCCGCAGAAAAAGTTTCTGGAAGGATGGCTTACATTACTGGATCCAAAAAACGGTAACCGTTCCTATTATCAAAGACTTTGCAAGTTGCTTGGAGTAGATGAGAATGAGAATGCTGAGCAGGTGGCTATCATATTTGATGGCTTGAGTGAGGACCGGAAAATGGAGTGTATTGAACATGTGCTCACGGATCATCCAGTTTTCCTTTTGACACCATTCACTCGCCAAGACTTGAAAGCGGAGCAGCAGCAGAAGGCAGGTAGTGGGATGAACAATGATACGGAGAATGAGATTGAATCCATTGAAGCTGCGGATGACGAGGGTGATGACAGCGCGGATGACACCAGTGAAATTGAACCAGAAGAAGATTTTGAAGCATTCAATGGTCAATTTGGGGAAGAGTTCGACTTTGATGAACAAGACTTTGATGATAGTCAGTCCACTAGGAGTGAATGGGAAGTAGAGGAAGCGAAGGCGTTAGCTGCCGAGGCTATGCAGGATTCCCCTAATGCTGAGACTCTTGATGCTGATGAAGAAGCTTTAAAGGCTTACTCTGAGATTGGCATGACGAGCCAAGGGCAGTCAATAGTTGAGGAAACGGAAACGGACACGGAAAAACGTGAACCTTTTCTTGATGCAGCACTTCGGCCTTTTTCATACACGAACTTGGTCAAAGAGATTTTCATTATTCGAAGAGCGTTAGTGGATTTAGCAGAACTGGAGAGGTCAATGTGAGGAGACTTTTGCAGCTGCTACTTGCTCAAAGTAGGACCAAGCTCACGAGGACATTCACACCACAACCTCGAGTCAAGAAACAGGTTGGGGTTTAACAGAGACTCAAAATTTCATTTCGAGACCATTGTTTCAGATTGCAGATTTCATCAGATGCTTCATCCATTGGAGGAAAAGGTTGTAGTTTTCTTATGTGCCTAGTGGCGAGGGATAAGAGTGGTTGTATTGCACTTGAATGCATATGTGATGATACGAGCTTGTAAACTTAGCTTATTCTCTCTCTGATGGGAGTTCTCTTTTGGTCTGCAGGTAAAGCATTTCAAGGGCGAGCTGTTTTCTAATGGTTCAGTATTATGCTGATTCTAGTAGCCGCTCTGACCAGATCATCACGGGATTACTGTGAAAGGCAAGTTTAATGTTACATTGTGGGATTACTGTTACAGCTTTGCAGAAACTAAGATGCATAGTTAATTGAATCAGGACATGCCGAGTGTGACGCAAGTTCATTATTTTTCTCCAACTGATGTTTTTCCAGACTTGTCCCAAAGCTTTCTTAGGCATCATCTTTCATTAGTGGGAGCCGTCAGAGTTTCAAGTAGCAAGTTGGGGTTTGAAAACTTGAGTTTATTTCCTTTCAAGGAGAGGAGGCCACCTCGAAAAACAGATATTCCCCAAAGTTTCAGTTATCCCCAAAACCCAGCCCCGGACGTTGGTTTTGGGAAATAACTAGAACATTGTGGAATCTACTTTTTCCAGGGCAATCTCGGGTTTTCAAAACCCCAACTTCCAACCCTGACGCCCCCTGTTAACCCCCAAAGCACCGAGGGGGTATTCAGGGAGACATTGTCAAAAACTGCAGTTTTGGGGAATGTTATTCAAAAATTAAAATCGAAACTTTTTTTTAAACTTCAACTGTACAAAACTGAAGCAAAGTATTGTACCAGAGTGCGGAAAAAATTTCAGACCATTTGACCCCCTGCATCAAAACATTATAACGTTTGAAGTGAGGAAAAAAACTTTTTTTCATTCCTGTGAAACAGCAGACTTCAGGCCCTCTTGGAGTAAAATTTTTGCTCTACACAATAATGAGAATTTTGACCATTTGTAAGTATACAATGGGTTCACTCATGAAAAGATTTAGAAGCATTTGAAATGTCTAGCTTACACTAAATCACCCTACAATGCAAGGAGTTTAAGTGAATTGGCAATATCATTTTTTGATGATTTCTTGTACAATGAGGAAATTTTTTATTTGATATCCAAATGGTGAGAAGTTAGAGATAACAATTTGGAATATGTGGAAAAAATTTCAAGAATTTTGACTTCACAAATTGCCAGATGATAGGACTTGAAGTTAGAAGAAAATATTTTTTCATGAAATTGCCTCAACATAGCTAACAAAGTTTGACTCTTCTTAGAATGTGATTTGAAGACTAAAATTTGCAATTTTTTGGACACATATTGGCTATATTGTATTAGTTACATACATGTCAAATTTCAAAAGTTGATGAACTTTTTGCAAAAGATTCTCCAAAGATTTTCCAATTGTCCAAGCTGCCCCAAAAGTTAAAGGCAGTATAACTTTTGATTCGGGCATCTAATTGGAAAAAAGAGGCACCTGACCAAAAATGACTTTATAGGAATCTACCTAAAATTTCTTGCATATGTTGAATATACACTTAGTCCTTTAGGAATTAACTCATTTCTATTACTTCTTGCTACTTTGAGTGTCTACTATTATTAGAATTGGAAAAAAATTGCAAATTTTATTTAGTGTTGAGTAGGTAAGAGCAATGGATATTGTAATTATAGTTGTAGAGAAGGGTTGGCAGAATATCATTCTAAAAATAGATGCAAAAGAAAATGATTTTTTTCTAAAAATTTTGTACAGTAAAAAAAGAATATTAATAAATAAATTCTATTTTTAGCATTTGTTGAAGTTTATTTGGGGGTAGAAAAATAAATTGGTAGAGGTGTTCACTTTATACTTATCTACACCTTAAATTAGTTTTTTTTTTTTTTTATACATTGAGATCTAACAAACTATGGGGCATCAGGTGACATTCTTGCTACCACTCGAAAGCTCTTGACAAGGAGGGGTGCATATACTTTGTTTTGTGGTGTTTGGACAAATAGTCTAAAAGTTACTGAATTTTTTTTTTTAATTAATCAAAATTTGATTTAAATTATTTTTTATTTTGCAAAAAAACATAACTTTCACATTGCACATCCAAATGCTATAAAACAAAGCCCTTACACTCCTTCATACACAAAGCTTTCTATTGGGGCAAAAAAAAAAAAAAAACTTCTTACACTATAGTATGGAAGTTATTGAATTAAATTTTTTTTATGAATTAAAATATTAAAAAGTCATTTTAAATATTATTTGGATTGTGGCAAGGACATAGGGCACATTAGTGGTATATGCAATTTGTGTGTCTTGCACAAAGTAGCTACCATTTTCTATGTTCCTTGACCCTTACGATTTGATTATTATACTAAAGATATTGTTAACCTTAAAGGATGTGACCCCCTATGACCAAGGTATTTACCAAATCTGCTATTGATTATTGAATGAATAAGGGCATTATTTGTTTCTATATTATATGATGAAATCATCCATCAATCACTTTTTGACCTCAACAACCTTTAAGGGTTAATGAATGTAGATTCTACAAATTCTTTGTTATTGGATGAATAGGTGCATTCTTTGTTTCTTCACTGAAAGATGAAATCATCCATCAGTCACTTTTGACCTCAACATCCTTTAATCCCTAAAGTTCCATAACTATGGTTTCATTGAAAATGCTCAAGAACTTCCATTTTTAGTACAAGTACCAAATTTTTGAATTTTTTTTTGACACATGTAACCATTAGATCTTGTAGTATTCTGACTTGAGAACACGTGGTAAAAATTTCAGAAATTTCCACCGCGTGGATTGCAAGATATAAGCATTCAAAATCACCGAAATCATTTTCTTGACCCTGCAAAAAAAATAGGCAGCTGCACTTCAGAAGCTCACTTTTCTATGAAAAAATGTCCAAAATGGTGGTGCTTCTTTGGATTCTCTCCCTAGACAGGTTGGCTGCATGCTTAAAAAATTTCACATCATTTGGAATTGTATTACATATAGGAAAAAAATAGTAAGTAGAGCAAAGTAGAGAATGATTCAAAATACAAAATTGTTAAGAATTTTGATATGGAATTAGAAAATGCCAATCCCAATGGTCAAAATGTTGTAATAAACCGTCTACATCCTATGATTTTATTTTTTTCAAGAAATATTGGAATTTAAGTAAGATAAAGGACTTCAAAGTTTATTTTAGAATAGAGATTCCATAACTGACCACAAACTAAATTCTTCATAACTTTTGACTCATTGGTCAAAATGGAATGATTAAAAGCTTTCCAAATATATATAACTCTAGAAACCAATTTCAAATTTTTGTCTTTTGGAAAAAGTGATTTTTCTAATCTGCCTAAATTGCCCGACCGAGAAAAAGTAACATATTAGGCCATACCTTTTGATTTGTATTTTCAAATGTCGTGAAATTTAGTGCATATGAAAGATATTCCTCACGCACAACTTCCATTAAAATTTCAGCCAAAAATATGCAAATCTCTTGTCACAAGTGCCTACCCAAATTTTCTATACTACCAAAAAATGCATGCTGGTCCTTTACGGGTTAAGGGTTAATGAATTAGATTCCAAAAATTCTTTGTTAGTATTGGCACAAAATTAATTTTGCTATTTTGTCCTTGTTTTGAAGAGGATTCTAGTATTTTTAAGGTACACACTAGTTGGAAATGGTATGTAAAATATATTTCTAATTTTGTTTGTAGAATCAGCAAAATTACAAGTAGATTTTGGTTCTTTGTGGTTTTGTGTTGTCATTCATATTCATGAGAGTTTGAATCTCTGCTTTTCCCCATGGGTACTTCACTTCTATGCTATTCATGACCTTTTATAGGAATTAATAACCTTGGAGTGAGGTATGTATAAAATAGTTTGTCTAATTGAATGAACAAATTCATAATTAGGAAAAAAAACATTATATTAATCTCCAAAAAAATGAGTTTATGTTTTGTTTAGTTTCACTCTATGCATCATACATTGAAAATGAGAGGACAATATTCAAATTAGCAAACATGAATGTTGTGGTATTGTGTGCATACTACAATGAATCTTGAAAAAAAATTGAAGCAAAAAGCAATTACAGCTTGCGGAAGGAATGAATTCCAAAACTAACCACCCTCAAAGACTTTGACAATTGTTGAGGCGGTTTTTATAATCATTCAAAAAATCGTTTATGCTTCTTTTTTGAACCACAATGATTTCAATATTTTATTGCATGTTGTTGCACATCATTTAAGACGCATCCCCATTGGTATTGTATAAAGTTGATATACATGTGCTTTAAAAAAATTGTATATATAGAATAATATAAATAATATTATTTTGAGCGGAATTTGAAGATTCTTAATGAATCAAAGACTTGAGATTTCATTTACTATCATAAATGACCTATAGGTTGCAGTTTGAAATATTATTGCATTTTTTTAGTAGATATGAATAAAAATTTGTCCTATTATATAATTAATACAAATCATTATAAATTGCATTTAGCAACCAAAACTATTATTTTCTTTGCAATTTGTTTGAATTCTATGTGTTTATTTGCAAGGATATTTACATAGACACCATACATTTGTTGGATTATAGGTGATTTAATATGATATGACAACAACAATTTGATACTAAAATTTTGAGTTATTATTAATTAGTACTTTTAATTGAAATCCAATAGCTTATTAATGCTTTTAACGTGTGTATAAATAGTTAGTTACTTAATTGGTTAGTTTGTCATAGTCTTGTGGGTGGTTAGTTGTGAACTTATTTACTTCCAAATCATGATTGCTTTTTGCTTCAAGTTTTTTTAGGATTGTTGGAATGATTATAAAAACCGCTTAAACAATTGAGTCTCTTTGGATCAGGGCTTTTTTTTTGGACCCGTGTCCCCCCTGCTGGCTTCATTGCAGAGGCGAGTTTTTGGAGGGATGAAGCCAGATTGGTAAGATTTCTGACAAATTTCGCCAAAAAAAAAAGCCATGCTTTGGATGATTAGCTTTGAAACTAAGTTGCTTACAATCCGTAATTGCTTTTTGCTTTCAACGTAGTGCATGGAGTGAAACTGGACAAAACATAGATGCATTTTTTATTAACCCTTAAATGCCCAAGGCCTTATTTTGAACTTCGGAGAATTTGCTCTAAATTGAACAAAATGTCAACAATTTTATAAGTTTTATGAGTTTTTTATAATTGTAATTGTAAAAATTCAAACTAGACATGTTAGAGATTACATGAGAAAAGAAAACACAACAATATCACTAACCTTATGGATTGGAAGATTATAACGTTTGACCATAAAGGTGTTAAAATTATAAAAGTGATTTGAAGTCCTACAATCATTTTTTCACATGTCAAATCCAAAAAATTGGTCACCAAAAAAATATGAGGTTAAAGGATATATTAACATGCATAACCCCAATCAAGTTAACAACTTCTCAAAATTCACTCTACAATTTTTTTAAATGAATTTCTAATGTGATTTTTTCTCCAAGATCTAGTATATTTGAGGCTTGTTTCCAAAAGTCCTCAACATTAAAAAGTCAAGATTTGCAATGGACACCCTTGCACAAAGTCTTGAATAAGAAAATCATAATCATTAATTTTCAAAATCATATTTTTGATGCTAAAACTAGACTTAAAAAAGAATTCAAAATATAGTGCCTCAGGTATTTAGGAATTAAATCACTGTCTATGGTTCAAAGTATTGTCAACACTAGAATTTGGTGCCTTGCACATTCAAGGGTTAAGTCACTATCTATGGCAAGTCTATTTGGTCATCCCGTGGGATAAGAGTTTCAAACTTCAACAGTTCATCATTATTCACATAATATCCATATAATATATATTTTACTACTAGTGCTTTACAACAAGGAATAATCTAAACTTAACCCATAAACAATGTAGAGGACATTTTTCAGCCAATGAATGACAACCAATGAGAGAAGTGCAACTATTCATCTTCCAAATTTTGGCTGAAAAGGGAAGGTCTTCTATAATAGCTTGACTTCCAATGAGTGGTTTTGCATTTTTTTTAAGCTAACAACTCACACAATACCAAAACAAATCATTTCTACAATGACTGGCCTGTCAATTAAGGATTATGCTAGACAAATGTACTTCAAAAATATTTATTCTGTACATGTGAAGGACTTGAGGTATAAAAGAACCATAGAAATGAAACAATACAAACAAATGCACACTGATAGTAAGGTAGCCAACCTCATTATGACCATTTAAGCAATTTATCATATTTCCAATATACAAATGATGAAGGGAAAATTCCCCCCGTAGAAAAATAGATTTGAGGAAGGATTTCATGAATTATTCCTTTTTTCCCTCAAAAAAAAATTGATCATGAATTTTTTTTGTAAAGATTTCATTCAATCAATTTTTGTTATATAGGTCACCGCATTTCCAACCATATGCTGGTTACAAAATCAACCATGCTTCAGTGTAGGTGATAATTGTGGCTTTCAATATAAGTTTACATCTCGTGATCATTATATGCTTCAACGTACACCTCCTCAATGTTTGTGCTAAGTGAGCTGTCACCTAACTACATGAAGTGTCCCCTCGAGCTTTTTTCTTTTTTTTTTGGGGAGGGGGGCGAGGGACGTAGCCTATTGGATGGGCCAAGAGAACCCACTCCCTGATCGGGATGCCGCTCCCTTCCTAAAAGTATTATCGGTTCTGTATGAATGCAAGTTAAATGTTTGATTCATTATTTTATTTTATTTTTCATGCGTTTTGTAATGTTACAAAATACAAAAGAAACAAACAATGAACCAAACATTTTGTTTGCATTCATATAAAACCAATTGTACTTTGAATTTCAAAAGGAAATAAAAAGCTATATATGTACACATGGGGTGGTAGGAGGTAGAACAAGCATGTGGGATAAATAAATTAAAATTTGTAGTTTTTCAAGCACTCATAGTTAAGTAAAAAGTAGGAATTGTGTTTAAGGTGAAATTTTAGACCTCATTTAGGCATAATAGAATAACTTTTTTCAAAAAAACATTGAACTTAAAAAAGTTGATAAACGAAGATAAGTTTCACCTCCAAAAATCCGTTTGAGATTTTGAATCTCTAATTTATTTATCCCATATGCTTGTTCTACCTCCTACCACCCCATGTGTATATATAGCTTTTTGTTTCCTTTGGAAATTCAAAGTACAATTGGTTTTATATGAATGCAAGCAAAATGTTTGGTTCATTGTTTGTTTCTTTTGTATTTTGTAACATTACAAAATGCATGAAAAATAAAATAATGAAGCAAACATTTAACTTGCATTCATCCTCAACCGACTATCCTTTCAAAAGAAATTTTTTCCCCCTCCCATTGAGTATTGGTACTCAACCGTTGATTTGAGGAGAAAATAAATGAAGCCCCTCCCCCAACGTTGATCTGCTTAGGAGGAGAAAAATAGAAGCCATTGATGTGGGAACATTAATAAACAGTGATGGATTGCGGTTCCTAAGGTTTCCTTCGATACAGATATTGTACACCACTAGATACAAAATCTATTTGGGTGGCGAAGTTCACTCCACAATCACGGCACAGAAACATAAACACAAAACTGACAAAGCTCACTTCTCAGAACAAATTTCAACAAATTATAAATCTACATGAAAGTTGCCAAAGTACAATGCTGTTACCAAGATACTCTTCGGCAATAACAGCTTAAACCTCATAACATCCCTTCTACAAGGGGACCACAATTCTGCAACTATCACTTCAATACCTCATGCTATGTACACTACAAGGAAGAAAAAACGAACAGGAAAGTCTCCTTCTCTCTCTGCCAAAAAAAGATGGAACAGAATAAGTTGAAAGAATTCTAAACGACTGCATTAACAGTCGAGTTGATTTGAGTAGCCAAATTATTCCTTCGGTCGACGACACCACAATGACCCTCCTGCAGGTATACAGGCGTGTAGGCTTCAACAATGGTGGCGGGAGAGGGACGGTCCTTTACAACGTCAGCTGCGACATAGAGCGACACGACTTTGATGGAGGGGTAGTAATTCTTCTTGCAAAACATGTAGAAGACGACTGTGAGCACCGGGAGGCCGATTAGAATGGGCGCGAATGCGAACTCTTTCACTCCGAAGTAGCCGATGGCTGTGACCTGGGCCACGAATAACGCAGCAAGCATGCGGTTGTGGATGTGTGGCCACATACTACCGTGGCTCTCGAAGTCCGGAACGTGCACGTTCAACGCCTGCAACAGGAAACTTGTTAATAACCACACTACAAGAAGTCTTAAATAGAGGTTTCCTGTTGAATTTTTAGATAGGATCTTATGTACAGTGATTTATAGTCCTCGACAATTTAATCTTAGTATCTGAAATAAATCAAGTGTAGCTACATTGTGAAAAAAGCTCCAGGTCCTTCATATAGCTTCACTATGGAAGGGAAAAAGCCTCTAGAAGCGTCTTGATCTGTTAAAGTCGTACCTTGTTCTATTTAGCAATATTGGACAGTTCACTTTAATCTAACCTTTCCTAGTATTATTCAATGATCTCGAACTAAACATTAAGGAATGAACTCGGGATGTGCAAGGTCGAAGAATTCACTATCACTCCATTAAGACAGAATAAATTGCATACAAATGTGGTAGCAGGGATTTGGATGAGGGAGAAAATGTTCTAGATCAGCCTCTTAACTCCTGTGAGTCCAAGAATTTTCAAGTGTCACTTCGGCAAGCAATGCTAATGACTACATGGGACTTGATTGAGAATCTCTTACTGAACTTGCGCGACTACAGTGCGACATTAAAGAGGTCAACGTGAACTGACCTGGTTTCGCATGACCAACCATCCGAGGGCGAAGTACAAGCCAGCGAAGAGGAGAATCATGGGCGAAATGACGGCATAGCAGAGCGAGATGGTGAAAATGAGGAGGTCGTTGGCAACGGCCTTGTGGTACTTGAAAGCCCCCGGCGACCACGCCTCTCTGAGCTCTCTCTCGGTTTTGCATTTGAATTTGCGCTTGATGTGGAAGAGAATGAACGGGATCAGGCGTGACAGCTCCAACCCGTAACCAACAAAGAACCTGCACAGTGTCATAACAATAAACTAAATCAAAAGGAACAGTGTGGGAGGACAACGTTGCTTAATAAAATTCAAGTTCAAAAATTCTCCCAATTCAGGTATCTTTGCTGATTGCAATTCTCAAAAAACGTGGAGGATTACAAGAGAAAAAAAAAGTTGTGATTTCAGGATAGCCATTAATCCAACTAGAACAGAAGGTGATGATAACATATGATTCTCAAAGTACAGGGTGCAGCTTTACGAAGGGTAAAAGAGTATCTTTACAAATAGTCCAGGCATTAATCCAACAAATTGCTTACTTGAGTGCAACGTATGTGATGTAGTATGTGGCATTTGGAGGCAGCTTGGAACCCAAGAGTTGGACCACTTTAGCGGGTGAAAGAGAGCTTTGATCAATGAGCACTTGGAAACTTTTGAGGTTGGAGAACACAGCACCAAAGAGGGTAACCCCAAGGAACACATTGAATATGATGAAGTAGAAATACTTCGCAGAAGCCGCTCGCACCACTTGAGACTGCGCTGGGAATCCTTCAAGCCTTGACAAAGCCAACAAAATAATGGGCAACAAAGCGAGGAAGACCAGCAATGCTATTTGCGGTAGATAACCCTGCCAATTTCACCACAGAAACGGACCATGAATAAACGGTATTCTACAATTTTACGTAAAATTCTTGAGCAACATTATTTAGTAGTCTTGGCAAGTCACCTTTAGAAAACAGTACCAACTAAAAGTCTGTTACACCATGGTCATAAGTCAGAGAAAATGGAATAAAACAAGCTGTCAAGAATTCCTTGAGGATGCTCAACAAGGATTCTCTAGAATGTTAAACACAAGAGTGTAAGTGTTTCTAATGACAGGAACTTTATTCAAAGCAACTTCAAAAAATGTAAGCACCTGGATGACGGTTCCGAGAACTTTGATTTTGGTGATTGATTTGATAAATGGAAGGATCTTTTGCAAATTCTCAAGTGTGGTCAAGGATGCAATGAACGCAATGGGAATCATGTAAAATACAACTAAAAAGAACGTGACAACTGCAACAGCGCCTCTTCGAATTGCGCGTTGCCATGCTGGTATGTGCAGATTGGTCCAAATGACCTCTTCCGGTTCAGGGGCCTGAGTAACTCTCCAACGGAGAGCGTGAGGTGCATGCACTACCTGCAATAAGGTAGAGAATACAAAAAAACGTTAGACTTTACCCTGTCTCATGTTACGAAAGCAACTCATCTCTTCCAAATCAACACATTCAATTCGCCGTCATTGAATGTAAAAAATCGTGCTTTGACTAATAATGTCTTCTGTCGCAATGGGAAATGAGGCGGACTACTTTCCCATCAAAAGCGTTTTACACGACAGCCCACTGTTTCATTGACAGCATAAGAAACCATCCAATACACTGAGGGAGAAGACAACATGATCTCAAAAGAGTTTAGCTCTTGAAAACCGGAATTGACCTCTTCGTTAAATCTATTAAGAAACTTCCCAATGAAAACACAATGCTTCATTGATTGGTTAGAATGAGGAAAGAGTGTCCTATGCTTTGTAAATAAAAGGAGGAAAATAAACAAACCTGAGCAGCTTCAGTAGCAGAGCGGCGATCGTTAAAGATGACTAAGGCCGCGTCTTGCTCCAAAGCTTGGCGAGTGTGCAGCTGCTCTGCTTCCACTTGGGGAAGCAATTCTTGGCTTTGGGCTCTCCAGTAGTCAATGGAGTCAACTTTATGGCCTACTAACCCCATGAACCCGGTCTTGTGCATGGGACGTTTCCCCTCGACGCTACCACCCTTCTTTGACAACTCCCAAACGCCTTCAGCATGCTCAAGCTTTCGCAGTGCCTTTTCACGGTCACCGAAGATCT
The DNA here is from genome assembly GCA_951230915.1 of Antitrichia curtipendula. Taxonomy (NCBI): domain Eukaryota; kingdom Viridiplantae; phylum Streptophyta; class Bryopsida; order Hypnales; family Leucodontaceae; genus Antitrichia; species Antitrichia curtipendula. The sequence continues at coordinate 22,765,001 of OX579640.1, read as the reverse complement.
TCTGGGCCTATTCAACCAATGGATTTACTTAGAAACTGACTAGATTGGCAGTACTGAACAGTATTCAAGATGAAAGGCAATTTCCGTTTAACTGACAAATTCCGGTTCAAATGGCAAAGTTAAGTACGATTGCGCTAAGAATACCCATAAGCCTCTCCTGCGAAAACCACTGGTGCATCTCATTTTTGGCAATCGAAACCTTGAAACTTCCTTAATTGAGATGAAGTAGAGGATACTAAAACTGTTAAGGACCCGGTCCGTTAACCTATTGACTGACCCCTATTACCAACAGAAACTTATTTCTTCAAATTCACACTTGATTGGCCTTCACTTAGAAACCACTGGGTTTAAGAAAATCCTCCTAGTGTATGCATGGTTGCATAAGAAATCGTCATAAACTGCTTGATAAATGAAAACAATGGTTTCAAAAGAGTTTGGCTCTTTTAGTACCCAAATCAATCTCTCCACTAAGCTCCATCGAGAAATCTTCCAATGAAAGCACACTCCTACATTGAATGGATAAAAGACGGAAAGATAATCCTCAAGACTTGGTACTGGAATTTACCTGTCGGATGTTGTACACAGGTTGCACACGGTTATAAGCACCGGGATGAACTCTGGTGAAGAAACTGTCCACATGTTCAGTACGAGACTCCTTTCCCACTGGCTTAGGAATGTCCCTCACAAGCGCCGTGAACTGTTGAGGGCGAGCGATTGCAAGTGCTTGAGCTCTATCCCGCATGAAAACTACACGCCGGTATGATTTCCACAAGACGTAGTACGTCACGAAGGACACCCAAATCATCCCAAGCATAAACGCCCAGATTTTCCCACTCTTTGGCTGTTCCACGCCCACATTCAACCTCAGGTCAGAAATGCTACGAAAGATCACGAATTCACCAAGCAAAAATTCAAAAAAAATCGTAACAAGTTCAATAGCGCTACCAAAAACATATGTAACATTTGGAGAAGATCATTCATTTTTTAGTTTACCTCAACATTACCCATGCCCAAATTATCAAAGTCGGAGTATGAAAACTTCGAATCCTGCCTCTTCAGCTCCGCATTATAGTTGCTTGTTTTTGACAGCGAAATCAATACCGGCATACAGAACAGCGCCGACAAACAGATAATCTCCAAAGCTGTAAAAGAAGGCCACCTCTAAGTACCTCTACACCATTTTTCGCTTTCGCAAGAAGCTAAAGGATCAAACATAAAGCTCAAGATTCGTCACAAGAACGCTGTAGAAAAGAAGTAACCACAAAATCCACTACCTAACAAAGATTCTTTCTCAAAAAAAAAGGAAACAAAGCGTGGTGGTTACCTGCGGTGAAGAGGTGCATGTAAACAGCTGCGTCCAAGCCGGCAGCCGCAACAATATCATCCTCTTTAGCCTTGAACGCCTGAGTAGCCCATGAGAAGAGCTTCCGTCTCTTGGCCAACACGGGCCCATCCTCGCCCTTCAGTATCCGTAGCGGGTAATAAACCACAGCGTTCCCAGCCCGACGCGAAAGAATCGCATACACCACCATCAGAAGACAGAAGATCCCGAAAGAAGTCGCCAACGACGTAATGAACGACGACGTGGTCGCCATTTTGGCCCCGCAACCTCACTCCTCTCCTTTTAACACAATCCTCACACCTCACAACACTATCCTCTCCCCGCACTCGTCACAAAATCTTGCCTCCCAAACACTCCCCCATATTCACAGCAGACTCAATACAAAAACTCATTACGAAAACTCAATAAACCTCCCACTCTAACCACCCTAAAGTACAGCAAGAACAACACAATCACTCTTGTCAACTCTTCTCAACTCACGGGTTGCAAAATCTCTCCGTGCAACTCGAAAATCACGAGTTGCAAAATATGCCTAAAAATAAAAGCACGGTTTGAAGCACGATTTGATCAAAACTTTAAGTTAGTCACACACTCAAAAACTCGATGGATAAGTAGAGACGACTGGGAAAATGAATTCAGATCACTGGAACTAAAAAATTGGTTCCTGAGTCGAATTAAAAACTTGAGCCGTCCTTGCAAAACTGAAGCTCTCGAAGCCACGACTGACGCTCAAAATTTGGAAATGGAGATTGGCCGCGAAGTTGTTAACAATAAGGCTTGATGTTATGAAGCTACGGTAGCTACAACGGTAAGGGAATCTAAACGAGTTTCAACGGGTGAGGATTCGGAGACTCGGGAAGAAGAGAGAGACTGGCTGCAGCAGCCAAGTATGTGAGCTTCTGTGCTGTACTGGCCGGACACAGAGAAGCGATGATGACGACGGAGGGATTGGGTTTGAGGTCCGGTTGAGACGGGTTGGAATCCGGAGAAGGTGGATTCCGCCACGTGCTGGAAGTACGGGAGGTTGGGTCCCGGGGTGCCACTTGGCAGATGGAGGTCGGAAGGTCCGGGGTCGTTGCCAGGCTGCGTTTGGCGGGTCGGTGTTTGGCGCTTTAACTTTCAAACATTATTTGGTGCGGTGAATTTTAGCGGTGAATTTTAGTAGGGGTCGGTGGGTTAGATTACGTGACCTTTTTTTTTTATCTTTTAGAGACTTTCGTCTAAAAATTGAAAAAATTGAAAAATATTTAAACATTTAGATAAGAGTAGGAAGTTCAAAACGATTAACTTTTCATACACAAAAATTAAAAAATTCATTTTTTACATACAACTCAAGTAGATATAAACTTAGGTAGATACTTATAATTGAAATTTTCAATTGACTTTGATTATAGTCTAATTATGAATCAATAACAAGAATTTGATTGGTCATTGCAATTAGATTTGGAATTCTAAATTGAACTTTAAAGGTTGATTTAGACACACTATCAAGGAAATAAAAATGGATAGCAAAATATATAAAGTTTTCTCCCTTAGGTATATCCAAAATCATTATATTCCAAATTTCATCCTTTTTGCACACTTATTCAAGTTATTTTTAACTAAAATGAAGTGTATTTACAATCTATTTTTTGACTCAAGCAAGTCTGGTAAAAGCACCCCAAACTCTACATGTGCTCGTCCCTCACAAGTAGACTTCTATTAAAAGTTTTCCTCCAAATGCCACCAATCCATTCCCTTGCTTAAACCCAAAAGGATACAACCTCCTATAATTAATCCCTAAAGCCCCGCTTGTCCCCTTGGAGGACAATTTGGGTCCGGGTAGGTTCCTATTGTCTCAATTTGAAGTGAATTTTTTTATAGATTTTTTGAGGTTGTGTAGCTTTGCAAGAGTTTTGTAAATATATAATTTTTTGTTTCAATTGGATGCCGGATGAAAAAATTATGGCACAATAAGCAAGAAATGGAGATTGGCAGGTAGCCCAAAAAAATTACAAAAAGTCAAAATAATTTTTTTTGAATTTTTTCCTAAAATATTATGTTTTTTGGGCAATTTAAGCATCTTCTTAAAAAAACACTTTTTGTTCAACTTTGAATGCTAATATCTTCCAATTCGTACGGTGAAATTTGATGAAATTTTTACTACACAATCTCAGACAAGCTAAGTACAAGATTCTACTATTAAATTCCAAGAAAAAACAAAAAATTTGGTTTCCTAAAGTGAATACAACAAAAGTGGTAGTTTTGAGTTGTTTTTGGCAGAAATCACCCTCGGGGCTTTAGGGGTTAAGGTAGTCACCAAAATGCTTTGATTATTGAACCAAAAGGTGCATCCTTTGTTTCTACAGTGAACAATGAATCCATCCTTCCAACATTTTTTGTCCTCAATGTCCTTCATGGGTTAATTGTGATTATTTGATTGTTGATTCTCTAGATTTTGGTTTTGAGAACAATCTATCGGACAACTACAAAGGCCTACGGTGCTTCCACTTTGAAAATTCACAATGATTACATATCGTATTCCAAAAAACAATTAAAATTATTAAAATTTTAGAATATCCAATTGCAAATACCACAAAGAAAAAAATCTACATAAAGGTGCTCCAACTATGCTGAATGGCTTCTTTTTGACGGTTTGGGGGTGTTTTCACTTTAGCAACTTTACACGTTTGAAATACACGCTGTTTGTGACCCTCCTCCCCTGGAGTGAGGGTGTGGCGGTGAGAGGGGATTGGACAGTTGGGCACACAGTCATGCCACGTGTTTTAAGATTCCACGTCGGTCGTGACTCGTGACGTGGACTCTAGCAGTGGGAAGATTCAAATGCTCCACCAATGACACGGGTTTTAGGAGCGAATCCTGTCCTTCCTTTGGGGACTCCACCTGAAACAGGCCGACTGTCCAACTCGGGACGTCTGGTCGACAAAGGCCCCCTTCAATTTAGGGGAGGGGAATTGACTTGGCCCTTGCAATGCTGCCACAGTGACGTACTGCCACTTGGCAGGCAAGTCTTGGTGCAATGAACTGGTGGCCCCATTTTTTTCACCCGTTGAAATAATAATTTCAAAAACCTGCCCCCCCACCCCACCCCACCCAACGACTAAGGTGAAAACACCTAAGACCATCACAGTAAGCAATTCACCATAATTGGAGGCACCTTTTCTAGAAAGATATTTTCTAGTATTGGCAATTGAAAATAATGAATTAAATTTTGGATAAAGCATTTAATTTCTGTTATTTTTCAAAGAATAACTACCCAAGGCATCTTAAACTACACTTTAGAAAAACTATTTTGGTTCTGAAACCAAAATCTAAAAAATCAATAGTCAAACAATCGCACAATAACATAGTATGCAGACTCTTCAAAGAAAGTCTATAGTGCATAAGTGGGTATAGAGAAGGTATTGGGTGTTTTCACCTTTACAACCATAACATTATTCAACCTCTAAAATCCCAAGGCTAGACTAGTATAAAAATGTGTAGAAAAAATTTCTCAAATTTTGACTATGTAAATTGCAAGATATTTGCACATTTACAACCATAACATTATTCAACCTCTAAAATCCCAAGGCTAGACTAGTATAAAAATGTGTAGAAGAAATTTCTCAAATTTTGACTATGTAAATTGCAAGATATTTGCACATTTACAACCATAACATTATTTAACCTCTAAAGTCCCAAGGTCTCTTTTCCATCAAAACCCACTCAAAACTGTCATTTCTATAGCAAAGAGGGAAAATAAAATAAAATAAATTAGCATATCTAACCATATGATCTTGTACTAGACTAGTATAAGAATGTGTAGAAGAAATTTCTCAAATTTTGACTGTGTAGATTGCAAGATATGTGCATTTAAAGTGAAAGACACGAGTTTTTTTTGCACATTGCTCATCTAAATTTATTGGCTTTGAACCTTCTTGACTTAAAATTTTTTCACTAATGATTTTGAACTTCTAATTCTATACGATAAAGAATTGAGTTGGGAGTCTAGGAAAAATATTCAAAAAAAGCATACTTAATTTTCACGCATTAAAAAATTAATAAGTAGAAGTGCATTCAAGATTGAAGGAAAATCTAAATTGTTAATAGCTCTAAGATGAAATTGAAACACACTAATCTCAACGGTGAGATTGTTCTAGCAAGAAATCTTAAACTCATGTAACTTTTCTTTTTTGAAATTGTAAAAATTGAAGTTAGAAATGAATCCTTCGAGTTATTTTTTCAATAAAATGCTCTAATTGTCCAAAAAAAAAGATTGTCCATAACTTTCACATAAGGAAATCCAAATGGAACAAATCAAAGGTTTTCATGTTCATAGAAATATAATCTACACAAATTTTAATTAATTTTTTATTTAAAGTTTTTTTGAAGGTTTTTTCTGCCCACCAAACTAAAAAAAAAGGGCTTTTTGTGCCATAACTTTTGCTTCCAAGCACTGATTGAAATAAAAAATATAATTTTGGAAAGCTAATTTTTTTTTTTCTACAATGGGACTTTAGGGATTAGGGTGGATACTACAAAAAAATGAAAAAATTCCACTAACTCTAAACCACAATCTTCAATTTATGTATAGTGGGGTACAATAATCTTACAATCGAACTATCTGAGCCATGCAATTTTTTTGTACAATGTAGAGTTTTATTGGTATATTTTGGTAAAGATATTTATGACTATCTCCTTACACAATCCCAATCAAGCGTACCAAATTTTAGTTTCAAAAAAGCAAAATTCCATTTTTGGTGAATTTTAAAAGTCAATTTTAATGGTTTTAATATTTTGTTGAAACAATTGGTGATGAATTTTTTTTAATTCAATTGTAGAGATATGTAGGGAACATCCATACGCACAACTTCTCTTCAACAAGCATTCCAAAAAAGTTAGTTGATTCCATCTAAAGAGATTTCAATGTTGGAGTGATAGTGCCCAATTTTTGTAAAAATAGATATTTTTAAATTAGCTTTCTCTATTTGTCCCTCATATAGTAACTAATTTAATACATTTGAGCATGATGGAACAATTATTTTGCCAAAATATAATTAATTAATATACAAAATGTCTATCTTACAAAATTTGGTTACATGACACTTTAAATTGAACTCTTTCTAGATTATATTTATGTTACTTAAACTAGTTTTTTTTAATACCAAAGATGTGTGTATGGATGCACAGTTGCTAGTATGTGAGCCTAGGATTTTGAGTCCATGAGCCTAGGGGCCTAAGCTCGTATGTTACAGATACTTATATTATAAGTACCTTCCATAGTTATAAGACATTTATATTATAGGTGTCCCTATGTTATAGGTATTTATGTTATAAGCACCTTTCATGGTTAGAAGATATTCATATTATAAGTGTATATGTTATAAACACCTTCAATAGTTGTAGAGTACCTATTTACACCTAGGCTCACATTTCTAGGCTGACATGCTAGCATCGCTGATAAAACCATGAATATTGACTTTAGAAATTCACCAAAAATGAAGTTTTACTTTTTTGAAATTGAAATTTGGTATGCTTGATTGGGATTGTATAAGGATGCAATAATAATTATGTTTACCAAAATATACCAAATAAACTCCACATTGTACAAAAAAAATTGTATGGCTCAAATAGTCCGGTTGTAAGATTCTTCCAAGGTGCAAGAAAGCTTCCATTGAATGGATATGATTTATTTTGTAAACCGGGTTTGCTCGTTATACTTGAAATTCAAATTGAAGGTGAATGGTAGTTCATTACCTAATTGAATTCATATTTACATGTACTTCCTAAAATTGAATTAGTATTTATTACTCAATTTCTTTAATTTATCATACTATAGGTTGTAGTTTTTTTTAATATTGTAATGAGTTCCAAAACAATGATTTTCACATAGAAATTCGGATGTTATGTTATTTATTAGGTTTGCAACTACATGCTAAAGTAACAATTCTAAAATAAAGAATTATTGTCCACATAGATGTAAAAAGGCTTTATTATGCTTATATTTTCTAGCCATCTAAAACAAACTTAATTTCTATAAGTTATTTGTTGAAATATCTTTTCCATTAAATTGCTTTAAATGAATTAGTTTTATTTTTATTGTAAGAAATTTTTAGCTTTTTTCTATCAATTTAAGCAAAAAAATATAAAAATTTCAAAAAAATCCCCAAATGATGAATACTCTCTGGATTCATTCTTCAGGGCAAGTTAGCTACATGCTAAAAAAAATTCAAATAATTTGGAATTGTTTATAGAAAACATAAAGAAAAAAAATAGTAAGTAGAAAGAAGTAGAGAATTGCTCAAAACACTAAATTGTTAAAAAGTTAATTATGAAATTGAAAAATGCCAATCCCAATGGTTTTAATGTTTTAATAAACAATCTACATTCTACAATTTTATTTTTTTCCAAAAATATTGAAAATTGAATGAAATAAATGACTTCAAAGTTTATTTTATAGTAGAAAATCTATAACTGCTTGCAAACTAAAATTCCTTGTAACTTTTGACTCACTAATCGAAATGAAATGATTCAAAACTTTTCACATATACATAAATCTATAAAATCAGTTTCAAATTTTTGTATTTGAAAAAAGTGATTTAAAAAAATCTGTTTGGACTATCCGCTCGATAAAAAAAAGTAATATATTAGGTCATAACTTTTAACTCGTATTTCCAAATGTCATAAAACTTTGTTTACATAGAAGATATTCCTTGTCCACAATTTCTATTAAAATTTGGGCCTAAAATATGCAAATTTATAGTCACAGGTACTTATCCGAAACCACTATATTGCTAAAATTAGTAGATTGGTCATTTAGGGGTTAACCACCATATGGTTATTTCATATATGAAGAATGATATAAACAAAGAAATGTACGTTGATTGTACAAGTTGATTTGGCAACATTTAGAAGTGACCTTTACTTTCTTTTAATCGTATTTTAATTCTTTAAAAATGAACATCAATTCCTTGTAGGAAATGAAAGAACTGAGTGAATTTGAGGATCTTAGGAGCAGTTTGCAGGGAACAAATTGTACAATGGCTACAAGTAATGCCTGTCACCCTTTGGAAGTACTACAACCACAAGCTTTGAATAGGGGCAAGTCATCTTGGTATATGAATATATCTTTGCCTAACATTGCATACCTCACAAATTATGCTATATTTAACCCAAATACCAAACTTTTACATAATGGTCATGAAACATGTCTTCTAAAAACCACTGTTTTTTTATACTAAAATTTAAACTATTTACATTACAACTTGATGTATAGTTTCATAGCTAGTTTCGTAGTTCATAATCATTTACCTTGCCAAATTTATGATAATTTTGAAACCTTTGTTGCTTTTCAAAGTAATAGGTCCGAGATTGCCTGACTAAGTTATATAACTTATACTCCCTCCGTCCCAAAATGATCTTCCTATTACACAAGATGTTATAGATTAAGCTCAAAAAGAACTATTTTTAAAAAAAAAATTGACTTATGAATAGAGTTTGATGTCCTCCTATTGTTCTGAAATTTTGAGTTTTAAATTAGTTTTCAAAGTGTGGTTTCAAAGTGCTTGAAAATTGAATTTTTGAGGCATTTTTGAAGAGCACCGGTGGCCACTCACTTGATGCATGGGATTGGTTAGCATGCCCATGCTTTTGGACTATGTACAAGTGTCACTAGCTCCCTTTCTCCTCCAACAAGAAGATCATTTTGGGACACTAAATAAAGGTCAACAGGAAGGTCATTTTGGGACGGAGGGAGTATTACATTAGGAAGGATCATTTACATGAATGACGTTCACATGCGACCAAGTCTGACACTAGGCAATCAATAATACGTTAGAGAGTTTATTACTTTAGAGAGATTCTATTGTACTTGCAGGAAAATTGTAACTCTTTATGGACATGAGGAGTGCGGACTAGGTTGACCTGGACAAATTGTACCTACGTGGAGCCCGCAACAGCTACTTACTGTACCTGTGTCATGTTGCCCTTATCGAGGAATAATAAAAAATAGAAACCAAAGAGTGAGGGACGCGTGGATTGTACGACCCCGGGTTTGCTGTACTAGTGAGGACAGGCCACCGTCCGATCAGCCTCAAGGTGTGATTCCATCCATGCAGCTTTTGGAAAAAGATCACTCCAGATCAAATTTGTGATCTGGCTCGTATCTGAGTTTCTGTTTCATTTTTTAGGGCAAGGTAAGCCGGTACCCATTTAGGGCAAGGGTAAGGGGTACCCCTGAACTAAGGCCGGGGTGAACTGACCCCCTCGCTCGTACCCCTGGGAAAACCCTGAAATTTTTTATTTTCCATGCATGAATTTTTTGCAAATTCTGAATTCATATTTGCAATCAGAGGCCCCAAATTAGCTAGGGGGATTCTGGAAAATAGATTTTACACGGCACAAAATAGGGGGCTTTTTTTTATGTGCACCCATGGATGGACTTGGGCAGTACAAGCGAGGGGGTCAGTTCACCCCGGCCTGAACTAACCCAATGCGGTCCCATATCTACAATTGTCCAACGTCCCAGGAGCTGAATGTTGGACTGCTGTAGATGGTAGGGATCGAATTGGGGTTCATCCACAATGGGTATATTGTTAGGTAATTACACCTAAAATTGCACAAATAAGCAATTCGGGAGGGTGTCCATTATTATATTGGAAAACTTTTTGCGGGGTCCTGTTGGTAGTGAAAAGGGAATTCTAGATTCTCTTAGAATGCATTTTTTGGACATCATATGAATAAACTATGAATTTTTTAAAGTGCTGAAAATAGGTGTTCCTAAAAGTGATCATAGGCTCTCATGAATAGTGGGAGTACATTTTAGGCAAGAATTTGTAGTGTGCAATTTTAGGAAGCATGCAATTTTAGGTGTAGTTACCTAACTTAACTCTAATGTATAAATTTTGGGACCGGTGAGTAGTGCGGAAATTTTATTACCCATTTACAAGTATTTCCCATAATTCAAACCTGTTTCTTCACTACAGTAGCCAAGGTACATAGATGCATTTTATACATCCATGGATATGGATGGAGTACAAAAATGGATGAAAATTAATATGTTCATTCCAAGTATGTACATTCATCCCCCAAAAAAACACCCATCCCAACTCTCAAGTTAGCAATACCATATGGAGTAGGGTTTGTTTTCATCTTTTAAACAGTGCCGAAGTGTCTATATAAAATGTTGTAATGGTGCTCCAAATTTTGACACTCATTCACATATTGGATAGAAAATATCACATTAGCATAAATCATATATCCATAATTTTGTTTCCATCCACAATCTGGCGATTTCATCCAAAATCTTTTTCTTAAATTATAATATTTTGGCTCAAAAACTTAATGTTTTTACATCTTCTTTTAGCCAAATTAATTTTTTTGGGTGCAATCTGGTACTATAAAGCCAAAAAGAAGCATTAGAATAGAAGAATCTATCACCTAGTAATATATTTCCTTGTTCAACATTCATTTGAATTGCTTTTGAGCGAGTTTTTGCTAAAGAAAAAGAAACCATTGCACTCTGTGAATGTCATGGTTTGGATTAAGGTAAACCTACCTATGACAGGCAAACCACCCATGACAGGCACCTACTGAATCCCCCCATTACAGTCTTTTATCAATCTATGAGAAACTTTTTCTTAAAAATGGGATGAAGACTGCATAAGGTTGATTTGTAGTTGTTATAAAAGCCTTGGGATATGGTTATGAAGTTATTAGTAACTGTTATGAACACTTACACCAATCTAGTCTAAAACTGGTAGTAAAAAGTAGTTTTTTTATTTCTTCATGTCATGTCCATGTTAGAAAGTCTTGTAGCCATCTTAGAAATTGTTATGACTGTTTTAGGTGGGAAGATGACCATCATGGAAACAATTTTCCGCTGATTTGGGGTAGTCTACAGGCTCTTTTGGGCTTACTGGACAGTACACTTCAAAAATTCACAAAAAATTCATATTTTATCCAAAAAGTAAAATTCCAGTTGCTTTCTTCATTTCTCACATGCGTCTTTGTATGGAAAAAAATTTGATTATTTTTGCTAATGGCAATACAATAAATCAGTCATTCTGCCTGTCATAGGCAGGTTTACCTTAGTCTGTGCTGGGCCATTTGGAATGAACTTCGTATGACGAGTCCTGCCCTAAATGTAGGACAAACAATGGTTAGGAAGAATATCAAATAAGATTGAAGAAAAGGAGAAAAAACTGTTGAATTTTGAAACTCTCTACAAAAATTAATCAAAATTTCAAGAAAAGTTTATAGTATATTGAACTTAGTAGTTAGGGTCGGCAAAAAATATTTAAAAAAATAGATGCCATCAAATTTATTTATTTTTCTTTCAAAGAGGGTATTTTGATATTGAAAAAAAAATCTTATTTTAAAGCATAGATTGAATCTCATTTCCGACTTTAACCCCTTTAGAACCAAGTGACCATCCAATGTATGCAATAGATCTTGGGTAGTGATGTACAAAGTCAATTTTGGTTGTATGTTCACAAAATTTTGACACAAGGTGTGAACATTTACCCCCTTAGTAGGAATATCATTTTTTTTTTCAAATGGGTGTTTGGATTAAAAAATGATGTCACTCTAAACTTTTCAAACAAGTTGGATAGCTCTAGGCAGCATGTCTAAAGTTCTTTTTCTACTTTTAAAATATGGCAAGTGTGTAACTTACTAGATGCAAATGTCAAAAAGAAGAACCATGTACAAATTAATGTAAACATCTCACTTTAGGAAGAGTTAAAGTCTGCTCTTCATGTCGGGTAAGTTCATAATTTTTTTTCTTCCTAGCTTCAAACATTATAATCTATCAATCCATGCGGTCAAAGTTTTTGAAATTTTTTCCACACATTCCTATAGTAGTTTAGTATAATTTTGTACCATTGAATTTTGAAAAAAAAAATTCATTTTTTCTCATTGTCCTAAAAGGTGGTAGTTTTTCTCAATTTTTGCCTAAAACGTGCCACGATCCTTTTGGGGTTAAATGATAATTCGGCAAGGAATGTAGACAATGACTACCAAGAAAATAGGAAAAATAATAAAATCAAATATATGAGAAACACTGAAACACACTAAATATGGAAAACAAAAGGATAATATTTGAAGTGGAGGCACCCATTTTCAACATTGTACTTTAAATCAATCTTGAAATATGTAGATATAGGAAGTCCAAAATATACAACTTGCATACATAGATGCAAAAAATGGTTTAGGATACGCCTTATATTTGAACTTCACATTTTCATAGCATATTCATACATATTCATAAAAATATCAATTAAAAATAGAATTATGACTTTCATTTGCCAATGTATTAAAGATTGAATTTCATTTGTTGATACCAGCTCAAAGTATGCGGAAGTGCTTACCCCCTAAAGAACCAAATGACTATAGAATGTATATAAGTGATTCGAGAGGTAATCTATAAATCATTTTTTAACGGATGTTCTTCAAATTTTTTTCAAATAGTGTGAACATATATCCTTTTAATGAGGATGTTATTTTTTTCAAATTAGATACTCGGATCAAAAGTTATGCTACCATGAACTTTGGAGGCGACTTAGATAGCTTTAGGCACCATGTGCAAAACTCCTCCTATACTTTTGAAACTTGGTAGTAATGTAACTTGCTTGATAGAAGATGCAAATGTCAAAAACAAACAAACAAAAATCTCACTTTAGGAGAGGTTAAAGTCTGCTGGTCATATTGGGGCAAGATCAAAAGAAAAAAAATTCTTTGAACTTCAAACGTTATAATCTTTCAAGTTGTATAGTAAAAGTTTATGAAATTTTTTTCCACACATTCCCATATTATTCTAGTACAAATTTGTATGGTTGAATTTTGAAAAGAAACCCTTTTTTTTTCCATCTTTTCCTCTCTGCCCTGCCCTGAAAAGTGGTAGTTTTTTCACAATTTGTGCTCCAAATGAGCCTCGGTCCGGTTAGAGTCCGTGCCGCTACCTTATCGCGTAGTCAGGCATCAAACAGATAGATAGATGATAGATAGATAAGAACTCCGGTCTTCAAAGAAGGCCGGCGTGAATAAAGTGTCTGTTCGTAATGACAATGAGCCGTTGTCTAGAGGATCAAAGGCCATTGATGCAGGCATCAAACACCAAATAAAATGATAAAGTGAGCTCTGCCATCTTTATCTATATAGGGTTTTAGAGAAGCACAACCAAGCATTCAAGGACTGCCTAGCTAGATTGTCGCCCAGTGCTGTGCTGTGAACTTGTGTTGCCTCTCTGGGTCTTTGCTGTTGTGAATGATCTTGAATTGATGTATCATACAGTATATTCGCATTTCTTTCGCAACTTGATTCCATACGACAGGCAATTGAGGGTTGTGTGCTTTGCAAGCTTGGATTGGAAGGTAAAACCTGACAGCTACTGTAGATTTTGAGCCTCGAAATTGGTGAAAACTCCATCAATAGGCCGGAATGAGACCAATGTTTCTTTTGAAGGCCAACCCAAACTCAAACAACGGCCGGATTTGGTCGATCATTTGCGAAAATTCTCTGTGTACCATTTAATACGTCCAGTTTCCAGTATCTGCATTCGCATTTGCCACAAATTGTGACTTCAGTTGCCCCATTCTTGACCACATCGTCACAAATACCACGTGTGCACACAACCTGATACTGTATACGCATGAATGACCTCAGTCTCCAGACTGATTCATTCACCAAATCTTCCAAATCCACACCGAACTTTGGATCTGCTAACACTGCCGATTGAACTGCTGCTCCAAGTATCATATCTCCCGAAACTGTCCATCAACAACTTATTACAAGTTAAGTTACAGATCATGAAAAACATCAGTTGACCTTGTCATGTGCTCAGTTTTCAATTTGTTCAGCAGTAGCATCACAGAAACTTTTGAGCTGTGACCTTGTCGGAGATCGTCCATTAAAACTACAGACTCCCAAAGCGTGAGCATCACCCTACTCTCCTTCAAGAAATCCTGTTGCAGGATACTTGAACTTCAATTGGAAACCTCGAACTCAAGTGCATCTCGTGCTGAAACACCTTGATGTCATTGCGCTTGCAACCGAGGAGAGCATTCAAACTACTGTACTGGTGAGATTGATTGAGACAAATGCACAGATTATAAGTAAACCAGAATTGTATGTTAACCCATTAAGGACCGTGGTTGATTTGGGGGGTGGGCAATCCTTTGTATAACTGATTGGGAGCAATTTTAAAACTTTTGAATGCAAGTGCCTATCGGAGATCTAACCGTACGGATGGAAGTGTTGCACATGATATAGGATTTAGCATTGAAATTTTTGGTGAAGGTGCATTGTAAAGCAGGAATTTTTAGCAAATCTTGGTGTAATTTCAGCCCCTGTTGTCTTGGTTTTTTCAACCCTTTGGCCACATGCCACCTTAGGTTGGCCTAGTTATTGTCCTAAACTCTTCACTTTCCAATTCCCCAGACCCGTCCCCTTTGCCATGTCATCAAATTCATTGACATGCTCTCTCTACAAACCAAAAAGGACCTAAATCAACCACAAAATGGTCGACCGGTCCTTAATGGATTAACCTTGGAATGCCGGGCTGGTCACTGTGGAAATCATCTTTTTGGGTACCGAGTGAATTGTTTGCTTAAAAAATAAATCTTTAGAGGACTCATTGAAGAGGTCAAATTAGTGTGCAAGACCTCCCTTTTTTCACAAAAAATTACAGAGATGAACATCTGCACTTTTGTCTTACATAGAAGGATTCTCTATCATCCATTGGACACGTGTAGGTTGTCGTGACGTTACAAGGATAAGAGAAATGAGAAGTAAGTTGATCTTCGTCTGGATCAAGCAAATCACAAGATTCCTTTCACCATTGTGGTAATACTAGAGTAGCAATTATGTATAGAGAGACAATCGTGTGTTGTAGTAACTAGCGTTTGGGATATTTTCTGAATTTTACTAGTTGTTTTCCTTCAATTCCCATATTGAACCGGGTTTTTTAAGTATTGAGTTTGGGGGGGGGGGGGGGGGGGTTCTATTTTTTTTTTTCAAAATACAAATTTTATAGAGTTTTTCAATGGATTTTTTTCGATGTTTTGAAACTAAAAATGTTTTTTTTTCCAATTCCATTGGCTAACAATGAACTAACCAACAATTCTCCCCAAAAATTGGTGGTAACTACACTATAAAGCCTTTGAGGTCCATTTTTTACCATGTATTTTTGCTTTTATACGAATGTGTTTTGTATATTTGACTACATTATTGTATTTGACCCTTAAAGGATGGACTGGTAACCGTGAAAATCATCCCTTTGGATACCACGGGAATCATTGGCTTAAAAAAATGCAAAAATATTCATTGGAAGTCAAACTATTGTAGAAGACTTTCCAATTTCACAACAAAATTCAGAGGATGAATAGTTACACTTTTGTCCTACACATAAGGATTTTCTATCATTCATCAAATACAAAACATCCACGACGTCGTTTATGGGTTAAGTATAGCTTTATATTAAAGTCTGTATATAATGTATGTGAATGTATACAAATATAACTTTAATTTTTTTCAATTTTCCATGGTAGTGTAACTTATAATCTTCATTACAGTGATTTCCCTTCATGGATATAGAAAACAAGAACTGTGAAATTCTGGACATGCCTTTTCTAAGTCTAAAAAAGTACCTTGAGGTAATTCCATTATTGTAAGACACATTAGCTCCTTGATTTCAACGATAATATTTGTAATTATAAAATTCTTGTAAAAACCAAAACCAAATCAAGTTATGACCAATGAAGGCTAAGCCACATTGTTGGAAGTTATGATTTATAGGTGCATAATTTCATTTATGTAAATTATACTAATTAAAGAATTATGAGCATGAGATCCACCATTCCTTCCAAGTCAAGTGTAAAATCCTAAATGAATATATCTCTATAAATTGACATTAATTTGAAAATATACCTATTAGCAAGTCTATTCAATACTCAAAAGTTGCATATAGCTTCCTCAATGGGTTAACCTTCTAAGGATTGCAGTTTTCTAGATATCCCAAACTACTTCAAAATACTTGTACACACAGTTAAGGTAAATTTTTATCTATATTTATTCTTTTACAAATCCAATTGTTGGATCTTTTGGTTAATTTTTTCAAGTACATCCTTCCTAAATTTGAGATTGAAAATTTCCACCCATTGAGCACCTTATAAATTTTCATCTCATTATTCATAATTGAATGCTTTGAATGTTTTTGTATACGTATCAATTTAAACAATTTAATTTAATTTTTTTAATTTTAATTTTAATTCTTAGAATGTATTTTTAGTTGCCCACTTTGGCATTAAAATTGAAAAAAATCCTTATGATTTTTGCAATATTCCCCCAAATAATGTGGAATAAAGCTTCACATGTAGATTAGAATGATTATCATCAATCCTAAAAAAAATATTAAAAAAAATATGTGTTCAAAGATATCTTAAGGAACCAAAAGGAAATTTAAAAAATTAATACAACAAGACCATTACATTTCAAATCCATTCCAATAAATTTTACTAAAAAACTTAGAAACATTTTATTTATAATAAAATATAGATTTTTAAAAATTTAAAAATTAAGATTACTAAATTAATTATAATTTTTTTTGTTTATAAATTATATATTTCTCAACATTATAAGTAATTAGGTTGAATGCACCTATCCTGGACATTCGTACATAGGATGTCTGGCATGCAGCAATTGAAAGTGTTCGCTTCTGGTATGAAGTGGGATCTAAGATGAACAAACTTTAAATTCTTGCTAGTTAAAGAATGACTAGGGATAAAGTTATTATTATGATCCTATACATAAGATGTAAGAATGAAAGTTTAAAAACAAAACAAAAAACAAAACAATTGTCTTTATTTTAATCCATGCATAGGATATAATAGTAAATGTAATAAATTGTTTTTTTCCAAATATAAATATAATAGTGACATAAATTTTGCAAGGGTTACTAAATTTTCAACATTATTAACAACATAGATAGTGTACTTTCATCTCTTACAAGGTACCTCTATATAGTAGTTAAAAATGCTTTTGTACATAGTAGAGAAGTTTAGTTGAAAAAATTGTAGGTAGACCGTCCAAGGGTCCACCATCCAACCATCCTACCATGCTCTTTGATATATAATAGGTGTACCCTATCTTTTGAGTGGATAGTCACTCATGAGTGTACAATTACAATTTTAGATAATTAATTTCAGATGATTTCTTATTTAATTACCCCGTCGGCCCTCTGTTGGACTTGGTTCATTCACTCCACCCCCATTGGACCTAGTTAAACCCCTTACCCCATCCATTCTTGTATTTTTTTAGAATCAATTTGGTTAGCAAGTGATATGGGTTAATGCCATTTCCATATTGATTTCATATGTATTTCTTGTTTGTATCCATATTCCATATTTGTCTTATATGCTCGTATCCATATCTCAAAGTACCCATATCCTTAGAGTACCCAAAGCAGACTCAACGCTTGGATTGAAACCCCAGGAGCTCGGACGGCTGAGATGCTACGGATTTGATCAACAGCAGGTTCTTTTTTTCCTAATCGACTGTAGAGGGGTGGGGCTTTTTAGAAAAAAACCACAATCGATGGCTGCTAATTTATTTTGTGTGGGTGTGGAGGTCGGTGGGGCGTGATGCACCGTCACCAGGAGATTGTAGGTAACCTTCAAATATTCAAAAATGAAATTAGCATACTACCCTCACTATTTATACACCCCCGTGAGTATACCCGGACGGAGATGCCCATATTTAATATACCCTGGTTGGAGATACCTTAATACCCTGGGATCGTATACCCGGATGAGAGGTATCTCAAGAACAAGCTACTTCATGTCCTTCTCCTTTCATGGCGATTCTCGAGCGATTCTCGAACAATTCCTTGCAGTCACAGTAACAACTTTCCATACTCTCGATGCTCTACAATCGGAAGGTTTAGGGTCTGAGGAACTCTTGGCAATGCGCAGTGTGAGGATGAAGAATTTCCACTGAAGTCGCCCATTTCCTGGATTCGTTTCCGAAAGAGGTTGCTTCTTTCGCATTCCATTCTATGGCGGTTGTGGTTGCAAGAGCATTAGTCGTTTCGGGACTCATCTCAACACGGAGAGACGGAGAATGCCGGAATCCAGACCCTGTTCAATGCGTCAATGAGGTCAGAAGTTCCGCCTTGAGGTTCAGATTTGGGGTTCATGTAATTCTTGTAAGCAATTTTGAGTTGATCGTATGGGAACTTTCCTTTTTGGACAGCGATTGGTAGTTTTTCTCATTAATTGTGGTGATATGGAACTTCGACCCGTCTGAATTCTATTGTTTTCATGAAATGAGGAATTGAATTGATTATTTTAAATTCATGAATCGTTAGGTTCTTTAGGGTTTAACTATCCTGCAATATCTTTCCAACAATTTTTTTTCGGAGTAGTTGCTGGAATCGAATTAGATATTGGGAGTTTTTTACCTTTCATTAGTGCTCTGTGACGTCTGAGTCAAGTTGGACGTTTCCGTGAGTTGTTTGAATCTGCGAGCTGTAGTTGCATCTCTAGTTTTATGAACCTAGAATTTAGTTTTAGAGAGGTGTATGTTTCGGCAGAGGGTTTATCTGAGTCTTTTCAGACGGGAGAATTTACATTAGTCTGGCATGTTATTGACGCATGGTGCATTATCGGCGGCTCTTTTTGTGTTCTTGAATGGATTTGAGCATTTGAATTAGTTGTTGCTTCCGAGAAAGAATGTTTAGTCTTTTGGCCCCCCAGACTCTTAGTTCACTGTATTCACGATTGCACAGTCCGTGAAAAGCCTCATTTTTGTATGAATTATGTACTACATGACAGGACAATACTTGACAAGAAATACCTTCTCGATACAAGATTTTGATATATTAAGAAGTGTAGCACCTTTTTCCATATGGATGGTAACCTAGTTGATAACTGAATGGAAGTCAACGATCAAGTCTGGAACACTATATTAGAGCAATTCAAGCAAAATTTAAGCTCTGGCATACTCTCACATGTGAAGACAATGGCTCACTGGCTTGAGGAGCTCTCACTTGTTCAAATTGAGCTCAACTTTTCTAGGTGTCAGGGATTCCTTTTCATTCCGATTCAGAGGGTGCTCAGCGAGGGTTCTCTAGAACCTAATGTAGGGGCATGAAATATAGATATTGTTATGTAGGACTGATTTGGGAGATTTCGGTGTGAAGGTGAAGCAGAGGAGGAGAGTTATGGCATGCTTGCAACGTCGCCCTCTGTCTGCAATGCATGTGCACAGGTCAAGTTTTGGTCGCCCAGAAATTGGTGGCAAATGTGATATTATCTGCGCTTTGAGAGCTCCTAGTAAAGTGAATTTCGCAAGAAGACAAAGGTTGATCAAGAACAGAAGGGATTCTGTACAAGGGGTGGTGCGAAACAAAGCGAAGCAACAAGAATGGCAACAAGATCTGCAACGAGAGCCAGAACCATCACAAACGCCTCCCTCAGACCGTGAAAGGATGTCTAAATTTGAGTGGAAAGAATTTGAGGAAGCTGTGGAATTCAAGGATCTGGGAAGAGCTTTGAAGGCACTCGAGGCTCTGAACAACTTTGAATCAGATGCAACAACCGCAGGGAATGATGCTCAGAACGTCGATGAGCTTTATGTAGATGGAGAGAGAAATGGATCTCTGAGGGTGGAGTCTTCAAATGGAACAGGAACCTCGTATGCCGCTTCTTCTCTTCCTCGAACTGAGTACATGAAGATCCTGGACACATGTCAGAGTGCCATGGATCTGGAATTGGTCGGGCAGGCGTATGGTTGGCTTCAAGATGGGGGATTTTTGCAAAGCTTTGGAAAATACAAAGCCCGGGGTAGGCTTCTTGTTCATTTGGCGTGATCTTGCTTTGGTATTGCTTTCCTTCTGTTTGTTTGGTTTCTGACGAGCTCTTCTTTACTATTGTGAGCAGTTTTTGAAGCTGGTGGAGGGCGAAGGGTTGTCACTGCAGAAGACATGTTGGCGTCCTCTGGACTTGCTGGTAAGTCTTGCAACTGTCGTGGTGTGATATCATAAGCTGAAGGATCTGGAATCGTATCATTTTCAGAATTTGACCAACGTTTAGGAGTGTGCTTTCGTTTTGAGGTCAGCATTATGCTGTGGAGAGATCACTTTGGGTACAAGAGCCAAATCTGTTGAGATTAAATTTTTATCACTACATATGTATGAATTTCTTATGCAATTGGGAGATTGTAGACCACTACTGAAGGATAGTAGTCAACCCCACTTTCCATTCAAAATATCAGTGCCCTAGAAACTTAGCCAAAGTCATGCTTACACCCAACTTGTTCATTGATGACCAACCAAGGTTATGAATTGATGAGTTGCTGTTGGTAACAGGAATCAGTGTATGAGACGGGATCAGGTCCCTATCGGTTTTAGTATTATCTGCCTTACATCCTAAGTTGCTCTTAGCAGGAATTTGAAAGGAATATTTTAGTATTTCATTCATTTATATTCGTTTCTTGTGTACATGATTATTGCAAGTGATGATTAGAATAATAGACGGCGATGAACCCTGTGCACCTCTGCTTCTTACTTTATCAAGTCATTTTTATTAGAAGCGTGTTACTTTTGGCAATGCAGTCATCGAAATATTTTGTACCTGTAAGATGAATCGTCCATGTGGTACTCATTGTATTATGTACTGTTTTCCTTGCAGCATCCAGCCTCTCGCCAAAGAAGTGGGGCCTGTCTGGGAATTCATCTCTCCAGCTCGTTGCAGGCATTGCTCTGTTCTCCTTCTTAGTGAACAACAACATTGATGTTCGTCCTCTCGCAGTAGTCATCGTTATTTTGGGTTTACTGGACTCGATTTATCTCGGGGGTGCTGGTCAAGCGCAGGTTTTAAGCTTCTGGCCTGGCTATAGAAGGCGGATGCTTGTCCATGAGGCTGGTCATGTCCTTGTTGGTAAGCCCCTAATCTTGCACATCAGACTTGATGTTGAGGTTAACTTGAAGGGTAGTATTCCAATCAGCTGCAAGTAATAGTAAATTGAGAGTAACAATTTTTAGCTCATTATGAGAAAATAGAAAGCCAGAAGTTTGTATTTGGTTAAATTACTTTGACGATTTGTCTTCTTTAGTCTTTCCGATTCTTCTATGTTCTTTATACCAATCTTGTTCTTTTATTTTATTTTAATCAACTTGATTTCTAGCACTTAAGCTTAGTAATTTTCTTTTTGTACTTTTTCTGTTAAAACTTTTTCTATCGTAGTGACAAGTCAGTCTGGGACTTTTTTTTGTTGGGCTTACTGAAAATGAATCACCTATTCTATTTTGTTTTATTTTCCTACTTGAACGATATGAAGATGAGTGGTGTTTCCTTGGTGGCTGCAGCGTACTTGTTAGGTTGCCCAGTCAGGGGAGTAGTTTTGGATGCTGCAGAGGCTCTCAAATCTGGCATTTCCGGTCAGGTATGACTTCTAATTCTCATACCTCTGTGCCTTCCTCTGTCCGAACCAACATCTACCAGTACTTTTAATAGAAAAAAGAATGTCATGCGGTTGAGGATTGACATCTTCACAAGACTGTCACAAAAGACTCAATTTAGCATGAAGGAAGTTGATTGTGAAAGCTTACTGTCTGCTTTCCAAGTTTGTAAGGACATTAAAAGAGTATTGGAAGCAAAATCATTATCAGCTTAATTGAATAGTTTGGAGTTGTGTGTTCTCTGAATCATCTGTTTGGGAAGGCGTTGTGGTTTCTTAACGCTGTGCATGATGCTTATTCTTCCACAATAGTAGCAAGAGATTGAATCAGAAATGCATTCTAGTTATGTTTTTTTTCCATGGTTCATGTGTCTGAGCACATGAGATGTCATTAGTAAGAGTGTTCTAGAAAACGCACCTCTGAGAGGTGTTCTAGAAATCTTAGTCTCGGTCCATTTGATAGAGTTTTTGTCAGAAACTGCCTTAAATGGCGTTAAAATTGGCAAGATGAACGCCTAGGATTTTTTTTCGGGGGGGTAGTTGGGTGGGTGCTACTACATTGAAGTCCTTATTTTCCCTGATGAACAATTTAGCTGCATTTCAAATAATATGTGCACTTTTGTGCTTGTGTTCTCGACTGATTAGTTCTTTTATGAATAGTTATCTGATGTCTGTCAGAGATCGGAACCCACACAAAGCTGTCGCGATTAAATTGGGCTAGAGTAAACAAGAACTATAATGTAGTGCGTTTATTTACCATTCTTGGTCATTCTGTGCAATTGTGACCGTGTTTATGTCTTGGAAATGCAGGCTGGCACTCAGTTTTGGGACGAAAGTTTGGCGCGAGAAGTAGAGGAGAACAAATTGACTGAGGCTTCTGTTGACAGGTCCGATTCATTTGATTTTTGATTTTAGGATTTCAAGGGCGATGCTTTTCAATCTCAACAAGAAAATTACATTTTTTGTGCCGTTTGGTTGTCTCGCTTTATCAATTCCCGTATGCTTGTATGGTGTAGGTACTGTATTGTACTATTTGCGGGTATCGCTGCGGAAGGTTTGGTTTACGGGGAAGCTGAGGGCGGTGAAAGTGACGAGAATTTGTATAAAGCCATCATATCAGGACTGCAGCCACCCTGGGGTCCTAGCAAGGTTAGTTCCTGTTTCTCGTGTCTCATGTGTTTTCACATTCATCCGGAATAATAAGGTACTATGCAACCTGTTTTTCCTGTCCAAACATTTTTGAGTGATTTTTGTGGAAAGACAATCGCAGCAGAACAATGCACTTCGAATCAAGTAAATTGGATGCGTGTACCAATTAGTAGTGTAATTGATCAAAATTGCAAGTCTTAGTATTCTAAAAGCGTCCCCACCTTAAATTGTGCACTAGTTGTACTTGGAGAAATTCAAAACCCACTCTTGTGTTAGATTAGATTAACCCACAGGATACTTTTAGAATGGAGACAGTTTTTAGAGCATCCTACCTTACAGGTGCACTTGTTGGATATTCTCATCTTCATTTTACTATCTGTATCTCGTTTCTGTAAGTTCCCTTGAGGTAACTCAGGTTCTGTTTTATCATAGGAATTTTGATCTCTTTTGTCCTTCGATATCAAGATCAGAGTTCCCACACAAAAAATACCTTGGCGGTGCAAACACTGAACCTTGTTCGAACAGTGTGGTGAATCCCCTCTTATCATTTGACTATATCCACTTGAACATGCATTAGCAGAGAACTTTATAAATTAGGTTCCGTAAGTTCCATTTAATTTCCAATTACTTGGTCATCCATGTGTCAATCCACTAACCAAGATTCAGAATTAGTGATCCATGGGTTAACAATAGTGAACCCAGGGAACAAGTATCTTGTAGGCCAAATGGACTAGATAATGCTCGAGAGCCGGGAGGTTTGAGAGCATTATGGGACATAATGCCAAGTTTAATAGTTCATCACAAACGTCCGTATCTGTACTTTTTACAAATGTAAGGGTGTAGAAAGAGGGGTTTTGTTATGAGTTATAACACTTATAACACTTTTTTGACTATCCAATGGAATGGTGACAAATTTGCTTTGAAAACTGGACTTGGCATTATGACTAGGGAAATTCTTCTCAAGCATCCATGTTTATGTTGGCATGGCAGATGTCAAATCATGCTCGGTGGTCAGTGCTTCAAGCTTTCAATATGCTGAAGGAGCATAAGAAGGTACATGGAGCAATTGTGCAAGAATTGGAGAAGGGATCTAGTTTGGCATCTCTTATAGACACCATAGAGACTACTATGGCTGCCTAAGTCTAGTAATAGATTATCTTCACACATTCAACCTTTGTATTCTTGGACCTTGTTTGGTTACATGGACCTTCAGATTGGAAAATTACTTGATAGGAGTGTGGTGGTTAATTTTCCAGTGGGGTCATGGTTTGGTTTGTTGGGACCATGCTTTGAAGATGGCACCATCCTAATAGCTTGCCAAGTAGAGTGTACCCGAAACCTTGGCATTTCTTACTGATTCTGCGATGTAGTCAAGAGAGGAATGTAATTATTGTATGAATATCATGAATATATTTTTTGACATCCTTTGATTGATACTCCCTCCGTCTTAACCCCTTAAGTTCCTTGACTATGTTTTATTAAAACCGCTCCAAAACTGCCATTTCTAATACAAGCATTATTTTTTTGAAAAAAAACTTTTTTTGACACATGTAACCGTAGGATCTTGTAGTATGCTGACTTGTGAACATGTGCGAAAAATTTCATAAATTTCCACCGTGTGGATTGCAAGATATAAGCATTCAAATTCACTGAAATTATTTTTTTGGCCCTGCGAAAAATAGGGCAGCTGCACTTCACAAGCTCACTTTTCTATGAAAAAATGTCCAAAATGGTGGTGCTTCTTTGGATTCTTTTTTCTAGACAAGTTGTCTACATGCTTAAAAAATTTCACATCATTTGGAGTTGTACAACATATAGGAAAAAAATAGTAAGTAGAAAGAATGATTCAAAATACAAAATAGAGAATGATTCAAAATACAAAATTGCTAAGAATTTGGTTATGGAATTGAAAAATGCCAATCCCAATGGTTGCAATGTTGTAATAAACAATCTACATCCTATTATTTTATTTTATTTTTTAAAATTGAAAATTGAGTAAGATACAAGACTTCAAAGTTTGTTTTAGAGTAGAGAATCCATAACTATCCGCAAACTAAAATTCCTCATAACTTTTGACTCATTGGTCAAAATGGAATGGTTTAAACCTTTCCACATATATGTAACTCTAGAAAATCAATTTCAAAAATCAATTTCAAAAATCAATTTCAAATTGATTTTTTCTAATCTGCCCGGACTGCCTGGCCGGGGAAAAAAGTAACATATTAGGCCATAATTTTTGACTCGTATTTCCAAATGTCATGAAATTTAGTGCATATGAAAGATATTCCTCGCGCACAACTTCTGTTAAAATTTCAGCCAAAAATGTGAAAATCTCCAATCACAAGTACCTGCCCAAAATTTCTATACTGCCAAAACCCAAAACCCACATGATGATTCTTTAGGGGTTAAAATGATCTTCTGTTCAAATGATCTTCTGGGTGGACAAAATGTTCTGGGGATTGAGGCTGAAAATAATGTTTTTTCAACCCGTTTCTATGTATTTCAAGGAAGTTGTTATCAATTCACTAAATCTTCTAGAACAAAAATGATCACTTTTGAGCAACAGGTAGATAATTTTGGGACCATTGTTCAAATACGTTTCAATGTTATAGAATAGTTCTTCAGTAAGAAAATCTCTGTTTCAACACCTTGTCTTATGTTCCCAATCAAAAATTAGACTTCTGTCTCCATTGTCTTCAAATTCAAGGCTTGTGGTTTTAAAGCGATATTGCCACTTTCTGTATCGTCTTATTTGCACTGTCAATTGGGCACTTTGAACAAAGAGAGTATTGTACATACAAATAATTTATCATCTTTCAATAAACTGTTTTTCAAATTTTGATGGACACAAGACCCATGAAATTGTTACATGAACACAAGCATACTTTTTGGCCCTTGAGTCTGGCATAAACTAATTAAAATTTTCTATATTGAAATCTTGAAAGTTTCAGTGGAAAATTGCTCAACTCTTTTTGAAGCTTGTTACCGGACTTCACTTTTTATGTCTTCGAAGTTGTGTTCCGTGTGGGGAACATCCAGCGTCGCTGAATAATGTCATGACATCTATTGAGGTCATTTTTTTTTTGTAAACTTCAATCGTACGTCTCCAATTGAGTCTGAGTTTAAGATTCACTCGAACCTACCATGTCTTGAAACCATTCTGGTAACCGAAGGTTGAAAAACTCCGTCCACTTTTCTGTACACAGCGTGAATCAAGTTTCAGAGTATAATCAACAAGTGTAATTAACAAAGAGGACAATACCGGTAGATGAAATCGTATAAAAATTTCTCATAGAAGCCACTGTACAGAATAGACTTCTAGCCAAATCACGTAACGAATCTATAATGAAGAAAAAAATTGCCAACCTTCTCTATCTCAACCAACCAGTACAGTACTGTGCATCAAACTTGGGGTCAAAATTTACATACAAAGGAAAAAATTTATAGCAGCCTAAGCCGATTGTATTTCTCTTTTTCTGCACTTATTTCCATCATATCGGATCAAAGCCTGGTTGGCGTTGTCATCTTCGGGGTTGTCCATTGTTGGTGTTGTACAATTAATTGCACTCAAGGAAACATGCTTCACTACACTTCCGTTGAAATGCCACCAGTTATCAAGGCACGCATAGAACTTGCATTCATGCCGGTCATGATCAGAAACGTTGTTTGCAATTTTAAAATCTTTGTATTGCTTATACAAAGAGTTGAATTTGCGCTTGCAAGCAATTGGAGTTCGATTGAATCCCTGTATCGCAGCCACCATTCGAGCATGAAGGTTTGACCAGGAGTCAACTCCTGAAAAAGCCATTGTACGAGAGTTTAGTTGTCTATATGAAATAATTGAACAATGGAGCCAACGGAACCTTTGTGTGGAAGTTCAGTAACTCACGGCAACATAACACATTCAGCATCACATTGCCTCGAAATGGAAAGAGAGGCCTTCAATACAACATAAAGTAGAGGATGCTAAAACAATTAGGAACCTGATTCTATCACCTATAATGACCCCTGATACCAACAGCAACTCATCTATCCATCAATTTGATTGGACTTATCTGACTAAATGTCTACGCCACTCATCCTTGGATAGAAATTGGATCGTCTATGTCACTTATAGTGGTCTACAACCTCTCACTTTGGAGTTGCCAAGGAAATTCATGTAGTTATAAATCTATTTTTTCACTCTTATACAGATCTCTCCACAACTATCCATCTCTCAAAACTTACTCTTATACAGATCTCTCCACAGCTATACATCTCTCAAAACTTACACTTCTACATATAGGTTTAAACGCTCAAATTGACGCAACTAGTATCCGCTACCTAATTGACCAAGAGACAAAAAGCATAGAAAATTCTGACCTTGCTTTTTAGCATTCTTTACAAAATCAGTCTCCATTTCACCCCGAACATCGATCAATGCGTACACCTCGCTATCTGGCCAATTTCTTCCTGCTTCGCTCTCCTCAATCTTCACTCTCACTGTTTTCCTTGGCCGCCCTGCTTTCCTCTTCGGTAGCATTGTCGGAGTCTCTTGAGCAGCACAAACATGGACATCCTCTTCGTCTTCTCCAACCTCAAATAATTGTCTCTTTAAACCCTTTTCCATCCCACCACTTGCACCCACTCCACTCTCTTCACAAATTGAGACTGGAATGTTCGCCTTCTCAACCTGCAAAAAACATATTTAAAAAATTGCTTTCTATGATGTCAGCAATTGACCATACTGTCATTCAAATATCACGAACAAGCGACGAGAAAAGAGGCATGAAACATACACGTAAACATAAAAAGAAAGAGAAGAAAGTGAGGGGTGAAAATGCCCTTGCCACAAGTGTTGCTCGAAAATGTAAATATTATTATAATCGGTTCGCCCCTTGGACCCCACACCAAAGCAATGCTGCACTCAAAGGACCAATCTAATACCATTGGACCTAATCCTGTCACAAAAGCGCCCACACATAACCTTGTAAACCCTGAAATTCCTCCCCGGAATTCCAGCTTAGGGAATTGAAGTGCATTGCAGCGCCCCTGGATCAGACTCTATAGGGTGCATGAGATCCTGAAATTGAGGAACTCGACTAAGTATATAATGTTATGCATGTTTCCCAATTGTTGAACCTCATCAAGAGGTGTAATATATCCTAATCGAGTCTCCTATTATATACACTACATGAGAAGAAGTCCAGGGCAATCAATTACTTTCATAGCTTTGAGTAGTGGGGCTTTCGCTTCTGTACCCGTGCTTGCAAAGCCTCCTGCAAATCCTCAGAGGCAAGCATGGCAGCGTTCCACAGCCCCACGTACTCAAGGCCCTGCGCCACCGTCATGTCGCGGCTCTTGATCAGCACAGTCTTCGTTCCCGTGACGGCCAGAGGCGACTTCGCTGCAATCTGGGATGCCAGCTTGTGCACGTGGTCATCGAGCTCCGCTTGGGACTGGAGAACCCCCTGCACCAGGCCCAGCGCCTTCGCTTCCGACCCACTGAATCGTCTCCCTGTCAGTGCCAGCTCCATTGCGTTTCCATGACCCACGAGCTTTGGCAATCGTTGCAGCGTCCCCAGGTCCGCTGTGATGGCCACGTCCACCTCCCTCACGCTAAACACCGCATCCTGTCCAATAACGGGTGTCAGAATCTCAGAGCTCCATTTCTCTACGAGGGGATTACTGCTTTGGAGAAGGATCTCACTTCAATTTCCTATTCGGTAACACATGTAGACATGTAGAGTTAGCGGAGCACGGAAACGTCCACAATACCAATGCTAACAATAGGAAAGAAACAATATAGCGGTAGTCATGGGCTTCTTCAGAGTCCTCTAGTTAGCAAATTCAACAAACTGACAAAAACCTAATTCACTGAGCATTGGAGAATGAAGAATGAATGCATGCTCTCCTCAAAGTCCTCTCATTTGCGCTTCCTACAAACTAGCAAAACCCAAATCAGAGACCATTGGAGACAAGAACATGAGACTAAAGAAGTTCACATGGAGAATGCACTACAGCTAGCCACCTAACACACCATATTTCGAGCCAAGAGACTATGAATGAAGTGCCACAAAATATGGATGAAGTTAGGATTCAACAAGCTCACACTGAAAATCGACTACTGTGACTTCCCCGTAACACTAGTTCAAATTGAGGCAAGAATACCTGAGTGCAGTAACGAAGGTCACAGGCCGTGACCATGTCGATGCCGCCTCCGATACAAGCCCCCTGGATGGCGGTGATCACGGGCTTTCGACATTCTTCGAAGGCGTTGAATGCATCCTGCATCACCTTTACATCTCTTCGAAACTTCTCCTTTTGTCGACCCAAGCACGTCGGCGTTTCATTGCTTCCTGAAAATCATTGCAATTGTACCGAATAAGGAACCAATCACTTGCCTGAATCTTCCGCTTGGAGATCAAGAGAATCGCATGAAATTGCAACATAAAAGACCAAAAGATTCACTAAATTGAGCTCAATGTGGACTCTCTGGGTCCAACATGGAAATTATGCAACGATATAAGCTTCGTAAGTTAGATTCATCATATGTTACTAAAGAGAACCTTCGATTATGATTACGTTTCTTTCTTTCAACGACAATGTACTGTACATTAGTCCCTATTTATCGCTACACGTTAATTTGTAAACTGCGACAGAATACATCAAAATATTCAGTAAATTGACCACTATTTCTATATTGACTCTCTATGGTCAACATCAAAAGGATGTGATTATATAAGGTCCGTAAGTCAGATTCATCATATGCTACATGAGAACCATTGGTTATGATTACCCATCCTTCTTTGAATGACACTATACGTTATTCCCTATACCGATCCCTATACATTAATTTGAAAATTGAGCTCCATGATGACTTCCATCGTCAGCATGGAAATTGTGCGACCACAGATGCTACAAATGTTAACCATTGACTATGACTACTCCTCTTGCTTTGAGTAACATTATTCCCTGTACATCCCTTGTTCATGTTACCTGAACCTCCTGATTCGACTGAAGTGAATCACGTGAGAAAGAAACATAATAAATTGAAAAATCCACTAAATTGAACTATACGGCGACTCCTGAGGTTCGGCATGAAAATTATGCGACGAAACAAGCTCCATAACTTAGATTCATCTTACGCTACATTTTATTAAATTTATCTCGCTACAATAGAACTAATGATTACAGTTACTAATCTTTCTTTGAGTGACAATTATAAATTATTGTCTATACATCCATTTTGAAAGCTTGCAAGAAAATTAAGCATGAAAATATGCAACTACACAAGCTAAGCTTCATAGCTCAGGTTCATCATATTCTATACATAACAACTGTTGATTATGTTAACTCGTCTGTCTCACTTACATTACTTTGGAACTGGAAAGAGACACAACTACAATAAAAAAGGAAACAAAAGAAAGCAGTGCGATTGAAAAAAAACAAGAAAGCAAGAAAGCAAAAAATCGAAGCCTACCAAACTCTTTCTCGAAATGCGAGAGGTCGATCCCCGCGCAGAAATGAGGCCCGGCAGCGTTCACGATGATGACGCGTACGGCGGGGTTCAGATCCAGAGCCTGAACTGCAGCCGGAAGTTCCTCGAACAGCGAGGAGTCCAACGCATTGAACTTGGACGGGCGATTGAGCGTGAGCGTCGCTATCCCTGCACTATCAGGCCCTTTCACTTGCACACTCTCCCACTCTCTCCCACCCTCCATAGCCGCAAAAGAACCGAAAAACTCGAAAGAATCGCAAAAGTTCGCAAAAATTTGACAGAATTTAGAACGAGAATTTGAACGAGAAATTAAATAAATGTTGTCAGACCATCGCAAAATTGGATAAAGAATCTTCAAAGCGTCCTCAAAGCTCCCTTCCTTCCTAATTCAGCAAAATGGAGCTGTGAAATGCGCCGCAGGGAGGGTCCAAGACTGAGACCGGAAGGAAACCCCAGCATCTTGCGTTCAGTTGGACCGGCGCTTTGAACCGTGATTTTCACTGCAGATGGTTGGGAATTGAGGAGTATTCTGTAATTGTGTGCCAAAGTGATTGAGAAATGAGCAGTGATTGTGAAGAAAATCATTGTCGCGGCTATGGCAGAGGTTGCGGAGGCCCGAGGAAGGACGGGCCTATGATGAAGTAGTAGTGTATTTATTTAATATTTAATAAAAGTGCATTTGCACGTCAATGTTTTAAAAATGAAATGAAAATGTGAGAATTTTGTTTGATTAATGAAACATATGGGACAATCATCCAAACTTTTAACACTTCGCTCAAATTTGTAAATATAAAATGTTCTTGTTGTCTACTATCATTGTAGTTGTGCATTGATATTCTAATTCCAAACAAGCATATTGATATATGTATGTATATCAAAACAATATATGTGTATTTATTAATAAAATATAATTAAATACATATATATCACTATATCAAAATATTAAATTCTAAAACCTTTTGAAGACCTTATTTTGATGGCAGTGCTTTTTTTTTACATTCTTAATAGTGCCAAATTGCACCAGGAAAAATAAATTGGCTAGAAAATTTTCACAAATTATGAAAAATTTCACCAAAAGACTTCAAATTTAAAAAAATCTTGGATGAAATTACCAGATTGTGAATGAAAACAAAATTATACACATGTGATGTGTGCTAGTGTGATATTTTCTATCCAATATGTGGATGAATGTTGAAATTTGAAGCACCACCATAATATTTTATATTGCCACTTTGGCATTTCACAAAAGATGAAAAAAAAAAAGACGTGTTCAATGGTGAATGGAATGCTTCAAAGTGGTGTTTAGTCAATATAACTTTTCATTCACCAAGATGTGATTATTGAGTTTTAAATTTATTTTTTCTCCAACCAATTTTGTGAATTGGAATAATTAAAATATTTTGATAAATTTGAAAGCAAAGATATGCAAAAAAATAATGAATATTAAAAGATGAAAATTGTAATTGATACTAGGATTAATAGTGTAGTAAAGAAAGATGGATTTATGGTGTAGTAAAGAAGGATGGATGAAGATGTAGTAACAAAGGATAGATGAAAGGTGTCATAATGAAGGATGGATGAATGGTGTCACAACAAAGAATACATGAATAATGTTGTAATTTTAAAAGTGCAACTTCCTAAAGGTCAATTGTTCAAGTCCAAAAGGTCAATTGTTTGTTGAACAAATAATTGAAAATCTAGGTAGGTTTCTTTGTTGTCAATTTTGGTTGGGTGTTTACGAAATTTCGACACAAGGTGTGAACATGTACTCTCTTAGAAGGAATATAATTTTTTTTTAATTGGGTGCCCAAATCAAAAGTTATGTTGCCTTGAACTTTTTTGGTTGCTAAAGCAATTTGTTCATCTTTTGCAAAAATGCTCATCAACTTTTGAAATTTGGCATGTATGTATCTAATAAAATAAGGCATACTATTGTCAAAAAAAAGTTAATTCTAAAATTACATTCTAAGAGGAGTCAAACTTTGTTAGCTATATTGAGGTGACTTCAAGAAAAAACATTTCTTCTAACTTCAAACCTACTATTTCGCAATTTGTGAAGTCAAAGTTCTTGAAATTTTTCCCACATATTCCAAATGTTTGTCTCTAGTTTTTTATTTTTTTAAAATTTCAAAAATGCACAAAAAATTGGCAATTTTAGACTTTTTCTTCTTCCCAAACGCCCTTCAACTTTTAGGGATTTATAACAAGTTTACTATTGATTTCTTCAAAATCTCCATTCAAACTATCCCATAAGCATCTCATTCAGCATGAGTGTATTTAACACATATAGCTTCAGAGATTAAAGTCAAATAGCTTATAAACTCTATCTATGTATTATACAATTTTCAATTCATTTAACCCACTCAGGTAAGCCTTTTAATTTGTGCAGTGTGACAATTTCTATCATTTACAGTTAATTTTTTGATATATACAATACCAGCACTATGGCACAATTTTAGTCAACCACCCTTCATTATAGATTTTCTTGACTACATCCATTTTATCATCCACACAAAATATCTATCTATATGAAAATTTTCTATCTTAACATAACATTAGCTTTTTCCATCGGGATTTTCATCAACATCAGTTAGGACGCATCTTGACGCATCAGGATTCATGTCAGCCTAAAAAAATAAATTATTCTAGAGCTTGAATGACCTATCCATCAATCTAGACTAACAAACAGTCAATGGACTATCTAGAAATTTATTTATTGACAGCTTGGATTTGAATAAACAAGCTATTCAAAAAAATATTCCTTTGAAAAAAAATGTTATGGATCCTAACGGATGTTGGGGGTTAAAGCTTGACGTTTGACGTTTCATTAGTTTGACTAAAAAAACTACGATAAAAAATTTGCAAGAGTTTACATTTTATCCAGTCAATAATCAATTTTTTTTAACGCTACGTGATATTTTTAGATTCCACAAGATACTGAATGTTTTTTTCTTGGCTATGGTTAGATCAATCAAATGGAACACTCACAAAGGTGGATGCAGAGTACAAAGGTCAATGTTCTATTTTAATTGTAACTCATTCCAAGATAAACTCATTGAAGAGGCAACATTTGATTGACAGGTACAATGGCTTTTTGTTGGTTTTGAAGTTTGTTTTAGTTCATGTGATTGTAGGAAGTAGTGATTACCTATCCAATTCTAATAGTACAGCAATTATGTCTAGCTGACTCACTAATTACAAGGTGAAAGTATTTCTAATCTTGTGCATGGGTGACAAATTTGAAATTAGGGTATTGGTGATCTTCTTCATCTTCATTTTCCTCTCCGTGTGTTTCTACATCACATTGAAGAGCTTGCCAAATGTAAAGCATTATGTATAGGGCAATGCCCGAGGAAGAGGGAATTTCGCCGAAAAAAGGGCAGATAAGGAGGGCGGAGCCCGACGAGGAGGCCCTTCTTTTTGGCGAAATTCCCGACGACGAGGGGCATTGCCCGGCGTAAACAATAGGTGGGCAACGAATTTTTGTTGGATGAGGTAACGATTAGGATGAAAAATCCGTAATCCCCGATTACGCGGTTTTGCCCGCGTAATTGGGCATAACGGCTCAGAATTCGCCTGCCTTTTGAACAGGACAAATCCCAGCGGTGGTTTACGTACGAGGATCTCCAGGATTTTTGTGCATCAGCCACCGCCAAAGATACTTCCACCACCTTCCTATTCTTAATCTCCTTCATGAGATTCCTTTTCTAGATGAGGCAAGCATTAGCTTGATATTGGACTGTCTTGTTGGACATAATTTTGAGTTTTGGTGTCTAATAGACGTTTGCCATTGTATGTTTTACATGACAAATGTCAACTATGCATGACATTTTAATCTGACAATTTGAAATCTCACTTTAATTATAATATTAAATTTAGAATGTAGTAGGTGTTGATTGTCCGTCACCACTTCAATCAAATGTGACTTTAATATGTCCAAATTGCAAATGGGGATTAATTTATTTGAAAATAAACCTTACAATTGACTCTAAGTACTAGACAAATGTGGGGGGTCTACGTTGTGTTCTCACCCTAATTGGGAAGAAAATCTAGGCTTGATCTCGTTGAGCTTGTTCCTAAGTCTCATGATTATCAAAGTGTTGAGTCCCAACTTCCAAGTAGAACAACGCTAGCATATGACCCTAGAAATGTAAGCCTATGAACCTTGAGCCTAGGTGTAAGTAGGTACTCTACAACTATTGAAGGTACTTGTATAATATAAACCTATAACATAAGTACTCTATACCATGGAAGGTGCTTTTAACATAGGTACTTATAGCATAGACACCTATAATATAAATATCCTATAATCATAGATGGTGTTTAACATATAATCATGGAAGGCTCAAGAGTCTAGGCTTACAAGCAACTAAGCTTCCAAGTACTCATGAATTTGTCTTGCACACTAATGTCCAAGCATACAACCTTCAATACCATGAAGTATTGTGATTGGCTCTGGCATTTCAAATACTTTGTTTTCCAAGGATACATGTACTATTATAGTATGTGAAGGGGTGTCAGACCTCACCATTCCTGCTCTGTGATTTGTAAGTTAGTATATTCTACAAAATACACAATGACAATGATGCATTAATTCTCTCCATCACGCATGTTAGGTTATATAATTAATGACCCAAAAGATATTTGCATCTTTTGGGTACATAGTGAGAAAATGTGAATTTCAGAGAAAAACATTGAAAGGGGTACAAATTATTTTCAAAGAGGTACAAGTAGCATTTAGCCATTGAACTATTCCAAAAAATGTGAAAGGAAGTACATGTGTCACTTTTCTATTGGTTGAAAAATTAACATGGATGCTTGAGACATCCCCCCCAACTCCATACTAGTGTTCAATCTATGACATGTGCTTCACCTACAAACAATATGGGACAATGTGTGGCCATATGTATATGTACATATCTCATATATATCCTATATATATATATGTACATATACGTATCCGTATCCCAGAGTATCCATATCCATATTATTTATTTTCTAAGAGCAATGGTATTGGAGGGGGGATTTTGGTTACAAGATCAACAGCTCTCAATTTTTATAGAGTGGGTTTTATATAAAGTTTTGTTTTTTTACAAAGTGGAACTTCTACTTGCATCCTCTAGGTACATAGTATATACATAGTGAGTGACATCTCATTTCACAATATATCAAATATCAAACACTAAGTAAAATCTTCCCTTTGTGCCCAATGCTAATTGATGAGTTAGTACATGAGTTGAAGCCCGTCCAAGCATGCATTTCATGTTCCTTTTCAATGTTCTGTATATTACTTTTTTTTGAATTTTTGCTTTCAGAACTTTGTGAAATCTTTGAATAGAGCGTTTGTAGTATCCATTATAATATTTGAGGTGAGTCTTGTTTTTAAAAAAGAAGACTTAGATTTGCAATATGGATTGATTCTTGTGAGAGGTTGTGTATGCATTTGGTATTAATATTAAAATTTTGGACAATTTTTTGGATATTTTTGGAGTGAAATATAAAAAACATAAATATTTAGAATCATATTTTAGTTAGTAATATTTCATTCAACACAATTCAAAAATTTATGAGATGTTTGTAAAAAATTAGTAAAAAGAATTTCATTCTACCTACTAAAGAATTTGAAAAAATTTATTTGTATTAAAAGTTTTTAAACTAATTTTTTTATTAAATTATAAAAATTCAATAATTTTTTTAAGAATAAAAGAATTAAATTTTATATAATTGTGGTATTCGCACCACACCATGTCTATATTTTGTTTTAAATCTCTAATTCCTCAATTAGCTATGGCAATTTTTGTAAATGTCCAAAATATTTTAAAAGTCACTATATGTACCACATTTTAGAAAGTGATGATTGTGGTAAAGGTGAGTATACACAAAATTACACCCTATCTAAGATTGTTGTCATCACTCTGTACGCATCTTCAAAATCAATATGTATATATGTTGAAGAAACAATTTAAACTCCTAAAGGACCAACATGCATTTTTCAACAACATAGAAATCTTGGGCAAGTACATGTGACTGGAGATTTGCATATTTTAGGCTAAAATTCTAATAGAAGGTGGGGACAAGGAATATATTTCATATGCACTAAATTTCATGACATTTGGAAATGTGAGTCAAAACTTATGGCCTCATATGTTACTTTTTTTTCTAGACAGGCAGTTTGGGTAGATCAGAAAAATTACTTTTTTAATTAAAAAATTTGAAATTGTTTTTTTAGATTTATATACCCTTGGGAAGCTTTGAATCATTCCAAATTGATCAAGGAGTTTTAGTTTGCGGACAGTTATGGATTCTATACTCTAAAATAAACTTTGAAATCCTTTATTTTACTCAATTTTCAATATTTTTTGGAAAAAATAAAATTATAGAATGTAGATTGTTTATTACAACATTGCAACCATCGCGATTGGCATTTCTCAATTCCATAACTAAATTCTTAACGATTTATTATTTTGAATCATTTGCTACTTCTTTCTACTTAGTATTACTTTCCTACTTGTTGTACAATTCTAAATGATCTAAAATATTTCAAGCATGTAGCCAACTTGCCTTGAAGAATGAATTCAAAGAAGCACCACCATTTGGGACATTTTTTCATAGAAAAGTGAGCTTGTGAAGTGCAGCTGCCCAGATTTTAACAAGGCCAAAAAAAGGATTTTTAGCACTTCAAATGCTAATATCTTGCAATCCAAACAATATAAATCTTTTGAAATTTTTTTCACATCTTTTCACATCAGTGTACTACAAGATCCTATGGTTACATGTGTCCAAAGATGATATTTTTTCTAAAATTTGGTGCTCGTACTAGAAATGCCAATGTTGGAGTGTTTTTGGTGAAAACATAGTCAAAGAACTTTAGGGGTTAAAACATCATTCTATAAATTAAAACTTTGATCCTTCATAATTTTTGCATACGGGATTCAAATGTTATGTTCTTTGGTGCGTTGGAACCTCCTTTCTTGCAAACAAAAAGAATACAATAATTTGAATAGTCTATTAATAGTAAATAGGCACAATAGCAAAAAGTGGTGGTTTGGAAGAGCCTATTTAATACATACCTTATTTTTATTTATTTAAAGTTTTATCCGGAATAACATCTTTCATCTAGTTCTACTGCATGGCAGTAGTGTTGGTCGCCACTCTAGCAGAATTTTTTTTTTATAAATTTTGATTTAGAAAACATCAATTTATTTACCCCACGTTCTGAAGAATGTTCATGAAATGCAGGTAGAGGGCGAAGAACCCGTGGATATGGTGCTTGTCATGACAGTTGAGCCTGGCTGTGGGGGCCAAAGTTTTATGCCTGAGACAATGCCAAAGGTGCTGTGACCTCTTCCGTATCTCTGAGCTAAATGACCTCTACTGACACTTGTGCCATTGTGTCATAGTACAAGGTTGTACCTATTTTTACCTTGTTGATAACCATAATTAGCAGTTGACAATGGCTTCCTAGAATTGCAATTTATTGAAGAAAGCCAGTTCCCTTACAACACCGACTTTCTGGTTTTCTGAACAGGTGAATGCTTTGCGACGGATATTGATATTGAGGTACTTCGCAAAATCCACCAGAGATTCGAATACTCTCGATGTTCTTTCACACAATCACAAGATTACTGTCAATGTTTGGGTTAAAAAATTTCAACAGAAGTCTAGATGGCAGCGACATCTTTGAAGCACCATGTGAGGAGTATTTGTATGAGCATTTCTGACTTGGCCTGTATGTGTACTGGGATCTTTCTTTCAGGTCGATGGGGGCTTGTCTCCAGCCACCATCAAGCAAGCAGCAGATGCAGGAGCCAACTGTATTGTGGCAGGCAGTGCCGTATTTGGGGCCAAGGACCCTGCAGCAGTGATCGCCACTCTTCGGAAAGGTGTCGACGATGCTCAATCTTCTTTGGAATTCTTGAAAGGCATTAACTAATGTAGTAGAATACAGATGTAGAATAAAGGTGCTGAAGGAATACGATACGTTTCCTGAGCTTGTATTCATTGAAGAATATACCACACTGGATAATGTCCTAGCATTCTGGAATCTTAGCTTTACAACGCGAGTGTATCTCAAGTTCGGTCGCCCAAACTACTTTACTCTTGCCGATTGCCGTAGTTTTCTCATGCCCGTCATCAAAGCTCCTGCTTTCTATTATGGACAGTTGGACACCCTGTTCTTCTTTCAATTCACAAATAGCTGTTGATACGTCGAGCTAAGGCAGGAATCTATTCCCGTGTTTTTCAGCTGTTTCGAGTGGTTTCCATCTCTAGAATGGATTTTTGGTAGGTCTTGTTCTGATTTCGAGACAGGGTTGCAATGTACTGTACTAAAATATGTATCATTTGGATACCATATGAATGTGTATGAATTGTTGAGATTTTTTAAGTATTTTGAAATTTTAAGGAGTAAGGCCCAAACAGCTTACATTATCGGCGATGTGGAACTATGAGTACGGTAGTGCACATACAACATAATCTCATTTCTCCTGAGCGTGTGTTAGGATGGTCCTTCCATTGTAAACGGGCGACTTTTCAACCCACAGGAAAGGAACCCGTGCAAAATTGTTACCGACATGAGAGCTTGATTTTGATTAACCCTGAAGCGCTCCTAAGTCCAATTTCTGGACGAATAACAGATTGAAGTCTCATCCTCATTAGTGCTTGGATGAAAGTCATCTTAACAGATTGAAGTTTCATCCTCATTAGTGCTTGGATGAAAGCCATCTTAATTTGTAGAGATAGTTTGTCCTATCTAATGGTTGGATTTGGTGTTACTAGATTACATATCTTGCGTATATATAAATCTCAGGAACCAATTTCAAATTTTTTATTTTTCTTAAAAATGATTTTTAAAGAAGTTTTTTCAGCTGCACAAGCTGTCCGTCGACCAATGAAATGACATATCATGCAGTAACTTTTTGGTATCTATGATATTGAACATAATACAATGGAAAACACAATTAGCAAAACACAAGCATGGAAGATGTTAACACCAATGCTTCCTGGCGGACTATCTACTTTTAGAGAATTGGTAAATATTTCAAGAAGTTTCACCTCTCCAAAACTCAATTCGAGACCTCATGTGATCAATTTACTACCTTACTTACAGCACAAAACAAAGTTAAAAAATGTTGTTTTCAGCCTTAATCCAAAGCTCCAACAGGAAGATCATTTTGGGATGAAGAGAGTATTATTCTGCCACTAAAAATGCATACAATTTCACTTATTTTGGAGACGGGAACCATCCACACAAATATGGAAACTTTTCAATTAAATCCAGTCTCCCGCATCCATAAACATTCATCGGTGAGATTGTTGAAGGGCGGGCAAGGAAGAAGGGAGTTAGGGGGAACCGGGGATCCGGGTATGTGCCGGGTGTGTTAGGTTGTGGTATTTGGGGGGGTTGGGACCTAATCGAGGTGACGATCGTGGGGCGAGGATTCCAAAACATGTCTTTTTTTTTCTGGCTTTCTAGTGCGAAATTGCACCAGAAAAAATAATCTGGCTAAAAGCTTTGAAGTTTTACTAATATTTCAATCCTCATGGAACTACATTATAATCAAAAATAAAATCAATGCAAAGTGAACATTTTAAGTAGCGATTTTTGCAACTCATGAATTACAATGTTCATAGTATTTACAAATATATCATATTTAAAAATAGGTTTACTCGTAGAAAAATGCAGCCTTATCAACACACTCAGAAGTCAATCAAAAGTTATCCAATAAGGTAATCAACCACTTGGCACACTTTCACATTTCTACTTTTATACAAATATGTAAATATTCTGAAAACACCATATCCAACCATTACACAAGACAACAACTTACTAAAATATCTCTATACATTAGGATTCACATCTATTAGCATATATTAGGATACATTATTGTCAATTTAAGCTTGACATGTATAACATATCTCACTACCTTAATAATAATTAATCCTATTATTAGTCTATATTATATTGTACATTTTGTTTTACTGGATTAAAGTCATCTACAGTGAGCTTCCTAGGTAATATAACATATTTTTTCTCTGTAACTCTAGATAACAAGATATAAGTTAGTCCCAGTGTAAATGCATCGCGAATATCAATAACTACTTTTGCGGCAACAGTAACACCTTGAGCTTTATGTCTAGTGATGGCATATGCCAATACCAACGGAAATGTAGATTTGAAGAATTTTCCTTTAAACGTGTAGTTGAATTTTTGTTGTCTTTCTCTTCAATTTCACTTGCAAGCCCGATTCCAACAAACTAATTGTAATAGCCTCCACATATATATCTTCTTTCATATGAATAGCTTCAATTTTACCCATTGCCCCATTGATTATTCTTTTTTCGATATTAATATTATCCAGCACCATAACAAGAGCACCTACAGCTCCCTTTTTCAACTGATTGAATTTGGGATCATTAATCCAATCTCCTAATTCTTCAATATCAAATGCATTAGAATTAATAGGAACTTCAAACACATCACTAGGATCAAATAGCTTAGAAATCATAATATCATTATATTTATCAACATCTCTTCTATGTGTACATAGAACTGTTGTTTGATCATCAAGGATTGTAAGAATTTTCTCCTCGTTAATAACACAATCTCCTAAATAAAGGTCAATTTCCTCTGGAGTTGGCTTTCAATCGCGTATGATATTTAGAAATTCTAAATACAAAGGATCCTTGCTATGTCGTACAGACGCCTTCAACATCCAATGTTTTCCAGTCAACCAAAATGGAGAGTTTTGTAAAAAGCATAGTTCACAAATATGGTCAGAATCCTCAACAAAGTGATGGCATATTGGAGGTAATTGAGCCATGTCTCCTACTAGGAGCAAAAGCTTAGATTCAAATGGGTCATTAACTCCATTTAAGCTTTGTTTAACTCGAATAAATGGCATTCAAGACATTACTTGTCATCATACTCATCTTGTCAATGATGAGGACATCAACTTCCTTTAACCTTTGCAAAGTTAAATGGGGTTGGCGAAGAGCATACAGATAACTACAAGGCGGGATTCCATAATGATTGTGAACTGTTGTTGTTGTACTGGACAATCGCCTTGCTGTTGCAAAAAACACATACAATCATGTATAAAAACTAATTTGTGTTCAGCATAGTAATTATAAAAGAAAAGCCTCATATTTTGTGTTGTGCTAAATGTACGTTCTTCACCTATCCTAGCTAATTTGGGGCCTCTAATTGCATATATGTATTCAAAATTTCCGAATTTTTTTCATGTGTGGCAAATAAAAAAAATTGTATTTTTTTCCAAGGATAAATTCACCATGCATGGTCCACTTTGTGGGACAGGTTAACATCTTACAGTCACTATGGCTTGTTGCTCCATGACACCATGATATGCAATGGGTTTTTTTCTGGTGATTTGGTGCAAAATTGCACCAAAAAATTTGACCTAGCACCAAGCCTATAGGAAATTTTTAGTAAAATTTTGGATGAAATTGCCAAAAAACTTCAAGTTCAAGAAAAATCTTGGATGAAATCGCCACATTGTGAATGAAAATAGAATTATAGATACGTAGTATCACATTTTCTATCCAGTACGTGGATGAATGTTGAAACTTGGAGCACCACCATAGCATTTAATATCGCCACTTCGCCACTTCATGAAAAATGAAAAAAGAAACACTGATGATATGCATTTATTACAAGGCAACTTGTATAAATTATCGCATGCAATCCAAATTTGCCAGTGTTATGAGAGCACTTTGTAGGGCTTCTATTGCTCGCTCATGCAAACTACATGCTTTGATCATCGTGAGTCAATGCAATTTTGATTCAAGTCTTCAAGTGTGGGTGAGGCTTTTGAGTGGAACATCACATGCATACTCTTAGTTCCCAGGGAGGTCACTTAGTGTATCTATAGTATACTACATGCGGCTAAATGATCTTTTGACCTCCTATTTATTTTTTAATAAACTATAATTTTAGCCTACAATTTTGAGCATTGTTTAATCAAGACTATAAGATTCTATTGCCAAAATCTTTCAATCCAAATAATATATGAAATGATTTCTAGAAAAGGTTGAAAAATGAACTAAAATGACATGTTTTTCAACTCAAGTATTTATAGAGAACACATTTAGACAACCATTGCATCAATATTCAAGAAATATAAACTTTCAATAGAGACTCATTTTTGATATTTTTTTTTGTATTTTTTAAACAAATTTTTCTTATTTAATATAGAGGTGTGAAAGTTATTTTCAGCTTTACAGTGTATCTTTTTACTTCAAAAATTTGTATCTAATTATAATTTACGTATAAAATTATCAATAATTCATAATGTAAACTTTCAAAGTAGGAAAATCTACTCATATTTTTTTATTTATTTTTAATTGAAATTTGAAGAAGTAAATAGAGGGTCCAAAATCCTCGCCACATATGGGTTGTATAAATGCAATAATGCATAGAGTGACCTCTCCGAGTCTTAGTTGGAATTGTTGTAAAATCTTAAAACTTAATTAGATATAATAACAAAATTCCAAACATTTTGAAAAATTGGCTATAATATAATAAAAAAGAATCCTTATAAAGATTTTAATTTAAATATTCATGTTCAAAAGGTATTATTTAAAACATTTAACGAAATGATATTTTAGTGAACCTTTTTTTACCAAATCATAATTTTTATTTTATTTTTCTATCTTATTTTTATTTTAGGGCATCTAGACATTAATCATTCATTATAAATAGTCTAAAGAAAATCTACATTGTTGCACCTACATAGCTTTTTAGAGATAAAGCTTATTAATAATAAATCCAACTTTCTTCAATTTATGATTTTGTAGGTGATTCCCTAGGGCCCACACGTCTTGTTTTTTTTATAAATTTTGATTTAGAAAACATCAATTTATTTAGATTTCTCTGAGCAATCTTATTGGTCGCAAAAGGCTTAATTAAATTCCAGAATCTTTAGCCCTTATTTCTCTCCGACCTGGCGACCCGAGTTTCGTCGGCGTCTACTCGCGGCAGATTACGGCAGCGGCACCAAAGTCTACAGTAGCGGTCCCTGTTCCGAAGGATTCTCTCTCGCGAGAACAGCAGGACGGATTTCCCAATTGCAATCAGAATTTTCGCCCTTTGCATTTCTTCAGGAGAGCTACAATTTGACTTACTAAAAACCGAGAAGCTCTAGGAAAATTTCGTCTCGAGGGCCAATCTTCGCAACATAATTCTTACTGCAAAGCCCCTGGATGAAGTGAAATCAAGGTTTTAGGTGAATGGGTAGGGGTTTTAGGGAAATTGTGATTTTAGGGTTTAGAGTTTCCGAAGTGGGAGCATTGTGCAATGCAGGGGAATCCAGAATAGAATTTATTGCAAGCATTCTAAGGCGGGGAATTTGATAGAGTGTGCAAAATTCAGTTTACACCTATGGTCTGAGATTGTGGTTTTAGGGCTTGAAATTCGGTATAGCCTTGGAATGTAGCGACCGCATTGTGATTGAGAGCTGATTTGTTTCGCGAGACTCTAGTGGTTTCGCAATGTAGCTCTGCGATTGCAGTATTGAGAATTTTGCAACAGGGGAGGGACACTGTAATGCTGTTTCACAGCAACTTGGATTAGATGTCATAAATCGAGTTGGACCATGGGAATCATCGAAGGAGGCAGCACCAGCGGGCTGCTGCCGAACGATCGCGTTTTTGCGGTGAATTTTCCGGGGTACCCTATTTCGCTTGATAGAGCCACGCAGGCACTTGGAGGAGAGGATCGCATCGCAGAGGTATGGTTTTTTGTGCATTTTTTAGTACGTTACATGAGAACGTTTTGTCGATGTTTAGCTTTTAATTCTTTTTGGACCAACACATGTAACGCTCTTCGGTGATTCAGGTGATATGAAGTTTGGCTCCATCTGAATTCTATTATTTTCACAATATGATCAATTAACTGGCCATATGTAAGCCATGAATCCTTGGTCCTTTAGGGTTTGATTGTTGCCTCATTCATTAATTCATTCATTCATTCATTCTAGTGTTATTGACCAATGCTTACAGACTCGGTCGGCAGAGGGCAACTACTTGGAGCTGAAATTTCGACCTGAGGACCCTTGCGCACACGCTGCATTTGGTGAGTTGTCTCAGACGTCTGATCTTTTGTTACGCATCAGACGAAAACGGTACAAGAGCCTTCTCCCGAGCGAAGAGTCCCTGTCGAGTCCCAATTCAGGCGTTGGCGATGTTCCGTCGGAGGACAATGCAGATGATTTCGAAACAAGTGCAGACATTGTTGCAAGAGTAGAGCACTCCTACAATTTCGACGGTTAGTCCTTTCTTTTCTTTTCTTTTCTTTTCCCCTCAATATATGAGTTAGAGGATACTCTTATCGTCAATTTCAGCGTGCAGGAGTGTGCTTTCAATCCATTGGGAGATCAGTATAGAAGGGTTCGTGGTTAACCCTCCATGGACCAAGGATTCGTGGTTTTCAAGTGACCACTTTGATTAATCCTATTCGAAAGACTTTTAATTGAATGGGAATGTTTTATATTACTAGATTGAGTGAAGAATATTGCATGTGTTTGTTAAAACTAATAATTAATGGAACAAATAAAAATCC
This sequence comes from Antitrichia curtipendula, assembly GCA_951230915.1. Lineage (NCBI taxonomy): Eukaryota > Viridiplantae > Streptophyta > Bryopsida > Hypnales > Leucodontaceae > Antitrichia > Antitrichia curtipendula. Next base: position 22,720,019 of record OX579640.1, on the reverse strand, counting down.
TTATATGACCTCCTCAAAGCTACTTAAAAAATCCCTAAACCAAATATGGATTCTTTGTCCTTAAAGGGTTAAAGGACACCTTGAAACCTGATGAACATACATCCTGAAACATATATATTGCCTTTTTGCATTGATCTTCGAGAACTACCTCATTATCTAGCCAAACCTCATGTTCCAGTTGTTGGGAGTGGCCACAAGTCTTTGTTTCGATTTTAGAAGGAAGTTAGCAAGTGGATATAGTACGATTCAACCTTCAGCTGGAATTATTCTGATCTAATCCAGTAGCAACCTGTCATTGCCTTGCCTGCTGGAGGTGCAATCTGTGACTTCTCTCATCGAGTATTTGGAAGCTCCTGTAGCGATTTGCTCCAATAACGGTCTAAATTGCATTGTGAAGGCATGGCGGATTACCAGTACGTGTTATCTGTGCATGCGGATGTTGCCAGACGTCGCCAGAAGCGGCAGCGTGAGAAGCAAGGCTTGGGTAAATTTTTGCGTCATTACCTAGAACGTTGCAAGGCCTTGTGCTGATTTTTATATTTGTTTTGAATTTAGTTTCTCGTTCTTAAAGTTTGAATTCTTCTCTACATCATTTATTCTTATGTTAGAATTGCAATTTCCTCATATTCGGCATCAGTAACTAGTGTGATACACGTTAGTTTCATTTCATATGAGCACATGGGCCTAGACAAACATCATCACAGAGAATATGTGGAACATACAGATGCCCTTGTGTCTTCTTATATCTAGTACTTTACCAAGTAAGGCGTATCCGTCACTTTTAGCGGCGCCAGCATCTTCATTAAGCACTGAAACTCCTTGTATGCAGGAAACTTGATGGACGTGGAACAGGACGAACTTATGATGCTCGTACCACCTCTCTTCTCCATCAAGGACATGCCTGAGGAGACTGTGTACATATTCTGACATTTGAATTTACAATAAGAATTTTGACCAGCTGAGAGAAAGTTTTTTATGTTTTTTTTTAATGTGGTGGACTTCATTTTTGTCAATCTACTGTGTTGTTTAGTTCCATCTAATTGAGACTTTGCGTTTCGGTTCTTTTGAAGGTTGCGCCCGTCGGATTTTGTTTGCAAAAGGCCAAAAAGAAAGCATGGGAATGACACGCCGGCAAAATCGCAGGTATGATGCAGGTCTTGTTTTGAGTCTTGACTAGCAAAGTTTATGTCCTGCAGTACTGTCAAATTGGTGAATGTTACCGTCTATGGTTTACTCTCTGCAAACGTTGATCGCTCTCCCTTAGTTAATGGCACCAGTTCTTTCTTTTCTGCTTCTCTCTTGGACTAAGGAAACTTAATATTTCCATAAGGAACTTGCAAAGAGCCCAGCAGGAACTAGTATTGGAATAGGTAGGTTGATGGGTCGAAAGTTATACTTAACCATTCGTAAGGGTTCTCTATTCTTTACGATCCTGGCATGACGTCAAAGTAAGGTATTCTCTAATGAATTGAAGGCAATATGTATGCAGGCAAATCTGATGCCGTGCTTTGCAGTGGACTTCAAGATTCCAGATATCCTCACAGCTGGCTGACATGTTTGTATTTAAGTGATGCAAGGATCATTTGAGCATGTCCACATTTTCGTGTATACTAGTAGAAAAACTTCCCTTCCAGAAAACCTAGCTGCATTAATTTGTAAGCTCTGCCAATTGTAATGCGGCTAGGTTTTCTAATAAACTTCTGGGGCTGGGTTTCCTACTAGACTTTTGTTCGACTGTTGCTGTTTCTTAGGGAGTCATATTTCATTGTTGTACAAATGCTAGGTCGTCCTGATGGTGACAAGGGAAGAGTGTCTCTGCCTTCCGATTGATCTTATTTGTTTTTTGTAAGCTTAGACGAAGCAAGAATACGGCACCTTGTGGTGTAGATGTTACTTGTGCTGATTCAGTTTATATTTTTTTCTTTTTGTTTATGGAGTTCACATCTGTGACTGTGTCAACATTGGAGCTGTCAACACCTAGTGGAAAACGCCCTCGAGGTGTATTTCAAAAACCTTGCTGCGTCAAAGCCTGCCAATTGTAACGTGGCTAGGTTTTCTACTAATATATGAGAATTAAGGATTTAGCTAAATATAGCTTTGATAATGCTAATTCTCCACTCTGATCCTGTGTGTGATCCATATTTCTTACAGTATCTTTCATTTCCTTTTATTACCTTAACTGTATCACACAAGTCCCAGCACCACTGAAGTGGGAGGATCAGCTCGTAAGAAACTCTATGGAGTACAACCTGACGGCAGCTACAGTCCGGCTTTTTGAGGAGCGACCTATATGGGCAAAGCCCACCCTCCTTGATCGTCTCGCTGAATTTGGGGTAGTTATTGCAGAAGCTCATGTTAAGAGGTGTGTCATCTGATGCTTTTTTCTCTTCTTCTGAAAGACACCCTTTGTTTGTGGATTCTGATGTTGGATAATTAGTGAGTTTGACGCTTTGTTCTGATGTTGTGGCTCTAGTGCAGGTTGCTCTTCAGGACAGGATATTACTTCGGCTACGGGCCCTTTCGAACTCTGTGGATTAGGAATGGATACGACCCTCGAAGAGATCCAGAGTCTCGTTTGTATGTTATGAGCCCTTTTACACCCGTTTTCATTGCTTAACCTCTGATGGCCAAAATGGCCGCTTCCATATCTAACAGGAGTTGAAAAAATCATTTTGGATTGGAACAAATGTATCAAAAGAAATCTTGAAGAAACTATACCCTACATTTTTGAACGATAGAAATATGTTTTGAATGTTCATATAATCAACTATTTGCTTTCAAAGTGTATTTTGAAGTTTTAGATTGGGCACTTAGGGGTCAACTAATGTATTTTGTGTCTCTCGGTTCTTTCGCTTACCAGCAGCGTTATAATGTGATGCCCTTGATAGAAATCTAAGACTTTGTTCAGATCCTGATAAGATATTTCCTGATTTTTAATTGTGATTTGGTTTTGTTAGGGTCTATTAGTGGTTACTAAGATAATGGCTTTCTGTGATCGATTCTGGAGGCGCAGTTCTATTTGATGATCTGTACTGATGGCGTTTATTTATTATTCACGATCCTATGTTTTCCAGGTACCAGATGATGGATTTTCGAATTCCTCGAACTTTGAAGGATGGTACCAGTGGCCCTGAGAGGCCAAGTGCTAAAGACAGGTACGTGATTAAGAATATTTAGCTCCAACAATTTAAATGGAGTGAAATGGGATTGTCTTTCCATGCTCGACCTACTTAATTGCCCTCTCTCTCGTCATTGCCTTAATTGATTTCCAAAAATAACCGAAAATCATTTAACCCTGTTTTCACATGTGAAGTATAATAACAGTTTTGGGTGGATTTGTGCAGTGGACCTGCATGGAGGGATATATGCACCTTTAAAGTAGCTCCTGTCAAAAAATTCTCTTTTCTACAACTTTTTGATCTACAAGACGACTATATTCAAGAACAAATACGAAAGCCTCCAGAGAGACCATCTTGTAGTGTAAGCCTCTCTCCCACATTTCCTTGCATGTATGCTCCTATACTATCTGTTATTGGAACGTTGGGACACTGGCTAATCTTCATCAAGCTTGTGAATGGTTCCTCAGGAGTACACAGGCTGGTTTTCTCAAAGTACATTGAACCAATTGCGAGACCATATACGAGCTCGCTTCATGGGACTTATGCCTGATGAGCTTGCACCAGAATTGCAAAGCCTCCCGCGCACCTCATGGGCACCATCGTTGAAGACTGTCACCTGGAAAGACAACGAGGATGCACCTAATACTGATGTAGGCCCTATTTATGACCAAGTTCCTGCGTCAGCCACTCATGTTGTTGAAACAGGTAGTTGACAGAATCTACTACTACACTACCATTCAATTCTTGGTAGTTTTGTTTCTATCTTCTTCCCATAAGGTAACCACAATTGCAACATTGTAAGCGTTGAGCATATATGCCATTATTACACAGTGCGATTTTAATTATACTTGTTGGCAAATCGAGGAGGATTCCAACGTACCAAACAATGCATTACTCAGATACCAAATTTAAGAGTTATAAGAGGCTTAAAGTTTCGTTGATTGATGATCTAAAACCGACACGAGCTTTGACGTTGAGGTGGTGTACATTCTCAAAATTATGTACTCACAGTATGTACTCATTGTTCAAGATTTTGGAGGGTCGCGTTTAGGAAGTTTGTCCAATTGTGTGACTAGTTACCTTAAATGCTCAAGCTAAACATGGAATATCCACTTTGGAAACATATTTCTATTGTTTGGGCATGATTTCTTCTTTCTATTGTTACATTTTGTTACTTTCCTTGAAGCTTCCTCCAAAAGTTGTTTCCACTCTTATTGATATGGAATCTGCTGCGTTTGGCCATTCGGGCACTTGGGGTTAAGTGTGAGCTCTTCCGTTGTTGTGAGCGTGGAATTGGTCGTTCAGCATTATTCGTGCGATTTTATTTCCTCCAAATTGTGGATAATTCGTGGGGGTCTACATTTTTTTATTGATCTCACTTTGTGCAAATAATGCAGGAATCGGGATACAGACCCCTTCTGAACTTACTTTCACGCCTTTGCCCGATACTCTCTCTCTGGAGGAGCCTGAACCTGAGCCTGGACCTGAACCTGAGCCTGGACCTGAACCTGAGATTGAAAATGACGTTGAGATTCCTGCAGCAGAAGCCGATTTAGAGGCAGATGCTGCTGTTGCTGCAGAGATACAAGCTGAGGAAGAAGAAGAGGAAGAGTCTGATGACGATGAGGTTTGCTGGTCATTTCACTCAGTATCTACTTTTCAAGGCCTCAATGTATATATTTAGTCCTTTGGTCAAGATATAGTCCATCAAAGTTATGAAAGGTTAAGTTTCCCTTAGATTTTAATTCTGTAATTACTAATTGATACTTTTTTTTGTAGGAAGAGGAGGAAGAAGAGGAAGAAGAGGAGGAGGAAGAGGATGACATGGAAATACCACCACAGTCTCAGGTACACTTTCCATCAGAAATTGCTTATCTCTGGACTTGGGAGTGATTGAAGATAGGAAACCACTCAAAACAGCTGAAAGTCATGTGAATAGGTCCCCTACCTTAGAGCCTTTCGTAGTGTACTTTCCACACCTGATTCTTCAAATTTTGTGGGTCACTAAGCGACTAGAGATTGCATGTGCAGGATGGAGACCTGGAAGCTGGTAAGTTACGCCAGAGCTGTGCTGTATGTGTCATTCTTGGTGTTGTAATACTCATAATTATCAGAGATTTGTCTCGTAATCTAGACCCCAAAGCATCAGGTTTTGTTTCTGGTTGACAATTGTGTGCAAACATCTGTCGCCTCCTTTTCGTAATTTACAAAATTGAGAAGTTTTTACCCTTTGTTGCTTCTTCATGAGCTGCATTTTTTTCTGACCAGCTTGGGCTTGCATTATCAACAGATGAGATGCCTGATGGTTTTCTCAAAGAGCTTCTCAAGAAATTTCCTTTCGGCCAAGGCTATGATGGAGAAGCTGAAGGGCTTGGTGGAGCTGATGAGGATGATGCTGAGTATGCCATTTATGAACAAGCTGATGACGACGAGGATGACGATTAGAATTTTAGTAAAGGTCACAAAACCATGGTCACCAAGCTTCAGTATGTCTGCTGCAGAAATTCGAGGCTGTTTCATTTGAGATGTTCACTGAAACTGCGTCTAGGTTACCATTTTCTTGTCCTTGCTAGCTAACTTATTTGAATGGTGTGTGCATTGTGAATGGTTTCTGGTGCTTGCATCATTATTGATTTTTATGTTTTTGAATTATCATTGGTGTTCATTTCTCAAAGGTGAAAGAGAAAATACAAGAGGAAGTCAATTAATTTTCATCTTAAAACTTCTAAATTTTTTGTTGTGGAATTCTAGAGATTAATTTTGACTGACGTCATTAAAATTTCAAATACCTACTCTTACGATGACTCTCAAATTGTTTTGTACACTTACAAAAATTGTCATAACTTATCGAGAAATTAGATTTTTTGAACAAATTTTGGACATGTTGAGGTAACTTGTATAAAATGATTTTTCAAATTTTCAAATGAAATCTAAACATTTTTCAAATTTAACCCCTAAATGCTTTAATTGTGTTTTTTGGCAACATAGCAATTTTGGGCAGCTCACTACAAATGAAATGTTTATTTTTTTTTCTTTGAAATTTTCACGCAACATGTGTTTGAAGAGTAGCATTAAGGTCCGACTATTTTCATAACTTTTGATTAAATGGTTAAAAAGTTATTGCATGATATGTAGTTTTTATTGCTCAGCGAGAAGCTTGAGAAGTTAAAAAAACTTCTTTAAAAATCACTTTTTTAAGAAATAAAAATTTGAAATTGGTTTTCAAGATTTACATATATATGGAAAGCTTTAAACCATTCCATTTTTATTAATGAGATGAAAATTATGAAGAGTTTTAGTTTGAGGGAATTTGCATGTAGTTAGGAAATCTCTATTCTAAGACAAACTTTGAAATCCTTTATTTAATTCAATTTTCAATATTTTTGGTAAACAAATAAAAAATAAGGTGTAGTTTTTTTATTGCAACCATTGGGATTGGCATTTTTTAATTCCATCAATATGTTGTTAATAATTTAGTGTTTTGAATCATTCTCTACATCTTTCTACTTATAACTTTTTTCTATTATGTTGTATAAATCCAAATGATTCGAAAATTTTCAAGCATGTAACCAACTTGTCTCGAAGAATGAATCCAATGAAGCACCACCATTTAGGACATTTTTCATACAAATGTGACCTTGTGAAGTGCAGTTGCCCATTTTTTCCCAAGGCCAAAAAAAAGATTCTTGCAACTTCAAATGCTAATATCTTACAATCTACATGGTGGAAATTCCTAAAATAAATTCCACATCTTTTCAAACTAATGTAATATAAGATCTTACGCTTACATGTGTCCAAAAATATTTTTTTTCTAAAATTTGGTACTTATACTAGAAATGGCAATTTTGGAGTGTTTTTGGCGAAAACACAATCCAAACATTTAGGGATTTAGTCAAATAATAATTATTGTTGAAAATTTGTGAAAAAGGTTGTATCACAAGTATAAAATCTTCAAAGATTCTTTGGTAAGTGCAATGAGGATTATTTTTGGAAATTTGTTGTAAAAAAATTCATGAATTTTAAAATTCTAGTATAAAATATTGACTAAGCTATGACCTTTAGTATGTATATTCATTTTAATAAGATTAAAGATCTCCAAAAATTTGTAAGACATTTGAAAGTGTATAAAATATTTATATCTTATATTTTATGATTTGTTTGGATATTTTTGAAGTGAATTATTAAAAATGTACCTATTTGAAGTCATATTTTAATCAACAATAATCCGTTCAATAAAATTTTGAAATTCATAAAAAATTTACTATAAAATTCTAAAAGAAATTCTCATTCCATTTAGTAAAGAATCTTGAATATTTTTTACTTGAATTAAAAAAGGTTCACCAACAAATTTGAGTTAATTTTGAAAAATGTCTAAATTTTATTTGAAAAATAATTTTATACAATTATATATGTTACTTGTCCAAAAATTGTTGAAAAAAAATCTAATTTCTTAATTAGTTATGGCAATTTAAAAAATGTATGAATACTTATCAAAGACATTGTAGGTCATGGAGGAAAATATGGAGTGAATGACACTTGAAATAGATGATTGTCAGAATAATATCTTTATTATTGGTACAAAAATCCTAAAACATTTTGAAGACCTTATTTCAATAGCGTGGCTTCTTTTTGGCATTATAGTGCTAGATTGCACCAAGAAAAAATTATTTGGCTAAAAATGATAACAAATTATGAAGTTCTTCACCAAGAAACTTAAAAATTTAAAAATCTTGGATGAAATCGCCAGATTGTGGATGAAAACAAAATTATGCAGATGTGATATGCGTTAAATGTGATATTTTCTATCCAATATGTGGATGAATGTTTAAATTTGAAGCACCTTTTTAATATTTTATATTGCCACATTGGCACTTTACAAAAAATAAAAATAAAACCTTTGTTCAATGATAAATGGAATACTTCAAAGTGGTGTTTTGTTGATATAATTTCTCATTTACCAAAAAGTGATTATTGAGTGTTTTATATATATATATTTGCAACCAATTTGGTGAAATTGGAATAAGTAAAATATTTTAATAAAATTGAAAGCAAAGATATGCAAAAACTAAAAAACTAAAATGGATATGAAAGGGTGAAAATCATAATTGACACACACTAGAATTTATAGTGTGGTAAAGAAAGATAGACGAGGATGTAGAAACAAGGATGGATGAGGATGTAGTAACAAAAGATAAATGAAGGGTGCCATAACAAAAGATAGATGAAGGGTGTCATAACAAAAGATGGATGAAGGATGTCATAATAATAAAAAGATGGATGAAGGATGTCATAATAATAAAAAAATGGATGAAATGCTATCGTAATGATGATAGAATGGTTTAGTAAGGAGAATGGATGAATAGTGTCAAAACAAGGATGAATGAACTTATTTGTCGAAGCCTTCAATTTCTTCTCCAGTTGTTTATGGTGTCTGTAGCATGAATTTTTATTTGTGCAATTTTTTTTGCTGAAAACCAATGTGTTTTTTTGGTAGGGAATATTGGACAAAATATCCTTGCATTTCAGTGGATGAAATCGCCAATTTGTTACCAAATCTGATATATTATTGCTCTATTCTTGCTCTATTCTGGATGAATGTACATTGTTTGGGATGACTAAATGAAATTTCTTCCATAGTGAGATTGCAAGTTTCATCCACTTCCATGGATGTGAATAGCTTCATCCTTCCAGTGATTAAGTATCGCTTTCTGCAGTGCCTAAAATAAATGAAATATTAAAAAAACCCTTGTCCGTAACGCCACCTGTCTTCAGCTTCGCCCTCTTCAGCTGAAATTTTCTCCAATGTGCAAAACACTGGATCATCACCAACTGCATCCCGTGAGAATGGCGGACGACGACACAAAGTTCGATTTCGGTGAAGATGCGCATCCGCATCACCAACGGCATCTTGATAGAATGGAGGACGATGATTCAAAGTTCGATTTCGGTGAAGAAGAAGACGACGACGGAGCCGCTCTCGTAGCATCGAAGGGGAAGGAGCTGGAGCAAGCATGGACCTCGACAACTCAGGAAGTCCAGAAGCAGATGCAGCTGCTGGCCTCGTACGGGACGACGGCGGCAGGCGGGATGGCGGATGCGGCGATGGTGCCGCGGACGAATGCGTTGCTGCAGGATCAGATGGCCAAGCTGCGAATCCTAATCGTGCGCTACGAAATGCTGGCGCAGCAGTATCCGACGTAAGTACTTTACTTCAGTTGCCAACTAACTTCAGTGGTGGTGTGTTAGGGTTTGGGCTTTCTTGAAATTTGTGAATTATGAATGCATGCCAATTTTCTGAGCTTTGGGCCTGTGAAACCTAATCGTCTGCTGCGGAATTGTTGCCCAACGTAAGTGCCGTGTTAGGGTTTCTGGCTTTCTTGGAATTTGTGATCCAACCAATTTTCTGGGTTTTTGGTGAATGTGATGATGTGGTGCAGTGAAGAGGGAGTGCAGGCGGGGATGAGGACCGTGCAGGAATGGAAGGATCAAGTTCAGGCGTGCGTCCATCACATCCCTTCCACCTTTTGTTGTGGCTTTCTTTCTTGGTTAATTTAGTATTCTTTTAGGTTCGTCACGGTAGGAATCAAATTTGTGGACATGAGAGTTTGATTCACTGTAATTGCGTTCAGTATATGAGGTATTAATTTTTTTTTGTCTCCTTGTGATCTGGACTATGAATACGGATCAAATGTCCAACATCTTAGGTTATTAGGTTGTTTGGGGTTCTTCTGCCGCAATTAGGTGCTTTTCTCGCGGTTATAGTGAGGGGCATGGTCCTCTGTAAAAGGTTCCGTACGATTTGATGTAAGTTTCAAACTCTGACTTGTATGTGTAGATTGCGAATGAGCTCAAGAAATGCCAATCTTCAAGCTAAGAAAAACATCGATCAAGCTGTTTTGAGTGAGGTAAGACCACGTATTATCTTAAACCCGGAGTGGCTACTTTCATGGCCGCGCAAGTGCTTTCAATTGGTTTCATGCTTGGAGTGGTCTATTTAAACCCTAAGAGTGGCACACTGTCACTGGTGCACTGTGTGCTCTACTGTGAATTTATTGCATCCGTCAAACATGGGATAAAATTCCGCCTCTGAATTGCTAGCACAATGGTGCCACACGATTTTGTTGAAACATGTCACTAAGCAAATCGCGGCAAGATACTGAAGTTGATGAAATTGTAGTCGCTACTTAACTTTCAGCTACTGGACTTGCTTTGTTTTTTCAGAGGGAGCAGCTTCTCTCTGGTGGACAGGATGTTGACCTTCGCCGCCGGCAGTTGCAGTATGATCAATTCTTCCTCTTTTTTGTGCCTCTCAAATTCATCTTATGAAAATGAAAATTTTTTATTCGATAATTTGTGTTTTTCTTTCTGTTTAAGGCCTTCTTAAATAAGAAATTGACTGGACCCTATATTGCGATTGAATTCCTATCATGTAATTCTGAATAATGTATGTTTGCATGTTGAAGGACACAGGCTGGAATGTCTTCTTCTGCCGAGGGTATCACTGATGGATTGCGTCGCACCCGCCAAATGATGATTCAGGTCAGCAGGATGATCAGCAGGTCTTTGTTTTTCAATTGTGGAAAACCTGCTTTTTGAAACATAGTAATAGAGGTCGTGAGTGCTCCTGTCAAGTTAAATTTGCATGGATTGCACTTTTTCTAATAGACACTGTAACATGCACCTCGTTTACAGTGGTGATCATGGTTGGTGTGTTATCATTTCTGCTAGTGTGGAGTTTGACCTAATCCTGGATCTGTGCAGGAACTGGAGCGAAATACAGCTACTTTGAGTGTATTAGGTAGGTTCGCATGATCTCATAGAAAGTTCACTACCACCTCTTTATTGATGAATTCAAAAAACTACAATCAATAATTTGCATGGATTCACATTTTATCTCAGTCAATAACCAAAAAATTATTGACGCTACCTGATGTTTCTAGATTCCAAGAGATACTGAATGTTTCTTTGTTGGCCATGGTCAGATCAATCAAATGCGACACTCAGGAAGGCGGATGCAGAGTACAAAGGTCAACGTTCCATTTTAAGTGTGACTCGTTCCAAGATAACCTCATTGACGAGGCAGGATTTGATTGACAGGTACAATGACTTCTTGTTGATTTTGAAGTTTGTTATAGTTCATACGATTGTAGGGAGTAGTGATTACCTATCTAGTTCTAATAGTACTGCAATCATTTCTAGCTGTCTCACTAATTACAGGGTGAAAGCATTCCTAATCTTGTGCATGGGTGACGAATTTGAAATTAGGGCATTGGTGATCTTCTTCATCTTCATTTTTCTCTCCGTGTGTTTCTACATCACATTGAAGCGGTTGCCAATTGTAAAGCATTACGTACGAGGATCTCCAGGTTTGCCTGTGCATCAACCACCGCCAAATATACCTCCACCACCTTCCTATTCACAATATCCTTCACGAGATTCCTTCTCTAGAGGGGGCGGGCATCAGCCTGATCTTTATGAGTCTGTTCCTAAGTCTCATGACCACCAAGGTGTTCAGTCCCAGCTTCCAGGTACTCCTGAATTCGTCTTACACACTGATGCCCGAGCATATGACCCTCGGTACCACGAAGAATTGTGACTGGCTCTGGCATTTCGAAATACTTTGTTTTCCAAGGTACATGTACTGTTACGGTATATAGAGGGGTGTCAGACCTCACCTCCTGCTCTGTGATTTGGAAGTTATTTGCAGGTTAGTATGGAGTATGGCAGACGACCCATTTCCAACCACTTAAGCAATTACGCATATTTAGAGCACAGGTTTTTCTGAGTGTTGAATTTTTCCCATGTATAGAAATAGAATTTGGGAGGATTGCATCTTTTTCTAGAATTTTATTACACAAAACGTAATTATTATGAATTTTTCAGTGGAAAGATTCTCTTTGATTTGTAATGGTTATATAGACCTTTCTATTTCTAACCATAGGTTGATTGCAAAATTGACCAAGGGTTAGTTGCAATATTGACAACCTTGTAGCCAATCATATTGCACCACAACTATTCCTTGAATTCTTCCACAACCTCATGGAAACAAAATAGTTTATAGATTGAAAATAGGAGGGTGGCTGGAAATGGGTCGGCTATTGTATATTCTACAAAATATTCAACTAATTGAAATCTCATTATGGAAAGAATTTATGCATTATTTTCATTGTAACATGACATCTCATTTTGTTATGTATTAAATATCAAATACTAAGTAAAATCTTCCATTTTGTATCCAATGCTAACAAAGTTTGTATATGAGTTGAACCCCACCAAGGCATTCATTTCATATTCTTTTTCAATCTTGTGTATATGATTTTTTTGAATTTTTGTTTTGTTAACTTCATGAAATCTTTGAAAAGAACAATTGTGATATCCATTACAATATATTTAAGATAAGCCTTGATTTGGAAGGAAAATTTGGACTTGCAATGTAGATTGATTCTTGTGAGAGGTTGTGTATGCATTTGGTAGTTTCAAGAGTATTGTTGAATTTAGTACGATATATGTGGGCTTTATTTATAACATTCAAGCATCAAACGGCAAAAGAATTTGATGTTCAATCTTCTAACTATCTTTGCAAATGCTTATATAGGATAATTGTAGTGGTAGTATATGTAAATGTAATCCTTTTACACTTTTTCACCTTTGGTAGTGGTATTTTGGTGCAAATAGTTGTAATTTGTTCAAAATTTAATAATATCAAATTCTTGTTGTGTATGTATATAGTATATAGTATCCATTTTTTTGTATAAATGTTGATTAAAAATTTTAGATATCAAATTTGGTTCTAATGGTTGAGAACTATTAATAGGAATTAACTGGTGTACTAAGCAAAGATGACATATATTCTTTACTTGGTTAATTCTGGCCATATTCATTAAAATGAGACAAAGTGTAGTCTCAATTTTATCTTCGACTCGAAGATAAATCGTTATAACTATTTAATTTTGAGACTATTCGGTAATTTGAGACTTTCATTTGTTAATATATATAAAAATCTTTGATTGCCCAAAGATTGCACTCGCATTTTCTTTGACTCAAGGATAAAATCACTAAAATGGTTTTAGGGTTGAAGTCTCAAAATGACCATTTTGTCTCATTTTAATGAATTTGGCCAATAGTGAGTTCCAATATAAATTACATTTACATATACTACCACTACAATTATTTGAACCGTACTATCACTAGTAGAAAACGCAGGAATTTTGACAGAATTTTGTTGATTTGGACGTGTTGATCCGGTCACTGTTTTGTTGATTTCAACAGAAATCTGTTACAATTATCAGATTTCTGTTGAAATCAACAAAACAGTGACCGGATCAACACGTCCAAATCAACAAAATTCTGTCAAAATTCCTGCGTTTTCTACTAGTGATATGATCTTTCTGAGTATGGGAAGATTTCGAATGGAAGTTGCAAAGGAAAATGGTGTTTTTATTTGTGTATTGTTGATATATTAAATTTTAGTGTCTATCATTGTTGTAGTTTAGAGGTGGAAAATGTTTCTACAATAGATTTGCTTTTGTGTGACAAATGAATAAAGAGATCAAAATAGTGAGTTCCAATATAAATTTTTAGATATGATTGCAATTGTCTCAAATGTAATCAAGAAAACAAATCTAGAGTTTGTTTGTGAAATATAGCTTTGAACAAACTTATTAATTACTCCATTTTAATCAAAGATTACTCTTCTCTCATCTAGAATATGAATTTTGGAATGCTTACAGTGGGGGTTAAGACTTAAGATAGAGGCACCATGTTTTGAAACTTATAAATTATTGACATGAAAATTGATGTAATAAATGTAAAAATTTTAAGTGGTGAGAATTTAGAAATGATTGCCTTATACCAAAGTATTCATGACATATATATATATAAAATAAACTTGAGTTGATATCTACAACCAAACTTCTCAATTAACTGCATAGAGTGCCTAACTATGACTATGATGTGAAAACAAGAGTCGGATTGGTGAATGGATTTGGATTTGGAATTGGGAAGCTAGGTCTCAATGAAATTACATTCAAGTGTTTATTTCGTTGTATTTGGAAGAAAAATAACATAGTCAATTTAAAAATCACATTAAATACTAAAAATCTTTCAATCTATTTATATCAATGATTAAAGTTGATAGAAAAAACTTTTATTGTCTTTATACTATCTTCTCTGAAATTTCTTGATTGAATATTAATTGGATGGAATACACTTTTTCAAAACATTTGTCATCCATAGAATAAATAGCAAAGCATTTTATAGTTTACCCCTAAGGAACCAATTCCATTGTAGTATTGTCAAACTTCATTTTTGTATTAATGTAGCATTTTAATTCATATTTGAGTTCCTAAGTAATATTTTGGTATATGACATTACATGTCATCTGTCAATTTGAAAAATATTGAACAATTTTATAATAAATTATAATTTTAAAACCAATAAATAAAATAAATTGGTAAACATAACAAAAACAATCCAATTAGTTTGAAAATTTTCAAGAGTAAAAAGTAGCCAATCATGAAGAATAATATAAAAAAATTTCAAGTAGTTTTAAATTTTTTTTTTTTACATGCACCCAAGACATCTTTGGTGATGATCTCCAAGTCAAATCATCACCATCAACTTAAATTTAACCTTTGTATAATTGATTGATAAAATTTTGATTATTTTTATCTAAGAATAAATTATTTTTCTATATACTTTCATTATTATTTTTGGAATTTTTGGTGGAAAAATCAAACTACTTGGATTTTTTAAATTATAATGTAATATGTATATAAAACTATATCAATTAGAATGTATTTTAGAATAATTTGAAATTCTGACCGAATTTAAAGGTTTGAGTAAGAAAACAAATATTTATAATTTAAACTTAAAATCATTTAAAAAGAAAAATATACAAATAAAAAAATAAAATATTGTGTTAGTTGGATTTTAATATACGGAGCTTCCAATTGCAATAACCCAATGACATTTTGAGTTTTTTAAAGTTATGAAATGGAGTAAAAATACAACTAATTGAACTTCATTTTTAAAGTTTAATCCAAACTATAAATATTTTGAAAGTAATGAACAAAATTGCATCCACTTTTGGGTGCGAGGAAGGATTGAAACAGACACACTAAAGCGGATTCGTAAGCGGATGGTTAGATAACGTCACCGTTATCATCCATGAACGAATGCGGCCATTCATCCAAATAAGAGTCGCGTTCTCTCCCAGGACCTAAATCAAAGAAGAGCATGGCGGGAAAGCAGTCAGTCGCCTCTGCAGCTCCGATTTTACTCTGTTTGCCGCCACTAGATTTTCGTTTTTTTTCGCCGATCATCGCCGCTGCATTTTGATGAATGCGTGCCAATCGATCCCCCCGTTTTAAAGCAATTTACAGAGGGTTTTTTTCTTTGAATTTTTTTGAGATCTGTAACAAGGTTTTGGGTTGAGAATTTGGATTTTGGAATTGGAGTCGAGAGGTTTTTGTGCTTGGAGGGTGGTTGCGGTGAAGACAAGGACGTAGGCGAATCTGGACAGGGAGCTGATGTATGCTCGTTAGCGGTTTCGTAAGCGGATTATTTTCGCCGTTTTGTTTTAGCTAGGGGAGGGAGTGGCATTCAATGGATGCAAAGAAACGGAACGGCGTGCACGCCAATTTTCCACCGTCGAAGCGGATGCAAGCGAACGGGCAGGGAATGCCTCCACCGCCTATAGCGCCTCCGGATAGCTTGGAAGAAGAGGACGAGGATGTGTTTTTGGAAGAGACTCTGTTGCGTGACGGAGAGGTGGAGGAGTCTCGAGCTGCTGTGGCTGCTCTTTTCACCAAATGGAGGCGCCCTGCTGTTGGTAACTTCGACACTCAGAAGAGTAGCGTAGGTACGCACTTCCTTCCATATCAACTCGCACTGTTTGTGTATTTAAGCTACATGCACAAGCGGCATTTGAGGATTTGGAAGTAGAATGAGCAGAATTCTCTGTGAGGTTCCAATTGTAGGGTGAACTAACTGTCGTTAAAAATGTTTGTGTGATTTCCCGAAGAGATCATACCACTTACGCCCTGTATCTCACAAGTTAGGAGAGTTTCTATTTTCAGTGTTTCAGCAGCTTGAGATCGACTACATCATCGGGGAGAGCCACAAAGAACTCTGTCCTCATAGAAGTGGACCGGCTGCAGTGCTCCGCATGTTTGGAGTGACGCAAGCAGGTGATATCACTCTACTTTAATTGAAATAGTTTTGATTCCTGTTACTCTCTTCAAAGACTGTCAATTATGATGGCCAGTTTGCATCTTAGGAGGATGGCATTGGTAGTGGTCATAATTATTCGTGAATATGAATGTCATAGATACTGCCTTTTCCGGGAAGGAGTGTTCACCCAGGGCTAGGGTTTCAGAATTCTGCTGCGTACCTGCTGTCCTTTCATTTGCGAATTGCTTGTAACATTATATTTTCTACTATTTCCTTAACTGTCCAGGAAATAGCGTTTGCTGCAATGTGCATGGTTTTGAACCCTATTTCTACATCAGCTGCCTCGATGGCATTGAGCCGGACGATATTCCTAAGTTTCGTAACACGTTGGAGGTGAGGAGGTTTGTACGCTGTCTGGTTAAGTTCTGCCTGATCAGTGTTTTAAAATCTGAGGCGGAACTGCTGTAATGTGTCGATTCTTACCTCAAGTGCACTTATCAATCAAATAGTTGATGCACTGTGATTTGGATTGGGAATGTGCAAATTGAAATGGGCTTCAAAGCGTCAGATTAGTTTTATTGAGAAACTAAGGTTTCTGATCACTTACTAAGGATGAAAGTAATGTAAAATGCACATGCAACAGACGCGCATGCGAGAGGCGAATAGGAATAGCAAATCGCAGAATTTCATCACCAAGATCGAGGTTGTACAGAAGCGCAGTGTAATGTACTACCAAGTGCAGAAAGCTAGATCCTTCTTGAAGATTGTTGTCGCTTTGCCGACTATGGTGGCTGGTTGTAGAGGTATGAATTCATAATCAACTCTTATCTTTCATTTTGATATTAAATGAGTCAATAAGTCATGGCCTCTGCCAAGGACTTGGGTTAGATTTGAAGCAACCAGGCCTATTAAGCCCCTTCATCCGTTTCAATGTTTTTAAATTTATATTCAGTTTATTTGTTTTCGATTTGAACTTTTACTAAACTATAGCTTAACGTGCCTGTTTGTTTCTTTGCTCTAGGAATTCTGGAGAAAGGTATCAATATAGATGGCATTGGTCAGCGGTGCTTCTTAACTTATGAAAGCAACGTGCTATTTGCACTTCGATTCATGATTGATCGCGACATTGTTGGTGGAAATTGGGTTGAGCTTCCTGCTGGAGCCTACTGCAAGAGACCGAGACAATTGTCCTATTGTCAGTTGGAATTGGACATACAGTATCCTACTCTGTGTAGATGGAAGAAATCGTGTTTTTGCTAACGGGACCATTTTGTTGTGCTGCATTTCTTGTAGCCTGACTTTTGCCCGCTCCACTCTCGGAAATGCTACAGTTAGAGCTTGTTGCTTCCAAATATTAAGTGGATTCTATGAAGGTAATGATAATGTTTGCTATAGGGCGGTGTTAAATCTTTCGACGAAATCCACCGTTCCCACTCAGTCTGGTGTGGGATAGAGAATGATGGCATGTTCTTATTTCTTTAGAGAGTATGCAGTCCCTAAGAGGATTTTTCCTTGACTTCGCATACAGCTACAACAAGATTGTCAGCCATCCACCAGTGGGTCAGTACTCAAAGATGGCCCCATTTCGAATTTTAAGCTTCGACATTGAGTGTGCGGGAAGGAAAGGTCATTTTCCAGAGCCAGAGCATGATCCTGTCATCCAGGTAAACATCGAAGTTGAATGTAACTCAGAACTCGTCCTTGGAGAAAGTCAGTTGTTGTGATCCGATTATTATGATGGCATGTAGCATATGTCGTTTCTGTGCAGGCTAATTTTGTCCTTTTTTTTTTTTTCAGAGCTTGCTCTCTTTTCTTTGGCGCACAAACTGTCTAGAAAGTATTTTATTCTTGTCTGATGAAGAGGTTTAACATTGTACATTGTTAGTTGACTGTTTTTTCGACTTGCTGGATTGGGCTAGATTGCCAACCTGGTGACAGTGCAAGGTGAGGAGAAACCTATGGTGAAGAATGTTATGACTCTGAAGTCCTGCTCACCCATTGTTGGTGCTGACGTCACGTCATTCGATTCAGAGAAGGAGGTTCTTCTTGCTTGGAGGGTAAGGCCAGTGCTCTGTAGCATAGTGCAATGTTTCATGGGGCTGATTTCTCCTTTGAACTCGACCACAACTTTTAATTCATCAGTGTGTATGGTTTGCGTGCTTGGCTTTTCCTCGTACAATTTCACAGTTGCTGAGCGCTGAACTCAAAGAGGCCACTAGTAGTGCCTTCTGCAGTCACCGAGTGACTCGGTAAGTGGTCGTGGATTATTTGTAGAATGGCGTAGCCGGCAGAGTTATACATTGCAACGAGGTATACATTGCTGAAGCATTAATAGTGTTGGTGTATTGGCAGGAGTTAGTCGCAGAAGTCGATCCTGATATTATCATTGGATATAATATTTGCAAATTTGACCTACCCTATCTTATTGAGGTAAGAGGCGCAGCCATGCACTTTCGACCAAGCTCCTTCTTTAACGCTACTTGATAATAGTGATCGACACTTTGTGACAATACCCTTTATTCAAGTTCCTGTGGGGACAATCAAACCCTCTGCGCATTCCCCTTGAAAATTCTTTTGATCATAATAATCACGTTGCCTTTTCCTCGTGAAATTGAGTTGTTTCTGCAAGATTTGCATCCATTAATGTTATCCTTCTCAGGTCTTATGTACTGCTCCTCTTGCGTTATCGTCTCCAGAGACCTCACGCTTGTTGCTATTTGCTCTTGTTCTGGCAGAGGGCACAGAAATTGAATGTGGTTGAGTTTCCCATACTTGGTCGCATAAAAAATAGTCGAGTTCGTATAAGGGATGCATCCTTTTCATCAAGGTATGATCGATTGGCCTGATTAATATTTATCACGCAGGTTCACGAGAAACATCTATATTTGATCTTCCAACAGAGGCTTAATCATTAATAACCTGCAGAACTGTTCTTATGTTTCTGTTGTAGAATGACCTCGCTGTCTCATGATATTTTGTTCTTGATGGCTGTTGTTACAGGCAATATGGGATCAGAGAAAGTAAAGAAGTGACGATTGAGGGACGGGTTCAATTTGATCTTATGCAGGTACTCTTTCACATGTTTATCTGTCGTTTGGTGTTAGCTCTTATTTACTAATTACTTTGATACGCTGTCTGACTTTATCTGTAAACTGGTGAGATTTGATTACTTTTCTTCTCTCTTATATTGAAAACGTGGTACGCAGGCTATACAAAGGGATTACAAACTTAGTTCTTACTCATTGAACTCAGTGTCTGCACACTTTCTGGGAGAGCAGGTATTTGGCTAGTATTCATCCTTCCTGTCATCACATCGTGTTGAACCAAATTTTGAATGGAGTTTTGAATCTCTAGTACTAGATCCATGCCGTGGTGAGCGAATGTGTGATGATTTTAAACTGCTTGTGATTTTTGGGGAGCAGAAGGAGGATGTGCATCACTCTATTATATCCGATCTGCAGAATGGCAATTCTGAAACTCGCCGAAGGTTGGCGGTTTATTGTCTCAAGGTATGCGTATCTGAATCCAATGACTGGTGAAGTAGTGGTTATTAAACTTTTCAGCTGTAGTTTTTGTTTGATTGGTTCTATAGGCCATGGTTCTAGGAACAGCTTTAGGATTGAAGCTTCAGAAGCCTGCATACCATGAACTGACCTTGATACATGCTAATTCGAAATCAGGATGCGTATCTTCCACAGCGATTACTGGACAAGCTTATGTACATATACAATTATGTTGAAATGGCTCGTGTTACGGGTGTTCCAATATCGTTTCTTCTTGCGAGGGGCCAGAGTATCAAGGTGGGGCATCATGAAGCTACATTATCATCTTTTGAGTTGTTGTCTGATTGGATTGCGTGGTATGACAAATATTGGTAGGAAATGCTTTTATGGAAATCAACTAATGCGCCTTCAGAGTTTGGGTACAAGAATCATACTTCTTAGTCTTGATTCTGCAAAGGTTTAGCAGCGTCGCATGTGTAATCCCTCTTAATTGATGGTAGTGTCGTAGACTGTAGTTTTCAGCCCGTGTTTCTTGGTGTTCCATCATTTGTGGCAGGTTTTATCACAGCTCTTAAGAAAAGCAAAGCAAAGGAATTTTGTATTGCCTAATGTCAAATCTCAAGGAGCAGGAGCGGGCGAGGGATTTGAAGGAGCCACGGTAAGTCTATATTTGACTTTTTAGAAATGTTGGTATTTGTTATCCTAGTGCATACATTCTGTCCCTATTTTCTGGCTCATTCCTAAGGAGCAAAATCAATGAACTTACCAGGTTCTGTTTTGACAGGTATTGGATGCCAAATCTGGTTATTATGACAAGCCGATTGCTACTTTGGATTTTGCATCGCTGTACCCCTCCATCATGATGGCCTACAATCTTTGTTATTGCACTTTGGTAATCTTCGAAGTCCAACATTCCTTAGACATATGGTATTCATTTGTACTGAAGCCTTAAGCGTTCTCATAGCCACGGGGAAAGGCTCCTAAATTGTCTGCATGTAGCTTTCTGGTGATGCGGAAGTTGTCTGCGTTGCTCCTGGCAACGGGGTGTCTCCAATTATGGGTCCAAAATTTGACTGTTTTATTTCCTTATGTTAGTTTGTTGATGTCTGTATGATTATAATCTCTCAGATAAGCAAGTTGATCTGATTGATTTCCCAGGTCAGGACAGAGGACCAACAGAGGCTGAAACTGGCACCAGAAGAAGTGATCAAGACTCCATCTGGAGAAATGTTTGTCAAGTCTTCTTTGGAAAAGGTTAGATGGCGTCCCAAGTCCTTGAAGATCTTTAACCCTGTCGCTCTCGCACCAATTTTGCTGTATTGATGTTGCTTGGAACTAGTGTCAGTGATACTCGTAACATAGATTGGTTTTGGTGTCTTGAAATCACCAATTCTCTTTCTCGACTGTAACTTGACGTGTTGCCTGTGGCTCACACTTAGAGATCTTGTGCCTTGAAACTTGGCTAGTGTCCACCGCTTTTGCTTGGTTTGGGACATCTTTTTATGCATTAAGGCCTGGAGATGACCTTTTAATTGTTGTAGGGAATACTGCCCGAGATTCTTGAAGAGCTACTTGCTGCTCGTAAGCTCGCAAAAGCTGATCTAAAGGTTAGTATCTCCATATTTTATATTTCGTGTACTGCAGTTACATAATCATGTGCTGATTACAGGATCTTCCTGCTGGTTGGTCTCTTTGTGTATGGCTTGATCTCATTGTTGTGGTGTGCAGCTGGTAGTTTGTCCTTGTTCTGGCCCTTGAATTAATTGAAAGTGCAGTCCTTATCTGGGTTTTTATAGAATCCTCAATATTTCTGTCTGTTCCAATCCTCCTTCTCCGTTCATCTATTCTGTACATGCAATTATAGTGCATCTGTTTCTGTTAACAGGAAGCAACGGATCCATTTGAAAAGGCTGTGCTGGATGGACGGCAGCTTGCACTCAAGGTGCTTGCAATACGTTTGCTTTTGGCTATTAATGAATTTCAAGTGCTTTAGAGCGTCTTTGGAGACAGAGCATGCTGTTATGTAATCTTTTTTCATTGGAATTAAGACCTGTGAGTTTGGAAGAGGGGAAAGACTTTTTCTTAACATTGTGAATGACTGTAGATAAGTGCAAATTCAGTCTATGGATTCACGGGGGCAACCATTGGGCAGCTGCCATGCCTCGAAATCTCCTCCAGTGTTACCAGCTTTGGTAAAGATCAGAAACCCGACATTTGTAGAGTTCTTTGTATCCCTTCTTTCTTGCTTTTGATCCTTCATTAAATGCTGACCTAGTAGTCTTACATTTCATGTCTTTGAGATTAGTGATTTAGCTCCTTTGAGATCTAGATTTACTAGCATTGTTGTATAAAGTTTGAACTAGATGTTGTGGTTAAGGAGCATCAAGTATGAAATCCAGCTTGACCTTGATCTTGATTGGCTCCTGATAGACTAATTGGTGGCCTGTGGATTCCAGGACGTCAGATGATAGATCATACAAAGAAATTGGTCCAAGAGCGATTTACTACATTAAACGGTTACAAGTATGATGCTGAGGTAAGAGGAATGATCCGTATCTCTTGTTTCCATAGTTTGTCGGACGATTCTTGTGCTAAGAGTACCAGTCTATCTATGATCAGCTTCTCGATGGGAACTAACTGTTTGAACTATGAATCCTCTTGTCACTCTGGAAGATCGATGAAAGACGACTAAGACACGGACTTGTGGTTTGAAGTGATACCGCAGATATCCATCTTTGAATTTTCCTACAACTGATACTTGTAATTCTCGATTCTGTGCTGGAATTGTAATTGATCTTGAGTGAGGCTTCTCTGCTGGTTGACCAGGTTATATATGGAGACACAGATTCGGTCATGGTGCAGTTTGGAAGCCCTGATGTTCATGAAGCTATGAATTTAGGGAGGGAGGCAGCACAGCAGATTAGTGATACGTTTACAAAGGTACTGCGTGGGACCTTTTAATCTATTTATTTGAATTTTTTAATCGGTGATTGCCATTTTCAGCAAGACTTCCCCCAATGTAGATGTTTTAGTTCTCAAATTGTATTAGTGTATATAAACAGTTGTATAGAGATTGCCCTCCAAGTTTTTGAAGAATGATCGTGGCGTTTCAAGAGTATCTTTCCAGGTTTTGCCGTATGGACTGGGAGGTTTGAACATTGTGTTTTCATGATCAATTTGTAGAGGGTTTTGTTGCTTATTTATTTCTCTTTTGTGTTTTTTACCAGCCTATAAAATTGGAGTTTGAGAAGGTCTATTGGCCATATTTACTCATCAGCAAAAAGAGATATGCCGGACTCTTGTGGACCAAACCAGAGAAATACGATAAAATGGACACGAAAGGTAGGAATGAAGATAATTGGTCAAAGCCAGAGAGAATTCGTATTATTGCTGGCCATCTCAGCACTCCAATTTTTACTCCTTGTCAGGAGTGACAGTGGGAGCGACACGTCATGCCATTTCCTGGTCATCATCTATACGATGAGTCCCGTATGTGAGATATGTAGGAAATTCAGTTGAGCGAGGATCAGATTTATTGGACCTCGATTTGTTTGAGAGTTCAGTTTAAATACATAGATACACAATACACAGAATTAAAAACGATCCTAACTCTATGCGAAAAATGGACGTTGATGATGCAGGAATCGAAACAGTGAGGAGAGACAACTGTCTACTTGTCAAGAACTTGGTCACTGAATGTCTTCATAAAATCCTCATTGACCGAGACATTCCTGGAGCCATTCAATATGTCAAGAATACGATCTCTGATTTACTCATGAATCGAATGGATTTGTCCCTTCTTGTCATCACAAAGGTATGGCTTTCATATTTTGCATTAAGGATGTCTCTTGCTGTCTTTCATTGGATATCTTTATGACCAAGCAGAGCTCATCAATAAGGACAAATATCCAATACTTCATGGTGTCTCATTCATCTCATGTCTTGTCACTGGGGCCTTGCTATTCACTCTGCAGGGGTTGACGAAGGCAGGAGATGCTTATGAAAACAAGACTGCTCATGTTGAGCTAGCTGAACGGATGCGAAAGGTGGGATGAAGTACATAACTTCTCAGGATTTGTAGTATTGATGTTTCAACGGTTCATTCCTAGAATAATATAAATTTGGTTCAAGGCGTTTGCAAGTGTAGACCTTCTGAAGACGTGAGATTCCTTGCCTCAGTAGTGTGAGATTTTTGGCCATTATTCTTTCTGTTGCAATTCCACCTCACCAAGTACCTTCAAGTATAATTGTGTCTTTGAAATGACGTGTCTCCTGTTTCGTGTGTGTATATGTTCTTTTTTATTCAGCGGGACGCTGCTACTGCCCCCAATGTTGGTGATCGTGTGCCTTATGTTATCATCAAGGCGGCGAAGGGTGCAAAGGTATCACCGTCTGAATTTTCTCGTGAAATTCTTGTGGACTCTGTACTTGGAATTATCAGCACTCGATTGCCAGTGTCTAATATTGTAATTACTGATTTTCTTAAGAAAATAAAAAGTTGTGAATTTTTTACTAGAGGCTTACAACAATCTGTTGTCTTACAGGCATATGAGAAGTCAGAAGATCCAATTTATGTTTTGGAGAATAACATTCCAATCGATCCACAGTACTACCTAGACAATCAACTCAGCAAGGTGTGTCTCCATTATGGGCTTCTAGCTCCAAAAATAAATCTTTTCTTTTAATACTTGGAATAGATAGCGTTTTGAGGCATTTGTGCAAGAACTTTGGATTCTGTGGTAAAAAGCTGTATTATGAAGACTGCCCTGTTGGATTGTCAATCACATGGAAATATTCAGAAGACTTACAATGTATGACCTGTAAGAAAATTCGATTTGCATAAGCGACTGTTCAACTAACACCTGGGCATCTTGATTATCAGCCGCTCTTGCGACTGTTTGATCCAATTCTTAAAAATGCAAGCAAGGAATTACTTCATGGAGCGCACACCCGATCAGTCTCGATATCAACTCCTTCCAACAGCGGCATTATGAAATTTGCAAAGAAGCGTGTTAGCTGCGCTGGCTGCAGAACCCCAATCAGGTAACCTATGTGATCACTGACCGGATGCTTAATGAAGATTCTCGTTTTCTGTATGCAATATGTGAAATGTAATATCTTAGTTTTGTGTGTGCTTTACAATATTGGGACCAATGTGCCTTAATAAACTCATAGTTGGAGCATCAAAGTAGTAACATGTATCTCATGATTCTGACTTTCATGCCTTTGTTTGATGCCTTCTTTTGTAACTGGAAGATGTTAAGCCTTTTAATATTTTTAATCATCCTGCAGTGACGAGGATCAGATCTTGTGCAAACACTGTAAAAGCCGTGAAGCTGAATTATACCAGAAGACAGTTGCGAACGGTATATACACTGCCCCTGAACGTCGTAGATTTTTCTTCTTTATTTTACCCTCATCCCTGAATATAGCGAACACCTCTTGCGATTAGAGCCGCAATACATGAGAAATCTTGTGATATTTCATATCTAGTTGCCTGATATTTTTCATGTCTGCCTGAGGTCTTCCAATTGCTTGCGACAGTCTGCACTGAGTCTTAATGTCCTCTACTTATCTGGGTGTACGTACTCGTGTTAGTGAGAGATCTGGAGCAGCTATTTGGAAGACTCTGGACACAATGTCAACGCTGCCAAGGCTCTTTACACCAAGATGTTTTGTGCACAAGGTTTGTATATGCTATTTGACTCGGTTCTTATCTGCTTGCCACAGTTTCACCTCATACATCGCTGAATTGCCTTGTGTAATTCTTGTCTCTTACGTGTGATTTCTAACCATCATACTTGGAAAGGATTCAAATATCATACCCTGTTTTTGAATTGCAGCCGAGACTGTCCTATTTTTTACCGGCGGAAGAAGGCACAAAAAGACCTGGCAGAGGCGGAGGTGCAATTAGAAAGATGGGATTTCTGAAACATAAGATCGCTGAAGTTTCTTTCTTGTACATGTAATTAGTAGTTGGTTCCAGCACAATTCAAATGTTCACGGATTTAAGGTGGCTTAGAGAGTATTAACTTTGAGACTTGATTAACTCCATTGTAAAGATCGGCTTGCTTTTGTTTGCTTTTTTTTTTTTTTTTCTTGAGCAGCATCTAGCATTCCATAGGGTTATCTAGTCCCCAAGCGTGGCCCTGAGCCTATCATACATCTAGTGTAACAATTTATCCTCTAGATATCCAGAAATGACTGAAATGTCGAAAAAAACAACGTTGAAACGTTTGAATTACTGTTATGAAAATTTTGAGCTACCGCAAGCTCTGATCACCATTCCATTGTGCGCTTACCTGTGTATTTAATTCTCATCTTCGCCCTCGATTGCTTACCAATGCCCTGATTCTTGTACATATCCGGACCCTCCCCCATCTCTTGTATTAATCTAATGGCTATGCAATGCCCTGCTAGTGCTTGCTGTTTGCGCAGAGATTTTCCTTACTCTTGAGCGAATTATCACTCTCGGTCTCAGAATTGTGAAAAGAAGTGAGCCAAAGGAACAGCGCATCCCATAAGAGATGACAAGGTATGTAAGAAACTGTCATTTCGGTCATGGTTTGCATTCATCAGGCCTTCATACCAATTCCTTTGAGAGGCCCTGGGTTGCTTCCAAAAATCCAAATCCATCATGCTGAGTAAATCAAGTGTGTAGCTAAAGTTTGCATATCGGCTTGCCTTTAATGAAGAAAAATGCTATTGTAATTCACGTTTATAATGCAATGCGCATTTTGATTCTCAAAGAAAAGGTCCAAATTTACAAGGGCTTTAGAATGTCACGATTTGGGACCATTGTGAGTAGTTTACAACAAACTGCATGTTGCTAATGAGGCACCTGCGGTGACAGCCCTCCTTTGGGGGAAGAGATAACTTCCTTGTCTACCATCAATGCCATCAACAGGGGTTTTCAGTTCCTGATGAATATATAGCGGGCATGAGCGTAGGACCCAGAGTGTAAATCTGCTCCAATATTCTTTGGATTTCGAGCCCCTCTCTTGCCAATACAGTCTGCACTAACTGGAAAAGTACTCACTCAAAAAACAGAATTACCAACATTTTGTTGAACGTACTCCTGTTGCTGGCCACAGAAATTAGAGTACCTATACCTTTCAAAAGGTAGGATCACCAGCCTCCTGAACTTCTTTGAGTTGAGCCAGCTGAGCGTCTCTTGCAGCGTCCTCTGCGATTTCATAACATGAACCACTCTCAGATGATTGTTCGGACACTTTCAAGTGTGATTCCCTCAATTTTTTTTCTTCGGACTACCAAATAGAAAATGTTGCCTACTTAAAACGCAGGAAAAAGATGGAAATAATTTGAGAGCAAGGATGAAAGGAGCAAAGTGGGGCACCTTCTGTGATAGGTGAAATCGGTGCGAGAACAGGTTCCGGTGCCGAAGGGGCAAAGACTGCTGGGAGGTACGCCATGATGCCAGTTGGTGCTGCAGGAGTAGTCTTGGGGCGGTGTCTCATGGCCCACTTTCTCATCTCCTTCAGCTTCTCATCCACGGTGTGGATTTCTGCAGGTCTGTCCATTTGCAATCCCCAACCACCAGAGGCAAGCATAAATTAATCTTACACCCCCATTTGTACAAACAAATGTAAGTGCACCAATAATCATCATTGCCCAAAATGCAAAACCTACATTTGAACCCAAAGGCGACACTAAAAGCTAGATATTGATTATACAAGTGTTGATTTTTGATACTCCCTCCGTCCCAAAATGACCTTCCTGTTGACCTTTATTTAGTGTCCCAAAATGATCTTCTTGTTGGAGGAGAAAGGGAGCTAGTGACACTTGTACATAGTCCAAAAGCATGGGCATGCTAACCAATCCCATGCATCAAGTGAGTGGCCACCGGTGCTCTTCAAAAATGCCTCAAAAATTCAATTTTCAAGCACTTTGAAACCACACTTTGAAAACTAATTTAAAACTCAAAATTTCAGAACAATAGGAGGACATCAAACTCTATTCATAAGTCAATTTTTTTTGAAAAAATAGTTCTTTTTGAGCTTAATCTATAACATCTTGTGTAATAGGAAGATCATTTTGGGACGGAGGGAGTTCAATTTTAGACAATACTTTGAAATTTTATAACTTATTCATACAATGTCCAAGTAATGCATGCTTAGGTACATTGGAATCCTCTTTCACTTACTAATAAGATCCAATAAAAATAAAATTGTGTTTAACATTAATAAATATACTCAGGTGCTATTAGTGTAGATCATTGGTGCAATTACCTTAAAACTCCAACAAATAAAGGAAAGAATTAATCCCAGGTGTCTCAATGGTTAATAATGGCTAAATTTGTATGAGTTGAAATGAATCTTTTAGGAAGTTTTAAGGAAAGTAGCAAAGTATACAAAAAGTACAACCTATGTTCTTTAATAGAAAATATGCTTTAACGGTCACTAAAATTGGTTGTGAGCTCCTTTCTAAGTTCAACTTTAGATACAAGATTATATAACTATTGATAGACAAAATTTCAAAACAATCCCATTGCTATGATGCATTGTATTTGAATCACTCTAGATAACATTAAAACCCCAAATATTTGCATTGTAAGGCATTTTGTGACACATTACAAGAAGATGAAATATCCTTTCCAAACATAGATTGCAACAAATTTTTTAATAAAAACTCCACCTAAAACCTCACTAACATATCTTGATTTTGTGGCAAGAAAAAGATTCTATTAGAATAGCTCATAATGTTATGTACATTGTTTTGCGATTACCTATGATTCCATGGTGCTTCGCCTCGATTGAGGTACATTTTCTTTTGAGGTTGATAAATAGAAGGACCCTTTTGAATTTCTCTTATCTTTTGTCTATGATCCATGATACTTTTCTCAATTACTCGCATCTTATCTGAGACATGGACATTAACATACAAGAAACTATAAGTTTTGGAGGTTGCTATTTTAACAAGCTTTATCAAAATTTTCTATTGCTCTTTTTACTTGTTCAAGTTGCGCAACTTTGCAAAAGTGTGAATTAAGTGTAAAATTATTTTCAAGAAACTATTGAAAAAAATGATCATGAAAGATATTGTAAAAAAGGGGTAGACAATCATCTAATCCCATTAGCTTTGATTATTTTTGTTAGAAGCACTATGGATCTATTATTGTGGAATGGAATAATGAAGAAGAAATAATTGCAAAGGAATTTTATGCACTTTTAACAAGTTCAGTGTTTTGAATTGCTTACCTGAATTGTTATTACAAAAGCTTACTTGCAAGGCTTCTTGTTCACATTCTATTTTAATTAGGTCATATTGACTCAAATTCTTTTTCTTTTATCATGCCCAACGTTGAATCTCTCATCGGACAAATCTTGAGACAACACTTACTTACATCCATATACATTAAGCTTAACCATTTGACAATCTTACAATAAAAAGAATGACAAATACTAATGCAAACACTTGTTCTAGGTACAACTATTATATGTAAGAACTAAGCGAAGACTCCTATTGTGGCTTGCCATGTGGTTAATTAGAGTATTGTTTCTCTATACATGGTATTTTGAAAAAAAATTGAAAAAATTTGCAACCATTGTAGTCCTAGAGGTTCGACTTTAATCTAGATGTACCAACTAAAGGTTAACATGAGAGATGATTTTGGATAAAAGAACTATTGTACCTTGCAAATTTCAACCAAAATTGGGAAATTTGTAGATTAAGGGTTCTTACATAGTTCTTTTTCATTCTTCTTAGGACCTTGCGGTACTGCCAATTAAGTACAACCTATCTATTAGTTATCATTCATAATACTTAAACAACAATTTGATGACTATTGTAATTCTTAGTTTAACATTATAGTGGAATCAAAGTTAAGGATATATCCTACTTCGTGATTTACTAAGCACTTAAGTCTTTGAATAGAAAAAAACTATAAAAGATAATTTGAAGATAAAGTCTATGTAGATGGTTTAGAGTCTTTACAATTGCAGTTGATCGCCCAACCTTTTTGACATTCATATGGTACCTTACCACATCTCTTCTTTTTTCCCTTACCTCCCCTTTTTCCCTCAATTTCATCACTCTTACCTTTCTCTGAATTATTACCAAAAAGTATAGTAGTGAGAAAAGAAACATTCATTTTTTCCTTTTCATTGAACTTGAATTATTATGCTTAGATGATGTCTCACAATATCTTTTGCAATGTAAAGAAAATGCACATTCCACTTCCATTATATTTGCCACTAGTAGCAAACTTCCTAGATATATTTTGAAAAGCTAGGTGCATTACCCCAAGCAATTACAATGCCACTTAAGGTAATTTTAACACAAGCCTTACAAAATGAAATGTGACTAAGATTTCTAAAATACATCTATAAGTGGAATTTCTATAGAAGATTCTAGTATAATGCTACACTAAGAAGTGTATTTAGTATCACTCATACTAGTAATCACTTATTCAAGGCTATAACTATTTACGATAAATGAATGTTTTCACCAAGAGCATAGATATCAATTTTATTCAAAGATGAGGATACAGTATCTATAAGCATAGTTGGTAAAAATATTCAGCAAGAGCAAAAATTTAGTGTAATGCTAAGAAAATCATGCAATCCTTGAAAAGTATGCAGCATCACTCACCGTCTCGTGGCTGAATCTTCAGTGTGGAAAATGGAGCAAGATCCGTTTTCATGATCTTTGGAGCGGACCATGGCCTGCAATCAGTCAGTTTTTTGACGCCCTTCTCGTACTTGCCAATCCAGTTGGCAGCACCACCCAGCACTAAAAATTGTCAGAAAATCAGCCATCATCCAACCCAAGGTTAAGTTAATTCCCCAGAAAGTTAAATCACACAAACCATGGACACCATTTTGACCTACCTTAACACCCAGACAGATCCTTTCTCTAAGTGGACCATTCTAGCTTGAGACATCTTCACTTGACAGGGTGACTCATGCTTGAATTCTTACTAAATTATTTAGCAGAGGTTCAGAGATCTGAGGATTACTCCACTGTCTGTTTAAAATGGTAGGTTACTCTCTTAAGATTTGATTATGTGAGGGTGTAGCAATTCGTTCCTTGTTCTCATCATTATGGAACATCACGTGAAGTCTAATAGTTCATCACAAACATCCGTTTCTGTACTTTTCGCAAAGCTAAGGGTGTAGAAAGAAGGTCTGCGTTATGAGTTATAACGCTTTTCTGATTGTCCAATGGAATGGTGACAAATCTGCCTTGAAAATCGGACTTGGCATTATTGTTTCTATATCTACTTGAAGGAGAGGAGGAAAAAATGGCTCTTTGAGAAGAATTTTACCTGCAACCACAGGCACGAAAACTCTTGTCAATGGTAGCTGAAAGCATCTCCCTTCAGACATCTCCATACACACTGAATGGAAGGAATTTTGTTTCTACTAGATCGGCCCACACACTAGGGACGATTCTCAAACGTGATTTAAAATACAGGTAATATTTCTAGGAACAGAGATTTTGAGGCTAAAAATCACGAGGGACCCAGAAACAGAAAAATCTCGCAGCAGAAGTGAGCTCTGAAACACCTACTAAGGTTTTGTCATGTGCACAACTCTAAAGAGAAATATCACCAAGAAAGGGAAAGTTGTCCGTTTAATAAAGTGATCACTTCTATATCTACAGGAGTTGGGCTAAATCATTGACAAAGCTTCAAAGAATGAAACAGAAATGTAACAATCGAAAAGAAAATCACAACCTACACCGTTGAACGATAGAAATCTGTTCTAAATGTTACTGTATTCAAGCTTCCAAAGTGAACTTATTATTTTTAACTTGTACACTTGGGAAATAGAATGACAGAAGACTGTAGAGCCATTCTCAGATTGAATTTGAAAAACTCTACGAGGAAGGTCATACTTCTGGGACAAAATTCTTGAACTTATCAGTGCGAAGATACGAAATAATTATAAAAGAAATAGTGAAACCTCACACTAGAACTCAAGAGGTTTGACACTACTACTCCATATAATTCTCATACGCATGTATATACCTTGTTCTAGGTCCGACCTCTCTCTATTCATAATCTGTTGGGGGCTCTGATGGGGAGGAGATGCGTCTATACTAGGTTTCATTTTGTGACACCGAGCTCTATGTCTAGCCAACTCATTCAACCGTAAATACTTCCCCCACGGCGTCTCCTTGGCGTACATCTTCATCCGGTTCTCCGCCATGATCAGCCGCCTCGCCATTTGCAGTCCTCGCTGTAGACACAACTAGCACATTCCAAGAGATAGAAATCAATGTTTCCCTTCCAATACTTCATAACAATTTTAAGCAAGTCAAGACGGTTCCAGAGTCAACGGTTATAAGCAAAACATTCTGCCAAGTTCACATACTCTCAATCTCAAGCAAATAGAGACCATCGAGTACATTGTTCAGCGAAGACACCCCGTTGTTTGCTTTAACCCAAACAGGCCAATTAAAATGCTCTCAACACGTGCAGAGGAGTCCCCATTTCTAAGAAGAAAGAACAAGAAGAATATAGGTTTTATATCCATGAGAATGAAAAGCTTTGGGGCGATTGTAAGAGTGCAACTTAGGTCACCCTAGTATGTGAATTCTATCCCCAAAATGGGTCCAACTGCTTCTATAGAAAGACTGGAGAGTGGTAATATAGAGGAACCAATTGTACTTATAACCCTACGAGATCCTTTTCAAAATTACACCCCAAGTGGTACAAATTGCATAGCTCAGCGGCCATTCCAGCCTTACCACAGACCTCACTCGCTTCGCTCCACAGACTTTGTGACCTGTGACGGTCCTTTAAAGTACAAAACTAGCCAGAAAGTTTCAAACAAGAGCTTTCATGGGGTGCACCCAATTTGGGTACAGCTTTCATGGCACTTCCATTACATTAGTTTTGCAGAAAATGAACTTGCAAAACTGCGCACCCAAGACGCTAAGGGATCATCAAACCCTAAAATTCACAGCACAAACTTCAAAAAAGTGCATAAAAAAGGAAGTTGATATCGCGAATCTTTTGAAATCAGAAATCATTCCAGTAAAATAAGGAATTATAATGCAATTCACGTGCAGATTTTAACAAAACCGGCGTGAGATTTCGGTTGCCGATAAGCCTACCTCCACGAAATAATGAAAAATTTGCACAGAATCAGAGCCCAGCTACTGAACTTCGAAATTTAAAAAGGGCCATGCTCCTGATGACCACCGTCTGTCGCCATTTCATCAACCCCGACCACGCTGTTATAAAAATTCTGATGTTGAAGCATTCGAGATGCGGAATTGATCTGAAGTGGGCATCGTTATGGAATTGAAGAGATAAATTGTGTTGCGTGATTATTCAGCTACACAGGTTCTGTATGTGGAGTTCAGAATGTGAAGGATTTTGATTGTAGAGATGGTGCAACGGGTCGCAGGAGGTGGTGATAGTTGGTCGTAGGGGTGGTGGGGGGGGGACGGTCATGGGAAGGGGCATGAGACTACAGTACAGGCCTCGTTGAGAGACAGGTACCCCACGGGAAGGTCAGATTCGACATAAATTAACCCCGAAACGCCGCCGGCGCCATTCTGTGGCGTTCGGATGACAATCCAGAGATGTGGAGAGAGCTTGGAAGCATTTTTTCATCCATGCTTTCTTCATTGACCTTTCATGTTGGGTTATGAAGAGCATGCAATTGAGTTTGTAGTCTTGCTAGTGTTTCTCTTCATGTAAATTAGAAGTTAGTAAATGAGTGGGATCACAAAATATGCTATTTTAGTGTATTTTGGAAAGTTGTTGCTCCTTGCTCTAAATCTGAAATTTCTCCATAAAAATGATATTTTTTGAATTTGAGTCCAATTAATGAAATGAAGGTCATCTACTCTAGTTTCTACTCCAATTTGAATTTTGAAAAAATTCCTAAAATTAAATATTTTATTGCATATTGAACATTAGGTGCATTTTCAAAGTCTACTAAATTCTAATTTTAGAATGACACGGAAATTGGATTTACACTATGATGTTCTTCACTATAATATACACACAAGGTGAAATTTTCAGATTTTTTGAGCTAATTTTCTATTTGTTACGATTTTTATTCTCTTTTTCTTCATTAATTCTCAAAAAAAACAAATTTTCACAAAAAAATCTAAAAAATTTGTAAAGTGAAGAAGACATGTCCTTCCATCTCTGAAAAATAAAAATAAAAAATTTCGTTAACATTTGGTTGCAAAATGGGAGCACACACAGTTTTGAAAAGTCAGCTCTAAATCCACAGTGACCCGCCCGGCATTTCGGGGTTAACCCCTAAAGGATGGAGCCCATGACCGTGTAGTCTAATTTGCATACGTTGAACGGACACTTGGTCCCTTAGGAGTTAAGTCATTTTTGTAGAAAAAGTGGTATGAGTCATCTTGCAAATGTGTGAGGTGACATGGACCACTGAAAATATGATGTGGAAATTCAATTTTGGCACCTGAGTGTTGAATCAGACCTTTAGGTACGGTACTTGATGTTTTGTAAAAGTGGTTGCAAAATTATAATACCTTCGCCAAAGACGGAAAGGTATAGAAACGTTTGTTCTGGTTTGGTGCGGCAAAGATTAGGATCATCCTAGTAAGTTATCAATTGTTCAAATATGGAAGGAACTCTTTGCATGAATTGTAAGGATCCAAAATCTATCTTGTCAATTTGCCAATTCTTATCACAATGATGCTACTTGAAAAAAAAGATACTATCAATTAGCAATGTATAGTTCCTTTTTGGCCAATTGTCAAACTCTTTCTAATTTAAAAACCTATGGATTGACTTTCTTTATAACTCCATTTACTTCTTTTGTATGTTGACTCTTTCACTCTCTTATAAGTACGTAGTAGTCCCACGTATATGGCAGATTGGAGCCAAGCAAAGTTGCACTAGGTGTTGAAGTATTGATAACTCTCGCCCAATGAAACTGCTCCTTGTAGTAACTTTGAAAAAACCAAAAGCTAAGTTTCTAACTTCAAGAGCCAAGATGGCTAGAGAACACAATGTAAATTTTTCATTGAAGAATTTACTATTGGATGAAAAATACTACCTTAGGAACAATAGAAGACAAACCAAAGTCTCTCCAAGAATTGTGCTAGTATAATTTAGAGGGTTTGGAAGCTTGTTCAAACCAACAAAGGCAATCCATTACTTTTATATTTCTGAATTTTTTGTATTTTTTTAATATTCTCATAGATTTCTCCTTTTAAAGATAATTATTGAAGAAGAGGTAGCAATGGCTCAAAGTATAAGAAAGAGTTTAGATAGGAATGTTTTCAAGTTATAGATGCCACTCCAAATTTGGACATTGGCGCTTTAAGTGCCATTTACATATTGACCGTACCTGCTTGTACTCTTCCTCCCTCAAATTACAGTTGGGAAAATGTTGCAACAAAGTTACTAATTGACATGCTGTGTGACTATAATGTTTATAGAGATTGGCAATCTTTTTGAATGAAAGATTGGGATTGCATGTGCTATTGTTGAATTGTTGAGTTTCCTATAGAGGCTACTTAGGAGTCCATCTATCTCAAAGAGAAATGGAACAAGCTTCATTAATAGTCCTTCAAAGACAAGACGGAGCTTAAAGTTACTAGTGACAATAAAAAATCAATATGGAATTGGGTACAATACGATGGATACCATGTTTTGCTTGGCTACAAAGGCCTATTTGTCAATGGTATTCTTGAGGTCAATGAACAAAGGGTATTTAGCGGGTTCTAGGGTACTCTACTGTCCAATGGTGATGATGACGCACTGTTTGATGAAGCATACAATTAGAGATCATTTTGCAAATCTACTCGGAGTTTGTGTAGGTTGTTGCAAAATAGCAAAAGATCATTAACACTATGGACTATGCTTTGGATTGTTTCAAAAAGTCTTGTATCCATATTGAATGGATCCTAGGATATTTTCTATTATATCTAAAAATGGTTAGTATCATTGTTGGATGTGTCTCATTAATTCCTAAACTCTCTTAAAAAAATCCAAATTTGCATGCATGTGCAAGTTACATTTCCGGATTCACAACAAAAATGTGCATCTTAAAATTTAATTGGCATGCTTGAAATAGTTCAAAATTAAACTAAAACAATTGACTGAAATCAAAAAAATTTGATTTTAAAGATTATTAGGGGGGTAAAAGCACACTACAGTTGTCCAAATTCGTTGTCACAATAGAATTTTTGCGCAAAATGAAAGTTTAGAGTCAATTTTCTTATAATTTTTTTGACTTAAAAAATAAATAATAAAATAGATTGGAGTCTTATATCTTGCATATATTGATAATTGCATTATAGAAAGTGATTTTCATCTATTAATTTAATGTAAGGAATACAAACATTAAAGGTTTGTACTCTCATAGATTCAGCTTTAGCATGTTGTATTCTTTTCTGCTTAGTTGAAAGTTTCATTTTTACAATTCAAAGAGAAGAATGCAATATTCTAATGTTTAGGTACTTAGACTAGGCACTTAATTAGTGTTTTAGAATCTACATAAGAAAATAGCCTAGGAAATGTATGATTTTAGTACAAGTGCAAAATTTTGACCTTATATTATTTTTTTCGAATTATTTTTTGAAAACCTAAAAGAACGTATTGTGATTTACATGGGCCATCATTGAGTTTTCATATAAATTCCGTATTGGCTTAGAATTTCTCTATTGGAGATTTTTGCTCCATTTTCCAGCCTGAAGCTAGTAGAAGCCTTCACGGTCTGCTTATGGTACCTGGTTGTACAGTTTGTACAGTTTGTACATGATGGACCAATAATCGTCCGCCATGTTCCTTCTAAATCGGGATTCACTTGCAAATTCCGGTACTTCGGGGCGCTTTTGTAGTGACATTTGAAAAAAAATGTTGATCAACTTTGATGTCTACGTCGACGGAAATAGGCGCTGGATCTCAGTGGCATTAGAACCATGCAAGCTGGAACGGCGCAAGCGCAAGTTTTCTGACGTTGTTTTCTCACTTGTTTTCTTACAACAAGTGTGTAGGATTTCTATGTTTTTTGAACTTTGCGTTAGAGGGTGTCCTCTGTCAATATTTCTTCCGCATTGTTCTTTTGTTCTTCTGCAATAAACAGTCGTTGCATAAGTTCACATTCACTCATACAATCATTGTACAAAAAAACAATTTCTCGTACATTTCGTACAAATTCAGGTACATTCGGTACGTTTTCAGATAGGCGTTTATCTTTTTGTACAGAAGTTTTTACAACATCGCGCAAGTGCTTACAATAACGTGCAAGTGCTTGTACAGCATTGCACAAGTACTTATGTGACGATACGTAACATCCGGAAACTCAAAATGATGCATAAGGTAGAGACAAGTAGGAGAAAGATCTTGAAATTTTTGCATAGGTGTAGGAAACTAGACACTAAAAACTAGAATTAGAAAAGAGTTCTTTCCTAGAAAGAATAAAACGATAATTAGGTTAACATAGTGTTCCGGAACTAGTAGCCAGAAATCCGGAAGTTCTAGATCGTAGGGGGGTTCCAGCTAGGGAACTTACGGGAACTCCACCGGGTCGGGAACTTAGGTTTTCTAGTCGCTACATAAACCCCGCCGCCACTCTCATTCTGTCTCTTTTCTCTGCGGTTCTTTGCGAGTACTCTTAGTGAATGAAAGAGTGGTGAGATAGGATCGCGATAGGAAGTGGAAGTGAGGCCGGTGCAATACGCATCCAGAAGTTTGAAAGAATGACGGAAACCCCAGTCTGGAAACCGGTGGTGACTGCTCGGAGTGTTAGTCTGTTGATTCCTTACAATC
Source organism: Antitrichia curtipendula (assembly GCA_951230915.1). Taxonomy (NCBI): domain Eukaryota; kingdom Viridiplantae; phylum Streptophyta; class Bryopsida; order Hypnales; family Leucodontaceae; genus Antitrichia; species Antitrichia curtipendula. The sequence goes on along the minus strand of OX579640.1, from coordinate 22,682,487 downwards.
TGGATCGTCATCGGGAGTTAGAGGAAGTTTTGGCAATCAGAGTTGTTCTGTCGGACTTGGCGACATCGCGACAGACAGACGTCATGCGACGTCTAGTAGACCCTCCCCGATGTCACATAAAGTCAAATTTACCTTTGACTTTTCAAAAAATTACCTCCCTTTTACCTAAGCAACGTGGATGCCATGTGGCGTCCGCGTGGCACATTTAGAGGTGTATGCGGGTGTGATGTGGACGAGCGACTGCGAGTACACAACGATCGCAGATAGGGGCAACTTCGTGTAAGGGTGACCGCAGATAGGGGCGACTTTGTGTAAGGGCGACCTCAGGTTGGGGTGAGCGCGGATAGAAGAACACGAGTGTAGGCGATCGCGGGTAGGAGAACACGGATGTAGGCGACTGCAAGTAGGAGAACACGGATGGAGGCGACCTCGGGTAAAAGAACACGGGTATGGGAGAATGCGGGTAATGGAGATCGCGGCTGAGACGACTTCGGGTGGACTCTTGGACCCGCGGTCGCCCAAGCTGGACTCGAAGTCGCCCAGAACACATGCGCACGCACCTTTAAAAAAAAGTGCACCCGTGCTCGCCCACCTGTATATCCATGCGCCCATACGGTTTTCTTCACCTTCATTCTCCACTTTGGCTCTTTGCCTTGTATCTTTTAGTGGCTACATGCGTGAACCTTGTATTGAATATTTACTTCTTACTTCATTCACCCGAGCTTGTGTTATCGCAAGCTCTCGACGCACAGAGATCCCATGGCTACTGAAGGCAGCAACAATGGGTCACTTCCTCTCCCTCAGACAACGCGCACTCCTGGTTGCCTCAAGAAGGCTGCCAAAGACAGGACTCGGAAGCGCAGGGGCACCATTCATCGGAAACGGTTACATGTGTTGCATAGTGAAAATCACATTGCTTTTAAAGGGTGGAATGAGGAGCCAGAGCCATGGACAATGCAGACCTGCGAAGACTACATCGAATGGTGTCACATCAGCAAGATGTTTCCGACGTGGCGCCATTATCACAACCGTCACACTAACAAGGCAAATCTGAAGCATTGTAAAAATCCAGACTTCACTCAAAGGTGTATAGAATTGTGGCAGGCTCTTTATAAAAATCCCAACGTGGACAAGAATGAAGTACCTCTCTTCATCGCTAGAGGAGCATATGCTGAGGTGGCCCTAAAAAAGGAGGTCGATTGGAGCACAGTCAAGGAAACTACATATGTGGCATATTCAACAAGCGGATTAATACCAAGAGGTGTTATGGCTTTTCCAGACGGGGGACTTGGGCCTATTTGAAGTGCTCCTAAAAACAGAGTAGTTACTGAAGTTCATAGTGATGATTCCAAAGCAGATCCTGATTCTGACGGTACGCGGACGCTAAAGATAGTACAAGACAAAGAAGATACTATGGGCCCCACCAAAGTTCAGATTGAAAATGATAAAGACCGTTCAACTTCACAAGGTCAGAGAGCGAAAAAACTCCCAAAAGTGTGACGTTCAATCACGCAAATTGGGCCAGGATCAACTTTAGCAGCAGGTCCGGACCCACCGTTGCCAGCAACGTCTTCGAATTTGGTCCGAACGATGACATGCCCATAGGAGCAGTTGTTCGTGCTTCCATCCCTCAATCTATAGTGAGTCGAACTGACAACACTATGACTCTAGCTAAGGCTCTCGACCTTCTAAAGACCAAAGACATTAACATTGCTTCGCTGCAAAGCAATGTCAGGAAGTTGCAATTTCAGTGTGCACACAAAAATCGTCTCATTTCTCAACAATCTATAGAACTGCAACGCCTCAGAGACAAAGTACAAGACACTTTCACTTTGTCGGACATGGATGATGCCTTTCTTGAGCCTGATTCACATCATTTGGACAAGGTTGTAGGTGACCTCACCAATGATTTGCTTTACCATTCTCTTCTTGCCAAATGTGCCAAGCATTCTTCAATCTTCAATGACTCCAAATGCGCTTCTTACAGCAATCATGGAAGATACTACCACAAATGATCTCTATGAGACCTAAGATTCACTCTTGTTTCCTGCGATTCCTCATTCCATACAATTGTAGAGAAGATTGGACCTTGAAAAAGAAAACAGAATGCTCCGAGATTGGTTGTCATAGTTGAGGGCCACATACTATCATTGGAAGGTCGCATGCATCCTCTCAGTGGACAGATCACAACAAGTTGCAAAGGAATTAGAGAAAATTTCAAGAAACTTCATTGCACAAGAGCCTAAACGAGAGTGCGGTCTCACATCCTGGGCATTGATGGAGGACATGTTCCCCGCTAACATGGACTTGGCAAAAAAGACCGACATTGATTGGACAGAAAATGGTTGGGACCACAAAAAACAAATGTCCAGCCATATCGAAGTGGAGGAAAAAAAGCTACTATGGCCACATCCTGCACCCTTTGTTTTGGACCACACCAAATGTTCCATATGTCTAGAGCAATTTGGCCCCGAAGGTGGATGGGCACTTGGATCATGTACTCATGTGTACCATCCTCAGTGTCTCATCACGCAATGTTTGATTAGACGTCGTTGCATTCTGTGTTCAGCACCATTCCATGATCGTTTGTACACCATGTTCAACTTGACGACTTACATGCCTCCTTCTTGGGAATACAGCAGTGATACGATAGAAAACACCAGAATGTGGGGCCGAGACTTGCTCTGGAGCTGGAGACAAGGAAACCATGATTTGGAAAAGGGAGTTGCTAGTTCCCAATTGAATTGGGAAACAAATCTGGAAGAAATTATCAGAGTTGAAGTCAAGCTAATGGGAAATGGGCCACAAGGCAAAGGGAAGAAGGCATTCTTCTACCAATGCCTTGGTGGATATTTCAAGAAGAGCTCTGGAACCTTCAATTGAGGTCTTTATCCACAACGACACCGTTGGAATTTTCAAGGACTGAGGGGGGCCAATTAAGATGCAACGGCCTCCATGGATGAATTGGACAGCATGTCTTACTTAGACTCTGTATATGGGCCTTATTACTAAACTCAAGCCCTTGACTATCTGTTGGAAGAACACTCTCCAAAGACCATAAAGACCCTCGAAGCTCTAAAGAACTCCAACGTCTTGGAATCCATTTTGAAGGCGGACGGACCAACTTCGCGAACTCGTGCCAAGCGTAAGCTTGGTGTTGGGGAGTCATCCACCTACGAACATGGCAAAGGAAGTGGTTCTCAAAACGACATAGATATTATCATCTAAACATTTTTGTTCTTCATTTACGTCAACATCTTTTTGCGTAATAGTATACGTGTTGTAAGGCCCCTAACATATGGTCATACTATATCTACACTAGCAATGGCGAGCAGTGTTTAGTAGTTTTGTTTTTCTTCTTCGATTCCACTTCTGTGGCTTCGTTTTATACTTATGTATTGCAATTTTATATTGCTTTGATTTTCAATATATACTACCTTGCCTTTCTTGTTTAAAAATGAGGCTATCCTTACAAAATTTGGAAATCTTCATCAATATTTAATTCTAAACAAATCCAAACCAAACTATTTTCTACTTCACTTATTCAAGTACATTGTTCAAAAATTTTAGATTCATCATCCTGGCCAATTGCCAGTTCAATGTGCCTAAAATTGAAATTGTAGACTTCTCTACCTTGTATTGAAGGTGAAGTAATGTCGTCCAACATTTCTAGAAAAAAACATGTACGTCTTGTAACTTCTGCAATTCAATGAATAAGTAGGAAAACGGGTTCACAATACATATAAAAAAATTGAACCACAGATCTCTTGCTAGAACAATCTTACCAATGAAATTAGTATATTTCAATTCCATCTTAGAGCTTTTAACACATTAGTTCTTCCTGCAATCTTGAACTTACTTCTTCTTAACAGCTTCTTAACAAGTGAAAATGAAGTTTTTTTTTTTTTTTTTTTAATTTACTAAACTCTGAACTCAATTCTTCAACATATAAAAATAGTGGATTCAAAATCAGTATTGCCCAAATTCTAAGTTAATCCCTAAAGTCCCATTGTCCCCTCGGGGGACAAATGGGATTTCGGGCAAGAACCTACGGGCTGAATTTTTGTTTTGATTTTTTGAAACTTTTTTGAAGAAAGAAAAATTGAAAATCTTCGTGGGAATATAATTTTTATTTCAATTGGTGCCCGGGAGAAAAATATATCACAAAAAGCCCCAAACCAAACTCGGCGGGCAGCACCAAAAAAATCACAGAAAGTCAAAATAAATTAAAAAATTTTTTTTCCCTAAAATAATAAATTTCTATATATGTGTGAAGCTTTGATTCATTCTATTGGACAAGTATTGAAATAGTTATGGACAATGCTGTTTTTCGAGCAATCTAAGCATTTTCTTGGAAAAATAACTTATAGGATTCATTTTTGAATGCAATTTTCACAATTTTGAAAAAAATAAATTAGACAAGGTTGTTCTTTCTTGCTAGAACAATCTCACTGTTGGAATTATTGTGTTTCAATACCACCTTGGAGCTATTAATGATTTAGTTTTTTATTCAATCTTGGACCTACATCTACTTAACAATTTTTTAAAGAATGAAAATCGAGTGTTTATTTTTGAAATTTTTTTCCTAAGTTCTCAACACAATTCTTCAATACAAAAAAATTTAAACTCAAAGTTTGTAGAGTAAATTTTTGTTCCAAATGGCGACCAAAGTCAGCTGAAATTGGAAAAAAAGCATTCAAAAATACTACTTTCCAACTTTGAATGCTGATATCTTCCAATCCGTACGGTCAAATTTGATGAAATTTTTATCACATGATTTTAGACAAGTGAAGTACAAGATCCTACGGTTAAATTTTAAATTTTTTTGTTTTTTGTTTTCTTGGATGAACGCAGCAGAAATGACAATTTTCAGTGGTTTCTGGCCAGAAAATGGCCTTGGGACTTTAGGGGTTAAGATGATTCAAAGCCAAAAAATATATTCAAGCAAGGTATAAAAAAAATCGCTTACTTCACTTTAAATGTAAATATCTTACAATGAACATGGTAAAACATTTTTCAATTTCTTCTACACATTTATATACTAGTCTAGTAAAAGATCCTACGGTATGATTACTTAGATATGCCGGGAAAAAAAATTAAAGTTGTCAACACCTTCGCCACCTTGCAATAGAAGTAGTAGTTTTGAGTGGCCTTTTTGAAAATAAGGCCTTCAAACTTCAGCGGTTAACTTACGTTTTCTAGCAATACTAAGTTATAAAGTTTGAATCCAAATAATAAAGAATTGAATTTAGAGCAGCGTGTAGGAAAAAAAAATGAATTTGTGCAATTTTTTTTTTTATGCTCAAAATTATTTTTAAGTTGAAGTGCATACGAGCTTGAATTTTTTTTTAATACTTATATTAGCAAGATAGAATTAAAACTCACTAATTCCTAAGGTAGCAAGCAAAAAAATGATTGTCCAAAAACCAAGATCCTCCATATCTTTCACATCATTTAATATCAAAATAGAATTTATCAAAACTTTTCATGTAGCAAAGAATATAATGTATGAGAAAACCTATTTGAAACAAGAAAGAAAATTTAGGTCAATATCTATTACTCTATTAGTGTCTAGTCTCATTTGTTTTTAAATTCTTTGGCATAAGTCTTACTTCTTTAGGACTTATTCAAATTAAAATAATATATTCCTAAGAAGATGATACGTTCAGATATTCTTCAAGAAAGTTCTAAGATATATTTATAAAATTGAAAGCACATGTATTTGGAGTTTTGCACAAAATCCTTTTTATCCATCAAGAGACTAACGTTCTTTTATGGGTTATCATTCTTTATTTGGAAATTTGGAAATTTTCAAATAAAAGAGCAAAAGACAAGTTAGACCAATTCATAAGCTTTTCCTTCCTTCAAGGTCTGCAAAATAAAACTCCTTATTTTAACTTTCATCGGTGTCATTTGAAATTCCGTAGTTCAAATTCTCTTCAATCTGTACCATGCTATCAATATAAACAATCTAAAAAAAATAATTAATATTTTTTGTTAATTTTTTTATTTGCTCTCCAATTTCACAGCAAATCCTTGAAAATCTAGTCTAATGTCTACAATATTTTTGGAGACATGAAACAAGCTTTCACAGCTACATTATGGGGGGTGCCATCATTCCTATAATACTCATGCCAAAATTTCAAATTATTGTATCAATGGAGCATGAAAGAATTATCAGAAATACCAAACTAAACTCCATAGTCCTTCAAGGATTACAATTCATATCTATAAAAGTTATCTTCATTTTGTTATCAAAATTCTTTTTTAACACAAACATTACAACTCAAGTTTCATAGATCCTTTGAAATTTAGAGCTCTACACTTCTCATAAAATGTCTTCACCCCCATATGGGGCAACATGCCAATTAAGAAGTTTTCATACACACGCCATAAAAAAGAAATATAAACACTTTTGAATGAAAAAATATTATATTTATTTATTTACTCAAGGTAACTGATAGTCTAACATCCAAAACAAGGGTGGGCAAAATGTAAAATTCCCACTCTGCTCCTATGAGTACCACTAAGTGCTAAAAAAAAAGTCGCTTTCAATGGGACCCGGCTCCATTGCGTCCACCTTTGCTTCTCTTTTTCCTATGGTACTGATTTGAAACTTCCGCCATTCCCTATGAAAACGAAATTCAGATTCCAAATGACGCAGTGATTCTTGTACGGCCATTGCATTCATGGAATGTAGCTTCACCAATGAACGAAGCCTTGCCACTTCTTCAGCAGTGGTACTTGGCTCATGTTCAATAACGGCGATGTAATATTCTTTTTCTTTTTGCTGTATTGCTACATCAAGGTCTCGCCTTTCATTCTCGTAAATCCAACGTTCACGTTCGAGGAGATCGTGCTTTGGTTGCCATACCACATACTCGTCCATATAGTGCAGCTTTCTACTTTTACGCTGCCTGAAATAAAAATCGCGATGTTTCTTCAAGTACTTGTCGTTTTTTTCGATGCTTTTCGTTACTCCCTCCAACTGCTTCTTCAAATCATCTACGACAACGGGACCCACTTGTACTGAGAATTCATTCTCATTTAATTGACGGAGTTCGTTCATCTTCTCACGCAAAGCAAATCTTACACTTGCCGCCTTAATACTCAACAACTCCATGTCGTCTTCCGAATCGCTTCCATCAACACTGCGATTTTGCTCTAGGACAACATGCTCCACTTCCATAGGCCCTGCATCTTCCATGCCTTGCACATCAATGTGTGATACTGTGATGGGCTTGTCAACCTTTATTTTTCCCTTCCTATCCATTTCCAAGCCCAAAGCCTTGTTTATGACTTCCATGAGAAGGTCGTCATTGTCACTGTGGAAAGAATATCCATCGTATTCATGGGTGTGTTCATCTAAGCTCGAAGTAGCCGACCACACTACATTTTCATCAGAAATGAAAAACTTCCCAGGCTTCACATGTCGTAGCACAAGAAAGTAAAATCCTTCCAGTAGACGTTCCAAAGTATTTAAAACGCCTTTAAGATGACTCGTGTATCGTTCCCACATAGATCGATTAACTTCTATAGTGATGACCAGAACATGATGCGGAAATTACCACAACCACAAGTAAACCGGATTCTAAATTGGAAAGCTAAAGATACCTACGTGCTTAGTTTCCCTCCAATCGGACTATCCTACAGTAGTCTATATCCGCACAACAACAACAAGGAAATGTCTAACTACTACAACATTCCCTTTTCCACTAATAATACTTTGATCCTAGGATACAAAACTGGAAATCGGAAGGAGTGTCGTTATCCTGTGCCTCTTCCAGTTTTCGCTTCTAGATCCTTAAACTAGTAACTGGATACGAAGTTTAGTCTCTATAATAGAGGGTTCCGCAAATTGCAATTAAGGAAGGCTGCGTGAATTCCTACCCTTCAAGTTTTATAGTATCAGAAGCTCCACTCAAAAAAAAAAAAAAAAGGCATAAAAGAATGGTACTTCAGTTTCTCCTCACAACTAACTCAAGAACTAATCCGGACATAGAAGGTCACTCAGGAGACCCTTACAATCCCGACATCACTACAACGACAGATTCCCCCGACCCAAGTTCCTAACTAGAGACGCTACTCCCGGAAATCGGATACAGGAAACATCCGAGGACTTCTTATATTCTCCAAAATCTGCAAACATAGCTACCCGCAGAAAGCAATGGTTCTAGCATCACCAATATACCAACACTCAGTCAAGGATCAAGTTCAATTCAACCAAAATGGAGTGGAAATCTGAATATTTGCAATGGAAATGAAAAGAATACAAGCGGAAAACTTATTCAGCTTTGCCTGCCCAAGATTGAAACTAACTTAAATCCCACTAAATATCAAACACAAGGAAACCTAAAGGTCCCCTGAAAATCCTAAACTAAGGACCAGAGAATGACACGCATCATTCCCTATCCACTAACGGTTGACTTTACTAACGTGCGGCGGATTCCGGAAAAAATGGATCTTAGATCTGAAAAATCCGGATCCAATTGTCCAGGTTCATCCGATCGGAAAGCTACTAGAAAGCTGTTTTCTACCTACTTCTTCAACCGCTTGGATGGCGTTGGTAAATGGTAATGTCTTGGTAGTGCCCTTCCTTGCTGGCTGCTAGCTGTTTGCTGAGGGTTTAGAGACGCGTGGTGCTTTACCCTTGGAAGGGGTCGGTCCCTTTCCTTTACCTTTCCCTGGTGTGGGTTCCGGTTCCGGTTCTGAATCCTCTTCTTCATTTCCAGACTCATCGCTTGAGTCAGACTCACTGGCCTCCTTCTCAGTGGTCTCTGGAGATTCATCCTCCTCTGAATACACGTCAATAGGTGGAGATGACTCCCGACCTCTCTTTGGAGTGGACTTGCACTTTGCCAAAGCTCCTTTGGGAGACAACCCGGATGGTACGATTCCGTCCTACAATTTTGTTGATATTTTTTGAGCCAATTCCATTGACCCCGTGTTGTGAAAAAACATAATTAAAAAAGGTTCCAAATTTGATATCACTAGAATCAATGAAGAACGTTGCATGTGTTCATTGCAACCAAAATAAAATCAGCCACAAGGAGGATGTACCTTTTGGCCAACTCCAAACAACCTTGAAAAAACATGACATTCAAAGTGGGCAATCTTTTGGGAATGGAGGGAGTATCACAATCCCCCAGACCTCTTGATCGTCATAGACGAAAATGGTCGTGATTGTCAATGGAGTTTTGTAACATTGTGACAACCATTTATGTTGCATGTACAAGTGACATTAAAGAAGTGCTAGGGGTTTGTACATGTAGGAGTATGGAACGTGATCTACAACCCCTCTTACCTTAACTGGACTTCTTGTTATAACTTTTGTATGCAAATCTTTGTGACAAGTGTGATAGTGAGAGTTTAGAAAGAATTTGAACTGGGTATTTATTTTCTCTTGGGATTTGTGAGAGAATAGAGGATGTGACATTACATAGGTATTCATGTCGAAGATGCATTAGAGGTACATCAGGAACTTCAAAGCATGTGAACATGGTGCCGCAATGGTGCATTGAAATGCAATTAAGTTAATTTGGTGCCAACCTCTGTACCAACCTAGTATAGATAAAATGACACTAAAATGACTTATATGCGGCCTTTGGTGTCAAAATGGCACCAAAACAATTTGGCCCAACTTTTCTGATGTATGTTTTTATTGTGTCAAAAGTGGGAGTGCTAATCTATTGTCAATAAAGTAGTTCTGGTCAATCTGAAGTTGTTCAATAGACTGGTGACCGTAATTGAATGTGCAAGTGTTAATTAAGACTTTACGAGGTCAGTTATTTGTTTTTTTGTTTTTTTGAGATGGGGTTGAAAACCTCGTGAGTTGAAAGACAATTCGATTGGGGCTCATACTTTGAGGATTTTTTGTGGATGCGCAGAAATGGTGCAAAGCTTGTGTGTTGCTTGATGGACTGAATCGTGGAATGCCAAGGTTAGGCATTACTCGAACACGAGGCAAGTTCTCGGCAAATGGTGTCGAGAGTGTTAGTGGCAGAAGACCTATTCCATCTATTGATTTTTAAAAGTGTCAACATGTCACTAAATTTGGATGGAGCATATGGGCATTTGGTTGTATGCACAAAACATGAATTGCACGACGAGACTTGAATACACTATATTGATTGCAAATTTTTTCAATGATACTAAACCCTACATGATGATCTACATGTGTGTCAACTTGAGTCCTATGGAATGTAATTGATTATTATGTTGTTCAATGTGATTTCACATTCATCACAAATCTCAAAGTTTACCTATATAGGACACGACAAAACAACTAGTAAGATGGTGGACATCCACAGTACGTACGCATACTTGTTTGCAAAGAAGCAAATGGTGGGCAAATTTGTAATACCACCCGTAACAACTGAGAGATCATTGAAAGAGGATGTTACTAACTTACATGACTTTCAGCAGCTAAGGAATACTTGAGAACAGGGGTCAAAAAAGGAGGGAGGGATATGACGCATAGTAAAAGGTGGTTATGCTCCAATGAATGTACAAATCTAGTCCCACGCATATTCAAAATTTGTTCCGTGACCCAAAAGCCAAACTACCTGATTTACCAGTCCTTAATGTAGCAACCCCCTACTACCTGCCAAAAAAGGTCTTAGACAGCCACTCAATATCCTTCTGGAAAGGATTCAAGCGCTTCTTTGACTCCTCTATCCTTGTTGGTTGCACCTCCAACTTCGACTCCTCTACCATGAGCTTCTCCTCCGTTGTTGCAGATTCCGCTTGGCTGTTCATCGCTGTTGATGCTCCATTACTCGTATTCAAAGGCTGCCAGCACCAAGTAGGATCAGATGGCTACAAGGGAAAAACAATCTCATTGAGTCATTGATTCACTTCACCATTCAGAATCTCAAATAATTACCAAACCTCTCGTTTCAATTGATAGGAGTGGCACCGCGACTGACATTTGACATTAGTCTTATCCAATATGTTTACCCCAGTACAAAACAAGCGGAGACAAAAGACATCTAATTCGCCTATAAAAGAGAAATGCCTACCTCTCGAAATTTTTTGACACGAACATTCACTTCTATGAGCGGAGATAATCGACGGAAATTCTAAAGGAGACTCGACAGACACGGAGAAGGAACAGATTAGAATGAAGTTTCGTTTGACATTATTCCTAAAAAAGGAGAAATAAAAAAATAGCGTAGACTTAGTGTCACTATAAGGAAGAAAGATTCTAGGATAAACTATTCAAGTAGTGCATTTCATTAATTCTCATAGAAGATTTGAACCACACCATCAAGCTTTGATCACCTCTATGCATCACTGGAGGTCGTCTTTTTCTTCTTTCAGCTCTTTCCTCTCACCTCCTCAACAGGCTCATCGTCAAGTTCAGCAGAGGCAGCTAGAGCTGCGCCGACCACAGAAATTTCAATTGCAGTAGGTGCTTCCTCCTCCTTACTCTCCGCTACTCCGTTCGTCTTAGTGCTAGGAGAATCACTAACGGGCGAAACAACATTCAAGCCCCCCTCTACAGCAGTGGCCGCCTTAACACCTACATTAAGGGCACCTACAGCAGCAGAGGCTGCCGCATCTGCAAATGCGTCAACTGGAGAACTCACTTCATCATCGCTACTAAATGTTTCCCACCCCCCGGTATTTGATTCAGCACTTTGAACCTCAGGTTCAACAGTTGGCACCTCTAAATCAGCAGGTTGAACCTCTAGTTCAGATGTGGGCTCCGACTGTGTTTCCTTCCACTCGTCAGAAACTACGAATGGCTCAACTCTAGCTGCCGTATCCAAAACCTGGTTGGCTCCAGATTGCCACTCAACCACTCCTTCTCCATCCGTTAGCACATATTTGTATTCCAATGCCTTGCCTTCGGGTAAATCCTGGCACCAAAAATGACCATATCGAAATGGTGAATTCAGATGACAATACCATGAGTTGCATATGATCTTCAGCTAACCACACAGAAAAGAGAGGTCCTCACCACTTCAACGGTCCATAAATGACCTTTAGACCAAGTCAAGGATACAGCCGCGCTTGGGTCCCAATCACCAAATTGAGAGTTACCACCGACGACTTTAAATTGCTGTCCAAAATGGCATTCTTTTAGCAGCTCAAACTTCACCTTAATCGTAGGACCTAAGGAAGCACAAAATTCAGTGGTCAAGCCCAGTATTAACTTCACAATTGTTTATGAATAGGAACACTAGCATCGGAGAATACTTAACTCCACCTTTCTACATTCCTATTTGATCATGGGGTAACGAGAGTGAAGTTCCAAACGCCAGTAGGTCGGAAGGGTACCTTCATGAAAAGAAGTGGCCCTAGATTCTTAGAATCAACAAATTTGAAAAATGATTCACAATCAATTCACTACATGTATTGATCAATATATTACCAAATGAAACTCCGTTGCTCCTATCTCAACTACACTTTCCAGCTTTCATATAAATGCCTGGATCCCTAATACAAATTCAATATCAGGATTCTCTTCCTCTGTCGTAGACTTCAAATGACGATACGCCGTATTCAATTACAGTTTGTGTTCTAGATATTACCTTCATAAGCTGGTGCTCCAACAGCAGGTTCATCTATCACCTCCGCAGTCTCAACAGCGACGTCGTCCTACATTACATAGAAACAAGTTCAGTTGTCATTTCTCAAAAATCAAGAGAACTAATCACAATCTTTCACCTTCTTCATACATGCAATCCTTCATCCATAGATACAAGAGAATGGATGCCCAAATCTTAAAAATGCACGCAATGAAGGAGAGTAAACAAAAGAACCTTGATGCCACAGTTTGGAAAGGAGATTATTTCTAGTTGCAAAAGCTTCGCAACCACGACAACAACATCGAAAACTCGCCTCATTACAAAACAAATTGCTTACAGCTAAAATAAAACATCAATAACCTCGAGGTCAACGTAACAATCCAAACTGTATTCTCCTCTAAGACTTTCATCTGAACAAATTCACACGCTGCCACGCTTCAATCAATACATCTAAAGCAAAGAGATAGGAAAACCTCAAGAAGCGCAGTCACTCGATAATACAACTAGAGAAACAGAGTATTTCTAATTGCAAAAGCTTCTCAACCAGAATACTAACATCAACTCAAAAAATAATTCACCTCATTAGAAATTCAAATCAAAGAAAACAACAACCATGTCACGGTCGGGTACCGAATTCTCATCTAAAAAATTGGACGCCCAGTCCCGTAATTTACACAACCTTGTCAATCCAAGATTCAAGCAAGAGACACGAAATCCTTTCAACGATACACTTTAAGAAGAACATTCTTTCTAATTGCAAACGCTTCTCAACCATAATAAATAACATTACGTCAAAATTTCTCAGCTCATTAGAAAATCAAGAACGCACACCTAGAGTAAAAAATAAAAAATGCGGAGGTCGAAGTACCGTAATCGAATCTAAAATTTTCACAGAAAAAGTTACACAACCTTATCAATGCGTGCTAAGAGGATAACGAAAGCCAAACCTCAGGAAGCGCGGTAGCTCGGAACCCGAATGACGGTGATGTTCTGGCAAACAACGATTTCGAGATGACGTTGACCCCTGGCAGCACATGCCGGGACTCCACTCGTTTGAGAGCGTGAACTCTCACCGCCTTGACAGCAAATTGATTTTTCCCAGAAATAGACAAGTCTCCGCGCGTCGTCAAAAAATCTATACGACGCGGCCCTGCAATTGCCGCCATGGTCATCATCCCGCCCTGCTCACCGCACAACCTCGAGGAGGAACGTTGAACGCAAGCTGCGCCAAGGAGTAAAAAAAAAGCTTTTTTCAAAAATTTGGTACTTGTACTAAAAATGGCAGTTCTTGAGCGTTTTCAGTGAAAACATAGTCACGGAACTTTAGAAGTTAATCACCTAAAGTGGTCGCAATAATTTCTATTGTGGAATGCCATGAAAAATCACTTCCTACAATGATTTACATTGAAAAATTGGGTGTTCCTAATGAGGTCACTAATCACTCCACAGGTATCAGGTTAGATATTGATTGTGGTCTAAAAAATCATCATGTGGTCATAAAATGTCCACTATATGTCATGTGACCGTAATGGGCTGGTTTACCTTATGTTGTAGATGACATGAATCAAATTTGAAGTCATTTGGCCACATGGATTGCAAGATAATGATGTTTTAGTGTTACAAAGGATGCTGAAATTTTCCTAGCAACACATTTGGAGGTGAAATTCGATTTCTAAACCTATTCAAATGAAAAGACTTTAAACTATAAAGTGCTTTAAAACCAGCATACAAACACATTGGTGAAAAAGAATATCATGAGAGGTTGACTTCTTGTGTTTAGAAAATGGCTTTGAAATCTCATAAAATAGCAAAAAAACAGTTGCAAAAAACACATCTAAAGTTGAACCACCTCCTACTAAATTGCTTCTCAGTCATACATAACTTCATGGAATGATATGAAATTTTAACCACACAAACTAGACTAATATAGGCAACTTTACCAATTCTTTTAATCAGAAACGCACACTAAATGAAGAAGAAACAAGCTGCCAAAGTTCATTGTAATCCAAAATTGTCCAGATTTTGAAGTTTGAATTGCTCCCAAACATTCAAAACAACTTGGATGGTCATGAAAATTTTACCAAAATAACTAAACTTTGAGCAAAATATAAACCAACAAACTTCATTGAAAAAAAACATTGGATGAAGGAGATACAAGCCCCCAAAGTTGCAGCAATCAAAATGCAATTTGGTGAACTCAAATTGAACCCGTGAGCTTCAAATGGCTTCCAAAAAATCAATGCATCTTGGATTGACCTGAAAATTTCACCACACAAACCAGAAGAGAGACCACAGATTTTCCAACAAATTTTGTTGAATTTGAACACCAAATGCAAAAGTTATAGTACACTTCAAATTAGACTTCCAAACTACGTGAGAACACTTTTGGTCCCCTACGGCGCTTAGGGGTTAAGGACGGAAGACTAGTTACTTTGGAACAATTTGCCGGTCCATTTAGAATACACACCTTACATGCGAAGGGAATCCATTTGCGAGGGAGAGGAGCACCCCAGATTACCCCAGAAACAGAGCAATAACTCCATTCTCAGCGAGAACCGCAAGAAACAGGAAGACGATCTGCCATCCTGCGTCGTTAGTTTCAAACTCCAGCAATGAAATGACGCAACAGAGAGCAAGCCAAGCCAACAAGCTACCCCACAAGCCAAAAACACAAGAGCGACCGTAGTCCGGATGCCACTTCAAACCAAATGACGGAAACGAACGCCAACACCAACGTGGTACCAAACTCTGGACATCCAGATCTCAAGCTCCCAACCCCAAAATCCACCATCGCAAATCCACCATCGTGGTATCACACAGGAAAAACGAGGACACAATCCCAGGACTGTGAAACATACAGAGGTAGAGGAAAGCTCCCAGATGCCGACTGTGCAGGAAAGTTTGCACGAACGAGGAGAGCGTGAGGAGAGCGTGAACGCACGTGAAGATGTTCAGACGATGTAGCTTCGGAGGTGCAAAAGCTTGATGGGGATCAGTAAGGCGAAAACAGAAAAAGTGGGAAGAGTAGCATAGTTGCAGAGTTCAGTTCGACAACGGAGAGAGCGCCATAGCCAGCGTGAACTGTGTGAAGGAGCCAGGGACAGGGGTTTGGTAAGGTCACTGTTGCTGTGACCCAGTCGTGGCAACAGCATGGTCGTTGACAGTCGTGGCAGTAATTTAAGGTACCATTTAGTTCACGTGGGACCTGCTTGCGTGCGCAGGCAGCTTTCCCCACATGAGTGGTCCTAGTAATAAGTCTATTATTATGCCAGACTTCAGGATTCCACAGGATAGTCTGCACATCTGCAGTTCTGCACGTCTGTGCTGACAGTAAGCACAAAGTCTTCCCACTTGGCCATGACTGCGTCACCAATCCGGTTTTGGGGACCCAGGTCCAAAAAGAATCCCTCGGGCTGTCGGGCATTCTGTACTCGGTTTATTTAGTGTCGCTACATAAATAGTATAGGTATTTCACTTAGAGAGAGTAAATTGTGAAAGACCAACTCGCGGACCCACCGCCGCATTTTTTTCACGCCCAGCAGACCGTGTCTTCGACCAAGGTCGCAACCGCAACCAAGACTTCGACCTAGCGACTAATCTCCATTTCTTCCCCAAAAATTGGTTCTCGGAGTTTCTGCACTCCCACAATCTAACCCTCTTCCCTCAACAAATTTTTGCTGCTGTGGTTCCTCTTCAACCTTCCCAATCCCTAAATTTCATGTAGCGCTTTCTTTCAGCTATGGTTCGTCAGTGCGAGCTTTGCAAGGGCGAGCGGGCAGCCCTGGTCCGGCCCAAGAACCAACAGCAGGTACGCACCAAAACCAACTGATGAATTCGACACACTCCGATGAATTTATCAATTTTCGTTAAAACTGTTGCAAATTCAGGGTTCTGTATGTTGTCCTCATTCAGAGTTTTCATGGGGAAACATGACGGAAGTTGGCATTAATATCGTATTAAAGACGATGCTTTTTTGCGAAATATTCAGAATTTGCAGCCATCGTGGTCCTCGCATATTTTGGAATTTGCTCTTAACGTTTAGAGGTTCAAGAGCCCTAAATATGGGCCCAGTTGTGAGCAGGTCATGCAGGGGATTTATTTATGAAGTTGTATTCTATTTTGGACCAATTCATGCACTGATTCTGGTCATATAAGATTTGGATCCATCTGAACTACATTTTTCGTGGTATGATAAACTGAATTGGCTATTTTCAAATCGTGAATGTTTGGTTAAATGAAGCACTCGGCTTGATGCAGGTTTGTAAGGATTGTTTCTACAGTGCTTTTGAGGAGGAAATTCATCAAACAATTGTTGATAATCAACTCTTCAAACGGGGTGACCGCGTTGCTGTGGCTGCTTCTGGTGGTAAAGGTGCGCTTGATTCTGCTGGTTGCCAACACTATTGGTTTAGTGATCTTATTCTATCTGCAGGAATTGCTTTTCAATAGCTGTTGATCGAGTTGGGCATGCATTTGTCTGGAGATTCACCTCGTCGTCGTAATATTGTATCACGTCGTTTAGGGTTTAGGGTTTAGTGGATTAAGCTGCATGAATAATGCAAAATGTGCCAACGGCTGCAAGATGTACGATTTAGATTCGTAGACATGGTCTTGTTTGAAACATTGGGCTATAGTATTTCTTCCTCTAGACCCGATGCCCTGCGGATTCCCAACCCAGCATGACGGTGCTCTTTGAAATCCGCATAAATCACAAACAACGAAGTGAATAGGGTTTGGAGTAAGGCTGTAAGAGTCTTGCAGGCTGTCCTGTTTAGGGTTTAGTACACTCTTTATCAAAATAAGGGTTTATCTCACTGACCTTTGGTTTTTAAGAATACACTAGGGTTGCCTATACTTCAGATAGTTTTTTGTCACCTTTCGTGCCGTATAGAACGACGGGTACTGTATACTAGTCCTGTCTTTGTGCTTACTTTTCATGAGGTTAGGATTCAAAGATTCATTCAGACAAAGATGAATTTATTCAAAGATTCATCAGGGAAAGGCTTAGAATTTGATTGCGGAGCTAGTAATGCTCTGGATGGACTCCGACAGAGCTCACCATCTCATCTGCCATGTCCTAAGATGGAGGATGGGTTCGCAGATTCCACCGTGTTAGCACACGTGTTGACATTGCTAAACAAGAGACACGACTACGGGTTGGACTTGTTTTTGTTGTCGATCGACGAAGGTATTGCTGGGTACAGGGATGACTCCCTGGAGACGGTGAAGCGGAACGAAACGCAGGTGTGTATTTGAGGGGTCCTCGTTCTCTGAATTTCCTGCCAAGGATAATACTGAACTTTGGATAGAGAAGGAGAGATTGTGTGGGTATTGATCTTCTTGCTTGCATTTTGTCTGCAGTATGGAATCCCTTTGGAGGTCGTTTCGTACAAGACATTGTACAATTGGACCATGGACGAAATCGTTCAAGCAATTGGGCTCAAGAACAACTGCACTTTCTGTGGGGTATTTCGACGGCAGGTGGGTGGTTCAAAGTGAACTCGTTCCTTGTGCTTTTGAAAGAATTACGCGAACTTAGTTTGCAATGTAACATTCTTGTGTAGTAATGGCATGGTACCTTGGCTTCAGGAGCTCTGACTTGTTCAAATTGAACTCAACTTTGAAAAATATGGTGTTAGGGGTTCGTTTTAATGTTTCAGGGGTTCCAATTCAGAGGGTGCTAGAATGTTATGGAAGACTTAATTCTGAGAAGTAGTTATTATTTTTTAAATTTGCCGATGCAACAAGCTCAGATTGGTGATTTTCTCTTTTACATTTTTTGTTGTTGCAACTTGGAATTGCCAGCTACCTTATTTGCTACTCTCCCTGTGTGATGCTGCACTTTTGTAGGCCTTGGATAGAGGAGCTGCCAAGATGAAAGCTGTTAAGATGGCCACCGGCCATAACGCTGACGATGTTGCTGAGACTGTTTTGCTCAACATACTTCGTGGTGATATTGCGAGGTAACCTTGTGCTCATTTCATCGTAAAGAGTGGAGGCAATCCAAGTATGGAAACTGTTTGCCTTTACTTGGCATTGCTCAACACTAAGAAAAAATTCTTGATGTTGTGAAGTTTTGTTGGCAATTGAACAAGTTGGATTTCAGATCATGAGCTGTATATTTTCTTACTGACGTTGAATTGTGTTGCATGCAGGTTAGCCAGATGCACTTCAATCATAACAGGAGAAGAAGGTGCCTTGCCTCGCTGTAAGCCTTTTAAGTACACCTATGAGAAGGAGATTGTCATATATCCTCACAGTTTCTGGTACTTATTATTTGGGTTGTCAAGTCGTACATTGTTGTCCTCATTATCTATCAACACTTGTAGGTCATTTCAGTCGTCTCTCCAATTTGGCCATTCTTGCTGCCTTTAACATGTGAGTCCCTAAAATGCCCAAATATAACGTCCACTTTGGAAGCTAACAGTCGTCTCTAACCATTTTTCTAATCGTTCAAAAGTGTTGGGTTCTTCTTCCTATTGGTACATATTGTTACCCTCCTTGAAGTTTCCTAAAATCATTCATTTCAACTCCAGCAAATTTAGTTTCACCCGTTTTTGATCATTTGGGCATTTAGGGGTTCAGTGTGAATTTGCAATGGTTATTAGGTCGTAACCTCACTACCTCCATTTGATATACTTTTTGAGAAACACTTGACCAAGAACCACGTATGCGTATTTCAAGAAGCTGGACTACTTCTCTACTGAATGTAAGTCCGTTTCTCCACTTATTTCTGTTTCAGGAACAACTGAATGCTCATCATATTTATTTAGTGGTGACTGTCCTCAAGATGAGTATTATATCTGTATGTGAACTTCTGTGTTTTCTTTTTTTCAGGTACTTACTCTCCAAATGCTTATCGAGGGTTTGCACGTGAGTTCATCAAAGACCTCGAGGCTATCAGGTGCCGATTTGTTTCACTTTTCTGCTCTAAATTTCTGTATCTCTTCTCTATTTGAGAATATTCTAACGCAGTATGTGTTTCCTCATCATTCAGGCCGCAAGCTATCCTTGACATCATAAGATCAGGAGAAAGGTTTCGCATCGGCTCTGCGGCGAAGATGCCTGAGCAAGGCACATGTGAAAAATGCGGATACATCTCAAGCCAGGTACAATCCATAAATAGTTCGCAACTATTTCTGTAAGATACCTCCCTCCGTCCTACAATTGTGTTGATATTTTATTTGAGCCAATTTCATTGACCCTGTGTTGTGAAAAAACATATTTAAGAAAGGTTCCAAATTTGATATCACTAGAATCAATGAAGAATAGTGCATGTGTTCATTGCAACCTAAATAAAATCAGCCACAAGGAGGAAGTACCTTTTGGCCAACTCCAAACAACCTTGAAAAAACATTGACATTCAAAGTGGGCAATCTTTTGGGGACGGAGGGAGTGTCACACTCGCCCAGACCTCTTGATTGTCAGAGACGAAAATGCTCGTGATTGTCAATGGAGTTCTGTAACATTGTGACAACGAATTATGTTGTGTGTAAAAGTGACATTAAAGAGGTTCTAGGGTTTTGTACATGTAGGAGTATGGAACGTGATCTACAACCCTTCTTACCTTAACTGGACTTCTTGTTATAACTTTTGTATGCAAATCTTTGTGACAAGTGTGATAGTGAGAGTTTAGAGAGAGTTTGAATTGGGTATTTATTTTCTCTTGGGCTTGGTGAGAGAATAGAGGATGTGACATTACAGAGGTATTCATGTCAAAGATGCATTTGAGGTATGTTTTTATTGTGTCAAAAGTGGGAATGCTAATCTATTGTCAATAAAGTAGTTCTGGTCAATCTGAAGTTGTTCAATAGATTGGTGACCGTAATTGAATGTGCAAGTGTTAATTAGGACTTTATAAGGTCAGTTTTGTTGGGGGTTTTGAGATGGGGTTGAAAACCTTGTGAGTTGAAAGACAATTTGATTGGGGCTCATACTTTGAGGATTTTTTTGTGGATGCGCAGAAATGGTGCAAAGCATGTGTGCTGCTTGATGGATTGAATCGTGGAATGCCAAGGTTAGGCATTACCCGAACGCGAGGCAAGGGCTTGGCAAATGGTGTCGAGAGTGTTAGTGGCAGAAGACCTGTTTCATCTATTGATTTTTAAAAGTGCCAGCATGTCACTAAATTTGGATGGAGCATATGGGCATTCGGTTGTGTGCACAAAACATGAATTGCACAACAGGACTTGAGTACACTATATTGATTGCAAATTTTTTCAATGATACTAAACCCTACATGATGATCTGCATGTGAGTCAACTCGAGTCCTATGGAATGTAATTGATTATTATTCTGTTCAATGTGATTTCACATTCATCACAAATCATAAATCTCAGAATATACCTATATAGGACACGGCAAAATGACTAGTAAAACGGTGGACATTCACAGTAAGTACGCATACTTGTCTGCAAAGAAGCAAATGGTGGGCAAATTGCGATACCACTTGTAACAACTGAGAGATCATTGAAAGAGGATGTTATTAAGTTACATGACTTTCAGCAGCTAAGGAATACTTGAGAACACGGGTCAAGAAAAGAGGGAGGGATACGACACAGTAAAAGCTGGTTATGCTCTGATGAATGTACAAATCTAGTTCCACGCATATTCAAAATTTGTTCCGTGACCCAAAAGCCAAACTACCTGATTTACCAGTCCTTGATGTAGCAACCCCCTACTACCTGCCAAAAAAGGTCTTAGACAGCCATTCAATATCCTTCTGGAAAGGATTCAAGCGCTTTTTCGACTCCTCTATTGGCTGCACCTCCAACTTCGACTCCTCTACCATGAGCTTCTCCTCCGTTGTTGCAGATTCAGCTTGGCTGTTCGTCGTTGCTGATGCTCCATTACTCGTATTCAAAGGCTGCCAGCACCATGTAGGATCAGATGGCTACAAGGGAAAGATGATCTCATTGAGTCATTGATTCATTTCATCATTCAGAATCTCAAATAATTACCAGACCTCTCGTTTCGTTTCAATTGATAGGAGTGGCACCGCGACTGACATTTGACATTAGTCTTACTCCAAACGTTTACCCCAGTACAAAACAAGCGGAGACAAAAGACATCTAATTCGCCTATAAAAGAGAAATGCCTACCTCTCGAAATTTTCTGACACGAACATTCACCTCCATGAGTGGAGATAATCGACAGAAATTCTAGAGGAGACTCGGCAGACTCGGAGAAGGAACAGATCAGAATGAAATTTTGTTTTACATTATTCCTAAAAATGGAGAAATAAAAATAGCGTAGACTTAGTGCCACTACAAGGAAGAAAGATTCTAGGATAAACTATTCAAGTAGTGCATTTCATTAATTCTCACAAAAGACTTGAACTACACCATCAAGCTTTGATCACCTCTATGCATCACTGGAGGTCGTCTTTTTTCTTCTTTCTGCTCTTTCCTCTCACCTCCTCAACAGGTTTGTCAAGTTCAGTTCAGGCAGCTAGAGCTGCGTCGACCACAGGAATTTCAATTGCAGTAGGTGCTTCCTCCTCCTTACTCTCCGCTACTCCGTTCGTCTCAATGCTAGGAGAATCACTAACGGGCGAAACAGCATCCAAGCCCCCCTCTACAGCAGTTGCCGCCTTAATACCTACATTAAGGGCACCTACAGCAGCAGAGGCTGCCGCATCTGCAAATGCGTCAACTGGAGAACTCACTTCATCATCGCTACTAAATGTTTCCCAGCCCCCCGTGTCTGATTCAGCACTTTGAACCTCAGGTTCAGTAGGTGGCACCCCTAAATCAGCAGGTTGAACCTCTAGTTCAACTGTGGGCTCCCACTATGTTTCCTCCCACTCGTCAGAAACTACAATGGCTCAACTCCAGCTGCCGTATCCAAAACCTGGTTGGCTCCAGGTTGCCACTCAACCACTCCTTCTCCATCCGTTAGCACATATTTGTACTCCAATGCCTTGCCTTCGGGTAAATCCTGTCACCAAAAATGACCATATCGAAATGGTGAATTCAGATGACAGTACCATGAATTGCATATGATCTTCAGACACCTCACCACACAGAAAAGAGAGGTCCTCACCACTTCAGCGGTCCATAAATGACCTTTAGACCAAGTCAAGGGTATAGCCGCGCTTCGGTCCCAATCACCAAATTGAGAGTCACCACCAACGGCTTCAAATTGCTGTCCAAAATGGCATTCTCTTAGCAGCTCAAACTTCACCTTAACCGTAGGACCTAAGGAAGCACAGAATTCAGTGGTCAAGCCCAGTATTAACTTCACAATTGTTTATGAATAGGAACACTAGCATCAGAGAATACTTAACTCCACCTTTCTACATTCCTATTTGATCATGAGGTAATGAGAGTGAAGTTTCAAACGCCAGTAGGCTGGAAGGGTACCTTCATGAAAAGAAGTGGCCCTAGATTCTTAGAATCAACAAATTTGGAAAATGATATACAATCAATTCACTACATGTATTGATCAATATATTACCAAAGGAAACTGCGTTGCTTCTATCTCAACTACACTTTCCAGCTTTCATATAAATGCGTGGATCCCTAATACAAATTCAAAACAGTATCAGAATTCTCCTCCTCTGTCGCAGACTTCGAATGGCGGTACACCATATTCAATTACAGTTTGTGTTCCAGATATTACCTTCATAAGCTGGTGCTCCAACAACAGGTTCATCTAACACCTCCGTAGTCTCAACAGCAACGTCGTCCTACATTACATAGAAACAAGTTCAACTGTCATTTCTCAAAAATCAAGAGAACTAATCACAATCTTTCACCTTCTTCATACATGTAATCCTTCATCCATAGATACAAGAGAATGGATGCCCAAATCTTAAAAATGCACGCGATGAAGGAGACTAAACAAAAGAACCTTGATGCCACAGTTTGGAAAGGAGATTATTTCTAGTTGCAAAAGCTTCGCAACCATGACAACAACATCAAAAACTTGCCTCATTACAAAACAAATTGCTTACAGCTAAAATAAAACATCAATAACCTCGAGGTCAACGTAACAATCCAAACTGTATTCTCCTCTAAGACTTTCATCTGAACAAATTCACACGCCGCCACGTTTCAATCAATACATCTAAAGCAAAGAGACAGGAAAACCTCAAGAAGAGCAGTCACTTGACAATACATCTAGAGAAACAGAGTATTTCTAATTGCAAAAGCTTCTCAACCTAAACACTAACACCAGCTCAAAAAGTAATCACCTCATTAGAAATTCAAATCAAAGAAAACAACAACCATGTCACGGCCAAGTACCGAATTCTCATCTAAAAAATTGGACGCCCAGTCCCGTAATTTACACAACCTTGTCAATCCAAGATTCAAGCAAGAGACACGAAATCGTCTCAACGATACACTTTAAGAAGAACATTCTTTCTAATTGCAAACGCTTCTCAACCATAATAAATAACATTACGTCAAAATTTCTCAGCTCATTAGAAAATCAAGAACTCACACCTAATGTAAAAAATAAAAAATGCGGAGGCCGAAGTACCGTAATCGAATCTAAAATTTTCACAGAAAAAGTTACACAACCTTATCAATGCGTGCTAAGAGGATAACAAAAGCCAAACCTCAGGAAGCGCGGCAGCTCGGAACCCCAGTGACGGTGATGTTCTGGCAAACGACGATTTCGAGATGACGTTGACCCCTGGCAACACATGCCGGGACTCCACTCATTTGAGAGCGTGAACTCTCACCGCCTTGACAGCAAATTGATTTTTCCCAGAAATAGACAAGTCTCCGCGCGTCGTCAAAAAATCTATACGACGCGGCCTTGTAATTGCCGCCATGGTCATCATCCCGCCCTGCTCACCGCACAACCTCGAGGAGGAACGTTGAACGCAAGCTGCGCCAAGGACAATCCGGAAGACTAGCCCTAGGCGAGGTCTAAGATCTTCGGCGAGAGAAACAGAGATGTAGAGGACATAGAAAGATCTGGTAAGACGTAGATTTAAGGGGAGAAATCTACAGTTCTGGTTATGGATGGATGGATAGATGGATGGATAAATGGATGGATGAGATATGTTAGAGGGGAGTGGCCATTAGGAATATTGACGAATCAACGGATAGGGATTTTGCTTTTCATCTAATTGTCCATGCTCATTAATATCATTCCAGAATTGTTGAGGGCCCTGTATTACTTTATTAACCCTTAAACATCAAGGCGGACATTTTGCAGCCAATGAATAACAAGAGAATCTCATGTGTAGGACAAAATGCTAATATTCATCCTCCAAATTTTGTGGGAAAAGGGAAGATCATCTACAGTATTTTGACTTCCAATTAGTGTTTTTTCATTATTTTAATCCAACAATTTACATGGTGTCAAAACAAATGATTTCCACGGTTATGAGTCCATTGTTTAAGGGTTAATCATAGAGTGTTGCCGAATTCCGAGAATCCCAAGAGTGTCTTGTGAAGATCAAAACTAAGGAAATATGATAGAATTACCTATAGTTGACCATTTAAGCGATTCCGTGCATGTTCTTGAGCTATAGAAGACAATGTAAATTTTATATCATGTAGGAAGATGGAAATCATAGGGATTGCAAATTTTTTGGTAATTTTATGCCTTGAATTGAAATTACTATGAATTTTGGAAGCCCAAAATTGGTCTGGATCCGTAGCCAATATGTAGACTCTTTCAATTTTGATCATTCAAAAACTACTTTCCCACTATCTACTTCTTATTTTCTTGCTGACTACTTTGGGACATGTTATAACCTTATTGGTCCCAACTTGAAAAAGAGAAAAAACACATTCCAAGCTTTGGTTAGAAATATGTTCCAGCCTTAGTTGAAAGTAGTTACCTCCTACATTTTGAATATGGATCCTTGGTTAGAAATGGGTGGTTCCACCATAGTAGTTCAACTAAATGACACTCTTTGTAGTTCTAATACCTAAAGGGTCCAATGATAAAAACATTTGATGAGGTTTTAATGAACTCAAGAAATGTAGCCCATGTAGTTTTGTAATTTTTCAACGATCTAATAATATTTTATAAATTTACAAATTTACAAAGTTGAGAAGATCAAGTTTTCTATACATAATATAAGGCTCACCTTGAAATGAACCCTCTTAGTTTACATGTTAGGCCTAAAAAAATGTCATTTAAAGGTTAACTCAATATTCACAATTTTTGAAAACAAAAAAGTACATAGGATTTTTTGTAAATGGATTTCTACAACATTATCACCATTGGAATTGGCATGTTTAATTCCATGTTAAATTTGTTAGCAATTTAGTTTTTTTCTATTATCTTTTACATTATTTTGTATAATGATTATTTAAAGGATGAAAATGAAGTTATTTTTTCTTTAATTTTTTTTATAGATTTCCAACTCAGTTTTTTAATATAATATTTGAATTCCTCAGGTAGCGGAAGACAAACATTTTTTCTTAAGAAAATTTACAATTGAGATTTCTCCTTTTGGAGCAATTAGAAAAGCTATTGTTTTGAACATTATGATCTTCGGGATGCTAAAAAATTAGGCTTTTAAAATTGGTAAACAAATAGACATTTAGATAAAGTGTAAGATCCAACAATTAGTAGCAAAAAAGATCACAAATTTGCCATTCCATTTTGCTTTCAACATTTGTTATTTTATAGCAATTTTGATCAAAAACACTCGAAAAAATATAGGGGTTAAAGCTCATTTGATCTAGAGGTCTTTTCATTACATAAAATGAAAAGGAGATAAATGTAAAATTCTACTTCGTATTTTGGGATGTCAAATTTGTATAATATGACATCCAACTAATTTGGAGTCTTTGATTCCAAAAATGAATTCAAATTTGATCATTTGATGGTAAATCATTAGTTCTTACATTTTTCTTCATGATGAAAAAGACTATAATATAAGATTTAGCCATCTCTCATTGTGAGGAGCTAATGCTAGAGGTTCATAAATTGATCATTTAATAATTGGTTTGCAATTGTAAGGAATTTGACTTCTTAAAATATTTTTCAATAAATATACCTTGATAGGAAAACAGAATTGGTATTTAATTTAAGTTGTTTCATATTTTTGGAACTTTCTTGGAATTAGTTATGAGTTTTGAAGTTGGAATCGCTAAAGGATCTAGAAGCAATCACTTCTTTATATATTCATTGTTGGTACAATGACAAATGTAATTGGTACATTGAATAAAGTAATGTGTACTTCTTTGTAAGAAAACACTTTGAAAGTCTAGTCGCTTTATGAACTTCCTAAATTAGACCTTAATTCCTTGCACTAGTTTGAAGATGTTTGTATTAAAATGTGCAATTTAGGTCATCTTTACATTCAAATTGAAAAGTCTCAAAAAAAAGCATCTCAAGGTTTATGGCCTTCTTTTGAAACATTGGTCTTTAGAGAAGTGGAGGTTGTTTAAATTAAAAAGGACCCACAAATATATAAATCTATAGTTTAGTGGACCAATTTTTTCTAAGCAACAACTCTCAAAGTGAGTTTAAAAAAATGATTGTCTATTATTAAGCCTTTTGATCCAAAAGTCTAGTTTCTAGATGGGCTCGACTACAATTTTAGGGGCTCATTTTACGGTTACATATTTTGCTTCCAAGGACAAGTTTGTTGTCTACATTAGTATCTTCCTTGGACATAAATTTATTTATTTATTTACACAAGCATGTTGAACAACACACTGCGAGGGATTTCCATCAGGGAGAGAGGTTGATTTTACACCAGATAAATAATTTGTTATAGCGAAGTATCGAATCTACAACCATGTCATTTGGTTTGAATACCTTTCCACCATCATCTGATAGTTTAGGATCATCTTGGACCGTGGATATAAAATTTTGAATATAAAGTTATATTACTTAATCTTATCAAATGCAAAGCTCTCATTGACTAAAAACTTGTTCTCTATGACTTTCTATCTCTAGTGTCAAGATTCTCTTATAAGGATAATTTAGGAATGAATTTTAAGCATAAGTTTTAAACTATGACTCGTAGGTTATATCCACATGATTAGATCTACCATTGCACTAATTAAAATTTGTTGATAGTACATAAAACCAAAACTTTGGACTTTCCAAAATAAGTCATTTTTTGACATTAAACATATATATAATAGGAATTTTGCAAAGAGGAGTATAGAAAACTCATCCCATACAATTGTTGGAAACCAAATACATACAAATTTATTTGAAAAAATAGATGAATAAAGTTTCATGACAGTAAGAGTTGTAGAGGTTCTTTTTAAAAGACACCAATGAAAACAAAATCACTTGGGTTATTCAAAATTAAGGGATTAGAATGATTTTTTGACAAACATGTGTTGCGTTTGCCTTCCAAAAACATTGACATTAGCCCCTAAAGGTTCAAACTCTTAAAATGTTTAATTTAGAATTTCAAATAAGTTTCTATGACATCAAATTTTATTATAATTAAATTATTTTTAAAGATAAAAGAATGTATTAGCTTTCTAGGAATAACTTTTTTATTTCCCTTGGTGTCTATATAGGAAAAAAAGTTATGCCCTTAGCCCTCAAGGACCAAGAGGATACAATGTGTTGTCTTTAAGTTTTCAATGACAAATTCTTTATAGGGGGAAACAAATCTCAATATTTTATAAACTAGGATCTTATAGAGTATCAAGATGACATATTTGTTGCATTTTTTTTTATTTTCAAAATTTCAATGTAAAAAAAGTTTTAAAATTTATTTAAGAAATGTAATCTAATAGAAAAAGGAAGCAAACAAAATGTTTTTCCAATTAAAGGAATAGTAGGGATGGAAAAAAAACATTTTCTTGGACATTTCTAATCTTTACTTTGTACAACAAATTGAATTTAGAGATTTTTTTTTCAAAAATTTATATTTTTAGCAATTATAAAAACACAAAGTTCAATTTGGTGAGATTAAGAATACAAACAAATTAGAATAATTCCAAACATTCCAAACATTTTTAAAGATGTTCCAAACAATATGCTAATAATATCATTTGTTAAATTTCAAAAATTGATGCATATATAAAAAAAGTTAATTTTGTAGAATCCAATTTGGTAAGTTTTTGGCTTTCTACTCCTTCTATTTGAAAATGTATACAAATTTAAGAAAGTTTTTTATTTTTCAAATTTTTAAACTAAAAAATAATAAATTTATTTAAGATTTCAATATAATTTTTTGTGTGTATAAGTGTAAAAAAACATTATTCATTTTATCAATGTTCTTTCCTCAAAACTACGTTTTTTGCCTATAAAGTTAACCATTCAAAATTGTTATAACCTAAAAATCCAATAGTCAATATTTTACAAAACTAATTTCACGCACAGTAGACAAAGTAGTCTTTACTTTTGTATAGTTAAAATTCAAAATTTCAAGCACATCTATGTGCAAGAAAATAATAAAGTTGGACAATTAATTGTAAACCTCCATTGTCAAAAAGTTGTTGAGCCTTAAAGGACTAAGAGAACATAATATCCAAATTCAGGCAATAGAAAACAAAATACAAAAATTCAAAATTATAATATTTACAATTTTATTTCTAATATAGTATTTGTATGTCTACATGGAAAGCATTTATTCATTGCATTTGGATTTATAAGGTGAAAGTTATGAAGAGTCTTATTTAGAGGACAATCAACAAAAAATGTATAGAATATTATTCATTTCTAAACTCAATTTTCACAATTTTCAAAAGAAAAAAGTCTTTAGGATGTGGATTGCTTGCTAGAAAAATCTTAACATAAAAATTGACATGTTTCAATTTTATTTTAGAATTAAAAATCTTCTACTTAACAATTTTTATTAGAATGAGAATTATTAATCTCTTTTTTCTTTTTTAAATTAAATTTTCGACTCAAATTTTCACCATAAAGATTTAAATCTTCAAAACTATGTAATACAAAAAACTTAAATTAAGGGAATTCAAAGCTCTAAATTCAATAAAGCAAGGAGCAAAAAAAATCTTTCCTTTTCACTTTGAATACTAATATTTTATAATCACATAATCAAAATTTCTAAAAAATTTCTACACATTCTTATACGAATTTAATGCAAGATCCTATAATTAAATATGCAAAAACATAATTTTTTTTCATTGCATCTCTATGCATTTAAAATGTCAATTTTAAAATATTTTTTGATGAAACATAGTCATAGACCTTTAGGAATGAAAGATAGATCTCGAGTTTGGGCACAATTTCTTCACTATACAACTTAGATAAATCAAAATGATACCCCTAATCTACACAATTAATCTAAAGGACAAGCTAGGAGGCATCTTTCACTCAATACATTCCCATAAAATGCAAGTTTATCATTGACAAATGACAATTTTAACCTTGAAAAGACAAGATCTGTCACCAAAATACTTTGCGAAAAAAGATCCAATTTTTGGACCAATACGTGCATTCCTCATTTCTTAAGTAGTCTTGAAAGTCATCCATTGGCCACTCTGTGGCCCCAACGTCATTCCAAGGTTAAGTTATATCAAAACATAGGTGGGTGGTTTTTTTAATATCAAGGTTGCTTGTACAATTCTAGGTCAGTTTGAGAATAGTGAACAATCAAAGGTGTCTGTACAGTACAAAGAAGATTCGTCGGAGACAAATGCAACCATGACACTTCCTCTTCGAAATATGGTTAACAAATACCTGATGTCAAGAGCATCAGTTAAAGCACTGCAATTCTTAATGAAATTTGTTGTTGGTAACAGGCGTCAGTGAATAGAAGACGGGATCAGGTTCCTAACAGTATTAGTGTCCTCTACCTTGTTCTATAGATGTGATGGATTCTTGGCGCATGCAATCAGGGGCAGGGTACCTGAATACAGAATATTTTGGCATTCGGCGGGTAGGAGCACCCAACCTGTGCTGATGACCTTCAATAACCCTAGTGCAAAACTCTGGCCAGCCGATGGAGCTGTTTGCAAAAAGGTTAGCCAACAGTTTTTTGTCGGCATGTATGGACTTCCGAGGACCATAGAATGTCCGCTGCCCGCTCTGCATTATACAACATGGTAGAGTTATTCTTTGTCTACCGAGGATATTTTGAATGATTGAACCTGACAGAACCCTCCTCAAGTCCTCGTCACAAAAGCCCTCCCAGTTTAATATCAATTTAATGCGAAGGACACACTAACATGAACACTATTTGCATTTCCTTAAAATTGACTTAATCTTGATCTTGACCAGAATTCCATTAGATTAATATTAATTTTTACATTCATAACTTTGTGAATCTAATAGGGGAAATTTGACATGTTATTCATAAGGAAAAGCATCTCACCAGGACGTTGGGGAAGTTGCCAGCAGCATTGGACATGAAGACATCACTGTTCAGGAGGACCAGGAAGTCTAAGGCTGCAAGCTTGTGGGCATAAGGCAAGAGAGGCCGAAGCTCTTTCTTTGTAGCCAAGGTATATTTGCTCTCAAGCTGAGGAAATATCTCCCTCAAGGGCCTTCCGCGCCCTTGCCCTCCGTACAAGTCCTGCAACCGAAATATACCACATTTGTCAGCACAGTAGGTTCTAATTCATCTCCAAAACATAATCAGGCTAATGCACGTGCCACTGCACAAAAAGTGTCACGCCATTACAGTATTACAAGCAGACAAAACGAGGAAAATTTGTCGTCACAGGGCGTGATGAGCTGGCTACCTTGCTTGCCATGTATATGGGCGTAGTATTAAGGAAGCCTAGCCCGGACAGCAAAAGACCCATCTCATCTGGTGTAAGAGGGCAGCTTCCATTCATGCGCAAATTTTCCGGTTTATACTGGGTCTTGCTCACTCCTCGACTGTAAAAGAGATCCCCACAACTGTTAAGAAAAACATGCTCACAAATCCTAAACCTGAAACCCTAATAGACCACCATATAGCAGTTGGAAATGAAGGATTCAAACCAGCCGAGGCGATTTGGATGAAGTCAAGAACTAGACTAACTATCTAATTGAAATACTAATTATTTGTCTATCAAATTGGTCTAATTGTCAAACTAATTGGCTCATTGATGCAAGCTAAAATGGTGTACTTGAAATATGCCAAATATAGAAGTAAAGTTCAGACTTCATCGAAAGAACAAATACCTCCAGACTTTAGCTCGATAAGCTGCAAGAGCACGCTTCTCAGCGCGGCCTCCCCCATAGTAACAAGCCGAGTGTGCAATCATGTCCTTCTCAAAACGCACATGGAGACCAAGGTAGCGACCTCCCAGGTCCCCACGGTCCCTGCCTGCAATCTTTCCTGCCATCTTTAATCAAAGATACAAAGAAACACCAATATAACATTCTGGGTTACATTTTTATAAATATTATCACCACCAGGCCCTACGCCACTGTGCAAGCTGCTGAACTTCCAGAGCACAATCAAAACTGCACTCGTCAGTATGATTCACACACCTGGAAGAATTTCCTCATCCAGTGCAGACCACCATGGCTGAGGAGCAGTAGTTTGACTTGGAGCCACGATTGGACTCTGGACCGTGAAACCCTTGGCTCTGATTCGGTCTACTAGACTCTTCCCCAACTTTTGAATAGCAGGGACGAAGCGAAGACCCTCAAAATTGGCTCTACAGCGCAATTTCGTGATGTGCACAGGGAGGCCCTCGAATGTCAGTTTGTGGTCCCAACCAGAGTATTGAGTCGGTCCATCTAGAACAGCCAAACCATGCCTGAAAGACATTGCCAAGCCCCACGTTGCAGGGTAAGTTTAGAGTTTAGGGTAAGTCTGTAAGTGCGTTCATGACCTGGTTGAGTTCAAGTGATCGAAGCCATTTGTCAAATGTGCTGTTGAGCACATTTACCTTGCTCTCTAAGAAAGTATCCCGTGTGTATGCTAGACTTGCATTTCTAATTTTCGTAAACTGTTTAATGGAAAATGCTTTGAAATTCAATAACTGTCGCTCTGTAATTCCAAAATCGTGCAAAACCAAGTCAACACACCCCAGTTTTCTACTAGCGGTCTAATGATACCTCACGTGTCTCATGAGCCACAAGGATTGTGACATCTCAAGATCAACAAACCCAAGAAAACTAACGTCCTCAATAGCATTGATTGTGCAAGCAGAATTTTTACCTTTCTAAAAGTGGTGGCAGCTTCTCAAGATACCAACTCATGGTACTATGCTTTGCAACATAAGTCAGACAGTTGGGCCTTTCTAAGCACTGTTCCGCGTAGAGGTCGGCAGTGCTCCAGGCATACTCATCTGGCAGCCGCCGTATTATGTGTACATCATTCTTGAAGTAAGATATAAAATGATCGATATCATATATGTCACCGAACTGACTGACACACAGACACACACCAAATTAATCTAAACAGAAACAACGTGATATTCGTTGAAATCGCTGAAAAAGATCACAATTACCTACAAATGTACATCAGCTTTAGGGTACGAGCCATAATCTTTACCTCGGGTCTTTCCACACTAAAGATCCCCTGAAGTATGGGATCAGCAATGTTGCATTCACCAGCTTTGCAACTGCCACAGCGTTGCATACCTATTACAAGCAGTGTGTCTGTCATGAGCAATGACTGATTGTTATATTATGCGGAGAAAAAGGAGTCAATTATGGTGCTACGGATGCTACTTCTATTCATCGAAGTATTACCAATAAGCCGAAGTTGATCTTAATCCACTTTCTACAATTACCTATAATCTCAAAGCAGAGTATCTCCCTTCTATGGTTGGGAAATGAGTTACAACCTCAATTCAATAAATCTGCCCGTTATATTCCAGCAGCACCTGTGCATATCATAGTATCTCTATCTTTTATGGTGTCTCTATCTTCTACGTCTCTCAATTTCATATATTTGCCTGAACATATTTTACTTGAATATGACATACATTTGCCTTAGTATATGTCACCTACATAGGACACCTCCGTCCAGTTAACAATAAGGAGCATGAGGTAAGGTTCGCATACACAGATGTGAATTTGAAACAGGCCCCCGGAGCACATCACTTGCAAATAGCCATTAGCAGGTCCAGATGCTGCAGCTGAACCTCGTGCAAACGTACAAGAGCTCCATTACTTATCCTTGCACCAATTAATCTTGCGATCAAGAATCATCGCCAAGATTTTATAACTGACAAATTCTGTCCACGGTAAATTTGGTGTAATTTGAGAAGGCGGCAAATGCAGGCTTACCGAGGCTGTGGTTCAAACAAGGTTTCCATCCATTGGCGGAGGGGGAACTCCACAAGCTGACGGGGTCCACAAGCGTCTGCTAAACCAACTAATTTCAATTCACCTCTCAACAATTCAATAGTCATTGCTTACCCCTACAACACATCCTAAGCATACTATATCACAAACATTAAAAAAGGTCAATCGAAAGGAACTTGAACTCGCTAAACAGTGTCAGTGCTACTATGTCACACAAAATTCACTGTCCACTAACCGTCGAGAGCGAAGACCTCCGGCTGTGTAGAAGGTTCATATGCAAACGACGGGGAGCTTTGTATTCCTGCACCACACGATCGTCAGAACAATTTCCCAAATGCAACATTCTGAAATTGCTCTTCAAGGATATCACCATTTCAGTCAGTTTTCAATTACTTTTCAAGGTGCCATAAAGGATTTAACAACACTTAGCTATTGGCTGCATACCACATAGCACTTACAGATTTAGTGAATACCAGTTTATTAACAGCTAACAACAACCAAATACTACTATACCTAAATGCAACACTCCAAACTCTCGCTGGATGAATACATATTGATTTACAGTATGTACTCCACCTCTTGTGTTTGTTTCAGATCATTACCTATCAAACTTTGAACCCTTATCACTTTCGCATATGAATCCTCTATCAATTGCTAACAATAATATTTCAAAAACGAACCATTCGAATAACAGAAACTATGCGAAAACTGCGGTAACGTTATCAATGTTACAAAACCCGACATTAACGCTGGGTCTATTCCATCAAGGATAAATTCTTGAAGATTGGGAATTAGCTTACGGAGAAGAGATGGTTACTAAAATGAATTTGAACCCTCAAAAACTTCCGCATATGATATCCAAATAATGCATTCTTTGGAGCCTTGGAATACTCTATCAATTGCTGACAAAAAAAGTTCAGAAACGAACCATTCCAATAACAGAAACTAGGCGCAAACTGCAGTAAACATTATCGATATACAAAACTGACGGTAGCGTACTGTATGTTCAATCTTGGAGCTTGGGAAAGAGCTTACGGAGAAGAGATGGTTGCTGAAAATGGCATTGCTGAAGCGCCCAGGCGTGGCTTCCATGCAGTAACCAAAAATCGCTGCGGCGCACAATGCAAGCACCCACAGGAATTTGATCGAAAGGCATCCTGAGGTTGTTGAAGAAGAAGAAGAAGCCAACACTACAGAATCGCCTTTCCCCTGTTCCCCTTCGCCTGTATCTTCCACCACCACCGACGACGTCTCCTTGCGGCTCTTCGCCCTCGCCTTCCCCCAGCTGAATCGCCCCATCCCACCAGCTTTCCTAATTTCCTACATCAAGTTTATACTCCGTAATTAAGGAGACATCCAAATTGTGGAACCGTAACCAAATTGTGGAACCGTAATTCAAGATTCGTTTCGGATTTCATTGCTGGTGATCCAATCCATAGACGCTCTAGAGAACTGAGAATGCGAAATAAGATTCTGAACATCCCACGCACCCGATCTTAGCTTTGCAACGAGCTCCATGAGCAACCTAGTTCTACGGAGACGGAGGAGACGCCCTAAACCCTAAACCTCTAAACCTCTTCTTTTTTTTGAATTTTTTTGCATAATTTGGCTTGTACCGTATCGTCTGTTGGTTTTCATCAAATTGGTGTACAAGGACGGTGGATTTGGGAAGATTTTAGCAGTACTTTGGACGAATGAGAAGTTATTGCAGGGTGAAAAAGCAAGTTCCTGGGGGTAAAAGTAAAATCTTGCCAACTATTTTGTGTCATGTTTTGGGTTTGTTCTAGACCTCTCTAAGCTACTTTGAGGTCTATGATTGCAAATATGACTTCAAAAACTTTTTTTTTAAATTATGTGAAAATTGAAAAAATTCTTGCATTTTCACCTTGTTGGTCCCACTTTGTGAGATGGGTTTATTGTCCTGCAAAGTTAATTGGATGGAATGACATCACCACGAAGCACTTCAATTATTTTGTCATCTATGCTTTGAATGCTAGGATGTTTTTAGGATTTAAGGTTGGAGCACACAAATATAAATAAGAATCATAAGTCAACATTTAAATTTAGATAAATTGATCTATTTAAATTGATCTATTTAAATTAGTCTTCATGAATTTTAAAGAGTAACCTATGTTAGGGTCATATTCGTCAAAAAATAAATAAAAAATATAATTATATATGGCAACTAATGAAATTTTGAGGAATTATAATGTGGTATAATTGAATCTAGTGTAGAAAATATTAATGAAAATAATATTAATCCTAAAAAAAACCCAAAGTTTAAGTCGTAATTACTAAAAAAAGTAGTAAGTATTGGTAGAACAATGAATATCAATAAAACTATGAGTACTACTAAAGATCATTGAATATTTTGAACTTGCTAAAGGTTACAAAATATTCTAAAACTTGTATAATGAACTTCCAAAAATTCTAAATCAAGTTACTAAAATAAAAAATCAAGTGAAAAAAAAATGATTTCATGTGGATTTAGCAAATTTGACCCCAACGTACAGTAGTCAATGGTACTGTAGTTGAAGAGGTTTTCAAAATGACTAAGCATTCTTTACTTCAAGGATGCCCATTACTCCTAATAATTAAGATCATTTGGGAACTTTGTAGATTTTGATTAAAATAAAAAATTAAGAAGACAAAGTATTGAAAAGTTTTATCAATTTTTTGGGAATTACAATTGCAAAATTTTAAAATAGATGTGCTAAATATGACACAAAAAAACAAAAACAAAAATATCACATATGGATTGAAAAATTATAATGTATAATCACATGGGGGGTAATTAATGTGAACTTCGAATTTTGTATATGTCAAATAAAAATTATAGTTATGATAAATTACAAAGTTAAAGGATATAACATGTATACTCATAATCAATTTACAACTTTTCAAAATATATTCTACAACTTTTTTTGAATAAATTTCTAAATTATTTTTTCATCCAAGATCTAATGTACATAGGAGGCTTATACAATATTCTAAAGGTGAAATGTTGCCTTTAAAGATTTCAAGTACTTTTTTATGATGTCAAATTTCATTGTAATTTTTGGCAATATTATTGAAGGTAAGGGAATGTACTAAACTAGTTTTGTGGTAATATAATTTATATATCATTTGGTATCCGAAATATACATTTGTGACCTTCTAAATTCAAATGTGCAAACCCAGATAGTTCAATAAAAATCCACAAAAATTCAAAATTCAAATACTGATTTTTTTTCTCATAGAGTATATTTATGATGACATGAAGAAATTTAATTCATTTTATTTGGATTAGTATTGTGAAAGTGATGAAGAATTTTGTTGTTTGGTCAATCAAGGCATCTCCTTGAACAAATAAACTATAGAGTTTGTTTCAAAATGCAACTTTCATAATTTTTCAAAACAAAATGGTTTATAGAGAGTAAGTTACTTGCTAGAAAAATCTCAACTTTAGAATTGACATGTTTCAATTTTTCTTTCATCTTGTTCTTACTTCTATTTAATAATATTTTTAAAGAATGAAAATTAATTTAAACGAAATTAATTTGTTCTTCTTAGATTTCCAGCTCAATTCCCACCATGAGGATTATAATGTACAAGGTAAAAGTATTTGAATTTTTTTCTACACATTCTCATACAAATCTAATGTAAGATCATACAATTGAAATATGAAAAAAGAAAATAGTTCTTTGCACTAAAATTGGAAGTCTTAAGCGTTTTTCAATAACATAGTACATATTCATAAACCTTTAGGAGGGTAATGTAACATTAGAAAATCAAGATTGCAATACAAACACTTTTATAAATCTTCCATATAAAAACCATACATAATTTTTTTCCAAAATGAAAATATTGATAAAAAGTTGGAACTTTAAAGGATATTCTTATGAGAAAAAATTAACAAAAAAAATAGATTTATAAGTTTTTATTTAAATTTAAAGCTTTGTTGGTATCCAGTGTGATTCCCTATGCATTTTAGAGGTTAAGCATAGTCTTGTATGATGGATGTCCCGATTAGAGGGAAGTCTATTGTCAACAATAAGTTTTTTAAGACTTCTACTTTTTATAAAATATTATAAAGAGTGTCCAAATTTTATGAAACTATTTCATTTATTTTTATTTATTTTTTGAAGTGATGGTAATTTCATCTCACAAAAATTCATATAAACATCAAAATAGTTGAATAAAAAAGACTTACCTTTTTGGAGGCATTTAGCTTAAGAGATAGGTCCATCTATATTGTCCAATTGGAATAAATGAGCTATTAAAATAATCCCATTTAGACTATCTATTAAAAAAAAATGTGACATTAGGAGGGGATTGAATCTAAGAAGGGGCCGCTTCATAGTGCAAAAATTTGGGTGGCAAAGAGCCTTCTCAACTCATATTAT
The DNA here is from genome assembly GCA_951230915.1 of Antitrichia curtipendula. NCBI lineage: Eukaryota > Viridiplantae > Streptophyta > Bryopsida > Hypnales > Leucodontaceae > Antitrichia > Antitrichia curtipendula. The sequence goes on along the minus strand of OX579640.1, from coordinate 22,644,455 downwards.
AAGCTAAGAATTGTATGATGGTTGAAAAGTTTGTCATAATTCTCTAAGACATGTGGCCACTAAGTCTATTAGGCTTCTTATGACTCATGCTGGCTTAGTCATAGAAGATGACTGACACGCGCCTCCTACAAGTTTTTACATCCTAAGTGGCCACTATCAACCTTTAATGTTCCTATGTGGTGGTACTAATCATGATGTATATAACCTCATAATCAACTCAATTATTTTTTAAATTAGTGAGAAATCTCAAAGTCTTTCAATGGGTTCAATTCTCTCCTAATTAATTTTTTCACACTTGGCTTCTACTCTCTAGAATATTAATGTACTTAACTTTTACATTTGCAAATTTGGGCAAGGCAAATCAAGTGACTCTAAAAAATAAATTGTTGCAAGGCATTGATATATAAGCCCCTAAGTATCATATTCAATCTATAAAAAAAAGTTTGTTTCATGTCTTTATAATAAATTTTTAAAACCATTATATTCAAGAGTATTTTTTATTTCAATTTCAATGTGGGTAGCTAAAGCTTTTTCATTTAATCCTTGAAGACCTTTAAAATCAAATGGTTTCTTTTGAGGTTTGATCAACTATTGTGGTCCGACTTTTGACTTTTTCGTTCATACGTCTAAAATATTTTGATGCACAATTTTGTTGCAAATCCAGAAATTTAATCTACATGACTACATGTGTCTGTAAGCTAGATGTGTTTTTTAATAAAATAAAAAAATTTGGCCTTAAAAACTCAATTTTTGTAATTATTGAAGGACTAGTGAAAAGCTGCTACTTGACAATTTTTTTAGCACTTAGATCCATGACTCTTCAATTCACCTTGAATTTTCTCGAGTTACAACCCTAGATATATAGTGAAAGAAAATACTTTATAGTTTAACCCCTAAAGAACTGTGACTATATTTTTACCCAAAATGCTCTAAAACTGCCATTTCTAGTACAAGCATCAAATTTTAGGAAAAAACACATTTTTGGATATATGTAACCATAGGATCTTATAGTACACTAGTTTGAAAAGACATGGAAAAAATTTCAAAAATTTCCATTGTGTAGATTGCAAGATATTAGCATTTGAAGTGACAAAATCCTTTTGGAGAGCGTTACAAAAAACTAGGTAGCTGTACTTTACAATATTACATTTGTATGAAAAAATGTCCAAAATGGTGTTCTTTTTGTTTATTCAATCTTCAAGGTAATTTGACTCGCTTGAAAATTTTAGATCATTTGAAACTATACAACATATAGGAAAAAAAATAATAAGTAGAAACAAGTAGAGAATGATTCAAAATACAAAATCGTTTAGAATTTAGTTATGGAATTGAAAAATGCCAATCCCAATGCTTGAAATGTTGTTATAAACATTCTACAACCTATGATTTTATTTTAAAGTAGAGAATCCGTAACTACCCGCAAACTAAAACTCCTCAGAAATTTTGATTCATTGATCAAAATGGAATGATTCAAAGCTTTCCATGTATATATAACTCTAGAAAACCAATTTCGATTTTTTTAAATGAAAAAAGTGATTTTTTTAATCTACCCAGATTGCCCATTTACAAAAACAACAACATATTAGGCCATAATTTTTGGCTCATATTTCCAAGTGTCCTGAAATTTATTGCACATGAAAGATATTCCTTGTCTTCATCTTCTAATAAAATTATAGCCTAAAATATGCAAATCTTTAATCACACGTATTTGCCCAAAATTTCTATGTTACCAAAAAATGCATGTTGGTGCTTTAGGGGTTACTCACATAGATCTCACAAATTGTAAAGACTTTCAATTTGAAATTCTTTTTTTCTATGTTATTAATAAACATGAAATTATGATTTCATAGTTACAATTGTCATTTTTTACAAAATTTTCCATCCTATAATCTTCATCCCTCAAAGGCCATTTTTTGTGTTTGGGGGGCTCAAAATGCATAAGATTTTTAGAGGTTGAAAATAATTTAATTATATTTAACTGGATAAATTGATACCTACACTTGAGGTTTAATCCATTTCATTTGGAATAATAATGTGAATGTTATAAATAGTTTATTTTGTTGGCATCTAGAGTAAATAACAAGTATTTTGCAATTTTTTTTGTCAAAACTAAGAGGTCCTAGGTTCTGTTCCATGATGTACCTAATTTCACTTCTTTTAATGATAAAGTAAATTAGTGTTTTTCCTCGTACAAAATGTTCATGTATTTTCAACTCATTTTCCAAAATTTTGTTTAAACAACTTAATTTTTGAAGATTCACCTTAAGTTTAGAAAGGCCTAGAAAAAACTTATTATTGAAGTTTAGGCATTATTATCTTGCAATCAATGAACTTTCAAACTTCTATGCAATTGAATATTATAATTTTGGCACTCTAAATTGTGCCAACAAACACAAAATTGATGCTTAGAGTGGGCTTCAATTGGCTAAAAAGTTCAACACTTTTGGACACAAAGTAAGATAAGACCAACTGTTATCAATGTTGTCTAAATACTAAGATTTAAAAAATGACCATAAATTAATGTTTAAGGAAGGTATTGGAAACCACAAGTACAAGAAGCCATTGGAAGAGGTCATTGAACAAGTATCATTTGATAAGTAAATTGACTATTCTCAATCTTACAACAAAACTTCCATGTTGTATTGAAATTGAAAATTAACTTCCAAATTAAAAAAAACTAGAATTGCCAAAGTTGTTATGTTTCATTATGCTTTCACTTATGTATAATAAGGGACTAAAACTACATTCTAGAAGTAGCTTTGCATTGATGTCAAACTAAAAGAACCCCCAAAGTTCAAGTGTAATATTAAATATAGTTTTCCAAAAGTTGGATATTTGCCTCCCTACTTTTATTGAGAGTCTCCTCTGAAAATTTTGTCTACCAATAATTTTGATTCTCTTCTAACAATTACTACATACTTCGAGGTAGAATTCCAATTCATTTTTGTCTTCTCTACAAAACTTTTTTGTTTTAGCTGGTGCATGAAAATTTGCCCTTATTACATTTTCAACATGTTCTTGTGTTTAACTCACATGTGTCCCTGTTATGAATTTGTTATAAATGACTAGTATTGTATTCTTGAAAATTGACTTCAAATGGAAGTTAATATCTCTCTACATTTGAGTCAAAGTGGTTTCTTTTCACTTCAACAAGCCTTTTTTTCTACTTGTTAATAAACACATGCAATTGCTTTGTCTAAATTCCAAACAATTTGAGTAAGTGGATATCTTGTAGGTCGAACTACAAGCAACAATTAATCACACTCTATGTCAATATGTATTAGTCTTTGTGTCTACATAGGTTTGTCGTAACATGTGATATTTTGTCCATGAGATGATTGAAGTTGGTAATGTATCTATTTCTCTATAAATTAGTTACCTAGTTGAAATACTAGCAACAATCACACTCTTTGTCAATATAGGTATGTTGGTTTTAGATTGGAGGTGTGAGTTGAAGCCTTGCATTGACAAATACAAAGATTACAATGAATTTGAAGAAGGTTGATTTTCTAAGTCAAAAAGTTTATTAGCTAATTGATGCAACACTATAGAGTAGCTGTTTGTTAATTTGATTTTGGGCTTAATTAATTGCAAACAGGCATAATAATTTGTGGTTTCATATTGGATATCTAAATAGAATTTAATCAATAGTTACATATTATGAACCAATGTGTAGAAATCTTTTGATTCAAAGTTTTATTCATGTCGTGAGAGGCCCTTGGTTGAATTATTCAATTACAAGCTTAGCTCATGTATGTGCAATCACAACTTGGTTTGAAGTTTGCAAGAATCTAATTTTGAGTGTAGATCTTGATTCTTGAGGGTTCCAGTTTGGAGGTCATTCTAGAGAATTGCACAACATGGTGCAAGTTGTAGGGTTGAGAGATTGAGACATCACCTTTGGAACTTAGAATGGGATGACCTGGGAGTGGAATGTTACAAAGCAAACAATTAATTTTTGTAGCTAGCTCATAGCATTGGATGTTTTTCAGCCCCTGTGGAGGGTTGCGAGTTCCCCTAGATTCCCTTGGATTCCTAGACTCTGAAAACTACATCGCGGCAGCTACCTGATGTGGCATAAAGACTGCTGCGTCAATTTTTTTTAATTTTTTTTGTCAAAAACTCAGTATTAACCCCTAAAGCCCCAAGGGTGTTTTTCTGCCCAAAACCACTCAAAACTACCACTTCTATTGTATTCACTTAAGGAAACCAATTTTTTATTTATTTTTGAATTTAACCATAGGATCTTGTACTTAACTTGTCTATGAACTTGTCTGAGATCATGTAGTAAAAATTTCATCAAATTTCACTATACGGATTGGAAGATATTAGCATTCAAAGTTGAACAAAAAGTTTTTTTTCAAGAAGATGCTTAAATTGCCCAAAAAACTAAGATTGTCCATAACTTTTTCATCCTTAGTCCAAATAGAATGAATCAAAGCTTCATGTCTAGGTAAAAACATAATATTTAAGGAAAAAACTCAAAAAAAATATTTTGACTTTTTGTAATTTTTTGGGGATTGCCCGCCAATCTCCATTTCTTGCTCATTGTGCCATAAATTTTTCATCTGGCATTCAATTGAAACAAAAATTACATATCCACAAAGCTCTTGCAAAGCTCAACAACCTCAAAAAATCTCAAAAAAATTCACTTCAAATTGAGACAACATGAACCTACCCGGACCCAGATTGAGACAAGTGGGGCTTTAGTGGTTAATTTTTTTTCAATTTTTCAATTTTTCAATTTTTTTTTTTTTTTTTTTTCTTCCAAAATTCTGATAGCGGCCATTCTTTCACTGTTGGAAGGAACAACGTCGGAAACAAACGTGAAACAGCCCTCCAAACCCCCCCAAAACACATCTAATGATTCTTTAGTCATTAGAAAAAATCTGAACCCTGTGGAGGGATGCTAATTTTTCTTTTGTGGCCCCCCACAGTGCAAATGCACACACAAGAAAATTAAAAATAAATTAATAATAAATTAAAAATAAATATATATATCTCCAATCTAAGATGGTGTTGATGTGGCACTATTAGTGCCACATTAGGTGCTAATAAATAAAAATAATTTTTTTTTTCCAATTTTTTTTATAATTATACTGCTGCCATTGAAAACTCGTGGCCCTCTTGAGGCCTGAAATTTTTTCTAATGTATTGGTAGTAAAAGAATTTGTATTTCCAAGGTTATTATTAGAAGATGTTTGATTGATTGTGTATGAACTTTTATTAAATTGGTGGTGTTCTAATACTTTGGCCCCTTCTAGAACAAGTGTTCTGAACATTTTGAAACACAATTACACAAATTTTTATCTAATCTAAATTTTACACCTTTATGTACATAAATGTCACAATTTTGATATTGGAATTGGACCAATTTAATGAAATTTACTAAAAATATTGCATAAAGTAGGGGGGCGATGTGACATCACGTCCTTCTTGATTTTCACACATATTTTCATAGACAAAGAACCCCTTGCATTGGGCTCCCTGCAAATGTGCTCTTCCAAATAGATATTTAGTGTTGAACTTATATGTTAGATAATGTTCATTAATAGAGAGAATTTGGGGTGCAAATAGGGCCTCAACTTGTAAACTTTGTATTATGGTAATTGTCACTTATGACCCTACTTTGCAATGGAATATGACACTCCACGTTGGAGCCAAATGGCATTAATGATGGACCAACAAATTTGACTGTGCAACGACCAAGCATTGATTATTGAACCAAGATGCAGCCCATCATTGATTCTTGGTGCCAAATTGGTCCAATTCCATGTCAACTATGCTTGTCATCATTTTTTAAGATGCCACAAAGGTTATCATCAATTTTAGGGAGTGTTCCATTTGTATTGAGTGTTCCTTACCAAGCATTGAACACCTCAGAAGGACATATAATCGTTTCCTGAAGTGGTTTTAAGAAGCCACCTTGTGACCTTAAATTTTCTGTAATGGGACTAAGTTTTCAATTTACTAAAAACATGCATTGTTAACCCTTAAACAACAAGCCGAACATTGTGGAAATCATTTGTTTGGGTACCATGTGAATTTGTTGGCTTAAAAAAATGAGAAACACTCATTGGAAGACAAACTACTCTAGAATATCTTTCCTTTCCATACAAAATTTGGAAGATGAATAGTTTCACTTTTGTCCTACATAAAGAGATCCTTTGTCATTCATCGGCCAAAAAACGTCTTTTGCATCGTTTATGGGCTAAAAGATTGAATAAACTTCAATCTCATGCTTTTTTGAGTAGTTGATTTGTAATTTTAGTTAAAATGTGAATTTTTTCTTTTCATGTTTGCTTGTCAATACATGCATTGTTCTTCTTTGATTTTGTTATCATAAATATATATAACTTGCATTCTTTATATTATATTTTCAAAATTGTGATGAATTCAATTAATTATATTCAAACCATAAGTCCTTAGTTTGAAGTGTTAAGATCCACATCTGCATGTGGTACAACATTTCATTGATTTTCAAGAGTGAACTTCATTCAGTTTCAAGAGCGGAAGTGAAAAAGTTACAATGTTCATCATCACTTTTTAAGCCATATGAATCATTTAGAAAATTATAAATTAATTTTTTTTTATTAAATTTATTAAAATCCTATCTTTTTGTTCAATTTAGAGCAAATTCCAAGAAGCTCAAAAAAAACGTTGGGCATTTAGGGATTAAGCCCTAATAGATTACAAGTATATCCAACAATCATGGTCAACCAAAAAGATTCTAAAAATAGACATAATTTTTTTGAAATATTTTAAAAAATAATAATTATATGAAAAAAATAAATCTTTCTATTTTTAGATATCTACCTTGTTACTTTTGCCAGATTTAATTAATTAATTGTCATAGCATGTTGATCCTCACCATTGGATACACAAATAAAAAATATGCAAACTAAAGGCTAGTTTATTCCAAGGCCTCCATCTTTACCTACTTCTTTGAAATAGCCCTAATAAAATTCTAGGAGACCATAAGTGGCTAATATCTCACAACTATAGATTTTATTTATTTAATTGATCTTGCAGTTCACAATATCAAATCTAATATTCTAGAGTAATAAATAGAAATAGCCAAGCTATAGTCTCTTTTGGGTTTAAACCTCGACCATATAGAGGGTCATATAGCACATTGTTCCTATTTTTTCAATGAATATCTATATATCTTCAAGATTTATTAAGCTATATTTTTCAATAAATACTTGATTTTGGCCCATCTAACTTACACTTGGTTGTTCACATGCTTGGCAATTATTACGTACATCAATGTGAGTGATTAGAAAAATAGTAAAAAAATAATTCATTACTCACAAATCACTTGCACATTACCACTTACAAGTGAAAGTTATGAAATGACATTTAGAAGACAATCAAGGTAGGATACAAAATGAAGGGTTTGTAAATACAACATGCATGTCAAAAGAATCGAAGTAAAATAACCACATCTAAAATTGCCTTGTTAGACATGTGACACAATGGATGTGCACTCAAGAAAAATCAAGCAATATTTTTTGTACATTGGTAATCCTCGTGAAGCAAAATGCAAGTATCAATGATCTTTTTCAAAAAACATGATAAATTAGTTATAAATTTCCAAAGGTGAAAGTTGTCAGGAACTATCTATTCGTATAACTTGAATGAATCCAAACTCTACATAGTGCAGCATACATGTGATTCTTTAAAAGAAAAAAAACAAAACACCTTCCAAAACAGAAAGATCGTACCATGGACAAAATCATGAGTAAAATTGTGGCATACTCTTACAATGATATACACAATATTACAACTAAAATCATAATTCAAATGATGGATTCTCTCCACTAGAAAGAAAACACATCCTGTATATGTCTATACCTTTTTAAAAATCTATCAATGGAATGCTAATCCACCTGTATCACGTATTCTCTAAGCGTGTCTTACTTGTGGACACCGTATGAACAAACTGTGAGTTTGCAAGAGCTGATAACAGCCATAACCCCAAATCAACCCTGAACTCTCACATTCGGGCTCTCAAGTTCATTTTTACGTTTGCAACTACGGTTTCCACATGGCCACAGTGATGCTTGAACGGTTCTCGTAAGAGAAAGCAAAAGCTTTTCATGTTCTGGCAAACTCACGTTCAGGCTCTCCTGCTCAAAGAGTGTACAACATTGTAGGCAAGAATTTTTACATCGAAATTAGGTGTACTTCAACATTACCTCTGCCGCTACTACTTACGGTTCCACATGGCCAAGTGGTGCTTGAACGGTTCCAGTAAACGGAAGGCCCGACTCTCGTTCTCTTTTCCTGTCCCCTTGGTCTTCTCTCTGCGGAACATCACTCCAATCTTCTGCACTACCTTTCCTCTCTTCTTTCTCTCGACTCCCACTCTCCAAGTCTCGTCTCTTGGCCCAATCCGTCTCTTCCACCACATGAGCTCCCTGTTTTCCATCAATTGTAGCTCTGTATGGACTACTCCTTGCAGATCCCAAACCGATTTCTTCCTTGGCCGGTAGTGAGCTCGCATGAGAGCTTTCCCTTGACAACGCTGGAGTCGACAAGTTGCTGCCGGCGTCATGGAAACCAGGGGAACCACTGGCTGGAGACCTTCTGCGAAAACCGAGTCCCTTGTTGGAGGGTTCAGTAACAGGTGCCGAATCTGTTCTGTTGTGAGTGGGGTCGAGTCCACCGGGGGCGGTGCCGTTCCTCATTGTGTCTGGATCGTCATCACTGTCGCTGTCTTTTGGAGCTTCGACGATGGACGGGTGCAAGTACGCGTCTTGCAGGAAGCTGAAATCGACAATGGGATCCTCATTGTCTTTGATCCTTGCTTCCTGCACAGCAGACAAGAGAGGGAAAAAACATGGGTTTGAATGATTAATTTCCGTTACTAGATTGTTTTGTTATCATAGATCTTATCTCTAAGATTCCATTAAACAAAAAAAATGGATGTACTATTTGGATATCATATGAATCAGTTATGCTGTTGAAGTTATGGATTGTAAGAGTTTAAGGTAGTAATTAAGGTCCCAGCTAGGAGCTTCGACTACAAGTGATGCATCAACTGTAAGCATTTTAGATTGTGATGGAACCTCGAAGTATCTCATCTCTTACAAAGCATATGCTTGGATGAGCACTTGGTGTGTGAATAGGCCACTTTCCACCCTACGGGAAAAGAACAGCCATGGGAACGGGTTCCTTACCTACAAAGATACCAATCTTCAAGTACATTTCGAGGTTACATGATAGAGTTATCCTTAAACTCGTTCAAAAGTGATTGTCCTCGTAGGGTTGAATCTAATGAATATTTCCATAAAAAAGGTGTTGGTAACTTTCTAACTCTGGTGTTTCAATCGTGAATCTGAATAGCGCTGACTCTTAAGAATAAATCTATCACATGACATTTTCCACAACTTATGAGCCTCACAGTCAGCAAAGAAGAGGTGAGAGAGGCTCAGAGACCGTACCTGAATGGGGTAATTCTTGAAAGAGGGGTAGAACTTTTGGGTGCAGAAGAGATGGAACAATATGGTGAGGACAGGCAGCGGCACCAGGAACGGAGTGGAGGCGAAGGCCTTCTTCACAGAAAACAAACCAATCAGAGTGATGTGGTTAATTATGAGTGCGATGACCACGTTGCGGTGAATGCTCGGCCAGAAGGATGCAGCACTTTCGTATTTCGGCTCATAAACATAGATCACCTGCACCGCAACCACACCAATCACATCGAACAAAGCGTAAGATTGAGAAATTGTAGAACAAGTACTACTCCAACAGACAGGGTTACAAGCACTAGTTTGACATTCAAGGGCCTGTGCGTCATTGAAAGCGCTGCCCTGCATTATTGAAACCATACCTGGGTTTGAGAAATGAAAAATGAAAATGAAAAACATATACGTGGGAATAGAAGTGATGGTCCACTTTTGATTTTCAGTTTTCATAATTTTTCGTGGTTTTCAAGGCATTTATCTGTTCAGTGTTCACCAACCACATACATTGTTTGAAATCACTGTGGGATGTGATACAGATGTGCTTCGCTTGCACAACATACACCCACACAAGCCTAAGGTGAAATTGGTGTACAAACACCGACACCTGTTGCACATTGCAACTGTGATAAAAAAAAATGAAGTACCGAGTTCTGATAATTACCTGATTTCGGTAAATGAGGAAGCCAAAAGCGAAGTAGACACATAGAAACGGCAATATGAGAGGCGAGATGACAGCGTAGACGAGGCCCAGTAGAATGTAGAGGGACAAGCGAGGCAGCACAATGAAATAAGCGGCCGGTGTGGCTGGAATCACTTTCACTCGCTCTTTGGCCGTCCGCACGAACAAGATGGAACTGATGTGGTACCCCAACAAGGGAAACAGACGCATCACTTCAGCAGCTATACTTGTCCACCCGTCTATCATGATGTACGTCATGAAGAACGTGGCCTTCTGTGGGATGGAAACTCCAAATGCCTTCGGAATCCTATGGAATGGAGAGAAGCAAACCAGGTTAGAATATTTGCTAATAGAGCACAATCATACCATTACCATTTGCATTGGGTTTCAAGACTCTCAGTTTTCATTATTGCTAAGACCTGTAGAGAATGTTGAAGATAAAGGTAGAGACTCCATTAACCATACAATACATTAGAGGGCTCCATTGACCATAACAGTGAACTTCGATTTCTACTACGTGTGAAAATACTTCATGTATTCATATTTGTTTTTTTGCGATTGATTTCGAGCTTAACCCAAAATAAATGGTAAAACTTTTCGATGGTGCAAGTTTCTAGATTATTGAAGGGAAAGGTTCACCTTTGTGATGAATGGAGACTTCACATTACTAAAACTGATAAGGACATGATTTCGACTCCTATTGAGTGCAAACTTCCCACTTTGGGTGATTGCATAAGGAATCATCCAATACATTGAGTGAGAGAATAATTTGAGGTGAAGGGCTTACGTGGTAGGTGCAGAAATATATGTCTTCAGCTGTTCGAAGACAGAACCGATGAGGACGTTGCCGAAGAAGACGTTCACCACCAGAAACGCATAATACTTGACGGCCGTCAATTTCTCTATTTGGGAGTAGGAGACATGGCCTTCAAACGTCGTCAGCTCCCTCAACAGATACGGAATTATCAACAGGAATATCTTCAGAACGGCTCCTGGTAAGAAACCGCTCAAAAACGCTACCAGGTTATCCCTGAACACATCGTAGGCAACCATGTTTTCAGTGCATAAAAACCATGAAACCAAACTCACAGCCTAAGTTAGCACAGTTTGACCGCAACCTGTATAGCGAGTACATCATACCGAGTCCGAGTCTTGAATCAACCATATCATCCTCAAACGAAGGTTAAACCTTCTCCTCATTTTATATTCAACCAAAAAGCACCCTCATTCAATTCTAGCAAGTGCATAGAGTTGACGATCATTCACTCTGGCAATTCCAGTCCCAGTGCGCGTTCGCAATGTGTCCTTAATCAGGCAGGACTTTCCACATGATTAAAATGAAGGACCCATGGGTGGAGTAGATTTTCTTACCACCGAGACAGAGGTTTGAGGAAGGGCAAGTATTTGATGAGTTCGTTCAGACTGGCCAGCACTTGCACGGCACCCACGGCGAGCAAGAAGAAGAGCACGAGCACGGTGGCCAGCGCGGTGACGATGAGCCTTCTTGAGTTGAGAAGCAAGTAGTTGATGGCCAGGTTGTTCCAATACACGTCGCGAGGCTGCGGAGCCCACTCCGTCAGCCACTTGGTGTGGTCGCGGGTCTGCTGCGTCTGAGCGCACACGGCAGCACCCCAACGGGAGTCAAAGGAAACGAAGCCCGCGCGCATCACGAGCTTCTCATCGGAAAGAACAAGCTTGCGCTCCGAACGAATCTGAAGGAATGAAACCAACTAACGTCAAGTTAGAGAAAAAAAAAAAAATCTCAGGTTCATGTAAGTTTGGCAAGTTTTGAGTACTGTGCCCAAATGAGGCATTCCCGTGGTGAAAAATAGGGCTTTCATTGACCAAATCAAAATAATTAACAGAAACCTCATGCTCACTCATTTTGAAAATGTCTAAATGTCTAAATGAGGCATTTCAGTGCTGGAAAATTAGGACTATTTCATCGACCACGCTAATGTCAAGAGAAACTATCATGTTCATTTACTTTGGAAAGTTTCAGTGTGCCGAAATGTGGCATTCCAGAGCTGAATAGTAGGACTTACATCAGCGAAACTCATGGTCAAGAGAAACTGCCTTGTTCATTCATTTTGTCGGGTTATCAATTCTAAAATGTACATCGCAAGTTAATTGATGTCATACCAATCCAACACCTGGGAAGAAAAAACGTTAAAAAATGACAGGTGTAGCCAAGCTTACCTGACTTTCTAATTGTGAAATAGCGTCCATCACGTCGCTCTTCTGCCGTCGAACATTTGACCATTGTTTGCGTATCTTGACTACAGGCCGAGGAGTAGATGGTTCTTTATGTAACTGCTCTTGCCATCGCTCTAGTTTACTTTCACACATCCTTTTCTTCTTTAAGAGTCTAGTCAATTTCGTAGCTTTATAAACAACCTGCACATGGCACCTTTTCGGTCAACAACAGAATTTGATCTGACCTGCAAGACAAAAATGTGCTCCACCTCAGAGCACCTCACAGCTCTCCTATTAATCTTCAATTCGTCAAAAAGTAGAAACTCTATTTTGGAAGCTCCTAGTCAATTAGAATAACTTCCAAACCATAATTTTATTGATCGAAAATGTAGGAGAGGGTTTCTTCTTTCTTATGATCAGTTTTGCTGCCTAGGTGGTTCGTCTCAACTCCAGTAGAATGATATGAAAGCATCCACTTTTGGTCATTTCGGAATTTGGAAGTTACTGAATAGAAGCATTACAACCTAGTAAGTAGAAAAAAAGCTGCACCTGCAAAGAAATGAAATTGAGAGCGAGACACTAAAGTAACCACACCTATCATGGACACTTTAAAAATTTGCTGACTTAATTGCTGCACATATGAAAGCCTTTTCATTTTGATTCTGAAATCTCGGTGCCATCTTATTCTTTGTAAAAATTAGATACTCCCACCAATGAATATGGTACCTGGTGCGTAACGTAGGTCTGAGGATGATTCTCTTGAAAAAAACTCTTGATCCGCAAGCCCACCGATTGAGAGTCGTCTTTGGGCACTTGTCTAACTAAGACCTGCCTTGAAGAAGAACCGATGTGAGAGCTATATATCACAAATTAAAAACTGGAAAAAAAAATGATCAGAAGTCATCAATTGAAGGCTGATGATTCAACAGTGCTAATGGTAATAATGGAAACATAATGCCAGTGCAGGATCTTGAAGCAGATTGTGACTAGGGTATTAACCTATAATATTAAACCCAATTTCTTAGTCGTATTTACAATCCACTAAATAAGTTGATTTAGAGGATATAAAATCAATTAGATTCAAGGTGCACAAACGTATCCTCAAGGAGAAAGTGCAACTTTGAATTTAGAAATTCAGAACTTTGATTGTTTACAATCGTTTAGCATATTTGGAATCGCTGACTGAAGATCTGAAAGTAGGACAAACACCACATGATTTTTCAAGATTCTACAATTGGATTATGTATTCTAGGTATAATAAATTTTGAAACGTTCATTTTCTGGGTGTAAGTTCAAAATGTCATTTGCGTTGGCATGATGTTTGATGATTGCAATCAAGACCATGGTTATCATAAACAATGAGCAAGTTAGAACCTACCAACAGCTTGGTATGGACGAACTTGCAAAATTATTTAGGATAATAAACGTCCTTGATTTTCCAATTTCGTAACCAAAGCCTCATTCCAACTGTAAGCGAAACCACAAATAGTGGAAACAGTGAAGCACACCGTGAATTGTTCAGGTTTTTGTTTCTGAGAGGCGAGAAACGCAAATCGCATCCTTTCCACCGTCGCGTACTCAATGTAAAGCATGAGACAGGTCCAGCCCGTGAAGAAGTATGCAGCAAATAAATGCGCCCATAAACTGCAAGTAGGCAATCACTCAACTCCATAAGGCCCAAAATCATGTGGGGAGGGGGATCAAACAGCATGAACAATGGAAAAACTGCTATGGACGAACCTCTGCCTCAGGGACCAAGGGTTCATGGTCTTACCACGATCAATTTGGTTGATCATATTGTGAAAAGAAAAGGATTTTGAAGAGAGACCAAATTTTGATATCACCAGTATCAATGAAGAATACTGCGCTCGTTGGTAAAAAAGAAATGAATTTGAAGAGAAGAAGTCCCATATGACCTACTCAAATTAGAAAAATATGAAGCCCGGACTTCCTGATCCTTTAGGGATTAACTAGGTTAACTTGCACAAATCATGATTAGACGTACCGCTTTGAGGAGTACTCAATATTGGCAATGGAGAGAGACTCGGGGCCATTATCGTAAGTGGTGTTACTTGTGAGATTCTGATGGGTTGCCTGGAATTGTGCCAGGTAGCTGTCGGTTTTATTGACAGGAATCAACACAGCACACCCCAACAGCAACATGGGGACGAAAATCTTCAATCTGTGGAACAAAAAGAAGCAGCTCATGTCAGGACACCAAGAAATGCATACTCAAAGGCACAGAGTGCACACAACAGTGCTTTAACTAAAACTAAACGAACCCTAATTCAAATTCGTTTGTATGGCGAGGTCTTTCCATCTCTAGGTGTTTCTAGGACTTCATGGACCCATCTTCAGTTCAAATTAAAACGCTACAGTTCAATTTTAATTGAAACAGTGTTACAAACGATTTCCCTATTCTATGCTGATATCCAAAACTTGTCTTCCAAGAAGCCTCGTCTCCGCCCAATGCAGCTATAAACAAAGGAAAGCAACTCTAATTACAACACTTCTAAATGCACTACTATAGGGAATGTGCAAATTACAGAATGTGTCATCAGAGAGGATTAAGAATAATTACCCAAGCAGAAAGATGCGAACGAAAACGGTGCCGTCCAGGCCCACATCGTTAATAAGCTCCTGTTCTGTCTCTTTGAGCGCATACCACATCCAGTTAAAGCTACGCAAATAGCTCCTCCAGCTCAAATTCACGTAGCCAGATAACCTCCCTTCCCCGTTTCCGCAGTCCACATAATTTTTGATCTTCTCAACCTCACCTCGCAGATACAGCTTCGGAAAGTACACCCGAAAATTCAAAGGCTGGTTCTTGAAGAGCGCATAGCATATCAAAAACACCACTGATAGAAGAGTGTTGGTCCAAAGGGACCACAGGAGGTCCAGTGATCCACTGGATCCTGCCATCCCAAATACTCAAGGAACGCAAATAGGCGTTCAATTCATGCTCCACTATGTGTATACTAATTTGTCACCAAAATTAAGGCCGTTGGAACGCAACTCTGAATTCTTCTTCTTTGCATTCATTCCATTTATCTCCAGCTGAATTCCTGCACGGGTAGCTCTACTGCCCTAATTGCGCTTCCTTCTATCTGTCCACTACAACCTTTAATTGAAGACTGTCAGTGTGTGCGCGAGTGTTCTCCACCGATGTCTGCAAGCACAGTGAATATTCTCAGTTTAGCAAGTGCTACAATTCTTGGATTCTGCAAATTTCAGCGTTCTTGGAGGGGTACAATGGGAGGACTCTGTACGATCACTGCCCCAATTGAACTCTCTTCTGGCACAAACCCGGGATCCAACCAGAAATGGTAGTGAGACTGGCAATAAGAAGGGACTCAGTGCAGCAAGAGCAGCAATTTCTGCAATAACTGGAAAGGGGATTGCGAATTTTAGCCCTTTGGGTCTGATACATGGGGAAGCCTCCTTAATAACCACTAGACGATGTTAGGGTTCAAGACTCGCGATCCAAGAATGTAGCAGACTTGAGCCCCGCAATTTCAACGACCTAGTCCTTCAACATAAGTTTCTTGGGTTCAGATAGGCAATAAATAAGAAACAAACAAATTTCTCGTGGCTGAAATTGTCATCGCCTCCAACTCCCCCAAAGAATTCCGTAACCTCCCATCACCGCCTGATTGCAACCTCTAAATCTCTAACTAAAACATCTTCAGCGCCATCTCAATTCCAAAATGCAACAACAAAAACCTCCCATCTCCGACTCATACCTCAAAACAAAACACCTTCACGTTTCCAAAGAAGCGCAATTGCCGCATACTCTGTCCATCCAAAGCAGATTGAAACTCAACAACCCATGAACTCCAACAGCAAAGAGCCCTCCTCCATGATCCACGTCGACTTTCATTGCATTCCTAATCCTCCACCACAATCTGGGACACAGTCTCTCACTAATTTGCTTACAATTGAAAAAGAATGGAATTCAATCGCTTGAGCTGGAGATGGCACCCATTATCACACTTTCCACACAAACTGAGTCGCAACTACAAGTGCGACTGCAAGAGAATCTTAAATCTTTCAGTTGGCCGTAAGATTGACTTGAGTGCGATGTTGTTGTTGTTGTAATGTGTATCCCTTGAAAAGCGGCGACGTGACTCAGTCAAAACAGAGGAGAGTTTGGGAAACGGCGCCTGTGGCTCCAATTCCGTGAGGGAAAGGAAATTCAAATCTTTTGCGCGCAGTGGGAGAGACGACGGAGGTCCGACGGCAAGGAGTGCCCTTGGGGAATTTGGCAGCGGCGGTGCGGTGGCAGTGGTGATTGGCAGGAGAAGTGCCACGCGTCCTGGAGGGGTGGTGCCAGATGGCGGGCTGGGGGGGTGGTACGAGGTTGGTAAGGATTGATGCAAATATGAGAGCAGGGCACATTTCTCATATTTGCACCTTTTGACCTAACAAACGATGCTCCACAAAGTTTTTTTCTTCCAGCAGTGCAAGGAATCATAAAAAAAATACACTTAACATTCTAGAGCAGTGGAGCCAGCTTCCTTTCTTCTGACCGAATGATATGGAATATTCCACACCCAAATAGAGCTCTAAAAGCCACGCGTCAATATTTGTCAGTCGTGTAAGAGAGTGAGTTCATGGGTACGAAAGCTAACTTATTTTTAACCCTTCAACTTCGAGGCGGACGTTTTGCGGCCAATGAATGACAAGAGAATCTCCTATGTAGGACAAAAGTGCAACTATTCATCCTCCAAATTTTGTGGGAAAAGGAAAGATCCTCTACAATAGTTAGACTTCCAATGAATGCTTTTGCATTATTTTAATCCAACGATTCCCACAGTGTCAAAACAGATGATTTCCACGGTTATGAGCCCATCGTTTAAGGGTTAAACAAAAATGAACTGAAGTGAGACGGACTGAAACTCATTGACTAACAGGCTGAGTGGTGATTAATTATAAATACTGTACGTTAGGCTTTATGTAATGAAGTGCAGCACATTCTATGATACCTCCCACTCACTCACTCACTCCCCCTCATGCATCCGATCATTGAAAACTGACTCCATCATGTCTATTTTGCAACACACCTGACATTCCTACTTTATACTCTGAGTTCTCTACTATCCACTCACCACAACGCCAGGATGAATTTCATTCAGGAGAGCTCTAAAGAGGGAAAGGCAGCCCCTCTGAAGGCTCAAGAAATGTTATGACATGGGCATCGTTTCATTGTAACAAATTCTTAATTTCTTAGAATTAATCATAAAGTTGATCCTGTGTTTGTAAACGGGTGTCAATGGAAGGTTTAACTAAGACTAGTACAAAAGAAACACGGCACCAAACTTCATTAGACACGAGTTTGGGTGCTCCAAGGGATTTCATCCTATGTTTTTCGCAAACTCTAGCTCTTGGTCCCACATCACGTACTTTACCATTAACCCTATTGTCCCACTGGTATTACTTGTTATTTGTCTTTCAACCAACCTCAAGGCTCCTAGTGATCCAAAGCAAAAAAAAATCCCTATCATTACTAATCCAATAAACTATAAATAAAGAAAAAGCTAAGTAATTTTAATAGAATTGTTATTCTTAGCAAAATTGCAATTTTAACCATGCCAAAGATAATATTTTGGTGGAATCAAGCATTTATTGCACATCATCCAAAAAACACCAAGTTGTGCTTGTTTGGCATATTGTTGGTGATACTCTAAGATTGAGTACAAATTTTTGGTTTTATTATGATATAGAGTAGAACTTTGGTTTGTGTGATTTGAACTTAACATTATTGAACTTCAAAATAGGAGGCCAGTCCTTGCTTCCTATGAATCAAAGCTCCTTTCACTTTAAAAAATCTTAAATGCAAGCTTGCCCTTGAGTTGTAGACCACTAATCTCTACAAATGTTCTTTTTATAACAATCCTATAGAAAAAAAATCCATGAACATTATAGACTTTATGAAGTAAAATTTTTGGACTGTCTAATATGGACTTCACAAAGTATTTAAAAGTTTGGTTGGATATGGTTTGGAGCAGTTATTTTTTTGATGCTTACAACCATGTAAAGGTCAAAGCAATTTTTTCTTGTATGAAGAAAATATAGGAGTGCAACTAAATACATTGCAAGCATTTATACAATCATTTAAAAAAGTCATTGAATTTAGTAAGGTTGTTATAAAAGATTGTAAGGTCAACTCTATAGCTAAATACTAAACTTGTGATTTTCAAAAATTAAACCTATAAATTTCTTTGCATGTGTTATAGAAATGAAATAAAATACAATGATGTATTAATATATTATCATGTATTAATAATGCATATTGAGGTATTGAGATACCTTCCACAATCAATTCAGGAATGATTCTTATACCATTTTATGTAATGTAAGATTTGTGCCATCTGTCCAATTTGCACAAAAACCTTTGACACAAGTTTTGACCTATATTTCAAGTTATTCAAATTAAACTACAACAAAAGGATTAAACAACAAGTGATGAGTGTTTTTTGCCCCTACTAGTACAAATCCACATGAATAAAAACATTTCAAAGCATGATTTTGTGTTAAATTCATAGGTTAAAACTAACACAATTGCATTTAAGAAATTACAGGTTTAATATTAAACCATGGTTTGAAATATATTTTTTTAGCGTGAATTTGTACTACTACCCTCTTTAACCCCTAAGTGCTCAAACGACCATTTTCTGGTCGCTACCCGACTTTGAGCAGATTTTTTAGGCAAAAAAAAACTTTTTTTTTCCCCAAAAGATTGCATTGTCTTTCAATATTTATATTCAAAACTAAGATTGCTACGGTCAAACAAAAACTATAAGAGAAATAGCACAAAGTGTTTAGAATTGGCTAATGTTGAAAAAACTACTATTTCGAAAAAGTGTTGGTATTTTCATTTTTAGATCTTATGCATTTTTCACAAATCAATAGAAACTGCAATTTTGACCGATAAAAACAAAATTCTAATTCTAAAGGTAGAAATTGTATTTTTGGTGAATTTTGAAGTTATATCTTCAAAATTCATTTGAAAAGAATCTAAAAATAATTTTATAATTTTGACTGTACATATACTTTCTAGTTTTCATGCTTCACATTATCTTCTTAGATGCAAACTTCAAAAAAGTTATAGAAATTATATTTCATAACACATTTGTGTTTTGTCCTAACCCCTTGGGCTTTTAGGGGTTAAAAATAAATGTTAGTAGTTATAAATTTTTAACCTTGAAAATTTATAATTCATTTTGAAAATGCCAATATAGGTGTACAAAAGCTAGAAATATAGATTCAATATCAATAAAATCATTAGAAAAATATTGAAAAATGATTTAAGAAGTTTAGTTTCTCAAAATGGCAATAAAGCATTAGAAGGATGTTCTCAATGAACACCCCACCTATAATATGTGAACTTCTTTAAAAAATAAACATAAGTACGTGAATATAGTTGTACTTATATTTATATATATATATATATATATATATATATATATATATATAAACAACCAAAAAAATACATACATTTATATAAACAAAGTACATGTATCCACCAACTTTATTGAGAGCAATATGGGCATTAGAATTGAGTTTAATTTGTTTATGGCAATGATGACAATGTGCAATTGATCATAAATTTGAACTACCAGTGTCTTCCTAAGCCAATTGGGGAGAGGATTCACATTCTTTATGCCCAATTTTTTTCTCAAATACATAGAAGGAAATCCCAGCATTTTGTCCAGAAAACAACTTGATAATTAAAAATAAATAAAGGATAAAAAACCCTCCATAAACCATCAATCTTAATGTATATTTCTATTTGGTATCCATCACAAAGTTGTTCAGTGTAAGATTTTTCATTCCCAACACATGTAATGTAATTGTGACATTTTCAAACTAAAAATGGCATGTGCATTTTTTTAATTCTAGTTTTTGAAATCAATAGAAATAAAATGAAACACTATATTTGAATACATCTCTATCATGAACAAGATACGAGGATCGTTGCCAAAAAATTTAATTTGAAATGCTTTAATCCCTAAAGCCCCGCTTGTCCCCTCGGGAGACAATTTGGATCCGGGTAGGTTCCTATTGTCTCAATTTGAAGTGAATTTTTTTGAGATTTTTGAGGTTGTGTAGCTTTGCAAGAACTTTGTGGATATATAATTTTTTGTTTCAATTGGATGCCGGATGAAAAAGTTATGACACAATGAGCAAGAAATGGAGATTGACGGGCAATCCAAAAAAAAAATACAAAAAATCAAAATGATTTTTTTTGAATTTCTTTTCTAAAAGATTATGTTTTTACCTATACATGAAGCTTTGATTCATTCTAAGGTAAACCAGCCTATGACAGGCCAACTGTCTAATGCAGACATCTACATAACCCCCCCATTACAGTCCATTTCAGATTTTTGCTTCTACAATTTAATTAGGTTGGTTAGTGGCCCACATTAGTGCATTAGGTGATTGTGATAGAATTAGTAATGACGGTCATAGGACACTTACACATTGTGAGTGTAAACTCATCATAAAGAGTTTTTTTTTATTCCTTTGTATGATGGCCACATTAAAAATTCTTCTGGTTGTGTTAGGAAATCTGAAGACTGCATTAGGTGGTAAGATAACCATCATGAAGACATATTTTATTGATTTTAGATAGTCTACAGACTGTTTTGGAAAAATACTTAGAAAATTCATAACAAATTCCTACTTTGTCCAAAAACTAAAATTTTAACTGCTTCTTTCATTTCTCAAAGTTGTCTCTGCTAGAAAAAAATCTGATTTTATTTTGCTAATGGCAACATACCAAATCAGTCATTATGCCTATCATAGGCTGGTTTACCTTATTTGGACTAGGAATGAGAAAGTTATGGACAATCTTATTTTTTCGGGCAATTTATGCATCTTCTTAGAAAAAAACTTTTTGTTCAACTTTGAATGCTAATATTTTCCAATCCCTACGGTCAAATTTGATGAAATTTTTTCTACATGATCTCATACAAGTTAAGTTCAAGATCCTATGGTTAAATTCCAAAATGAACAAAAAAATTGGTTTCCTTAAGTGAATGCAACAAAAGTGATAGTTTTGAGTGGTTTTTGGCAGAAAACACCCTCGGGGCTTCAGGGGTTAATAGTTACTTGATGTATAGCATCTTTTGATATTTAAAAATTTACATTTCAATAAAAAAACAAAAGTGCAATATATTGGTAGACAGAAACAAAGGTGGTTTGTTTGTAGTCCTTTTCAACCCCAATTCATTTCCCTCTAAAAATTAATGGCATAACCACCAAACAGCCTCACCGTTCTTAGAACATGCTAGAAAGGCTGAAACAAATTGAAAACAACAACAATTCAATAATATTGCAAGAGAAACCCAATTCCTATGCTTTCAATCTATTAATGGACACTTAAACTAGCATTTTTCAATGTAACTGGTTTTCATAAGAAACATAAGAAACAAGTAGAAAATACAAAAAAAAATTCAGAAGAAAGCTTTACAATAGTTTCGAAGTTGTACAATGTTCCTAGATCTCTGCACTCCAATGAAACACAAAGAGGTTGTGGCGTACACTAGGTCCTGTCCGACTGTACATGATCTCCAACAGTAAGCATCATTGTGTATCTGATATAAAATCATAAATCAAGCTTGCAAAAGTTTGAGTGTCTCATCGACATGTTTCTCGGGTTGAAATTGGTTGTTGTAGACTAAGGTAACGATTCCTTGCCTGTTTACAACATAAGTTTGTCGCCCAGCAAGAGCGCCGAAGAAGTCAGATGGAACACCAAATGCCTTCCTTACTGCATTGCCTTCGTCACTGAGAAGCATATAAGGCAGGTTGTACTTCGCCTTGAAAGCCTGTCAGTGTCACAATTCACGATGATTATATTATCTGGTTTCGCATTTCACTGAGGTAACTAAACGGAAAATCATCCAAATATGCAAGAGGATTCCATTTTTGGACACTGTAAATCAACAGTAAATTTGTAAAGTGCTGAAAATAAGTGCACCCGAAATCCATCCTAGGCTCACATGAATAGAAGATGTTCAGTTAGGCGAGCATCTGCAGGGGTAGGGATTTAGAAATGGGTCGCAATTAGGTGTACGTCTCTTATTTGAAGAAACAGATTTCAAAAAATAGCAAAGAATATACACGACTATTTTAGTAACAGACTGTATCAAGATCTATAATTATGAAACACACCTTGTGAGATTCAGGAGAGTCTCCGCTAACTCCAACAACGGTCGCACCAAGTTTCCGATAGTCCTCATAAGAATCTCGGAAGGAGCAGGCCTGCAAGAGTTGATCGGCGTGCTTAACAAACTAAAACTCTTTTTAACATTTAAACATTGTTCTTGTGCTGCTTTAAAAAGAATTCTCTCATCAGAAAAAATCAGGAATAAATACTAATCAATGATATGATTCTACCGCATGAAACAAGATTAATAAACTCAGAAGACATGCATCAACATTGAAATGACGATCATCAAGCCCTTCTCAAGCAGTCAATTTCAAGCATCTGAAAGAACGAAATCATGTGATATCTATATTCGGCATTGCGGACCGAATTGTGTCAGACGCTGCGCCTGCTAGAGCATCAATTGTCACATCCGTTAAAATGGCGAAATTTTAAGAAATTGCAAATTTCCGGTTCCCCCATGGAGAACCTCAGATTCCTTGCCAGTCCCACTTTTAGAGTTCTGTGTACTCGAATGTCACAATTTTGGCAGGGAAGGGCATGAGAAGCACCTGTTTTGTACAACCAGGAGTCTCGTTGGCAGGGTAGAAGTAGAGAACCAGCGGCCTACCAAAGAACTTAGACAGCTTCACGTCGCGACCGTCTTGATTCTTCAATGAAAGTGGTGGCAGTTTGTCGCCCTTCGACAACTACATACAAGTAAATACACAACCAAATCTTACAACCAAACACAGAAAACCTATTCGGTCCTTCATTAAAAGTGAGAGTATTGAAAGTCGTCAATAATTCATTCTCCTAATGCATTCTAATGAATAGAACTCACAATACAACTCTTCTGTAGGTTCTCAAGGCACATAACTCTTCGAAAATGGTAAAAAAAAACCACTTCTAAGCGAGAAAAACAGTCACAACAAGGATAGAGTGGAAAACAACAAAGTCACATCTACGGACATTAGTATAGATTATCTTCAAAATCTCTGCATCCAGGAAAAATCAATGCACATTGGCTGATACGGTCCAGTGAAGCGTTCTTAAGTCACAATACTCGACAAGAAACACTATGAGAATACGGAACCATCATTCAAATCCATTCCTGGCATTCACACCGAATCTCCCAAACAGTACGAAAATATCGAATCGCTTCACAAAGCACTCTACTAAAACGCATAAATTCTTCGAGCCTTGCATGCTGATAGCAACTCTTCCAAAATAATCAAACACAAAATCTCCTTCTAAAATCTCCTTCTAACTTATAAAACACTGCTGCAATATGGATAGACTATAAAACAGAGCCGCGACTGTGAAAATCACTACGGATAATCTTTAAAATCATGTAAAATCAATCCACATTGGCTGATACATTCACTTGCGCATTCTCAATTCACAACACTAATCAAGAAATGCTTTAAAATGAGGATAATAAAACTCAAATCCATTCCTGATGTTAATACAATAACTTATAACAAATTGCGTCACTGAACTAAAGAAAACAATGCTTTTGGTGATTAGTGCGAACCTTGCATGTGGTGAGGCGCCGAGAAGGCGTCGAGACTGAACGTGCAGCAGCGACGGACACATTCAGCCTGTGTCCAAGAAGCTCACCGCGAGCGAACGAGTGCACCTGGACACTGGTGCTTCCGGAAAATTCCCGACCTGCTGCATAATTTGAGCATGCGACGAGCGAAGGCGCGAGGGCAGCGGAGAGAGACGACGTCATCGCCATAGCTGCGAGTTCAAGCTGTAAAGAGTAGCAAAATCCAATTGATGAGCGTGTGCACATCAACAGCTTTACAGCCTCTTGTGTGGTGGAGAACTGGAGACGGCAGTCTCGCATTGGATGAAGCAAATATCGTGGATGATAAAAATTATCGAAGAATGAGATTGAGGATGATAAAATCTTCGACGAATGAACGATTGCGGATGATAAAAGCCCACTCTGCTGGTTGCCTTTCCAAATTGAAAAAAGAGCATGGGCTTATAGTTATCCCCAATGAAGTTAATTATTTTTTTTTCAAAATCTGACCATATAGATGTTTAAAGAGCTTGCTTATTAGTAAGCATATCAATTTTTGAGTGTAAAATTGCATAGGAGTTGTGAGATTATAACAAGAGAAATGTACAAATTCTATTTTTAGTATATTGTCCCTTCCTACAATGTTTTAGAAATTTGCATTTAAAAAAATTTGGGGATGGGAGGTGACATGAACAACTCAAAAATTGTGTTAGTACACTAAAATGCACTTTCAAAAAACTTAATTTTACATAAAAGCTATCAAACTCATTACACAATCCACCTTGCAATTGTTAAAATGCAATTATTTTTTATAAATAGAAATCACCAATAAGTCCAAATCAACTCTTGCAAGTTTAAATTTTCATTCGTGAAAATCATGAAAACACTTTACACTTTCAATACAGACCATTTTCAAAGCAAATGGGTATGTACAATGTTTTAGATCTCAAATCAAGTGAAATTGGCAAGCTTTGCTCAAAGACAAGAAATTGAGTAAAATTTGTAGGCAGTTGATTGCTTAAACTACTCTTAAGGGAGGCAACCCATTTTTGACCATTTAAGCAGTTACACATATTTACATGGCGAGTTTCTTTAGTGGGAAATTTTTTTCATGTGCAGAAATAGAGTTCGAAAGGTTTCCATACTTTTCCAGATTTTTATTCTTTAAAATATAATTACTAAGAATTATTTAGCTAAAGATTTTGTTCGACCCATACCAATCATATAGACCTTCATATTTTTGAATAAGGGCTGGTTGCAATATTAAAAGTCTTGTAGCCAATTATAATGCGCCATAATTGCACCAAGAATTGTGCCATAATTTATCAATGTTCATTACTTTTTGCATGGAAAGAGAACAACCTACATTGCCAAAATGAAAGGCTGATCAAGAATGAGGGGCCTCCCTTATAAAAAAAATACACAATGTTTAGGGATATTTTGGAATCAATTTATGGATAAGCACAACACCAACCAAATAAGGATAGCAAGTAAAAGCTAAGACTTAGCTAATGGACGACCTTCAAGGTTAATGTAGAATTGAAAAATGAACCTATTGATGCAAATACAGGATCATTTTGGTCGCACTCTTTTAAGGTTAAGTAATTGAAGGATTTCATACTATAGGCAAAATGTGTCAAATGTGAATATGCCTAGATGATTCCTTTGCTACAAAAATAAGTGACTTAAAAAAGGGAGTCCAATGAAAAAAACTATTTATAAAAGATGAACCACATTGCTACTTATGTATCATGAAAGTCGTAGATTTCATATTTTATATCATCTCTGTGCGGTTAAATCTTGTGTAGATATCACCAATATAATAGTATAACATTTGAAAATTAAATTGTTAAATTCCTTAAAAAGTTAATAATTTTTTACTGAAGTTTATTGGAATGGGTTTGAAATGTAATGATTTTATGCTGATATGCTATATTTGACAAATTTTGGATAGTAAAAAGTTTGGAAATAAGATATAGCACCGTTTGAAGTCTTCTAAACTTCCATTGATAGTGTTTTTTATACATGGGAGATTTTTTGCTTGAAAATTACAAATTCTAATCAAGTTCCACATGTCATGATTTTTGACTATACAAATTTTAAAATTATAGCATTTGAAGTTATAAGAATTTTTTTTTAAATCCTACTCAACAAGGGCACCAAACTTCATTACATTTTTTGTACTACACTTAGGATTTTTTGGACAATTGCATCCTACATCATGTGAAGTACATACTTGCAAAATTTCAAAAGTAAATTTTTTTTCTCATGAATTGTCCAAACTACCCAGCTGAAACTTTGGACAACATAATTTTTGACATGAGCACCCAATTACAAATAAATAATACATTTGTGAGAATGGGACACATGTCACCACGCCTGTGTCAAATTAAAAAAAAAGATGCATTCAAAATTAACTTTGTAGGAACTTGCCCAAATTTAGAATTGCTAGTTCAATAACCACTTGATCCTTTAGAGGTTAATTTAAAAAAACTTGAATAGCTTTCAATAACAACTAAATCATAGCTAATGTGTTGGCAATACAAACGAAATTCCATTAGATGATTAAAAGTCATTCTACAAAGAATTTGCATACAATATTGTGTAGATATCCAAACACATGTTCATATTAGCCTCATAGTTTTAGCCTATCATTGGATATTTGCTCAACATTCTAATTAAATTTTTTGTAAATTCATCAAGCAAAGGTCTACAATGGTTATTTCAAATCGATTGTACTGGAATTATTTCTAAAAGTCATATCCATAACATTCTTGAATAATAAGACAAAGAACCCACACTCTTAAGCTTAGGAAATCCTGAATGCAAGCTTGCCCATGAATTGCCCATGTTGTGGAGGCCTCTCAGTTTTTTTGTCAGCCTTTTACATTTACTTGAATGTATAGCGTACTGCACAGACGATAATGTCCTGGTACGTGTCGACTACTGAGTGGCTCCACTTGGCTGTAAATGACGGCACGTGTCTGTGAAGTTTATCATGTTCACTTTTGCTGCCATATGGATCAATGACAAAGAAGTTAAGACTATTTATAATTACAAGTAAGCTTCCTACACATGAAGAGCCATGCATTTCAGAGTCAGGCTTTTTTTTCAATTTGAGACATTTGTAACCTCTTCAGTTGTGAACAAAGCCACCAGCTATGATGGGATCATGAGACATTGCTCACAACTTGGGAGGCAAAATTGCACCCTGTTCTCAAACCGCCATCCATCACTCTGTGTACATTTTCCAAAATCAATATGTACATGTGTTGAAGAAATGATTTTAGAACATCTACCAAAAAAAACTTTGACTTTTCATGTCTTTTACATACAGTATATCTTGACATGTTGCATTTTTTGGTGCGTTGGAAACCTCCTTTCACTTGCCAATAAGAAAATATGAAAATTTGGACAGTCTACATGGGCGCATTGACTTTGCTAACTGCAAATAAACATATAACTATGTATTGCTAACATGTTAGCTATGAGTCAATTACATGGTAACTGCAAATAAAGGTATATTTGTACTTGGTGTTAGGGGTGCTGTTTGCAATGCGAATCCGGTCCAAAAGTAGGTCTAAATTCGCTCCTAAAACCCTCGATAACAACACTCTTAAACATCGAGTGTGGACCAATGGATTTTTTTAGTGATTTAGCTTTTTCTAAATAGTGGCAATAATTTTGCATGAACTTTTGATGAGGTGGCTATTTCTATCCAGCCTTGGGAGATAGAAATTGCACTAAACAGATGAATATTGGTGAATTATGGCCATACATAGATATTAATTAGGAAAGCAAGAAGGCGACACATCCATCTTCATAGTAAGTTTTGAACAAATGTTTGAGTTTAGGATTTATTTTTTTATTTTTTAAACAATTTTTTTTATATAATATAGGGGTGTGAAAGTTATTTTTCAGTTCTATAGTGTATCTTTTTACTTCAAAAAATTGTAACTAATTATTATCAATAAATCAAAATATCACTAATTCAAAATATAAACTTTCAAAGTAGAAAAATCTATTTGTATTTTTTTTATTTTTTTATTTTTTAAATTCAAAAAGTATATAGGGGGTCCAAAGTTTTGTTCGCATGTGGTGTCTAATGGATACTCTAAGTGACTCCCCCGAGCCATCACCTCTTCAGATTCCTTCAAAATATCAAGCAATAGACTTGCCTTACAAACAACTCAATATTTATAGATGTTGCAAGGCAACCACTGTAGCTAGAATGCTAGATCAATGTACATTTTTACAACTTGAATCATATTACAAATACAAGAGGTTGGTTTCTACTTTCTACTTTGATACCAAGATGGATCACTAATTTGTAGAATACGATAGTAGAAAAAGAGAATAAACTCATCAAATTGTGTTATTTCTATACTTCTCTAAGTTTCTATATTGAACATTGATGCCATTAGATCTTGCAAGCACCATTGATTGCAACCCTAATTAAGGCCTTATTTGTTATATTTGGACAAATGATAGTCTCAATTTTATCCTCGAGTCGAAGATAAATAGTCATAACTATTCAATTTTGAGACTATTTGGAAATTTGAGACTTTAAAATATTACTATGTATAAAAACCTTTCATTGCCAAAAGGTTGCAGTCTCAACTTATCCTCGACTCGAGGATAAATCCATACAATTGTTTTAGGGCAAAAGTCTCAAAATCTGTCGATTGTCCAATTATAATGAATAAGGCCTTAATTGCATAAATCATTTGAAGAGACACACAATTGAGTTTGGATCCTACAAGGCTACAATAATATATTAGATGAAATTCAGCTAGTGTAGAAGGGTGTGAGTTTCCTCAAGTTTTTGGATTGTGGGAATTCAGCTACAATAGTAGGCTAATGTGGCTAAGAGACTATTACATTGGATAATAATAATAATAATATATTTATTTTTAAATGATAATTTAAAATGATTAATTTTAATTACTAAAAGAATTATTTATTTTATTATTATTAATTATTCTGACCAACATTGGTTGGTTCATAGCATTAAAAACAAGTCTAAAACGACCTTCCAGTGCCCCCCCCCCAAACATCTAGTGACAACGATATCCCCCCCAATTTTGAATTGATTGTCTTTTGCACAAGTGGCACAATATATATTTGGATTTCAAAATTCTATAATCAATAATTCAATATCTAATATTCCAATCAAAACTATAAAATCAAGATAAATTGTGAATTTGTGATGTAATTGCCATTTACTTGATGTTCCAAAAGCCAAAACCACTTTTACTTGCCTTATTTTTTTTTCTTTATAACAACTAAGAAGTCATTATAATACTAGTACATATTCATCTATTTCTTTATAAGTAATATATAACAATCTTCATAGAAATATGAAAAAGAGAATGATTGGCAAATGAAAATAAAATATATTAGAAACATGTTCTTTTTATACTAGCCTGCTACGCAAAGTAACAGTACAAGTTTTTTAATTGTAGAAAATTCTAAAATAAAATAGAAATAAATAATAATAAACAATAAAAATAAAAATATAATAGTTAATACTGCTTTTAGTTAACATTATTAGAAATATGTCATTCACATTAATGAAACTTTCAAAATCATGGCTATGAACACCAAACCTTGATAAAAAATTTGGCTCCTAATCTATTTGTACAAAAGACTAACATGGCAACCTTATTGTATTGGACATTGAAGTACATTTTAGGGCAAGTGAAAAGTTGTAATCCAATGGCTAAATTTTGGCGACCTTGTTTAGAATGTGTAGCTACAATAAGAGAAGTATAGGCAACTACAACTTGGTACTTGTGCAACTCAATGACAATGTAAGTATTTGGCACAAGGCCAGATGGCTAAATATAATTTGTAAAAAAATGAAATTAGGCAAAAAAAAAAAGATTTCTACCCTTAAAATTTATATAGTAAAATCAAAGTACATAGAGAGTGGGTGAATTTTGGCAATTTTTCACCACTAAAATAATTGTTAATATAAACATACCTTAACCCCTAAGTGCTTCTGTGTGTCTTTCAATACATGTATACAATGTCCAATGTGGAATACAGAGCCTTGCATGGGAATGTTTTATTGTTCAACTATTTTTATTTTTTGAATGTGCATGGAAGTCTTCTACCGAATTACGCACTTCTTAGTTGCATTGGATATAATGCTAATTTTATAAATATGAATAGATTGGAGACTACCAAATTTTGGGATTTGAGTATATATACATTCTATCCAAAGCCCCCCATGATACTAGACAATGACTGTGATTCGCATAAAGACGAGGAATAGTGCTAAGTATTGAACACTAGTCATAGGTAGTTGGGTCATCTTTCCTTCCAAATAACCTTCACAACTAGTCACACTCTACTTCCTGACTCAAAAGCAACGCATAAAAAAATCAAAAACCAAAATCTCATTTGATCTAGTATAAAAGAATCCAAGGGGAGTGAAGACAAAGGACTAGCTTGAACCTACTCCAGTCATGGTCTGTAGATGCTAACAAAGCAACTGCCACAAACCGGCATTGCCGGTCATGGAAGATCTAGACGAGGAATATGCAAGAGTACATGCGATGGAAGGAGTATCCATATAAACCCTAAAAATACACCCCAAAGTGTGTTCGGTAGTCTCTAATTTCATCATCAAACATCACAATATTTTTCCAAAAATGTGAGCAAATTGATGGTAGTATTAACTTCAATTTTGTTTTTTTAGATATTTGGCCAATATGCCAAATAAATTGGAGAACAAGGACTGCGTATGAATTCAAAGGACATAATGTAGCCTCTAAACCACCTAGGGGTTAAGCTCTTGATCTTAGGCAATCAAATGTACAAGTTCTCCTGGATATTAATTTTTATTAGAATCTTTGTCCATCAATGTATACACCAATCTTAACGTTACATATGCCATACTTACATCACTACAATCCACAATCATCATCATCGCATATCACTGTGCCACACACCTTGACATCATACACTAAAAGATGTTTGAAATTGCATTACCTATTAAAATACATTCGAATAATTTTAGGCCCAGCTATTGGGCAATCATACATTGAATTCAACAACTAATCCAAGCCTTTTGTCACAATCATTTCCTCACCTCGACACAACCTCAAAGAATCACTCATCCAAATTTAATCAACGTCACTAATGAATTTGTCATGGAACTTTTCTAGATAGAGCCTACACAGTACCAGAAAAGTGCATCAAGAGCACAATTTCTCCACTTCGAACATGATGCCCTTATTTTTTTGGAAATTATAAGTCGGGTGATCCTCCTCCTACAATTATGCAAGGACCACTTTTATTAGCTCAAGAAATAGCCATCAAGAGAATTACAAGGTCATCAAGGAAACCAAAAATCTTCAAACTTGGTAAAATATAACAAAACAACAGAACCTTGCAACAAAAGAATAAAACAAAATTGAACTTGGAAGTGCCTAAATGGCCCAAAGAGGTGGCTTCCATTCACAAAGCTTAATGAATCTTCTAGAATTGTCTTACAATTGTCCTAGAACCTTCGATGGTTTGGTTGTTAATAGGGCTACTTCACACTACTGTCGAAGATCAAGAATCCATTGTTTTCAACCAATTAGATTTCAAGAATTTGGCCTCTCAACCCTTTACACTAGAAGGCACAGTCCAAAGGCCCTCCAAACTACCGACATAGTTAAAGAATGCCCACATGGCGACAAACTCTCGACCATAGTTTGGGTCAGTTAAAAATGGAGACCCAAACTATGATTGAGAGTCCATCAAATTTTTTTCATAAAAAAATAAAAAAACTCTCTTAATTCTTAAGACTCTCCCCAAAGGTTTGACCACTCACTTCCATAGCCTCTTGACTTGGATGGCCATAGAGTGGAGTGGCCCTTAGAAAGTTGCAGCAATTGGCTATAAGAGAGAACCCTATATTTTACCCTACATATAATGAACAAGAAGAAATCATACCCTACATTTTTTGAACATTAGAAACATGTTTCAAATTTACTGCAATCGACTATTTGCATCCAAAGTGGAACTTTTAGTTTTAAATTGGGCAGTTCGACAACTAGGCCAGACTAACACTTTCTAATTCAAGACCAGTGGCCAAGTAGACAGGATTTAATCTACAGATTCAGAATAAGGGAAGAAAGGATCTAAGCCTTCATAAGATCGTGCTGGTTTTGGATCATGATCAACACGGAGCCCAGCTGTGGGCTAGACTTCAACGTGCACAAATCTTTCACATCTCCGTTCTTGCGGTAATCACTAGGCATCCTTCCCAACTTAACAGTTCCTTCCTCAACATGTCATCCAGATAAATCTTTCATCGCAAGCAGCAACTTTTCAGAAGCTTGGGACACTGGTCACATAACTGGTTTAAGGTAGAGGATACCAAACCCATTAGAAACTTGATCTTGTCTCCTAACAGACCCCCGTAACTCCTCTATTAAAACACTCGGTTTGCCTTCAATTAGGCAAGTGGTGTAAGCATGACTTGGCTAAATGTCTAGAGAGCTCTATTAAAACACTCGGTTTGCCTTCAATTAGGCAAGTGGTGTAAGCATGACTTGGCTAAATGTCTAGAGAGCTCCACAATGATCTCCCAATGAAAGCGCACTCCTACATACTGGATAAAATGCTTAAAAGTCGCGGACAGAGTAGATACGGTAGCACAGTCAGACAGAAAACCGATGCTGGATGGTGAAAGTAGCATGAATTAGAATCACAATTAGAGAGGAAAAAAGGTTAGCATTGAGAACTGAAGAGCAGTGCAAGCAAACTCACATTCGTTCTGCTAAGCTCGAGATTGTAAAAGTCCATCCACGGCTCCTCAAACAGAGGGCCAGCATGCCATGTGCCTCTATGCAGCTTTAGAAACCGCGGTCCATCAACTCGAAACACTCGCACGTCCTCCACATCCGGTGGCAGATACACGTAACCGTCCCCTTTCAAAGCCTCTTCAGAACCAACCTTCTCAGAGTTCCCAACAATAGTGGGCGGCGTCACTCCAAGGTACCACGGCATCCCATTAATCGAGCCCAAACACTGCGTAGTGTTGGCATGGTGCGTAATCCTGGTAAATCGCAAGTTCCTATCCCGCAGTCGCATCAAATAAAATCTGAAAGAACCAAACCAGGACCATTACAAATCAGCAATCGCCAAACGCTAATTTCAAAAAATGAAAGGTTCATTCGAAAAAGAGCTAGAATCTAAAACGGTTAGATTGAGAGACCGAGGAATTCCGCGACTGAGATCGAGCTGCGCGTCGTCCGGGCCGAAGGGGACGCCGTCAGGCTGCGTGTCTATCACTTGGCCGTAAGGCGCGAAAGAGTCTGGCGTGAGGTCGGTGACGCGGAGCGTAATGGTGCGCAACGGTGGAGGCGCCGAGGTTACGTCGACGGAAGGAGTATCCGCCATCGTTGCAGCTATACAAATTGAAACAATGCAGCGCAATTATCAGCTCTCAAACATTCATTTTGTAATTAAGACTAAAGGACTAATCTGTTCTACACTAGCGGTCACTAGATGCAGCTTTCTTAGCTGTTTTTTCCTTTGGCTTGCGCGAATTCACGGATTGCACACAAATTCATCCTGGAATGCAACCTCCGGAATGATTGAATATCATATATGCAAGCATGAAAGAAGTGTAAAGCGCAGATGGACCTGTTGTGGAACCCTAAACCATGTTACTGACTAATATTGCTTCAATTCTCAAGAACTGTAGGCGCAATATTCCTTCGTATTCGTCACTTAACCTCCTCTCTATGACCTCAGCTCTCTTGACGATCGCCTGCATTGTAGAAACTCAAAATCCAAAACCCTAAAACCTACGTCGCTCTCACGAAAACCAATTCGGAAAACCTCACAAGAAAGCGGAACGCTTGCAACATGCCCAAACCGGCAAAACCCAAAACCCTTGAAACTCAGAGAGGCATAATTGAGAGCCACGAGGCCGCCATTAGAGATGTCTGTGTGTTCCCATGGCGTTCACATGGCTTGCACATGGCTTGATGAGATGGCCACGAGCCTGGTGCCTGCTTGGACACGACATTGACTCTGAAACTTTTAATGTCGATTTTAGGAGAATTTTTCTTCAAATCCATACAATTAAAAAGGCCTTCAAAATACACTTCTAATGGTATAAATTAAAACTCCTAAGTTCTTAAATTGAGAATACATAAAATTTTCAAAGTCTATTCCTAAGAATTTGATGATAGGAAGAACAACATCAAGAATGCAAAGGTAACGTAAAGAAGGAGAGACAAAGGAAGATGACAGCCTTTTCATGGCCTTGATTTTCTTTTAAGGCAAAAGAAAAATAGATGAAACATGTATAGATTGCTTTGTTTGTTCTTTGATAGTTTCAAGGGGGGCATCAACATAGTGAAGTGTAGACAAAATTATTCTTTCAACATACTTAGAAGTATCATATTTCACCTCTCCTAAGCAGCTTGCACAATTATAAGCTTTAGGGAGTAAAAGTGTCAACATGCACATACATCCCATGTCCCATATCCTATGACGCCATTGTTTTATTATAATTTTGGAAAAAACAGATACATACAGATAAACAAATTTAATGCAATTGGAGGATTTTTTTTTTCCTGCCATAAAAAAATAAATATTAGATAAAAAAACATTTATACCAATCCATATATCTATGTTTATTTATCCATATCCATATATTGTATCTGTATTGCAATATGGAAGAAGACATAGGATGCTTGGGTGGCATTTTTGGATGATATGGCAAGGTGAAAATACTCAAACTTTTCCTTGTATTCATTCTTGACAGTTAGACTTTTATTAAAAGTATCTTCAAAAGAGTCATTGAAATTTTTTTTTACTTAATTGTGATTGGTTGACTATTGGTTCTTTAAATTTTGATTTTATGACAAAGCCATATCAAGGTCAAAGGCCTAGGAAACTTCCACTTGTAAAATTGTAGCAATTATATGTTTTATCCATATATATATATTTAAATAAAACTTTAATTCATGATTTTCAATTGCTAATACCACGAAAATATTATTTTCTTGAAAAGGTGACTCCAACTATTTTGAAGTACTTATTTCAGTACGGTCTTGAAAACATTCATAATCCACCCTTACAGAAATCGGCTCTCTATCAGTGTCTCGAGGAGTGCACTTAGTTCTATTACAACAAACCACGTGCGAACAAGTGGTTTCTAATAAACTATAATTTCAACCTAAAATTTTGAGCACTATTTAATAATGACTATAGGTTTCTATTGCCAAAATTTCCAACTCAAATAAAATATGAAATGATTTCTAGAAGAAGTTGAAAATGAACTAAAATGGCATGTTTTTCAATTCAAATAATTATAGAGAACACATTTAGATGACCATTGAATCAATATTCAACTCAAAATGAGCTTTCAATAGAGAGTTATTTTTAGAAATTTTTTGTTCATTTTTTAAACAATTTTTTCTTATATAATATAGGGATTGTGAAAGTTATTTTTCAGTTGTCCAGTGTATCTTTGTACTTCAAAAAGTTGTAACAAATTATTATTAACAAATAAAAATATCAATAATTCAAAACATAAACTTTCAAAGTAGAAAAATCTATTTATATTTTTTTAATTTTGTTTTATTTAAAATTCAAAAAATAAATAGGGGGTCCAAAGTTTTGTTTGCACGTGGGTTCTAATGGATACTCTAAGTGACCCCCCCGAGATTAGTGTGTGTTTTTCATTTTATTAAGTGCCAAAACGGCGATGTAAAATGTTATAGTGGTGCTTCAAATTTCAACATTCATCCACATATCGGATAGAAAATATCACAATAACACTCACACATGTCCATAATTCTATTTTCATCCATGTCAATCTAGCGATTGCATCCAAGATTTTATTTTAATTTGAATTTTTTCACTAGAAAACTTCATGCTGGTTTGTTTCCATTTTTAAGTCAAATTATTTTTTTCTGGTGCAATCTGGCACTATAATGCCAACCCGGGCTCTCTATGGGTTAACTGCACTGCTGGACCACTGACGAAGCCCTCCACCTCGGACTCCAAGTCAGCACCCGCCCAAGAGTCCATGAATGGTCCGTACCCTTACCACTTCCACGTCATCCGGCTCACCACAGTGAACTCCAACATGAACTCCAGCATGAACTGCTCGTCGTCTGAACGTTTTTCCCAGCAAGCATGCAGCTCACCTCCAGTTCGATTTTGTGCATCAATTGCAATGCCCCTCTCGATCCAATCTTGCTCTTCCCTTCTTTGCACGATCCAATTCTTCCGTTACAGCTCATGAATCTGCCGTTGGGTCACATCGATCGGTCGCTGCCGTTTCATGCCTACACAGTAAGTTACCTCACTCATTCAACGATCTCTTTCGCCTGGATTGAAGAAGAAACATTAGATCAATGTTTTCGTGCTGTGACGAGGTTTTCGACAAAACTTGGTTAGGGTTTGTGAAACCTGTTCTCTAGCTACATGTAGTCATGGCTGATGAATAGTTTCAAGCTCTTTAAATAGCTGTAAATTTATGGTTAGGTACATGCTTGACTGTATCTATCCGAGTAAATGGAATGAGCTCATACCACTAATGTTTAGATGTTCTAGTCGCTAGTAATCGATTTCTAAGCTCCCGGCATGAGAATGCCACATTTTGGGTGTTCTGAAATTTGTCATTCGAACAAAAGATGACCGCCCGCCTGGCTTTGGTTTTAGATGCCCGCCCCAAATTCAGGCACCCTACCCTCGCAACGGAGTAGGAGTCATAGGTCAGAGTGATAAATAGACTTGCTTTCCACATTACGAACCAAAATTTCTCAGACAAGACTAAGAGCTATCGTTTTGGTGAGGACTGGCAGTCTGCAACATGGAAAGAAATGCTTCCGAATTGCAAATAAAAGAATGCTGCAATTGAAATTAAACGGGGCCCCTAATTTAATTTGCAGTTGTTCTTTTCTCAACGCCGGATGTTAAACGCAACATGTGCAATTAGCGAATTCTTGTCAGAGGTGGAGCAGATTCAAGCTCCAGGGAGTACAAGGTCGAAGCTCCTTTGAAGCATATCGTACATCAGAGGCTTCATTGACCATGTTAGGTAAGCTTTGATTCTGCTAAGTATGAAAATCCTTCCTCTTTTGACATTTCGCATTTTGCAATTGATTTTCTTCGCTAAGCCCAAAATCAATGTGCAAACTTTTAGATGGTGCAACTCTCTAGCTCGACTGTTGCAGGGAAAGAAAGCTCACCTCCTGTCTAATTCTCTCTCTTGCAGCTCTCAATGCCACTCGATCTCCACATACAACTGTCAATCTCTCGAACCTACTCACCAATTTCCCAATCTAGCCTGACTCCCTAATGAATCCCCAAATGAATTCCCAGTGGGACCGCGGCAGCAGCGTGATGGAGATGTCGAAGCAATGGGCCAACTGCTCCATGCGCTCCACGGACTTCAGCGACGCCGAGACGCAATCTGTCTCCGAGCTCGGACGGAGCACCAGGACGACGGACGAGGCGCCCTCTCGTCGGATCTTGGACGAGGTCGAGCAGAGCTGGTTGCTGGAGCCGCAAAGTAGCAAGATCCACCACCCCATGATCGACTTGGGCTGCGTTGCTTGCCGGAGAAAGTGGTTCTGGTGGTTTGTATCGATCT
The DNA here is from genome assembly GCA_951230915.1 of Antitrichia curtipendula. Taxonomy (NCBI): domain Eukaryota; kingdom Viridiplantae; phylum Streptophyta; class Bryopsida; order Hypnales; family Leucodontaceae; genus Antitrichia; species Antitrichia curtipendula. The sequence continues at coordinate 22,606,799 of OX579640.1, read as the reverse complement.
TCTGCGGTTGTGCTGTGGTTGTGGGGGTGGCAGTGGTGGGCTGGCGGTTCGGTCCCAAGGGAAGGCACGGGGTTACGAGGTTGGACGAGTATGGTGAAGTTGTGGGGAAGGCGCTCGTGTTCTTCGATATTCAGAAATGTAAGCTCGTCAGCTCTGCTGTGAGTCTTGAGTCTTGACAGGATTGTTTAATGGTTGATTGACTTTACCATACTGTGGAATGTATTGCAACTATCTTACACATGCCAATGATCGGTCACGTATGAGTTAGCACTAGTTTCTTAGTCTGTGGGTACTAGTGAAATCGTACAATTTTGGAAATGATGAATACTAATGGAGTTGGCTTCCAGGAATAACAAGAAAATTAAGGTTTCATGGAAAAAGTTGTGACCTTTCTCAATTTGAGCTCACGCAGGTTTTTAGCTATAGCATGGAAAACCACATTTGCCCTTCGCCTGACAGTTCAAAGTGAGCTGTTCGGTTATTGGAAGTGTCCAGTTATAGTCATGTGTACGATGTAAGAGAATTTCAATTCTATTGGCAGTCAGAGATTTGTCCTTCTCAAGGCGGACACCGTGAAACGTAAATCTATCCCGAAACTCCATATGCATTCAAAGAAAGGTTGAGATGGACTTAGCAAGACTTTCAAACTGATGGTACGCAAGTCCATGATTCTATTGATTTTTTGTTGCAGCTGGCGATCTACGAGCTTCGGGCAACAACCGTCAAATCCCCCGCTGGCGAGGATCCTCGGCATTGTTAGACGGTCAACTGATCCACAATGGCAGTGCGCCAGCAGTGAACCTCACCGGCGGATTCTACGACGCGGGCGACCACCTCAAGTTCGGATTCACGAGCGCCTACGCCATGACGCTCCTGAGCTGGAGCGTGATCGAGTACAAAACCAAGTTCCAGGGCGTGGGCAAGCTGGACCATGCCAAGGAGCTCATCAAATGGGGCACGGAATACTTGCTCAAAACCTTCAACGCAACCCAGCTAGACAGAATCTACTGCCAGGTCCGTGAATGGATCAAGTGCTTGCTTGCTTGGGAGCCTCTTGGGCTTCTAAACCCCTCTTGCCTTTTGTAGAGAATTAGAAATGTCCCACAACTTCTTCAGCGAATGGTTGACATGATGTTATGAAGCCACAGAGGTTTGAGCGATCACAGTTGAAATAGAGAATGGAGACTCTAACTTGCTTCAAGGACCACCTGGACAGGAATTGAATTGAAGGATTTCTTGAGTTCTATTCATTGCATGCATGTCTCGGACGCCGTATGAATGAACTATGAATCTTCTGAGTGTTGAAAACAGGTGGATCCAAGATCTAACCAAGACTCTCCTGAACAGAGGCAAGAATCTGTAAGGGTTGGTTTAGAAACGGGTCACAATGAGGTGCAATTGCCTTGCCTCACGACAGCAAGAATTGCTCTCTCCTTGAGTAGCGAGTAAATGTTTCAATTGCATATACGTTTCCTTGAAAACAATCAATTTTGTTTTCATTTTTTGTTGCAGGTGGGTCTTGGAGGAGGAGTTGTCCCCAACGACCATCACTGCTGGGAAAGGCCGGAGGATCTCGACTTGTTTAAAGACAGCCGCCGCTCCGCCATCGCCGTCAGCTCCGGCGCCGACTTGGCAGGCGAGATGGCGGCTGCGCTTGCCTCCGCGGCCATCGTGTTCAAGGACCAGCCGCCATTCGCCCTGCAGCTTCTTAAAGGCAAGTTTAGGCAATCTCAATGACAATGGCAAATTTCATGATTAATTGGGTAAAATGAAGTAGATGTTCGGTAATCTTTGGACGCTCGATTTCGAACGCTAATTGGACATCATTCGTTTCTTGAGGCTCGTTCAAATCTGAACGGTTTGGTTAATTCAAGGCATCACATTGGATTATTGAATGGTTATGATCTATAACCATGCTCTCCATTTTCTCTGCTCAACTTCCATCACTACGTAAAATGAGCTTTATTGAGGTTATGAGATGGCCCCGTGATTTTTTTTCTTGGATTCCCACGACAAATCTCGATTTCAGTTCTGTACAATTGAACAAAAACTTTGCCGTTTTAAACTGAAAAAGTGTCAATTGAATGGTAAAATTCCCCTTCAGGCGCTGAAGCTCTCTACGCTTTTGCCAAGCAGCGACCGGGTCTTTATGTTAAAGATAAGGCTCTTCCAGTATCCGAAAGAGCGCTCTACAACTCCTCAAGCTTCCACGACGAGCTGATTTGGGGTGCGACGTGGTTGTACTTTGCTACTGGGAATGTGACCTACCTCGGCGATGCCACTGTTTTTGCAAGTGACAACAGCAACCGAGGTGGTGGCAATGCGTTTGGAGCTTTTGATTGGGATAGCAAGCTTGTGGGTGCTCAGGTATTATAAATTTTTCCAGTCCCGACGTTTGGATTTCATTTGATCCGCTTGCATCATCATCACACAACATTATTCCGCAACGGTAGATTAGAATTTCTTTAAATTGGTGCATTTCCCAGAAAGTGAAAGTTCTGTCTGGAAATGCCGAACAATTTGTCATCAAGTGCACCGTATTGGATGCAGTTGCTTCTGAGCAGGCTGAGGATGCTACAAGGGCCCGGGTATCCGTATGAGCAAGTTCTACAACAGTACAACACCGAGACTAATCTGGTCATGTGCGCTTATCTTCCTCAGTTTATGACGTTCAATCGTACGCAAGGTGTGGCATTTTTCTGACCAAGGGTTTACCAAATTCTTATAATGCTATCGGCTATTTCAAAGAACATCGACTGGTTTAACTGAACCTAAACCCTAAACCCTAAGTCCTAAGTGCTAAGTCCTAAACCCCTAAATCCTAAAAACCCTAAGTTCTACAACACCTACACTAATAATCTGGTCATATGACTAGAGAACACTCATCCGTAGCCATATTTGTAATGTACAAAAGGCGTGTTTCTGAGTGCTGAATTGGTGATATTTAAGTGTTCAGAGTTTTGGAAACTAAGACTTATATAAATCTGACCAAAAATTGACCGAGGGGGGTATTCAGGGAGACATTGTCAAAAACTGTGGTTTTTTAGTTTGTTAATCATAACTGAAAATTGAAACTTTTTTTTGAAACTTCAACCGTACAAAACTAAAGTAAAGTATTTTACCAAAGTGTGGAAAAAATTTCAGCCCATTTGACCGCGTGGATTGAAAGATTATAACGTTTGAAGTTAGAAGAAAATGTTTTTTTTTTAAACCGCCCCAAGATAGCTAACAAAGTTTGACTACGCTTAGAATGTGATTTGAGTATTTAAATTTGTTTTTTTCTGGACAATTGTATGCCATATTTTATTAGTTACATACATGCCAAATTTCAAAAGTTGATGAGCTTTTCTGCAAAAGATTCTCCAAAGATTCCCAAATTGCCGGAGCTGCCCCAAAAGTTCAAGGCAGCATAACTTTTGATCTGGGCACCCGATTGGAAAAAAAATTATTTTTTCACGAAGGAGGCACATATATGTACATTGTGTCCAAATTTCATGAACATCTGACCAAAAATGACTTCATAGGAACCTACCCGAGATTTCTTGCGTATGTTGAACGGACACTTGGTCCTTTAGGGGTTAACGAATATGAAGTTATTTTGTCTTTGTCTTATAATACGTGCTTGTGAGTTGGGATCTCCTCATCTCGAGCACCAGAGATTGAAAAGCCTCTCTAATCTTCTCATGCTAGTAAAGTTCCGTATCATCTTCTGCTCAAATTCAACAGATTTGTTTAGTCTTCAGGTAGTTAACAAAACTGTTGATATTTCTAAATTTTATATTATGAATGAACATGTACAGATTTGGAAACGAAAGTAGGGCTTGTTGCTTCTACTTCTCTGCAGGATCTTTGCAACTTCATGTCAAAGGTTGTCATGTTGTCCATATATGAAATGCAGGCGGATTGATCCTCTTCAACCCGAATGCAACCCAGCACCTTCCTGCTGCCGTGAATGCCGCATTTCTGGCCACATTATACGCTGACTACTTAAAAGCTGCTGATGTGCCAGTTATCCAATGCGGTCCCAATTGGTTTTCACCAGATGCTCTTCGCAACTTTTCTCGATCACAGGTTCTTACACATGGCCCCAATTCCTTCTTTCTGGATTCATTCCATGGCTGTTGGGAAGTGCTTCCTGACTTCAATCGTTACGAACAGCGCTGCGAGTCAATAGTAGGGTCCAGACTGAAGGAAGTGAGACAGTTTCATCAACGCAAGCTACATTTACAGTAAGAAAATTCTGGGACTCGTTGAAGTTATGTATTGCCAAAAAACTACAAGGGAATTAGTAATACTTCATAGAAGAATTGTTTAATATCCAAGTTGGTAACAAACCCACAAACCTTGAAGGAGGAATCGCAAGCTCTTGTCCATCCACTTTGAAAACAAACCTGCAAGCCGTGAAGGATGAGTTGCAAAGTTTTGAATGCCCAATTTTGGAAACAAACCTGCAAGCGCGTGACGGAGGAATTGCAACCTCTTGCACATCCAATTTTTATAACAAACCAGTAAGTCGTGAAGGAGGAATTGCAAGCTCTTTCCATCCTTTACCGTGAAGGAGGATTATAACGCAAGTAGCCGAAACCCTAATCGCTAAGGTTTCGAACGAATTGCAAGCACTTGACCCCCACTGATGTTGCCAATTGTAATGCTCCCTCGCAGGTCGATTACATCCTTGGCAAGAACCCCCTCAACATGAGCTACGTCATCGGCCACAGCGACAAATTCCCGCACCACCCGCACCACCGAGCGGCCTCCATCCCCAGCACCCACCACCACTTCAGCTGCACCCAAGGATGGCAGTTTCGCGACAAGGATGCGCCCAACCCGCACCTCCTGGAGGGCGCCATGGTTGGAGGTCCCGACCACTTGGATGGTTTCAGTGACACGCGCGGGAACTCGGATCAGAACGAGCCCACGCTGGCTGGCAACGCGGGTCTCGTGGGAGCGCTCATCGCCCTGTCGAGGGGAGAAGAAAGCGTTGATGCGCATTCGATTTTCTCCGCCATTCCTTCGTTTGGCGGCGTGATGGCATCTCCTGCTGCGCCGTGGACGCCTTGACGTGGTTGCAAGTGCGTACGGAACTCAGCGTAACTTGTGCATGTGAAAGCTCTGAGAGATGATGGCAAAGCTCGGAAATGATGGCAAGCTCCGAGGTGAAGGCAAAGCTCGGAGATGATGGCCAGGGTTGGAAATGATGTCTTATGGATTTGGGACTTAGGGCTCGATTTTTGATTTCCAGAGTTGAATGAGGAGATTCTAGACTTGGTTCCGATGTTTAGGGCTGACCAGATGGGGACTTTCTGGATGTTGAAGCATCTCTTTAGTTTCAATGTGCTGGATCCAATTTCTGTGACAACTGAGAGATAATATACAGGGATATGCAAACCAATTTGAAGAGCAAGTATTTTTATCTGGTCCAATAATTTAGGAGTGACAATTTGCATCAGTTCCTGTTTCCTAACGCTGCAACTGAGTTGAGAATCACAAATTTCTTTAACTTCAGCTTCACTTGATAAAAGACATCACGAGTTACCAACCCTTGGCAGCAGAATAACCATCTGCGGGTGAAAATGTCATCTAGTTCCAAAAGAGTTTCTAATTACGAGTGAATATTATTCTGGACGAATGATGAAAAAATTGCACACAAAAAAGTTCATTCTGGAAGATTAAAATGTGCAGACAATAATTCAAGTCAACCAGACAACTGTGTGAAAGCTCAAGCAACACCGTATGCAACCACGAACACCGTATGCCAGTATTTGCATTTATTTCATGAAGGGCATCATATACCTCAGCTTGCCAGAGAGCCACTGGCCGGCCACTCGTGGGCGAGCATTAACTTTGCTCTCATTCTGAATGGCCAACTAATTTACAGCAGGAAAATGCTTCCTCCAGTGACGCTGGTACTCAGCAAGCCGCTCTCGCACCTTCATCATGGTCAGACAGTCAACTCCTTCGGCATGCCTGGAAACCGTCTGTCAGTGAACTCTTTGTACTTTGCTCTCAGGGCATTCACTGCACACGAAAGAAGCATGTTAGGCACTGCGCTTAAGTTCTCCATTGTATCTGCACAGTACCAGTGACACTGCACCATTCCAATGAGAAGCCCCAACATTACAATCTCCCATGGCATAATGGTGGTTTCTATTACAGCCGCCCTGCCTCACCGCAAAAACATACCCTGAAAAGTATTAATGAAAAACCCTCCTCCCATTGGTCATGATGACCAAGTGGACCCCTCCTAGTCGATGCCGATGGTCCTAGTTCAAATTCAAAATCTCTAAAAACACACCATCGGATCCCCCAAAATCAGAAAATGAAGCTTCTCCATGAAACAGTACCCGAACCCAGCTGCAAATGGAAACCACTATGCCATGGGGGAGCTGTATGTTATTCTTGAGGGACAAAAGATGGTCCAATTACCTTCTAGGCCTTATTCAGGTTTCTTAGAACCAGAGACGCGTGCAGTTTTGGACTGCCCAGTACCTGCTGTCTCGGAAGGCTTCTTCCCCTTACTCTTGGGCAACTTATTCGTTACTGTGGATTCAATGTAATTCAAAAGATCATTCTCTGCAGGTCAAACCCAACATCGTGGCGTCAACATGTATGTAATCTGGTAAGCCCTCACACGCAGCAGTCATAATTTGCTGGTTAAGTATAAAATCATTACCGTAAGTGTTGTAATAAAATCGCCATAAGTTTGAAATTGAGCAGAGAAGAAATTGAAGAGAAGTACCTCGTAAGACACTGGCATTCACCAAAAATGCTGGAACGTTTGTACTCTCCAACTACACAATAAACAATCAGGTAATACGTTAATTCATATAATTATAGAAACTATGTGTCCCATAAAAGGAAATCATCGACATAAAACTCAAGATTTTCCGAATGCAAAGCCAATTATTAGAAAATCCCAGTTAGGAAGGCTTTACGATATATACACTCAGAACCAACACCCGAAAATCTTTGACAAGGGGATTATGAGGATGTACACCACCTAAACATCTGATATAGAGTTGGTTCAAGGTCGTCTATCAAGTAAAACTTTGAATCCTCACAGATTTTCCGCACAGAATCCAAATAAGATAAGACTTGGCCCGTTGGAATTCTCCTTGATTGCTAGCAAGAATATACAAAAATTTCACCATTCTAATAATCGTAATTATGCTCAGCACAGAAGCTGTCGATTTCAGTTATACATACATTAGTTTGAACTACAACACAAATCCCAAGAAGAGACATACATCATTGAGCAAAAATATGAGACGAAATACTACTGAGATAAGATCCCTCCACTTTCACGAGCAAGCAAAATTTTTAACTAGGCCACATAAATATGACGTACCAGTGATGTGAATCCCTTGGCAAGCTCGACAGGATCCACAGAGCCTGGACCTGATTGATAACCAGGTTGAAATTCATCTCCATTGTAGCCCGCTACAAACAAAGCACCCGCCTTTTCTGGGGTAACCTTCGAGATTTCAGGTACTGCTCCAGAGCTGCACAAATTATCTTCATCAAATGAAATCTCTAAGCAGAATCGGCTACAACACAGGACAAATACGACTTCCAAACAGTTGATAAATAGGCCAGAACATTGACAAAAAAAAATCTAGCCGTGCGCAAGCGAAGTAAAGAGCAACAAGAAGAAAAGTCGAAATAAAAATGAAACGTACAAAAGCCCAAATGGTACAAACCTGTCGGCCGTCACCAACACGACAGAGGAAGGAGTTTTGTAGAGGTTGGGAGCCCCGGATTCTTTACTGGAAAAAAGACGGGCCACTCCTTCCTTGCTCCAAACTAAGCCAAGATCAGGTGATACTGCAGCTTTCAGCAGTCCAGCGTTCTTTTGGATCACCGACTCTGGCGCAAACACCACGACTGTCGCACCTCCTTGAACCAAGAGACTGCAACCTCTCGCCAGACGATTCAGTTCAAGGATTCTCTTTTGCGCTTAGCAGACATCTTAGCCCTATTAATTGGATTTTAGCCAGCAGATGTTTATCGATTGTTTATTATCCATTTATAATATGTTAATGAATGACTTTCCTTTTCATTCACTATATATAGAGACTGTGAATTCAAACCAACACAGATGAAAGTGTGGTCGTGACCTTGTCGATGTAATTTCACAGAATTGCGTATCATATCGCTCCAACTTGTGATTCAAGCCCAAATTTGACAATAGACTGACAGAATCCCAATATCAGGTGAGGATCAAGAAATTGAAGCAAATAAATTAGCTAGTAAAGGTTATGCAAATAATTTCTTATACTGCAATATGGTAAAAACTTAAAACATGCCTTGTATCTTCAATTATGTGAAAGCAATAAAAATTTAGAGATTACTGCACCGCACCTAACTTGATGTACCCTTATCAAAATCAGATGATCAAGTCACTCACAAGTCTTACACGCAAAGTTGTTTGCACTAGATTGGACCACCTTTCGTCCCACAGCTAAGAACCCATTTAAGTTGTTCGTGTGTTTATTAATAAAGAGCAGAATGACATACATACCGAGCCGAAAGTGGGAGAGCATCTCGAGACAAGATGCTGGGTGCTGTTAGAGAAGCCAATGCCTTTTTGACGGTCTCAACATCTGAAAATGCACTGCCCCCCAAGATCATTGCTGAGCGATCGTAGTCGATTGCTACAAAAGCTCCCTTGTCCTTACTAGTAAGTCCAACACTGCCGACATCGGATGGACTGCAAAAGCAACAAAAACACAAGCACTTGGTGTTATCAATTGTATAAAAGGAAGTTCTGGTGCATGACTAAATCAATATATTTGAACATATCCTTGAATTAACAGTTAACACAGCCAACCGAGCAACTTCAAATGATGCATCTAACAAGTGTATTTGACCAGTGATATTACCTGTAACTGGAAGCAATGTAAACTGTGAAGGGGAACTCTTGATAAGAAACTTGGCTAGTAGGAGCTGGTTCAAGGATGCTTCGGAACAGTAATGCACTGGAAGGGCTGTCGGAGATTGTCCGCACTTTGGCATCAGATCGAGGGGACGAGCCAATTGCACCATCGTGCACGTAAAGCTTCGGAGAACTGGTGAGGGATACTGCCACCTGCATAAACAGACTATTTCCGTTGGTCTGGTACAACTAGAGAGCGCTTGGAACCCAGAGAATTTAACGAAGGTAGTTGTCATAAACGCCATGCCATTGAATCAATAATACCAAGGTTTGGGCACCAATCAAAATCTAGATCACTAACCTCTCTGAAAAGTCGGTGGAAGTGAGCTTTGCTAATGTCTGCAGATCCCACGCTGTACGAACCCCGCGCATAAACAGTCGTCGACTTGGCAGGCTCTGCAGAACAAAGAATGACGTCCGCTGTGTCAGACGTTGAACACAGAAAAGGTGGTAAATCCATGTACATGGTTATATCAAAGAATATTCTCATGGACGTTCACACATCATCTTGGTTGATAGAGTTTTAAAATACAACGTAGTTCACACTCCTATCGAGAAAGGAATCAAGTCGACGGTCACAACTGATATTGTATGGCCTTGTATGGTAGCAAATATGTGTCGATGCATCCCGAGACTGTACCGGGAATCGTGGCATTGAGTTTCCTCAGCTCTGACTCTCTCAGATTACGATAAGCCTCCCCTTTCGGCGCAATTCCTTTGGCGCATAGAGCCCAGTTAAGCGCATAGTTCCTTCCTGGACCCTCCCTGCCAAATTTTGGATTCAAATCTTCAATTCAAAAGATAATCAGAGATACACGAGATACAAGAAATCGAAAAAACTCGAAATTTCTGTGCACAACCTACGCGACAGTTGACACTAACCTCTAATACGAACTATAACTACATCATGGCAAAGTAGGTGAGAATATTGCACAAACCTTGGGAACTCAATCGGCGGTCGTTGACCAGTAGCTGACTCTGTGGACTACAGACGATCACTTTCAAGTTAGATAGCTTCTTATACAATATCGAAACATCATCAGACCATCTGTATTGTCAAAGTAACACATCGTTAAACCACGCTCAATCCAGAAACCCGTTCTTGTCGTACACTGGAAGTCAGACAACTGAGGTGCAAATTGAGCATTCTCACTACGAGTAGCACTGCATTCCCTAACACTATTCAGACTCTCACCCAAAATCTGCACCCTGTGCTACAGCCTAAACTACTGCCAGGAAATGCTCTGTTCATTATAAAGCGTCGTCACCCAGTGATTAGGTTGCCCCCGTAATCAGGCATTACGCCTTTTCCATCCTGCACTCACCCATAATTTTTCATTTCCTGGCAGTGGTTTACGCAGGCCAATGCCCAGTGAAGACGGCATTATGGAAAAGAAGGGTCCTGGCTCGTCGGCTTCGTCATCCTCGTCCGAACCCTTATTTTCCAAAATACCCTCTTCACAGAGCACTGCTCTATACGAAAGCAGTACAGCCAACAGACTTCAGATAACAGAGCAAGTCGCACTTCGTTACACAACATAGACAATGAAAGCGACCAGAAACCCTAAAAACATTCAGACTAAAATATAGCCTCACCGCAATCGATTTCCACAAATAAATCTTCTCAGTAAACCCTAATTCCTCTAACGAAACATGGGATCCCACACCGAATCTAAAGATGCCTCCTATTGCAACAATTCGCAAAAAAGACCACTCCACAACAATCACAACGATTAACTACTTGCAATATGACTCTCCACTTCTCATTCACCGAAAATGCAGATCACATATTCGTCTTCTCACTGAACCCTAAAACCCGTAACGAAATGCCCGATCCGACACAGAATCTGAAAATGTCTTCCGATGCATGGATTTGAATAAACGATCTCTCTTCCACAAATATTACAGCGATTATCCACTTGCAATGCCACTCTCCACTTCGCATCTCCAAAAACTGCAGGTCCCAGGCGATCGAGACTTAAAATGAGAAGTGCGTACCTTCACTTGAACAGCAGCACAAACGGGCGCCGAAACGTGTGTGTGGCGCGTTGAAAGGCGCGCGAGGCGATGCACCACAACCCTCCTCATGACGCCCCTTTGCAAATCCGCCGAGACACGGAGAGCACAGTGAAGTGCAAGTCTTGCTGTTGCTTGGTCCGCAGCGTGCTCTCACAACACTCACGGACGTGCTCTACGAGAGGAAGAAGACGATGGCACAGGCTTTGATCGATGAAAATGTGATGAATGAGTAGTAACGAGGAATATGTTTCTCATCCATTTGAAAGAGACTGGGAGAGGCCAAATATCAAACTGTTGAAGACGCTAAGTGGTTGATGGATGACTTCATTGTTCATTGTGGAAACAAAGAATGCACCTATTGGTCCAATAATCAGAGCAGTTTGGGTGACTACCTTGGTCATAGGGGTTGTGTCCTTTAAGGGTTAAATGTTCTCCCAACTCGCCCTATGTCCCAAATATGCTCACCAAATTGATTTTTTTATTGATTGATCAAAGTTGATGTTGGATCACATCCGACTTTTTGAAACTGAGGGGGATTCGCAATTGATACATACTTTACCACATCTTCTTGCAATCTCATTGGGTAATTGTTTACAAACAGTAATGTTTGTAATTTGGGGAGAATTCCTATTGTGGCTCCTCCTATTATCAAGTGTAAGGATCTCCAATTATACAACCATTGACAACCTCAAGGGCCTTACATTTTTTTTGTTGAGTTTGGAACTTTGGTTCAAAGCAACATTATTTGTAAAGATTTTGAAGTTTTTTTTAGTGGCGAAAATCAAATTCTTTGGAGACATTTAAAATAATTTTTCATCTATATAATTGTATTTTATTTATTTAATAATGATGATTTAATTTATATTTTAACCCATAAAGGATTATTGTTCCTTAGGGAAAATTTTGGAATTTGAGTAGGTTTATATGAATTGTGTACTTGATTTTTTTTTTTTTAAACTTTTTGAGCACGTGTAGTTTTACAAGAGCTTCATGAATATATAATTTTTGTTTCAATCCAATATTAGTTGAAGAAGTTATAGGAGATTGTAGGCAAAATTCAATTTGAGGGGCATGATGGGTTGGCAATATTTGGTTGGTTGAAGCCAAGGGACAAATGCACAAGCCAAGTTGGACAGAAGGATGAAGGTTCAAGTGGGTAGTGGTTGATGGACTACAACCATTGGCCAACCTCCCATCATGTCTAAGCCCCTAGAATTTGATGCCATGGTCTCATGGCAAAAAATTTAGGAGCCGAAAAATAAATCTACAAATTAAATAAATGAAAAAAAAACAATGTCATTTGATAATTAGCCATCAAGAAAAAAATTGTTGGCAAAATGATGGAATTGCTTCACTGGCATTTAATAAGAAGCTAGGATGGAGAAGTTGTTTTATAATGAAGTCCATTGTCTATAATGAATCCTCAAAGGATATAGGATAATTTGAAGATGAAAGCATGACTACTCATTGTCAAAACTTAGAAAATTGTATATGAAGTAGAATTTTAGACCTTATTTAGGCATAGTAAGAAAACTTTTTCTTAAAACTTTGAAGTATGATAAGTTGGAAAATCAAGCTAACTTTCATCTTTTAAAATCCATTTGAAATTTCAATCTTCTAATCAAAGGTTATAGACAAAATTCAAACAATATGTTTGAAATTGTCAAAAAGAATTCCCTTCCAATCCTTCTCAGAAATTTGTCCATAACTTTTGATTGGAGGTTCAAAATCTTAGACGGATTTTTTGAGATGAAAATTATCTTGATTTTCCAACTTCTCTTATTTAAAAAAAATTTGGAAAATTTAATTCTACCATTTCTAAATGAGGTCTAAAATTCTACTTCAAACACAACTTCTAAGTTTGACTTAACTATGAGCGGTTGAGTTTCTGATAATTCTAATTTACATATTCCACATGAATTATTCTACCTCCTATTATCCCATATGTATACAAAGAGCTTTTCTATTCACTTGAAAACTCAAAATAAAATAAAAATACATTTGAAGCTAAGCAAAGTGGTTCTCAATGAATTAAAAAGTTTTATATATTAATTTTCAAGGAATGAAATTACTTCACATTGCATACCTCACTTGGCACCTCTTTTTGGAGCAGCCACTGTGTGGATGCTTAGAAAGAAGGTGAATAAAGGACGTTAAGCTCAAAGTTCTCAAATCAAGGAAATAGACTAGGAAAGCAACCGTGAACCCATTTCTAAAACTTGCTCGAAGTCTTAGCCTCTATATTATTCACATAGTCTTTCTAAATTCTAAAGGAAGTAGAGGATTTGTATTTTTTCAAAAAAAACTTGTGACCTTCTAAAGTATTAGTATATCTTTCTGAATCCACTATTTGGATTTTCAAGTTTCAAAACTATGTGGTGGCAAATGTACTCAAAAAATATTGTTGTGCATTGTGAACTTTTGGACATTGTTGCATTGCAAGATCCTTTGGTATGTGCTCCATGTCTTTTTTGAGCTTGAAATTTTTTTAGAGACATAAATAACATTATATTGAGTATTCTACATTTTTAAATTCAAAATCCATTGTAAGAAAATTTGCCATAGTCAATGGTCAAAAGCATTTGAAATTATTGAGCTCAGTGGAAAAAAAAAACTTTATTTGAAAATGTTTACATCTTTCAATACCTATGGCCAAATGTCAAAAAAAATTGTTACTTCTTCTACAATTTTTACTAGTACAAAATTCTACGGTTATGATTTTTTTTTTAACATTTTGTTGAAAATTTTGATGAAAATAATAATAGGAACAATAATTTTAAGTGTTTTTTCATAGAAAAGTGACCTTGGTCCTTTAGAAGTTAAACAATTACCACCTAATGATTGGATGACAAAAAACTGATTTTTGGGACAGAAAAATGAAGTGTGAAAATAAAAAAATTAATTTGCTAATATAAAAATTGCCTATACTAGGGAAGGTGACTCTCACTACATTTGGGGTACCCACATGTGGCGAAGTGATTTTTTGACCCCCTATTTACTTTTGAATAAACTATAATTTCATCCTAAAGTTTTGAGCTTTGTTTAACAATGACTAAAGGTTTCTATTTACAAAAATTTAAATTCCAAATAACATAAGATATATTGTTGAGAAAGGGTTGAAAAATGAACTAAAATGGCATGTTTTCCAACTAAAATATTTATAGAGCTCACATGAAGATGACTATTACATCAATATTCAACCAAAATAAACTTTCAATAGAAAGCTATTCTATAGAATTTTTTTTCATCTTTCAAATTTTTTTTTCTTATATAATATAGAGGTGTGAAAGTTATTTTCAGCTTTACAGTGTATCTTTTTAAAAAAAAATTTATAACTAATTACTATTAGTATAAAAAAATACCAATAATTCAAAACATAAAATTTTAAAGTAGAAAAATCTATTCATAATTTTCTTTTGGAAAAAAAATTAAATTTTAAGATGTATTACATGTATTACTTTTTCCGCCGCACATGGGTTGCTAAAATGCGGGGAGTGTCCTCTTTGGGTGCCTATAGAGAGTGAAGATTGACTTTGACATAATTTTGGTCGGTAGAAAGAATCTTTTGAAGGGCCAAACGAAGAAGTTCCATTAGAGGGTATTTAAGGACATATGAGGACCATTTCAAACATGTTTTCCAACCTATGAATCAATCTGAATATTAAAATATTTTTGTATAAATAAATTTAAAAAAAATTGGTTTTTTTTAAATAAAAAAAAATGGTATTACCTAATATGGCACATCCGCGACCATGTCAAATTGCTACTATGGCACAGTTTCCATTGTTCTCCATTGTTTGGGAACTCCTGGAAACTCATAGTCTTCTTTGGCTCCCAAAATCTTCTATTGAGGATTGTTTTGCAAAATGTTATCAAAGTCTGACTTCACCCATCGTTAAATATATAACAAAATTTCCTTTCAAATATTTTTTAATCTTAAAACAACGTTGCAAACACAAAGTATTTGATGGATGACTACTTTTTTTGTTACTGTAGAAAAAGAGAATGCACATTTTATTCAAAAAATTTAATCATATTTCAATGAGTACCTATCATCAAGACGGTGTCCTTACAAGGTTAAAAGCTATTGCAAACGTCCAGAGTCTTCTCCAAAATTCATAATTTGAGAAAAATCACCATGAATACTATTTTAAAGAATATTTTGGATTTCATAAACAAATCAAAAATGTAGATGTTGAGTTTCAGATTCACCAATACTATTATCAATATTTTTTTTTATAAACTTTGAAAGAAAAATTCAAAATTTCTTCTAAATTTGATTACAAGCAAAATATTATCATATTTTGAGTGCAATTTGTTGGAATGAATTTGAAATGAGATTTCTTTCACATGATGATTTTTTGAAATTTTTGTGCTCTTTAAATGTACGACCTCATTTTTGCAAATCCAGTTTTAACCCCTAAAGCCCCAAGTCAGGGTGTTTTCTGCCAAAAACCACTCAAAACTACCACTTCTGTTGTATTCACTTAAAGAAACCAATTTTTTTGTTTTTTCGGGAATTTAACCGTAGGATCTTGTACTTAACTTGTCTGAGATCATGTAGTAAAAATTTCATCAAATTTGACCGTACAGATTGGAAGATATTTGCATTCAAAGTTGAACAAAAAGTTTTTTTCAAGAAGATGCTTAAATTGCCCGAAAAACTAAGATTGTCCATAACTTTCTTATCCCTAGTCCAAATAGAATGAATCAAAGCTTCACGTATAGGTAAAAACATAATCTTTTAGGAAAAAAATTCAAAAAAATATATTTTGACTTTTTGTAATTTTTTTTGGGCTGCCCGAGAATCTTTATTTCTTGCTCATTTTGCCATAATTTTTTCATCCAGCATCCGATTGAAACAAAAATTATATATCCACAAAGCTCTTGCAAAGCTACACAACCTCAAAAAATCTCAAAAAAATTCACTTCAAATTGAGACAATAGGAACCTACCCAAACCCAAATTGTCCCCTGAGGGGACAAGCGGGGCTTTAGGGGTTAAACTAGAGTCGTTGCTATTTGGGCTTGGTCAACCACTAGACATACTTCTACATTTGTAGTTTTAGGAATTTTAGAAAAATATGTACTCTATGGTAGAACCACCTATTGTCAACCCGGGATACATGCCCAACCTATAGGGTACATCCATTTCCAATTAAAGTTGAAACAAGTTTTCAACCAAACTTGGAATGTGGTTTTTTCTCCTTTTCAAACTTGGGACTAATAAGGTCATGATACATGTTCCAAAGTAATAAGCAAGTAGGAAGCAGTGAGCGAGAAATTAGTCCTAGATTGATCAAAATTAGAAGAGTTTATGTATTGGGTATAGGTTGAGGCCAACTTTTGACTTCCAAAATTCATAGTAATTTGAATTTAAGGAAAAAAATCACAAAAAATTGGCACTGCTTGTCATTTCTATCTTTCTACAAGACAATAAATTTACATTGCCTAATATTGCTCTAAAACATATGTGAAATTGCTCAAGTAATCAACTATGGGTGGTTCTACCATAGTAACACCAAATTCAACTATAGGATAGGACAAAAACTTCATAAAGTATCTCTACAAATTAAGATGATTTTCATCCAAGTAGTAATGCGAATGAAATTTGAGTTTCAATTTGTTAGTCATCTAGAAATTAGAGTGCTTCAGGGTTGATGGACAGATGGACTATGAAAAAATCAAAGGATTTTCTCATATTGTACGTGAAGGTCTGATTTGGCACTTGACTGCCGGAATTGAATTTCCACGTCAGATTTGCAAGGGTCCACGTCACCCAGACTATTTTTTTCCACAAAAATGACTTAATTTCTGCCGAATTTGACCTTAGGTATTTATCCAGAAACCCTAATTGTCAGAAGATTACTGTACGTAACTTACTAAAGGATGAACGAGCGTCGCCAACAGTTTCGTCAAAAATGACTGACTTCCGTCATGCACGACGAATGTATACACGGGATGAAGGACGGAAACTTGAAGTTCTCAAGGGGATGAATGTGGTCATGACTTTCAGGTTGAGTGAAGCTCGAGGAAGAGGAAGGAAGACCAACAAGAAGCACTCCGTACTTGCAGCAAAGCGGCGATGGCGAGCCAGCTATGGTGATGGAGGTATCGGAATTCAGCTTTCTTTTCGAGCCGACGCTCGACTCCGACGTGCTACGCCTCATACTCAGCCACTTGCGCCTGCCGTTGCTCGCGCGCGCCGCTTGTGTGAGTCGGAGCTGGCGTTTCGTCGCCACGGATCCCGACTTGCTCATGGGATGCTTCAAGGCAGAGTGGAAGCTGCGGGAGGTTGTCGGCCGACCATCATCCGGTCCGAAATTCTTCCACAGCGGTCTGCGGAAATTCGCAATCTCGCATCTCTTGCAACGGTGGGATACCGTGGACAGCTTGGCTGTGAAGTATGATGTTCAGGTTCGTGATTGATTTTCTGTCTGTCGATTGTTTCTCCGCAATTGTGCGAGATTAAGTTCAATTTCACCTTTAAAATGTAGATTTAGAGCATATGTAGACATGGAGAATTTTTTTCTATGATGATTTCTCTCAACCGACAATACTCGTTAGTATTTTAGCTGACGTCACTCTTTCGTCTTGTTTTGAATTTACTTTTAGCAGGCTCGGGTTGTGTAATTTTTTTTTCTGTAGTAGAATTAGGTGGACTATATGCACTTTGTCGATAGCAATTCTTTGATGGAGATTAATTTCATTTCCAATTGCTCGTTTTTGAAGCCTGCTAATTGTAGATTTATGGCGTTTGAAGAGATGGAGAGTGACTCCTTTGAACTTCTCTTAACCGACTCTACTGCATATGGTCGTGTTATTAATGTAGCTGACATCATTCTCGTTCTGAATTTACTAAACGAGGAAAATTTCTTGTGTCGGTATGTAGCTGGATCCCGTTATGTACTTTATTTTTTTCTTCACTGGAAATGGATGGACAATCTGCATTAGTTTGATAGCATATCTTGATCGTGGAGACGTCATGTTAATTGTTGATCGCTGGCTTGTTTGGACTGTTTGGTTACTCGCATCTAAAGATTCCTATGATGCGATTGAATTTTCTTGAGGAATTGCATATTGGATTCAGCTTTTCGCTGTTTGACATATGTATCGAGGAATTGCAAATGGGGACGTTTTACCCTTGTTGTACCTTTTCTCAAAGCGAGATTGGAACCTATAGGCAGAGCGAGATTGGAAACCTCTGAACCTGTTCATGTCTATTGGCTGTCACTTGTCTCTCAAGATGTATAATAATTAGTGAGTATGACTCATAGAACCGATTCTATAGAAGTAATGTGAATGTAGAGCGCTATTATGTGGCTAATCAATTGCTGATATTTAGACTGCTTGTTACGGTCGCACACTTTGGTGGGTGACCAAAGGAGTAGTGTACCGCCATTTTATACGCTTTAGCCATGTTCATGTTTATACTGTGTATTGTTATCTGGGAATTGCTTAGCTTCTAGGTTCAGATGAAGTCACTTAATTTTCAGCTTAAAGTCGATATGAGAATAACTTACAGTGGTTTTGCCTGAATCTGCAGGCTACGGAGATTAGAAATCTCAATAACATGGGAAGCGACCATGACATACATCGCCGCAAAAGGTTATTGATACCAGTATTGAAGTCACAACTCCTAGCTGGAAAAACATGCTACGTGGAGTTTGATGAACACACAAAATGCGAGTTGGCGGTGTTATACGTGCGAGGGGAACCAAGTAGATCGAAAGACGCCCAATATAGTGAGATGCTTATGGTTGGGAGGTCCTTGTCAGGAGAATCCAGAGTTACCGAAATAGGTATTCCACACTCTGCAAACAGTTCTACAGGCACTAGCACCGAGCATGCCAACGCAGCAAGAGGTGGTGTGATAACTAGTCTTGATAGGTTTAGTTATGGAAGAGGTGTGGATGAGGCTAGGCCTTTTTCATGCGACAAAGAAAAGGGTAAGTGTGTTGAAGATGATGAGATCACAAGTATGGCCTTTCGAAGTTCCGAGGAGAACATTTCAGGCTTGACCGATGATCTTTGGAGAAAGATTTTTGAGCTCTTGCCAGTTACGGCGCTGGGGCAGGCTGCCTGTGTGTGTCGCCTTTGGCATTCTATTGCAACTGATCCTGCTGCATTGGCATCTGCATTTATGATTCCGTGGAAAATGAAGGCGGTCGTTGGAAGACCGATGTCCCCAAGCTTTTGGCGCGGCCAGCTGGGACAACTTGCTATATCTCATACATTGCAACGCCAGGACACTATGGCAGGCCTAGCTGTAAAGTATGGAGTGCAGGTACGTCGATTCTTTGATATCAATATCGCACTAGGCTGGTACATGTTTTGTCTATGATTTTATGTCTGTACACCAAAGAACGTTGGATTTCTAATCGATCTGTTTCTAACAATAAAACGAATTCCGATAATTATCTTATCGATCAAGTGAATTCCATTTTGGTTTGCAATTGAATCTTACTAATTCTCTCGTTCCTTTTCAAAGCGTAATAGTTGCGACGTTTTGTATTGTGGAGCAGGTTCCAGAGATTCGCAGGGTCAACAACATGATGAGCGACCATGGCATTCATTCGCGGGAGCGTTTGCTTATCCCAATATTCCAGCCCGAGGTACTCGTCGGGCAGACTTGCTTCATTGAGGTAGACGTGTTCGCAAAACGCGAAGTAGGAGTGGTTTATCTGGACGGGTCCAAACCCAATGGGAAGGAAGCTGCGCGTGCTGCAGAGAAGGCACAACACAGGCTGAAGAGGGAAGTTATGGAATCTTTGAAGAGGAGCCTGAAGGTTGACGACAGCACAGCTCAATACTATTTCTCGCTTGATGACGGTGACCTTCGAGGCGCCTTACAGGAGTTCACCGAGGATCTTCAATGGGAACGCGCTGCACAATAAGCTCGTTCTGTATCTCTTTAACGGATCTCGATACTTGAGACTGTCAGTTCACAGTGACAGCAATTGGAGAGATGTTCATCTATCGGATTGTAAATACCATTAAATGTTCTGCTGCATCATGTACATATTTGACATCAGCGTATAACAGGCAAAAGACCCATCACACACATCTAGGGAATGACCTATAAAAGTCTTGCATTAACCCATGACAGACTTCTTGCAATAAATGAGGTTTGGGCTACATTAAGTTGAGTTAGTAGTGACAGTCAATGTCTTGGATGATGGTGATGGGGTGATTACTGATTAGTGACTGCACTTGCAACTTTCACTTTTTGAGTGTGAAAATTCATTAAAGGAAGTGACTTTTTAGGTCTTCATGTTGAGACTAAGTCAGAAAATATTGTGATTGCATTAGGTGAGTAAGATGACCATCATGGGTACACTTTTTGTTGATTCTCAAATAGTCTAGAGATTCTTTTGGGCCAATTGGGCAACACACTTCAAAAACTCATAGCAAATTCATTCCTTGTCAACAAAATGAAATTTCAATTGCTCTCTTCATTTTTTACATTTGTCTTTTTGTGGAAATTTTTTTAACAAAGTATTCCCTTTGTCGTGAAACAAATCCAAGGGTTCCAAATATACTTATTCCAAATTAAATTTGATATTAGCTCTCTTCAACTTGATGGCTAACCAATCAATGGTGAAGAATTCAACCTACAACTATACAAAAACTATTACTAACAAAACTCTTGTTGAGAATTTATTGGACTTGAACACAAGACATTTTAGGAATTGAATACAAAGGACATCAATGGACATCACTGCACCAATGTTGCTCGGAGAATGATCAAAATTAATATCTCTGGAGCAATTCTAAAAAAGACAAAAAATTTGTTGATTTCATCTCCTGTTTTCAACATGCGCCGCTTCACTATTGACTTCCACTCTTTCATGCCTAGTGGGGTTTAATAGAAACTACAGTAGCTATGCAATCCTTTTAAAATAGGAGCTTCTCATGCACTAATCTAGCTATTTCAAAAAAAAAAAGATTTATTTCGGGATGGAGGGAGTATTCAATAATCCCACTAGGACAAACCAATCATTATGCCTGTCATGAACAAGCTTACCTTAAGTTTGCAACATTGCAAAGTTATTTGCTTCAACATTTCTTTTGACAATTCCTAGAAGGATGTTGCGGACACTATGTGCTCAATGGATGACTTCAAATGATACTAGATAATGGAAAAAAATGCTTTATCATTCAAATGTTTTTGGAAGTTGCTTGAGCACATTTTTAGTGAATAGTATTAAGAAATTCCCTCATCCATCCATTAAATTAGGTTGTTTGTTGTTTGTTTGTTTGTTAAATTGAGATCTCCCAAGTTGTGAGTCTCTTGATCGCGTGCTTTGTACCGTTGGAAAGCCCTTGACAAAGAGGGGTGCATCAGCTTTGTTTTGTAGCATTTGGACATACGGTGTAAAAGTTATTGAATTTTGAAGCTCTTATGAGTTAAAAAACTAGAAAATGATTTTTTTGACTGTGGCAACAACACAAGGCACACTTTGTTTTGTGACATTTCGACTCATGGTGTGAAAGTTATTGATTTTTGAATTTTTTAAAAACTAAAAAAATTAGTAAATTACTTTTACTTTTATTTTGACTGTAGCAATGGCACATGGCATATTCACACACATTGAATTCTTGGATGTAATCCCAGAGAGAAATATCAATTCTAATTCCAATTTAATGAAAGCAATTGGAAGTTCTCTATACTTTTTATTGTATTTCAACCTCATAGACACTAGTTATGGTATTATAGAAGAACATGCTTAATCCATGGATCATCCTTGTAGTTTATTTTGTCTATTTTTCACTATTTACTCATGATGTGAATTTTAGGCATAAAAATGATTAAAAAAAATTTTGAGCTCAACTAATGAAATGAAGCTTGTCAAGTGCATTTTCTACTCTAATTGCAAATTTTGAAAAATCTGTGAATTTCAATATTTTGTAGCAATATGAACTTTGGTTCTATCATCACGATTTTTTAATTTTTTAACTCTAAAGTGGCATAGTAACTTTGGTTTAGACTATGATGCTCTACACTATAATATACATCTATGGTGAAAATTTCAGATTTTTTGAATATATTTTGTATTTGATATAAAATTTCTTCATTTTTTTTCTTAAACAATTCACAATAATTTCAAATTCTCCCCCCAAAAAATTGAAAATTGTATGACTTCTAGTAGACGTATTTGACTTCAAGTTTGAAAAATAAACAGAAATTTTTTTTTATTCACATCTAATGAGACCCGTCCCTTTAGGGTTAAGAAGTTGTCGGTCATTTGTGCATCCATTTTCAAGGAAAGTCTCAAAATCTTGTGTCCGTCTTATTACCAAGTATGGCAAGGTGTGAGCAAATCACAATTATTAAATTGACTTTGCCAGACAGTGCCACGTTGGCTCTCTGTCATTCCGACAATGCAACACAATCAGCACAGTGTTGGGGATTTTTTTATATAGTTTTATCAGCTATTTTCCTTTAATTTCCATAACAAACCGTTTTTTCAAGTATGCAATCCAGTTATTTTCTGTATTTTTTCACTCTAAATTGAAATTTTATTGATATTTTCATTGATTTTCTTACCAATGTTTTCAAAATGCAATCAAGTTTTGTCCCAATTTTGCTGGCTAACTTTGAACTGACCACTAGTTTTTCTTGAATACTAAGTTAGTAGTATCCACGCTTTAATTAGTTGAATGCAATGCTCTCTTTTACTAAGGTAGCGAGTCCCATTGTGGATTGTTTAGTCACTACATATACATATAGTTATGGGATTTACAATTTTTTTAACGAAAAAACATAAAATTAGGGTTTATTTCACATATATTTGAGTCAACTCATTATTGAAAAAAATGATACTTGGAGTACATTGTAGGTAGTTAAAAATAAGACCATATAGCTACCCATTGCGGGTCCTAAGGGGGACTATTCATGCCCTTTGGGATCCAATTGTGTAATATAAATCCAATAGTATACCTTCATAAAGTGAAACATTTTTCCCATGTATAGAAGTCGCTCATGTAATTCATTAAATAGTGACTTTCTAATCCAATTCCAATCCTTTCATCCCTATTTCCAAAACTTTGAGTTCTAATTGTTCACTCAATCCAATAAAGACTACATTAGAATGCAGCATAACTAAATTGGATCCCAAAAGAGCTCCAAATTGGATGGCATCCCATAATGGGTGTGCTTACTTTATTTGCAAATACAAGTTTGGCAAACCTATTGTTGTCATCTAGTCGAATTGCAACTTCTACTCCAATACCTAATTTGATTAGGCTATATGTTGCATCCCAATTTAAAGAAAATTGTACTCATGTCCACATTACAACAATAAAGTGTGGAATTGGGGTTTAAAGGTTTGGAATTGGATTAGAAAGTTACCAATTTTAAGAATTTTGTGAGCCTAACCATGCAATTTATCCCAATGGCAAAACATTCAATCATTAAGGTAGTATGTTCTTAAAGTGACCATTTAAGCCTACCTAACTCATCATTGACAATAGTAGATATTTCAAGCAACATGTCAATCCTTCCTAGATAGGGATCACATTTAGAATATGGTTGCTTTTAAAGCATACGACTTTATTCTACAATCATGAGGGATGCTTTTGAATTATCATTACAACAATGTAGGGAATTACTACACACTAGCTTCCAAATGGATGAGAATAATTTCTCCCTAGGGACAACAATGGGAAGCTAGATGTTCTTGATTTAACCACCTATAATGTGTTGACCGAAGTACATGTGAAAGTTTCTTTGATTGACCTTTCTTTTGCAAAAGAAAATCAAGTATTCAATAAGTCTAAAATATTTGCAAGGATCCATAATAGATCATCCTATCTTATTGGGCTATGCCCAAATATATAACATTAACCTATAATTATGTATAGTGTCTTTAGAAGTCAATAATTATTTAAAGATAGGTTCTCATTACCTTCCAAGTCCTAATTCTACAAGTCTTGATTCAAGGCCAAATCCCTATCTTGTTGAACTACACAAGGGCAATAAAAAAAATATTATAAATAAATTGTGGAGCTCCATAATGTAATTAACCTTGAAATGATCTTCAAGCCAAAAAGTAGTTGATGGATGCCCTTCAAGATTATTGTAGAAATAAAGAATGCACCTAATAGATATGTAGGAAACTTCTATACACACATCTTTCATATGAAAAAAACACCCCATTAATTAACAAAAAGATGATTTATGAGAGTTCAATGTGTGGTTCTATATGAGTAAATTTTAAAAAATAGATATCTCTAGAATTTAACAAGATTTTGCTATTTTACCTACACACTTCAACTGCTTCTGTACATTTAGGTATGATGGTACAATTATTTTGCCAAAATCTTGTTAAATTATGGACATATCTATTTTACAAAATTTACTCATGTGAAACCTCACATTAAACTCTTCATAGATCATCTTTTTGTTAATTAATGGGATGTTTTTTTCATATAAAAGATGTGCATGTAGAAGTTTCCTATATATCTATGCAATTGAATTCAAAAAATTCTTCACCAATATTTTTTCAATCAATTATCATATAAAACCTTGAATTTTAAATGAAAAAATTCACCCAAAATGGAGTTTTGCTTTTTTGAAACCAAATTTGGTACGCTTGATTGGAATTACGAAGGAATTGAATATTCATTATGCAAAAAGAAAAATACCAATTATATTTTATAATATGCAAAATTCTTTTGAATGAAAAAAGTAGATTTTCATATCATTGTGTAAGGTTAATATAGAACCTTACAAAGTTAATCACATTCCAACTTCCAAAAACAAGCATGGTAAACTTTCAATAAAATTATTTTTTATATCAATTGTTTAAAGTCTCCAAAGCATGCCTACTATTGTTTGAATATGTATGACAATCAATAATAGTGTAGATATGTAGGATATTTGAGAATGTCATTCTAAAGGTCACATTAACCCTATAAGGACAAGCTAGTCACTATGGAAATCTTTTTTATTCTCGAATTTCATCAGTGTGATTTTTCAACTGCGCTGAAATTTGGCAATATCTATTGGACAGCTTACAAGCAGAAAATGAAAGCCCCCCCAAGCGGCTCCAAAAAACTCATCCGCCGCACTAACATTCAGGCAAGTGGATCGAAGAGAAAAGCCGTTGATGACCTCGTCAACGCAGCGCTGAAGGAAGGGGATGTGAATCCTGGCATCACTGCTTTCGATTCATTAAGCAAGAAGGAGCTTCAGACTGTCTTCTACTATACCGTGGGTTCTGAGTTAGCAGATTCACAACCTTCAATACCCTTAAACTTACTCAGGATGATGTTCTCTTCATCATTCTTCCTCTCCTCAAACATTTGCCGGAAGATTGAATGGAAACGATCTTATTACCCAAAAAAACTGCATACATGGTTGGGTATAGTAATCGCTCAACTTGTTAGTACATTTGTCTGATCAAATTGCCTGAATTCAGCACAATCACTTACATTAAGGGAATGACACATGCCTTTCCAGGATCATTGACTTCTTTGTGCAGAATCGTCATGAGTATGTTTAAGGGTATTGCAGGTTGTGATACTGCTAATTCAAAACTGATGATAAGCGAGAAGAGACTCTCCAGCTGCTCCTTGCTTAATGAATCGAGACCAATAGTGCCAGAATTCATATCCAGTCCCTTCAGCGCTGCATTGAGGTCATCAACGGCTTTTCTCTTCGATCCACTTGCCTGAATGTTAGTTTCGGGCATGAGGTCTTCGGAGTCCCTTGAGGCGCCTTTCATTTTCTGCTTGTAAACTGTCCAACAGATATTGCCAAATTTCAGCGCAGTTGAAAAATCACACTGATGAAATTCGAGAATAAAAAGAGTCGAACACACTTTACCGCACTGCACAAGAATCCAGCCTCAATAAATGAAGGAAGACAAAGAAAATTGCTGAAACCAAGAAACCTAACCATATTTCGGGTCCCGTTGGTCAGGAATGTTTGCTTCAAACGCTGACAATCCGTGGACCTGTCTCCTGTGGTTGATGAGGCCTCCTTTCCTTGCAAAACTACCTGGGCAATTCGAGATTTTGCAAGTAAAAAGCTTGCCATCCCGACCCCAGCGCGAGTCGGACAGATTTTGATGCTCAAAGAGAGTGGCCGGTTGCCTCGTTGGCCTGCGATCGGCCATTTCTGCAGTCCGGTGCAGTCCGGTGCAGTCCGATGCAGTCCGATGCAGTCCGGAGCAGTCCGGTGCAGTCCGATGCAGTCCGGAGCAGTCCGGTGCAGTCCGCAACACGAATTCAAAGAATTCCAAGACCTAATTCGGAACCCCATACCCTCAATCAGAATCCCAAAAACAAGAAAATGCACCGCATGAATGTGCATTTAAATGTTGAAATAGAGAAAGAAAGAACCCTAGAACTAAATGACAGCACACAAAACATACAATCACCAAGAGATTAGGCAAAATGGTATAGAGCTTGCCGGTCAGGGAGTCGTGCGGGCGGTGCAGTGAAGTGCTCTCTGGAACACGAATTCAAAAATTGCATGACCTGAGTCCGGTGGAGTCCGCTGCGGTGCAGTTGGGTGCGGGGCAGTGCAGTCCGAACCCTGCTGCGGAAATAACAATCACCCTGGTCCGGTGGAGTCGTTCGGACTATGAGGCACAAAGGGCGCTACACTCAGGCTCGTCAATCCAGTTGATGCAGTGCTTAATTCATCTGCACGGACGACCCTCTTTTGAAATGAGCAAATGGCGTTGGCAAAATATTACACAAAAAAAGATTTCACACAAACTGTACATCTTTTTTGAATTTTTATATATATTTGCTTAGATCTTTGTAAGTAAATATTATTTACCTCAAATTCATCAAGTTTATCAGGTGCATTCGGGTGCACTCGGGTCTATTCGGGTGCACTCGGGTGCATTCGGGTGCACTCGGGTGCATTCGGGGGCAGTCGGGTGCACTCGGGGGCAGTCGGGTGCACTCGGGTGCACTCGGGTGCATTCGGGTGCATTCGGGTGCACTAGGGTGCATTCGGGTGCACTAGGGTGCACTAGGGTGCATTCGGGTGCACTAGGGTGCAGTCAGGTGCACTCGGGTGCACTTGCGTTAAGTTTGATTTTCCTGCGTCGGAGTTGGGTGGAGCTAGGTGCAGTTCGGTGCAGAAAGTCTGTTGTATAAAGGCCCTGTTCTCTTACAAATTTAAAAAATGTGCAGCTAGTCACTATGGAAATCATCCTTTTTGCACATGGTGAATCATTAACTTAAAAAAAAACAAGAACACTTATTGAAGGTCAAACTACTCTACAAGACCTCCCCTTTTCACACAAAATTCCTAAGGATGAATGTATGCACTTCTATCTTCCATAGAAGGATTCTCTGTCATCCATCAAACCCTTACTACGTTAACCTCTAAGTGCCCAACATATGTTTACTAAAATCCAGACCTTTTTATATTCATTCCAATCAAACTATCATCTAAAAAGAGATCCACATAAACTCACTACACCAATTGGTAATGGAGACAACCTGGAGCTCCATTACAAGGAAATCTTTCAATTTTGAGAGGCCAAATTTGAGGCGTTGGGGCACTCAGGGGTTAAAAGAGGTCTAAGTGTGTCATAACACTGCTTTCAAAAAACTCCCAATCAGAATAGTAAGCAAATACAAATTAACAAGCTGAGAAAACGTTCAAATTGAATTATTATATCCAGCAACATGGATTTGAAAAATACAGAGAAGAAATTGCGCAGCTTTACACTCAGCAAATAATTCGAACTCAAGCAGAGTCGATGGCCATTGATTACTACAACGAACAGAGATCCCAGCATGCAGACCCAGGCTACCCAGTGGCAAATCCTAAAACCTTTCATACTATTCTACTCTACATAATATTGGTCATCATCATCATCACCACACCAAGAGAACTAATCAAAATAGGGGGTATCAATTCCTTGCAATACCTGCTCCGCAAATTGTACATTTGTTACCAAATTGGGCCCCTGTGCGCAATCTTCTTTCTCCAAAAAGTAACAGCCCCCTCCTTTTTTGAGATTTACAACACAAATCTGAATTGCCAGCTCAGACACATCCCATGCAAGGCTATGAACTTGAGCAGTGAAATCACTTTGTCAGCCAGTACAAGAGAATCAAAATAGTGCATATGGAGGACACAGACCCAATGATGATCGTATCACGTGACTTTCTTCTTCGAATGGCAGTGAGGACACCATTGACCTGCAAAACCAAGAGAAGGACAAAAAATTTCTAAATAAATCATTGAATACTAGTTTTGTCAAGTGATTTAATAAATAAATAAATAAATCAACTCTTCTTCACGCTGATAGAGTCTCAAGCAAGAATTTTCCTCCCTACACCACTTTATCATTTGAGGAAGCTTCAACCCCTGAGTGCTAATTTTTAAAAGTGTCTACTTCATAGGACTTGAAATGAATCATATACGAAGCTTTGAGGAAGGTAACCATATATACAAATAGAAAGAAACCATACCCTGCAGATTTGAACAGTAAAAAACATGTCTTGAATGTTTTTATAATTGGCTGGATTTCTATTTTAGTCCAAGCATTTAGGGGTACTATCAGCCTTGCCATTGAAGATCATTTTAACCCCCCAAAGTGGCCTAATGATCAAAGTGGCTACTTCCATGCCTCCAGCAGTTGAACTGACTCATTTAGAAGCTAACAAGCTAACAAAATATATCAACAGAAAGAAGAAACCATGTCCATTATTATTAAACAACAAAGATATATTTTGGAAGTTAATTATGATTGGAGATTAGCTTCCAAAGTGGACTTTCAATTTTTTTTAGCTTGAGCACTTCGGGGTTCAGAGAAGCTTACCGATGGGAGTCTACTGCTGATGGTATTGATTTTTGTTGAGATATCACCAAATGCGGACCGTTGATATCTCAAGGCATTGTATGCTTCGTGAGCATGACCAATGACAGAATCCATCTGCACCGAGAGAGAGAAACGCCAAATAATGTTACAATCTTGTCCCAATTTGATGACCGCAATATATGTAATTCAATGCAACCAAATAAACTGTTCAAGTGCTTGTTTCATTTTCTGCTGGAACTAATATTCATGTCCAGTAGACTTCATTTCGTAATAAACCAAATATATTGGCGGTGTTCAATTGTAGCGGGCGAAAATTAATGTGGATCCCCAACAATGATGCCCCAGGAGGTTGTAAGTTGTTTTGCAAGGCGGCCAAATGTACCCCAATGAATTTGGAAAAAATATATATTACTATGACCCTCTTGTAATTATTGAGGTGAACAGTTTGTGTCGTTTGTTACCTGAGCAGTACTTCTGTTGATGGATGCTTGTTCCCGTAGAAGAGATTGTTGTTGAAGACCAAAATCACCGTCATCCATGAAGCCATTTCTCTCATCACCTCTGCTGAAATGCTGCAAAAGCTCCGCGTGCTCCCGACTGGCTTTTGCATTGACACGTATCCTTGCAAACTCCTAAGAAGTATGAAAAAACACGACTGGATTACAAAACTGCTAGCTTAGATCAGGAATGGCAAGCCCAAATTTACTACTTTTAAGGCTACTGCACTTTGCATAAGGTTGAAGCAACAAGCTTAGAATTTATAACCCACATCATGCTCCAAC
Source organism: Antitrichia curtipendula (assembly GCA_951230915.1). Lineage (NCBI taxonomy): Eukaryota > Viridiplantae > Streptophyta > Bryopsida > Hypnales > Leucodontaceae > Antitrichia > Antitrichia curtipendula. Next base: position 22,577,263 of record OX579640.1, on the reverse strand, counting down.
GTGCTCATTGACATTCAACAATTTTAAAATAGTTCTCGTACCAATCAGAGAGTCAAATTTCTTGTTATCTCAAGCTTATTGCTTCAAGCTTATTTCATAGTTTAGTTGCACTGAAGATGTAGCTTTTTTTATGTTCGGGATTAGAGCTCAGTTTTCAAGTAGCAAAAACACTGTCAACAGGAACCCAATCAAAAACTTCTCAAATCACTCAAGGCGCAACTTACGTTGATGCGATTGGCCTTCTCTCCTTGGGCCCAGTCCCACAAAAGCACCAAGCAAGATCTCCACATAAAGTGTGATTCCTAAAGCTAAGGACGAAGAATTGCAATTTGTTGAATTATTATTCAAGGAGAGGACCAAAATCTAACCTGACTTAGTTCATGCAGGATGTTGCTGTGCCGTGCAAGCGTGTGCGAAAGAACATCCGATCCGGCATTGGAAACCCAGTTCTGCATGTGCTTGTTCACTTCGTTGAGTTGCTGCAGCAATCGCTCGATTTCGACCTCACTTCCATCACCTTGCCCATCCTTCGGTGTTCCTCCTCTCCGAAACGACGACAGCTTCACGTCCAGCTCACTCTCCAGTTTCCTTGCCTGCACTCGAAATTATTAAAAAAAAATTGAAAACCATTTAACAAAACTCATGTGGACTGAAATGTGAAGTTTATCAATACTCTCAAACGGTCTAAGGAGCGCGCACATAGAAAGCAATGACACCTTTTTCTGTTCAAATCACAGTCACGCCCTTGAGGTTCATGCTTTCCAGGAATTCACAGAATCCCTAGAGAAAAATTCCTAAAATTGTCCACTTCTTCAGATCCACTCTTAATCTCTCAAGCGAAGGAAGTTAAAAGAACAGGCATAGGCGATTCAACGAAGAAGGTCGTTTTTATGAAGATTTGAGTGCATCGAATCATTGTTTGGTAAAACTGAAAAGCGAGCAGGAAATCTAATTTTCTAAATTCTCACTTGTTGCATCCACTGAAAGAATGGGAAACATGGAGGCCGAAGCAAACCGATCTATACCACAGCCAGAGAGACAAAGAGACAGAGAGAGAGATGAAGAGGGAGAGCCAGACAGAGAGCGCTAGACAGAGAAAGTCAGAGAGAGAGGGAGAGAATGCTGAAGCTCAACGAAACTTTGCAAGGCACGCGATTGAAAGAAAACAAGCGACTGCCTCGTCCTCCTCAAAATCTTACGATAATTCTTCAGATGTCATACACCTCGAAGCTTTGAGCTTATTAGGTCACAACCCCAAACGGCATCTCTGTCTCTCTTTCTCTCTCTCAATCTTTTTACACGCATTGCCTGCACTAAACGCATCTGAATGCGAGGAGTAAGAATAGGTTGGATCCCTACCTGCTTGCGTAAGTCATCCCACCCCGCCGTTCGAGCCTTGGGCGACCACCGAGCTCCCAACGCCATCGCCAGGGTGCCCGAGCCTTTTTCTGCAACCCGAAACACAGGCTTCCTTCGTCCTCACCTCCACAAATCACAACCACGCTCGAAAAAAACAAAAGAAAAAAACACTACGAAAAAGCCACCATAGCGGAAGCACGCAACCACCAATCCTTCGAAAGATCAATCAAAACGCAACAAAGCGTTAACCCTGAGCAACAGCATCACCAACCCTAGAAGCTCCGAAACAACAATGAATCCAACGTTTGTTGGAATGCATCATTCACCAACAAAAGCTTCCACCTCCCAGTCACTCATCCAGTGTGAACGCAGTCCCACTTGGTACCGGCAGCTGTCCTTGAACAGTGTCAGGAGCACCAGTGAGCGGGTCCGCTTTTCTAGGGTTTGTTGTTTGGGAGAATATTTTTCTTATAATGAAGCTCCCGACTTCCGAGGTATGACTGACTCCGGCCTTGGGGGCGGCCTACGCCAACTCCCCTCGAGGATAAAGCAAGTGTCGTCTCAAAGACTGTTTCATGTCAAGATCGTGTCAGTGTTGAACTGAATCTCTAATTGTACTCAATTGCCTCCCCGATTTTTTAAGCTTATGTGTGATCATTTCCTCACGCTAATTTTACGTGTTTCGAGGGACGACCGAGCTTCTTCTTTCTTCAGTGATGTTTTGAGATCATAATTCTTGCGAACTGTTGTGCGCAGGATTTCCGTTTGTGAATTGATCTTTATGAGATTGTCGTCCACACTCTGGTTTCGAAATAGTAAGGGCTTCAAGATTCGTGTGTGGTGCAGTAATCGCAATACACCCGCAAGATCGATTTTGATTATTCCTTCTGTAGAGAATCACCGATCGTCAGTTAGGAAGCTTCTTTGATCTCCTCAATTTGCAAGTGCACTTGTAAACCTCAATTGAAACTTCTGAAAGATAGATCGCCTTCTGCAACTGTTTCATCAAATCGAAATCGTTCCCATTTCAACATGAGCTTACTGTTTTTCGGAGCACTTTGAGTTGGTCAAGTGGAGACTCTCTTCTGTCCAATTTCCTTTGTAACTTGGCCGAACTTCTTCTGGTGACACAAACTTTTCTATTCTGTTCTTTTCGCTTGTAATCCGATGCATCCAATTATGGGTCATTTTGAAAACCGTGAGTCCTTAGCCCTTCCGAAACTTCGATCGAATTAGCAACTGAATTCTAAACTTCGGCAGTTCAATTGCAAATCTCTTGAAGTAAAGATCCTGGTCAAAGCTATGTGAACTTGAGGGGTTGTAAGAAGTGGGAAATCAATTCGAATTTCGGGTGCAATTGCTTGATCCTTGCAATTGAGAGAGTTTGATAATGCTGCCAACAAGGAAGCATGCAGGCAAGGCCATTTGCTACAAGTCCCCACGTCGATTGCCGAAAGGGTTGAGTGAGGTTGAGGAGATTAATAGAGAAGAGATGTCCTTCAAAATGATGCAAGCGCTGGAGAGATTCATGCGCAAGTATCCGACTGTTTGGAGTGAGACTTCGGTGCAGCATCTACTGGTGGTATGTGGTTACACTTCCTTTCTCCTTCCCTTTCTGAATATGGGCTTGTTGAGTGTTTGTTGATTCTTGTCAGCAATTGGAATGGGATTGTAACGCATCTAAGAATGTCTTATTTGAATTCCAAATGCAGAAGTTGTGAAGGTTCAAAGTTTTTTGGTAGAAAATTGGAAATTGACAGGACAATAGTTCTTAATTTTTTTAAGACTTACTAGGAATTGAAATGGGATTCAAATGCATTGAAATATGTGATGTGTGGCTAATCTTTTGTATGCAATAGTTGTCGAGGTTCAAAGTTCTCTTTGTACATGACTGGAAAAAAATAGTTCTTATTATGAGACATGTGTGCAAGTGGAATGGGATTCTCTTAACTCATGTAAGTATGTATCATTTGGAATTTGTTTTCAAAAGTTGTGAATGCTCAAAGTTCTTGTTGGAAATGATTGAATATTTGACATGAGTGTAGATCTTATTAGTAGACTGGTGAGCAATTGGAAAGGGATTTGTTAATGCATGTAAATATGGATTGTTTGGATTTTTTGTACAAAAGTTGTCAGGGTTCAAAGTTTTTTTGTTTTCTTTGGTAGATGATTGGGAACTAACATTAGAATAGTTCTTAATTTTTTGACTCTTTAGCAATTGAAATGGAATTCAAATGCATTTGGGTAGAGTACATCCAATTCATCAAGCATTGATTCTTCACAATGCATTGACCGGAATATGGTCAATATTGCAACCTCACAGTATTGAAATGACATATGCTAAGTTATTGGCATCCTTCCTAAATGTATTATTTGACTACTATATACAAAAGTTTTGAAGGTTTCCAATTCTTTAAGTAAATGACTGAAAAAACTAAGATGAAAATAATTTTTAACATTAGACTTGTTAGGAATTGGAATGAAATTCTTTAATACATTTAAGCATGTAAAATTTGACTTCTATATGCAAAAGTAGTCAAAGTTCATATGTTTTTTTGCAAGTGATTAAAAACAAATATAAGATGTAATGTTTAGATGGTTTGTATTCAATCATTCAATCAATTGGCAATCATGATTGAAGATATTAGGATGTTAGAATTATGACAGTGTTGGAAATTGGATTTTCTGTATCAAATTTTGGAATATAGTTAGAATACTAATTAGTGATTATAATTATTTTGAGTTGAAATTAGGAAAAAATGGCTACATGGATGAAAAAACACTCAAAATAAATGAAGGTGGCAAATTGGATGGAATTTGGGCAATACTTGCATATCCACAAGTCTTTGTCTAACTTGAATAGAGCACACCAATAATTGATAGTAGGGTCATCCATAAATCAAACACAACATGGTGATATGAATATAATGAGCATAAAATTGACACTTTTTCAATACCTTTTCCAAATGTCTTTTGCTATTGACAATTCCCATGCTTTCATATCCTTGAACTCTCATGGTCATTTTTCAGGTGTTGATATTTAGACAATGACTTCTCCAAATAGCATCCTCTATTGATAATTTACAATGCAATAGTATCCTTGAACATTCACAGTCCTATTCAGGGTTTGTCATTTAAACAATGTTGATTACAGATTCTCATACCTCAACAGAGTTCTGTTGAACCATCCCAACAGACTCTTCATTCACATGGGTATGAAGCCTTCGTTTCTCCTCTTCGTCTGATGCGATTTATTCTTGGATGTGTGCACAGGAAATTGCTGATACTCAATACGCTAGATCGGAGAACAATGAAGCGGAAGAGCGCTTGCACACGGTGATCATGGGCATGTTAGTGCCCATGGCAAAGATTATGGAGGTTGAGCAGGAGTCTGTGAAGGTTGAGAAACAAAAGATTCAGGAAGCCACTCTTGCCTTGCAGAGGGTCCAAGAGGAATGCCACTACGCTCTTGCCGACTTGACCAAAGAGCACGACAGGTCAGCAAGGTACAAATTTGTAATTCTCTATCACCACTTCAAAAAAAAAATCTAGCGTTGCCTAACTTTTCTTTAATGCTTGCAAGTCTACACATCCTCAAGAACGTTGTGCTTCATGTTAGTGATGACTTCGTAGACTGACTGATTTCAGGGACATCGAGGAACTAGGAAAGGCCCTGGAAGAGAACAGGATAGCCGCAGAGGAGGCAGGGAGGAAGCTAATGGAGAAAGAGAATCAAATCCACCTTCTGCTGCAGCAGCAACAAGACCTTGTCATCCGCCTCGTTTACGGAGGACCAACAGAGTTTCTAAAATGGGCAAAGGAGGAGATTCAATCCCGTGGCTTAGTCGACCTCCACAGTGGACTCGAGCATGCTTGGTACCACCACAACCAAACGCTCAACACAGAAGCTCCCAAATGCTCCAAGGAACTGAGAAAGGCCTCCGATTCTTTGGTGGAGCCAGCGTACATTAAGACTCTGTTCGTTCAAGACCCCACATCAATGACCACAGGAGGAAGAGAAACGTCAAGGTGCTGCAACCAATTTGGGTGCCAGGACAGTGAGAGACCTGCTCTTACGAAGTTGATGATGTCGTTGCTGTGTGTGGCGGTTTCGGAAACGTTCCAGCAGATGGTGGAGAGCTACAGGCGGGTGAAGGGGCCGTTCTCCCTGCCCTCGGCTGTCGCTGGCTTTTGGATAGGTCTTGCTGGGCGCATGACGTGCTTGGCCATGGTGACGATGTTTCCACAGCTGATGCACAAGAGTAGGAGTACTTCCTCTCAAAAGGGTTAGTCTCAATCCCAATGAGCTTTGATTGCAACAATACTTTAGGTTTCATATTGGCTACAGATTACTTGTACAAGTCAGAGTCTACTTCCAATAGAAGGTGTCAATGGTGGCTCTCACTATCAACATACATGGGTGTAGTTACTGCAAACAGACTATTTATTTATGACGGTCTCAGGGCCAAAATCACACTACTTCTAGAAGTTTCAAATTCTGTAGTTATCATGTCCATTGAGGGCATCTCAAAGAAGGCCTACTCATCAACTACCGTTTTCTTCAAGGGAAGAGAGATCAGTGGTAGCCTACCGGCAGTACCAACAAATTAATCTCGCAGGAAGGAAAAAAATTTGTACTAAGAGAAGGTCATTGTAGGACTTTCGAGCTGAAGTCGCCATCGATTAATGTGGCTGGCCAAAATTAGTTAGTCAAGTAAAGGATTCCAGCAAATGTGTATCTCGGTTTAGGGTGATCACATGCTTAAACATGACAATTTTATGTACAGGACAGGCTGTACAGACGTACAGACCATCACAAACAAAATATTTTCTTCCCTTGTAACTGGGTTCCCCGTGCGATATGGATGATGCTCCGGATAACGGATGTTCCTGGCGTACGGAATGAATGACCCTGCAAAGGCCAATTTGTTAGTTCATGACAAGTCCTAGAGATGGAACAGGCTGCTCTAATCAATGTCCCACCTGATTTACGGGAGATGTGCAAGAAATTAAAAGTGCATCATAAAGTGAGGATGCCAGGTTCTGCATCTTGGCAGATTGAATGAAAAAGAGCCTTAGAAGCAAAAGGAGAAACTCCAATCCTAAAGCCAATGTGAATGAAAAACTTGTAGATAGGCTATGTAAAGGGTATGTTTACAAATGGCATAGGGAGTGGTGTTGGCAAAGTGAATCTAATCCGAAGGCATACCTACCTGCATTCAAAAGACTCTCCCTAACACCAATTGTAAACATAGCTTTAGCCATGTGAACCTAGACAGCGGGTGCCACACTTCATGGCGTCTACAACACCCCAACCGCAAACAACTTTTAAGATAACAATAGATGTTATTAAGAGCATTACCTACACTATGTTAGAACTGGACTCTACGGTAGTAGAAAGCAATTTCAAAATAGTGCCCCAAACTCCAAAATGTGTCGGCTTAAGTACTTCCAGCAACAGAATCGGTAAGCTAATCAACGGCACAGCAACTGCACTGGTAATCAGTAATGCAAACAAACAAGTAGCCACACATGGAATCCGTGAACAAAAACACCCGAGTCAATACAAATGGGATGCACGTCAATTTCAAAGGGAGTACATTGGAGCTCCACTTCCAAAGGAAAATAAACTTCTCTGGATAATGGTACCCGTCATTGACCAGTAGAAACACGGAAGTACTCTGTAATGGTCAATTTGCTGAGTCAGACCGCTAAAACACTTGCCGCCCTGACGCTAAACTTAATAAATCCAAGAGGCCTCCGAAGGGCTCACAACAAAGGTGGGAAGATCACCCATCTCCGAGGGTACTTCTTCCGTCCATCCTTGCCATCAAATGTCTGCAAAATCGTACCCACAACTACAATAAGAAACTGGACACTGAATTAAATCAGGAACACAGACCAAGATAGAGGTTGATAAGTCAAATTGTCCAGCATACTGAAAAACAAAACAAAAAACGAAGAAACACTCTTCCAAAGAGTAATTGGAAGGTTTCCAACCAGATCTCTTTAATATCACGTCCTCGGTTCTCTCCCCTAGATTAAAAACCTGTTCTGTACTCTCCCTATCCGTCTCATGAAGTTGCCCACAAATGTGCTAAGAAGGAATTCAGAACAAGCTCTTCAGAACAAGCTCTGCACTCTCACTATCATGCTCTGTTCCGTCGGAAGATGTTGCATACAAATGTGAAAATAAAGAGTTAGATAAGTGAGAAAAGGGTACCAAACCACCTTCTTCACTTTTGCAGCCTTAAGGTATTCTTTAATGTCACTTTTACATGCAACACTACAGATGTTACAGAACTCCATTGAGAATCACGAGTATTTAGGCTGTCACGTTGAAAAGGGTCTGGGTGTAGAGAAAAAGCTCACCCTCTTGAGACGTTTGTGTTTTTGAAGAGCCCAGACGGTCATAATGTACCCAGCAGCAGCAAGGAAGAGATAGCCTGCCACGGTCTGGGTAGTGATGTTGAACCCAATCCACTGCCAAATCTCAGTCGTATAATTCGCGCACGTCACGAAATTGAACAGAAATCCAGTGGGAATCTGGTAGCCACCCTTCCCATCCGGGGACCTCAGATTCTTCAATAGAATGTGACAATAGAAGTTGGCGAGCTGGCTGACAACTGAAATGCCAAACCCAGTGTACATCTGCTTCTCACTCACCGGGGTGTACAGAGGGTGGTTCACAAAGTAGGCAATGTAGGCTCCAAACAACCAGTAATATGCACAGTTGCGGTACACGTTTGAGATAGGGGAAGTGGCGTGGCTGAACCTATGCACGAAAAAGGTCTCAAGCTCACGCTTGGCATAATGGAAGCACCATGCATAGAGAGCATATGTCTGCACGGGGTGGATCACCTTGCGTTCAGGTAGACCCAGGAAGGTGTACACCTGAGGATAAAAGTAGAAGAAGGGGAAGATGAGCAAGGGGCCGAGGTACTCGAAGAAGAATAGTATCTTGTAAGATACTTGGGGTCCCAAGTCCTTGAATGCCACTGTCGGGGCATCAGAGGACAGAGAGTCTTTCAGCTTCTTAGTTCCATCTACTGGAGTTGGACGAGTCTGCCCGGGTTGCAAAGGCAGAGTGATTCGTTGTCTTTCTGGGTAGTATTTGCGATCTGCAACGCCATGATCAAATCAGACTAGAGGTTTTGGACCTTGTTCTACACTTCGATTGTCAACTTCGATGTTACCAACGTGAAAATAACACAGATAAATAGAAAGACACCAACTGCACTCAGACCTCTTTAATATCACCTTCTCTGTATCACATGCTTGGTTCTCTCATCGATCCTAGGGAACAGAGGTACCTTGTTCAAACCTCCCTTTGTACTCTCACTATCACACTCTTGTTATGTCCCATACAAATGTGATGATAAGGAGTTTAACAAGTGTGAAAAGGGTTCCAGACCACCTTCCTGACTCTCAGAGAACTTCATTGATTCAAGTTTGGCGTGGCCTTGGAGAAGTCTGGGTGTGCTATGAAGACCAAGATTCGAGTACAACACACAACAAACACGCACACAATTTTGAGATGAAAGATGGCTTACTTTGACTTTGGATTGCCTTCTTCAAATCCTCGAGAGTTCCCTGCATTTCATTCAAAGCCGAAATAAAATTATTATAAACTGCTATTACGTTGCACATCGATACTGCAGGATGTCAAACATACACACTCACGCTCTACAAAAAGGAACACTCTCTCTTGAATCAGTCCAGCTGAAATCGATCCAAAAGATGCAGACATAAAAGTTCTCGATCCAAAACGCCGATCAACATCGCGTATTCGAAACTCTAAAACCATCGTGAGACACAATATTCACAATGCAACTCCTCTGTTTCCACAAAAATCTCTGCAACACCAGCTGCATAAAAGCCTAATCATCACCAATTGTGAAAAATAAAATATACAGACCTTTGGAAATCCGAGTGACGAGTTCTGGACCGAAGTACAACCTAAAACCTCAAAAAGCAACGACACCATTCTCTCACATTGTTGGACTAAATCTAATACTCATACAGAGCTACTCAAAGCGACTCTCAACCACACCCTTACTGGTCCAAACTTCTGGACACCAGAAGCCAATTCAAAGTCGGAGTTCTAAAGACACTTTCTGCACTATACTCTGTTCCAAAAAATCTTTCCAGCCACCTCACCACAGATAACACCTCAAAGTTGCCTAAAAGCCTCCACACGCATCAATACCAATTGTGAAAAAGTAGGAACGGACAGCTTCTCCTCTTGTAAAAGAAAAGCACGAAAGATACCACGAGTCTGGACTATCAGGGAGACATGCTCTGACAACCTAGAACCTCAAATAGCCAATGTAGAACAAACACCATTACGCATTGTTGGATTAAAACCAATACTGATAGCCACACGTAACGAATCCCGACGAGACGGAGCAAGCACTAAGAAGAAGCGCTACCTCTTCCGGGACTTGCACTCCTCCTTTGATGATCTCCTTGCCATTGCGACCAACCACTTGAACCAAAATACTCTTCTGTGAACTCATTATGCTTCCCGCACTTGCTGCATGCCCTTCTAGAGTCCCTCCCTGCAAACCGTTGTACCCCTGTGGAGATGAAGTGGTGAAGAAGAAGGAGACGCTCTGGTTCTTGTGAAGGAGCCCGTCGATGGTGCTCACACAATGGCGACGAGATCGATGGAAACCTGGAAAGGGGTGGCTGAGGTTCGGTGGTCGCAGGCGCGCGGCTGCGGCTGTGGCGGGCGGCATACGGTTGGAGTGGCTTTATGTGGTAGGTTCCTCTGTCTGTTTCAGACTGTCGTCATTACACTGGATGCTCTGTTACGGTATGAGCACCTATAATCGTCAGTCCCTAATTACAACTGAGCATAATTATTATTGTTACACATGGAATTTTTTTTATTGGGTCTTATTGGCAAGGAAAAGAGGATTTCAAGGCACTTTAGCATAAATTAATTGGATATTGTATGAACGAGTTATGGATTTTTAAAGTTATTCTTCAAGTGCATCAAAAACCAACACTAGAATTTCATAGACTTTCATATTCTGATTGTATACATCTTTTGAAATCAATATTTAGGTTTTTGTAACGTTCTTTGGTCCAAAATGTAGGTGTTGTATTTTAAATAGTGTTGATTCTAGGTAGTCATATATCATGGGGAGTATGAAATAATCATGCAAATCGTAGGCAGTTTTCATGCACAATTCAAATTTGATGTCAAATTTGAACCCCTAAATGCCTAAGGCCCAGGGTTAGGGGGGTGACAAAAAATTTGCTTCTAAATTAAAAAAATTCTCAAATTACTAGATGTAGGATTTTTTTTTTGTAGATGAATACTTTTTTAAACCTATACTCATCATTAAAAAAAAATTAAAAAAAATATCACGATTTTTCTACTTAAGATTATATACAAGGGGGAGCATTGCATTCCAATTTTCTACTATTACAAGCTCCCCAAGTTGATTCTCAAATACATTAGATCTTAAAGAAAAAACTACAATGCAAATTCATTATAATATTATTGTACCATACATTTGGAGATTCTATAAATTGAATTTTGGTATTACATATTTGTCCTTCAACCTCATTGTTTTTCATGACCATGATTTTCAATTTGGCATGTCATAAGAGAATTGAAAGGCGCAAATGACATTCAAATTTTTAATCCCTTCATGATCAAACATTGTAATTTTCAATCCTCATGTAATATGTTTTTCTTTTCTTTTCCTAAGTGATCAACAACCCCTCTAGTTTAACCCCTTAGCACTCTAACGTCCAAACTTTAGACAATGAACAAAGAGGGTGTAAGGTCTTTTTTGACCAATTAACTTCTCATTCATTCCAACCAATGCTTAATTTTTTTAATAATTTTTAGTTCTTTTTGCATATAAAATTTTATGAAAGTGAGGTAAATAATATGTATTTATAAAATATAAACAAAATATGCAACAAATCAAGAAAGTACTCAAGTGCTAAGGAGTTAAGATCATGCAGTTACTATTCAAAAAATTTGATAAAACTTATAAAAGCCTTGACTTTTTGTTTAATTTAGAGCAAACTCAAAGAAATTTAGTAGAGTTTGAAATTAGTACTATTCAAACACTAAATTTTTAACCCCTCAAAGCCCAAGGGGACCAAAAGTGTCTTCACGTAGTTTGGAAGTCCAATCCAAATTGTTGTAACTTTTGCATTTAATGTTTGAATTCAATAAAACTTGTTGGAAAATCTGCGCTTTGTCTTCTAGTTTAGATGGTAAAATTTTCAAATCAATCCAAGATGTACTTTTTTTTGGAAGTCATTAAAAAGTTCGAGGATTCAATTTGAGCTCACCAAACTGCATTTCGAAGGCTACAACTTTGGAGGCTTGTATTTCCTTCATCCAATTTTTGTTTTCAATAAAATTGAATGGATTATGTTTTCCCTAAATCTAATTCTTGTGTTAATTTTTCATGCCAATCCAAGGTGTTTTGAATGTTTAGGAGCAATTCAAAGTTCAAAATCCAAATATTTTTGGATTGTGGTGAAGTTTGGTGGCCTATTGCTTCTTCATACAATGTCTGTTTCCAATAAATAATTCTGAGAAAGTTGCACATACTAGTCTAGTTTGTGTAATAAAAATTTTACAAAAATCCAAAAAATTATGAGAATATGAGTGACTAAGAAGCATTTTAGTAGAAAGAGGTTCAACCTTAGATGTAATTTTTGCAACTTTCTTGCTATTTTTTGAAATTTCAAAGTCATTTTGCAATTTCAATGACAATGAGTCAATTGAATGTTATTTTCTCTTACCAATGTATTTGTATTTTGGTTGTAAAGCACTTCATAGTTTAAGAAAAAATTATTTGAGTAAATTTAGAAATCAAATTTCACCTCCAAATGTCTTGCTAGGAGAATTTCAGCATTCCTTCTACATTTAAACATTATAATCTTGCAATCTATTGGGCTAAATGACTCCAAATTTGATTCACGTCAACTAAAACATGTAAGGTAACTACATCTAAAATCACAAGAATAAGCTTTGTAGCATAACCAATATGCTCTAGAAACTGAACAACAATTTATGTACATTGCTCAAGGACTATGAATTAAAATGCAAGTGGTTCCATATTTTTTTGGGATGCATTGTGAATTAGATACAAATTTTCAAAGATGAAAAGTGTAGGGTGCTAAAAGTGTCATGTAGGTAATGCCAAAATGCATTTGATGCACATGAAAAATGACACTAGAGAAGAAGTTAAACACTACTCAAAATTCACCTTACACTTGTCCTTGTCATACACACTATTTGGGGGATCATCCCTAATTGATCAACTTTCCTTCAAAAATAGGGGACAATTTTGAGGAGTGGTCCATTTTAGGTGTAGTTACCTTACACTACAAAATTGTATGGTTGAGATTTCTATGCCTTAGTGACATTTTGAACTATAACACTTCAAAAGTAATGATGTTTTAAAACCCAAAAGACCTTGGGCCTTGAGAGGTTAAGAGTTATGTTTGCATTGCATTAATGCAACTTTAATGATTGTGCTAGATATGATTAATGCTAGATATGATTAATGCTAGATATGAGTGTGATAGATAAACTTAAGTCTTAAGATAGAATTGGTTAAGGTAGGACCACCTATTCTCGACCAGAGTTCCATTTCCAACCTATAAAGTGTAGTTATTTCCAACCAAAGCTAGAACCGATGCTTGGAATGTTGTTGTTTTTTCTTTTCAAGGTTGGGACTAGTAAAGTCATGACACATATTACAAAGTAGTGAGCATGAAAGTAGAAAGTAGTCAGTGGAAAAATAGTTCTTGAATGATCAGAATTGGAAGACTCTAGGTATTGGACATGGGTCTAGACCAACTTTTGGCTCCAAAAATTCATAGTAATTTTCAATTCAAGCAATAAAATTACCAAATTTTTGACAATCCCCCCCCATTTATATCTTTTGCACCTATGGGAATATTTCCTTTGCCTTCTTATATTCTACATCATGTCTACAATTGCTTATTCAGTTGGTTATGGGGGGGTTACCTATAGTGTTTGGGGGAACAAAATTGGCTACATCAATTCAAAGTCAGCTGGTGGAATTGGGAAAAAGATTGGTTGCAATTTGAAAACATTGGCAAAAAAATTAGTGAAAGTTTTCTATAAAATTTATATTTGGAATATAAAATATATAAAATAAACGGAGTCAATACTTAAAAAAATGGTTCAATATGGAAATTGAAGGAAAATAGCTGGTACAACTCAATAAACATTCCAAACACTGGAATTGAAAAAAATACAGTTTGTATGTAAATTAATGGATGTCACATTTCAACACAATGAGACGGCGATCATTGCTTGGCAATCAAGGATTTCATTTCAATTTTCCAAGGTAGCGGTGGTGATATTATTTTCATCCCTAAATATGTAGATTATGGATGAAACATTAATTATTTGTCTAAATCTGTGTGAAATCATTCAAATGTGATGATATTGTCTTATTGTGGAAAAAATTGCACAAATTTTGCATAAACTTTAGTACTAATCTTACTTTCCAAAAATATTGAAATTGATTTTTCCAAAAATTGTATCTTAGAGAAGTATTGCTATGATTTTGAATGAAAACTCAAGTCTTAAGCATTTTTTACAAGTTAATTATTTTCAAAAGCAAGTATCATTCTACAAATAAACGTCAATGGCAGTGTGAAAATTAGATGTCAAAATTCAAAATAAAATTAACATGAGTGTATAAACTATCAATACTTATCATTCATTCATTATTGTAAAACCCTTGTGACATCCATAGAGCTTCTCAATGAAACATTGCAACTTCAAGAAACCATTGGTGTCATTTTATTGATAATCTCATAAATTTAACCTTTCATGCCAAACCTAAAATACTAAAAATCATAATTATATTTTTCAAAAAAAATTTACAACATACAACATCAACTCAACACAAGTTTTGATGAGCCCATTGTAGGTAAAATTCTTGGTTTGGAATGGGTTGAATTACCTTACATAAAGTTGCAAGCAATTTATCTTCTTTCATTTTTGGGTTGCATATCTCTAGAATTTGGTTGAAGCTACCAATTTAAACTTTGCATAATAATTTTGTTGATTAAATATAAACAAACAAATTATAACAATTAAAAAATAGAATTCTATAAATCTAGTATTATAATTGCATTCTTGTACTTCAATTTTCTATATGTTTTCTAGTGAAATAATTAAAAGTTTGTTAAAATCTAGGGATATCTAGCCCCCCAAAGGATGGTTGGTTGTAAGACAAGGTCAATCATCATAGCAAGCTCAAAAATTGCAAATTGTTGATATAATTTTCAACTCTACAAACTACATTGCTTTATCTATTGGTAAATGTGGCACTACATTATTAAAATGATATTGTTTTGAAATAGTGAAATATTTTTAAAAATTATATTGAACTAAAATATATGAAATGAGAGAAATTTGTAGAGGCACTAAGCAACTTTGTAAGTAACACTAATTTTGCACCATCACCAACAAGATAATTGGATTAGTTGTGCAATCTTATACAAATGGAGGAAGGATCACCCATCTTTGAGGATACTTCTTCCGTCCATCCAGACCATCAAACATCTGCAAAAAATAGAAATGCAACAACATAAGCTCTTAACAACAAATTTCTATGTTAGGTACACCATATACCATGAATCGCAATAATTACAAGATGCTTTATTAATAAATATCTTTCAAATTTAGTGTGGCAAATTTTTCCCACTTTAGAAGTTGCAAATGAGCTTAAAACCTCCTCATTATGGCACATTGATTTTCATCCATTGCACTTAAACATACAATTTATCTTGTGTATGAAATCCAAGTTACTAATATTTCTTTTTAGGAATTGGTGGTCGCTATAGTGTACAAACTTGAAATAGACATTCAAAACAATGTATAACATCCACAGTTGTACTCAAATAGATTGTTCGTTTAGGTATTGATAAATCAAACAACTATAATTCAAGTTATCAATGAATTAGAGAGACTCTTCACTCACTATATGTTAGAAAACAAAAAAATGTTAGGGACCATATTCTATATTTTCAATTGATTCCAATTTCCAACAACAACTCTTCAATTTATACACCTTGATGGCTTCAATCAACAAGTGGTATAAATATGACTTTATTAAATGTCTACGAACAAATTGATGATTGTTTGTGACCCTCCAATAGTAGTTTGTAACCTTTCCTTTTTGAGAATCCGAAAGAAAAAAATCACATTCATAAAAAAAATTGACCTAAATAGATTTGGCTCACATCCACAAACTAAATAATCTTTGTGATCTACTAGTCTCTTCAAAAGTTTGAATAGTAATTAAAATGCTTGAAATGATTCAAACAACATCCTTTAATTCAAGGCAAATTGTAAGACCTAATAAAATTGTGATTCCAAAAATAAAATAACACTAATATAGACAAAATAAGAGAGTTTGTATGTAGTACCTTCTTTAAGCGCCTATGCTTTTGGATAGCCCATATAGTCATGATATAAGTTGCCGATGTTAAAAAGAGGTACCCCGCAATGGTTTGAGTAGCCACATTAAATCCAATCCATTGCAAGATCTCCGTAGTATAATTTGCACACGTGACAAAGTTGAATAAGAACCCATATGGAATTTGGTAACCACTTTTTCCATTTGTAGTTCTCAAATTCTTCAATATAAAATGACAATAGAGGTTTGAAAGTTGGCTCACAATAGAGATAGCAAGGCCTACAAACATTTGTGTTTCATTCACTGGGTTGTAGAAAGGGTGGTTCACAAAGTAGGCAATAAAACCTGCAAATGCCCAATAATATGCACAATTGCGATATACATTTGCCAAAGGAGAAGTAGCACGGCTAAAGTGGTGCACAAAGAAGGTTTCAAATTCCCTTTTCAAGTAATGAAAGCACCAGGCATAAAGGGCGTAGGTTTGGACAGGATAAGTTAAGGTACGTTCGGGAAGACCAAAGTAATTGTATACTTGAGGGAAGTAGTAGAAGATGGGATAGATAAGCAAAGGACCAAGATACTCAAAGAAAAAGAGGGTGCGGTAAGACACTTGCGGGCCTAAGTCTTTGAATACCACTTTTGGATGATCATTGGTGATGAAACAATCCTTTAATTTCTTGCTATCATCTATTTGAAATGGACGGCCTTGTCCTCGTTGTTGAGGTAAGGTGATTCTTTGTCTATCAAGGCAATATTTGTTATCTGTATTGCCATAAGTAGAAGGTGATAAGAATCAATTCCAAAATGGAAGAAACATGTTTGTACCTTGTACCATATATAATATTATAAAGTGTACTAAAACATATCTTGATTTTTTATGGAAATCAAAATTAGGTCAAAGGTCTTTGAAGCTCCTTTAAATAGTACTCCGAGTATCATATAATAAAACTCAAATGAGGGAATATTATAGGGCAAGAAATAGGGTTGAAGGGAGTGCTTACTACGTCTTTGGATAGCCTTCTTCAAATCCGTGAATGTTCCCTACAATGTATTGATTCAAAAATTATTTACGGCAAGACATGCAATTAATTTTATTTTGCAAATTCAAAGATGAAAAATGAAATATTGTCTTCAAATAATGTCCTCAAAAGGAACAAAAGAAACATATAAAGTCTAATTCAAATATCTTGGTCCTCTAAGATTTGATCTATGAGAAACATAAACACACTATACAATTATATCTTTCATTAATGCAATAGAAAAATGAACATGCAATGTATCCAACCTAAAGTTGCATAAAGTACATGTAGAAACTAATCCTACTTACTTCTTCTGAAATTTCAAGGCCACCTTTAAAAATTTCCTTTCCATTTCGCCCTACTACTTGAATGCGTATAGACCTTTCTATCCTCATTTCAAACACTAATCCATGCAAACCACCAAGAAAGATGAATTGATAATTTTTTACTTTTCAGTTGTGCCAATTCAACAATCAATACTACCACTATACATCTCCAACATAACCACCCACGTAACTAGCTACAATGTTGAAGACTTGCGCATGACAATCACATCCAAGTGAATACTTCTTTGTCAACAACTACAAGATGACAAGTTTCACCATGGAATGTGCTTGAAGAGACCAACACTGTTTATTTGGACTACACCACATGTCATTATAATAACTTTAAGTGGATACCAATAATTATATATTAATGGATCACAATTTTTTTAAACATGAGTGAATTGTTAAAACTAGGCCTAAGTGAAGGATTGGGATCTCTACAAGAATTTATCTTGGCTCAAATTTCAAGGTCCAAATTATGTGACAACTCAAGCCGGGCTCCATTAAAAATAACATTAAGCAATTTTATTGTAAGTATGGAAGGCCTTCAAACAATGTGAGTCTAACGGCTATCTATAGCATATTATAGCAAAGTTGTAGACATTTGCCTTCTCGTTAACCCCCAACTTGGATTGCAATCGACCACATATGGAAGAATCTAATCATAATCATTGGAAGATATTCTACCATGTTTTTTCTTGCAATGAGAGACTAATACATTAGAAGCTTTCAAATACTTGTGCTTGATATCCGGCATTCCATATAAGTCATGTATATTAAAGGCAATATATCAGTTATTGCTACCTTAGTATCTTAGTGTAAGTGGAATTAATTTGTCAAGTGACCCTACCATCTACAATAGCTCCATTGTAGGAAAATATCCACATCTGAAACAAATTTTTTTCCTTCAAACAAATAATTTTGAATATAATTTGGAGAATATATTACTATATGATGTTAGCAAATGAAAGTGGAAGTAAATGCAATTGCTTTGAGGATTTTTGAAAATTTGAATAACCTACAAATTTTGAAAGTTGAAGTCACTACTCAAGTCACTAGTAGAGTTTATTTATTTTTTAAATTAGGCCTTAAAACTCCAAAATTGACTCTATTTGTCTCATTAGATAATCTATTTGTTTTGGGCCTAACTATGAGTACACCTCTTGTTTATAGTTCTTTAAATGTATTCTATTTTCACATATATACCACAAATAGAAGGCATTGTCCCACTTGTACCATCAACAACATATTGTTCACAACTTGATATTTTGACACAATTAGTTTTCAACAAGTTTAGATTAAAAATAAATAAAATCCATGGTTTTTTGCCATCTTAAATCCCATAATAGTTCATTTTTCCTGAATCCAAGATACTGTTTTTGAAGTATAGGAAATTATAACATCTATAAAAATGAACTAATTCTAGGACTCTAGAAATGGTGTATAAAAGTATAAAATTTATATGTCACATGCATGCAAGAGTTGTAAGGATGAAGTGTTTTATAGCCTTGGTGACTTCTTCCTATTGAAGTTGCCTTGTTGGATAAAATGAGGGTTCAAATTCATTTGTTGCACATGGCTTCATGTGTTTTGTAGTAGGTTTACACTTCACATGTATCCTATATGCACATTCAAATTAGGATCATTTTGCTAATAAAATGTAAAATGTAACAAGATAGAAAAAAAATTTGAACTTAAAAATTAATTTTGACATGTGAAGAACTTGACGAGATTCAAGCTAGATGTAGGTCTTAAGACCATAGTTGGGTTGTTTGTCTGATCAATTGGTTGGTCTACCAAATTAAACTTTCTACTACCAATATCGGTTTGTAGAAGCACATGATGTTGATACTAGACTATCCTCGATCGAACATCCTTGAACTAAAAAATGCTTCAATTTGCATTGTTTGCTTTATAGAACTCTTCAACTTCCATTGGATAGTTTTATAAACTAATGTTGAGTTTGAGAAAATACTTTGTTAGAATTGGGTCATTGTAAAGACCTGTTTTATTGTCTAAGGCAAACGGATGGTATAGTAAAAAGACATGGATATCTTAATCCTTAACCTTTGAAAATTTGAGGTCTTTTTCATCAAATTCCAATCAAAACTCCCATTTCTATTGCAAAGTGCGAAAAAATTTAGAATTTTTTTTCTCCATATTTAAAAAAATATTATCTTGCATTAGACTAATATATAAATGTGTTAAAGGCATTTCAAAAACTTTTTATTGTATGGCTTGCAAGATATTTGCGCTTGAAGTGAAGAAAAAAGTATTTTTCCTTCATGCTTGACTAGATTTAAAGGCTTCAAATTTTCTTAGCTACAAAATTTTGCACTACCAATATTCAATCAAAAAAATTGAATGTTGAAAAATTGAGTTGAAAGTCTAACAATTAAAAAACAAAATAAAAAACTATTGATTTTCATTCTTCAAGAAATTCTTAAGTAGAAGTAAGTATGAGATTGAAAGAAATATTAAATCATTAAAAGGTCAAAGGTGGATTTGAAATTCATTAATTCCAAAAATTTGGAAAAAGTTGTGAAATTGTATGCAAAAAGGAATCCTACCAATTTATTTTTTCAATAAGATGCTTAGATTACTTGAAAAACAATATTGTCTATAATTCTCTCATCAACAATCCAACTAGAATGAATCAAAATTCTTAATGTAGACAAAATTTCTTTTTATGATTAAAAAAATTGAATCTTTTTTTATAACTTCAATGAATGCTTTTCGGTGTCATCCTATTTAGAAAAATATTCCATACTTCATCTTTCTAGACAACAATCTTATTAAAGGTTTACACATTTATGGGCAATATTTTGTAATTAAAAAAAAAGATTTTTAATTTTTTAAATATACTTTACAATAAATCCCGAGTTTTACATCAAAATTATTCTATTGATACATCAATCATAGTTCCTAAATTCAATGTTCTTTATCCTTATCACTTGCTTAAAGAACTCAAATGTATTGCACTGTATAATGGGCTACACTTCATTTACAAATTTTTCTTTCAATTTTCATTAGAAAGTTCAATAACTTTAGAAAGCTCTAGCATGCTAAAAAATGAACCAATTTTGAAACTGCAAATTGCGTTGGAATTGCAATGAAGTGCACTTCAACATCGTAACAAGTGAAAAATGAATAATTTAAAATCAATATACAAAAATTTGGATTCCTTTTATACACTATCTATCATTTTATAGAGAATACTCAAAGAATTTTTGCATTTGGGTGATGAACAAGCAAGAAATCATACAAGCAATTCAAGTGGTATTGAAATAAGCATCTCTAAAGCAATTGTGAAGGTTCATTTCATATATGTGCCATTGAATACATGTTGTAATTTTCACAAATGTTGGCAACACTAGATAGTACATAGTGTATAGAAAACATCAAACTCTTTATATGATTTTCAATTACATATGTGTTTTTATAATGATGATAAAGTAGACTTCAAAGTGATTCCAACGCAATTTGAAATTTGAAATTCCATTCATTTTTTAGAACACACAGGCGTCCCAAAGTTCTCCTAATCTTAGTAGGATCCAAAAAATCAATTCATAAATGAATTGTAGCCCATTATACAATCGTGGTTTTTGTTGTTGGTTTTAGGTTGTTAGTTATTAGTGCTTCAATGTTCAAAGACAACAAGCATATGGGTACAGTAAATTTTCAAAGAGCAGGGATGAAAGGTAAAAAATCTTAAGAGTAAGGGCATGTTTACACCCAAAAACTTTGAGTTGGAGCCCCCCAAATGGGGTGTTTTAATTGGAAGATAGCTATGAACCCAAAGGAAAGACCAATCAAAACACTCCATTTCTTCGGACTCCAACCCAAAGATTTTGGGTGTAAATAGGCCCTAATACAACAAATAATCTCCATGTAATTGCCAACTCTGAAATGAGTCCCCAAATCCAAAAACAAATGAATTAATGAGCATAAAAGACTGTCAACTACGACACAAATTCAGTACAGTGCATTCCTGTGGATGCACATGCGCTATTTCCAGTAAATGCGTACAACTTGAACGGTAAAGTTGAATCCAATTCCAAATATCAATAAGGTGGGTACACCCAAAAGTGCCACAAATTGGTATTGTGTCTAGTTACTGTTATTAGGCTGTTTAGATTTTCATAATCTCTTGTTGACAAGTGAAAGGAGGTTCCAGTGCACCAAAGAACTCGTCACTTAGATACCACATGCAAAAGTTATGGAAGGTCAAAGTTTGTTTCTAAAAATGTTTCTTCCGTATAAGGTAGGCACCCCCAAAATGGCACCTGACCATAAAGCGCCATCTACAGGATGTGTACATTTCCAAAATCAGTTATGTACCTATTTGGATGGAGCGCTTTCAGAAACAAACTTTGACCCTTAATAACTTTTGCATACGATGTCCAAATGCCACATTCTCTGGTGAGTTGGAACTTCCTTTCACTTGCCAACAAGAATATATGAAAATTTGACTAGTCTAATAGTAGTAACTAGGCTCAGTAGCAAAAAGTGACGGTTTTGGGTGTACCCACCTTACTTAGGTACATAATTGATTTTGGAAATGTATAGTCTCAAGATGGTGGTTTAACCCCTGAGCACCCAGCCCATGTTCACAGAAATCCAAACCCTTCTTTACTCATTCCAATTAAACTATCATCTAAGAAAAGATCCACACTATTTGACCTTACCGATTGGTAGTAGGGACATGTCTAGAGATACAAGAAAAAGGACGTGTCTTTTGATCATACCATTGAAAAGATTATAAAAGTCAAACAAAGACATCTTCCAAAAATGGAGAGGCCATATTTTGGCCCCTGGGGCGCTTAGGGGTTAAGATCAGGTGCCATTTTGGGGGTGCCTACCTTAGTCACAGATTCTCAAATTCACTGATTTTATGACACATAAATTTATGGCTTGCATTGCAATTAGAAAATGAGATTGCAACTTATATGCTCAAGTAAATCAATGTGTACAAGTCTTGAAGGTACAAGTGATGTTTCATGTTAGTGCATGAGATAAGTCTATAATTGCATGTTTGCATTTTACACTGGCAGTGTCTATTTCCTTATAAGGTAGGTACACCCAAATGTGCCACTGACCTTAAACCGCCATCTATACTATGTGTACATCTCCAAAATCAGTTCTGTACCTATAAGGAAGAAACGCTTTTAGAACCAAACTTTGTTCCTTAATAACTTTTGCATACATATTCAAATGCCATGTTCTTTGGTGCGTTGGAACCTCCTTTCACTTGCCTACAAGAACATATGAAAAATTGACCAATCTAATAATAGTAATTAGGCTCAGTAGCAAAAAGTGGCGGTTTTGGGTGTACCTACCTTAGATGCAAATTACATACAAAAATCTATTCTTTCTTACCCATGCAATCGTCTAAAGAGAACTAGGAAGCCAATAAGGTAGGTGTCTCTAAAAGGGACTTGGCTCTAAAAGCGACCTCTAATCCAAAGGTACATTTTACTTTCTTCAATGTACCAACATTGTACATTCCAGCAGGGGTGCGCTTTTAGAACCCACTGCATTTCAACTTCGAAAATTTGTAACTAATTCCATGAAGGTCCGGAAACAACTTGGATTCGATGCCAATTCCATTTTCTTCCTTCTAAAATTTATTGAAAATTGTTTCAAGGAATTTAGCTTCCCTGAAAATGCAATCAGCTCTTAAAAGGGTTGCTTTAACAACCTCCTACCTTAAAGGATTGGTTGCGTGCTTGCTCTTGATATGAGCCTCTAAAGTAACCACACCTAAAATGGCACGCTACCTAAAATTGCACACTGGATATTCTTGCCTAAAATGTACTCCCGCTATTCATGAGAGTCTATGATTGCTTTTAGGAACACCTATTTTCAGCACTTTGAAAATTCACAGATTATTCTTATGGTGTTCAAAAAATGCATTCTAAGAGAATTTAAAATCTCCTTTTCACTACAAACACAACCCCACAGAAAAAAAATCGATATAATAATGGCAACCATGCTGAATTGCTTATTTGTGCAATTTTAAGTGTAGTTACTTTATCGTGAGCTCCATCACGTTGCAAATCTTGATAATCTTCTGTTTCTTTCTAAAATTTCATCAGGATTGCAAATGCATGTACGCTTTGCATTTAGGCTGAAATATCTGAAATTATTCAATTTAAGCAAGGTGACAAGTGCACTACGTCTTGCACTTAAGGTAGGAGGCTCTGAAATGGAGCGGGCATTAAGAACGAATCCTATAAATGGCTGTGAAATGGACATGAGTTGGTTTTGTAATTGACATGTATAGTCATTGAATGAATCAAGGAAAAAAGTATTCTCAATTGCAAGAGCCAATCATTGGCTTTGCTTTCCCCATATTTCTTCAAGAATTGCAAGTGAACCGTTTACATAAGACCTAGGGTCATAAATAGGGACCTACGACCCAACTCGTTTGAAAATTCATAAGAAATTAAAAAATGCTTGGAAAAATACAAAACCACTTGGGTTAGGTTCCTCATCTATTTCTCTTTGTCTGAAAAATGAGCTAAAATTATTTCCGTCCAATGAAATACAGGAAAAAGGCAGACCAGCCCTTAATTGCCATTTCAGAGCCTCCTACCTTACTTCTACCTCCCCAAACTGTGCTCTGTGTCACTATTCCTACTTCAAACTTAAGTTGTTTGTTTTGTTTACGGTGCCTGTATTCTTTCTACATATGGGTTCTTGCAACTCTTTTTCTTCTATTTTTCCTTTTCAACATCTTTTTAAATGATGTCGTGTAATCTTCATCATCTCAAGTAAAAAATGAATGCGACAGAGTTCAATCTCACGACCAAGGGCTCACGAGATATAAATGGGTTCATTTTGGGTTCGTTTCGGGTTCATTTCAGTACTAGTTCAAACCCTTAATTAGTAACTAAGGTAATATGCTCTTAAAGAGACCATTTAAGGGTTGGTCCGCCTTTTTCACAAGCTTCTGTGGGCAAAAATATTTTTAGATAATTTTTCAGAGAAAGAAAAATAGATGTGGAACCTAACACAATTGGTTTTGTATTTTTCCAAGCATTTTTGAAGTACTTATAAATTTTCAAAGATTTAAGGGCATACTTAGGCACCTATTTGTGTGAACATAGGTCTTCCAAAATCTGTCCACTTGCAACTTGTAAAGAGATGTGCAGAAATCAAAGACAATGATTGACTCTTGCAATTATAAAAACAATTTTTCCTTCAGATGCATTCAATTGCTAAATTGGTCCATTTAAGGATCACCCCATCTCCATTCTCCACCTAAAAATAGGGGCAGTTTGAAGAAGATGGGCGCTTTTAGAGCACACTACCTTAATGCCTTGCTTGAATCGAGAATGGGATCATGAAGTCTTTGGAAGCTTAAGTTCAAGTTTATTCTTAGATTATGAGGGCTTACTACAAATCTTCTCTCCACCAAGAGGCTTTTTGAAAGAAATCAATGTGGGTGGTCTCCCATCATTTGGTAGTCACATGAGTCATTTTGTTCAGGCTGTACTTTGACTCACATGGGATACTGAGGAACAGATTCATTTGAATAAAAATAAAATTTTCATTTTTCATATCCCTTCTAACCCTTCAAGAAAAATTTAAATTTTAAAATTTAAAATTCTTCATTACCCCTCCCCTTCTCCCCGATGAATTCTAATTGAGCAATTAATACTACCACTATACATCTCCAACCAACCACCTGCTAACTATGATGTCAAAGGCCTACATATGACAATTGCATCCAACTATATCCCTCTTTTTTCCAAATCACTAAAGATGACAAGCTTTAGAGTGGAATGTGTTTAATCACTAAAAGTCCCATTGTCCCTTTGAGGGACAAAATGAATTTTGGACAGGCTCCTACGGTCTCCATATTTGTTGTGATTTTTTTTGAATTTTTTTAGAAAGATAGACAAACACATTAGCTTTTCAAACATATAATTTTTACTTCAATTGGAGTTTGGGAGCAAAAGATAAAGTACATATTTTTTTTTTATAGTCTGGCGGGCAAAACAAAACCCTTAAAAAAAACTTGAAGTAAAAAATTACTATTTTTTTTGTATAGATTATATTTTTATGTACATGGGAAGCTTTGATTTATTCAATTTGGATTTGCTATGTGAAAGTTATGGACACTCTTGTTTTTCAGGCAATCCTAGCATCTTCTTGAAAAAGTAACTTGTGGGGTTAATTTCTAAAGTCAACTTTCACAATTTAAAAAAAAAATTCACAAGGTTAAGATCTCTTGCTAGAACAATCTCACAATTGAGATTAGTGTATTTCAATTCCATCTTAGAGCTATTAATAGTTTAGTTTTTTCTTCATTCTTAAACCTACTTCTACTTAACAATTTTTTAATGAGTGAAACTAATCATGTGTTCTTTGAAATGATTTTTTTTAGATTCTCAACTCAATTCTTTATCATATAAAAGTCAAAAGTCAAAATCAGTAGAGTAAAAATTATAAGTTATGAAAGTTCAAAGCCTAAAATATAGTTGAACAAGGTGCAAAAGAACTTAATTTTTATTATGGGCCCCGTTGGAAACACTGACGCTCCCAACGGGGCGAACTGCGGCGCAGGGAGGGGAACGGGGAGATCGGGGAACGGGGGGAACTTCGCGGGGCGCGAGGAAGAGCTGAACACGCCATTTCCGACGGAGTATTCGATCCCCTACTTTGTACCGAAGCTTTATATCCTTCCTCATTCGTAGTCTCTTTTAGTGCTTCGTTCGCAATGACACGAGTGTCTACAACACGAGCCTAGAGCTTGGTGACCACTGGTGAAGGAGTTTCGCGCGGCATGCATTTTCGATGAGTATGTTCGACCTTGCTCCAATATGCTGTTCGTTAACTAGACGTTCATTTTCACATGAGTTCTGCGTTTGGGATATTTCTAAATGAGAAAGATTGAGTTCTCAAGTTCTGTTAGGCTTGACTCATCTGTCTGGCTTACAGCTGCACGAGCAGGACGATGTTGAGCAACATCTGAATTGAAGTGATAGCATTCTGCATTCGATCAGAGGCAAAGTAAAAATGGAGTCAGGAGCTGTAAGTTGTTTGCTGTGTTGCCCCGTCGTTCATTAGATTTCTCATATTCAGTTCTAGGTGTAAAAATTCCCGGTGAGTCCCACTTTTTCCGGTGTGTCGTACACGACGTCTCACTGGAAAATTGCACTAGATAATCAAACTGCCAAAAATTTCGTGCATGGATGCACCTAAAGTGATCGGTACAGAGAGATATATAGTGATCTACCAAATATCACACTCCTACATATTGGTTAAAATTCTTGAAGAACTACTCTCTGCCGCTTAATCGTGTGAAAAATTCCATAATTGCTTACCAATGGAGGAATCTGGGAGTCTGGGCTCAAGGAGATTTTGGCATTGCAGTAGCACCGTTGTCCCATAGTGCTCGCCTCTAGCTCCCACTTGCTTGTATGCTGCCACTGCCTTCAGCGCTGCCGCATTGATCACTCCATGAATGGATAACTCTCGGTTCTTACATTCCTGTGCACAGTTATGATGCAACATTGCATCAATTCACTTCTGCACGAAAATATCATACCTACGGTATATTTCGGAAAAAGGGCGAACCCCTCGTACCCCTTCTAGCTTTAATTACCACATTAGAAGCTTACAATGGATGTAATCTTGTGTAGGCGAATACAAAAAAACTGCACATGGCCGGAGCTGTTACATAAAGTTAACATGTTTTAAGTGCATACCACATTTACTTGTCTAAGCGGCTGATTGATCATCAATGATCCACACACATTTCATTTTAGAATAACAAGGGATCAACGAACTCGAATTTGGAATCAGAGAATAGAAGAAGACAATGGAACAAGTTGGTAGGTGTAATGAATCCTTGGCCACTGCACAGGCCTTTCAAACAGGGAGAAATGTACCTTCAGGAGCAGGTTCGTGGCTTCAACAGACAATGCACCTCGAAGAAGCTTCGACTCCCGGACGCTGTTCGTGTCTTCAAAGGGAAGATACGCATGTCGACGCGAAACCAAGCCATAGCCCATCACATCCACGCCGTAAGCCCAAAAAGGCTTATTCGCCTGAACCGGAGGAATTCCATCTTCCACACTTGGCAAGCTCACAATCTCCTCGGAAACTTCGAGGTTTTCCAGACCTTCTATCCGGCCTCCCGATCTCGTATGAAGAGAGCTCACAATGTGCTTGACAATAGTGGCAGTACTCGCCATGTCAACCGCAGCGGCTCGCGAATGAAGCACTAAACTATTCTCTCAAGGTTGCAATGCAAAGGGAACAATGCCACGTTGTACTGTACATCGCTTATCCACCTTAACCAGAATTAGTTTCCTTGTAATTTGGATGTGACAGTCTCATCCTGTTCAGTACCAGGTCGAGGGAAAAACGAAGACTGAAACTGTATGCTTTTGAAATTGATTAAAGCTCTCCACCAAGCATCACCATCGTGTACTAGTCAAGACTGAAATGTACGGACTCTTATTGGTTTTGTGGGGTTTTTGCAGCACCGGCGCTATGACATTTATGCACCATCAAGTCGTGTGGAACCTCCTCGAACTGGATTTGGGAAGTCTTCATCTTTGTAATCGTCAGCGGACATTATTACTCTGCTATCAATGTACCCAATGTGCGTTTCTAGATAGTTCTCCTGTTTAGGATTTTCAAAAGATAATAGCCAAGTAATTTATGGTATGTGGTTGTAGAAGTTCGTTTGTGATTCAAAGCATAAGTGCATTTCCAATTGTGCAATACCTATGCTTATTAATTTAAAATTATTATTTATCGAGGGTCTTTTGAGTATTTTTGGATTGTTTGCAAGAACTGTTCCTTTGTTGAAGGGTTAGGTCCCCAAAACGTAACATCTTGGCAATTCATTCATGAATCTCGGATGAATGGATCGAGTGGTGCAGTCCTCGGCGTATGCTTGCTCAGTTTTAACTTGTTGAGTGACCTTGACAAAGGGCCATCGCCATAGGCCCCGAAGTTAAGGAGAAGCGCTTTACAAACGTCTCGAAGTGAATGAAGCACAATGTGATGCAAATGGCCTTTGCAAGGGTCACTAAAAAAGGTAAAATTTTGAAAGCTTGTGTTGCCGACACCGTACCATAGCTCGAATCATTCACGTGGTTCCAAAATGAGTATGTAGGCCTTTCCCAAGGTGAAGTTTTGTCTTTCAATGTTTTTAGAGAAAAGTATGTGTGCCCTATTACTTGTGCATCTTAGTCTACATATCGGAAATTGGGTTGAAAATACATGAAAAAAAATTTAACAACAAATAATCTCATATTCATCTTAAAATAAAATATGAAATGGAAGGTGACATGTGTTGAAATAAAGTTAAGATTTGGCAAGATCAATGGTGAAAATGTTCTAGTAATCAACAAATATCCATGATGCATTGAATAGTTCTAAAATTCATAGCAAATATTTTGTCCAAAAAAACATATTTTCAATTGCTCTCACTGTTTCTCACACTTGTATTATTGTAAGAAAAAAAATTTAAAAATTAACAACCACATGAGGTCAAACTCCTAATTTTGACCACAATGGGTTGTTTTACTTTAATTCCACAAAGCTTCAAAAATATGAAACAACTTGGGTTATGGTAGAACGACCCATTACCAATCTGCCATCAATAACCAACCTACAAAGTGTGGCTATTTCCAACCAAGGTTGGTATAGATTCCAACTATAGTTTGGGATGTGATTTTTCTCTTTTGCATGGTTGGCATTATAAAGTCATGACACATGTCCTAATTTAGACAGTGAGCAAGAAAGTAGGAAGCAATGGGTGGGAAAATATTTATGGAATGGTCAAAATTGAAAGACTTTATATCTTGGATATGGGGTGAAGACAACTTTTGGCTTCCAAAATTCATAGTAAATTTAATTTAAGGAAAAAAATCATGAAAACTTAGCAATGTCCATCATTTCTATCTTCCTACAAGGTTGTAAATTCACATTGCCTTCTATTGCTCCAAAACATATGTGGAATTGCTTAAGTGCTTGACTATAGGTGGTTCAACCATAGATGCCAATTCCACTTCTCTTTCAAGGAAAATTTACTGAAAAATATTTCAAGAAGATCTAGACATTAAACATAAAATTACTAGTCTTTTTCAAATAGTCTTTTTTGAGTTGTTTTGTTGTTATTTTCTTGAAACTAATATAAAAAAACAATTACTACTTCATACACATCCCCTATTTCAATGCTAATGTTATCTTTTCATTTACAAACTATGGTATTCAATGCCTCTATACAAAGCAAGGAATTACTAATAGACAGATCTGTACTTTAATTTGCACTTAAATGAAAATGTTAGTGTTTGTCAAATTACTTTTTCATTTGATTAAAATGTTCTGAAACTCTGCTTTTGCAGCTCATATTGCGCCTCTGCTCGATCATCGAACTGGAGGTCGGAGTTCAAAGAGGAAGAACATACTGACCTAATTCTGAATTTTCTTCTTGAAAAATCTCGAGGATGGAAAACCTCAAGAATGGGGTCTCTGTTTCTGGACATCTTTTCAGAATGTGATACATCATTCTGCTGGTCACTTAGTGCTCCTTGCAATTTGGGAATATGCATGATCTGTGGCTTCTTTCCCTGCAACGTATGCGCTGCATCTCTAGCGTGCATTAGAAAAAATTTGGGGCCAAGGGAGGGCCGTTTCAGGCCCGTTCCCCAATCTGTCCCCATGCTGTGAACAGTGATATGGGCTGTCAGAAAAAAATATTTAAAAAAAAAAAAAAAAATTGTTTCCCAAATTTCGTTTTAAGAATTTTTTTTTTTTTAATTTTTAATTTTTTTGAAAATCTGATGTGGCCGAAGACATGCCATGTCACCCTGCTGCGGTGGCGCAGTTTCAGCAGTCAGGGACTGCGCAGAACTTGTGGAGAACTCATGGGAACTCGCGGCCCTCCCTTGGCCCCAAATTTTTTCTAATGCTCTCTTGGCTTGCAAAGTTGGGCGTTCTTTCTGTTGCATTGATTGACTCTGAGTCCGATTCTTATCTGGCTTGAAATTTCAGCTTAGCTTTTCAGGTATCAATTAATTTCGGCAAAGCAGACTGATGTCAAGACGAAGACAGAGAAAGACTCGGTGCTAATTAGTATGTTCATACTCCACCTATTTCCTTCGTTCAAAAGCCTGAAAGGAGCTTGCTGTAAGGGTCTGCTCATTCCAATGAGGTGAAGACGTTGAATGTCTGCGAGATTAACATATCTTGAGTGAAGAAGCTGCCGCAAATGGGATCCTCATCTGCGTCCTGTGTGGTGGAGCTAATGTGAAGTCATACAGCAAGGGAGGGGTTCAAACTTCATGGGTTGATTAACTGAATAAAAAAACTTATTATTTAAAATTATTTTTGTACGTGATTCTCAAGGGCCCACAGAACTTGTTTCACTTTAAACACAAATATCTTGTAGTCTCCACAATCAAAGTTTGTGAAATTTCTTCCACACATTTTTATAGTAGTCTAGTACAAGATCCTACACTTAGATATGAAAAAAAAAACATTTTATTTATTTATTTATTTTTGCTCTATGCTATAAAAATGGCAGTTTTGAGTGATTTTTGATGGAAAGAAGTCTTTAAACTACAGGGGGTGAAGAATGTAAGGCCTTCTATTCAACTATGATATCTACTCTAGAATTATCATAGATGCAAATTTGGATTCAACTTTGCAATCGAAAACCTAGACAACATGGTGACTTGCAATATATTGATGATTGGTTCAAATATAATCTTCAAAAATAATCAATCAACCACACGAAAGTTTTGATAAATTACAATGAGTTTGCCAAAACTAGGCCTCAATGAAGGATTGGGATCCCAACAAGAAGTGATCATGGTTCTAATATCTAGGTCCAAATGAGGTGGCAACTCAGGCCGAAATCCATCAAGAACAGCATCACGCAAATTACTAATACAATGTGGGTGATCTTCAAACGGTGTGAGTCCTGTGGCGATCTCATAACATGTCATAGCAAAGCTGTAGACATCCCCCTTCTCATTGAACTCCAAGTTGAAACTTGGAGTCCTGTTCTTCAATTGTAGAAGTATCTCAGGCGCTCTCCACCACCCCGTTCCCACCACCCCCACGGAGCATTCCCAATCAGCAACCCATGGAGAAATCAATTTATGATGATTGGAAAGTAGAATTTTGTACTGCTTCATGTAGTGTGAGACTAGTACATTTGAAGCTTTCAAATCTCTATGTAAGATACCCTCTTTGTGCAAATATGACATGTCCCGGGCAATCCAATATATAAGTTGCTTGGTTTGAGGAAGAGAAAAAGGAGGCCCTTTGGCATTCTTGAGTTCCATGCGGCGATCCATGAGGGTTCGAAGATCTCCCCAATGCCTTTACATGACAAAACCAAATTTGCTCTTCTCCGTAGCAGGCTCCTTCACTAGTGCTCCATGCAAATCCAACAAAAAATCTTTAAAGTTCAAGTGTCCAAGTCCGTACGGCCATTGGCATTCAAGGTCCTCAAGAGCACAATCACCCTTCATCAACTTCACCACGAACTCAAAACCCTCGGAAACCAAAGACCCTCCGTCCCGTGCAAATGTGGCTTGAGCTTCATAGATGTCTGCTTGAGCTCCCTCTCCGATTTTGTTGCCCAACAACACATGTGTAACTTGGCTGCAAAAAGCTCCCCAATGCGCATCCTTTTGCAACTTCTCAAAGTATGGGCGGTGATCCACACCTAGACCCTCATTGCCCAGTGCTCCCTCAGAAGGATGGCTCAATTCGCTCCAGTGCACTTTGGAATGCGTCGTCCGAAATTCAAGCTCGCTCTCAAAGTCACTCCTACTAGCCAACATGCTCGCAATCCGCGCAGAATGGAACTCTGAACAACAACACGATGTAGGCCCTGATGTTGCAGAAGCTGACACTTCATCTCCACCAGTGGTATTGGCTTCGTTGGTACTGCAATTCTCCACAAATTTGGAGGCATCATCCAACAATGCTCCCAAATCTCCTTGGCCAACACCCAAGGTCGCAGAAGAGACGTCCTCCATGGCAAAGGCAGATTGGTCTCTTTATACACGAAGGATCAGGTTTTAAGGCTTCCTGAGTATTCCTTACGAACTCAACCCCACCGCTCTGTCACACCTGAGGAAAAATTGCTCCTCACCGACAACTTGACTGTGTCTGTGAGCACATGCTTCTGTGTTAGATAAATAAGCCTTGTATGTGTTCTATGAAGAAAACGTACTTGACACAAAGGGGGTATCCCAGTATTCCCGAGTAACACTCGTTCATCTCTTGAACCCTAAACTTAATCGCAACAGAAATCATGTGAAAAGGACATCCGTACTGAGAGCCGACATTCACCAACCCGTAAGTTTGGATCCCATATTTCGATCTCATTAGAGCAAGGCTTAAAGAAGAGGTTCGTAATTGCAATCCCTACCTCAACTCTGACACCCTAAAAATCTTGCATATGGCGTGTGTGAGTAGCACATAGCGACTTGAGAATGACTACGTGCAGCCTCAATATATATCGGAAGTTAGGATATTGAGCCAATCGCAAAGAAAGGCAACAAGCGGTGAGATCAAGTGCTACAGGAGTATTCAAATGCGAGCTTACAAAGGTATGAAGTCAGAGTAGTGATGAAGAGAGCGGAGGGAGGGATCTCTTGAATGGCCAACTCGATTGTCGCTCCCAAGCTTCCGCTTGCGACGCCAGAATCGTCGGCAACGCCACCACAATCACGTACAGCCACAACCACTCTTGTGCCCAGAAATCCTGTTGTTTGGAGACGAAGAAACCTCACAAGTGAATTATCTTACAATTTAAAAAAAGCCTTGAGTATCTCCACTGAGTACATGTAATAATCTTCAGGACAACATCTACTGTGAGAAGGATGCAAAATTGCGTATGACCTAGCATATTTCATTCCAAGACAAGCACCAGCATAATTCACACCAGTTGCAAATTCTTGTTGTACAGGAAACAAGCAGCGTTACAGACATTGCCACTGAACTTAATTTCATAAATGCAGGAACTGCAGTAACACTGAACAGGGAAGTATTTAAAGGATAACCCTCTGTCATTTGAAAAGGACTTCGAGAAGGGGGACAGGGGTATGATGATCCCCATAGCCAAGAAATCCGATGTTAAGCGGTACAAAAATATATATTAGATAAACTACATTAAATTCCTTCTACAGCACCTATCATTTTGGGACTGATTTTCTCTAATACCTGATTATTTGGTCTCCGAAAGACATTTGTTTATTTAAATGACTGAATTTTGTTTTCTATCGTGGCTTCTAACCTGTAGGCATTGCATGTTTTTGTCAAGTGGCTTTTAGAAAGAGTCAATGACAAGCTATAAACTGGTTTAACTTTTTCAGCTTACAGCTCAGTAAGATTTCATCTGTTTCTGTTTCTCAGTGTCGTTTCATCACTACAGTGGTTGCCAGTGAACTGGGTATGAGGAAGAGCCGAAATTCCGAAATTCTTCAGTGATATACTGGAATACTTGTTACGAAGCCGAAACCTTTTCTTCATCCTATCTGCAGGTCAGAAATTTCTGTGAAAAATAGAAAACTCTTAATAAGCTAAATCACCTTCGACAATTGCACATTCATTTCACAAAAGTCTCACGAAAATTCGGCATAACTTGAATTTAGATAATACTCAAATTCTTGAGTCAATCTGATAAGCCTCTGAACCCAGCCTGGGCTTGCTGCACTTCGTTCATCTACAGGTTTATCTCGGACAGATTGTGTACATTGAGCCCCTCATGAAACATAAAAAAGAATTCTGTATGCAGAAGATTCAAATCGTGGAGTGACTGCCTCCATGAAACTTTGGCACTAATAAACCTCTGAGGGCAATAGAGAAACCCTAAACACTCTGTGATTTGCCATGAAAAACACATACAAACCTCAACATTCCAACGAAACCTGCTCAATAATGAGCGAACTCAAGAGTATTACCATAAAGTCGGGTATGGCCCGTAACCGTAGCTGAGATCAGCATCACAACCGCGAGCTTCAAACCAGAAATTCACCTTGACTTCGTTAAAAGCGATGTCGTCAAGGCTTCCCAATGTACGGAGAAGTCAATAAAACCAGCTCATTCTCATATCTTTAATTACAGCCTAGTACTCTAATATCACAACTCCTACCTACCGAAAGCCATAATGCGTGGAAAACTGTTCTCCACCCAAGGTAAACCAAATGAAGCCAGTAGTCTACAGAAAATACAATGGCTGTATCCGATATAGCACCAAATGAAACACTGGTGACAACGTTATATAGAAACCCCTATAATCAACGGTCGTCACCAGAAAAATAAATAAACACAATGCAGAATGCAGTAGGACCTCACTACGACATTAAGGCAAGGATTTACCGGCATCCTTTTTTTCATCCTATACAGCTGTAGCATACAATGACAAATAAAGAACAAAGGAATGAGCTGAAACCTCAAGTTTTACAATCTGGGGCCCACATCAGAGCAAGAAAATTTCCGAAAAAAGGGTGGTGTTATAAAACACCATTGGAAAGCAGCCAGCAGATACCAGAAACCCTACGCTCTCTCGCCACGAATACGCCTCGCCAACTGAATATCCTTGGGCATGATTGTCACACGCTTCGCGTGAATCGCGCACAAGTTCGTATCCTCGAACAAACCCACCAAGTAAGCCTCAGAAGCTTCCTGCAACGCCAAAACAGCAGAGCTCTGGAAACGCAAGTCCGTCTTGAAGTCCTGCGCAATCTCCCTCACCAAGCGCTGGAAAGGCAGCTTGCGAATCAAAAGCTCTGTCGACTTCTGGTACTTGCGGATCTCGCGAAGCGCCACGGTTCCAGGCCTGTAGCGGTGGGGCTTCTTCACTCCTCCCGTGGCAGGGGCGGACTTCCTCGCGGCCTTGGTGGCCAGCTGCTTGCGGGGCGCCTTGCCCCCGGTGGACTTGCGAGCAGTCTGCTTGGTACGCGCCATTGCTTGAGAAAGAGAAACCTTGATTCGAAAACTGAGACAAAGGAAGTGGCCGTGGAAGCGGAGAAGACAACAAGAAAAGTGAATGGGAGAACGATGAAGACGGTGGAGAATTTGTAGTAGTCGAGAAGGGCGGGGGCGGGGCGGATTTTGAATTAGACAGGCAAGGATTTGAAATTTGGAGGGAAAAGCCTGAAGGGCACCACGCTGGACTGTGCCGGCAATGGAATTCGACCTAATCAATTCCTAATCCCAACTCTCGTTTGGTTTTAATTCCAACAGTAACTTGGTGCTAAACAGACTCAAATGTGTATTTGTAAATATATACTATGGTTTATTATAATATATATTTGTGTACACTAAACAAATAACCAACAGAAAAAGATAACAATAAGCCAAGTCCACTTTGATTTAAATAAGATTTTTCAAAAAGTAAAAGAAGTAGAAATTTAAAAAAAATTAAAGTAAAAGTTTCCATGCCCTTAAAATAAAAGACTCTTTTCCATTTTTAGGAATTCAAAAAATAGGAATAGAAAGGAAAAGGTTCAAAAAAATCAATAATTTTTTTTTATCTTATAGGAAAAATAGAAAGAGAATTGATTTGTTCAAAATAAGGTAAAAAAATTCTTCCATTTTTGAAATAGCTAAAGTAGAAATAAGAAGGAAAAGGTTTTAAAAAATCTAACAAGACGTGTGGGCCCCAAATACACTAAATCTTGAAGAAAAATTCATTTAAAAAACTCCGATACCCTAGTCTAGTCTCCAGATACCCAGGATGAAGATATCCGAACTCTCAATACCCCTAGGAGCTTAGGCCTTCTTCATCTAGTGACGCCAGAGGTCATGGTGCCTTTACCACAAGGAAATCAATAGAATGGGCTTGGCCTATAAATTTGACAAATCAACAATTCTATACAGTCAAATATTTCATCCTAAAAAACAAAAAATTCATTATCAAAAAGCCTATTGAAGCAAAGAGTAAAATTTTACAAATCAAATCAAGTAATGAAAGGAGTAGGATATTACATATTATTGTTGCACTCAAGAGGTAGTTGCCAGTATAAGCCCAACCCAGATAAAGGCGAAAAGTCACTACAATATTGACTAGTATGCCTCCACATAAAGCTTCCAAACAATACCTTAGAAACTCTTATTGAGTGTTGATGCTGAAAGAAATGATTGGGTACCCAACAAGAGCAAAAATCATTAGAAAAATTCTGAGGCCAAAACAAGGCTGCTAAGCTCTGATTTTCGGCAGCCCCGCAGTGCAGTAACGGAACCATTAAAAAATTATTTTTTCAAAAAAAATTATTATTATTATTATTATTTTTTTCTTAAATTATTATTATTTTTAAATATTAAAAAGTTTGCCATTCTGACGTGGCTCTGACGTGGCACCAGTAGTGCCACATCAGATTTCGAATTTTTTAAAATAAAAAAATAAATTTTTTTTCCCATTTTTTCTGTAATAGCACCGCAGGGGTGCAAAACTGGCGGCCCTGTTTTGGGCTGAAATTTTTTCTAATGACCAACAATACCAACAGGGATCCATCTCCCCACAGACAAAATATCATTTGTAGCCCATGCAAATAACCCCGTCTCGTTTAGCATCTGGTACTCATTCACAGGTTGTCGCTTCCATGGCACCGGGCACTCCACTATACTCTAACCCCTCAAAAACATGGGACCATATCTGCAACTCACATTCATGCAACTTGAGCACAAATTATTTCAAACAAAATGTCAATGTATCAAGTTTTGGAACCACATTGTTTTGTGCAACAATAAAAGTTGAAGAAACTTCATAACATAGAATTTATGGCTTTACCATGACCAATTCATTGATCATATGGTGAAAAATCATGTAAATGAGGCTAAATCTTAGTTCATTAGAATAAATGAAGAACATTGCATGTGTTAGTCAAAAAATAAATGTACTTGACCAAAAGAAAGACCATGTTTCACCTACTCAAAACTACTTAAAAAATGCAAAATCTAATTTGAGAATGAAGAGTCATTTTAGTATTTAAATGCACCTTCAAGCTTTGTCGCCATAATTTCTACCTTTCTTTGACCCCTACGCTTTCACAAGCAGTTGAAAACCTCGGTGTTTCGTACCATCTTGCATTGGCCCAGACACCCTAATTCCAGTCAAAGATGCCGCTCGTTTTGTCATGAGCTTTGGAGTGGTAGAATGTGAGGATGTCATGTGAATGTTCCAATTTATGGAATGAGTTGTCGCCATGACTTTGCAAGCAATAAAACAAGTTGCTCTTAGCTGTGAAACATGATAGCAAAATATTGTTCTAAAAATATCAACATGGTGACAACAACCACTAGAGAGCTCGAAAGCACTTATTACAAGTCATACTTCCATAATAAAACCCTATGACGCACCAATCAAACGTGGCAATAAGCACACTATGCGAGTTCTATCAACAAAATTTACTTTACAAAACAAGCCAATTCATGGCAATTGCCCACACACTCCAATCATCGGAACCTGTAAACACATTTTCCCAAAAAAATTCACAACATCCTACACAATTTCATGCTATGCCACTAAGCCTCAAAAAATTTCCATCACTGAAAATTGATCCAGAAAAACTAGAAAACAACCCAAACTCATGATCTAATCGGGAATAATTTTAGTCATGAGCTGATCAGCTCAAACTTAGGGGTGTCCTTGACAACAAATTTCAACAGACAAATATGGAGCTTACTTGGACGTCATGATCGTTCAAGCAACAACCAAAACCTCCCAAGCGTCTCCATGGAACAGTCACAAATACTATAAAAAAAATACAACAACACTCGCAAGCTCACTGCATTGCCCAAAACAAAGAATTTACGAAAGTACAATGAAATAGGGCAAATTGAGCTTCTCCATTCTCCAGACTTCTCCGTAACCTGGACTTCCCCCAGCGTGCCCCGTCACACCGCAGCTCCCCGTGAGGGGAGTGTTAGCATTTTTAGACAGGGCCCTTAAAAAAAATTTAAATTTTAAAAATAATTCTACTTTATTTTGGTTGTAGCAACTAGCAACAGCATAAGGCACACTAGTACTCATGTGATATTTGGATGATACTTGGTGAAATCTATATTAAAATTAGGTGATACATAGGTAAAATTTAACTTTTGGTATTATATAACAACAATAACATGGATATTTTGATTGAATAAAAAAAAAATCCTCAAAAAAAATAACCATTGTCTTTAAGGTAAAGCCGATTCAATTGGTGAAAAATCTTCCACAAAAAACCTAACATTAGCCTTGGCTTTAGTTAATGTAGAGTTGAATTAATTTCCTAGTGGATGTCAATTCTGCTTCAACAATGCCGTGGTTGTCCTCTGCCACTCTCAGGACTATGCATTAAGCATCAACATGCTTATACAAGAAACAATTTTTTTTTTAATCCCTTGCCAACATTGTACTGAAAATTCCTTGCAACAATAACTTGTTTAATTTAACAAAACATATAGAATGTAGTTGTCACAAGGAAAGGTGAGACAAGGAAATTAATTTTAAAACATTTACTAGATAGCTGTTTATGAGGGGATTTTGAAAAGAATTCAGTGTTAATTGAAGATGTCCCCACTTTCAAATCAACTCAATTTATAAAATTCAATCTTCCAAACTGTAGATTTTTGCCTCTAAAATTTAACTTTAATGTAGATTTTATTGTGTATAATCAACATAACTCATAGATTTTGCGAAAGATTTTGGAGTCTTAAATCTAACAAGTATATAAATTTGAATTTCCAATCTCATTGATTTGTAGAATTCAATTTTTTTGATTTGTACCTTTTTTTAGGTTTCAAGAATTCAAATTATTAGCATTATATAGATTTTGGTTGTTTAAACATTTTAAGATTTCATAGCTTACAAAATTTCTTAGATTTTCTAAAATATACAACTCTAAGAATGTTAGAATTCCATAAATAGAATCCATTGCCTTAGAGTTTGACAACTTACAAGCCTTGTGTATCCAACTTCAAGGTATCCTAGACAATCAATGTGGGACAATTCCATCTTGTAAAATCTACCCAACATTACGCAAAAACAACATTGAAATGTAAGATGTGTCAATGTATTGCAAAGTTTGCCAATTTGGATTGCACAAGGAATTTGGGGAGATTTTATAAAAATCCTTGCAAAGAAAACCCATGATTTTTTTTTGTATAGGAATTCTTTGCAAATCCCCTCTACAAAGATATTAAAACATTGGAAAACATAAGAATTAGCATAAACTAGCAAGATAGGGAATTTTGTTAAAGTGGTGAAATTCCATACGCCATTTTAGACCGTGTAGTCTAAACCGTAAAAGTTCCATTTAGGACAGGTATAAATTTTTAGACCACACAGTCTAAATCGTAAAAGTGCCAAAGTTTGTGGAATGGCACCATTTTAACCCTTGAACATTGACATGGACGTTTAAGGATTAAACGTCTGATGGATGACAAGAAATCCTTGTAATAGAACAGAAGTGCAGCTATTCATCCTCAAAATTTTGTCGTGAAAAGGGAAAGTCTTCTAAGGTAGGAAGCTCTAAAATGGAACGGGCATTAAGAATGGATCCTATAAATGGTTTTGAAATTGGCCATATATAGTCATAAGAATGAATCAAGGAAAAAAACATTATCAATTGCAAGGGCGAATCATTCACTTTGCTATCCCCATCTTTCTTTAGAATTGCAAGTAAACAGTCTATAAATGACCTAGGGTCATAATAGGGACCTATGACCCAACTTGTTTGAAAATTCATAAGTAATTCAAAAGTGTTTGAAAAAATACGAAACCACTTGGGTTAGATTCCTCATCTATTTTTCTTAGCTTGAAAAAATGAGCTAAAATTATTCCCATCCAATGAAATACACAAAAAAGGCAGACCAGCCTTTAGATGTGCCATTTGTGAGCCTCCTACCTTATAGCACTTTGACTTCCAATGAGTGCTTTTGTTATTTTTTAAGTCAATGATTCACATGATAATGGAAAGGGATGGTTTCCAAGGTCACCCCCTCGCGTTTTAAGGAGTTAACAAAATTCCCCATTGTCAGGAAATTCCAAAATAGGGAATTCCAAACATGCCCGTTGTGTCGTCTCCTTATTCCCTGCTCTGTTTTCTCCAGCTCCAACAAGTGCTTCGCGTGCATCTCTTTGCAGTTGCTTGTCGCAACATTTGGAGGTGGCGCTTAACTTGAGGAGGAGTTAGAGGAGCATGTGCACCACAGTACCTTAGCAGCAACAATTTCATAAACGTGGTGCAGGTGACGCTATAGTGGTGGCTACGTTGTTGCATCATATATACATACACTATGTAAAAACAACTAAATGTTGTCAAACTAGAGGTTTTTTTGGAGAGTCTAAAGATCCACATGGAGAAGATTCTACCTTTTTTACCTCTATTGAACAACCATTAGGCATTAGTTCTTTTATTTCTTTAGTTGAAAGCATTTTAAACTTTGTTTGTAGATTTTAAAAGTTGTTAAATGGAAAGATAAAGATTGTTTTATCTTTCATTTGGATTTTAAAAGGGATTTGAAGGCCACAATGTCGCCACATAGGAAATAAAGATAGAGTTATGGGGGGAAAGGGGTGGTCAATGAACAAATTGTGGTCCATGTGGCCTTTTGTGGCATGTGGCAATTTGTTTAAGTAGAGGGGATGGGGGGGGGTGAGGTGGAAGATAAGGTGGAGGGCCTTCTTCTTCCTCCTCTCAGGTTGCTTAAGGAGAACCGAAACTTTGGAGAGAGATAGAGTTTTGTATATATGATTTTTTGTAATGAAATTTTGTGATCCTATTTATCTTGTTTTGAGGTTTCCAAAACTTATCACTCGCTCAATTTGGAGTTTTCTTGTGGAAGTTATGCCTCATGGAGTGAAAGAAGGATAATTGGCATGGAGTGAGAGGACAAAATTTTTGAGGGCTCATAACTTTTGGGTGAGGAGTTTTTTGTCTCTAAGATTTTATGCGAGTGTATATTTAAATGTTAAATTTCTAAAGAGCTATCATTCTCCTAATTTGGAGGTAGGATGCAAAAGTTATAGGGTTAGAGGCGAAGTAGTGAGAGGTTGCCTTTGATTTTGAAGAAAGAGAACTTTGACCGACTGTAAATGTTGGACAATATCTTTTTTTTGTATTGAAATTTGGGAGGTGTGTAGACTAGTGTGTTAGCTTTCTATGAACATATTACACGGCCAGTTTGGAGCTTATATGTAAAAGTTATGGCCTTGGAAGAAGAGTAGTGATGAGTTGCTTTCAAAGTGGAGAGAGTGAACTTTGACCGACTGTAAATGTCGGACAGTATCTTTTTTGTGTTGAAATTTGGGAGGTGTGTAGATTAACATGTTAGCATTCTATAAAGATATCACACAATCAATTTGAAGTTTACATGTGAGAGTTATAATCTTGGGAGAAGAGTAGTGATGAGCTGCCTTCAAAGTGAAAAGAGTGAATTTTGACCAACTATAAAAGTCGGACAGTATGATAGTTTAACCCCTAAAGGCCCAAGGCCTTTTTTCTGCCAAAAAACACCAAAAATTGCCACTTTTTTAGCAAAGAGTGAAAAAAAATTAAATTTTTTTTTTGCACATCTAACCGTAGTATCTTACACCTAACTAGTATGAGAATATGTGTAAAAATTTTCAGAATTCTTGACCGCACAGATTGCAAGATATCTACGTTTAAAGTGAAAAAAACAAAATTTTCAGCACATTGTGGGACTGGATTTTTTTGACTTTGAACATTTTTAACTTAAAATTTTTGCACTATAGAGTTTTGAGCTTTAAATCTTTATAGTGGAGAATTGAGTTGAGAGTCTAATTAAAAAAAATCAAATAATAAAAACATAATTTTCATTATTAAAAAATTGTTAAGGAGAAGTAGGTACAAGATAGAAGGAAAATCTAAAGTATTCATATATTTTAGATGGAATTAAAATGCACTAATCCCTATGGTGAGATTGTTCTAGCAAGTAAACTAAACCATGCAAAAAAAAAAAATTTGAAAAATTTGAAAAATTGCATTTAGAAATGAATCTACAAGTTATTTTTTTCGAAAAGATGCTCTAATTGCCCGAAAAACAAGAATGACCATAACTTTCTCATAACAAATCAAAATGAAATGAATAAAAGCTTTCCAAATAGACAAAAATAAAATCTATGAGAAAAAAATACTAAAAAAAAATAAAAAATAAAAAAGTGCAAATTTCTTTTGCTACCCGCGCTGCCCCCCGTCCCCTGTTTTGAGCTTATTTGGTCATAACTTTTGTTACCGGGCACCGGTTGTGAAAAAAATTATATTCCCACGTAGCTAATCAAATTTTCTACCTCCAAAAAAAGTTTCAAAAAATCAGGAGAAAATTGCAGCCCGTAGGTACCTGCCCAAAAACGCATTTGTTCCCCGAAGGGACAATGGGCTTTTAGGGGTTAAGTTGAATTTTATAGGTTTTGTAGATATTGTTGTTAGCTTTCCAAAGAGATGTTTCATTCTCAATTTGGACTTTTAGAGCGGTTGTGACACTCATATTAGTGGCGGGACCTTCCTAGAAGGAAACTTATGCGGTTTATGAGCAACTCCAACTATTTTGTACAAACATGTAATGTTATATGGGGACTTTATGGTGGATTATGAAGATTTTGTGAGCATGCACACATATATTTGCTAAATCACGGGTCACTTTATTTCCCGGTCAAGTCTATTTGCAGCCAGAAGCCCGGCGCTTTCCCAAGGCAAGGCCTCTCTACTCGACAACGTACCCCAACTGCGTTTGTTCATAGTGTTGCATTTGACATGGCATGGTGAATTTTTAGATGTGACTTAACTTACAACTTGCTTGTGTCTTGAGATGGCATGTCTAGAATTGTTGCTCATTGCTGCAAGTGTTTCTTATTATATTTGGGCACAGAGAAGGGTCAGAACTGATGATATTAGGCACCAGAAAACATAATTAATTATTCTTTGTTAAGCTATTAATTGGATTACGTTATTTAGGGCTCTGTTTCTATGAGGAAATCAAGTAGGTGAAATAATGCTCAAGTAGCTATCTGGTGATTCTGGTCGGGGAGCAGTGAACAAATCATTACTACATGCAGTGACTATGAATTCGTAAGTTCCTTGCCCTATCTAGACCCGACTAATATCATGAGGCACATGGCCTTTACAACAGCCTTGCATTGGACTATGGCGATGCTTGAATCAAAATTTTCTCGGTGTGATCGATGCTTATTGTCGATACTTGGTAATCCACTTCTTGAATCTTGGACTAGGGTTCCAATTGGGTTCTCCAATATATGCAATGTTGTACATATAGTTCTGATTGAGTGCAGTTGCGGAATATTGACAAACAGTTTCCCTTTGGACCTATGCGCACTACCACAGCTAGACATAGCGCCTGGAAGTCACTAAATAGCTAGTTTAAGCTGAAGTTTTCCTCAATATAGTTTCCCTTGGTGTTCTCCGACATTTCCCATCACACCGCAGAAGTTCTAAATGAATGGAGCATCAACATTTTTAGATGTCCAGGGCCTAAAAAAATTATATTTCTATGGGCCCTTTTAGGGGACGCTTACGCTCCTCTCCTGAAGGGAACCTTGGCGGGGAACTTCGGCAATGTGGGAATAAAGAACGCGGAGAATGCTACGCAGGATCTCGCCGCACCGTGCAGGATCTTGCCATGCCGGAGTCTCCATCCTCTCCCTTGTCGATTTTCACCGCAATGATCACTAAGCCGAACAAAGTCTTGACCTTGAACAAGATCTTCTTCTGTGAATCTTCTTTTGCAAGCAAATACTCATGCCGGCAGTGGAGAGCTCATGTACGACCAACGTCTATTCAACCAGGAGAAGGGCATGGAGTCTAGGTTTACAGCCAATGACACCTACAATGCGTATGATAAGGGTTTGTTCACCTCTCAATCCGGACTTAGTGGTATGTATCGTCTTTGAAAAGATACTAATGCACAGGTTTGTGGAGGTGGCGCTGATGACCAGTTAAACAAGGTTATTAATAATGATAGATTTAGAGCTGGAAAAGACATTGCTAGAGCAACTGAGAGAGGTGGACCCCGTGATTGACCTATGGAATTTGAGAAAGATGATGTCGGTGAAGATCCATTTGGGCTCAACATGTTCCTTACGGAGGTCAATAAAAGAAAGAAAGCTTTGAACAGGGTGGGAGAAGGAGACACCGTGCGAAGTACCGTAGGATCGAGGAATAAGGATAGTTATGCTGGTGGGTTCTGAAACCGAGTGGATTTTGAACATGAAGGTGTTGGTCGTTGATAATTGCATTATGGTGAAGTCTGTTTTAGCACTTTAATATCCATGACAGGTAGATGTGAGTGTTCCCCTCTTATCAATGTTATCAATTATATTCAGATTACCTATTGGATAATCCGAAGTGGGCTTTTATAGACAATGAGATGGATGGCTGTAAGTTTTTTGTGCATAGTTTCTCAAGCAATTTGAAATGGAGTTTTTAAGGCATGATCTTGTGACTCTGGAGTTTTTAATTGAGAATTAATTTATGAACGAACTATTCCCCCTTTTTTTGATGGTATTTCAAGATGGTACATTGACTCGTGATTAAGGTGCATCTTCTGGAAGACACAAATTGTCT
This sequence comes from Antitrichia curtipendula, assembly GCA_951230915.1. Lineage (NCBI taxonomy): Eukaryota > Viridiplantae > Streptophyta > Bryopsida > Hypnales > Leucodontaceae > Antitrichia > Antitrichia curtipendula. The sequence continues at coordinate 22,532,537 of OX579640.1, read as the reverse complement.
CCAGTCATCGAAGAAATTGATAACAGATAATTTGAATTTCGCAACTTTGTTGTAACATTAGAAGAAATTTGTGTTTTTTTTTACGTCCACTTTTTTGGACATCAAACATAACATTAAGATGCTAGTTTTGATGTCAAAACTAGCATCTTAATGTTATGTTTGATGTCCAAAAAAGTGGACGTAAAAAAAAACACAAATTTCTTCTAACGTAAGTACCTATTGCAATGTGGCAGTCTTTATGATTGGATGATCTACGTGACTTACTCTACCTGATGTTCTTTGATTTGATCACAACAGATCAAACATTTGTTACTTATATCGACCTCATATATTTTCTGTCCTTGAAGTGATGTGTTATTTATCACTGAGAGCATATTTACATGTTCTTTCTTGCCATGGTCCCGATTCATTCATATTTGTTATACAGGCCTATCGGCAATTTGGGTCACTTTACCTTCACAATGAAGAAAGAGCTACATGGAATCATACATGGAATCGAAAAGAAAAATCATTGTATGCCTAATTCAATTGTTCAAAATAAGAAACATAATACTGAAAGTATATCAATTTCAATTTGTCTTTTCACCAATTTAAGATTCACATGTACAACATAGTGCATTACTTTGATATCATTTAGCCTTGTTATTATTAGTCTTTGTTATATTGTACATTATGTTTCACTGGGTTAAAATCTTCTACAGTGAGCTTCCTAGGTAATATAACATTTTTTTTTGGTAGCTCTAGATAACAAGATGTATGTTAATTCTAGTGTGAATGTGTTACAAATATCAATAACTACTTTTGCGGCAACAATAACCCCTTGAGCCTTGTGTCCAGTGACGGCATATGCCAATGCTAACGGATATGTGGATTTGAAATATTTTCCTTTATATGTGTAGTTGAACTTTGTCTTTCTCCTCTTCAATTTCACTTGAAAGCTCGATTCCAACATACCAACCATGATAGCCTCTACATATGTACCATCTTTGAGATGAATATCTTCAATTTTATCCATTGCCTCGTTGTTTATTCGTTGTTTATTCTGCTTTCGATATTAATATTCTCCAACACCATAACAAGAGCATCTAAAACAACTTTTTTTAATTGATTGAATTTAGGTTCAATGATCCAATCACTTAATTCTTCAACATCAAGTGCATTTGAATCAATGGGAACTTCAAACACATGACTAGGATCAAATAGCTTAGAAATCATGATATCGTTATACTTATCAACGTCTCTTCTGTGCGTACATAGAACTGTAGTATCATTATCAAGGACTTCAATAATTCTTTCCTCGTCCATAACACAATCACCGATATAAAAGTCAATTTCTTCTTGGGTTGGCTTTCAATCGCGTATGATATTTAGAAATTCTAAATAGAAAGGATCTTTACTATGTCGTATAGATGCCTTCAACATCCAATGGTTTCCAATCAACCAATGGGGAGAGTTCTTTAAAATGCACAATTCACAAACATCACCGGAATTCTCAACATAGTGATGGCATATTAGAGGTAATTGAGCCATGTCTCCTACTAGTAGCAACAATTTAGATTCAAATGGGTCATTAGCTCTATTTGAGCTTTATTTGACCCGTGAATAAATAGTATTCAATACAGTGCTTGTCATCATACTCATCTCGTCAGTGATGAAGACGTCAGCTTCTTGACATCTCAAACTTAAGGAAGGATGATTTTTTAACAGATATCGTAGTGATTCCATAGCTTCATACCTGCATACTATAATTGTACATATTACGTGTATTTAGACGCACTGAATCAATGTCGTTAAAAAGTTTTCCAAAAGCGTATGATTGATGTACTTTAATTATACAAATGTAATATCCAAAATGCACCTAAACTATATTGATAATAGTATAAGAATCATACATTATTGATATTCATTGTTTTTGCATTGATTCAATGCGTCCAAATACACGTAATATGTACGATTATGGTACATAGGTATGAAACCATGGAATCAGTACGATCATCATATGCAAGTATGCAGCCCCCAAGTTTGAAATGTTGTAACCTTTGCAAAGTAATATTAGCTTGCCGGAGTACATACAAATAACCACAAGGTGGAATTTTGAAATGTGTATGAATTGTAGTTGATGTGCTAGACAATCGTCTTGCTGCAACAGCAGTTGTCCCGGATAATATAACCTTTTTTCCTAAGCCTTGCAAGTAGTTACTAAAATATTTAATGAAAAAACTCTTCCCACTGCCTAATATGCCTTCTAGAAAATGAATGCCCTTTATTATCTTGCACATTCTATCAAAAACCCATTGTTGTTCATCAGTTAACACGGCTGCTTGCATCTCTTTTCTAAAATTGTGATTAAAACAATTTTGTTCGATTGATAAAAAATCATTTGAGAAGTCTCATTCCCAACGCTCACTTTCGATGTTCCAACATAGTCTGGGTCTAAATACGGGTACTTTTCAAGAAGATTGTCTAATAAGTTTTCATGCCTAATTTTATTGTATAGGGTTTCTTTGAGCATATTGAAAGACATAGTCTTTTAATGACTCTAAATTAGAAAGAAAACCTCTAATCCTACACTCCAAAACATATGACTTTTTGAAATTCGTTGGTGAATATAGATCACTTTCATCCCTAAAAGACACATGTTGAAGAAGTATATTGTAGAAAAAGGCTTCTGTATCTTTCATTGAAGAATAGTCAATAAAACAAACTACTCTATTATTAGAATATAGATAATTTCCATATTTATCCCTTTCTAGAACAATTTTTCAAGCATACTTGGTCTTCACCACTTCATAAGCCTTATAATATTCCTTGAAATTGCAACTTTCAAACTCAATAGGTTTACCCATATAGTGGTCGATAGAATGTAGCAAGAACATCCTTGATCTAGTGTTTATAAACATGGTACGCATTTTGGGCGACTTTGAGTCAATATACACAACTTGCTCACTTTTTCTAACAATTGGTATTTGAAGACAAGTAAAAGCCGCTTCGCATGGTGTTATAGGCTTCGCCAAAATGGTGGTTGCAATAAGTTCCATCTCAATTTTACACGTTTTTTAAATCCAAGCGTTTTGAATTATTTATGCTAAACTGTACAAATCCAAGTGGTTCGCTTTTCATTGTATATTTTAATAAGTAGAAGGACCAATATGAAGATGTTATTCGTCGAATGTTTATATGTACTCCCCAAATCAATAATAGAGTTGCATGATATGGTTCAACATTTCGGTCACAATACCTTGGTCTATAGTATTCTCATCTTTTGGTGTACATATTTGTCTTGGCCTTTAGGTTTGGGTTATTCTCAAAAGAAAATCCGTATTTGCACTTCTTATTATTTTTAAAGCACTTGTTCACCTTGCATGTGTGTAACTGCTTTCGCTTTACTAACTAAAATAACCTCTTGTGAGTCTCATCTTCTGGCTCAATATAGACTTTCTCTATTTCATCATAAATTGCCAGGACATAGGCCATGCTTTCATTAGTAATACGATCTATATCATCCTTATATAACCCAAAAATGATAAGTGCATGCAACAAAATTCTTTCCTAGACTTCATATTGTATAACATAGTGCTCAACCCACCCAAGCACCTTCTCCCCCTCCAAGAATATAGTCACCCAAGAAATCCTTTACTCACGTGTGAAAGAGATGCATACACTCCACTGGACAATCATTCCAAGAAAAACTTTGTCCCAATTTATGGATGATACTTTCCAAATCAACAACATCACCCCATCTTAACTTTGATGTCTCGTTGCATGTCAAAGTTAAAAACAAATGTGGAAGACCATAGGTGTCAACCATCGCCATTAAATCATTCAATTGACTCCTATGCCAACTAGGCAAGCCTGTAAGTATCTTGGGTAATTTGTTCTTCACAATTTGTCCTATAATCTCTTCTTGAGACATTGTTGTATTCTTTACTTGAAGTGCTTGATAATTCTTTTCCAAACACATTTGGCTAGTTGCATTAATCAATGCCAAATCTTGCCTTAAGTCATACATTAATAACACGTATGACTTATAGAGAGTGAATGGTGAGAACAAGCAATTCATCCTATACCTCAAATACTCTTGAATCAAAAATTTGCCATCATAAGCCCCGTTCTCACTTAGAAAGAGGAAAGGAAACAATGCTAATTCTAAAGTAATGTTGCTACTAACTCCTTGCATATCCTTTTTGTTTAATGCTAGCGATGAGGACCATCTCTCTCCTCTATCTTTTACACTTTTTACTACGTAAAAATCTTTAGAAATATTTCCTTGACCAAGACTCCCCACATTCAGGAGTAAAGATAGGTTCTCAACATTTGAGCCATCCTCTACATTACAACAAGACTTACTACCAGTGTCATGCGTGTCTAATATCATTTGTATAACATCTCGTAACAACACACATACGCTAGTACTTCTATTGTTTGAGCTCTCAAAGTTTGTTATATACTTATTGAACCAAGGATTACCGCTATTAGCTTCTATGATTGGTTGCAGCAAGTCATCAAGTAACCTCTCAAAAAAATCCATTTCTTCCATGGATCCATTGGTAGATACTAATGGACTATTCAATAAGCTAAAGTCTTCAATTTGTTCCCTTATAAAACCATATTTATTCCCTTCTAATTGTAGCGATATGTCCAAAAATGAAAGTAACTGTACTTTTAGAGGGTGCAACTTCAAGATGGATGCCATGTATTCCGGACTATGCATTATTAAATATGTGTTCTCCTTCTCCTGTCCTTTTTTGCTACAACACCTACTACAAACATTCATTTTTAGCCCGCTTGTATCCGTAGTATGTTTTGACACAATATAGTTTGCCACCCCATACCTTGTACATCTTGGCTTAGGATTCTCTCCACAGTACTAGTTGTCTCTAGGGTTGTCTATATATTGAAAGTGATATCGAAAGTTATGAAGTGCAGTGAACCCACACATACCACAAACTCTCATTTTTGAAAATATAGATGAGAATTTGTTATTAAATGAGTGCTCAAAAGCACTAGCACTTTCCCATTTATGATCGCATGGTTGAAAGTACAATTTTAAATGATCCATTTCTACAATACTTGTTGTATTTATTTTTACTCTTTTACCATTTATTTTAACAAAAATTTATATATTCAATAGAATAAACTATTGACTTTATAGAGAGTCTATTTCAATAATAATGAATGATTGCTTTCAATTTCATTTTCTTTTTACTTTTACGTTCAAGACAACTTCATCTATCCTTAGGTCAAAAATAAAGCTATAATTTTACCTTTCTTTTATTATTTTACTTTTTTTTTCTTTACTTTAGTTTGAACTTTAACTTTTCTTATTCTTTTTGTTTTTAAATAAAAGTAATGCAAAAGAATCCAAGTAATTGTAGCACGTAAGAACATAAATTTAAAGTCTCACCAAGAATTACTTACAATACCACAATATACTTATAAATATTATGCGTTATATAGTTGACAATCATGGACATGCCTAGAGATATATTTGTTTACAAGATCACTTGCACAACAACATTGCGAATTTATGTTGGCCAATCTATAGACCCCAAAAGACAATACAAACAACATAAAGCAAAAACCCCGTCTTGTATGAAGTCTGACATTAAGAAATATAAACCATTTGAAGACTTCCTTAAAATGGATGTCTTGTACAAATCTACAAATAGAAATGAATGTAATACACTTGAATTAGATACAATAACGTCACTCCAAACTTTAGGGAAAATGGCTATAACATAACAAAGGATAATCCTTGTAAAGATTCTAAATTTAAATATTTACGATCAAAGGAAATTATTTAGAATGTTCAGTAAAGTAATGTTTCAGTGTACCTTTTTTCATATCAATTCATAGCTTTTTTCATTGGATAATTTCTTCCCTTTTTGGACAATTACAATTTTGATGTGATTTTTTACCTATATTTTATTGAAATTAGAGTATTCTTTGAATTATTAAAAACATAAAAGATTCTATTTATTTTTTACTTTAAATATGTATTTACTTTTATTTTTTACTTTTACTTTAAATTTGTTTTACAACTTCTCCGGTATAAATACTCCAACTTCTATCCTCTTCAAGTATATTTTCTTTCTTCTTTCTTTTGTGTTTTCCTACTTTTGTGTCAACTTCTAATTCCATCAAATACTATTTTTTTTCTACTTTACTAATCTAATTATTTTCTTAAACCACCTTTCTCAAAATTCACCGTAAACTTCATTTTTCCACACAAAAAAAAGGTTTATCGGCGTTATCTGCTAAGTTGAAGGAAAAACATGGCATCCACTCTAGTGAATTATCAAATTTGCCAAAAAAAAAATTCAAGTACAAAGCAAAAAGTTTTATTAGACTATGCCGGATACAAAGATTTTGTAAAACCTCCGGGTTTTCAAAATACCAAGCTAGTTCAACAATATGTTTTGGAGTGGGTTGATAAAAAGAAATCTTTCTCTGATAGTTTTGGAATTGACCCATGCTCTAGCCACTACAAACTCCTATTCGATGTTTATGACATCCAGTATGCTACTCTAGAGAGTTTGTTAACAAGGTCAACAACAAGAAAAATGTTGAAGCTAGTCATTCCTGGTGAATTATCATCTTTTCAAGCATATAATTTCAAAATCATTTATGACTTGGATGAAGATGATTGAAAGGATCTATCATTTGACTAGGCGCAAATTCTAATTCAAGAGATGTAGAAATTAGTTTCGCTAGTAAGGATCTTTGGAGATCCTGATTTTTGCATCTCTTCAGATAGTGGTTGATGTGACGATGGAAGGAATTGTGTCTTATACAATAGGTGGCGAAATTGATTTTTGCATCTCTTGAATTAGAATTTGCGCCTAGTCAAATGATAGATCCTTTCAATCATCTTCATCCAAGTCGTAAATGATTTTGAAATTATATGCTTGAAAATATGATAATTCACTAGAAATGACTAGCTTCAACATTTTTCTTGTTGTTGACCTTGTTAACAAACTCTCTAGAGTAGCATACTGGATGTCATAAACATCGAATAGGAGTTTGTAGTGGCTAGAGCATGGGTCAATTCCAAAACTATCAGAGAAAGATTTCTTTTTATCAACCCACTCCAAAACATATTGTTGAACTAGCTTGGTATTTTGAAAACCCGGAGGTTTTACAAAATCTTTGCATCCGGCATATTCTAATAAAACTTTTTGCTTTGTACTTGGAATTTTTTTTTGGCAAATTTGATAATGATTCACACGGTAATAGAAAGGGATGGTTTCTAGGGTCACCCCCTTGCCCTTTAAAGGGTTAACAAAATTCCCCATTTGCGAGAAACTCCAGAATAGGGAATTCCAAACAAGTCCACTGCGTCGTCTCCTTGTTCCCCACTCTGTCTTCTCCAACTCTAGCAGGTGCTTTGCGTGCATCTCTTTGCAGTTGCTCGTCCCAACATTTGGAGGTGGTGCTTAATTTGAGGAGGAGTTAGAGGAGCAGGTGCACCACAATACCTTAGTAGCAGCAATTTCACAAACGTGGTGCAGGTGACGCTATAGTGAGGGCTACGTACCCCAACTACGTTTGTTCGTGGTGTTGCAATTGACATGGCACAATGAATTTTCAGTTGTGACTTAATTTACAACTTGCTTGTGTGCTAAGATGGCATGTCTAAGATCATTGCTCATTGTTGCAATTGTTTCTCACTGTATTTGGGCACAAAGAAGGGTCGGAACGGATGATGTTAGGCACCACAAAAAATAATTAATTAGTCTTTGTTAAGCTATTAATTGGGTTACGTTATTTAGGACTCTGTTTCTGTGTGGAAATCAAGTAGGTGAAGTAATGCTTAAGCAACTACATTATATTTGTTTTAGTTTTCAAGTATGGCCAATCTTACTCAAAGCTTTATTCAGAGCAGACAATGATCAATAGAAGGTAGGGTTGAGAGAGCTAGAGACAAAATGGTCTCAAAGCTTATTGACATTCCAACGATCTACCGAGCGCTTTGAATTTGGTTTTTTTTCTACCAACAGATGTTTCTAACGTTGGCTTGCCTTCTTTAATTCCGTGTGTATAAGTTTCTGAAATTGGATTGCAATTGCAGAATTCATCTAGTGATTCTGGTCGGGGAGTAGTGAACAAATCATTACTACATGCAATGACCATGCATTCGTAAGTTCCTTGCCCCTAGCTAAATCCAATTGATATCAACAAAGCACATGGCCCTTTCAATAGCCTTGCATTGGACTATGGCGATGCTTGAGTCAGAAGTTTCTCGGTGTGATCGATGCTTATTGTCGGCACTCCGTAGTGCACTTTCTGAATCTTGGACTGGGGTTCCAATTGGGTTCTCCAATACATGCAATGTTGTACATGCAGTCCTGATCGAGTGCGGTTGCGGAATATTGACAAACAATTTTACTTCAGACTTGTGCGTGCTACCATAGCTAGACACGGCGCCCGCAAGTTACTAAACAACAAGTCTAAGCCGAAGTTTTTTTTGTTGGAGTTCCCTCCCTTGGCGTTCCCCGATGTTCTCCATTGCGCTGCGGAAGTTTTCAATGAATGGAATGTCGGCGTTTTTAGATGGGGCCCATAAAAAAAATTATATTTTCTTATATTTGAAATAGAATAAATAGGAAAAAAAAAATAACAAAAAAAAAAAAATACTCTCTTCTATTTTTTTGAAATAGAAAAATAGGAAGATAAAAGAAAATATGCATGTTTTATATTTTTTAAATTGAACCTTAAGAAAATCTAAGAGCACATTAATCAAAAATCCCACCCTAGAATCCGGCCTCACTACTTTACATTACCTAAGGCTAAAGTGGTGAATTGGGGTTTAATTGAAGGCAAATTGGCCCGGCCTTCTATTTGGCCCCAAAGCATGTATAAACCGACCCTTAAGAGTGAATTTCTAGGGTACATCAATATTGAAAATGAAGTACTAAGCTTAAAGAGTTTGTTTTTATCGGCAAAATTTAGGCCTAAATATCATTTAATATAGGTAATATAGTATCTTTCATATTTATCAAAGATATTACACTATTTGGAATACATTATTTATGGTGTTCTATTCATTTACATATTCTTCTTAATTTTTAAATTTTCTTTCACAGTGCTCCTGGTACACCGTCAAAATGCAACAAAATTAATATAAAAAGCATTAATATCATATGAAAGTAATGTAAAAAAGATAAGTTAGTATTTTTTAGATGTATAAATATCACACCCATACAAATAGAAGATTTAATTCTTTTGTGGTGTAGTTTGTTTTCGAGTAAAATAGGAGGTCCATAAATAATCTACATTCTAAAAGTAACATCTAATGTAGAGGTACATTTTTGCTTTCTCAATGCACCATCAACTTACAAATAGTATACAATTCAAGAGATGTGACACTTCTAGTGACCACTCCATTTCAACTTCAAAAATTTGTAACTACTCCCTCTGTCCCACTAATAACCTCCAAATCAAGCAGAATTTTTGTCCTACTAAAAAAACTCCGTTTCTTGATTTTGAACATTGAGTAAGTGTTTGCTGTATTGAACAACCTTGTAGGGCAAGTGAAACAATCTAGGAGCATTCCTTTGGCCTAGCAAGTTTGGACTTGCTCATATAAGGCACCTTGTACAAATTGTTTCTCTAGATAGTAGTGTTGATGATGCATTTAGTGACCTCTTCAACATTATAAAAATTTATTTGTAAAATAGGCTAGTTTTTTTTATTGCACATATTTGGGTTGAGGAACACATTTCTAGAATCCTATTGCTGCCACCACCCTTTAAATCATTTAAGTATGACAGAGCTAGCAATATTTACAAATTATGCTAAAATATCGTACTTTCCACATGGTTTTGAGATGCCTAAACGACAATGCCTAAGCTAGAGATTTTGCATAGATCTAAATGATAGCTTATTTGTTCTTGAATACATGTATTGCTAGCACTATGACTAAAAATACAGTTAATCCCTCAAAAAGAAGAATTTTGGAGGTTTTTAGTGGGACAAAGGGAGTAATTTTTATGAAGGCTCAAAACATGTGAATCCACTTGAATTAGTTGCCAATTCCATAAATCTTTTGATGAAATTTTTTTGAAATATAATTCACGGATTTTAGCTTCCCCTCAAAAGAACTTAGCCAGTAAATGGTGGCTTTAACACCCAAAAAGAATAGGAAGTGGTTTAGATTTCCAATTTTGTGAAAATGTGTTATCAAATGCAACTTAGAAAAAGAATTTAGTAATGAATCTCAAACAATGCTTGTAAAATATAATCTACGGATCACATCCATATGTCCAGATCAACTAGTATATAAACCAATATTTTTCAATAATATTTTTCAACAAACCGAAATTTGTATAGTATAAATATTAAAGAACTAATGCAAGAATCTTCAAAAAAATTGTTGGATGAAATAAATGCATTTTTGTATACTTGGAATGCATTTCCATTCATCCATTGTTCAAAATTTGAACACTTGGTCATTTAGAGATAAAGGACCTCCTACCTTACCTCTGAAAGTGGATTGATTTAAGGTGGGTACACCTAAAAAAGCCCCAATTGGGTTATAGATAAGTTGAAGCCTAATTAGTAAATAGTGAATATAAGAGCAAATAGATGTGTAAAAAAGGGAATAATGTACAATCAATTTTCTAATTCTCACAAAAATGAGACTACAATAGGGGTACAAAGTTTTGTAAGTAGAGTGCTTAAAATTGTTTATAGGCAACATTGAAAAAGAGGGGTCACATCCTAAAGCTCCTCCTCCCAAGGTGTTAGAAGTAAAGTTGTGGAGGTGCAATCATGTTATTAATATTTTTTTTATAAATGCAAGCTCATAAACCCACAATTATATTTCCTCATGTTTTGTGAATCATATGAAATAACATGAGGATTTAATAGTGTGATCTCTAATCTCTGACACGTATTGAAACAATATGAAAATTTAATAGCTAGAGCATATTTAGTTGTATCTCTAATCTCTAACAAGCATGTACTCGTTATCAACTGTTCCAAAATGACCAATGCTTCCTCGGAGAACCCATAAAACATGGAGGTGCAGATTTTGAAATACCTTTACACCATTTTGGGCCAATTCTAGCCTACGCTTTAAGGCACGGTGCGATAATGGGGGCACCCACCTTACATTGTTCTTTCCAAGCCAAGAACAAAGCAAAATGCAAATTCAAATGAAAAATCCAAATTTCAAAAACCTCATGTATGGTAACGTACGGTTTTGTAGTTTTTACAAATTGATTCTGTAATCACAAAGAGGAAGCATGTAAAGTTATGCAAGGTTTTGGAATCTTTACTAGTTCATTTTGTGATCAAAAGTGGAAAATTGAACAAAGTAGGGCACGAAGCTTGAAACTCAAATGACATGGGTCAGTGCTAAGTTTAAATTTAGGGTTCTGACTTCGACGTGGTGTCTCTTGATACGGAGCTTTGAATCTATGACTGCGTTAGGGCATTTATACCATTAATTGAACGGACATTTTGCAGATCCAGTTATACAAAGAAAAGAAATTTACTTTTGTGTTGTTTTGCAACAACAGCATTTTTTGAATGTACAAGTGAATGGCTTCAAAATAGGCCATGTCCTAGGAATTAAGAGCCAAGCTCACAAACCTCCATTTTGGGCATGAATGTGAGGATCAGCTTTACAACATCTTCCAGGGCAAAGAATGAAGTCTACCTAACCAATTGTTGGTGTAAATTCTGTACAATACATACAACTAGAGAAGCTTTCATGCTTCTTCAAAGATTTGTGATGAGGTATTGGCACCGCTACTACATTAGGCCGGCAACGCTTGAACTCCGCTCCAGCGAGGGTGCCCTCAAGTCGTCACTGGAAATTCCGCCATACAGCCGCTTCAGCTGCTCACGCTGGAACTCCAAAGCAATCTTACCACATGGTTTCTCCACAGCAGACGAGCGCACTAGGGACGTTTCTAACACACGCTGGACTGCAGTGGTAACCTCTACAAAATCACCCATATTCAACTTCTGTTCCAAATCGTCGACAAATTGATGATTCACTTTTACCCGCACCTCTTTCTGACCGGCAGCTTTCAAGTTCACCGTAAGAGAATCCATGTCAGAGCTCCTCACAGAGACGAGATCCCCAACTGTTGAACCCGGAGACAACTCTCGCACCAACATCTGCACAACAGAAAGGAACAGATGATGAGCCAGAGAGAACATCCCGGTAGGCATTTACACTGCTAATACTTCGCAGAAACACGCAACCTCCGAAAACCTAATACTTGTACTACTTCAGACTGATAACGAATGATTTAGGACCTTTTTGCTATGAATCTTCAAACCATTCGAGATTTCCAGTACAAACAACGCTCCATTGCGCAGAAAATGTGTCAGGTCCAATCCACACATTAGGTTCCTCACCCCGGTGGACCTCTAAACCAATTCCAGTGTTTCAAAAAGACTAGGAAGACTTACATGCTCATTCTCCATTTTGATAACGAACACAGGGTCATCCTCCCTTAGCATTAGTCCACAGCAGGATGCATCATAGGGACAACCCTTGTTGTGCACAGGGAAAGGGCAAGGTGGCCTCAGATCAGCTCCCAGAGGAGATACTCGCAATTTGGTATCCGTGATCTCGCTGTGCCACGTCAAAACCCAACGAGCCCATTCAACTCGTTCGGAGCTGAATGCAGAGTGCTCGGTATTGTCCTCCTTATATCTCCAATGAGCTGCTAAACCGTATTCTGCCTGATGATGCATTTTCATTGTCCGGATTTGCACTTCCAGGGGATATCCGTCACTTCCAGTCACTACAGTGTGAAGTGACTTATACCTGTAAACAGGCCCACACGATCAGCATTCTTCATTCCAAGGCTCAATGCAACACACAATCAGTGTAATTTCCTAAAACATTTTACAACACAATCCTCTCATACACAATCTTTAGTAAAGTCCAGTGTCATACCCATTGGGCTTCGATTCAACAATATAGTCCTTCGACTTTCCAGGGATCTGTGTCCAAAGCTGATGAACTATCTCCAAAGCTTTGTAGCAACTATTCTCATCAGCCACAATCAAGCGCAATCCTCGAACATCAAGAATCTCTTCAGGAGTCCTCTTTTTCCTGCACAGAATGGTTAGAGAGTATCAGCGAATGAAAGCAAAGAAATTGTAACCGTCAACGATCAACTGGATAGGAATACTGAAACTAAATTGCAATGATGAATAAGAGGTATCAAGCGTACACAACCAACACTTACTTCATCATTTTCTTGTAAACACTGTACAAATTCTTGGGTCGCCCACACAAATCGATAAACTGCACCCCACGAATCTTTAATGCCTCTTCCAAATCTTCAATAGACGACATTACAACTCCTTCTCGACATCGCTCAGATAGCCTTGTTGACAGATCTTGATGTTCAGCAGGCTCCAAGCACTTGAAACATAGATCTTCCAGCTCAGCCTTCCAGCTCCAAATACCTAAGCGATTTGCCAAGGGTGCAAAAATCTCTAGCGTCTCATTGGCCATGCCGATCTGCTTATGAGACGGCAGAGCCTCTAGAGTTCTCAAATTGTGCAACCGATCAGCTATCTTTATGAGCACCACTCTGACATCAACCATAGCCAAAATCATTGTTCGCAACCTATCAGCCTCCGTTGGATCGCACACTGTGTTGCTGTCCCTGGCAAGCTGACTTAAGTTGCTTAATCTTGAAACCTGCCACAGAAAAAACCAAATGATAAGCATAATGATAACGATTCGCTGATGTAATCAGTACAATGAACTGGAACATGGGAACAATAATTGGAAAGTCTTATTTAACAGGTCTAGAACTTGCACTTCAACGACATACATGCCCCAGTGTTATCCCCCAAAATAAATCTCATGTGGATCGGCCATATAAAGGGAAAGACGACTAAAGTATGCATACCCCAATAACTAAGTTAGCGACGTCGTCTCCTAAAGCGCCCCGCAGTAATTGCAAACTCAAGTTAGTGTCATCGATCGCATCGTGTAGCAACCCTGCTGCCACCACTGAGCTGTCAACTCCAGTTGCTGCCAATATCAAGGCCGTCTCCATACAGTGCAACAGGAACGAATCTCCATTTCGTCTGAACTGTTCCACACATACCGTCACACATTTAAGTACAGAGCAGAGCACACACGTAATAGATAGCTCTTAAGAAAGCATCGGTATTAAACCAACGAGTACGGGCAAGATCCCAGATACGACAACAAACAAAGCATATTAATAGATGGTAAGAGCATGAGGAAATAGGATCGTACTTGTCCTTTATGTGCTTCTTCTGCCATTCTGAAAGCCTTGACGACAACAGGGGCACAAAAGACCCTGTACCTAGCTTGAGCACCTCTCAAGAGCTCATCTGCGGAGGTTCCAACTTCGGTATCCACTTTCGTTTTCTCAGTTGCTACTGAAAAAATGCCGTTCGCCTCTTCTGCTAACCTCAAAATCTTCTCCCTGGCCTCCAGAATACCGGGTGCCGCACGATGAGACTTCGAGGTTCCAAGACTCTTTCCAGCGGTGTAAAGAGGAAGGGTTAGAGTATCCAAAGGCGAATTACCATACGCAGAGGCACCTGAACCGAAACCTTCCACGCGAACAGGCTCTGATGCAGTCCTCTCAGTCACACGTCGATCACCAGAGAAGGCAGCAGTATTACCAACCTCACATCCCACACTTCTAGACACTGTCCACCTCTCTCTCTCGCCGGAGAGAGAAGACCTTCTACGCGAAGATACTCGCTCCACGTGGGGATCCAACGGGGGAAGCCCTCCACCGCACCTGGGACTATCCCAAGCCGAGCCATAGCCGCCGCTGCGCGAAATTGGCCCCTGCAAAACCGAGGCAGGGCTACGCTCTCGCGACTTCAAAGACACCGGGATATTCATAGCTCCAGTTCGAGCATCTTGAGATTCCCTTGCCATCGCTGGCTCGCCTCGAAAACATCCCACAGAATGGCCGCTGGGAGAAGCCTCCAGTATTTCACCTGCAGAGTGCGAATGCGACAGCCTCGTCGCGTTGCTGTGAAACAAACTAGACAAGCCTCCTTGCACCGATTTCGGTGACTGTCCTTGCGGCCCCCGGAAATTGAACTCAGTGTCAATTGCTGCGACAGACGATGACTTGCTACTCAGGGAACACTGAGAACCCCAGGACGTAGGTGGCGAGCTCGAATAGAGCGCCATAATGCCTACCAGATGCATCAAAACCAATTTCACACAAGGCACTAACAATCCCTCAACCCAACCAAACCTAGATCCTCCAAATCCAAAATTCGTCAACACCTGCTCGCCCGCTCCTCTCAAGCACCAAACGCAACATGCACACACGATTTCAAACCCTTCTAACAGTTACACCACATCTACCAACACCAATTTCTCGTCTATTTCACGTCCATTTCAAGCGACATGTCATGTACTAAATCCTCACTCGCACGATCACTCCTTCTCGTCGACACAAAATTGATCTCAAACTTCAGACCCAAGGCAAACCAGCACCGAACCCTTGCAGACTTCAACCACACGGTTCTTCCTTGTTACTACACCAAATCTGACGCGGAGAAGAGCAGTCCGAAGCTCTCTGAGCGCGCTAGGCCGGTAGCGTGCGGGAGAATGGTACCGTGCAATGCGAGCGAGGCAAATGGTGGGGTGGCAGGGCTATGGCGTCTTTGAAGGAATACCGCAAATGCTGCAGCGCTCTACTGGAAGAACGGGCCTGGCGTGAACCTCCATATGACCCCCCCTTGGCTTCTTGGCCTGCACCTGCCGGTTCGATCCACCGGCCCGACCCGCGACCGGCCCGGCCACGACTCTCCTACCCGCCACATTCCTACCTGCAGTAAGTTACTTGGTGAGCGGTTGGTGTCTGCAGACTCCGCACGCGCCTCAAGGCTGCTGTAACTTCCCTTTGCGGCCCCGTGTTTCCCAGGGCCGGCTTCATTGACCCACCCCGGGTTTCAAATTTACCTGGGTAACTTCCGCTAGGGTAATTAGAACTAAATTGTGACCTGTTCGGGAAAAAATGTTCCATTTACGTAGATACTGGGCTGAAATGTAAGTTCTGAGAGTGATTTGCTTGCAAAACATTTTGCTTTTTTGTTTTTTCCGGCACCATGGAGCTAGACTCCAGTGTTGTAGCACAGTGACAATGGTTTAACTCCTAAAGTCGCAAGGCCTTTTTTCATCAAAGACCACTCAAAATTGCCACTTCTACTGCAAAGAGCAAAAAATAATTTTTTTTTTTTAAATTTCCATATCTAACCATAGAATCCTATACTAGACTAGTATAAGAATGCATGGAAAAAATTTCAAACACTTTGACAATGTAGATTGCAAAATGTTTGCATTTAAAGTGAAAAAAACAAGTTTTTTTCAAGAAGATGCTTAGATTGACCGAAAAAACAAGATTGTCCATAACTTTCTCATCATCAGTCAAAGTGCAATGATTCAAAGCTTCTAATCTAGACAAAAATTTAATATTTGAGAAAAAAATTAAAAGAAAAAGAAAATCATATTTTTGGAATTTTTTTTAAGCTGCCCCTCAAATTGCTTTTTTAAACTTATGGTGGCATAACTTTTGCTCCCAAGCACCGATTGAAATAAAAATGATATTTCCCAAAAGCTAATCTAATTTCCTATGTACAAAAAAAATATTCAAAAAATCATGTCAAATATTAATTTCACACGAGCCTACCCCAAATCCCAAGAGTCCCCATGTAGGGACTTTGGAACTTTAGGGGTAAAATTTGGAAGGACCACCTTCCATTTTCTGCATGGTGTACTACTACAATGCAAAAGAAATTGTCACAAAAATTGAAATTTATATATTCTTCCCTAAATTGTAAGTTTTGATTGTGACTTGCTTGCAAAATTGTCCCATCCAAAGTAATTATACCTGATATCAACATTTTTCTTCAACTAACATCTAGACATTTTTGCCTAAAATATTTTTCCACTATTCATGATAGTCTAGTGTCGGTTTAATGACTATTTATTTTTAGCACTTTGAAAATTCATAGTTTATTCATACAGTGTTCAAAGCATGCATTCTAAAATCATCTACTTTCCCTTTTGACTATCCTACAACAACCTTTTCAATATACAAATAGAAACTCCACATTGAATTGCTTTTACTTTTGGTTTTAGGTGAAAGGTAGAACAACTTGTGACCACATAGATTTACAACTTGGATATATTGTATAATGTGATTATTGTTGCCTATATTTTTTAGAAAAAAAATTAGTTGAGTGGATTCAAACACAAGTGAAATCATATTAATCCAATAAAAACTAAAACTGATATGAATTTTCAAACACATTTGGTGCAAAAATATAAAACTTATAGTAGGTGGGGTCATGACCATCTTAAAAAGGTTCAAGATCAATGATCCAGCATCCTAATTCCATTTGATGAGGGTTTTGAAAGCACAAGTTTAACATTCTAAAGCACTTCTTTTATTGCCTAAATCTACAACTTCTTCTAACAAGGATTTATTCATAACTAAATCCACATGAATCAATATTTAATGAATGACATCTTCATCAACCTTAACCCCTAAAAGCCCAAGGGGTTTGGACAAAACACAAATGTGTTATAAAATATAAGTTCTACAACTTTTTTGAAGTTTGCATTAAAATAAATAATGTGAAGCACGAAAAGAAGAAAATATCCGTATGGGCAAAATTATAAAATTATTCTTAGATTCTCTTCAAATGAATTTTGAAGATATAACTTCAAAAATTCACCAAAAATATAATTTCTATCTTTAGCAATTGAATTTTTTTTTGATTGGTCAAAATTGTGGTTTCTATTGATTTGTGAAAAAATGCATAAGATCCAGTAATGAAAACACCAACACATTCCCCAAATAGTATGTTTTTCAACACTAGGCAATACTAGACTCTTTGTGCTATTTCTCTTATAGTTTTTGTTTGACCGTAGCGATCTTAGTTTTGAATATAAATATTGAAAGACAATCCAATCTCTTAAAAAAAAAAAAAAAAAAAAATTGAAAAAAGTTTTTTTCTGCCCGAAAAATCTGCCCGAAGTCGGGCAGCGACCATAAAATGGTCGTTTGAGCGCTTAGGGGTTAAATCATTTATAAATGAATATAAATGTAATATCATTTTGTGACAATAGCACCCAAATTGTTTGCCCAAGGAAAATGATTTATAAGACTCTCCAAAAATGGGAAGGTGATTTATGCTAATGGGAAGGTCTAGTAGATGTTGAAATTAGGTTGTTCTACTTTATTTACTATACATACTTGGCTAAAACATATGTTATGATTGTAGTAATTTTGCAAACTCTCCATCCATATACTTGTCTAAAATCCAAGTCATATGAACATGAGAAGGTATGGTTGATTTTGGATACACTTCAAATATTCATAGTTTGTTCATATGTTGTTCAAAAAATGCACATATCATTGATTAAGCCAACATGGCATAACATGAACATCATTATTTATACTATTTTTTTTCAAAATAGCATGGACCTTTTTATTTTTTATATAAGATATAACACATGTCCAATTTACAATGTCTATACTACTTTACTCATTTGCTTTCCAATCGGACAAAAATGAATTTGAACAAAATGAATGCTATGCATAGCACCCGTGATTTTAGGATTGATTGTCATCTATTGTCACTTCTCACCTAACGTTTCCACATTTCACTCTAAGTATGACAAGAAAAAGGTACAAAGAAGTGTGAAATTGATCGTGTGAAACTGGTTTTATCTTGCAATGTGGAAGTGCATGTAAGGTAAACTAGCCTCAGACAAGTAGAAGGCCCATGATAGACATTTAAAAATGACCTATTACAATCTTGTATCAATCCATGACAAAGAAAATTCAGTAAATGAGATTGGGGCTACATTAGGTTTAGTTAGGTAGCAACCACAATTAATGTTTGGGATGATGGTGATGGAGTGGTTAGTGATTGCAATAGGAACTTCCACCTTTTGAGTGTAAAAATTCATCACAGAAAGTGACTTTTTCATGCCTTCATGTTGACCATGTTAGGAAACATTTGTAACTACTTAGGTGAATAAGATGACCATTATAGATACACTTCTTGGTGATTTGGAAGTAGTCTAAAGACTCTTTTGGGCCAATTTGGATACTGCACTTCAAAAATTTAATTCATACATTGTCCAAAAAATAAAATTTCAATTGCTCTCCAATCTCTCACATTTGTCTTTTACGTAGAAAACAATTATCAACAATACCAACATGACAAACCAATCATTTTGCTTGTCATAGGCTAATTTACCTTAATTACCTTCCGCCTTACTTGTAAGAAGAGAAGGCAACAAAGGTAACAATACATACCAAAATGCACATGGCCTACATGGTTGGGGGGAACTAAATCCCTCAATTGTCCCCCCTAAGTCTATCCAAGGTTACATGTAAAATGACTATACATGTCCAATATAGATCACTTTCATTTCTAAAAGACACATGGTGAAGAAGTATATTGTAGAAAAAGGCTTATGTATCTTTCATTGGAGAATAGTCAGTAAAACGATCTACTCTGTTATTAGAGTATAGGTAACAAGGTCAACAACAAGAAAAATGTTGAAGCTAGTCATTTCTGGTGAATTATCATCTTTTCAAGCATATAATTTCAAAATCATTTATGAATTGGATGATGATGATTGAAAGGATCTATCATTTGACTAGGTGCAAATTCTAATTCAAGAGATGCAAAAATCAATTTCTCCACCTCTAGTATAAGACACAATTCCCTCCATTGTCACATCAACCACTATCTAAAGAGATGCAGAAATCAGAATCTCCGAAGATCCTTATTAGCGAAATTGATTTCTGCATCTCTTGAATTATAATTGGCGCCTAGTCAAATGACAGATCCTTTCAATCATCATCATCCAAGTCGTAAATGATTTTGAAATTATATGCTTGAAAAGATGATAATTCACCAGGAATGACTAGCTTCAACATTTTTCTTGTTGTTGACCTTGTTAACAAACTCTCTAGAGTAGCATACTGGATGTCATAAACATCGAATAGGAGTTTGTAGTGGCTAGAGCATGGGTCAATTCCAAAACTATCAGAGAAAGATTTCTTTTTATCAACCCACTCCAAAACATATTGTTGAACTAGCTTGGTATTTTGAAAACCCGGAGGTTTTACAAAATCTTTGCATCCGGCATAGTCTAATAAAACTTTTTGCTTTGTACTTGGAAATTTTTTTTTGGCAAATTTGATAATTCACTAGAGTAGATGCCATGTTTTTCCTTCAACTTAGCAGATAACACCGATAAACCTTTTTTTTGTGTGGAAAAATGAAGTTTACGGTGAATTTTGAGAAAGGTGGTTTAAAAAAATAATTAGATTAGTAAAGTAGAAAAAAAGTAGTACTTGATGGAATTAGAAGTTGACACAAAAGTAGGAAAACACAAAAGAAAGAAGGAAGAATATATACTTGAAGAGGATAGAAGTTGGAGTATTTATATTGGAGAAGTTGTAAAACAAATTTAAAGTAAAAGTAAAAAGTAAAAGTAAAAATATATTTAAAGTAAAAAATAAGTAGAATCTTTTCTATTTATAATAATTCAAAGAATACTCTAATTTCAATAAAATATAGGTAAAAAATCACATAAAAAATTGTAATTGTCCAAAAACGAAAGAAATTATCCAATGAAAAAGCTATGAATTGGTATGAAAAAAGGTACACTGAAACATTACTTTACTGAACATTCTAAATAATTTCCTTTGATCGTAAATATTTAAATTTAGAATCTTTACAAGGATTACCCTTTGTTATGTTATAGCCATCCCTCCTAAGTCTATCCAAGGTTACATGTACAAAAAAAGACCCCCTATTTTATGCTTGATTAACTTATCTTCTATACCTCTCCTAGCTAATTTGGAGCCTTTGATTGCAAACATGAGTTCAAAATTTACAAATTTTACCACGCGTAACAAATAAAAAATTTCAGCATTTTCCCTCGAGGACGAGTGAGGGAGTTTGGTTTATCGCAGTCGTCTACATACTGATGGCGGTGGTAGAAACTGAGTACCGTCCATCGACAATCTCTACTCTTAACCCCAAAGTGACATTCAGTTTCTGGGGTTAAAAAACATCATTGCTTTTGAAGCTTTATGGATCTAAATGTCTTCAAGTTATACAAATCTCAACCGTACAATCTTGTAGTGTACATGTTGTAGATGACATGTACAAAATTTGAAGTCAATTGGCCACATAGATTGCAAGATCATAATGTTTTAGTGTTGAAAATGGATGCTGAAATTTTCCCAAAAACACATTTGGAGGTGAAATTTGATTTCTAAACCTACTCAAATGAAAAAACTTTACACCACAAAATGATTCAAAACTAGTATACAAACACATTGGTGGAAAAAAATTCATTCAATTGACTCATTGTGTCTACAAAACAGCTTTGAAATGTTAAAAATCAGCAAGAAAAATTGCAAAAAACAGATCTAAAGCTGAACCTCCTACTAGAATGCTTCTCTGTCACTCATTAATTCTTGGATTAACATGAAAATTTAGCCACACAAACTAGACTAGTATGCGCAATTTTTTCAAAAATAATTATTGAAAATGGACTCTGTATGAAGAAGAAACAAGCCGCCGAAGTTCACTATACTCCAAAAATGGCAGGATTTGGAACTTCGAACTGCTCCCAAACATTCAAAACAACTTGGATTGACAAGAAAACTTTACCACAATAACTATACTTCAAGGGGAATAGAATCCAATTTTTATTTATTGAAAATGAGCAATGGATGAAGGAGATACAAGGCCCCAAAGTTGCATCCCTAAAATACAATTTGGTGAACTCAAATTGAAGTTGTGAACTTCGATTCCAAAAAATCATTAAACCTTGGATTAATCTGAAAATTTTACCACACAAACTAGAGGGGAGAAATCGACTTTTCCAACAAGTTTTATTGAATTTGGACCTTGGATGCAAAAGTTACAGTACTTTGAACTGGACTTGAAATTGTGTGAGGACACTTTCTGTCCTCTTTGTCACTTTGGGGTTAAGCGACTAATTATTTAGCGTCTGAATTTCTTCCCCTTCTGCAAATCCGGTGAAAGTTGACCCTAGATGCTGACCAAATGAGTACAAATCAAAGTTAACTTTGAGGAATTTCATTTTTTTTTAAAGTTAGCACTACGCCCCCTCGTGACTCCTGGCTCAAGTGAGAGAAATGCAACGATGGACATGTGGCGGCTCATGCACAATGCTGCGAGGCTCGTTTTTGAGTTTCACTTTCATATGTGTTGCCTTCCTTTTTTTCTTCCAGCATAAATATACAACATCCTAGGTTGGCATGAATTAAGAGTTTGTTCATCTTGGGTCCCACTTGAAATTTGTTCCAACACTTATCATTAGGAATTTTTTGTTCTTTACAACCATCATGATGATGGTGGCAATTGTGTTTGATGATTGCTAGAATTAGGTTAGACCTCAAAAAAAGAGTGAGTGAGAGATATTTCCCAGTAAGTTAGTGGAAGGCCATGTTTTTCCTGTGACATGATTACTGTTGAAGTTACTTTTGTGTGATGTGTGCAGTGCACATGACGCAGTCTGCACTTATTACCATGGTATCAACATGATTGAATATAAAAGTAGGATTTGGTGTTTATTTTTTTTTATGATTTGAATTTCTTTACTGTTGTTTACATTTCCAAATTTTTGGACGACGCACTCAGCATATCATAACATTCAAGAGCTGTGAGAGCAGCTGCCTTCCCTCTGACGGAATGATGTGGAATATTCCACACCCCACATTAGCTAATAAGCCACGCGTCAATAATGTCAGACTTCTGCTCAGTGCCAAGGTCATGACTGCACAATCAGTTTACTGGGAGGTTACTGGGACATTGAACCCAAAAATTAGCTTTAATTATATTACAATCAATTCATTCAGGTCAAAAATTTCACTGCTTGTATTCCGTCACATTGCTTTGTAAGCCATTCATGTTCTGTGATTTGGAATTAGAAGACAATTATTTATGAACATATGGGGTGGTAGGAGGTAGAACAACCCATGTGGGATATGTAATTTAGAGTTTGTAATTTCTCAACCGCTCATAGTTAAGTCTAAAGTAGGAATTGTGTTAAAACTATAATTTCAGATCTCATTTAGGCATAGTAAAATAACTTTTTCCAAAATACTTTGAACTAAGATAAGTTGTAGAATCAAGTTAAATTTCATTTCCAAAAATCCTTTTAAGATTTAGATCTTCCACTCAAAAGTTATAGACAAATTTCATAGAGGGGTTTGAAAGGATTTTTTTTTTTTGACATTTTCATACATCCTCTCTGGAATTTGTTTATAACATTTGATTGGACGATCTAAATCTAAAACGGATTTTTGTAGATGAAACTTAGCTTGATTAACCAACTTTTTTTAGTTCAAATGTTTAAAAAAAAAGGTATTCCACTATGCCTAAATGAGGTCTGAAATTATAATTTTAACACAAATCCTACTTCAGACTTAATTATGAGCGGTTGAGAAATTACAAACTCTAAATTATATATCCCACATGGGTTGTTCTATCTCCTACCACCCCAAGTGTACATAAAGAGCTTCTATTGTCAACAAAGTAATCAAATTAAGTTATGGATGGCATGTAGTTAGATTTCATTGGTATAATACTCAATTAATTCTTTGAATTTTAATAGACCATCTATCTTTATAATTATTTGTTTGTATATTTTGTCTTAGAATTAGCCAAATAAATAGATCGCACCCTAAATGTACTGCCATTGTCTCGGTCCTGAAGCTTACATTAATAATATGTGGATGCATTTCGTGGATGAAGACTTCAGAGAGGCAAAGGCAGCCTCTCTGAAGGCTCTTGAATGTTATGATTAAGGGTTCAGAGCAACCTTTTCTTTTTTTTTGCATCATGGGGCAATTTCAAAATAAAATTTTACTTTTTGCCAGATAAGAGTAATAAATCTTTTTCCGTCAAAAATTTCCCATTTCCTGTCTAGAAGGTGGATGAAGTCGCCAAAAAGTGGATGAAAAAGTGCATGAATATGATCGAAAAGTATTTTTTGGTCCAAAAGATGACTGAATGCAAAAATACAATGCTTCACCAAATTTTAAGTGATCACCATCTTGGCACTTTCTCAAAAAGCTTAAAAGAGGGCTGGTTCAGAGTCCTAGGAACATTAATTGCCTAAATAGTCTACTAGCAATTAATATTTTGAAAATCATCAATTCTCAAAAAATATTGTTATTGTCATTCACTCAATTTTCACTATCCACACTTGCATACCAATCCTTCCAACGCATCTTATTTGTTTTGGAAGAAAAACAAGTGTTCAGTATGTCTAATGTAGAGTTATCTATTTGTTAAAAGGACGGGTTTTTTGGTCCTTGTTGTAAGTACATGATTAACTCCTAAACGTCCAGAGTCTTCTCTAGAATTGACGATTTAGAAAATATCATTATAAAGTACTATTTGGAAGAATAATTTGGAATTGATATACAAATGGAAGTTGTAGGATTTGAATTTTTAAATTCCATCCGTACGGTGAGATTCATCAATGCTATCACCAGTATTTTTTTTAATGAATTTAGAAAGGGAAACTCTAAAATTACTTCCAAATTTGATTACAAACAAAATAGTGTCATTTATGGAGTAAAACTTGTTGGAATGGATTTGAAAGGAGGTTCTCTTGGCATGGTGATTTCTTGAAATTTTGTGATCTTTACATCTCTGACCTCATTTTTGCAAATCAAGTTTTGAACTAGAGTCAATGCAATTTTGGCTTGGTCAACCACTTGACGTACTTCTATATTTGTAATTTTAGAAAAATATGTGCTCTAGTAACACCAAATTTAACTGGTAGATAGGACAAGAACTTGACAAAGTAAGTAAAAAAGCCACCCATTGTTGCAGTACTATTTCTTGCGGTTAATAGTATAATATTGAAAGTGTATTGTTGTAGTATTTAAAACAATATACTTTTAATAAAAATGCAATGCTTCTATTGAAACTATATTGTTGCATTATTACTTGCAGTAATGCAACAATATATTTTGAATACTATATTGTTAATCCATTAAAACAATATTGCAACAATATTGCAACAATGAGGGGTACTTTCCTGATGTATCTTTACAAATTAGGATGACTTTCATTCAAACAACAACAACCAAGAACAAGAATATGAATATGTTCATTGCTAAGAAATTGGACAGTGGAGCACTTAAGGATTAAGGGCTGCTTCACACCTAGAGGTTGGACCAATTTGGTAGAATGAATTTTTTATTCAAAAAAGGCATGATCTAAAATGGCCCAAGCTCACTGAATTGGGTGCACTAGAAATGAAACGCCAATTCTTGGTCTAAAGGCAAATGTCAAATTCAATTGAATTTTTTTTTAATTACAAATTAGATCCACTGGATTTTATCCAATTGGCCTATTGGGAAATTGGTTTGGCCTCTAAGTGTGAAGCAACTCTAAAAATTTCAGCCCCTCTCTTTCTCTCTTTTATACGTTTTATTGAATTGGCCCAGCTTTTGAGCCTCAAGGCCTTTACATGTAGGAGAATTGGCCCATGTTATAATGATATTCTTATAAGTAGTTGAAGATGGCTTTTAGTCCAAAAGGGGCAAAACATTTGTGGATTTAATTTCTAGGTGTAAATCATCCTTTAGAACCTTCTATTTTCAATATTGGTTCCCAATTTAAGTTATTGTTTGACACTTCCATAACATTGTATAACCATGCAATGCTCTTTTTCATGTTGGGAAGGTATCATGCTTTCTTAGATACTTAGGAAGGGCTTATAAGTTAATTTAAGGATTGAGGTCAATTGAGGAGCCATATACAAGAATTTTTTTATTTATGCAAATTCAATCTCTTTGAAAAATTAGGAATAGTATCAAATTATTGCTTGAAATATTCCATCTAGTTGTTGTTTTGGGAATAGGATCTGCCTCAAGCCTATAGAACATTGGTGCATTGATAGGAGAGAACCACCAATTACTTCATTGTTAGCCATTGGAATTGAGAAAAAATGTGGAAAAATCTGCAAAATTTCTATATTGAGTCAAAAAAATGGAAAAAAAATTGGACTTGTAACCTGAAAAAATAGTGGAAAGATCTTAAAAGAATTTTTTCTCTAAGTCAATAAAAGGGGAAAAAATTGGACTTAGGTATTTGAAAAATCAATTCAACGTAAGGTAGAACAATCCATTGTGGTCATATGACCCATAGTGGACAACTCAGGAATGATCCCACTATGGGGGGTTTTCAGCTTGTTAGATTTTGGCTTCAATGCACGTCTTACATGACAGTAATGGAGTGATTAGTGACTTCATTAGGAACTTCCAGCTTTTCAGTGTGAATTCATTTTAAGAATTGACTTATTAGGCCCCCCATGTTAGAAAAATACTAAGACAGCTTTAGGTGAGTAAAATGAGCAAGATGGATTTAAACTTATGTTGGTTCTGAGGTAGTCTACATACTCTTTTGGGCCCCGACACACTGGGCATTTCAAAAATTCATAGCAAATTCATACTTCATCAAAAAATAAAAAATTTCAATTGCTCTCACTGTTTCTCACAGTAGTACTATTGTGGGACAAAAAATGAATTTTTTTTCAACAACCACATGAGGTCAAAACTCCTTATTCTGATCACCACGGGTTGTTTTCACCTTGTTGGGAATTGAACAAAAATAGCTCGGAAAATTCCCCCAAAAGAGCCCCAACACTACCGATTGGCACAAGTCTGGTGCATTGCTTTTTTAATGTTTTTTATGCACAATTTTTTGCCACTTGGCTATAGCCAGAAGACGTTGGCTAATTTTTTTTTGGAAGGAAATTTTTCATTTTTCGAGATCAAAATAGCCAGATCACTACTATATTTCAAGACTATCAACCCAATTTTACCTAGGTATCACCTAGTTTTCATATAGATATCACCAAGTATCACCCCAAGTATCACATGAGTATTGAAGAAACAACTGTCTCCTTCTCCAAAATGAAAAAAGAAAGATAAAACCCTGGTCTGGTGGGAGTCTTGACAGGCTCAAAGTCTCCAACCTTAGGATCTGGCTTGAACTTCGTTCTACAGTTTTGTGGAGTCTTTGGATGCAACGCAATGACCTCGTTTTTAACAGTCAAGTGTGGACTCCAGAGCGGTTGATTGATCAGATTTGGCGGGGAATGATTGATTATGGTAGAGTCGAATGGGCTAATGTGATCAACTCCAAACGTCGCTTCCCTGAGGAAAAGCAGAAGTTACGAGGGAAATTTTTAGATAGGAGGTGTCGATTTGGTTTCTTTGCTGACATGGTTGAAGGTCTTCCCCGGTGGATGATGGCTGGGCCGAGGGCGGGGTTTGTGTTTCAACCGCCTTGAAGGGTGTCCCGACGGGTCGGGGCTTTGACTCAGCTTGAGGTGGCAGGCCGTGGGGGTCTTTTCGGCTCCCTGCTGCGCTCTGCTTGCTTGCTGTTCTTTGTCCTGGGTCGTGTCGGGTCTTGGTCTTGTCTTTGGTTGGTTGGTTTCTCTCCCGGCCAGGCCACTTGTGGCTGGCTGGTTTGTATTTTTCTTTTGCAATGAAATTCCGTTTCATTTGTGTTAAAAAAAATTTTAAAAAAATTCTCCAACTTGTGTCCGAGAGTGCGAAATCCCCCCCACCCCAAAACATAAACAAAAACACACGCTGATTCCATCGTGAGACTGAGTACCGTATTCCGTTTCGTTTCGGAAATTCCAAAGCCAGCAGCCCAAATCGAAGACGACTATCGTACGTTACGAGCGTCCATGGCTTCTGTCAGGATCTCCGTCGCGACTCTAAAGTCCAAAAGATCTCGCCTCCGTCCGTCCGTGAGTCCGTCCCCCCATGCCACCGCTGCTTTCCCAGATTCCTTAGACTGTCCTCTTTCACTTGCCGTGCTTCAACATTGCAGTGCGAATTCTTCTCCCCCCCACATTCCTTGTTAGGTCTAAGCTTTTTGTTAGTTCCCCTTTTTTGCATCGATCGCAACCCCTGCATCGATCGAGCGACCGATCGATCGAGAAGTTGTTACAGTACGTTTCACTGTACAGGACATCCGGCGCCTCCCTCTGAACCGTCGCCTCCTGCCCTCTATTCCTTTCGCCAGAAAGGGGGAAATGCAAAAAAAGGGGAACCAGAAAGACGGGGAAGGCATGGCTTCGCAAGGAGCTGGGCTCCGCCTTCCAGGTGGTGGGTGCCCGTGGCGGCTTCGTCCCCGCTTGCATGCGCTGCAGGTCATGCGAGGTTGAATGCCATGAGTCGGGAACTTGAATCAGTTCGGAGCAGGGATGGCACTCATGCACTCATTGACAGCAGTTCTCTTTTTTGGCGACCTTCCTGCGCATATGGGAAGAGACTTTTTTTTTTAATTTTTAATTTTTTTTTACATATGGCATTCAACGGTTGCAGCTGGACTACCATCGAAGGCAACCCGTCAAGTACTGGGAATTACACGCCTCGGGGTATCCTCGTCAAGAGCAAGTGGAAAAAACTACTTCTTCCCCATGCAGACAAAGTCACTACGGGGAGCTTTCGTGCGAGCAACGTCAGCATGGGGAGTTGAAAAGAGACCCTATTTGATTTACGGTGGGAGAAAGAGAGAGAAAGAACTCCAATCATGTGTCTAGGTTGGCGTAAATTCAGAGCCTCTCCAGCTTAGGGTCCCACTTCAAATCTTGAGAGAAACGAAGAGTGACACCCAAGACTATATACCCTTTTTAGAGGGAAGACTTTATACTACCTACATCGTGAATTTCATTAAAATGGCGGCATTCCGGAACTGTGGCGGGTTTACATCTATATCTGTCCTAGATGTTCAGACAAAGTGGCGGATTTCATATGCCATTTTAACGAAATTGACGTTCTACATATAGGATAGTGTGGACTATAATGTTGGAGGTGAAGTTACTTTAGGTTGTAGGTTGGTTATTTTTTAGTTCCTTTTTTGTGAAGAAGAATGTATGTAGTGCATTTGAAGGCACTGTTGTTGATGTTGCATAATGTGATTTTTTTTTGTCTTTTTTATAAAAAAGAATAACAAGGACAATTTCCATAGTACAATGTATTTTTCATGTTTGTTTTGAGAATTCGAAGTTCTTCTCCTAGATTTGAGATGGATGGAATATGGATGGCAATGTGTGTGTTAGCTCTACATTAGCTCTACAGTTTTGAGATGTCTACATACTGTCAATGGGTGTACATTTCAACCATATATGTAGGACAATTGAAAGTTTAGAATGTACAGTACTCAAACATAGTGGCACAAATAGGGTCTCCTACGGCCTTGAGTTCAGTAGGAATTGACTGAGAGAAGGAGGCGTAGGTGGGTAGGCCTGCAGTGCCACTGATGCAGCGGCCAAACGCACTCGCCGGACAAAGCATGGCGAGAATTTTCCACGACAGGCTCACTGCATCTTCATAATCACCGAACAGTACAGTACCGTGACTTCTGACAGAAGAAACCTTTAATGTAGCACTGTACCATTTTTTAAAATTTCTGATACAGGCACCGTAGAATTCAACTATTTGTTTATTTGTTTTTGACAGAAACGAGGGGGCGTCGTGCCGTCGTACCGTAGAATTTATGGAAACCGGCTGCTAGCTCGTGAAGTGGCTGCAAGTACCTACCGTGTTGATCGAGAACTGTCGGATACTCGGATACGCTTCATGTATTTCCCCCACGCGGACACGCGGTTCCACTGTTCCAGCCTTCGACGGCGTCCGCGGTCCGCCACTCCGCCAGAAATGGTGAAAACGTGAGAAACAGTCAAACGTGGTGGTTCCGTCAACAAGTTATTAAGTTATGATATTATTGTTACCGGTACTTTGCTTTCAGTTACAGTCAAACCAAATTCGGAAGGTTTTTGTCTGGAAGGATATTCCGTCGATCAGCTTGCTGCGCTGTTTCCTGTCAATGCGTCCACGGAATCTGGACACCAAGTGGGGACGGAGGCGAGACAAACGCTGGGTGGGTCATGAGTCCGATCATCATGCAACAGATCAGACAGGCAACGCCGGTAGTCTCAACACGGACTCCTTGTTAGGGCCGAGCCTTCTTGGGAGGGCAGAAAAATAGGAGTTCGAAAGTTTTACGACGGGGAAAATGGAAGACGGAAGATGGAGGAACATACGACACGGAGGACGTCTTCTGGCCGATGAATGACAAAGAATCTCTCCATGTAAGACAGGAGTGCAAATATGAGTGCTTTTTGCATTTTTAAAAACCCACAATCCAAACGGTACCCAAATGGATGATTTTCACGATAATTGGCTTGTCATTTAAGGGTTAATTTATCATGGGTAATAAATCTTGAAAATGTAGGATTCATATTCCGCAACTAGGAAGGAGTGTTCATAATAGGCAAATGAATTGGCTAAAATGCGGGATAGATTTTTACATCAGTAGCTTCAAGCATGGTGGGAGGACATCTCATCGTCCCCATGAAGGTTCATGATGTTATTTGAGACAATTCCTGTGTTCACACTTGACTTTGCGTTGCACCCACCTTACCTCCTACCCTACCTGTGGGTCACTTCTCTGTGTATATATGTATATATATATATGTAATGCCCCCAATGGACAAAATGGACACATCCAAAATTTTGCAAAAGTCCTAGAGCTTTGTTCACAATGAATACTCTAAACCCTTTCCAAGAACACCAAAAATGTTTCATCAACTTGTAGGATTTTGCTGAGAGTTTTTTTGGATGTTGTTTAGGTTTAATAAGAACAAATGAATAAAAAGCAACGTAAGGTAGAAAGCTTTGAAATTGCACAGGCATTTAGAATCGCCTCTTCGAGTGGTTGAGAAACAATGCAAATGGTTCTTGAAATGGAGTAGATTTGTGAGGTGAGAAAATCTCAATCAAAGTGCATGGTTTTAGTGCACTGAGTAGTCAATAGGGGCTCTGAGTATGTGTGGCTTATAACTATTGAATACGCTTTTAAATTGCCTAAACAAAAATTCAAATTTTTGAAATGTTGCAACATTGCATTGCTAATTTGTTAGGATTTTTGGAATAGCCACGGCACACATATGCGGTACTCCATTTTTGGCACTCTCTTGACACATTGACAAACTTCCATAAACATGGTAAGCCTCTTCTTAATCAGTTTTTTGGATTGACCTATTGGATTCAAAGGTACATTTGATGATTATTGCGGTATATGCAGAGCAATAGCGCCCTATCCACCTCTACCCTTGGAAAATCATAATTTATTCAATATGGCTCAGAAATTATCTATAAAAGCACTGAATTGTTTTACATTTCTTTGCCTGCCCCCTACTCCCCAAATGAAAAGTTTTAGGCGGACTAGTTTGTCAGTAGATGTGTTTTTTTCCTCTAATGGGTGATTATTGATCCTCCTATCATAGATGAAAACTTGACAAAAATAGTGATGGATATAATTTGAATTTAAAATGATTATTTTGAAATCATGACGAACATGACCACCACTTAGGATTATAAAATTTTATTTTCTTTAACCCTTAAACGACGGGCTCATAGCCGTGGAAATCATCTGTTTTGACACCGTGGGAATTGTTGGATTAAAATAATGCAAAAGCACTCACTGGAAGTCCAACTACTATAGATGGTCTTCCCTTTTCCCACAAAATTTGGAGGATGAATAGTTGCACTTCTGTCCTACACATGAGATTCTCTTGTCATTCATCGGCCGCAAAACGTCCGCCTCGACGTTTAAGGGTTAACCATGTAAGGACGTTACAGACCTAATGGTCTAATGAATGACTTCACTTCTAACTATAGAAACAAAAATTATGCCTATCGATCCAATGATCAGAGTATATTGGTGTCTACCTTGGTCATAGAGGACTATGTCATTCTAAGGTTACCAAAGGTACAAAGTACGGAGTATAACTTTGTTTTGAAACACGCATGAATAGGACGAGTTTCTATAATTATTTTAATCTACAGTACCCCCGTCCCCAGTGACACCTTTGAGGGTACACATTCCTGCACGGTCTCCCATGCACAAGCTGATCCAGCCCTAGATCCGGGAACCCCCCATGCCTGATCCAACGTCAGTCGGCAGCTCTCTCGGCAAGCGGGTCCGATCACTCCCGGGATGCGTCTAGGGCGGTCGGTACCGGCCAGGCCCCAACCCCAACCCCAGCCCCAGCCGCAGTCCCCGACGCAACGACCGCCACGTGGTCCCCCAGATTCCCGCCACGGCGTGTCTGCTGCGTCAGCCGCCCACCTGGCCCACTCACTCCCCTGAACCCAATCACGCCCTGCGATCTGATCCCCCCTCGGTGGGAATGTGGGATGACTGGGATCCAGAGGTCGCGGGTTTGGGTTCGAGGATCTGAAGGCCGGGTGGATCTCATGCTGCTTGCTTGCTACGAACCATCAGTCACATGGCGACCCCCCATGTGGGCTGCGGGGGCCGCCACCAATGACGGTCCAGCAGAGAAGCATCGCGTTGCCCTTTTGATGCTGATTTGAACTTGCTGAACTCGTTTTGAAGGTCATTGGCTCCATGACGGGGTTCGCCGGCGGGGCTTCCCAACTGGTTTCCGTGACGACTGTAACAAGGTTCCAGAATTAGGTATAGGGCAATGCCCGAGGAGGAGGGTGTTTTGGGAAATAACGGGCCGACAAGGAGGGCAAAACCCGACGAGGAGGCCTGTTATTTCCCAAAACGCCTGACGACGAGGAGCCATTGCTCAACGTAAATCACGAACAGAAGGATGAGAAATCAAAGTTGGATGAGTAATGCATAATGCCCGATTATGCAAAAACCCCGGCACAATCAGGCATTACGCCTCAGAACCCTCCCTGCAAATGTATGGGGAAATCCCTACGAGTGGTTTACGTTCCAGAATTATCCAAGAACAAATTGCAACGAGGGTGGTAATTAAGGTATGAGGCCTGTAAAATGGCTAGGGTGAACTGACCCCCTCACTCGGCCCTGCGGGCCAACCTTGTTTTCCGCACATTTTTTTTTTGCAAATTTTGAATTCATATTTGGGAATCAGAGACCCCTAATTAGTTAAGTAACATCAATAATAATCCCTTGATCGGCCCAAAATAGGGGGCTTTCTTTTACATGCACCCCTGGTAAGGCCGGGCGAGGGGGTCAATCCACCCCAATCCATATAATGGACCATCTGAAGGCTGGAACTAAATTTGGGGGAGGTGAAACATCTTGAAATGTTTTTTCAATATATTTTTCTTGAAAGACAAATGGAATTGACATCGAACCCCAAGTCGTTTCCTTTTTTTTGAAGCTTTGTGGAGTTAGTTATAAAATTTTGAAGTTGAAATGACATAAGGCTCTAAAATCGCCCATCTCCCAAAATGTATCCACTGTTTGTACAATTGCTGAAGGCTACAAAAAACAACAACAACATGTACACATAACGTACACTTGAGAAGGTGGCCAATTTTAGAGCCTGTGTGATTTTAGAGCCTGTTACCTTACTGCAATCGGTCCTGTCAGGATCTCACTTGGATCTCACTTGGATCAGTGCGTTGTAGCACTTAGCAGTAGCATTCCGCTAGATTTAGCAAAACTTGTCCGAAATTCTTTTTTTACCCTGGAGGTAATAGTCGGAATCGAATTTCGGATTAGTGACTAACAGGAAGTTAAATTTACTTAAACTGCAGGTCCGGTTGAATGGTTCCTACAGTCAGTGCAATTGGCTTTCTCCTCCGTCTTCTTCGTTTCCCTGGAGCTTCGTGGTCGTTAGTCAGTTATACCATGATAGTTTCTTGACTAGTCAACGCATCTGTTCTTTTGTTACCCATAAACGACACGGAGGAGGACGTTTTTTGGTGGATGAATGACACAAGAATCTCTCCGTGTAGGACAGAAGTGCAACGGTTCATCTTCTAATATTTTATGTGAAAAAGAAGGAATGTCTTCTACAGTACTTTGTCTTCCAATGAGTGCTTTTTTTCATTTTCTTACGCCAACAATTCACACGGTACACAAACAAGATGATTTCCACGGTGACTGTCATTTAAGGGTTAACATGAAAGAATTATTTATAAAAAATAGCCATCATCTTTTGGTTGTAGCCAATTGGCGAAAAAAAATATGCACAAAAAAGAAGAAGTAGTGGGTGATAATAAGGAAACATCACCTACATATGTCACTTTGGGGGGTTCTACATTCTCTTGCTGAGATAGTCTAATTTTTTCAATGAAATTGGTGGCAATCTCAAAATTAAAGAAAAATAACAACTTGAATTAGAAGAATAAAGTAGAAATAGTGGGGTCTAGAATAGATGTACAATTATTGTTTTTTAGTCATAAGAGTATTATTTTGAAGATGTAATTTTGACTTGCTATTGCGAGATGAAGAATGTATGAACTTGAGAGCCATTTTTTTTTTCAAATGAGAGGTATAAAAATTAGTTGCAAGCTAGTATCAACATGAAGAAAAAATCATTAGTTAATACTCCCTATGTCCCCAATAAAGTGTCTCATTGGGTATTCTTTTCCATATTAAGTGTCAACAAACTATGCCTTACATAGCCTCAAAAGCACATTAAACTATGTGTGTATTATAAAGAAGGCAAGTAGATAATTCCTCGTCACACTCTAAGTGATATTTTCCTACATGTGGCACCTTATAATTGTTGCCATTGTTGATTTTCATTATTTTGATCATGTGAAATTGCAATGATGAGTAGACAAAAAAAAAACTCCTAAATTTGCATTACTTAACCCTAATTTCTAAAAGTATAAATCCTATTTCTAAAACCCGATACCTATAAATGTAAAAACTTCAAAGTGCTTTCAATCTTAATCCCTTGGACTTTCTTGAAATAAAACATTTAATTTGGTACGGAGGAGGGAGTACAAAGTTAACTGGTGAAATGAGAAAAATATTCAAGTTTTTTTTAAACAATTATGTATAAATTTCTATATCTAATAAATTAAAAAGAAAATGACCACACTCATCACTTCAAAAGTTGGTTGAATATGGGAATTGAAAGATCATACAGTATCTGCTAAAGCTCAAAAAAATCCCCAAACTCTAGTTGGTATTACTAAAAACATACTCTATAGTTGGATTTGCAAAGCAATTGAACAAGAATGGGAAATTTCGTTAAAATGGTTGTATTCCATGTGCCATTTTTAGACTGCCTAATCTGAACTGTGAAAGTGCCATCTAAGACAAGTATAGATTTTAGAAATCTTGAAATTCTGTAAATTTCAAAAATCTAGAACTGCTGTCGATTTCAGATCGCACAATTTGAATTGTATAAGTGACATCTAGGACTAATGTAGATTTCAGTTATCTAAGAACCATATGAACTTCACTCATCTAAGACATGTGTACATTTCATACTGTGCGATCTGAATTGTAATGGAATAGCGCCATTTTAACGAAGTTGCCCATAAGAAGAGAATCACACCTGACAAGTTCCAGAAAATTATGATTCTGTTAATTTTCTAGGCACCACGTAACTGTGCCGAGAATCTAACAGCCACGTATCCTCGACGCGAGTCGTATCCCCGTGAAGCTCATGTTCGCATCCGCAACGCTTAAAGCTTCGATGAAGCCCTGCGATTCCTGTTGGCATGCAGAGCTGATTCTTGTTCTTGTCTAGTGAAGGCACTTGTGCATTGCAGCGACGTAACAGATCGACGAGTGGGCTTCGTCAATGCTGGACTTGAGGGAAAAAGCAAAGTCGGTTGGATGCATGAACCAATGTCGCAACACATGGACAGCTCCAGACCGAGCCTGCGAACACCTTTAAAACTGAAATTGAATCACCACTACTGTACTGTCGCTTTTCATTCCCTGAAATAAGCGACAAAACGTGGGGTGAGTGTAAAGAAAGTCACAAATGACAAAACGTGGGGCCGACTTTGGCTACTACTAGCATTACATAATTTTTCATTGAGAAGAGACACATGTTGGGGTGTCTCTGGAATAAAAAACAACTAGATGTGGTCTAGTGAGTCTCAAACATTCAAATTTTGACGTGAAACTTTCTAACGTGAGTTGCTTCTTGACGGACATAGACATTTTCGAAGTTTTTCATGCTAGTAAAGAATTATACTATCCATGCATTGGAGCAGGTTTGTGCGACATGATATGTATTAGATAACCAATGAGTTGCATTTGGGGTGAATAGGTTGCACATTTTTCAGGCACAAATCTTCATGACCCAAAGGTGAGTAAGAAACAAGTTGAAAAGAAAGAAGGTTATGAATTGCAAATTGTAATGGCAAAGGTGACGGGATGCCAATGGGATGGTGCCACGTTAGTGTTGAAAGTCAACAACTAGTTATATCCTGTAATCTATTGGGTGTGCCAAGTTTCAAGTAAAAACTAAGCACAACTGTAATTTTGACTCCGACTCTTGAAATGTACATCAACGTAAATGAAACAATTTGTGATAGCTGTACCTTTCACTGGGTGTATGATACTTTATTAATAACATTGGAACATCGGATTGGTCACTATGGAAATCATCTTTTGGGGTATTGTGTGAATCATTTGTTTTAAAAAAAACACAAGCATTCATTGGAGGTCAATCTATTGTGGAAGGGTTAATCATAACTAGGGGTCCCTTTTGCTCCCTCGGAAAGGAATCACTCGAATCCTTCCTTTGACTCAAAATCTTGCACACATTGGAAACTTGTTTACACTAAAGAAAGGAAAAATAGTATTGTCAATCTCCAAAGATAAAATAGAAAAACAGAGGTATGCAATTTCCATTACAACCATCTAAAAAAGTTATAAGGTATGTGCATCCATAATTGTCATTTATTGCAATTCAACAAAAATTAGCTGAATTTGGGCTAATTTTTTTTTTTTTTAACAATTAGAAAAAATATTGTATTGAATTGAAATTAGAAAACTTTGGCATGGTGATGGAAAACTATTTACTTCCAAAGTTCATTTTTGTGAAGTGCTTGTAATTGACAATAGGATCATCTACTAATCAAAAACGTTGAAAAAACTAAAAAATGAACACTTCATGATGATTTTACAAAATGACACTTGTTCAATGATTTCTTCTAGTGTCTTCTTTCAAGTTAGTAGCACTTAATTGTGACCTATTTCTAAAACCAACACCCACAAATCCTTTACGAAAATGTTCCAATTGCCTCAATTCTTGAGAGCCTACAACTATTTCTAGACACAGTCATTTTTAACACTTTGAAAATACATGATTTATTCCTAGACTATCCAAAATATGCATATGAAGAAAATCTAGAATACTTATTTGACTTTTACTCAATCCAAAAAAAAAATGCAATTTTATAATAGTAACAATTTTGAATTGCTTGTTGAATCATTTACCTAATGCATTTACCTTCATGACAATTTATTATACCTTCTTTCCCCATTCGTGTTCAAATTCTAGATGTCGGGGAGGTTTAAACTTAATCACATTCCTTAAAGGTATATTCGCGCTTGATGTTAAATAATGTTGTTGCTGAAGATCTTCGAAATGAATTTAGACCTACTTCTGGACCGGATTCTCATTGCAAAACATCACCCCCAACACCAACTGCGAACATTCATTCACTCGTCTGAATCATCATGCAAGTTAGTTGGGCCATGCAAAATCCGAGTTGGCAGTACCCACGTGGCACCTCAATCATTCGCCACTCCCGCTCACATTCTTATCACCAGATTAGGGTTTGGATTGCCGTCGTTCGTTACGTCGTAAACCACTCACGATTTCGCAAGAAGTCTTCGTTGATGGCGACTCGGCAGGTCTCACTCTGGCCTGCGGCAAGCACGTGTCGGCGAGACGCTGAAGGGTCAGACAAGTGGCGTCCGCTCGGCTATGAGCACGAGGCGAGTCTCCCCTCCTGAATACGCGTGGTGGAATCACGTTCAGCTCAATTCTCCGATCGCGTCCCTTACTTTGAATTTTGCATTCAGGAGAAGATGTCAGTTAGAAATGTATTGCCATTCATGGTGGTCGATCTCAACGGCTGAGCTCGATTCGTGCGAGTTCCGCGCAAGCGTGGGATCGTTAATGGGAAAGGTGGACGAATTTGCAAATGCATGTAGACGTACTGTATCCGAAATCGACCAAGTACTGATAACCTCGTCTTAAATCCGAATCCGATTGGGAAAGCGAGAGGGAACAATTTAATACATTGTACGATTCGATGTTGGAGGATTGAAGATCAATGCGATGTTTCCGAAACCCTGTTTGCATTTGGAAGTTTTCAATTAGAAGAAAAAGCCATTGAGGTTGAACGATCTCGAGGGCTGAGCTCGATTCGCGCAAGTTGGTCGCAAAGCATGCGATCGTTGTTTGTAAAGGTGGACGGAGGTGCACATCAAGCAGCATTATCCGAAATTGACCTAATTCTGATTACGTCGTTTCTGTATCCCAATCAGTGCATGTATTCAAAGTCCGATGCGAAGTTTCCAAACCCTGTTGAAAAATTCAGGAATCTGCCAGGCTCATGCCAACACAAGCACGGAGCCTTTTGTTCTAATGAAGCTTTGCGAGCAACTTGCACGAATCAAGCTCAGCTCCTCCAGCGAATTCAAACCTGGCGCTCCTCAAGTCGTGATTGCACATCCATTCAACAACCCTGGCAAATTGCCAAACTCTCATTAGGGTTTGGAAACTTCCTATTGCTTTTGATGTGATTATTCCTCGCATGACAGTATTCCAACTTCTTGTAGAATCTAAGCTCGCACATGACTGAATACACAATTAGGTCAGCTTCGGAAGCTGCAATGGACAATGCGCTTACCTTCCACTGATCAAGCTGAGCTCCTACGACAAATTCAAACCTGGCGTCGACCTCAAGTCATGATTACCCATTCATTCGACTCGCCTGGTACATTCCCAAATTCCCACCACATTTCAGAAACTTCGCACTCCTTGCAAATGCGATTATTCCTTGCGTGACAGGGTTCCAAATTCCACAGACCAGCTTTTGTTTGGACGATCTACGTAAGCTCGCACATGCGGCTACATGAGGAAAAGCAGAGTAGGGCGGGCGGGTCCGCCATTTCCGTGACCACTGGAGAATCTTCCATTTCCCGAAGAAGGAAAAATTGGGATTCAGTTGCTTGCAACAAGGCGCATGCGTGGATTGCAAGGTTGCCCCAAGGGATGCTCGTGGGGCCGGTGCGTGGGAGCGGGGCTGGCGGCTCTCCCGCCGGGCCTTGGGGACCCTGGCACTCGCTTTGCACACGGGGTCCACACTTCTGCATCTTCCGCCTTGTCAGTCAGGTTGTTGCGGGAGCTTGTTACTGGAAATTAGGGTTTGTTGCAGTTTTTTACGTCCATGGAACTGTTTGCGAGTGGAGGCTAGTTAAGTCTTCAACGTCAAACTTGGTTCCCATCTTTGGTAGGTTGCTGTAAAAACCAACCGTGATCCAATTTGGTGAAAATCTAGGAATACAAGTCACTGTAGAATGCCAACCAATCTAAGATCTTTCAACATCTCTTACATTGGGGCATGACAACAACAAGAAAACAATTTCAGATTTGCATTCTCTATTCACGTTATAAAATGAATGTTGTTAATATATTTCAGCGGAGTTGGGTTTGCGTTACGGTTGGATTAATGGCCAACTAGAGTTGGTGTAGTAGGTCATCAAACATCATTCTCTCAATGAAAGAAAATTTTGTCATTTTGGTAAATTGTGGTTTGCAAAGAAGAGTTAATTTAAAGCTAGAGTTTTAGCAATGGGACTTTAACATGTGTGTAATAGCATCAAACATGCACATAGTACTATCACAATAGGGTTGTAGTTTTTATTTTATTTTTTTGAGTATTTTATGCTCTCAAGGCAATTGAATGGCTCAAACTTGTCTACATTGAGATTATGTTAAGGAGGCTACAGGGTGCATAGGATAACTAGGTGTCTAATATCAATGTTGATGCCAAAGTCTGATAGGTTCATGATATCTTAAAAATTTATAGGTGTCCAAAGCTCAAAATGAATCTGGATGTTCATAATATCTTGTAAATTGTGATTGATCCATAGATTTATAGGTGCAAAGGAGCTTGCAACCTAAGTGGGATTAAATTTCAAGATTTAATGTCTAATTCCAACCACTGCTTGGTTTTTGGTGAAAGTGATGATTTTGTAACAAATGGGCAAAAGAAGAAAAACAATTACACCTCAGTGCAATACTCATTCAAAGCTCATTTTTCACATAGGAGCATGAAAGCCGTTGCTTGTATTAAATGCAATTTTTCAATCATTTGTTCTTGATAAGCCCAGATGCATCGAAATGTATCAATGAAACGTTGTACCTTGATGAAACCTATTTAGTTTTGTTGCAGTGCAGTGGGCTCTGTTTTAGTTGGAGTTGAACACATCATTTTTTACGCCAAATGGAGGTGAACTCCACGGCAACAATCTCTCTAGCTATGTTTGCCACCACACTCTGCATACTACGTGAGAACGTTATTGTGCTCAGCAATGCAAGCAAAGCTTTGTCATGTCCTTCCGAGATAGAACACTGGATGCATATTGAATAAGAGTAATACTTTGCTCCCGATGTCTATTTAAGAGACGGATTTAGATCATTTATAGGAACACTTTGAGCGCTCACAAACACTTGCCAACTTAATCCAAATAATGCATTACATGATGCGTTGAAATCCTCTCTTTCATATGCTTCCAAAACACATAAGAATTTGATCAATCTACTACTGGATTTGGTCAAACAATGCTTGAAAGTGGCGACTGAGTGTTCTTCGTACAGACCTTAGTCATTTGGCTTGCAAGCCCTCCTGGTTCCATTCCACCCAGGACATCACTTGCTGTATTCTCTCTGAGGAGCCAAATGTTACACCAGAAGCATCAGTGAAGAACATTGCATCAGCTGGTCAATGAATAAATGAAGTCCCCTATAAGATTTATACAAAACCACCAAGGAAACAGGAGAACCAATTTAATCTTCTTGGTTTAGGGTTTAATAACCTTAAACTTACCAGTACAGCATTGAATCTGACAAGTCAAAATTTCAACAAGTTAAATTTCAACAACAGAGTGTATCGATTGCACAAACATTTGCGTAATGTGCATCTCTGTCTATCCTCCTTGTATTGTACATGTACAGTTCAGCAGAGTCTGGATTCGAAGCAGAGGTGGATAGCACCGTGCAAGAGAAAGAATTCAAAGTCAAAGAGAGAGAACCTGCAGTAGAATTGCTTTCATATCAGAAATCGATTAGACAATAGCGACGTCCGCTTCGTCTTGCTGTAGCCATTGCACAGACCCTGCAATTCCTTCGAACCAATTCATGCGAGAGAATGTTACCCTAACATCCCAGGGTATCATTCTGCCCTAACCCTACTCGATACTTCATCAACTTTCAAGTATTGTGTAAGTTTCTGGTCAGGACGAAGCAAGAGCTGCGTGTCTCACCTGATACGAAGATGTGATTTCCATTGCGGAGAAAAAAGTACATCACCACCGAAGTCTCTGTTTGCAACTTCCAAAGAGCTCAGCAATTGACGTTGGTTCCATTGCCAACGCTGTTCTGTCGTGGCTCCTGCTGACCTTAATTAGAATATTACCGGTAGTTGGTTGAAGGTTGTGACCCTACAACTCTGCTACTTACTTTGGAGAAAAATT
The DNA here is from genome assembly GCA_951230915.1 of Antitrichia curtipendula. Lineage (NCBI taxonomy): Eukaryota > Viridiplantae > Streptophyta > Bryopsida > Hypnales > Leucodontaceae > Antitrichia > Antitrichia curtipendula. Next base: position 22,490,963 of record OX579640.1, on the reverse strand, counting down.
TGCATGATGTCCAAATTGATAAGCAACCCTGCAACTCAATGGACCAAGTATGGCGAGATCTTACACCCACTACTGAAGCTCTTCACAATGTGGACTTGGAATTAGAGATGGCACTGAAGAAATGGTTGCAAACCTAAAAGCTTCTACATGTCTCCATGCATTGCATAAAGTAAGCCTTTAAAACCATGAGCCTTGCAGAACTCCAAATCGAATAACACGAGAAGAAATAGGGGTGTCAAAGCTCAAGACCTGTGCTCGAGAATGCAACCGATTGAAATCTCAACGCAATTTGAAATCTCTACTAGGACGAGACTAATTTATTGAGGTGAGATTTGGGGACTCAAAATTACGGAAGCTTGGATGTCGGAAACAAACCACAGAAATTGCATGGCTGGAATTGCAAACTCTGACAACCCTTAATGTGGATTAGCTGACACCCATCTCTCTCAACATCTTCAAATGAATCTGAAATAACAAACTCTGAGGACCCCAAATGTGGATTACTTGACATGCATCTCTCCAATCATCTTCAAAGGATTCATCTGAAATTGCAAACTATGAGAACCTCGTCTGTGGATTAGTTGACACTCATCTCTCTGAATGACTCTAAAATCGCACAGCTCTGAGAACCTTTAAGAGCGTCATCAATCGATGCACGGCATTTTGACTTAGAAAATTAACTGTGGCTCTGTAGCAGCCCGTAGATTTGCAGTGGCAAATACTGCACTCGACCAAATTGACAAACTCGGCGTGTGCAAGGTTGAATTTGATGTGCCGCAAAACCTAAAAAACAGGTTTCGCCCTTGGTATAAGATAGAAGTATGGCATACTGTTTGGCCTGCAGAGCCGTGGGGACCCTGGTGTGCAGCAACACTCCTGGCAGTGATGGTGTAGATTAGGGGCGGTGGAAATCCTCAGGAGTTCCTGAACAACACCTGGTATGGCCTTGGTAACCTCGGTCAGGTTATTGGAGTTACTCATCAGGGAGACGGTAGTGTTTCTGCGACAGTGAGTCCCCAATCCCTGAAAGCCTGATGCAGCCCCCTTCGTGCGGTTCAAGGACGCCTTCCCGGACGTTTCTCCGCCTTCGTTCCGTGTTCTGTCGGGCAGTTTCGGGGCAGTTTCGGGGCTTTAACGGGCAGTCGATCCTAAACTCCAATCCGGAATGAAATGGTTTGGTTTTAGGATTGGTTTTAGGGTTGGCATCCTTGACAACAACATTATCATGCCGCCGCCGTCGTGGCGTAGGATTCCGTCACCAACGCGTAGGTTTCTGTCGCCACCAAACTTGCGCTGGACTTGAACAATTTGTCGCCATGTCCTACTCCGTCACCCGGGTCTCCGATCTCTTCATCATCTTGCTACATTGATGAACTCGATGCATGTGCCGTCTGGGCTCTTTTTGTTGGTAGAGTTGCGAGGGGATGCACCCCAATGGACCCACACCAAATATGAGGATCTTGCGGGCTCCAAAGGCGTACAGTGTCTGCCATTGACAAATCCAATTAGATCCATCATTCAGAATTATGTACAATATGCGCACCTGTAATTGCCACTAATTACAACTAAGCACAATTACTACTATTGATCATATTTTTATTGGATCTTACTGGCAACTGAAAGAGGATTCTGGTGCATTTTAGCATGAATTCTTTGGACACTGTATGAGTAAGTTATGAATGTTCAAGGTACTCTCTTTAGATGTACCAAAACCTGACACTAGGCTCTTAGACTTTCATGTTTTGATTGTGTATAGTACATCCTCACTAATCAATATTTAAGTTTTTGGGTCCAAATTAGGTGTGGCATTTTTGGGCCGTGTTGATTGTGGGTGTACATAAGTTAGGCATTCATTTTGGCTAAGGACTGTTCCACACATTGACTAAAATTTGTCTTACTTTTGATTGTTGCATGATGCCAGATGAGTCAGGTGTGTACCCTCAATTGTTGGTCGAAAGTGGAGATCCAGTCCAGTCCATTAGGAGAAAAATTGGACTTCGCAAGCGTTACAAGGTAGTCATAAGAAGACTGTGAGAGAACACCACAATCTCTTCATTTCAGAAATCATGAATTCTGAAGCTTCTTACAATTGAGGTCAATTAGAAGAAAAGAATCACGTGATTCTCTCCGGGTATCACAGTGAACATAATTAATCTGGTCAAGTCGACCAAGCTTTCTCCAGTGATACAGTTCTTTGGATACTTCCAAACTGGCAGCTGAAGAATTCAAGAGTACATATACCATGACCACTTCAAAAAGAAAGATCCTATTTCCCAAAGAATGCAAGAGCCTCTTGTCACTTAGGAGACATTGGACTGGTCACCTTCAATGCCCATGTGGATTTGCTCTTGGAGCTCAACAGAGGCTCCAAATGGGCACGACAGCTCTCTAGCTGCTCTTCCGCACCTCCCCGCACACTCTCCAAAGGGTGCCAAATCGGTCCACCTGCTACAACGCAAGATGTTGAACACTGCTGCCAACACGAGCAAACCAAACACGTGGAAATGCCCTGCAAAAGAGACAAGACCAGGCAAGCCCATAAGTCAAAAGGGTAGGTCTTGGTAGCAAACTCTAAATCATGAAAACTAACCAACATGAAATCAGTGTCGAGAACTGGTGAAAAGACCAAGGAATGATATTCTAAATCCTAAACAAGGATGAAGGACCAAGAGGTTATGGTTCAAAAATAGCTAGCTAGTGTGATTGACCATATCATGAAACAAATAGAATTCAGATGGCAACACATTTTGAATTCATGAACAGAATTTCCTGTATTTTCGTAAAACCACGAAATGCCCTCCACCTCTTGCTATTCACCACAAAGAGAATTTGTAAACTTTGCCAGCGCCTCCATAACAACGTAACCACAGCCATTTCAACCACCCTGAGACACCACATCGTACAATGCTCGCACAAAATGTAGCCGACATTCGTCCACTTCCTGCATTCTATCCTTGAAATACTCGATCATTGTAACATCGGTCCACCGTAGCGCTTCCAAGCACTCTGCAGTTACTCCAAGATGGAATGCATATTTTTCCTCACCAGATGGATATCGACCTTTCCCAAGTTTGTAAGCCTAATCCCTAATACTGTTAATCGCTGTAGGCAGTGTGGCTCCTGTGAGATTGAGAGGTGTACTGATGAGGCCTTGGGCTTCGCCGTCTAATATTGCTGGTTCTTCTTCGTGGTCCGGTACTACAGGGAGCCTAGCGTACACACCATAACGCGCGTTGTCGGAGGGCAACACTCCGGGCGGTTTTATCCATCCTTGTTGTCGCTAGTATGCTTGGAAAGCTGCCTCAGGAATGTGGCTTGGAATATCACGCCCGTTTTCACTTATCTTCCGCAAGCGGTGGTTGTTCCATGCAGAAATGTGGCGGTCAACATCATCCTGGATAAGAGGCAGGAAGACAAGGTGTAGAGAGCTCATGTGCCACACGTTGTTCAAGTCAAGTACGTTCTCATTGCACATCGTAGTGAACAACGAGTGATAGAACCACGCCGTCTTCTTTCACACCTGACCCCAAAAGTGTTCAATCCTCTAGGATCACAACAGAAGCACGGCAAACACCGTCAATTCGAACCAACCGAGATGGATACAGGTTTTGGGCCAGTCAATGTCAAATTTTGGCTCCTTGAAGTTAGCCAAAATGCAGTGATTTCAATTTCTCATTTCCATTTGTATTTGCTAAATCTAAATGTGTCTGGTTTTTGCTAAATCCGAACCCGACACATTTAGCCTTGCTAGTCAAGTATGAATTGGATTTACGTAGACCCTAAACCTTGAGAAGCTTAATCTTGTCTTGAGCACAAGGAAACAAGTTCAAGGCCTCTGTCTTTACCTGGTTGTGCACGGACGATCCGGTCAAGAAATTCTTGATTACATCTGGGCGTGCTCGCTCTTGCTCTTGGCGGACCAAACTGTGCTCTGCTGCATAGTCAGATCGGATACGTATGGGGTGGCCGTATAAATCAACAGTTGCCTTGTAGCCCTTGAAAATTGTTGTCGCAAGCTTATCCGTAGCCACCATGCACCATAACACAAAGTGCGACGCCCCATCAATTCCACCATGGATTCTGAATTTCCACTTCGCCAATTTATCATATGCTACATGATAGGAACAAACATGGTCCACAACAACCAAATCAGCCACTACACTTTATGATGCAGCCTCTCTCAAATAGTACTTTCTAAAGGCTTTGCAACATAGAAGGGTCTTAAACAATACTTTAAATTCACAAGCAAAAGGATCATGGTGCGTGCACTCACAGTCCATGTGCCAAAAAACCATAGGTTCCACGGTGTCATATTGTCCTCGAAAGAGAGCTCGCACTTCCCTCCGACGCATGTGGCCTGGCTGCAGGCTGTGCAACACATCCCGCACTTGTTGGCGGGGTATACGAAGCCCCAGTTCCCTCCACACCAACGATTGGGCATGTCGGATTCCCCAATTGCGCCCTGCACGATTCAGTGGCACGACTGACAATATTGCATCCTGACACTCGTGCGGCGTGAGGGTGTGATAAACTCCACTCCAATCTAAATCGTATAATTGGCGCGCCAGAACCTTCCTCGATACCCCAAGAGCCATGACTATTGTAGAGAGGTGATCTCCGCGATTGAGAAGTTCTTCTACATGGTCCACCAATTTGTGCTCCAGTATTAGAGTTCTAATTCGCCCATCCGTGTCATTCTCGGAACCATCATGTTCTGCAATTTCTCTGTCTACCTCGAAAGCACCGTCCTCGTGAACACCAATCGAGTCCTGATCGGAGTCAGCCATTCCGAAGTCACTCAAATGCTAACCCTATATCTTGTGGTATCAAATTCTTCAGACCCTTGCCACTCCCACCTCTCCTGGGGCCACGTAAGGCCACCAGCTGCTCTAACTTACTTATCTGCACACCTGAAACAGTGTAATACTTTGTGGAGCAGGAGCGGAGGTTGTGTATTACAATAAGATATGGTGGGAGCGATGGACAAGGGGCGCAGAGAGTAGGAACAAGACAAAAGGAGACAAGAAGGGCAAAGCAAGATGGGGAGCCACTGCAGAGCTTTGACTAATTGGTCCTATTATTTTTTATTTTCAAAAATTATAGTGGTAGTACGCTCTAAAGTGCACCAACTAAGGTCTGAAATTGAATTTTGAGGACTTCAGAATCTTGAAATATTTGTGAGTATATCTTCAAAGTCTTTTCATTGAAGACAAGTGGGGTTCACATCTAATCAAATTTGGACTCATTGTTTTGGTAGCTTTTGCAAAATTAGTTATCAAATTTTGAAGTTGAAAGGGCATAGGCCTCTAAAATGGCGCCCTATCTAGAATGTACTAAAGGCTTTGAAAAACATGTACCAACCATAAATTCCTTCAAAATTCCTTCAAAATTCACTAAGAGGTAAACTATTATCAATTCTAATTTTTTTTTTAAAATTCAAAAGATTAATTTATCTACATGCACGGATAAAATATATACACCCTCTTCTTCATATTCTATGTACTGGTCTATAGCAAGATCTTGTGTGTGAATGTTTAAGAAAAGTATCATCTTTGATGAAAGTTTAGTGAATTTTCAATGTAATTTTCGCATTAAACTTTATTGAAAGTCAAAAGAGACTTACAAACTTCATTAGGTGCATTTCTACAACATGTAATGAATGAATTATGAATTTTCAAAGAGATTAAAACCAGATTAAAACATATGATACAAAGCCTTCCATAAAGTGTTTTGAAGAGTAAATGTATATTTTAGTAAAATCCCATAATGACCCTTGATATTCTTTAGACTTGAGGAATTCACTCTAATTCGAACGACATGCCAATATTGTGATAAGTAATACCAATTTTTTAAAATTGTAACCATACAAATTCAAACGAGACATGGTAGAGATTACATAGAAAAAGAAAATACAACTATATCAATTATAGATCGAAACATTATAATGTTTGATCATGAGGTTTTTAAAAATGGAAAAATGTTTTGAAGGATTTCAATCCTCTTTTCACATGTCAAATCTAAAAATTTAACAAAATTCTTTTGGCAATTTAGCCTGATGTTTCAATCTAAATTCGATACATAGCTCTCGATCTTAAAAAAACATTAAAGTATCCCTTGCAATGGATCCTATGAATCAAACCAAAGGCCTATTCAGTCATTTCAGTGCTTATTCTTTAACATCAAGATGACTCAAGTACTCAATGAGATGCAACTGACAAAGTATGTGCAACGCAAGAATACCTTACGTCAATTCATACTCCTAGAGTCCTGGTCTTTCTCGGACTAAGTAAGATCGGATCAAGAATTCTAATTAATATCACACCAGCATCTCTCTAGAGCTCCACCGACAAGAGGATAGTCTTCTTAAAAGAGACCGCTCGCTACATATCCTGCGAGACGATTGGCATCAAGACTAGCTAAAAGTAGAGAACTGCATGGCGGTGACAATCGATGGGCAAACAATGCTTTCATACTAGGAAATGAATATCAGGATTTGCTACCTCCAGACGGGGTTGACTTGGTCATACCATGTGATCTCGCAAAGTGTAGCCTCAAAGCGTTGTACTACTCATAATTAAACTGAATTTTGGAAAACCAATTGCTCATATGGGAACGGATTGCTCTTGGTTAATACAACAAATTTCATCAACAACTGATTCACTACATCTAAGAGTCTGAGACACTGAGACTGCTCAGGTAACATTGGAAGATGATCCGCCTCCATAGAAACAAGGCTTGTTACGAAGATTTGGTTTATATTAGAGTCTTTCTGTGAAGCCTCAGCCAAAGACATATGTGAGCCTAATCACGATTCAGGAAGTGCTGATGCACATGCATGAATCTTGTTCTATACCGAAGTAAGTTTAGCTTATGCAATTTGAGAGTGCAGGTGTATATAATGCAGTTTAGTACGTGAGTCCTAGATACATGAGCTGGAAAATGTAACTGTGGTAATAGACGAGTGTCTGTGTGTCCCAAGAAGGCCATGACCTCAATCGTCAAATTCAATCCACAAAGGCAAATTCAATATTCAAAACAAGAGCCGTACACTACGTGGGTGATCAGAATTCCCATGTCCACTTCCATCTGTCTTTGCATGCTACATCAAGCTTTCCCATACTCTCCATGCAGTGAAGCATACGCAAGCTTTGCTGCCATCACCTCCTCTGACTCATACAGTGGTATTGTCATGCTCCGGAAGCACGTCAACACCTCTGGAGGCGGGTCTTCTCCCACGCCACGTTCACGTGGATAGTAATTGGGTCGAATGTGAAGTACTCCGAGTCTGTTATAAACTTGTTCAACTTGTACCGCCCTGCTTGGCTCATGTTCTTTACGACTGTGCAAAAGCAACCCTGTAGGCCGAGCGGAAGCGACCCCAGTTGGCATGAATTCAAGAAGTCCTCTGCATCAACTCCACTTTCCACACCAAAGATGGGAGCGATTGCCTTAGGGGTAATGCTGAACAGTGTGCACGTGATTGAATGTGAAGATGTCTTCTGGGTCCGCGGGGAATTTGCACATAATGTCATCGGGTAGCCAAAGCCACTCTGGATGCACTGGGCAGCTAAGCGAGGGCCTTCAAAAATCACCTTCATAATCTGTTGTCGCAAGATTTGTCGAGCACAAGTAGTGAAGGTTGATAGGGGGTTGTCGGGGGGAGCATTCGCATCCAGAGCTGACAGTGCACAAAAAATCTCTACATACTCACAATCTGCCAATATCGCCGATTTAGCAGCTACATGCTCTTCTACTGACTTTGCCCGGATGAGTGCGTTGAGGACTGTGAATACGCTGGGCTTCACGGCTTCATAGTCTCTTTCGTATGCATCAACAAAGGCGGGGTTCTCCATATTTGGGTGCCATCCACAGGCTAGTACAATCGTCGAGTGGATCATTGGCCGGTCTACATGCTGCCCATACAGTGCAAGGAGGAAACATAGTAGCCCAAATATCTCGAGGTTGGCAACCCGAACCTTGTTCAATTGCGGTCGTGTGAGTGCCTTCACGGACCTCGTATGCCCTCCATCTGCAATTTCGAAGATGGAATTATATACCTGCATCGGATAATTCAACATTGCATTAAAAATTTGTAGTCTTCACAATGTTCTAAATGGAGAGGCTACATAGTAGAACGGAAATATGGTGGTTTTAGTGCTATACCCCAAAGTCATTCCAAAATTGGGTCCAACATTGTCCGAGATATCGTCGGGTTGGTCCACCGTAATCTTGTGTGTCGAGCTCAGCGAAGGACGCCTCATCCAAGTCAAATGCATACGTCACCTGCAACATTGGGAAGGGTGTCTTTGATGTCTTCGACCAACTATAGATCGACCTCAGCTCTAGCAACTCCAATCCGGGCGTTACCTACATGGACGTCCTCAACCCAATAGAAATGTTAAATGTACAAAGGTTACAACTTGGAAACAAAATCTAAGAGAGTAGGTAGCTTCTTCTTCAAGATGAATGGCAAGCTCACCCGAAGACGGTAGCAAGGAAATATTGCCATGGCTTCTTGACAATTTGCCAGGACACGTGTGCGGAAGTAACATATTTGATATGCACGCCACACCTCCTCCTTTTGCCAGTAGCTATTCACTAGGTCAGCTTGAAAAGTGGAGGCAGTTTTACAAGCGCTCTAGTTCCGCCAGTTGTAAATGCGATCCAGCATTTCTTGGATGACATCCAAGGTGAATGTCTCCTCCAACGGTGTTCTAAGGATCTGGCTTCATATGTTTTCTCGTGTTGAATGCTCATTTGCACCAACGCATACCTCGTCGACCATATCCCATTTTTTTCAATCTGGGTGCGCTTGTTCCGAGAAGAACAGCTCCACCTGTGATAGATTCCACATCTCCATGTTTGGGTGGAGCATGATAGTGGCAAGTTCATCATTGACCATGCTGTCCAGCAAGCCCCTTTGTAACGTGCGGCGCCTCAAAAGTGCCTCCCAAGCAGCAACATGCTCTGGATCAGAGACTATTGCCCTAGTCAAGTCTAGTGTATTCCAAAAGATACTCGCATTGTTCCGGCTTGCGTTTCCAATTGTTTGTATGTACAACTCATTGTTCTGTACAAGCACATAATCTCCGGTCTTTCGCAGCATATCATACGCTAGATTGACCCGCATCCACTCGTCGTCAAGGCGGGTCAAGTCCCGCTCCTCCGCTGCACGGGCTTCTTCCCATGGACTACTTTGGCCTGAGAGATCAACAAAGTCGTCATCATCATTGTGCACTTCCACTACAATCCGAGGGGGGGTCTCAACACTCGTGTTGTGCTTGAGTCTCTGTGACCTTCGATTCCTCGAGCATTACAGCTACGGCGGAGTCTTAAGAAGTCAGGCTCTGGCTGGAAGTCGTCGTCTTCCTCCTCCGACTGAGGATCCTCATTGGCAGTGTTGCCACAAGGACCATCTGCAACTCTGCGGGTGGTGTCATGTACATTACCGCCCCTTGCAGTAGAAGGGGCACTAAGATTCATTCTCTCTCTAAGAGGGACTTGGGTGCCATAGATGGCATTTTCACCAATGTCTCCATCGCTAGAGGAGGCACACAACACCCGACCTTCCGCCATATGAGTCCCAGAACTATTGCTACCAGCATCCCCAACAGTGCTAGTCCATGGCTCTGTTCCAGAACGCCCTTGCACAAGAGGATGCGCGTCCAAATGAATTCGTGGTCTAATGCGTCTCTCTGTACTCGTGCTTGTGGGGATCCGCATCTGAGACCAACGGGCTGGAAAAGGTGATAGTGGCTGCTGCCTCCCAAAGTCTTCGAATGATTCACCAATAGGGATATCAGTGAACAACCTCCGCGTAGGGCTCTCAACAGGATCAGCAGATTCGTCGTCTGAATCATCCATGCCAGGAGGACGAAGAGGAAGTTCAATCGTAAGGTGCCTAGTTGCTTCCTGGGAGTATTCAAGTATTTGACCCCGTGTCAACATCCGAACAGGGTCAGCGATGTATATTGCCGGGCAAAAGCAAGGGCCTCGTTTAGGAATCGCCTTGGCAATTGAACCACGAGGTAGGATAAAGGGCATGCTCATGTTGGCAAAGCCTTCCCCTTACCCTACATCTGCTATTCAACCAACATCAGTAGTGAATCACTTTGAAGAACTCACACATATTCATCCTACAAGCATGCAAAGGTTCAATGTTGGTACCAGAAGCACATACCCGTTCCTTCTCCCAATATATTCGATAGAAAAAGCCACCAATGTTTGATAGTGCAGGGTTACCGTAAAGCTCTAAAGCTCTCTCTGCCACGTGATGTTGGACTGTTTCCTCGAAAAAAGGACCAACAGCATAGTGATCTCCCCAAGACATGCCAAGATTCACCTTCACCGATAGGAGTTGATCGCGGATGCTCTCCACACCTGTATACTCTACTTCACTTTCACCAAACCGATAGCGGACAAGCACATCTAGTAGGTTGAAGGCCTTTGTATGACCGGCGGCCTCCTTGGAAATCGAAGGCACCACCACATGCGACCTCTGTCGGCATGCACCCCCTCCATCCCTACGTACGCTACGAGACAATAGAGAATTTGATGTTACCAGTGTTGTCAACGGACTAAGAAATGTAGCAAGCGTCCCAGGTGTCCCCAAACTCTCGGGATCCCATGGGCCCCCACTGCTATGCGGCAGTCTGCGATCAGCCATTTCAACGGTGCAGCACTATACAGAAGTAATCTATCCAGAGGTGAGACAAAAAACTAACAGAGCTGAGCAGCGGACACATGCCTTCTATTTGGCACACCCTGCCCCTATGTTGGAAGAAGGGATACTCATGTCTCCATCAGCTTGGGGGTAGTGGGGTACAGGCTTTTGGCCATCACTGCAACCAGTGTTCTGGGCGGCTCTTGTGTTTTCATAATAAGAAACATGGACCTGTCAGTACACAGGGACATGCATACAACAATTCTTCACAATTTTATAATGCAACCATCTATTCCTGGTTTACGTTGACTATTTTTTCAGTGGCTCTTGCTATGACACTCCTGCAAACAAAGACAATTTCAAAGAATAATTAATTTGACTGAAGAAATCCTTAACTAACAGCACGTACCAGAGGGAATATCTCATTGTCAATCACATGGGGACGATCAGATCTCAACATGATGAATACAGCTTACGATTTGCCGCTGCTTTGAACCAGGTTTCCTACTGTATTAGCTAGGCCCTCATTTGTTGATGTAAGCATTTCTGTTAGCTTTTCGTTTACGTTTCCGACTAAGCTGACTAGCTTGGTATTATTTCTTTGCTTGTTCTCTGTGTCAGCTGCAACTGGTGAAAATGGCTAAGGATGTTGACTCAACAGGTCGTACACATGTCAAGCAGGACATGTATCTGGTTTTTGTTGAGGGATTTCAACTGCTGAGTGAGTGGGTAGGGAGAATATGGGAACGGAATTGCTTGGAGATTTTCTAAAACCGCCAAAGATGCGACTCCATTTGATCCTGAGAGATCCGATGAAGTTTCTGATTTTTCAATGGGTCTTGCTACGACACTCTTGCAAACGAAGACAATCACTTGGTTTTCCAATCGCCGAGAACAGATGCGCGTTGCAAAGGCCTTACAAAGGCCTACCGAATTATTGCACACAATGTTGGTGGCTTGGGACACATGAAGCAACTCAACAAGACTCGGTGAAGGAGAACCATGCAGTCCAATACACGCATCGACAAACATACATACATGCAGTCAAGCAGTGTCAATCTTACAAGTTTCTGGATGTGGAGAATTGATGAGCCAACGTGACCTTTCATTAAGTTCGGTGGATTCCTACAAGCATGTAGGCTAAGTATTGTCACAGTCCGCTACCTCTGTCATACTAGTTAGGGCCTCTAGTTGGCACCGGTGGAGGGGGGGGTGAGCTATTGGAGATGTCAGAGGATTCAACCTGGGGTTGGGAACGTAATGGCAATACTTCAAACTCGATACGGTCGAGGGGACTCTCCGTGGGCAAGTTACAAGACTGCTGAATGCCATCTTGCATCCACATTAGCCCGCGCCCACGAACCTAGCACAACAAAGTCCGAGATGTTGACCCCTTCGTCGATGGCACGTCAACAAGTGCTAATAAGAAACTATTGCTTATGAACCTTGAGACATACTCATTGCACCACCAGCGAGCCTGCAACACTAGTGCAGTGAGAGGGAAATTGTTGGTCTGGATGACGACAAGGACATTCTCCGTGGATGGCTGTGTCACATCGGCCCAGCCAAGCCCATGCTCTGCCAACCTTGATGAGATCCACATTGGGACGCTATCACAGGCTGCCCACAGACCACCTTCCACTTCTTCGTACACGTAGAGGAGGCGGAATCCCGTTGATGCCCAAGCACCGTCTAGCACAACTGACTGCACCTCACCACTACGCACGTTGCGCACCACCAAGATCCATGCACCGCGTGCAGCTGTGTGGGTTGCTGGCCTGCTCCTTGTCCAAAGAGACATCTCTGCGAAGTTGTCCACGTCAAGCGTGATAAGAACATCTCCTACACAGGGCGTATATAATGTAGAAGTCCAAGGCTCCTCCCAAACAATGTTTGGAACCATCGCATGATCCATGGAGGAGGACCGGGCTCCATTGATTCACACAGACAGACAGAGGGGCGGAGAGATACAAAAGAAGTCTACAATGTGTTCAAGAGAAATGCGTAAAGATGTTACAGAAGAAAGGGACTCCAAATAGTGGGTGAGAGGTGGAGCGTCGAGGAGCGGCCACTGATTTATCAACGCGGACAGTTGCGTACACAAGAGACGGCACAGACTAAGACATTCATGTTGTACCGAAATGGGTTTCAAACTGTAGGAGCCAGAATTGTACAACATGAGAATGTGACCTTCTTACTGACCTTATGTACTTGGGATTTCAGAATATGGGAATAGAATTAAATATTGAGTACTTAGTATGGGTCACATAAGGATTTGAATAAAGTTTAAAGCTTCCTGTGAAGTCTATCCATCAAGTTTTTGTAAGTTTTCAATGTTTTGAAATTGTGAACAAAGATAATTTGTTAGTCTTTCGTCTTTTAGTTTCAAATTAAATGTCCAAATTGTGTACTTCACAATTACAATCAGGTTCTTCCAAAGCACATCCACTTTAGAGAATGGAAGTTGGGATGTTGGAATTATAAGAAGTTAACAAATTCTTTTCATGCTTTTTATAATTTTGAGGTAGATTGTAGATCAATATTCAGAAGAATCAATATGTTCTACGTTGAATTTTTAATTTTTTAAATCTTCAAAAGGCAGAAGAAAGTTCGGCTCAATATCAAAATAGCTCCCACAACTTAGTGATGTATAAGTTAATAGGACCCGAACACCAAACCAGCAAAGAGACAAAGTATCTATCTAGGCATCACTTTTAGCAATTGGGGCCCCAATCAAATCTAATAAGGTGCCAAACTATTCAAAAACTACACATGTCAATGGCTGCAAGCCACTTTTAGTGCTTACAAGTTCGTGCTACAAAGTCTTCCTTTAAAAAGAAGCACCAAGGGTAGCACTCACTTCCTTAGCCTATATGGCTTACATTATAAAACTCCCTCAATTGGTCTAACATTTTAGACTCATTTTTCAAGGCAAGTTAAGTTTGTGACCTTCCTACGGACCTTATGTACTTGAGTTATATCCATGTAATATTAACATAAACACCCAAATTCTCCATTTTGTTGGACACACTTCATTACAATTGCACAAAATAGCACATTTTATATCAATTTTTAGCATGTTTCCTACGTATGTCCTAAATTAATTACAAATGAAAGCAGTTCTCGTGGGGACCCGAAATGTAGCACTTGGGATCCCAGTTGAGACATTGAGGACCCTAAATGTAGCACTTGGGACCCCAGCCGGACCAAAAATTGTCACAAAAACCTAGATATGGTAGAACTACCCATTACCAACTAGGAATCTATATCCAACTTGTATGGTGTAGCTATTTCCAACCAAGTTTGGAACAGGTTTCCAATCAAAGTTTTTTACTGTGTTTTTCTACTCCTTTGCAAGGTTGGGACTATAATGTCATGATACATATTCCGATGTAGTGAGCAAAAATATAGGAAGCAATAAGCAATAAAGTAGTTCTATAATTATCGAAATTGGAAGACTCTTTACACTGGATACAAGTTGAGGCCAACTTTTGGCTTCCAATATTCATAATAATTTGAATTTGAGAAAATAAAAACACGAAAAATTGACAATGCCCATCATTTCTATTTTTCTACAGGACAATAAATTTACATATCGCCTTCTACCGCTCCAAAATATGCACGAAATTGCATAAGTGGTTGACTATGGGTGCTTTTTCTACCATTATATTTATTCACAAGGAGTAGCCCCAAATCCCCAATGTGGAACGTCAAGGCTTTTATTGAGTCATAATGTTGTGAACACGTGGTCCCGTGTTTAGGTGTCAACCCCTTGAAGAACTGGGGAACGTGTACGCACAAGCGTTGTCCCTTTGGTGAAAGAACTGAAGCCCTGGACTGCCGTTGCATGTGTTACACGTGGTGCATTCATGTTATCCACACAGACGTAACAAGAGGTCCAGAGTCCAGACAAGGGAGTCAAGGACCTTTCAGGCTTGAGTCGGCTCCATTTCGGACAACCCGGTCTGTCCTCCACAGTCCGGAGTCCAGACTTCGCTCTACACTTGATTGACCGTGGTCCACACTAAATAAATACTTAGTAAATTATTGTATTGAATTTGGGATGACTTTGTTTAGTGTTGCTCCCATAACTTTAGGAATAGTGTGGTCAATTTTTCACATTTTAATGTTAATCTCCCTGTGACAAGCACTTAGGAAATAATTCATTAGAGTCTTGCACCAACCCGTGACAATTTTTTTTTTTTAATAATAAATGAGATTAGGAACTACAGTAGGTTGGTTGGTGGGTGGGATGATGGTGATGGAGTTCTTAGTGACTACTTTAGAAACTTCTACCTTTCTAGAGTAGATTTGTCAAAGCAAGTGATTTTTGTGTTCCTTCATGTTGTGGCGATGTTAGGAAATGTTGTGGCTTCTTTAGGTGGTAGAATGGCCATTGTGCATACACTTTGGGTTGGTTGGGGGATAGTCTAGAAACTGTTTTGAACCAATTGGGTAATGACACACTTCAAAAATTCATAAAAATTTCATTGATACTTTGTCAAAATAAATAAAATTTCAATTGCTTTCTTCATTTCTCACATTTGTCTTTGTGTAGAAAAAATCTGAATTTTTTTGCTGATTATAACAGGGCAAAACACTTGTTTTGCTTGCCATAATATAGGCAAGTTTACTTTATTGTATTTGCAATTTATGGGAAAAAATACGCTCTACAATAATTGGGGTTGAATACAATCTCCAAATAAGGTGGAGTGAAGCACAATGTACAATTATCAATGATTAAAATGCTATTTAGTGTAGCCCCATATTTGTAGCAATAACTCTATTTGAGAAGCAACAATAAATAGAATGAAGAGTGTACATCCAAATCTTCAAGACTTTGAGAATTTAGGATTATTTCAAAGCGTGAATGGATAAGATGGGGTTATGAGTTATAACAAAGCTTAGATGCTAAAGTATTTGGTATAACTTCTACTTGTTGATTTTATACATTTGTAGACATAATATTCTCTTGTAACTTTTTTTGCTAGATGATACAATACAATTTGAAAGAAGGAGGGTGTTTCTAAATCTACTTCTTCAAGGCTAGGATAGCACTTGCTACCTAAGGTAACTACACCTCTTACATGGTTTGAATATGTATATGAGCATGGTTCCTATTATTAAAATGTTTAAGTTTTTTTAATTTTTTACATTACATCTAATTTTTTTGTTTACACATTTATGTGATTTTACACTTCAATCTATGAGTAGTTTCTTTTCCTTCCTAAAGTAATATAATGGCTTTGATTTCATTCAATCTATCATACTCTTTCATTAAAAAAACAAAAACCAAAAGAGTTATAATGGATAGAGTAACTATTTGCATAATTACGTTTCAATTCCAGATTTCAAAACCTTGTAACATATAAGCATAATACAATAACCTCTACATGATGCTCAACCCATCCTACAAAGTGGGACCAACAAGGTGAAAATACAATAAATTTATCCTGAAGAAAAATACAAGAATTTTTTACTTTTCACAAGTGAAAAAACCTACAAATTTTGAATTAATATTTGCAATCGTAGACCCCAAATGAGCTGCACAATGTCAAGAACATACCCCGAACATGACACAAAATAGGGGGCAGGATTTTACTTTTACCCCATAAAACTTGCGTTTTGGGTTTGCAGGTCCCACTTGGTGGGACGGATTCAGCGTCCTGCCTAACCTTCACTGTCATTAAATCTAACGAAGATTCACGCAAAATATTCAGTGGAAAATTGCACTCCATTTGTGAACGGGGGTAAGGAGCCTAAGGCCGCACGGCCTTCGGTGCCCGTGGGGGCCTATCCTTGGAGGAGCGGCTATGGCGGACCCAGCCAGAGCCGGTCATGGATTGAGCGACGAGGAGCGAGTGAACGGGGAGCAATTTCAAAGGAGACCCTGCGAGTGGACACAATTTGGTTGCAATTTGTGAACCCGCATTCCCGAGCATTTCGAGTTTTTGTGCGCATTTTTTTTTGAAGCTCGCTCGCTCGCTTCCGGTTGCGGCAATTTCATCAGTAGCCATGGCAACCACCTCCGCTTGCGTCGTGTCGTCCGTGCTCGCGGCCGGAAGCAGTATCACGAGCTCGACCACCACGCGGACTAGCGCTTCCTACAACGTGCTGCTGTCCTCTCGCCGCGGGTCTTTCAAGACCGGCGTCGCGATTCCGGCGTCCGCTCGCAGCTCTGGCTCCCGAGCAGGTATGATATTTGATTTCTCTCCCTGTGAAATTCTGTGCATTGGAGTGCATTTTAGTGTTGCGAATGTTCTTTCCAGGAAATCATTGTTAGTTGATCAGGTGAACGCACCTATAGTCTTCAGGGCGCTCAACTGCCTCGTATCAGAATTTCAAGCGACTGTGATTGGTCTTGCCTCTGCGTTTGTCTCTCCTTTGGCTTAGTTAGGTCGTGTTCTTGTCATTCTTGATGCGCATTGGAAACGGAATGGCCTTTTTCTCAGTTGTATTTACCTGTTTGTTTATTTTCTTTAACTCTCTGTTTTTTCACCGTTCTAGCTTGTTTGACTTGTCTGATAATATGCTTGCTCTTGTAAGACGAAGAGATTTGACGACAGTCATTGGCACGGAGATGGGAGCTGGTGCTGTTCATTTTTCTCTCCCGACGTGTGTGCGGTGAATTGGTGTGCTGGTGTGGCTTTGCTGCGGAGTCTTTTTGCGTGTTTTGCCGTGCATTTTAGCGGTTTGATTGTTCTTTTTTGAGAATGCCGGTGAATTGATCAGTTGAAGCACTTACCGCCTTTCCTGGCGTTTAATTGTCTCGTACCAGAGTTAGGAGCGGCTATAAAGTCTCGCGATTCCTCTTGAGTTATTCCTGTCTTAGTTAGGTCATGCTGCTGAGATTTCTTGATGCACAGTGCGAAGTAGATGGCCTTAATCTCGGATATATTTGTTTAGTTAGTTTTAATTCTCTTTGTTTTTGCCGTTTCCAGTCTGTTTTGTTAGAAGAAGAGATTTGGCTACACTTACTGGATTGGAAACAGGAGCTGGTGCAAATCAATTGGTGTCTCTGATGTCGCCTGTTCTGAAATTAGGTTGAAAATGAGGGTTTTACGTAAAGAGCGACTTATCAATTACTTTATCCTGGCAAGAATTGAAACGAATTGTGTTTCATTGTCAGATTCAGAATGCACTAGGTCGGAGATGACGCAAGCTTCCACTGCCTGGTCAATGATACACTATGCTTGTTTTTCTGATTCTTGTCCTGTTGATTCATGTCTTCACTTTCTGTATGTCAGAGCCGAAGAGGTCTTTGACAGTAGTCGCTACGAAGGCCACAAAAGAGCCCGAGACTACGGTAAACACGAGTGTGGACGAGACGTCAGCTGCATTGGAAGATGTGCTCAAGAAAGTCCAAGATGCGGTAGAGTCTATCATTCCTAATCAGTTTCGATGTTGCTTATCTGATGCATGTACTCTAGATTCCAGATGAGAGTCTGATCTCGATCGATTTTGTGATCAACCTTCCACCATTTTTAGTTCATTTAGAATGTTTTTTGGATATTTTCTAACCTTGGTTACGAAGACAACCAACATTTTAAAGCTTATGATATGATAATTTTACAGTGGGAGAAGACGGACGACAAAGTCGCCATTTCAGGATTAGGAGTGGCTGGTTTCGTGACTTTGTGGGCTGCTGCCGGACTTATCAACGTAAGTAATACTTTGAACTTCTGTATTGTCTACTACTCTTTCATACATGGCACCATGCTTATGTGCAATTCTTGGGTATTTCAATCTAATGGCGATTGCTCTTTTCTCTGTCTTTTCATGTTTGTTTGCAAAAGAAAAAGACAAGTTTTGTTTTGTTAATAGTTTTACACTGCATTCAGTTTGGATTCTGGTGAGGTTGTTCACCGTAATGGGAGAGGTTCTTGGCCAGTGGATTCTGTTTGATTTGTTTGCACTGGAATTTATGCAGGCTGTTGACAAGCTTCCTCTCGTTCCCAGCCTTTTTGAAGTCGTTGGAATTTTATATTCTGGGGTGAGTTCTTGATGGATTCAGTCTTTTCTAGTCTTCTGATTCATGGTTATCACGATCACTTTGACCACACTACAGTAATTATGAAGGCAGTAAGTGATATATTCTTCTTACAAGTGAAAATTCCAGTGCTGATGATCTAGAATTAAGTCTGTAAGAGCGACATTGAGTCTGGAGTTAAGAAGTGGGATCGCATGGTAACACTGTGGTGTTTTTGTGCCAGTGGTTTGTGTATCGCTACTTGCTCTTCAAGCCTGACAGGTTCGTTGTTTACCTATCTCACCCAATCCGAGGCTCTGTCTGTCTGTTTGTTTGTTTGTTTGTGTATGTAGCCGTTGTCATGATTTACAGCATCGCTTATACAGAGGGTCGTTTTTTCCTAAAATTACACTTCTTCATTTTGCAGGGAAGACCTGTTCAAAATCATTGACGGGATTAAGGGAAAGATCACTGGCCAGTGAGGTTGAGCAGTGTCGAATTATTACATTTTCTCCCTGAAATGAGTGGGCAGTTTTGAGGAAATACCAACTACCAAGAAATTGCAAACTTTGTTATCAGTATGGCACATTGGACTCTTTTCTGGCAATTGGTAATTCAAAACGAGAAACCTAAGTTTGAGAATTCGACTCACGTCATTTTATTGATGGTTAGTGCTGCTCTTCTGCGTTTTCTACAGTCAGCGTTCCTCACGTAAATCCGTGGGGTTGAAACACAAGTTCTGATGATGTGATCATAAGTTTTATGAAAGTCGTTGCAATGTCAGTTTGAGAAACGTGCCTCGTATGCTGTTGCAAGCCATTCTGTACTTTTATTCTTAACCCCGTACATGACATTCTTGAATAGGGAGATTGGGGTTCCTTCTGTCAGTATACATGGAATAACAGAATCACAGATATCCACGATCTATGGGTAACCTTGATTCAAGAGTGTTTTTGTTTTTTGTTTTTTTTCTGAACAAATGAAACGACGATTCAAGAGTTTCAACAGTGGAAGGAGTTGCGAAGCTAAGATTCAAGAATGTTATTTAACGTCCTAAGGGTCCAGGGGTTTGGAAATGACCCACAACTATGACCATTTCATTGATTTCATCGATGGGTTCATTTTTGCAGCCTGATTGCATTTGATAATGTGTTTTGATTGCATTCTCAATTGTTATTGGAAACGGAAATTTTAGAGAAATATTTATGGTCTATTAGAGCTTGGGTAGTGGTACGCCATTTTGTGGGTGATAAATGTGCAATTAATTCATGGAGAAGGCAAGTAACTTGGGTTGACAAAATTTGTCTAAACTAAAATTTCTTCAACAAATAGATTATTGTCTTAGCAATGATGGAGATTCTTTTGTCTTTTGCAGTGTGGATGCTTGCAATTGGTTGATAGACAAAAGAAAGTGTTGCATGGATGGAGCAAATAAGGGATTCTAAAATTTACAAAGATGAAAATTCTTTGGGATGTTAGTCATGTTCTTACAATTTCATTTTTCAAGTAATTACACACTTGCCTATAGTCTACTCTCATCCATGAAGGGGAGCAATTAATTGCAATCTTGACTTTGTCAAATTGTTATTTTTTTTAATTTACTAATTTGAACCAAAAACTCGCTATTTCTTGCCTAACTTTCATCTTTTTAGATACTACAACCATTTTTCAATAACCATTGTATATAATTCTAATTTTTCCAAAATACCTATGTTTTTGATTCATGTCAAGCATTATTTCTTCTTCCTAATCATAATATTAGTAGGGCGGATCCAACAAAAAAATAAGTCCAAAAGAAGATTTCCAAAAGTTTTGGATTAAATTTTTTTTGCATGGAGTACGCAACTATTAAAATTTATTTTTCAAAAAATTAAAATTAAAATTTGCACATAGAAAAGCCAATCATAGAAGTGCCAATCTTATCCTTCACTTACAATGCTCCGTCTTCTTTCAGTTAATGTATTGAATGATTTTGCTTGAAACTTCCTCGATGAATCCTCAATAAATATTTGATTGGATGAAATGCATTTTTAAAAGCATTCATCTTCTCATGCATTTCCATGGTGGAGAACGTTGAGTGTAAGCTTGCCATTGGCTTGTGGGGATGGGGACCCAAGCACCACTGCCATGCACTCCAGTTAAATTAAGTTCTTTATTATTCTGCACACTCACGCAACAGAGAACACCCGGACGAGAATCACAACGCAACGAACGAAAATCATCCACATCCATCCAACCCAAGGCCCATCGACCAGCCAGGGGCCGACGGACCGACCGACGGATGGCACAAATCCCGTAGGCCCCCCAAGATCCAGGTTCGCAGCAGATGAGAGGCCCAAACCCCTCCCGTAGCCCCGTGTGTCCATCCAATCGTCCCTCCCACTCCACCAAGCACAACACTCAACTGCTTCCCAACCATCCCAACTACTCGCAAATCCTCCACTAAACACCCCACAAAATTCTCACAAATTCTCACAGATTCACGGATTCGCAAATTCTCGCAGATTAGCAGATTTCCATCTTCTTGGGTTGCACATCCGAGCTCACGCACAGACAGACTCGCCCCTTCCTCAATGGTTGCTGCACTCGCAGCATCGCGGTTGCAGCAAGAACATGCTTCCCACTAGACCTTCTGGTTCCCCCGCCGGGACGACTTACCTCGTCGGGCGATTGAGATGGCGTGGAAGGCGCTGGCTCACTTCGTAAGTCCTGGAATTGGCAGTAGTGGGAAGACGCAGTGTTTCTGTGGTGAGGGCGTAGTTTCTCTTGGTGGAGCTGGGTCACGAAATGGCAGAGGCAATCGGAGAATGGGAGTGGGAGTGCAGTGTATGATTCGGGAGGTGGTGACTGTGGGCACTGCGGCGGCGACGGTGACGTCCAGTGGGACGCACCATGTGGTGTTGCGAGTGGCGCTTGCGACGGTGACGCAGGTTGCGGTGACGGCGGCGGTTTGTTATGGAGCGTATCTGTCGCCGTATGCGGAGGGGCTCAAGAATCGAGCCAAACCCGTCGAAGAGAGTCCTGGTGGGGGTCGCTAATGGGAAATTGTGTTCTGGGGTTAGTAGGTTTGCTTGCTTGCAGGGATGCGATGCGAAAGTGTGCATGGGATTTTCAAAGAGATTTCGGGAATTTGGTGTGTGTGTGTGTGCTTGAAATGTGTAATTACCTAATTTTTTTTCGAATTTTGGACGAGCTGATAATTGTAGATGAGAGTTTGGGTGAGTGTCGTGGAGCTCGTGGTGTGCAGTGTCAATGGATTTTCTGGTCTGAGCTGTCAATTGGGTTTGCTAGATTTGCTTTCTTTCAGGGATGCAAACCTTGCGTGGAATTTTCGAAGAATTTTTGACTATTTTGTTTCTGTTTCAGTTTTTGGGACCTGAAATGTGTGAATAACAATCATTTTCAGCGTATTTATCCAGTGGAATTAAATTATCCAGTTTATTTTCTAATATGAACCAAGAATCTCGGTCAGCTAACCCGGGTAAACAACCTAAAATGGTGAATTTTTTAATTATTGCTTCAATAGTTTCATCTAATGTTTTTCGAAGTTTGGAATGGCATAGAATTGTAGAAGAGAGCCTTGTTGAGAGCCATGGACCTCATGGTGTGTACTGGCAGTGTGTTTTCTGTTCAGCTATGTCTACGACTTCACTATCTTTAGATTCGCTTTCTTTTGATTGATGTTGGGAGGCAAACGTGTGAGCAGAATTTACGTATACGTTTCGGCTATTTTTGTTTTTCTTGGACTTGAAATGTACATTTACCTAATTTTTTCCATTTTTCGGATCCTGTTGTGTTTATCAGCCTGCTTCTTTGATTGGTGTTGGGAGGCAAATATATGAGTCTTATTTTCAAAGATAGTGGTTTATTGGTTCGACCTTTTCTTCCCTCGTTTTTTTTCGGCTTGAAATGTCCAATCACCTAATTTTTATTTATTATTGGATTTTGGTGTATTGGATAGTTTCGGTGGTGGAGATTGAAGGTGTCGACGTGACCGGCTACAAAGTATTCTTGGAACCTGAGGTGAGCCACTCATTCCTGTTAGTGTAAGAGCGGGCTCATAGAAGAATTTCCGTTGACATTTGACCTCCTAAACTCTTACTACTGCACTGTTCTTTGGAGAGTTTTGGTTTTGTACGATGACTAAGTATACCTTGTTGGCACATACCATTGATAAGTGTATGACATTTTCACACACGAAAACTGAATGGAAATCAGGGACCAAATTTGGAAAGTGTTCTTCTGCATATTTTTTTTGGAATTAATTAATTAATTTTATTGACTTGTTATGCCGGGGTTCTTTTGTTTTGTTCTTCACATGTACTGACAGTAGGAGGTTGGTTTTTGAAGGTGCAACGGGCTATAGAATATGCTCGGGAGGCACATGCTGGGCAGTTTAGAAGGACGGGGGAACCCTATATTACTCATTGCATTCACACTGCTCGAATTCTTGCTGCTTTGATTCCTCCTCAACAGGGGAAGAGGGTAAGCTGCCAATCCTGTATTTTATTTCGACCCCCTTTTACCAGATCAGTTTGAGAGTATGGGGCATTGAGGGTCAATGTAAAATTGTACAACTGTCCTAAAATTTACAAAGGATTGTAGATGACCCGTACCCTCAAGTCCTCTTTTATCAATTGCATTTTTGGAACTCTGGAGATGTGCAAAGTTTATTGTAGCTCTGTTTTGAATACAGAGTTGAAAGTACTGTTTACAAATTTTGCTTGTTGCTACATAACATTGTTGAGCAGCTCCTTAAAGTCCCTTGGAACTGTTCATAATAAGAAATTTAGATTCCTAATGATATACAATTTTGAGCTCTTGATAGTTCTTGGCAAGTCGCAACCTGAATGGTTTGGAAGTTTTCTAACTCTATGTGCCAAGTGTCTTTAGTGATTGACATATTTCTCAATTTGGTTTTATAGTGATGTGAAAATTTTCTACTGTGAAGAAGAATGCACTGTACCAACTGCTCTAGAAAGCTGTGCTTCCAAGCGCTCATATGCAGTGTTTTGGAATAGCAGAGTTTAATTTTGGCTTCCATGTTGTTGCACAGGTGATAGACACAATTATTGCTGGTGTGTTGCACGATGTGATAGATGACACAGACCGAGACCATCACAGCGTGCGCATGCACTTTGGTGATGACGTGTCCAAGCTCGTTGGTGGCGTATCAAGGCTCAGCAACATTAATCAGGTCCCTATACTTTTTTGAATGAGAGTCATTTATTCATTTTAGTAGTGCGTGTGATCTGCAAAATTGACCTGTCCATCAATACCCTTCCACCACACAATCCTCATGTATACAAACTATTACCCTCTCCTGTTGATTTCTTTGCCATATGATGCATTGCAGTTGGAAAAGAGGAGGGGCCAAAGTCTTAACGTCAGGTCCAAGTTTCGAGTCAACTCTTTCATTAGCTATTCACAAGAAACGTAGAACGCATTACTCTTGGCTAGAGGAGAGGGTTATGTCCGATTTGACGTGGAGATGTTCAGTTTTAAAGTACGTAATTGTAAACATGCATTCCCTCTTTGCTGTTAGAAGTTGTGATGAGCTGAACTGCTTTTCGTCTTGAATGTTCAGCTGTTAAGAAGGCAGAGGAGGAAAGCAGGTGAGGGGAAGTCCGTTGATGATGATGGGCTGAGTCGAGCAGAGGTAAGTAGGTCAGATGCATAATTCCCACGGTAGTATCTGAAATGATTTGGATTGCATATTTGTTCCTTGAAGATTTTTTATGTTGGTTGCAAAGTCTGATCTCCTAATTGAGGGCCCTTTAGTGGACTCCTGCAACCGCATTTCAAGTTTTCTGTTGTCTTCAGGGAAGTGATTCTTGATTATTTACAGCTAAAATATGTACAGCCACTAGTTTAGAGGTAAAGAACATTGCGGTTTTCTGAAAGGGTCTATTTTCTCAAGGGAGTGACACATACCTACCGCTGACTGGTGCGCATTTCAGGTAGATGATTTACGTATGATGTTGCTGGGTATGGTTAATGATCCACGGGTGGTACTCATCAAGCTCGCTGACCGCCTTCACAACTTGCGGACAATGTAATTTTTCTGTTCCTTTCTTTTGTTCCCCTTGTTTTATTGTTGCCATGAAACTTTTGAAGTGTTCTCGATTGGGAGAGCAGGTCAATTCCTGGGCTCTTTCCAAGTTCACTAGAATTGCATGACATGTAACCCCTCTATTTTCGGGATTCCCAGCAGCATCTCAGCAAGTGGCCATAGTTGCTTTCATTGTAATGGGACCATGAAGCCCACATTGGACCTTATTTCTTTTAGGAGTAGGTCATATGCTAGCTTTTCTTCTGTTCAATTTTATTTACTCCCATCACCAACACATGCAATGTTCTTCACTGATTCAAGTGATATTTAATTTAACCCCACTTGAAATGTATTTTTCGCAATATGATTAGTGAGCTGGTCGTTTTAAAACTATGAATCCTTGGTCCTTTTAGGGGTTAAAGTCGACTTCTCCTTCAGCCTCCTCTTATCGCTGTGATTGCAGTTATGCCTTGCCAGAAGCGAAGAGGTGCGCAGTGGCACAAGAGACACTTGCCGTGTGGTGTTCTCTTGCATCGAAACTGGGCGAGTGGGCATTGAAAGCTGAATTGGAGGATCTTTGTTTTGCTGTTCTGAATGTGAGTAGTCTCTTAGTGCTCTCTTTGACAGTGTAATCAGTTTCATTCTAGATCTAGAGGTCCTTTTCTCTCCTATTTTATATTCGTTATTGTCTTTCCTGGTGAAATCCATGATATTCTAGAGAACCCTCTGATTTGGCATGAGAGTGTACTGTCTTCACATCTGAGTGTTTGTCAGAGCTATAGTATCACTGGATTTGCTCTTATTTGGCGTGACTTTGCTCTAATTTAATTACTTGGCACTTTTCTCGAAAGGTGCCATGCCATTACAACAAATGATTCCTGACACTGTTGCTGTTGTTTCTGAAGCCGAAATCATTTCGACAACTGAGGGCAGAGCTGGCAGCTATATGGAGCCCTCGCAAGGATTGGAGGTCCTTACGTAGAATTACGAAGCGTGCCAAGCGGAGAGCGCTCCTATACGGTGATTTTTTAGAGCAAGAGCTGGAGCCGAAGAATAATCCCGAAGATGATGAGGAGCTGAGCACGGAGGTAAGCCCAACTTTCTTCCAAAATCACCATGATTCTTTCTACAACTTTTGGGCCAAGTAATTAATGCTTATTAGATGTTGATTTCATGTAATGCTTTATTGGTGTTCCCCCTTTTCTCCTGGTTTCTTCACATAGCAACTGCAAGCTTAATCAAGCTTGGTGTTAACCCCTAAGTGCCCAAACTAAAAACAGAAAGTACTCTTTCGAAGCTAATAGTAACTTCCAAAACTTTGACTAGAAACATTGTTCTAAATGGTAGGGAATAATTTCTTCTTTCTATTGATACATTTTGTTACCTTCCTTGATCCATAGATCTATGGTCCTTGTGATCGCAAAAGTCACCCATTCTGTTGACTTTCGTAGATCTATAGGTATTTGCCCTGCAAACTCAGACTTGCATCTAGATTTCTGATTTCGCGCTGTGAGGAGACGAAAGTGTCTGTCAGGCTTTTGACGAAATACCAGAAGCTATAACCATAAGTTCCGTCAGTACAATAAGGAAGAGGCTTCTAGGGTGTGTTTTGGGACTTATTTCTGTTTCCAAGTCAACTTGCAGGAATTGCTGCAAGCTGTAGTGCCATTCGAGGTGCTCTCGGACCGCAAGCGACGGAACTGGAGGTTGGTTCCACCTGGGCCGGGTGAGAAGAAAATTCCTAAAGTTGTCCGGGATGCAGAGGTTGCTCTGACTGCACTAAGTGCATGTGAGGAGGCACTTGAGCGTGAGCTTCTTATTGCTACTTCGTAAGTACTATTTCTCTTTTCTACTATTCCGTTGCAACTGGCTCCATCGTTTACCCAAATTGGGCCTCATGTTCATTTAGTCAGTCTTACGGATATTTTCTATTATTCAGCCATACATACAGTGTTCTTTTCTGATTGTGGCTATGTAGAATAATGGTATACGTGCCTGTCGTTGAGATATTTGAAAACTTCTAATAACAGTTCTGAGATCATAGCGACTTCATGTGGAAACCAACCAAATCTTAAGGTCACCCAGTGGTTGGAGCGCTGAATTCTCTTGTTTTCTTGGTCGACTACAGGTATGTCCCAGGAATGGAGGTTAGACTTTCAGGTCGACTGAAGAGCCTCTATAGTACTTATTGCAAAGTGAGCATCTGACTCTTCAGTGGCAAGTTGAGATGCAAGGTGTTTGTTCTGTTTGAACATGCCGGAAGAACTTCATCGCAGCTGCCAGGCTTTAGAACAAGATTGCATCTGCTGTAGTGCTGCTGGTGTGCAACAATGAAATGTACTCGGTTTTTCTTAATTTTCAGTATAAGTAACTCTTCAGTAGCTGTTACAGTTCGAAAGAAAACCTGGTTTGCATTCGAGTTGGGCGTTGCTCAGTAACAGTCGTTTGGTGCAGATGAGGCGGAAAGGTGTAGGACTTGATCAGATTTTCGATGCACGGGCTCTACGGGTTGTAGTTGGTGATGGGAATGGCAAGCTTCACGTTGCTGCAGTAGAGGGCTGTTACAACCTTCTCAGTGTTGTACACAGGTGGGTGGACATTTGCTTTCATAAGACGAATGGCGCAACCTTCTGTATCTTAAATCAAATATTGTCTACTTGCAGCAAAAAAAGGACTGCTAATGGTTTGAAAGTTGATTTTACTCTCTTGTTGTTGTTATATATAAAGAGCCTATGTTTTTTTCTTGGTTTTTCTGACGAAACTTCTTTGATCTCGAACATAAAGCTATTGACTAAAATGATTTTGTGAGATATTCTTAAGTTGCAATCTAAACTCTGCCCGTGTGCATTGCAGTCTATGGAAGCCTGTTGGTGGGGAGTTCGACGACTACATTTTGAATCCAAAGCCAAGTGCTTATCAGGTAGAAAATCGTTTTCGGAATTGACAAGATCTATTGAGTACGCACTGTATTTGAACTGAAGTGCTGAATTTTCCCCCTTTTCCATTAAAATGTTCCTAGAACTTTTTTCTGACTGATTTTTTGGTTCCGCTTTGTCAGTCTTTGCATACTGCAGTGATTGGCCCCGATGGTGCACCTTTGGAAGTTCAAATACGGACCAGGGTAGGCTACCTGTCCTTTTCTGAATTCTAATTTGTTCAATATGAGATGGCTTCGCCGTTCATCATATTTTGTGCATCCATGGTATAACGTATCACCAAAATAGAGTAAACTGAATTAGTTCTGTTTGTTAATCTATGTACCTTAGGTCCACCATCAAGAAGCTTTTCCAAAGCTATGTTCATCAATACGTACCCTAATATATTGTGTCCATAGTGTATCATACGCTTAGGAAATAGTGTATCATACACTAAATTGTTAATCAGAGCCAACAAACATGGTGGTGTTGTGATGTGAAGGGAATGCACGAACATGCAGAATTTGGACATGCTGCACACTGGATGTACAAAGATGGTGACACCGTTGTGAAGGCCGCACCAATGGAGCCCCGCACAAACGTACCCATTTCTAGTGCAGGTGACGATAGTGATGACGAAATTGACCGTGATTCGGAGGGGCATCATGCTCAGTATGCTTACCCTCTTCAAGAGCTTCTCGTCAAACCCTCGCCTAGAAGAACCGTGCACTTGGGACACCCAGCTCTACGAGTCGAAGATGGGAGACTCCTTGCAGCTGTTATCGTGGGGTATGTTCTTGCCAATTTCTTCCACATCTTTCGGAATGAAAAAATGTAAATGTTACAATTCTTGTAGTCAAACTTTGATAATAATGAGGAGCAAATTCAATCACAGTATAATTTTTCTCATCAGTTGCAAGGAGTAATAAGAAACACTCTCAATTACCTAAATCTTTATTGGTTATAATCTTCAAGTCAAAATTTAACTAGAACACTTGTGGCTAACACATTTAACCTCCAAGAGTAAACGTAACCAACCATTAGAATGTGCCTAGATTTTGTCTAATATGTTCTTACAAAGTGCATTTTCATTGTCCTCTCAGAGTGATGGACGAAGGACGGGAGCTATTGGTGGCTGTTAGTTTCGCCCTCCACGCAAGGGAGGCAGTAGCTGCAGGGCGTTTTGGCAATCAAAGAAAGCGGTGGTTAACTTACTGTCGTCTTTACAAAAAGGTATTTGTAGCCCACTTAACTTCCATCTGAAGACTGTGTTGTCCTGCATGTCAGTCTTTAATAGTCACAAATTTGTTCGAAAATGAACAGATGTTTCTCTTTGAATAGGGTTAAGTGAAGCGTATGCTGAGCATGGTTTCTATATCACTCGTATCGTGTGGTTGTATAGGTTGAGGATCAGTGGTGGTTTGCACCGGGACATGGGGACTGGAGCACTTGCTTGGAGAAATACACGTTATGCCGAGATGGATTATATCACAAGGTGTGTGTCGAGATTCAGAACCGTTGTGTTTATTAGTTCAAACTTAGATTTTCGTTTTCGCAAGTTTGACTCCAATTCTAGAGCACAAATGTACTTGCTTTATGTTGTTCTTCATTTTTGTATCACAGTAGTCTCTCCCTTACTGATTATAAATTGTTTCAATTGCTTGAAGGGTTAGTACTGAAACGGGAATATTTTTAGTATCGTTTCAATGTCTTGTTTTTTTAGAATTGAAATGGCCGTGCTTCAATGTTTGATGAGATAGTACTGTAACGACACTGATTTAGTGTCTTTCTCAATTTTTTGGAAGTCTTAATGTGACACAAATTCGATTGCTGAAAGAATTAATCTTGAAATAGTTGACATTCGTTGGAGAGGGACTTTTGTGATGTCTTGATTGGCGTCATGTCTTCAATCCTACATCAGTATCAAGATGAGTACTAACCAAAGAGTCTCTCTCTGAAGTCAGTGTGTTAAATATAAGCACATCAACTCTTGTTTTTCCGTCATACTAAGAGGTCGGTGGTGGTTTGTTATGCAGCAAGACCAGTTTGATAGGTCGCTTCCCACTTTCATTCAGCTGCTGGATCTAAGTGACTCGGAGAGAGAGGATTACTGGAAAGTCATGGGCATGGTGGAGCAGGGAGAGGAGGTAGACTTATTTGTGGACGATCATCCTGACAATGAGCGTAATAATCTTGGCTCTGGATCATCCACTACCACTCGATTGAACAATAAGGTACTAACTGTTGTTTCCTCGGAAACTTTTCACATTTCCTCTTGTACCCAAAGTAATGTCTCCAGTGAGCTCTATTTGAGTAATCTGCCAATAAAAGCACACTCCTATGATTTGGTTAAAAATGCTTGAAGTAACGCAACTAGTATCCTCTACCTTATATGCATGTTTTGGAACTGAAGTTCTGCTCATTTGTGAAACGCTGCAGGTGAAGTTGCTGCGGTCCATGCTGCAGTGGGAGCAAGAGCTGAGACACGAAGTGGCTCCCGATGGGTCAGTAACAATCCTGAACCCAGACCACCCGCATTCCGCAGCCTTGGTGGAAGTCCTCGTCATCAGTTGGCCTGATGGCGAGATTATGCGCATGCCAGCTGGCAGCACCGCAGCTGACCTGGCCAGACGGATGGGTATGGATGGGGAAATTGTGTTTGTCAATCACCTACCTGCACTTCCCCACACAAAGCTTCGAGATGGGGATCTTGTTCAGACTCGGGCACACGTTCCCATCCATTAGCACAAATTCACAGAGAGAGGCCTGCTTATGATCACATCGAGACTTCTCCATGATTTCTCTCTTTTATGGAACATTCTGGATTCTTTACAACACGAAGCAGGAAGACCCTTCAGAGTAAACTTGACGATTCTTTGACAATTGATATTGGAGAAACAAGCAACTGCGCTAAGAGAGGATCTGTCCTTGAAGCACTGCCTCACTTTTCAAGTAAGGTCTCACTCAAATTTACGCTATGAGGGGCTCTGTCCTTGAAGCACTGCCTCACTTTTCAAGTAAGGTCTTTACTCAAAATTTACGCTATGAGGGGCTCTGTCCTTGAAGCATTGGCTCACTTTTGAAGTAAGGTCTTTACTCAAATTTACGCTATGAGGGGCTCTGTTACTGTAGCATTGGCTCATTTCTCAAGTAAAGTTCTACTCAGACTTCCTCACATTCACTTGAACTATAGCTTCTGTCAATGCAAAGCCTCCTCACTCCTCTTCAGTCGCGAGCCAACAAAGCCTTCGTCTTCATCTTTCAACCAGCTGGATGGGTTTTTGTCTATTACTCGTCGGCTGCGCAGGTTCACGTTTGCTGCCTCCTCAAGACTCAAGTGGTGAGTATGTAGCTTTTTTGTAGAGGGTTTATTCGTCCTCCTTTGCAGTACGTCATTGTAACTAGTATTATACTGCGTCTGTATTTGCTCTTGTTGCCGTAGACGGTGGATGACTTAATTTCGAGGTTTAGGCAGTAAAGTGAGCGCTTGATCTCCTCTTTTACCCTTGTAGTCTTTAGATGTATAGATATCAGACAAGGTGATAGCAAATGACGGGTCTAGAAAATTGCTCTCTTGTAAGTGTATTATGAAAATATAAAATATAAAAACATTTTTCCAAGTACGACCATGAGCTTGTTTTGTCTTCTCTGGTTTTCATGGAGTACAACATTCAGCTAAAAGATCAGGGGATCTTTAACCCTTTTATGGCTGAATCTTTTTTGGATTTTAGCACATTTTGCTTATATCTTTGTATAAATGTATTATTTTTATCAAATTTAATAAATTAGTCATAAAATGAGGTCGTCTTTTAATTGGATGAATGAGAAGATAATTGAACAAACCATTGACTTGAAGCACTATTGTCCACAATACGGATGTTGAAGTGCTTAGAGATTAACCCAGGGAGGACGTGCCCCTTATGACCAAGGTAGTCACCAAAATACTTTGATTATTAGACCAATATGTACATTCTTTGTTTCTACAATTAACAATGAAGTCATTCAATGGCCCTTTTAGGTTTGTAGTATCCTTATAAGGTTAAGTTGTTTTATGTGTGGCTTGCTTGGTAGTATCACCTAAAATCAAACCTTCTAACAATGAATATTGTATTCATGAGCCTTCATGGAGAAATAAAGATACTAAACTTACGTCTGAAAATTTATAATAAATAATCATTGAAAGTCCTCCAACATATGTATATCATTATATTAGCATTCTTTTTTCTTTCCATTGATATATTATATGATTTTTCTTGAAGCTTCTTCAATGCATATTAATTGAACGAAGTGTACTTCTCATACCATTCATTATACACCTAGTGGATGGTTGAGTGTTTAGGGATTAAGAATAGATTGCAACTAATGTTGGATAATGTTTAAGAACATTTTCAATATAATTAAAAGTTATAAGAGGCCAAAGTAGAATTGGCAGATTTTCTAAAACTAAATCTTGATCTAAATGTCTACATGTTGAACACTTTGCAACAATCATCTACTTCATCATATTTTCTTAGGTCTATGTAGAAAACCTTCAACAAATTTATAGTATGTCACTTTTAACCACTCAAACACTCTCCAAAAATATACCCTACTTAGTTTTAAGTGATCCTACTCTTGGGCCTCATGTGAGGACTACACTAGCTACAACAACCAATTTAGAAGTGATGCAGACATACACAATGTTTTCTTTAAGAATAGAAAACAAAAAGTTGTGCCCCATGTTATAGATGGATTTCAAACAAGCAAAGCCTTTGAAAGGAATGAAAATAGTTGTTGTGTAGATACCAAAAATTGTCAATTTGAAATGGAATGAAAAGTATCGTTTGCAAACTTTAACGAACAGATATTTTGAAACAAATAAGTAAAAGTCATCACTTGTTCATAAGCTCTCTATTCTTGAATGTCTTTTGTGCCATAACACCTACACAAGTATTGATTAGTACATTTACCAACTTAATAAAAGTGGTTGAATGATTGTATGATGATCTTCACACAAACCATTCTAAAATAATTTTGTTTCAAAGAATTCAAATCTAGATTCACATGGTCTAAATTGGTAATAGATCATTTTAAATGTAAGCTAACTTCATTGTAATCCATTTTACAATTAGACTTTAGAAATTCTTGCCTAAAATGAACAACTTCTATTCATGAGAGCACCATAGGATTAATACGTATAGGGTAAAATGTACACCTATTTTTCGCACCCTCAATACTTTGAGAATTCATGTCATGTTCATTCATATCATGTCCAAACTATGCATGCTAAATTTTCTTTTAACTCTCAACAAAATCTTCAACTATGTACGTAGAATTTGATAATAGAAAGTATAGTGTTTGTTATTTTTATTCATATAATTTAGATGTCTTTACTTAATTAATCATTTAAGAATGTTGAATTGGAACAGTCATCCTTACAAAAGAGTAGAGGTCCACTTGGGCTAAGGCTTATACTTAAGAACTTTTCTTTCTATATTTATTTTAGAAATAGTGAACAAATAGTAGAAAACTTATTTTTTTTATTAAATATGAAAGATTATGCTTTTAATCTAAATGAAGTATAAATAATTATACTTATACTTTAGATATTCTATAAAGTGTGAATAGGTGTAAAATATCTAGAAAATATAAGAACATTTTGAAAATAGGAAAATAATCATTGAGGGTTTCATTTATTATTATTTTTTTCAAAATTTTAATTATTTTTTTGGATAAATATAAATATAAATTGAACTCATTGCCCAATTCAACATATATTTCAAATGCAAGGGCACTAACTCCTAAAGTCTCAATGTCCCTTTGGGGAACAAAATAGATTTTGGGCACGCTCCTATGGTCTCAATATTTGTCACAATCTTCTGAATTTTATTTTGGGAACATTGAAAAATACATTAGCTTTCCCAAAATACAATTTTTATTTCAATAAAAGCCTGAGAGCAAAAGATAAACCATGGAAAGACCTTTTTTGGTTCAGCGAGCAAAAAACCCTTCAAAAGCACTTGAAGTAAAAAAAATTCAATTTTTTTTTATGTAGATTATATTTTATGTACATAGGAAGCTTTGATTTATTCCATTTAGATTTGTTATATGAAAGTTATGGACAGTCTTGTTTTTCAAGCAATTAGAGCATCTTCTTTAAAAAGGTACCTTATAGGATGCATTTTTTACCTCAATTTTTATAATTAAAAAATAAATAAATAAATAAATAAATTAATTAAAAATATATATATATATATATATATATATATATATATATATATATATATTCACAAGGTTAAAATCTCTTGCTAGAACAATCTCACTATTGAGACTAGTGTATGTCAATTCCATCTTAGAGCTATTAACAATTTTGATTTTCCTTCAATCTTGAACCTACTTCTACTTAACAATTTTATAATGAGTGAAAATTAAGTGTATTTAAATTAATTTTTTTTCTAGATCTTCAATTCAATTCTTTATCATATAAAATTCAAAATTCAGAAGCAGTAGAGCAAAAATTATAAGTTATGAAGGTTCAAAGCTAAAAAATATAGTTCCACAAGGTGCAAAAACTTGCTTCCTTTAATTTAAATACAAATATCATGCAATCTACACGATCAAAGTTTGTGAAGTTTCTTCCACACATTCTCATACTAGCCTAGTATAAGATCCTACAATTAGATATGCAAAAGAAAACATTTTAAGTTTGTTTTTGCTCTTTGCTATAGAATTGGTAGTTTTGAAGGATTTTTGATGGAAAAGAGGGCTTGGGACTTTAGGGGTTAAGATGTAACAGTGGTCCATATTGCAACATGTATTCTCTTGACAATGGTTAATCCTATCCCATGCTCTCAGTTCCAAAAGAAAATTAAAATATTGTGAGATCCAACATCATTTGCATATTCGTCAAATTGTTGATATTTTAAATTCTATAAATGTTAATTTCCTTCGATTTTTATGTATAACAATCAAAAATGATGTATACCAACATGCCAAGGCACAAAAAGTTTTTTCAGAGATTTTTTAAAAAATTGGCAAAAGATAAAATAATTTCATATTAGGTTGAATAAAACTGAGTTTAAAACATGGCTAACTTTGAAATTGATTTTCTTTCAGACCACACCTAATTTTTTCTTCAAATTTCAATGGTAATGTGTAGTATGTCGCACACTACAACTTCCATTTATCTACTCTTGGACTTTGTATATTGATGCTTATGGTATGGTTGTTTCAATGAAAATATTTCAACTTTGTGCTCAATTTCGAAAATCATTGTATGCTAAATTGCTTATTTTGAAGTTGTTGGGTGTTTTCACCTTAAGAGTCCCATTTCCTTATAAACCATGAGGTTTACAGTAGATGTGATTTTTGCACGTGGCACATTGCGATTCACCGTCAATAGAGCTACGTAAACCACTTGCAGGAAAATAGCCATTCATTTTTTGGGTGGGTTCTCCACTGTAATGTCTAATTTTGCAGGTTTGTCCCCGTAATCATGTATTGCAAATTTTACATCCAACAACAAATTCTCATCCCAACTCTTCACCTAATTTTGTTGATTTCCTACAGTAATTTATGTTGGAAAATGACCCTTATTGTCGGGCATTGCACCAAATAATCGGGTCTTCTCAACCAATTATTTGGCGCAATGCCCTCCTCTGCGTGCATTGCCCTATACCTAATTGACGAACTAATTGCCCTACACCTAATTGCCCTATACCTAATTGCCCCAAACTGTCCACATGCAAACTCGCCACGTCAGCAAATTATGATCAAAATTATATTTGGGGACCATTCCAGGTGCTCGAGGTCGGCAAGGTTCACGAATATGGTCAGGAGTGTAGAAGGCCCGACACGTGTCATATTCCCCTTCCAGTGTAAAATATCGTTTACTATTATTTATATTGGGACTGCCAGAAATATCAGTTTATTAAAAAAAATTCTTTTGGGGGGCACAAAGGAAAAAAAGGAAATGAGGAATATTATCAGGTTGTTTTGGCACAAAGGAATATCATTCCTGAATCCAGGTGACCCTAAATACCTGGAATTAGTTCCATATAGAGAAACTATCAAGAATAGGGCAACACGAACTTTTTACAAAATTGGGCTTAAAGTCAAAAATAAATAAAAATTCTTGCCAGATAGCAACTCTGCAATTGCACCAATTGAAGATGCTTTATTCCATGTAGACCTCTATTTCTTCAATAATCATGTAATACTTTGGTGTTACTTGGTGATATCTATATCAAAATTAGATAATACCTAGATAAAATTTGATTGTTGGTCTAAAAAAACACCAATAGTTACCTAATTCTTTGGACCAAAGAAAATGAAAAATTATTATACAAAATATAGCCAATGTCTTTTGGACTTGTAACCAAATGGCAGAAAAATGTGCATAAAAAAGTATTGGCCCTACCCATAGGGCAACTTCGGAACAATTGTAAAAACTATACAAATTTGTCCTAATAGAGAATGTGACATTAATTTATCAAATGCCCAATGTTTGTAAAATAAAAATAATTAGTGTAGGGCTAAAATATTATTGTATCAATTGTATCAATTTCTTCAAGATTTTTTCTGTAGTGATGCTAATTCTGTAGGTGACCCTAAATTTTCACCCTTACTAGTTGGACAAA
Organism: Antitrichia curtipendula; assembly: GCA_951230915.1. NCBI lineage: Eukaryota > Viridiplantae > Streptophyta > Bryopsida > Hypnales > Leucodontaceae > Antitrichia > Antitrichia curtipendula. The sequence goes on along the minus strand of OX579640.1, from coordinate 22,454,746 downwards.
TTAGTGTAATTAATTTATCTCAATTTTAGAATTATTGCTCCCTATAGTAATAACACTAATTTATACTGATTTTGGAACTATTAAAACCTATAAGGTGCACTAATATGGTAGTTCTTAGTAATTTAGATAAAATTACTAATATAATGTGGTTAACACTATTTACATATTATCCCAAATAGTGTGACCTTTAGCCAATTTTCATCCCACCTGAGCCATTCACTCCCACCTAATTTAATCCTTGAAGTTGCATCGGGTAGCTCACACTATTCAAACTCCGATACTAATTAATTTTACTTGCTTCATTATTTTGGAAACTACCTAATGACTCATGTCTAAAATTCTCCATATTATGCTTTTCTAAAATCTAATAACAAGTATTATCAAACCAATCAAAAATTGCAAATAAAACACAAAAACTGAAGTAGTATCATTGAATCAACTTTCATTGCAATGGTAAAAAAATGAAATACTCTATGTAGTAGCCCATATCAAATGGGTACAGTATAAGGTAAACCAGCCTATGACAGGCAGAATGACTGATTTGGTATGTTGCCATTAGCAAAATAAAATCAGATTTTTTTCTAGCAGAGACAACTTTGAGAAATGAAAGAAGCACTTAAAATTTTAGTTTTTGGACAAAGTAGGAATTTTTTATGAATTTTTTAAGTATTTTTCCAAAACAGTTTGTAGACTATCTGAAATCAATAAAATATGTCTTCATGATGGTCATCTTACCACCTAATGCAGTCTTCAGATTTCCTAACACAACCACAAGAATTTTTAATGTGGCCATCACACAAAGGAATAAAAAAAAACCTCTTTATGATGAGTTTACACTCACAATGTGTAAGTGTCCTATGACAGTCATTACTAATTCTATCACAATCACCTAATGCACTAATGTGGGCCACTAACCAACCTAATTAAATTGTAGAAGCAAAAATCTGAAATGGACTGTAATGGGAGGGTTATGTAGATGTCTGCATTAGACAGTTGGCCTGTCATAGGCTGGTTTACCTTAGTTCAGAGTATTTTTTTTAAAGTCTTACCAACTATTTTCTTTTAACTCCCATATTGAACTGTTTTTTTCAAGTATCAATTCTGTTTTTTCCCCTCTATTTCTTACTCTAAATTAATAGTAATTTTATAGATTTTTTCCTATTTTTTTTTCCAATGTTTTCAAATTACAACCATTTTTTTCCCAATTCCACTGGCTAACAATGAACTGACCGGTGATTCTCTGAGAACGTGCCAGTACACTATATTTTCAAGAGGCCTCATACGTGTGTGCCTACTCACTCAAAAGGCCCCTACTTGCGTATTTGTGGTTGAGGAAAGTGGTCTACCTTTGTGGGTGTGCAAATAGTCTGGGCAGCAAGGCCACGTCCCTTTAGTTTCTTCACAGCAACACACAATTCCTGCCTCTACAAGCAAACAAATCAAATGATTTAAAAGTTGTAACCAATCTTGTCAAGCAAGTGACACATCATAGTCCCACCCACCCCAAAGAAGGCGATTGACAAGATATGGAAAAAAGAGTTGGTGGGTTGTGTGACAAGCCTATGGAAATGACCAGTTTAAAAATATTGAAATATTTTTAAGCTCACTTTGGAAAAGGAATGAATGAATTATTCATTTATTCGGGATGATGATGACAAAATTAAGGTATCATATGTGTAGGTTAGTTCTGTAAACAATTAGGGAAAAATTGGAGCATGTCCAAAATATGGAAAAATTGTACAACTATTAAGGAAATTTCATTGTTGGCATTTTGAATATTCAAAAATTATTTTTGAGAGGATTTAGAGAAAAAAGGAACTCAATCACGTATGAATATAAAAAATAAAAGCATTTCATTAAAGTGACAAAAAATTAGGAAGAACAATATGCTGAATGAAAAGGTGTCAAATTGTTTGATCCAAATGTCAAAATTGAATGATCTCGATACCAAGGTGCTGAATTTAACCTAAATGTATGGTAATGACACGTAAAGCTATAATTCATAAATCTTACTTCACTCTAGCATTAGTTGCCTTAATCCCTAAAGTCCCATTGATTTTTGGCAGGCTCCTATGGTCTCAATATTTGTCGTGATATTCTGAGTTTCTTTTGTGAAGATAGAAAAAATCATTAGCTTTCCAAAAATGTAAATTTTATTTCAATCAAAGCCCAAGAGCAAAAGATATGGCACAAAAAGTCCTTTTTTTTATTTTTTAGTTTAGTAGGCAGAAAAAAAAATTCAAAAAAACTTCAAGTATTTTTTATTTTAAATGTAGATTATATTTTTATATACATGGGAAGTTTTTATTTATTCCATTTAGATTTGTTATGTGAAAGTTATGGACAATCTTATTTTTTGCGCAATCGGAGTATCTTCTATAAAAAATAACTTGTAGGATTCATTTCTAACCTCAGTTTTTACAATTAGGAAAAATAAAAAAAATTCACAAGGTTAAGAACTCTTGCTAGAACAATCTTACCGTTGAGATTTATTTAGTGTATTTTAATTCCATCTTAGAGCTATTAACTTATTAAATTTCCTTCAATCTTAAACCTATTTCTACATAACAAATTTTTAAGGAATGAAAATTAAGTATTTTTTTTAAAAACTTTTTTTCCTAGACTTTCAAATCAATTCTTTATCATATAAAACTAGAAATTCAACATCAACAGAGCAAAAATGATAAGTTATGAAGGTTCAAAGATAGAAAATGCAGTTAAGCAAGGTGCAAAAAACTTGTTCCTTAACTCCTTTTAATTTAAACGCAAATATCTTGCAATCTACACAATCAAAGTTTGTGAAATTTTTCTCACACATTTCTACACTAGTCTAGTACAAGATCCTATGGTTAGATATGCAAAAGAAACATTAAATTTTTATTTTTTTGCTCTTTGCTATAGATATGGCAGTTTAGCGGGGGGGTTTTTTTATGGAAAAGAGGCCTTGGGACTTCATTAGGGGGTAAATCGTCAGTGAATAGTAGAAGACTTGTCCTGGTTCGCAGAAGGCGGGACACACCTGCTTGCCCTCAGTACCCAACCCACTTTTAGCAATTGCCTCCCAACATTCTGGCCTTGATTCTACAAGTGCTCCGACGCCCAAATTTACTCTCCGTCACAGTTGCAAGGATACTGACAACTTGCATCGGCAACTGCATAGTTTGTGTTTTAGTTCTACTTTTTGAAACATATGGACAAGTTAGAGGAACAAGCAGCGCAGTTTAATTTACCAATTGCCAGACCATGTCTAGCTAGCTCCTCAGTTTCTTAACTGTTTGTCCCTCTTCAGTGGGATTCCCAGGTCAAGTTCTCTTCTTAATTAACTTTCTTTTAATATACACGGCCACTTTTGCAACAAAAAAAGAAACTTAAAGAAACTTACAGGTAGATCTTCTCAACAAAAGAAGAAGTAGAGGGAGGCTTTGGCTCATGGAGGCAAAATTTGTTGTCAGGTTAAAAACACTCATTAAGGTAAGTGCACCCGAAATCGCCACTAGAATTAAATGAATGCGTCATTATGTGCATTTCAGGTGGCGATTCTGGGTGCAGCTACCTGAGTTTGTCCTTGTCATGACGTCTCACACCACTCCAACTTATCAGTCAAAAAAATGATTGATAAATCAACTCCAGATGAGCCTGTAAAATATTCAGGTTTCAATTTTTACAACCCTATTTGTGTCACTGTGTATCAGCACTGTACATTTCAAACTGTACTTTGGAATCAGCAATGTACACTGTGGCCTAACTAGGGTCTTCAATGCAATTCTACCTGACGTTCAACTGTGCAAGACGACTCCGAAGGACCAGGAGTCCAGGAAGTAATCGCCGAATCGTTTATAAGAAGTACACCAACTAGCTAGACAAAATCTGTTCATGCACTGTACCGAGTTAACCCCAACCACCAGCCTGATGGGACTTCGGGCTTGCAGAAATTCCGTGACTGGCGTGCATGAATCTCCCCGTTCTGATCAGATCATCAAAGCAACGAAGCCTTAATTCACTCGATCGATATCTAGCTAGAAAGGCCTGCACAAATCGTTCGATGTAGGGTTCGACAGGATCGATCCAAAGCCTGATCTAGCTAGAGCTAGACTAATCGATCGATCTCGTCCTCGATAAGTTGTAGTCGACCATGGCGTCGTTCGTATTGGAGGATTTCGTGGGGAAGGGCGTGCTGGGTGACCAGATGAACAGCTTGACTGCCGACGGCTGGACGGACGTGCCCACTCTCAAGATGATGAGCAAGGAAGACATGGACACGCTTCAGCTCAGCCAGCTCCAGCGGGTACGTACGCACAATATCGACCGATCAAGCTATTTAGCCCTGGCCTTGACTTCACCATGCACAAAATTTAATTTCCTTCAAAGGGTGCTGCATTATTTTCGATCCGCTGGTGTGTTGTACGATAGCGCAACAGTGGTTTTGGCAGTCTAAAAATTTCGGTTTCAGTGACCGTTACTGTGTTTGAATCTCGGCATTAGTAGTTCACGTATATATTCTCGGAGCTTTTGTGTTATCCCCGTGGATCGTAAGTCGGGATCCAGCTTTGGAAATTAGTAGAGATCACGAGGCTTTGAAATTGTTATCTACGGAGGACTTGGAAGGTCACATTCGTTAAACTGACGTGCACGTGCGCAGAGCTTTGAAAGGTTTGATTTAGTGGGTTGCTGGAAGTGAGATAGTTTCACTGGAAGCTGCCATTTTAACGAATGTGACTGAGGTTTTGGCATGGCTCCTGGTCTGGAATCGTTAACTATCATTTTCAGCGATTAAACGTGTCGGGAGTAGTATCCTATTTCTGTTTTTAATTTGAAACCCCGTTTTGAATGCGGCATTAAATTAACTTGGAACTTCGAGCTAGCTAGCGAGGCTTTGAGATTGTATATGCAACGTACTGTAGATGGGTGATAGTTCCTGGATTTGGTGGAAAATTGGGACCAGAGCGCCACCAGAAGAAGTCGGTCGCCAATAGTTTTGATTCATTGGGTTTTGAAGCACCCTAGATTAATCTGCAGCTGCAATTATCAAGCAGTTCAGACAGAAATTGGTTTCCTTTGCGAAGTCTCTCTGCCTTCAATTTCCACCATCGTCATATTCGTTACAATGGCGACATTTCGAGAGACCGGCAATGTTCCAGATTCCTTTCTGGAGCCTCAGTTCAACGCGTACCCGTCCTAGTTATTAAGAGACTTGTGCCTCAATTCTGGCGCTTTGAAAGCGCACCACTGGAGTGTACGTAATGACTATTTACGACCATATATTGCTCTTTCAATCTTCTATATACTTAGTAGCCCCGGGCTATGCTAGATTGAGGATGTGTCCAGAGTCGGTGTCCATGAAAAATGGATCGGAGCTCATCAACTTACGGCTCTCGATTTTAAAATGCCGGTGACTCGGTGTGTGCAATTGATAAAACAGGTAAAATTGGAGCGGAAGAGTCAAACTTTGTGTGAGTGCATTCTTGGGATATATTGAATGCCGCAGATTAAGTAACTTGTTTCTGACAAATCAATCTGCTTGTGTGCAGGACGCATTAGAGCTTCGAACCTACCTCCACGACAGACTCCTAATGGTCTACGCAGACACACTCGAAGCCTCCGGAAAGAACCTCTTGGAACTTCTGTCGACATCCCCGACGGAGCTCACCACGGAGTACAAGATGCGGAGAGGTCACGTCGCCCGGTTCCTGGACAGAGGAAGCGCTTGCGGCATTCAGATGCCCAGCAACCTCGTTCTTCCGGCACGCACAGTCACCGCCGCCCACCGTAAGAAGATCGGAGGAGCGGCACCATTTGACTCCAATACTCCAGTGTCAGATCGTTCTGACCGTTTCGAGAGAGCTTCGAGGACGCCGAATAACAATGTGGCGATGTCGCCACGGAGTCCGAGCACGAATTTCATGGCACGGATGAGTACCGATGGCGCTGGACGTCCCTCCTCCTTCTTTGACCCCGGTAAGGAATGTTTTGATTTCCTGGAATCTGAATGAGTATCAAAGTTGAGTGATGATTACATCGTCATTGTTGTGTTTGTTTTTAGAGTACCTGAAGTGTGAATTTCCAGTGGTCGGCGCTCTAAAGTCTAGTACAAACCTGGAGTTTCAGTTCCAGGGCTACTGAAAGTATTGTCTCCGATCCTGCTGTGATTGTGAACAAGCCAAATCAAAGATCGACTAACGTGATCAATTCACCCTGTCGATCAATACTAACACACCAGTGGTGTGCAAACCATGAACATTGTAGAGCCCAAGGTGCCGTTGTTGCTGAGACCCACGAGATTGGTTCAATCGCCATCCCCCGATCCTTCAACTCTAAGCAAGGGCATGCTCTCTGCACCGGCAGTGGAGCCTCGTTGTTGTGGACTTATACGCCCAGGGGGAATGAAGTCGCTCGAGGTGACGTCTCTGTCCACTCTGGAGAAGATCATGGTGCAGAAGCTGGCCCCTGCGCACAGCCAAGGCGTGCACCTCTTTCGCGGCAAGGCGGCCTTGGCGCTGCCGCCTCCGTTCAAGGCGCCTGACTTGTGGGCGGAGCAGCCCACCTTGCTTCTGTGCCTTCGTCGCCCCGGGTATTTACGCAGGCTTTGATTTTGCAACTCCTGTAACAACTGATTCCTGTGCTTTATTGTGGTCGAACATAACGTCAATTTGGCGGTATTCCAACGACTTTGACACTATCAGCCTCCTAGGAACTTCAGGCCTGAAACATAAATCTGTACTTGTCCTAGTTCTGTGAAACAAATTAGAGATTTATGACACGATTTTTGATGCCGAAAACGTGCCAATTTAGCGAAATTGACAATCTCTACTGTTCTTACGGTTGTTGAAGTTCACAAACTCACAAAATAATGTGCATTGTGAATACATGTGTTGGTTGAATTTTCAGATGTGTGATGTGTCGCGCCGAAGCACATCACTTGTACACCAGGAAGCCCATATTTGATGCAATGGGCATCCAGATGGTGGTCTGCCTCAACGAACACATTGACGCCGAGGTATTAATTCAATCCTTCACGTACATCTGCAATTTCAGTGCTTTTGGCTAAGTTTTTCAGCATTGGTAAGAAACCAAAATCCATGAGAGACGGAACCTTGAGTGTATCTCATTTTCTCTGCTACTTTCTTATTATATTACCATGATGCCAGAGTCACACTAACCATAACAGTCGATCGGCTTAGGGTGGATGAAGCAGTCTAAAAGTGGATTTTTGTAGACTGATTGTGGACAAAGTTTCATATGGTGTTCGACTAAACATAACTTCTTCTGTAATCCAAGAACGCAATTTGGAAAACACCATTTTTCTCAGACTAAACAACTTTCAGATTTGAAATGGAATGGCACTTGAAGAAATCCGACACTGCAAATCTTAAACAAAGCAAAGAAATCAAATTTGATCTAAGCTAGCTGCTAATCTCCCAAAGACCATGTATTAATCAAGTTATGATCAACATGACACTGTTTTACTAATTGAATCCAAGGTCCTGTAGGTGAGGTCGTTCTGGCCGCGGTACTGGGGCGGCATGGTGGTGGTGGACGAGCACAGGGACTTCTTCAAGGCCTTGGGTCAGGGCAAGCTTCCCAAAGAAGGCCTCATCTCAGGCTTCCTGTTGAACGCCACAGCGCGAGCCAACTACAAGCGCGCCTTGGCCGCAGGCGTGGAGGGCAACTATTCCGGAGAGGGCACCATCAAGGGCGGCCTGTACATCCTCCGTCCCGGCCGCGGCGGCGTGGCGTATCAGTTCGTGGAGCGCAACTTCGGTGATTGGGCGCCGTTGGAGGAAGTGCTCCAAGTTTGCAGCGACATCATGCAGGTACGCACTCTTCTCACTAATTAAAGTTACCCAAGTTGAACGTTTCATTTTAAACTTTGGGCCCTCCTGGTTTTAACAAAGGTTTAAACAAAGGTTTAGAGACATAATGAGAGCACAATGGTGAATATCTGAAATGAACCACAAACCCGAGATTATCCTGTATTGCACCAAGTGCAAACATGTTACTGATCATTCCAAATTGTGAGTCACTTGAAGTGTTGTGCATACTTGTTATAATTAGAATGGGCTAAGCTGATATTTGTTACTGAACAAATGAAAGGAAATTTCAATGCACCAGAGAATGTACTACTTGAACTACATATAATTATGCAAGTTATAAGGGTTCAAAGTTCTATAAATAGATGATCTGCATCTGGCATGCCAATTTTGACGTTAAAGTCATGCCCAACCTTAAAAGTCAACATATATCAGTATAATCATCTTAGACACCACTATGAAAGGAACAGTAAATAACCCTATTTTCCATTCAAAGGCCAGTGGGCAGTGACACTAAGTAATAGCCAACTCATGCGTACCCAGTTAACCCAACTTGCAAATTGAAGGCCAACCAATATTGGAGTTACTAATACAGGTTGCCAACCAAAATTGGAAGTTGTGTTGCTAATAGAGGTTAGGCAGAACGAGACAGGAGCCGGTTTTACTTAGTGTCCTTTACAATCGCGTTATTTAAAATGACACAATTTCAAGAGATTGGCACTTCACACAACTTCTTGTTTATACTATGGTCCTGAATGCCACTATTTGATGCTTTTGAAAAGCCATTTTAACCAATATGACCTAAGTTACCTTCATGGAGTTTTTTGTTGGTTCTTGGCCAGCTGGGACTAATCCAGGTATTTTGGATGAATGACTGGTGCAGAGACGATGATGTGGTTTGGGATACTTCCATCAATATAGTCAATACTTAGGATTATTCATTGGCAGGGACACTAAGTTAATGGAGGTTGATTGCCCTTTTAAAGACAGCAGTTATTAGCTGTAGAGTTTGTATATTAACAAGTCCTTCGACGGAAGGTGGATAGTATTTATTTAGCATGGCTAGAAAGCTCCCCACAGTATATGCTCACCTGCAGTATAATCCAAGAGGCAAATTTATATTGAATGACATGTTCATGTGCTCAAAGTTCAGCAAACAGATCAAAAACATTGCTGCTTTTCAGTATGAGATTGACACTGCCGAACTGACCATGTCGAGCATGGGTAGTGTCAGTTCTTACTACGGATTCAAACTTGAAGCACAAATGGAAATCAGTAAATTCATAGCAAGGCATCAGACCATACGGTATTTGATATTTATAAAAAGTGGCGAGTTCAAGTTCTATTCCACCTCCTCCGCACTTCAGTTGGAGCATTTGTGATGTGGAACCAACTTCGGTGAAATCGGTGGAATTACAAGACTTCGGCACTTTTCATAGTGCATGGACTGAGACATAAACTGATCTTTTACCCATGCTTGTTTTAATGAAGAGTTTTGTGCAGATGAATGTCCCAATGTCCATGACTATGACTATATGAGTGAGGCCCAAGCATTAGCACCTGGAACCAAATCTGAAAAATCAGTCTCTGGCCAACAGAGAAGGAAGACAGCTAAACCCTTAACACCGCAAATGAATGCAGCCGCAACACTAATCCACTGATTCCTGTCTGTGTCGGACAACATTAACCTCAACTAAGCCGCGTTATCAGAGCTCCTTTCATACTCAAAGTCCAGCAGATAATTAAGGTAACTACACCTAAAATCGCAAAAAATAAGCAATTCACCATGGTTCCCATTATCATATTGGAAAACTTTGTGTGGGGTCCTCTTGATAGTGAAAAGGGGATTCTACATTCTCTCAGAATGCATTTTTTTGGACACCGTATGAATAAATTACAAATTTTTAAAGTGCTGAAAATAGGTGTTCCTAAAAGCGATCATAGATTCTCATGAACAATGGGAATACATTTTAGGCAAGAATTTGTAGTGTGCGATTTTAGGTAGTGTGCGCTTTTAGGTGTAGTTACCTTAAGCATTGGTATCCATAGGCAAATCAATCTTCTTCCATAATTAACTTAGTCACATCCTGAAAAATGAGTTGAGCGAAATAGACACAATCAGTGCTAGCTCGTGGCCAAACTCAATCACCTGAAAAAGCATGAAAGAATTGATAATATGTTCGGCTACAAAAAAACAACTAGTTACACAGGCCACGTACCCTGTAAATCAAATCACTGAGTTCAGCAGCTTCCACAGGCTTGTCACAAGTTTGCAAGCCTAAACCAGGAGATTTAAAACAATAAATATCTGGAATGATGAACTAGATGAAAATATAACGTTCTCAAGGCTCCCACACCACTCGGAGTTGAATATCAGTCATCTTATTGTGAGAAATCTTGAATCTGTCCTTCCAATACTTGAGAAACATTCAATCAATGAGTCCAAGGACTTCGGTATGGAATCTAGATAGAACAAAACAAAACAGACTCTTCATTCACACCATCGTTAGTTAATGCTGAACCAAAGGACCCAAGTTCTTCCTCTTCTTCTCCTTAACGTCATCAGTTAGTGTTGGGACCAAAGTTCTCAGTATCATTGGTGTGAGACCAAAATTATTATTCTTCCTACAGTAGCATCATTGCAAAGTTCTTCTTCTTTCCTTATCATTGGTGTTAGTAAAAACGATCAATTCTTCGTCTTCTGCTTCCTAGCATCATTGGTGTTGCACCAAAGTTTTGGGTTCTCCTTGTCATTGATAATGCACCAAAATTCTTCTTCTTCTTCTTCTTCTACTTAGCATCATTGGTGTTGCACCGAAATTCTCCTTCTTTCCATCATTGGTGTTGGACTGAAGATGTTCTTCTTCGCATCTTCTTCTTCGCATCATTGCTATTGAATCGACATTCTTCTTTCTTCTTCTCAGCATCATTGGAATTGGACTGACATTCTTCTTCTTCTTCTAAGCATCATTGCAATTGGACTGAAATTCATCTTCTTCTCAGCATCATTGCAATTGAACCGACATTCATCTTCTTCTAAGCATCATTGGTGCTGGGCCGAAATTCTTCTTCTTCTTAGCATCCATGGCGTTTGCACCGAAGTTGCTCTTCTTCTTTAGCATCTTCATCGTCATCTCAGTAGCACTCCGGTGCTAGTCTGGGCGTCGCAACACACGGCAACGGCCCCTTCCTCGGCAACGTCAACCCAAACACCTCCTCCATATCCAACCCCTCCGGCAACCCCTCCGGCAACCCCCACTCGAAGCCCTGCAATAGACTCCCCACCACGAACTGCACCACCGTCACTCCCAAATTCGCCGCGGGACACACCCTCCTCCCACTCCCAAACGTCAGCAACTCAAAGTGCTGTCCCTTCACATCCACCGCGCTCAGCTTCTCCCCCAACCACCGCTCTGGATGAAACTTCTCCGGATCCTCCCACAGAGTAGGGTCCCTCCCGATCGCCCACACGTTCACGATCACGCGCGTCTTCGCAGGGAAGTTGTAGCCGAAGGCGTGGGAGGGGTGGGAAGATTCCCGGGGCAAGAGGAGAGGGGCGGCCGGGTGGAGGCGGAAAGTCTCCTTGATGAGGGCGTGCAGGAGAGGGAGGTGGGGGAGGTCGGACTCCAGGAGGGGGCGGGAGCGGCCGAGGACGGAGTCGAGCTCGGAGTGGAGTTGGGGGAGGAGGTCAGGTTGGCGGAGAAGCTCGGCCATCGCCCATTCGCAGGTGAGGATCAGGGACTCGGTGGCGGCCACGAAGGCGTCCTGGATTTGAAGAAACAAGCAACAGCAAGGATGAGACCTCGTCATCCGCAAGAGACATCGCATGGAAGTGATGCGTCTTGGAATTCAGTTACAACATTGACACATTGTGTCCTAAACCCTCAAAAAAAAAGGAACTCATCAAACTGTTTGCAATTAGAATCGATATTTAACAAAAGCGTATGAAGCATGCCTCACGCGTCCTTGGATTTGAAGAAACAAGCAACAGCAGGGATGAGACCTCATGATTCGCAAGAGACATCGCATTGAAGTGATGCGTCTTGGAATTCAGATACAACTTCGACACATTGTGTCGTAAATCCTCAAATAAAAGAAGAAATCAAACTGCTTCCCCTTAGAATCGATGATGAGTATGAAGCATGCCTCATTATATCAACAAGCACATGACGATGAGAAGGCATCCCCATTTTGAGCTCCCTATTCGCTGGTCGAAAGCTCAAAGTTAAGGCGGGGAGGCATCCCCATCCGCAAGGAAAGAAGCTCAAAGGCGGAGAGGCAAATCTAAACCCTAAACTCAAAGCCGTTCTGGACATGTAGGTTACGAATTGAGCCTCCCCGCACTTTAGAACATGGAGATGGAGAGGCTTATCCATCTTCTGAGGTGAACGGAGCTCAAGACGTGGAGACTGAGGCTCCTGTGAAGTAAATAAGCTTCATCTGTCATTACCAGGTGCTTAGAAGTTGAGCCTTCCCGTATCAAGGACATGATGATGGAGTCTAAGATCAAATCCCCATCTTCAGCAGCTAGATGGAGACACCACGGTGAGGCTTCTTATTTTCGACTGATTAAAAAATTTCATGCCCCCATCTTCAATTGGATTTCATATAATTTCCCCATCTTCAGTTCAGGTTTAAGGTTTAGGGTTCCGGTTCCGTTTTAGGGTTTCGTTCCGTTTCACTTGCAACAAAGTACGAAAACGATTTCCAACAATGCCCACCAGCCAACCCAGCATGCCATTCTCACCAGAATCAGCGCCTTCACATGCTCTTCCGAAATCTGAAACCCGGCGTCCTTCATTTCCATCTGATCCAGCAGCACATCCACATAATCCCGTTCATCCTCAGGTCTATCATTCCCCTCCCTCCTCCTCTCCCGATGCTGTTCCACAATCTCTGAGACAAACGCATCCATCCTCACTTTATGCTTCCTCATCTGCGCTTCGAATCCCCCGAGATCCAACGGCCTCAACGCCGGAATGAAGTCCCCGGGCACGAACAGCCCCGCCAATCGGAAGTGCGTCTGCACCATCTCAGGGAAATCCTTCTCGACGGTCTGCTGGGGGGGAGGACTGGAATCGGGATCGGCCGAATTGGGATTGCCTGCGTAGCGTTTGTTGAGCACCATGCGGGAGACGACGTTGGAAATCATGGAGGATAACTGGGACTTGAGATCCACGGAGCGGAGGGAGTAGATGGAGCGAAGCATGCAGGCGACTTCGGAGGTGCGGATGTGACGGGAGGATTCCAGGCGGGAGGGGCTCGCGAGTTCCATGGTGAAGATCTTTTTGAGGTGGCGCCAGGTGGGGTTGGTCGCTTGAAAGGCTACGTCTGGAGAGGTTCACAAGCAAAAAAAATTGAAGGTAAGAAGTGGAAGAAGAAGAAGGAGAGCTCCGTGAAACGCTACCTCTGTCGAGATTCACAAGCAAAATGGTAAGGTGAGGACATCCCACTGTGAGCACCGCGAAGATTATGCCGGTAAATTCAGTCACCAGATACCAATTTGATATTGTTCGAGTTGTTGGATCATGTCAGTCTAGCACTCTATTGCAACTACGGATACTTCCCCGACGTCTCTACATTGTCTACGATACGGAAAGACTCAGATTTCATGGTTCAAACCATTAGACAGACAAGATCCAATAACAAAACGAGTTCGTTGGTTGCTTGGAATGCTACATCTGTCGAGGTTTACAAGCGAAACTCGTAAGGAAAGGAGAAGAAGTTGTAAGACCAAACGGTTACACAACTAGTAAGCACTTCCTATGCAGCGGTATGGATTTGAGACAAGTCAAAAGGAAATATTTCCAAGCTGTTAGATCATATCAGTATAGCAATCTATCGCAACCCTGGATACTTCCCCAAAGTCTCAAACATTAATTGTCTACGCAAAAGAGTCCAACGATAGAGATTTACACGAACCATTAGACAGACAAGATCCAATTGCAACAACAAGACTCATAATCATCAATCTGTTCAACGGAATCGAGAATGGTCAGACTGACATCTAAACCAAGCCTTACTCCACCCATTAAATCAATATCAGTTCGGTTGAATTCCACAACATGGAAAGTGCGCCCAAATCCCCTACAAACTCATATTCATATTCATGTATTAATAAGCCAAAGACAACTCAATAGTACTTGAGCGTACGAGTGGGAATCTCTACCCTGGCTCACTATTGAACACATTTGTAGACATTCCTAAACTCCAACACTTAGCAATAGAAATTGACGAAACTGACGCAACCCACCTTGTCGGCCATACAGGAGGTGGTGGCCTTGCGACATGTATGGTCTTGACCCGAAGTTCGCATCCTGCGTCTTGAGAAACTCCTTGGCCGTCTCCGGAGAAGTGCAGATGATGCAGGGCCTTACCCCAAGGCGGATAAACATGAGCGGGCCGTATTTCTGCGCCATCTCCGCCAGGGACCTGTGCGGATTTGCTCCCAGCAGGTGCATATGGCCGAGGAACGGCAAGCCTGGAGGCCCAGGCGGCAGGTTCACACGCCTGGACAGAAGTTTCCTTACCAACAGAATCACTAACACCGCCATCGCCAGGGAGTACACCTGCAAATCCAAAGGGATGGGTTTCAGTCGTCATGAGCTTCTGTCATGGAGATCAAAGCACTGCCAGGTGAAACGAATTTCGTATGCTAGTTATGGTTCAGATGCTTTGCTCTAATCATGTAAAATCATAGGTTCTTAAGGGATCCCGGCCTTCGCCATGAGCTTCTGTCATGCATGTAGATCGATATCGCAGCACTTCTGGGTGTAGCTAGCTAATTTAACATGCTAATTATGGTTGAGATGCTTTGTTGTATTCATATGGAATCGTAGGTTCTTAGATCTTCGACACACACGAAGAAAGACGTTGTAGGAGGAGGCTGCACTTGGAAAACAGAAAACGGAAAGAAACATATTGCGTTAATTTGTTATCTTGCCAACAATGGCAATTGCCGAAGCTCCCAATGAACCCGGAGCTTCTGTAATGTAGATCTCTGCTCTTCTAGGTGTACCTAATTTCATGTGCTAGTTCTGCTTCAAATGCTTTTGCTATTACCATATGGAATCGCAGTTTCTTAGATCGTCGATACACTAAGAACAACGTTATAGAAGGAGGCTGCACTCAGAAAACTGAAAGAAATATTTTGCCTTGTTTTGTTATCTTGCCATCCATGGTACTTGCCAAAGCTCCCAATGAACCCGAAAGAGGCCATGGACTTGGATCGACTAAATGATCAGGATACTTTGGGGAGACACTCATGATTCGTCTTGTTTGCAGCTTTTTAGTCTAATTTATTTGATATCCAAGAAACAGTGATACGGTAATTGATCACCAAGAGCAGATCTAAGGGTAGAGTTTTTCGAGAAAAACAAGTGAAGAGCTTCGGGCAAATGTTAACATCGGGTTTTCCAACTCAAATAATCCAACTTAGCACCTTACCACGAATGATATTGTAACGAGATCCTCAAGGTATTTTCGAAGAATCTCTTTACAACAGGAGCCGTTCGTTGGATTACGTTTCAGTTTCAGTGAAAATGCACACGCAGATCCACGGCATTACTAGTTTTTAGAGTCGCGATACCCGCGCTGGAACGAATATAATCATACTAGACGACGGACGGACCCAACGGTCACTGAATTAATTCACAAAGCAACGGAGTATATATAACGGCAAAATTTCAGTGAAACTCGACAACGCAGATCTATGCCCGGGACTAGTTTCCAGAGCGCTTGAATTAATGTAAGTTGCAATACCTGCGCTGAAACGAATGTAAGCATACTGGTCACACTCAATGGCTACTGAATTCGCAAGGAGAGGTAAAACACAACGAGAGTTTAGTATTCCAGGCCGGTCGAAAATCCAGAGGGAGGGAGTTGTGAGCAAACCTTAAACCATGCGCCATCGTCACATTTCAGCGTCGCTACTTTGAACGCGCCCCATAAATCTTCGACCGTCTTCACCGACGGCATCGAGAATGTCATACCGGTCGTCGTCTCGCCGCGTAACAATCTCGGTAGTTTATAATATCCAGATGCAAACTTTGCCAGCAAATGTTGCAGAATGCAAAAACCTTTCTGACCCTCTCACCAAAAACTCGAGGGACTGTCTGCAGCACCGTCACCGATCGACTTAGATCGAAACGTAGGGTCCGTAACCGAAACAGTAACCGAAACAGTAACCAAAACAGTACGTAAGACAGCCAAGCTTCACCAAGATCAACCTAACCCAAACACAATATGAATTCACAACCAGACACTTACAAGACAGTAACCAAAAACACAGTACGTCCAATCTTCACCAAGCTCAACAATCCAACACGGCTTGAATTCTCTAACAACTTGTAAGACTCTCACTCGATCAACTGTCTGTCTAGCAGCTCCCTCCGAGCAATCATAAGGACGGCGGCAAAAAATCTGAATATAACTCCATGAGAGCTAGCCATCAGGCATCAACTGTACAACTCCACAAAGGCTGTCGTACAAGATCTGAATCTGAAACTCGAAAGCCGCAACTCCCCGTACCGGCCAATCAGTTCCATGCGCACAGAGAAAGGGCTGGAATGACACAGCATGACGCACCTGCCATTGAAGCTGACGAGACCCACACCCACCCACTCTTTGAAACTCTCAAAAGGACATTTAAAGTCATGGGAGGGCTGCCCATGCCAAACTTCGATTTACAGAATCTTTCTTTAAATGGGCATCATGTAACTTGTTCAAATGACCAATCAATAGATGAGCTGCCGCACTTCTCAAGGCCATGGGCAACATCAAAGCCACTAATCAAAAAAATCTCATCCAAGTTTTCAATACAAAAACTACAAGTCCAATTGTGATTCAAAACCCCAAAACTTAGATTGATAGATGCATCTTATGAAGACAACGAGAATGGTACCAAGGTAGTTGAATATTGGAGGAGTTTTCCTGAAGATTATGGCAACTAAGATCTAATTAGAACCTGCCTAATCAATCAGACAGCCAGACAGCCGAAGTGAAAATCCAGGCAATTCTTTCGAAGAACCCCTGAAAATTTCTAGAGATTTTGGAGGCCATGGAGATTCTGAAAGAATCTGGGGTGTACTAGAGTTGCCCTGAGGACTGACTGTAATAAGGTAGGAGGTTGTTAAAGCAACCCTTGAAGAGCTGATTGCATTTTCAGGGAAGCTAAATTCCTTGAAACAATTTTCAGTCAATTTTACTAGGAAGAAAAATGGAATTGGCATCTAATCCAAGTCGTTTCATACTTTTCGGACCTTTGTGGAATTAGTTACCAATTTTTGAAGTTGAAATGCAGTAGTTTCTCCTAAATGTACAGAAAGTAAAATGTACCTCCGTGTTAGAGGTCGCTTTTAGAAACACCTACCTAGAGGGAGTATGTAGCATAGCGGCAGTCTTTTGGGTTAATTACTATTGTTGGGGAATCCCAGAATGGGGCAGCCACTCAGGAAGTGCGGATTTACAAAGTGGAGTCTTTGAATTGGAGTGCTTGGTATTTTTGGTTTTTTATTTTGTTGGGTCCAAATGAATCTTGGGTTTTTGTTGGTTGTGGCCTTGTGAGAAATCAATATGAACCATGCCTCCTTGGGGAAGTGAGTTTAGGGTATAAGGTAGTAGGTCCATAAATCAACCACCTAAGGTCTGGAATTGAATTTTGGGGAGGTGAAACTTCTTGAAATATTTTTTATTAAAATTTCCTTCAAAGAGAAGTGGAATTGGCATCTAACCCAAGTTGTTTCATATTTTTTGGAGTTTTGTGGAGTTAGTTATGAATTTTTTAAGTTGAACTGGCATAGGGCTCCAAAACCGCCAACCCTTAAAATGTACATTGTTTGTACATCAGTGAAGGCTATGAAAAAACATCATTTACAAATCGTGTACATTTTAGGAGGTGGGCACTTTTGGAGCCTATGCGCTTTTAGAACCTCCTACCTTAACTAGTTGTTTACCAATGAAGTAGGGGGCCCTTTTGCATCCTTGAAAAACATAATATTGTTAACTAATTTAACCCATTCTCCTTTAGAAGGATAATGCTTCCCTAGATGTCTAGAAGAGAGGTTAGTTATATTTGAATGAAACTCTATTGGGTGGACAATTGTAACTTTTGGCCGGGTTGTATCAATGTAGCTACATGGTTTTGTGATTCATTAGTGAGTTGGCACCAAATTAAAGGAAAATTTGGACCTTGCACAAGGCTGTTTGACTACATGAAAATGTGCAATTATAGAAATAAAAATTTAATGAATTAATAAATTTAAAAAAAAAATGGTCCACATGATCACTTGGTGTGCCACATAGGATTGGGGACTAAGTTTGTTTGCTTTTTAATTTTAATTTTTTAAACTTTTTTCCCTAGATTTGTACATTGGCCAAAAGTGAAAAGTCAAACGTTCTTCCACTAAGGCCAAATTTTCTCTAATGTGGATGGGCGAATAAAGTCAAAAGAAGGCTATGGCCAAGTAGGTGGGTACAAAGTGCTTATTGGCTACAATAATTAACTACATTATGTAGCTAAAATTACAAGCATTGACTTTGCAAGTTGTAATGTTGGAGGCTCCTTTTTTCTAATGGAATAAAAAGGACCTTTCCAACGTTGGTTAACAATCTTATGAAAGGGAATTTCTATAGTCAACAAAATTGCCTTATATATGGCCCTTCAACCAACTCCAATCCTTGCTTAAATTAATAAGTTCTTCCCATGTAAATATTTCAGATAAAGCATAATACCTTCCAAGCATAAGGAGGCCTATTGCTTGGTTCTTGAATGTTATGGGAAAAAGGAGTATCAAATATCACCATGTGGAAGAAAGTGTCTACATGTGGGAATACATTTCTAGGGGGCCATGGCCATAAGTTTGGACTAACCCCTTAGCGCTTGAATCCTTTCTTGAATTTTTGCATACTTGTGCTTATATTTTATGGAAATAACTTATTTACCTCAATTGCATTAAATTAATTATACATGAAGATTTTTTTTCTTAAAGTCAAGCATTGGTTGGAATTTTTGGGGATGAATGAAAAGTTCTGTAGTAAAAAATGCACTTGGAACCTCTTTGTCCATCATCCAAATTTTGGACATTAGAGTGCTAAGGAACTAAGGTAGGAGGTCCATCAACAATTTGGACTCCAAATGCATCCCTTATCTAAGAATTTTATAAATTTTATAATATTTAGTGTTTAAAAAGGTGAATATGATTTTAGTCTATTTTTATTGTCAATAATCATTATTTAAAATGTCTTTTGTTATTTATTGGAAGAGGGGCAACTTAAACCAAAAATTAATTGTAAAAAACAAGTCACTTAATTCTACCTAACAAAAGCCAAGGAAAGAAAAAAATCCAACCCAATTAACTATTCAATTTCCATAGGGTAATCTGCTACCATTTGAATTTCATATCTTCTCTAAACTGAAGAAGGAAAATCTACCCCAATTGTTGTCAAAACTAACAAGAACAATATCTTTCATCCCAAAGTCTTTGTTGATTTTAGCAACCATCCCCCACCATTAAAAAGGATATAGAACCTCAAGAGGGCTACCAAATCTGAATGAACAATGCATTTTTTTTTAAATATTATTTTTTTATTTTCACTTTTTGCACTACTTGGTCTAGAGTATGGTAGCCTTCTTGAGACCCCATTCTTTTTCTAATGCCATACCATCTTGTGATGTTCTTTCATGTCATTCCAAATGAATTGTGCCATAAATTCAATATTCCATTGACCTCTATTGAACACCGTGTTGTTTGGGGTGGTCTAAACAATCCACAACATCAAAACCCCACCCCACCCTCCACCCCCTAAAAGCATCCAAACCTTCTTAATTAAGAAGTAATCATCCATTTCTCTATTGGCAAAAAGTGTTTGGTACAAAGCAAGCATTTCTCAGCTCTAAGTGTTTAGGGGTGTCTCCAACTTATTTAGCACATCAATAATTTAAAAATGTCCATGATTTTTCTATTTACAATTTTGTACAAGGATATAAATCTTACTTATTTAGTGTTAACCCTCAAACAACATTTTTTTGCCTAGAAGGTAGCCAAAGGAGAATCAAAATCTCCTTGACGTAAGGAAGGGTCTTATTACTTGTCCGAAACTTATTTGGTCAAGGCATTAACAAATGAACAATGAATAGTGCTTTGATTTTGCAAGTTGGCTAGCCATATTCATTGTAGAAGTAGGTCCAATAGGTTGAAACATTCCCAAAAAATGCAAAATCCACTTTTCGTCAATGATTCTGTTAAAATCAAGCCCAAGGGCTTGGCTTGTTGTTTAAAGGTTAAAAATTCTAAGAGATGATCTTCAAATATTGACTTGATCTTGGAGAAAAAATCACATTGCTAATTGATTTAAGGATAATGTAGAATAAATATTCAGATACTCTTCTATCCTTTAACCTCATATTTATTTTATAACCATAATTTTAGATTTAATATATAAAAAAAGGATTAAAAGACTTCAAATTACGTTCAAATGAATTCAATCCATATGTGATATTGTCAATGTGTTTTTGTATTCTATATGATCCATAGCACTTCTAATTTAAGATCATATGGTTACAATTCCAAACAAATTAATTAAATTGATCTAAGTTGGATCTTTTTGTTTGCCTTAGAACAAAAGTACAAGACTGTCCATCAGAAAAGGCCTTAAGAATTTAGGGGTCAAGGCAAGTGGACCTAAATGTGACCCTTTTTTAAAATTGATTGTCATAGATTCACAAGAGTGTAGGGTCAATTTTGGGTACATGTATTTTCAGTACTTTCAAAATTCATAGTTTATTCATAAGGTGTCCAAAACATGCAGAATATGTTGCAAATCTAAAACACTAAATGGACTTCCAAGTTGGAACATGACCAAACAAAATATTAGTCCATTTAACCCGAAAATGACCCTGAAAATTCTTGAGCTTCTAGGAATTTGTTCTAAATTGAATTAAAAGCCAACATTTTGATAAGTTGTATCAATTTTTTTTGAATTGTAACCGTATAAAATCAAACTAGACATGTTAGACATCACATTAGAAAAGAAAACACAACAATATCTCTTACGGATTGAAAGATTATAATGTTTGATCATGAGGGTGTTAAAACTGTGAAAGTGATTTGAAGTTTTTCAATCCTCTTTTCACATGTCAAATCTAAAAAGTTGGTCACCAAAAAAATATGAGGTTGAAGGGCCTAACATGCATAACCCCAATCAATTTATGACTTCTCAAAATCTACTCTACAATTTTTTTGGATGAATTTCTAATGTGATTTTTTCTCAAAGATCTAGTGTATTTGAGGCTCATTCCCAAGAGCCCTCAACACTACAAAAGTCAAGATTGCAAAGGACACCCGTGCACAAAATCTTGAATAGAAAAATCATAATCAATCATTTTTTAAATCAGATTTTTTAAGCTAAAATTAAACTTTAAAAATAATTTATCAAAAATATAAATTACAAAAAAAAATAATTTGGTAAGGTTTTATTTAACTTCTAAAATTGGTCAAGGACACATTCTGTCCTCAGGGTCCTTTTGGGGTTAACCTTGGAAAGCAAGGTTGGTCACTCTGAAAATCATCCTTCCGGACTTAAAAAAACCTCAAGTGCATTCATTGGAGGTCAAACTATTGTCCAAGACCTCCCCTTTTTATACAAAATTCCAAGGTTGAACATCTGCGATTTCGTCTTACATAGAAGGATTTTACACAAAATTCCAAAGATGAACATTTGCAGTCTGTTTTGTCTTACATAGAAGGATCCTTTGTTGTCCATCAGACACTTTTAGGAAACCACCCCCATTAAAGGATTAATAATAATAAAGATTGCTTATTTTGAAGCAATTAGGACCATATACAGAAGCTTTCCCCAAATATCAGTGAATAAGTGAGACCCATCCACACACTTTCCATGAACTGAAGAAAAAGCCCACCCGCACTGTAGAATGTGTGCACATTATCATGTGCAGCATGTTTCATCTCGATTTGGGCGAGTTTCTGGAGTTTGTGGATTGCTTGGGAATTACCCCCCTAAAAGGTCCAAACACCATTTGGGGGGGGGGGCAACATAGCGATTTGGGGCAGCTCATAACAAATGGAATTTTTTATTTTTTTATTTGAAAATTTCACACAACATGTGCCCGAGGAATAGCTTTAATCCCTGAGGGACTAGGGGTGTTTGAGCATAGTCCTTGTTTTCTTGACTAGCTCTTCTAACAAGCAAAATTCTTCAATTTTGTGAAATAATTTTGATAATCGTCATTGTTGAAATGAAACAAGACTTATTTAGCTTTCCTATAAAAATAAAGAAATCAACAAAATCGCACAATTTTTGAGAATATGCCACTGTTGACAAGATTGATGAAAGATGTTTAGTTAGGGAGTACTTTGTATGTATGTTGAAATCAAAATGTTGAAATTGGAATGTTCAAAAGTGCTCCAAAATTTTTGTTTTTTTTCCCACATGTTCATATCATTATGATATTGATGTGTAATTTCTTTTCAGTCATTTTGAGATGTAGAAAAAAAGATATGAAAATGTGAAGTAACGGCCCACAATGCCTTTTCCATTCTCAAAAAGTTCACCAAAAATTGCACATTCAATCATTTTTCGATTAGATTGCACCGACATATTTAGCAAAGAACATCATCTAGGGTCTCTTTGTTGCTTACGGACTATTAGTGAGGTTCATATATCAAATTTTTTACAAATGTAGTTGTAGAAGCCATGTGGTGACCTTATGGTCCTTCAGAGGTTAAGGCCCAACAATTTTCATAAATTTTGACTACATGGTATTGCATGATATGTAGTTTTTGTTACTCGGTGGGCAGTCCGAGCAGCTCAAAAAATTTCTTTAAAAATCATTTTTTTAAGAAATAAAAATTTGAAATTGTTTCTTCTGGATTTATTTATACCTGGGAAGCTTTAAATCGTTCCATTTTGATTAAATCATTGAGATGAAAGTTGTGAGGAATTCTACTTTGTGAGGTCCACAACGATAAAGTCAAGTCATGTTGGCATTGGCTGAGTTCTCTTGAGTGCCGCCTTCTCAGGTTTTGTTTTTCATTACTACACGCAGTGCAAAAAGCAACCTTCACTTTAGTGAGGAAGCTATATACATCCAAAGAAATGGATGATACTTACAATATATGGATGAAATTTTATTTATGCATCTAATAAGAGTTACATACATCCAAAATAGAGTGATACCGTCCCAAGATTTGGTAGTATTTTTTGCAATTTCATTCACTGCAAAAACAAGAATACCTCGTCAAAACATTCCCTGGAAAAAAACCCATCACTTTTTAGCAAAAAAAAGTGGCTCCAAAAAAAAACAACTGCGCCTTCTTCAATTTGCATGTGTTTGGTTTGCCTCTGTACCAAGGGATAAGCTTTGCACTTGGAATATTCCGAGGACATGACTCACCATGAAATGACAGACTAGACGGTGAGTGGTCTTTGACATAGGGTCATGGGTTTGGCCCCTTCCAAAACGAAAGGGGATCCGATCCATAATGGCCGTGAAATCCGCTACAGGAAATAAATTATTATTATTATTATTATTAAGCTTTTCAGTCACATCTGTACCCATGGTGTGGTCCATTGATTGCAAGGATCCATTATGATCCATTTTGCAATGGGTCTCTTTTTATTAAGTCGTTGCGTGTAATAAATATCTAAACGTTGGCCGAAAGCCGAAGATCATTTGTAAAAGAAGAATTTGTTTGGGAGTAGTTCAGGTAGTCATGTGGGAGTGCATAACATTGTTTACGAATGGTGCAAAGGGTCCTTTTTGCATCCTTGAAAAAGAAACTCCTAAAGTGAACAAAAAAGTGTCTTATATGGCTTGTTAGCAACATCAGTATCCATCGTGTGAGGAAGGATGATCCATTTTGAAGTGAGTCTCTTTTAGTTGCTATCAAAATGTTGGTTGCAAGATCATTTGCGAAAGAAGAACCTATTGGGGGTAGTTCAAGTCGTCACGCCTCGGTCATGATTGTGTGAGTATCAAGGAGTGCATAACATTGTTTACGAATGAGCTAGGGGGGGCGCTTGCTTTTGCATCCTTGAGAAGAAGACTCCTACAATGAACAAAATTGTCTTATACGACAATTCCTCAGCCACCTCCAATCTTGGAATTAACTAATTAGAAGTCCCTCCCAAGTATTTGGCAAAGCATCATTATACCTTCCTAGAATGAGGAGGATCCTTGTTTGGTTATACAATGCTATGTAAATAGTGAGTTGTTGCAAATATTTGCCATGAGTATTAACTCCAGTCACAAAATTCATAAAAATATCATTTTGAAGCCCAATCCCACACTCAACATATAGTAAAAACCATGCATTAGATTTTTTTTTTGAGGCCTTTATGGTATTGCTACCTTACAAAAATTAGTTCCAAAGCATTCATGAATCAATGCAATGCTAACCATATTACATAATAATTAAAAAGTTAATTAATTAATTTTAAAACAATTAAAATTATTATTATTATTAAAATAATAAACAATTAAAAATAATAAAATAATAACAAGTTGATGTGCCACTACATTGAATCGGGGTACTAAAGGAATCTAAAAATTAAAGGGATTTAATTATTGTGAAAAATTGTGGATGTTTGAAACATGATGTAAAGCCCCTGGACACTTCAAAAACTATTGATGTACAAGAATGGTAGATATTTATACAATATGTAATGTCAATTAATTAGTACGGATCCCCTTAAAACCTCTATTCAATGTAGTAGTGCCACATCAGATTTCAAAATTCTATAATTTTGGATTTATTTTAAGAATTCTAGTTTTATTATTATTTTTAGTTTATTTAAAAACATTTATTAAAACTATCCTTCACCTTCCAAGCCCTATGGTTTTCTGAATTTTTTTCAAATTCAAATTAAAAAAATTCTAAGAAAAAAAATTATTTTTTTGGCCAGCGTTCCATACTGCCCGTAAACTAATAATCTTCTTCAAGGCTCAACTTCTTGTAATGTGTTTGTGAACCAACATTAAAACTTCATTTATGATTTGCTTGATTCAGTGGCAAACTTGTTTAACCCTTAAATGCCTAAGCAATTACATATGGTCGCTGCAAAATTTCAAGTTTGTTTTAGTGTGGGCAGTTAAATTCTTTTGACCGGTCTAAGAAATTTTACAAGTGGTATTGAAGGTTAACTATTGGAACTTTTATTTTTCACTGAATAATGTAAATATTTGATTTTTGAGAGGTCCTCAAAGTCATGTATGTACCATAAGTGGAAGAGTAAAGCTTGCAAATTTTACTCAATTTCTTGAGTTTTAGCGAAGCTTGCCAATTTCATTTGATTTGAGATCTAAAAAATTGTATTTATCTATTTGCTTTCAAAATGGTCCCAATGGAAAGTGTAAATTGCTTTCATGATTTTCACCATTGAAATTTAAACTTGAAAGTGTTGATTTGGAGTTATTTGAAAAAATTAAATTAAATTAAATTACATTTTAATAATTGCAAGGTGGATTCCGTAATGAATTTGATAGCTCTTCATGTAAAACTAATTTTTTTGAAAGTGCATTTTAGTGTACTAACACTATTTGTAGTCATTCATGTCACCTCTAGTTCCAAAAAACTTTTGTATACAAATTTTTGAAACATTGTAGACAGGGGGCTAGGGGCAACATATTAAAAATAGAATGCATAAATTTTTCTTATTATAATCCCACAACTCCTATGCAATTTCACACTTAAAATTGGTATACATATTGATAAGCAAGCTCTTCAAACATCTATATAGTCAAATTTGGAAGAAAAAAACAATTTGTGCCATTGGGGATAACTTTAAGCCCATGCTCTTTTTTCATGGGCAAACCCCCCTTGAAAAGGCTTAGGCACTTAGAGGTTAATTGTTGAATCTTCAACACAATTAACCCCTAAAGGTTTTTGACTATGTTTTCATCAAAACCACTCTAAAACTGTCATTTTTAAGACAACCACTAAATTGTAGAAAAAAAACAATTAAGGACAAATTTAACCGTAGGATCTTTTAGTAAATTGATTAGAAAAGATGTGGAAAAAATTTCAGAAATTTCCGCAGTGTGGATTGCAAGATATTAGTGTTTGAAGTTACAAAAATCCTTTTTTTAACACTGCGAAAATCCGGGCAGCTGCACTTCAGAAGGCAATATTTGTATGAAACAAAGTCCAAATGGTTGTAACTCTTTGGATTCATTCTTCAATTCAAGTTGGCTACATGCTTGAAAATTTTCAAATCATTTGGAATTGTACAACATGTACAAAAAAAATAGTAAGTAGAAAGAAGTAGAAAATGAGCCAAAATACTAAATTGTAAACAATTTATTTTTGGAATTGAAAAATTCCAATTCCAACGGTAAAAATGTTTTAATAAACAATCTACAACTAATGTTTGATTGTTTTCCCAAAAATATTAAAAATTGAATTAAATAAAGGATTTCAAACTTTTTTTGTAATGTATAGATTTTATAACTAGTGGCAAACTACCCCAAACTAAAACTCCTCATAACTTTTGACTCATCGATCAAAATGGGATGATCCAAAGCTACCCACCTAGAAAAAAATCTAATAAATCAATTTCAATTTTTTATTTTTTTA
Organism: Antitrichia curtipendula; assembly: GCA_951230915.1. Classification (NCBI taxonomy): domain Eukaryota; kingdom Viridiplantae; phylum Streptophyta; class Bryopsida; order Hypnales; family Leucodontaceae; genus Antitrichia; species Antitrichia curtipendula. Next base: position 22,428,345 of record OX579640.1, on the reverse strand, counting down.
AAAAGTCATTTTCAAAGAATTTTTTGAGCTGCCCGGGCTGCCCAAAGTTCAAAGAAATCACATATCATGCAATAACTTTTTAACCATGTAGTCAAAAGTTACAAAAATTGTTGGTCCTTAAAGCTACTACTTGGGCACATGTTGTGTGAAAATTTCAAAGAAATAAAAAAAAAACTCCATCCGCAGTGAGCTGCCCAAAATCGCTATGTTGCCAAAAAGCGCAGTTTGGTCCTTTAGAGGTTGGGGTTAATCAATTTGGAATTCCCTCCTTAGTCAATAACAAATGATTCGAGAAATTGAATCTAAGGTAATTGCATCTAATTGCACTACCTTTTTCTAAAATTGACCCCTATAGGTTCCTTTTTAAAATGTAAAGCCTTTAGTCATGAGGGTCACTTTTGGATACACCTATTTTCAAGACTTTGGAAATTCACAATTTATTCATACAATGCCAAAAAAATGTATAAAAAGAGGATGTAAAATATCTTTTTGACTTTCAATAAGATCCAACTAAAAAAGTAGAGAATTCAATGTTAGGATCAAAGCTCAATTGCTTATTCAAACTAACATTTAGGTGGAATTAGCTTAGTAAATTGTTTTATTATTTAGACAATGATCTTGAAATCTTGGAATGTGAATGAGGAGCTTACCTAGCTTAGCTCTAGTGGATAAGAAAATTGATTTTTAGAATTTTGGACATAGGATATTCTTTCAAAATGGAAAATTTCTAAAAATCCATAATGATTTGTGAATAAATATTGAAGGATCTACTACTTAGGTCAATTTCAAATCAAATTGAAAAAATTAGGTTAGTCATACTAGTAAATTTAAAGATATATTAATAGTTGAAGCAATAGCAATATGCTTTAGGCAACACATTGCTTTATACAAGCAATTTGTGATTATTCATTTGTAACTCCTAAACTTTACGGTGAACATGTAAGAAGAAAACTACCTTTAGACAACTTTTGTATAACACAATGCCAAAAAAAAATGCAAAATATATCTATTAGATCAAGTCTTTGCAAGTAAAAAAGGTTGGAAGAACAAAGGTATAATTTGTTAGTCAAGTCTTCAAGATTAAATGCCCATTATTCTTCTAATTGGCTCATATGGTTTGATTTGCCTTGTAATCAATCCATAATAAAGTGGCTAAATTGCATATTAAACAAATTCTTTAGTTTGAATAGTTTGCAATTACGTTTTGAACATTTCTCAAATAAGATGAATGCAAAAAATTTTAATTGTTTAAACCATATGATTATTGAAGGAAAATAGACATTATGCTAATCTTTGTACAAAACTTCATATTTATTGAAGGAGTCATATGGGTAACCTTGTAGAATAAACAACATATGGAGTGAAAGATTAGACACATGCCAAACTACATACTTCATTAAAACAAACATGAAATGGAATTACGAGGTGAGGCACATGCCTAACACCTTGGTTTCAATAAACATCCTAAAGAAAGGGGGGGGGGGGGGGGGGGCACTATATGTTATAATTTTCTTATATGTGCATCTAAAGGTTATTTTTAGAGGGGATATTATTTTATTTTTTTGAATTCATAGTATCTTGTTAATAGTTAATTTTCTAATATGGATTATTTTAGATGTGGATATTGTTTGTTTAATTTTGTTCCGTCCAATTTATTTTTCATATAGCTTTGTTAGTTAAAAATTTTAGGTTTTGCTTCACAGTTGTCGTAGATTGAAACTTAATAGCAAACTAGAAAAAAAGCATAGAAGCAACAACAAATTAAACTCTTGCCAATACTATTATTGCATTCTAACAATACTAACATTGATAACAAATGTAGACATTGTATTTAGCAATACAACAACATTGCAATCTCATGATAACATACATCCTACCTCCCTATAACAAACTCTTGCTAATATGAAAATGAGGTTTTAGGATTTAGTGAAAGTAACCATTGTATATTGCTAAGCATGGACTCCTAAATATCAAAATGACTTCATTACTCTACTAACAATTTTTTTTGGAGGGGAAGAGAAGCGCAAAACCTTCCCAAAGTTCAACAAAAATAAGAAACCACATTTGCAATTTGGAACACAGAGTAAATTTCAACAATTATTATTTATGGAAAATAAAATAAGAATCTTGATAAAAACAATCTGGAGAATTTTGTTAAAATGGAAGTATTCCGTGTGCCATTTTCAGACTTTTTAGTTTGAAATGTGAAAGTCACATTTATGATAGGTATAGATTTCAAACATCTTGGACTTATATACATTTAAAAAATCTAGGATTGTTATAGATTCCAAATTGTACCTTCTGAATCGTAAAAGTAACATCTGTGATTGGTGTAGATTTTAGACATCTAGGAATGTTGTACACCTTAGATTGTCAGTCTTAATTGTAAACATTGCCAAAGTGTGGAATAGCGCCATTTTAATGAAATTGCCCATCAACATACTCATTAGTACAAAACTACAAATCCACCATGGACTGAAATAGTTTTGTATTAATTTTGTGTTAGTTTCAATGCAATTTGTGTTAAATTTTAACACAAATTTATTACAAATCCATTTTAGCCCATTGTAGATATTCTTAGAGAATATATGATGATGGCATTACCTAGCTTACTCCCTATGCACAAAAAAAAATATCTACCTACAATTTCTACACACGGCCAACCTCTGATCTTGCGGGGGTTTGCCAAAGTGCATTTCAAGCCCTATACAAAAGATATAATCCGCCTCTCTTTCACTAAAGATTAATTTGCACTCCAATATATTATGCAAAAAATAAAACTCTACAATGTTGAAAGTTGCCCCCACATTGTAAGAAGAGAAGGTGGAGCATAACTTGACACAATTTGGTTGCTCTTTAATATGCACTAATTTTGATGATATGAATGGACCATCAACTCTCCTAGAGACAACTATGCTAGTACCACATGTGTATTTGAATGTGCATTACAAACAACCTAAGTCCATGGCACTCTAATTGGGTGTCCACTTGTAAGTTTGTGGTTCATAAACGATGTAATTCAACCTTCAAAAGAATGTGACCCTCATTTCCATTTACTTAACCTTAGAAGGACAAGGGGGGTCCGTGTGGAAATCATCATTTCTACAACCGTGAAAATAATTGGTATTAAAAAAAACAAAATTACTCATTTGAAGTCAAAATTTTGTAGAAGATCTCTACTTTCTAAAACTAATTCCAAGGATGAATAGTTGTATTTTTGTCCCACACAGGAGAATGCCTTGTCATTCATCGGACACTAACATCCACGGCTTCCTTTTTGGGTTAAGCATTTTTCCTCTCCCCCTAAAGAAATCCACACTCAATCAAATGGTTTTGAATTTAGTGGTTACCTCATTCTAAAGCCTTAAATCTGGAAGATGCCTTGAGGTTGGATTCACAACCGCAAAAGGTATACGGAAGTTGGCAACGCAACTAATGTAGGGCTTTTCAAGGGGTCTCTACTAAAAATTGTATTGTATTTGTTAAACCAAGATGATTTCTACTTTCATCCAAAGTTGTTACTGGAACTTCTTTGACACAAAGGCCATCTCCAAAATTTCAAATCTTATGCTACAATGTTGTAAAGCTTGTTTTTGAAAAAGGCATGCTCTAATAACTCTTAAAGGAATCAAATACAATGTCTTTCAAGCCTATTTTATTTTTATAGGGCATCCTTGATGTTCAATCTAAATTAGTAGATTATTACTATATCATTTGTTAGTAATTAAATTTTTAATCTTTTGCTCAAGTTTTTTAGCAAAATCTATTTTTGGATTCATGTATATTCCTAAAACCAATTCCTATTTGCCCCCTCCCTCTCCCAAGTAAACATCAAATGGAATGGTAGGGGTCAACACATGCTTAATTCCTTGGTTACAATAAACATCAATGGAAGTGAGGGGTCAAGCATATGCAATCCCATTTGGTTACAACAAGTATTAAATGTAGTACTTGAGGGGTTAAGTATATGCTTAATTTTTTGGTCACAACAAACATGAGATAGAGTGTAGGTGTTAGACACACGCTTAACCATCTATAGTAAATATGAGATGGAATAAACAAAATGGACATATGTCAACATTTGATTTCAGTTAATAAAAAAATCTGATAGATTTGAATAAAAGTTGTATTGAATTTGTCTTGCAAACTAGACAATATGTAATGAAATTGAATGTTGATATATGTTTATTGTAACCAAGGAGATTAGGTATATGCATGATCCTATCAATTCATCAAATACCTTTTGTAACAAAAGATTTAGGTCTTGACCTCCTCACTCTGTGCCATATTTCTTGTACAAGATTTAGCATATATATAGGTCACTCATTATTTTATGATTTGATTTAACCCCTAAAGTCCCGTTGTTCCCTCGGGGATAAAATGGATTCAGTTGGGCTAGCTCTTGTGGTCTCAATATTTGTTGTGATGTTCTGAATTTTTTTTTATGTAAAGATAGAAAAACACATTAGCTTTCCAAAAATATAATTTTTATTTCAATCAAAGACTAGGAGCAAAAGTTATGGCACAAAAAGCCTTTTTTAAAGTAGGGCAGGCAGAAAAAGACCTTAAAAAAAACTTGAAGTAAAAAATTATTATTTTTTTGTATAGATTATCATTTTATGTACATGGGAAGCTTTGATTTATTCCATTTGGATTTGTTCTGTGAAAGTTATGGGCAATTTTGTTTTTTGGGCAATCATAGCATCTTTTTGAAAAAATAACTTGTAGGATTCATGTCTGACCTCAATTTTCACAATTTTTCCAAAAAAAAGTTTCACATGTTTAAAATCTCTTGCTAGAAAAATCTCACCATTTAGATTTTCCTTCCATCTTAGAGCTATTAACATTTTAGATTTTCCTTCCATCTTAGAGCTATTAACATTTTAGATTTTCCTTCAATCTTTAGCCTACTTCTACTTAACAATTTTCTAATGAGTAAAAACTAAGTGTTTGTTTTTTGAACTTTTTTCCTAGGCTTTCAAATCAATTCTTTATTATATAAAATTAGAAAATCAGAATTAGTAGAGAAAAAAGTATAAGTCATAAAGGTTCAAAGCCAAAAAATGTAGTTGAGCAAGGTGCACGAAAACTTAGTTCCTTCACTTTAAATGCAAATATCTTGCAATCTACATGGTCAAAGTTTGTGAAATTTCTTACGCACATTCTTATACAAGTCTAGTACAAGATCCTATAGTTAGATATGCAAGAAAATAATTTTTAAATTTTTTATGCTCTTTGCTATAGAATTAATAGTTTTGAATGGTTTTTGATGGAAAAGAGGCCTTGGGGCTCTAGGGATTAATTGACATTTAAATCCAAAATTTAAATCATTTTTCTTTTAGAATGATGTTTTATAAGATTTTTAATATCTTTGTATGATTGATTATACGATTTTTTATTCCAATATGAATTTTTGGTATGGTAGTGACATTGTAATATTACATGGGATAGAGATGGTATTACATGACAAGCCTTTCATACATAGCATGAAGAAATGAAATTTCATTGTTATCTCCTATTCTCATGTCTTCTTACTACATACATTTATTTATTTAGCAAACAATTTCAAAAAATAATTCATAATTATAGTCTTTGATTTGACAATTTTGAAGATATTCAATATACAATTTTTATTGCATTATTCTATATAGTGATGCACAACATGCCTTTTTAATGTATAATATTTAACAAGCTTGTATTTTAATCTCGCCAAAAGTACATAATGCCATGTGCACTTTTTACAAAACTAATGCTCTAAACAAACTTTTGTAAAGTCTCCTTGATGGAGGGACTATTTCCAATTGTTTGCAATAATGCAGGGATCTCTCAATACTAATCCCTTTGTCCTTCTAAAATCCTCCAAATCAGACACAGTTTATGCCCCACTAAAAAACTCTGTTTGTTGATTTCAACCATTGTGCAAGCGTTGACTGTATTGAATGACCTTAATCAACCAAGTGAGGGCAAGTGGCAAGCAATCAAGGAGCATTCCTCTCCTAGCAAGCTTGGCCTTATCCATATCAAGCACCTTCTACTTGTTGCTTCTTCAAACAATCATGTTGACAATGGATTCGATGACCACTTGGTTTCCATGAACATTTGTTCATGAAGGGGGGCATGTTTCCTTATTGTAGGTATTTAGGTTGGGAGTAGATATTTCTAGAATTCCATTGTTGCCACCAACTTTTAAATCATTAGGAATGACGAATTACGAAAGATGTTCAAATATTATACTTTGAGCATAGATTTTGGTTGCCTGAACAATGGTGCATAAGTTGGAGATTTTGCGTAGATCAATCAAATGGGTTATTGGTCATTGAATGCATGTATCATTGGCACAAAGACTAAACATACAGTTAATCTATCATGGGAAAGGTTTTTGGAGGTTTTTAGAGGAACAAAGGGAATAATCCTCTTTAAAATCTATATTCATAAATGCATCCAAGCTTCAAATGTCTCAATTTGTTATTATTGGAAAGAATATGAAATTTATAATAGGGAGGTGGGGCCATGGAAGAGTTTTGGAAAATAAATAAGAAACTCATCAAAAAATAACAATTATTAAATCAACAACAACCAAGTTGACCAATAAATAACTTGATGTTATATTGCTAGGTTGGAAAGACTTCATCTCAATTGCCTTTGAGTCTCTTCAACAACCTTTTAGATAAAAAATTTTGCTATTAGAATCTTTTATTAAATCCTTTTGATATCAAAAGGCAATTGCAAAATGTAGATTAGGGATGTGATTCTTGACAACAAAGTCTTTCTTGAATGATCAACAAGTGTGATGTGAGATGGAAAACAATTGGTGCATAATTAGTTAAATTGAAAAATATTCAAATTCTCATCAAGAAGGAAACTCTCAATTTCTTTCAAATTTTTATCAAGGAGGTGATTAATTCAACATGGCAATTGCATGTGATATTAGCCACAAGTTGCACCACTCCAAATACCAATATAATATCACATTCACTTAGTCTTGAAGTACAAGCCTCTAAGCATCCAAGAATCATGAATATGTCAAATGTGTTGGCTCTATCTCAAAAATTACGGTCACCCATCAACTCAACAACTACATATCAATCAACAAGGACATTACATACTATGTACATTGAAAAGACTTGCCACTCTAAAAAAATTAGTCATGCAACAAGACCTTCATGTTTTAAGATTAAATGTGGGCATACAATACTCAATAATATGCTATATAAAAGAAAGCAAGATAGTGATAAAAGTAGGTCACGAGTCATTGCAAAATGTGAAATGGAACCCAAAGGACAAGAACCAACATCCTCACATGATGAACAACAACACATGTGTGGGGAGAAGAAATCTACAAAAAAAGACCATTCAAGGGGATATGAGAATCAAAAATAATCTTGCAATAAAAGAACAAATGCACATTTGGATCCAAAATTGGGAAACAAATGGCACGATGTATTTCATGGGGAACTAAGAGAGTGGAAAGGAACAAAAAGCCCAATACATGATGGGGGTTATGAAAAGGATCCATGTAATGAATATACAACTCGATATGGTGAATATGAAGATGAAAGTCACCCATGTAGTTCTCTCAATGCTACGTACAAGGGTCACAAAAATTCATAATTTCCAACAACATCTTATGGGCCTAATTTCTGTGCGCCAATTGGAAGTGTTGAATTGTATTACCATTTTGACAATCCTTCTCAACCTTATCTTTAGAATAAAAGTTAAGATACAAACTGTAGTTGCCATGAATTTAAATCAATTGATTGTGCTAAGTAGGTTAAATTAATGTTTCAATAAAGTATTGAAGAATATTAAGCCTAATTAATAAAAAAATACTAAGTGTGACTACATTGAATCTAGCTCTGGTTTTTTCTTCAAACAAACATATTTACAAATGATATTATTCATGAACATCCAACAAAAAAAGTGTATATCTAATATTTTTATATTTAACAATAATACAATTTAGGCATTCACCTTGTGATTTGTATTTAGTTAATACTATTAGCACTAAATAACAAAGTTGATGTACTACTTTCTTCCTCAATTGTGATAACACAACCAATATGGATCATTAGATATTTTGACTAATGCCTTAGTTTTCATGTTACGCACTAGAATTAATAGACAAGATTATACATGCAATTTTAAAACAAATAGTGCATTAGGTTCAAGGGCATGAGAACCTAAATTAACCCTCTTAGAATTGAGAAGCCATATTTGGACTCATTGATATACACATAGGTTTTGAAATGTACACCACTAATATAATTTTGCCCCCAATGAGCTCATTTATTTTATAATTATTCTACTTGATTCTAGAAATAATTACTTCTAATCAAAACATGCAATATTCTTCAATCAGTGTAGTGATATACAGAAACCTTTAAATTTTCTAGTGGACAATATGATCTATTGAAATAATCATTTTGAAACAATTAATAATTTGTCCCTAATGGGTTGATGGAAGGGTTTGTGAATAATTTGAAATAAAACAATAAAAATATGATATGGCAATACCATCTACTAAAGGCACCCTTTAAAAACAAGATGTAATTGATGTAGACTCTTTTGAGCTTATTTTAGCTTAACTACATATATTATTATATTAAAAACTAACTCTTATCTCCCCCAAGGACAAGACCCATTGCCAACTACTCAAAAATCATATCTAAACTCAATGTAGCCTATTAGATTGTGTTCAAATATTAATCTTATATTCTTGTTACTTGAAACTATAAATTGTATATAATTGTGAGAAATTTCAATATATTTTGTAAAAAATTGTAATTGTTATCATTTTTATTCCAAAAATTAAAAATAAATATGCAAAAATAGCAAAAACAATTCAAATTATTTGAATTTTTTTCATGAAGGATACCAAATCAAATTTATTCTTTTCTTTAATTTTTGTATAAAATTTTGATATTTTTTGCTAGAGGAAAAATAATTTTTTCTATTCATAATCAATTTTCAATTGGTTTACAATGAAAAATAATTGAAAAGCATTCTATATTTTTGGGGAATTTTTTAGCCAATGGCAAAGTGATACATGTACCTCCTTTCACATTTTTTAGATAAGTTCAATGACTAATGGTTGAATGCCACTTGTACCCCTTTGAAAATGATTTGTAACCCTTTCAAAGTTTATCTCTGAAATTCAGATTTTCTCACTATATATCCTATATACCCAGAAGATGCAAACATATTTTGGGTCATTAATTCAAACTAACTAACTACACTAGCTACACTATTGAATTTAATATATTTATGACCTTTTGTTAGTAAAATGATAATTTTTGCATTGGAATTGAATCGACAAAAGTATCTTACAAAGTCCAAATTCTACTTTACTTAAAAAACCAACTACAAGGCACTTCATTGCAATTTGAATTGTCAAATGTGTAACAATGGCATGCTAAATTTCAAAGCATTGACTAGGTTTGGAAACCAAATTTTAAATATAATTTTTTTTCATTATAATGTATATATAGTGATTGACCTAAATAAAGAAGAATGATAGTTACAATAAAATGTGATTCCATCTTCTTTTTTTGGTACATAATAAAAGTAATTGAAAAGTTATGGTGTATTTAGGTTTGCAAACCCTCTTTGGATCCCTCTTTAGCCCACATTTAACACATGCTAATTCTTCTAGATTGCAATTCAATTCTTCAACTTTGTGTTTTGGAAAATGACAATAGAGTTAATTTTAAAGGAAACCCAATTTGAAACATGGGTGTCAGAGGAAGGTATAACTAAGAATAGTATAAAAGAAACACGACCCTAATCTCCATCGGACCTCAATTTTGGTGCTCCAGGGAGTTCCGTCTTGTTTTTTTTCCCTGAAATCCGGCTTATAGTCTTGCATTGTATATACTTCATGATTAACTCTAGTAATTCATAGTTGTAAATAATCTACTTGATTCTCCCGAATTTGAATATTGATCCTATCCTTGTAGCTTTGAGGTCAAATAGGGAACCAAACAATTGACTAGGCTTCATTTTTTGATAAACACCCCATGTAAGATAAAAAACCCCAACTAAAATGTCTTGATTTTAAACCAATGATGTGGATATAGCATCAAAGAAATGGCATATAAAACTTGGATGACAATCATCCTATCTTCAATATGAATAAGCCTCACACCATCAAAAGGCACAAAACATCCTTGACATCTAATGTTGATTGAAAAACAAAATATTTAAAATCAAAATAGAGTTATTTCAAAGGTGAGAAAAATAAACATAAGACCATCACTCAAAATTGGTTTTATTCATTTAACCACAATGGCCAATAGAGCACACCAATATTCAATCCTTCAAAGACAAACCTACCCCAAGAGCATAGTTTGAGGATCAAATTTGAATTCCATATAGTTTTTGGTTTTAAATGTCTTGGAGCTTGGCTAATAAAATGTAATTCCAATAATCTACTTTCTATTCATTTTTATTTTTTCCAAAATTGTTAAAATTTAAAATTTTGTTATACCTTGAGTGAACATTTCTATCAAATTTCTCTTAGTGTGAGCTCAAGAAATACATCAATTACACCATGACATTCATCACTATTATCTCCAATTTTTCTTAAAAATTTGATACAACTTTAAGCATATTTTCTAATTACTTTTTTTTTACAAAAAATTTACTTCTAAAAATCCTGTAAAAATTATTTTAATATTTTAAATTATTGAAAAAAATGAAGTTCAATTTTGGACAAATAATACTACATGAGAAAAAATCAAAGGTGTATTTTAATATAGAAAACTAATGAAGTTTGACCAAACATGAACATAGAATGTCCATTACCTCCTAAATGTCCAATGCACCAATACTTTGAAGTTAAATAAAACCTAATCAAGTTGCTAATTTTAGTAGTTTATATTTTTTAAAGATTCTTTTTGAAGTTTAATTTTAGCATCAAAAATCCGATTATCAAAATGAATGATTATGATTTTTCTATTCAAGATGTTGTGCAAGGGTGTCCATTGCAATCTTGACTTTTCATAGTATTGAGGGCTCTTGGAAATGAGTCTCAAATACACTAGATCTTGAAGAAAAAATCACATTAAAAGTCTATTTAAAAAAATTGTAGAGTAGATTATGAGAAGCCACAAATTGATTGGAGTTATGCACATTAGGCCCTTTATCCTATTTTTTTTTTTGGGTAACCAATTTTTTTAGATTTGACATGTGAAAAGAGGATTGAAAGACTTCAAATCACTTTTGCAATTTTAACACCCTCATGATCAAACATTATAATCTTTCAATCCATAAGTGATATTGTTGTGTTTTCTTTTCCTATGTGATCTGTAATCAAACATTATAATCTTTCAATCCATAAGTGATATTGTTGTGTTTTCTTTTCCTATGTGATCTGTAACATGTCTAGTTTGAATTTGTATGGTTACAATTCAAAAAAGATTGATACAACTTATCAAAATGTTGACTTTTTGCTGAATTTAGAGCTCAAAAAAGGTCTTGGCCATTTAGGGGTTGAGGATTAAATTAGACTGCACGGTCGTAGGCCCAGGCAATCAAGGCTTCTCTATGTTCTATTCTACAGTACAGTATCAAGCTCCCATAAGCCAGTGTGAACATGTTCTTCGATTAGCGTGCTTGCTCAATCAAAATTGTCACGGGTTTGGTTCTTATTGATTTCTGTCTCATTCGTAACGACGTCCAATGACTGACGACATGAGAAAAAACACGCCTTCCACGAATCCGATAAAAGCATCATTCTGCGTCATGTTCTGCGTCATGTTCTATTGGAATAACTATAAACCAATCTGCGTGACCTCTCTCGTGCAAGTTGACTCAACTGTTGATAGAGAGAGCGACAAGCATTAAAGTAGGAGGCAGTAGGACTCTCGGCTTTGCACACGTGAAGAAGCTGCTACAACAACTGTATGATACTGATTTTAAGGACTGAAAGTAGAGCTTTGATCTAAGATGCAAAAAGATTTACGTGTGCGTAGGAAGCTTACCGGCATAGGAAATGAATCTTCAAGGGAGGTTCACATTGGATTCCGCTTCAGAAAAGTCGTTGGAAAATCTCAGCTTCAAGGATGAGAAGACTGGTAAAGTATAGTAAGTCAAAGGATAAAGTAGATTTCTCCAAGTGATTGATCTTTACAATGAGTAAGGATTACAATAGTGTATCTATGCTGTTTCGCCAATCTTCGAGAGGAAGAGATTCTTTTCTTACGTCTCATCTTCCTGGTAGACTTCGCCGGTACAAGAATCGCTCTTCAAAATCGTTGAGCCCAAGCAGCAGCAACTAATTAGAGCATGGGAGAACGCAAATATCCTCCAGTGTGTCAGTTTATGTCTGACAGAGAACAGTGCCCAATCCCGGAAAGGCATTGAAAGAAAGTAACTGCAATGCAAAACTTCTCTAGCGTCAAGACCATGTTGCGGCCTTCTCATAGCTGGAAACTCGGTCCAAGAGGCGGAACCCAGCAGCTCGAGTAAATTTCCTCGCAAACAGGAAGCAAGGCCTCGCCTCGCCCCCCGCTTTGCACCATTCTGTTCGTGACTCGGTTTCATAACGGATGCTGCGTAAATCCTGCAGGCATTACAGGACCGTGGTTACAATCGATGAACTTCTACAAACTGCATCTCAAACATTATCTCGATGAGATGATATATTCTAATGGCGAAGAGGAAATGTAACTCCGGTTTAGAAAATGAGTTACGTACCTGAATCTTCTTTATAGCCTCGAGAGTAGCATCTGCAAAAGCGTAGGTGACAGGATGCCATCCTTCTCGACCTTGGTCTTTTGCTTGATTCTCCCACCGGCTGTAAGTCAATGTTCGCCGCTCTGTTTCATCTTCCAACTCCTTCATCTAGACCCCACAAGTCCATCTTTGATTAAAAACGGCTCTAATTTAATCGAAAGAAATGCTGAATAATTCATTAAGAACGGGTAGTGACACCATAAAATGTAACAGCTTCGGTTGTAGAAAGTGGATATTCATTAGCAAGGTTCCCAAAGCAACTAGTGATAACTCCTGAAAAGTAGTAAGTTCGCTGATAAACGTCTCTTACCAACAGAATCGGAGAAAATATAAAAGCACATACAAGGAGCCAAATTAGCTTCGTAAGAAACCTCAAAGCTACAAACATACGTACCGCAAACAGAGTCTGAATGTAATGCTCATCAGGTATACAATTGTGAGGCTTTGTAGTCGCGTTATTCTGTCACACACAGCATAATCATCAGCAAAAAACATGCAAGAATGGGGATAACTTCTCTGTCCCAAAAAAGATTGAGCTCATCTGCTCAGTGGCGAGGATTGGGAATTGGCTCTAACCTTAGGATCATCCTCCCAATTGTCCGGTAAAACCACCTTCTGCATTCAGCCACCCGTTTAACCACATTTAATTCAAAACCGGTTTTGCTTAGCAAAAAACTTTACTCATTGATAGACAAAGCATAAGATTTGGGCTTTAAAAAACACAGGCATCAATAGCTTGACTACTTCACCGCATGCAAATAAGTGATTCAACAACTGCCATCGCTTAACAAGCTAGACAAAATGGCAGGTTGTTCTCCTTACAAATGCAAGGGGGGATAATAACCAAAAACCAAGGCATCCAAAGTGGAAATAAAAGGTCAGGCTTAATGCTATGAAAGTAAATAAAAAGATCATAGCCAGTGAAAACAGGAAAACAAGAGCGTAGAGGACCAAACCTGGCAATTATCAACAAAAACAGGCAACACTGTAGTGTCCGCTACAACAGCTTCTGCATGTTTTCGTATCAAGACAAACCACTGCACACAGCACCATTTTCGTACTCGATAAGATACACAAACTTAGTGCTAAAAGTTGAAATTTAAATGAGATAACTACTCAGAAAGACGTCTGCAGGGATACCTAAATACGAGTGGTTCTGTCATGATTAATCTTAGATGTAATTCAAGTAATTGAAAAGCAGGGAAAAAAATTCAGATTGCTGAACATGTTCCCTTCAATCCAATACATTTCGAAAGATTCTCAACCAGGTCTACAGCGGCAGATCCTTCTCAGAGAATTAACACCTTCAAATTAATTTAGCTACCTTGGCATCTAATTGCATACGTGTGCGTCTTTCAGGTTGTGACTCGTTCCAATAGTGTGGTGATAAAAATTCGAGTACCAAAAATTACAGAAATAAATAAACAGACATTTTACAGTATCTGTTAAGCTCTTGTTAAAAAAATTTAGTCAAGTTGTTAATAGAAGCCATGATAATTGGAAGAAGGGTAAACAGATTATGAGAGTAAGGTATAACTCCTAATGCAGGCTTCTATCACCTGGGATCCTTTTCGCCAATAGTCGCGCGGGATAACTGATTCCATTTTGATGTTGTACTGCTCATCGCCATAATCAACAAAACTGTTTCCCAGCCCAGTGAAAATCATATTAGGCCTCGTATAGAATATGAAAGAATGCAGGAAAAAGATAGAGTCAAATCCAAAGAACAAGATTGATCAAAGAATGAAGATTAAAATGAGATTGACAAAAAAACATCATATTACCTGTCCACAAAGCTCTTTTGAGAGGATATTACATAATTGTAGACGTAGTCAAAATTGTAAAGAGGTATACAGCTGCACCAGAAAAGTAAACACTGGTATTAGTCATCCCTGAAAACGGAAACATTCGAACTAGTACAAGCACTCCCAATGTTGTTCAGACGCTGAGACTCTGGCTGAAAGTAAGAACAGTCATATCAACAGAGAGCACCCATCATCAAACTTTTGAACAAAGCCCACACAGCAATTTAATATTCCTCCCCACTATTTTGCAGCATGCCGATGAAAAAGGTTATGTATTTTCTAAGAAACGCTTTGCCTAAACTTCACATACATGTATCTAGTGACGGTGAACACGACCTACCTGTCAGAAAGAAGGAAGAAGCGCTCATTTAAAGGATCCTTCAAAGCTTCAATTAATAAGAGCCGTTCTGCCTGAATCATGCTCGCCTCTCCCCAAACTACCTGGATATACCGTGTTTGTGAGTCTCACGCAGACCCAACAACTTCCCTAGTGGAACTTTAATGGCACACAGAAATCTGAACTGTCGACGACTAAACAAACAAATGACATGAGCAAATGAAATTTTATTAAGAGCAAGTGGTGATCATTGCCCAGCTCAACATGCAAACCCGATTCTAAAACTTTTTTTTAACTGTATTTATCAAAAAAATATCATTTGCAGAGACATATCATGAACCTTACCTGGATAGAGTTCTTTAGTTGACGATTGACAAAAAAGTGGCACTTTGTGTTCTTCTTGGTGTAAGAATACCCATGTCTTGCGTGAATGTATATGTTAAATTCATGACCTCCCGATCCCTTGCGATTTCCAACAAGTGATGGTTATCATTTTGTGCTCAAAAGGCGAGTTAATTTCAGCTAGTGCTTGACTATATAATCTTTCTTGTTTAGTTCGTGGCACAAAGCAAAACCTCCAGTCTATAACCCTAAAAACACAAAAATGGACATACAACTTATAAGCAACTTTCAACCGACACTCTAAAAACTTTTGAAACTTAGCTACTGATTACTCAAAATAAAACTTGGTCAACAGGTTCTTTTCTTTGAACAGTTTCCTTAAAAGCAATACCTCAAAGAAATGCTGCCAAAGAATGTCCAAAGGCATGACATGTCGGGCTAGGAACATAAATGCCAGCTTTGGTTTCAAAGGGTCCCTAGTTTGCGGGGGTTTCACTTCCTCTTTTAGTGCAGGATCTTGCAGCATCACCAGCGCAACAATAATGAGAGTTAAACCTAATAGCATGTACCCTCCGAGTCTCCATCTCCAACGCGAGTAACCATATACCCTCTTCTTCATGTCTCCGACTGCCTGAGCTCACAGACTGCTGCCTGATTTGTCCCTGAAACCGTAAAACGCCCTGTCATTAAATTTTGCAGTAAGGCGCATCAAACACGTCTCAATCAAGAACGTCATCTTCACTACCCACGAGGAGTGCAGATCCCGACACTAAATACTCAGTTTATTACTCAGGACGGCCACTACAATCCAGTTTATTTATTTATTTAGGTGATACAGCCTGCAGAAGAACCACTGTGTGGCACTACCTCCAATATATAGAGGAATATGAGTGGTTATACTGTAGGCTGTATCCCCCCCACCCCACTAATACCTGCTACAATCCAAAGGAAAGGAATAATAACCAATTCAAAATACTTCATTACATGAAGTTACTAAGTCTGAATCCCAGGGGATGATGAAGTGATAATTAAAAAAGGCTTAATAAAAAACAGTAATCTAATCGGACGCAAGGACTGAAATAAATTCCAAGCATTAAATGTATCTATCGATCGCCACACACGCTTTCGGTCAATTGGATTGTGAGGTCCTCATGAAAATTAAAACCTTCAACCAACTCTTATCCAAGAACGGCAAACTACATCCAGATAATGGTCCTTTGATCCGCTACAAAATATAACGACACTCACTCTGTCTCTTTACAAACTCAGCTCTCACGAACACTAGACGCTTCGAGTGTAGCACTCTTCCAAACATCTCCAGGAATTCCAGCAGAGGAGAATTTCCACAAGGACGATGCACCACTCTCTCCATCATAACGCAACTCTCCGTCTCTCGTTCTCCAAGACAGATTCATCAAATGTAAAGAAAAGCTGGGAGACGCTTCCTCTGTACGGAATTACTTATCCTCTAATTAAAATTCCAAGTCCGACTACTTAATCACAAATCCAACTCTCTCTTTGTTTCCCTGAAACAGGAAACGAGCAACACAAATTGAAACTCTGATTTTAACAAGACAATTTCCAACGGAAAGCAGTCAAAACGCGCATCCAAAACTATACCCCATGGACGCAAATAATCAAAATTAAAAACCTAATAATCCTATGCTACTCCTATGTTTCTTCGATCGCTTTGGTCCCATCCCGGTGCGCCAGCATCCCCGAATTTAGACAAGAAAACGAGGAACAACGAGCAACAGCTGCCGAAGCGGGATGGAAACAAGCGACGCATTTTCAATATACAACGAAAGAAAAAAAATTTAATTATTTTTTATGCCTACTCAGTGACTTCTTCGATCGCTGTACGGCCGCGGTACTCTTGCGCCAGTCTCCCTAACTTAGAAACGAGCAACATAAATTAGACTCAGGAATTAACAAGCCAATTTCGATCAACACGCTCGCATCCGAAGCTACATCCAAAAAGCAAAAACTAAAAACCTAATTTTCTTAAGCCCCGCTTCTGTGTCTTCTTCGACCATTTCGGTCAAGGCACGGTCGCCTGAGCCACCCCGAACTCATACAAGAAAACGAGCAAGAAACGTAAAAACTCACTGGAGAAAACCGACGGATGGTAAAACATCCGACAAAAGACTAAATTTGAAAAAGATGCCTGCCTCTGCGTCTTCTTCGATCGCTTATGTTTCAATACCGTTGCGCCAACCTCTCGAATTCAAAAAATCAAGCAACACAAATTGAACAACGGCCAATTTCCAACAGAAATCCACCCAAACACTCGCATCCAGAGCGGCATCCGCGAACGCAAAAAAATCAAAATTACAAACCTACTAATCTAATACCTGCTTCTGTCTCTTCTTCGATCGCTTGCTCACAATACCGTTACGTTAACCTCCCGAATTTAAAAACACGCAACACAAATTGAACTACGGCCAATTTCTCCAGCGTAACGCTCGCATCCTAAGCGACATCTATGAACGCAAAAGTCCAATTTACAAACCTAATACTCTTTTGCCTGCTTCTTCTTTGTGTTCTCCGATCCGTTTCGTCGCGGCACTGTTGCGCCAGCCGCCTCCCCGACCTTAAACAAGAAACCAGAAGCCTCCCCCAAAAAATCATTGGACGGATTGTTTCAACATCTGACAGCAAAGTCTGAATTTGAAAAGATTTCGAAGAAGCGAACGGTCTTCCTTCCCCGAAGCAAGGGAGCTTGATGGTCTGTCAAAGGGCTCGTGCTTTCGCCATCGCCAAGCTTGGCGATAAGCGCCAAAACCCCGTCTAGGGCTTTTGCTTTTTGTCCCGAAATGTAACCCTAGAGTTGATTCTCCTGACAGGATCTACGAAACTGGGTCTACGAAACTGCTCAGTTCCAGTCTACAGTAGTTAGATCGTCCGGTCCAAGGTCCAAGGTCCAAGAGATCAAGTAAAGGACGAAGAGTAAAAGACGAAGACTACGAGCCGCTTTGCACGGCAGACCGAGCCAAGAGAATCAAAAAAATCCTAAGCACCTTCATTGGTCATGTACGTTTCTCTGCTTTTTAATGATGGAAAAAATAAGGTAGCAGCGACCCTCTTCTTCAAATCGACCCTATTTTAGTTAGAGAATGGAGATGAGGTGATCTTGAAATGAACCACTTCAGCCATTGAATGAATCGAGGAAAATTTATTCTTCTATTGCAAGAGCCAATCATTGACTTTGGTTTCTGTACATCTCTTTACAAATTGCAAGTGGACGGATTTTGAAAGACCTACTGTCACATATAAGGTGGGTACATCTCAAACCGCCACTTTTTGCTACTGAGCCTAGTTACTACTATTAGACTGGTCAAATTTTCATATAATCTTGTTGGCAAGTGAAAGGAGGTTCCAACGCACCAGAAAACGTGGCATTTGGACACCGTATGCAAAAGTTATTAAGGGTCAAAGTTTGTTTCTGAAAGCGCTCCATCCAAATAGGTACATAACTGATTTTGGAAATGTACACAACCTGTAGATGGCACTTTAAGGTCAAGTGCCATTTTGGGGGTGCCTATGCCCCAAATCTTTAAAAATTTATAAGTAATTCAAAAATGTTTGGAAAAATACAAAACTACTTGTGTTAGGTTCCACATCTATTTTTCTTTCTCTGAAAAATGATCTAAAAATATTTTTGACTATGGAAACCTATGAAAAAGGCAGACCAGCCCCTAAATGGTTGCTCTTAAAGCATACTACTTTACTCAAAAAAATTCATTTTTGGAGGGTGCCTTCATTTTGGAACACTTGATAATCTAATGTAGAAATTCAATTTGAGCATCTAAATGGTGAATCAAACATTCACGTATAGTAATCATTGATTATAAAATATATATATTCTTGTGACGCCTAATAAAAATTGTGCAAGTTCTAAAATTGTTTCTTCAATAGGGTACATATTGACTTTAAAGATGTTCATAGAGTGATGTTGGTGGTTTTAGATAGGTGACGCTTTAGGGGGGGACCCACCTTATAAGGTGTAAAGTTGACATCACAAGGTTGTATCTCCAAATGCATATGTGCATATTTAATGACAATTTGTCATATTATTGTCTATAATGATAGTAGAGGATTGTACACTTGATAATCTAATAACACTATGGAATATCATTGATTATAGAGTGTATACATTCTTGGCATATGTTGCCATGTTTGGCAATAGAAAACACAGAGAAGGAAGAAGGTTAACAATGTCCTAAAGACTAATATGAATGAAGTGTCTATTGGGAATGGTTCAACTATCTTAACCTTGTAAAATGGTGAATTCTATATTTGATGCCTTTATTGGAAAGTTGCCTCTGCAAAAAAATGACATGTTCCTTCCTCCAAGAAATCCTCAAATTTCCATATAGCAACAAGATTGTTTGCACCATTATCAAAGTTGGGTGGATCATGGTGGCACCCCACCAACGCACAAAAAAACATATATAATTTAAATAAGTAGGTCATGATATAAGAAAAAGATGTATTAAAATGTTACATTCAAAAAAATTCACAAAAAGTTCAAACTCTAATAAAATACACAATTTTTTCATATCCATTAGATCCATCCATTGCATAATTTGTACTTGTTGTTGCAAACATAATGTGTCTGTATCTATTTTCAAAATTAACCCATTTACAATGCATTTGATTTATCTTTTGAAAAAAGTTCTACCATCTAAAAACACTTTTTGAAGATAGGCAGTGATAACATGTAATTCTAAGGATTGTCAATGATTATTTTTTTAGTATTTTTCCTTCTAGCTTGTACTTAATTCTCTTTAATTTATTTTCTAATAATAAAATTTGAGTTTTTTTTTTTTTTAAATTCCTAAATCTAAATTCAAATTTTTCAACTTAAAATATTTAAAAATCATAATTTGTAATGCCAAATTTCAGAATTAAAAACATTAGAAGTTATATAAATATGTATAGTTGGGTGCCAAAAAAAATTCCTTTACTTTAAAACTGATATTTTGCAATCTACATGGTCAAAGTTTATGTAGTTTTTTCTACATTTTTATACTAGTATTGTGTAAGATTTGTGATTGAATATGCAACAAAAACAATATTTTTTCCATTTTTGTCCAATGTACTAAAAATGACATTAATTACTTGTTTCCTTGTATCACATAGTTTTTTTTTCAATTTTATAACCATCTCCTTCCCCCAAATCTTTGTGAGCAAATGAGTGTCATTTAATAATCATAGTTATGAAACTTTAGGAGTTAACAATAGAAATCAAGGTTGAATCAAGTAATTTGAAGATTTTGCTTCAATGCGATTGACTATAAATTACATTTTTTGAATTTTATTGAAATTAAAGGCCTTTCAAGAATTAATAGAATATATGTTTAATTCTTAAAAAGTTAAAATGCCTTAAATAATTGTTTGATCGCCTTAAATTCAGAATACTCATTATTATATTTAATTTAGTAAAAAATAAAAATAAATTATTCTTTACAAATTTGGTTATAAACTTTGGTTATAACGATTTCTTTAGAGGAATAGAAGATCAATCCTTTAAGCTAGAAGGTCACCATAGATACTAAATGTTTGGTGGATGACAAAAAATCCTGCTATATAGAACAAAAGTGAAGATGTCCATCCTTAAAATTTTGTGTGAAAAGGAAAAGTCTTAGACATTAGTTTGACCTCTACTGAGTGCTCTTGCATTTTTTTAAGCAAATGATTCACAAGGTACTCCAAAAGGTTGATTTTTGCAATGACTAGCCCATCTTTTGAAGTTAACCCCTAATTGTCCAAGGCCTTTTTTGAGTTTCTAGAAATTTGCTCTAAATTAAACAAAAAAATAGCATTTTAATAAGTTGTATCAATCTCTTTTGAATTGTAATCATACAAATTCAAACTAGACATGTTAGAGATCACATAGGAAAAGAAAACACAATAATATCACTTATGTATTGAAAGGCTATTAAATAATGATTGATCATAAGGGTGTTAAAACTACAAAAGTTATTTGAAGTCTTTCAATTCTCTTTTCACATGCCAAATCTCAAAAGTTGGTCACCAAAAAAATGAGGTTAAACAACCTAATATATATAACCCCCAATCAATTTATGGCTTCTCAAAATCTCTACAAAGGAAAATTATAATCGATCATGTTCAAAATCAAATATTTAACACCTAAAGTTCCATTGGCCCTACGGGGGCCAAAATGTGACTTTGGGCAGGCTCATATGGTCTCAAAAGTAATCATAATTTATTAAAACTTTATATAAAGCTAGGAAAACACATAAGCTTTTTGGGAATATAATTTTTATTTCAATTAGTGCATAGAAGCAAAAATTATTGCACAAAAAGCCCAAAATGGAGGTCGGCAAGCAATCCAAAAAATATCACAAAAAATAGAAATTAATTAATTTTTTCTAATATATTATATTTTTGTCTACATATAAAACTTTGAATCATTCTATTTGGACTAGTGATAAGAAAGTTATGGACGACCTTGTTTTTCAAGCAATCTAAGAATGTTCTTGAAAAAAAACTTTTTGCCCAACTTTGAATGCTAATATCTTCCAATCCATACAGTCAAATTTGATGAAATTTTTACCACATGATCTCAGACAAGTGAAGTACAAGATCATATGGTTAGATTTTTTATTAAATTTTTTTTTTTCTGCTTTCGTGGGTGAATGCTACAGAAATGGCAATTTTGAGTGTTTTTTGATAGAATAATTGGCCTTGAGATTTTAGGGGATAATGCTAAAACTATACTACAAAAAGAATCTTTCAAAAATATAAACTACCAAAAATAGCAAATTGATTAGGTTTTATTTAACTTCAATGTATTGTCAATACTAAAATTTGTTGCCTTGGGCATTTAGGGGTTAAGAGAAACAAGATGTGATGTTCTTACAATTTAAAAGTCTTTCATTTTCACTTAGTGTACATCTATTTAACTTTGTTAATAAAATTTGATCTACAATTTCGAACTGAAGAGCTGAGCACATGAGAATTGTATGTCCAAGCAAACCAACATTTAAAACATTCTGAAGACAAGGAAAATCTTGTCAATATGCAATTCCAGCATGCAAAAAGCATCGATTGACATTGCTCTATTGTCTATTGTCTATTGTAACAGGTGTTGACACCTCTACAGAAATGCGGAGAAAGTACGTGACCAGATCATCTTATTAAATAATATGGTATCTACATGACCAACTCGAGACGGAAGCTTACAATACAGCCATTATTTCACTTTAACAGGTCAGATGTCAAAGCATGCACAAAGAATAATAATTGGCCTCACTTTTTGTACATCAAAAGAACTCACCTCGGGTCCTACACATGCCTCAATACGTATAATTTTAATAACTTTTTCGCACAAGTTGAAAAAGAAATTGCAAAGAGGACAAGAATCTGCAAAGAATACGCTTTCAAAGGAACCAATTACCTGGAGTCTGTTGAGCCCACACGGCCACACCCACACTGCGAAGTTTCACAACAAATAACCTAAAAAGTGCCCAGATTTTGACTGTGGCAAGATTTGACCATGTGCCAGGACTTACATAATTATGCACACTCATTTTCTGTAATAATCATTTCTGTCAAGGATCTAAATTTCAAAGACTCCCTAGATTTAACAATTGAGTGAATATCAAATGGAAATCATAGTAAAAAGCTGCAGATATCGTAATGTAAGGTAAACCAGCCTATGACAGGCCAAGTGCCTAATACAGACATCTATAAGATGACCCATTACAGTTTTCCATCAATCTGTGCCAGGATTTTTCCAATTAATGTAAGCAAAACTTTATTAGGTAGGTTGATGGCTGAAATCAATGTTTTGTATGATGGTGATGGAGATGTTAGAGACTGTTTTAGGAACTCGTCCTTTTCTAGTGTAATTCATTACATGAACTAACTTTTTCTATTCCTTTATGTCATGTCCACGTTAGAAAATATTTCAACCATGTTAGGAAATATTGTAACTGCATTGGGTGGTTTGATGACCACCATGGGTATAGTTTTTGATGGTTGTGGGATAGTCTACAGACTGTTTTGAGCCATCTGGCCAATTCACTTCAAAAATCTGTAACAAATTCATACTTTGTCAAAAAAATAAAATTTCAATTGTTCTACCAATTTTTCATGTTTGCCTTTATATGAAAAAAAATTTCAAAATTTCAAATATGTCAACAAGGCAAACCAGGCAATCTGCCTGTCATAGGCTGGTTTACCTTAATCGAAGACTTTTGAAGTCTGCAGGCACTCCAGGCTCCAGGCTCCCTATGGAAAAGGAACTAGCAATGATGGTTCACCTAGCTCTTCAAGCGCTGTGGTCAATGTTGGTCCACAATCTTACCATCCAGAGACCACACTCTTGGGAATCTGGTGAACAATCCAACAATCCAACCTCAGACTTCTGCAGTCAGATCTCAAACCAGTATTGAGCAACTGCCACAAAAGCTTGTAAGAAATTTCACTGAAATTCGGTCTCGATGATGAACACTGCTGGCAATTTTTCATTCGTTACGAAGCTGTGAGCATCATTGTGTCATAATGTGCAGATCATAGCTTAAATCTGGGAGTCACTGGTACAGGAGTAAAACAATGAATCAGAATTTGCAAGTGCAGTATAATAAAGTTACACATGATTATTTAGGTCGTAACGAAGTAAAACCTCAGGCCCGTTGACCCAGTGATCCACAGTTCCACACCCAGTGAAGGCACTAATAAGTTTCATTTACCTGGGATAATGATTCGTCTTTAGTCACCTGCAAAACATTGAGAAGTCTAATCTGCATCATCATCAGAGCGTTACTAATCCTTCAAAACCCATATGCCATATACACTTGCTATATATCTGACAGTACGATTCTAGCACACATTCTAGCTATACCCGTCAACAATGAGCACCAGAATGGGTGTGTCGCAAAGGAATACAGCAGAAACATTGCCTCTATAAAAGCTGAAAGTAATCGACGAAAGAAGATGCCCTGCATCGAATAGGTGCCTGGCTGGAATTGTAGGTTACAAATGGAAATCTAATATTCTATGTTGGAATAGGAGAAGCTCTGGGTAAGGATTCCTTGTAGATTGCGTCCACCACTTTCATAGCATCTCGAACAGCCCGCACGTTGTGTGCTCTTATTATATTAGCACCACCTAAGACAGCTACGACGGAAGCAGCAACCGTGGCAGCATCTCTATCCTCACCCTTTCGGTGCCCTGTGATGTTCCCAAGGAATCCTTTTCTAGAAGCCCCAACAAGCATAGGGCCCCTACTGACAGTACAACTACTCTCGGAAAGCATTCTCCTCACAATTGGAAGATCTTTCAATAATTCCAGATTTTGCTTTCCGGTCTTGGCAAACCCGATTCCGGGATCTGTGATAATTCGCCACGCAGGGATGCCGAGTGCTTCAGCACGACAAATTTGAGCATTCAGCTCGTTTCCGACTTCCTCACACACGTTGTTATAGGTTGTGTTCGCCTTGCTCTGCATAGTAGTCGGGTCCCCTCGCATGTGCATCATGATATAAGGAACTCCCAGCTCTGCCACTGTTGACAGCATCTCGGGGTCTAAGTAGCCCCCTGACACATCGTTAATTACATGTACTCCCAATTTTACAGCCTCGCCGGCCACCCTGCAAACATTTAACAACGAAGCATGTCTCATTGATCAAAATTTTCAAAGAATGTCTAAGCACGGCGCTTAAAGGGCCAAGGAGGCAGTAAAAAGCTAAGGAATAGAAAAGATTTGAAACTTCAGCAAAATATTCGTTTGTATACACACCTTGCATCGAAGGAATCCACCGACAGCTTTATACCTTTCAGTGCCGGATCTGTAGTTAAGGCCTCTAAAACTGGTACCAGACGAGAAAGTTCTTCTTCAGTTGACAATCTAGTTGCACCAGGACGAGTTGATTGCGCACCAATGTCGATAAAATCTGCTCCCTCATCAACCATGGAATGAGCCCGTGCCACAGCATCCTCCAAAGCCATAAACCTATCAAAAAAGTACTCCAGTGTTCAAGGTCTGTGCATAACATGCATATGCAAAGAATATGCACAAGTGAATGCCAGAGGTTTGGGAATTAATTAACGGTATTTTTTTTCTTACGACATAAACATGCAGGGAATATTCAAAGAGGCTCAGCACTAGAATGTGAGCCTCTCTGAATTTAGTGCCTGCCCTGCAACGAAAGGGGATACGCAGCTTCCATGGCATACCCAAAAGCAATTCTCTCATTTCGAATGAACACTTCTGATTATTCTCTGCATCAAAAAGAGAATAGTAAATCAGTAGTCGCATACCGTCCGCCATCGCTAAAGCTGTCTGGTGTGACATTCAATATGCCCATCACATGCGTCTTAGCGGACCAGTCTAAAAGCTCATTGCCCACTGGTATCACTCTTCGCAAGTCCTCCTTTCCAATGCAGCCCTCTCCTCCCATCTTATTCCAGGCTAGTGCAACTCCTCCATTACAGCATTTGTGATTAGACCAGTGAGAGGTTGACCCCGTGTCTGATTCGTTAAGAAGATCTGCCAAAGGTGCTAAAACAAAGGGACGTTCTAGAAATCTAGAATGTGGAATTTCCAGTGTCTCAGTAGTCACAGTCCGGTCGCCATAGAATATAATATCCAAGTCAAGCGGTCTTGGGCCATACCTGAAAAACAAGCGACCATAAATATTAGGACTCCGTATTTCTGCCAAGCAATAAAACAATCATAAATCTGACACCCTTCCATAGCAATCAATACTCATGCAAAAAAACTCACCAAAGCCAGAATGTTCATTTGAAAATAAAATGCACCTGAAAGAATATCATTTGACTGCTGAAACTGGAAAAGCAAAACTCTAAATCGTCTTCAGAACAGTCAACCAATTATCTGGGGACTAATAGCATGACAAGCGGGAACTATGCTAATGTCACGTTTGAAATTACGATGGACGCATACCTTAAACCTCCGGCAGTGCGGCCAAGCTCACTTTCAATGTCTTTCAACGTCCTCAACAGCGAATGAGGATCTAGATTGGTAAAGGCTGACACTGCTGAATTCAGAAAGAACGGCTGGTCCGTGACGTAGGCCGGGGCACTTTCATACAGAGATGAATGCCTGATGACTTGGATGCCAGAGGCACGCATCAGCTCCAAGGCACGGTTGAAATTAGCAACTCTGTCCCCAACATTGCTGCCCATTGCAATCACTACCTCTTCTCCTGGAGTACTTGTAATCCTTGACGAATAATGCACATGGGCAAGCCTGGGAACCAAGGCCTCTGATAAAGCGGTTCTTCGAAAGGCTGGCAGGATTGAGACGCAGCAGCACAAATGTCAAAGCGAGTTTGCGAACCCAATCAAGGCTCTGCCTATAATATTCCGGGGCACCAACAGCACATCCAATCATAAGAGCCATAATATGACTTCGTCACCCATGAAACTACATATATCCAGCTATTATTAAACATCCAGAAACCCCTTCACATGCAATATGTCACTCTTTTACTTGTACCCTTGAAAACGTCCGGGTACGTACATCATACTGATCAAATCCACCACTGCTCTGAAAGAGCATGATCACAGCAGATCATCATCATAATCTTAAAACTAAATTTTGACAACAATGAAATTCGACGTGCAGAGAGAACAAGAAACTCATAAACACTACGCACCAAATATGCTCAAGTGATAAGAAGATGACCTGAGGAATGAATCCTTTTCGACACGTCCCCAACACACACAGGCTCTATGAGACCTTGTAGCTCCAGTACATGTGACGTCCTTCCGCATAGCGAATCTATATCAGACATATCTTAGATACATAAGGAAAATGTCCGAGCAGTATTGTGCATCAAGACCTTGAAAGTTCATATACATAATTGGCTCATAACGGAAAGGACTACTGTGAGAAGATATGAGAAGACAAGCGGTAGAAGGTAAATTGATCTATCACCGAAGACACATCACGTCAGCAAATCGTTCAAAAAATCACGCCCGCAAATCTAAAATGTCGACGATCTGTGACCTCTCCTGATAATAAATAAGAAGTAAATGCAATTCAATTAGCCAGCTAATGCCAATAAAACTCAACCGTGCACTGCATTTCTAAGCTCGCTTAGAATCCTGCGTTCAATGAGAGACTGATTCAATCTACATACCCTTAAACCTCTACGCATCCACTACAAAATTAATCTACTTCAGAAACCTGCGCTCATGACTTCAGGATCTGCTTCCCCCATTGAACTTTGCCAAAACCCTAGACAGAGTAGCTGATTGCATATCTGCATACATTGTGAAGTAGCAAAACAGAGAAGCATTTCATACCTAGGCGATGAGAATGCTGGTGCACCCGGTGCAACCTGGCGAATGCCTGCTGCCATGCTCCCCTTCGCCGCATCGTGACTCTGCTTCTCCCCGCTCGCTCACGACATAACTACTACTCCCGCTCTTGCTACAATGCGGCGCGGTAAGCTATTCGGCAAACATTCCATCAGTTTTTCTATAGTACAAATGCAGAATAGAGCCTTCAAACAACTCTTATTCCAGAACAGCAAACTACATCCAGATAATGATCCTTTAATCCGCTACTAAATACAAAGACACGCACTCTGTCTCTTTACAAACTCAGCTCTCACGAACACTAGATGCGCTTCAAAAGGCTCATGCTTTCGCCACCGCCAAGCTTGGCAACAAGCGCCAAAAAACCCTCTAGGACTTTTGCTTTTGTCCCAAACATAACCCTAGAGTGGATTCTGCTGACAGGATCTACGAAACTGGATCTCAGTTACCAACTGAAGTTCAAGTTCAAAAATTCACGCCCGCAAATCTAAAATTTTGACGATCTGTGACCTCTCATGATATTAAATAAGAAGTGAATGCAATTCAATTAGCCAGCTAATGCCAATAAAACTCAACCGTGCACTGCATTTCTAAGCTCGCTTAGAATCCTGCGTTCAATAAGAGATTAATTCAATCTCCATACCCTTAAACCTCTACCATCCACTACAAAATTAATCTACTTTAGAAAACTGCGCTCATGACTTCAGGACCTGCTTCCCCCATTGAACTTTGCCAAAACCCTAGACAGAGTAGCTGATTGCATATCTGCATACATTGTGAAGTAGCAAAACAGAGAAGCATTTCATACCTAGGCGTTGAGAATGCTGGTGCACCCGGTGCAACCTGGTGAATGCCTGCTGCCATGCTCCCCTTCGCCGCATCGTGACTTGCTTCTCCCCGCTCGCTCACGACATAATTACTACTTCCTCTCTTGCTAAAATGCGGCGCGGTAAGCTACTTGGCAAACATTCCATCGATTGTTCTAAAGCACAATGCCGAAAAGCGCTCATTAGGCATTTAATCTTCTTCTTCAGTCTAGAAACGGCAGATAAAATCCGGTGCCAAATACAACGAGACGCGCTCCGTGTCTTCACAAAGTTTCAAGAAAACTACAACTGCTTGAGAGAGTAAAACAATTTCCCGGCAAACATGTCCAGGAGAAGAGGATTTCAACAAGGACGATGCAACAACTGCCAAAACTAATTGGAAACAAGCTACGAATTGAAGGAAGACCAGATTTGAAAGATTTTGAAGAAAGCTCGTGGTCGTTCTAGAGTTCCTTCCCCGAATGGAGGAAAGCTTGCGGCCCGCTAATTCAAAGTCGCCATCGCCAAGCAAGAAAAAATATCTCGAAGAAATATAAAATTGGTCAAGTTTTGGATGAAATTTACTCATTCTAGAAACTAAGATGGATGAAAGTACATATGTGGTGTAAGAATGTCCAAGAATGAATGATTGATTTGGGGGTTCAAGGTGAATGTTGGGCTTTCAACAACTAGAAAACATTAAAAAAAATAAAATTAAGTGTTAGTATCATTACATATCAAATCATCCCATGGGCTTTGTTTTTGTCCGAAATGTAGCCATGTGGATAATTCTCTATATAGAATCTATGAAAATGAAAAGTTTATGTCTTCTAGTCAAATGAAATCACCAATATTCAAACAAAGGATTCATGATTTAGCCTCTAATGTTTTTAAATGTTTAGAGGCCCAAATTAGCTTCAAAATATTTGTCTCTAAAGCAAGGCTAAAATCTTCACCTATATATTTTTTTTAATGAATTCAACTATAGGATACTTTGGTTAATTTGTTCAAGTACATTTTTCTAGAAAATGTGAGTGAATATCAACATTGATTGCAAGTTCAATGTGCTCGAACTTCAAATGTAAGCTTTTGTAGCCCTTCTTAAAGGTGAAGTTCTGTCTTTTAATATTTTTAGAAAAAAAACAAGTATGCTTTATAATTTGTTTGTTTTAAGAAATATGTTGAAATATGAATCGATAATAAATGTTAATAATGTTTTACCAAAAAATCTTTCATATTTGTCTTTAAATAAATTTTCTATAGGCAGAAGATAGTAATGTATTTTGATACCTATCAAACTTTTTTGTTGTTCATCTCAAATGGTTGATCATCAAATTCATTTCTTTTGAATGTGAGCTCAATAAATAAAATGAAGGAGATCAAGTCTAGTTTCGACTCCAATTTATAATTAGATTTATAACAATTTAGTAATGAAATAGAAATTTAAATTCTACTAAAATGTTTTTTGCTATAATACATGCTAATGGTAGAATTTCCAATTGTCAAAATTTAAATTCTATTGGATAGCAGTGTTACATCAAATATCTATGAATAAATAAATAATCATGAATAAAAAAAAAATATGCCTATTATGCACCATGCATACTCTCTACAATGGATGTCAAATGTTGTGAATCATTCTTTTGGTCTCCATCAATACTAAAGCAAAGTGAGTTCTTACAACTCCTTAAGAATATTATTTGCATCAAAATCAAAGTTTTGACTTTCAAATCTTTAAAAAAAATTGGTTTCTAAAAAGTAAATGTTTTGTATGCCACTTTCTAACATGTTTGCTTGTGCTTGAGGATTAATCAACTCAACACTTTAGAAAGGTGTAAATGTAAGACTTGAAGAAAGACCTGAAGTGGCATCAATGTTGCCATACTATTTTTCAACTTTTTAAAAAACCTTTGCAATTAACTTTCTCTTATCCACATAAATCTACAGTTTTCTACTACCAACCTGGCCAAGCATTCTATAACTTCTTCCTAAATCATTTCCAAGTGACCTATCTTCTTGTGTATCTAATTTCACCTGATTTTTAAATTTTTTTGTCTAGCAGTCAAGGCACATCTTTCCTTCATCTTTTTCAAATGGCAACAACCTTCTTTCTTTTTATAATCAATATTTGGAATCAAAAGAGGTTTAGGTATAGGGCAATGCCTGAAGAGGAGGACATTGTGCCAAATAATCGATTGCCGAGGAAGGCAGAGCCCAACGAGGAGAGCCGATTATTTGGCACAATGCTCAACAAAAAGGGCCATTGCCCAACGTAAATCACGATTAAAACATGGGATGATATTCAGTGTTGGATGAAATATCCGTAATGCCCAATTACGTGGGCAAATCCACGTAATCAAGCATTACGGCACAAGTCCTGGGAGTGGTTTATGTTGCCTTGAAGGTGGACGTTCATGCCACTTTTTA
Organism: Antitrichia curtipendula; assembly: GCA_951230915.1. NCBI lineage: Eukaryota > Viridiplantae > Streptophyta > Bryopsida > Hypnales > Leucodontaceae > Antitrichia > Antitrichia curtipendula. The sequence goes on along the minus strand of OX579640.1, from coordinate 22,397,572 downwards.
ATCTTTTTTTCAATTTATTTTCAAAAAATTCCTCTAATTTGGGTAGAAAGATAATTTCTTCCATAATCTACCCAAGTAGACAATGTGCACTTATAGCAATTTCACAACAAGCCTTCATTCGGAGTGATGGGGGAATACTTTGCACGATTTTTGATTGAAACACAAAACTTTTATGTATAAGTCGTATTGTTGTTGAGAGTCTAGCTAATTTATTTTTCTTTGCACCCAAGATTTGTACATTGCAAGTTGGCATCTTTAAAAGAGCAACAAGACCACCTACAATACCAATAAGCTTTGCAACAACTACACTTCCAATAACAGTTGATAAATTTGGTGTAATATATTTCATCATGCTCTCTAAAAAATCTAACACATGCTTCTTTGTTTTAGCAAAAGCAAAGATCCAGTCACAAGCATCAATAGTCTTTTGAAGGTTCTCTTCCAATAGAGACTTCCTCTTGTTGTGGAAGTTGTGACGTGTACCAACATAATTGTGTGAGAAGGCAATAGCTTCTTTAAGTCAATTAAAGTGAAGTCCATCTCATTCCCAATTTACTTCACAAGGTGGGAGTGATCAACTAGATGCAACAATACGGATTCCAACTCTAGAAACTTAGCATGGTATTTGTCATGAATGAAATTGTGGATAATAATAATTTCACTATCAATGGCGACAATAAATTATAAGTTCGTACACTAGATCATCCTTTCCTTTAAAAAAAATAAAAATTGGATCACTTAGCATCGCAGCCTCCACTTTCTTCATAGTATCATGAAAATGTTGATTTTTTTGTAATTTGAAGACATAGTCTAAATTGCTACAGTTAAGGATTGCAATTTGAGCATCCATAGTCCCTTTGTGGCTTTGTGTGCTTCTTTACCATGATTTTCATCAATTGAAAATCATCCAACTCAACCAAAAAGGAGTCTATCAAAGCTGCCATAAGGTGGGTACACCCAAATCCGCCACTTTTTACTACTGATCCTAGTTACTACTATTAGACTGGTCAAATTTTTATATAATCTTGTTAGCAAGTGAAAGGAGGTTCCAACGCACCAAAGAACGTGGCATTTGGACACCGTATGCAAAAGTTATTAAGGGTCAAAGTTTGTTTCTAAAAATGCTCCATCCAAATAGGTATATAACTGATTTTGAAAATGTACACAACCTATAGATGACACTTTAAGGTCAGGTGCCATTTGGGGGTGCCTACTTTAGATCTCACCATAGACACAATAAGTGATTTTAACAACTAATTAACTTTAGCTTGAGCATTACAATATCTACAATCATAGTGTTATATTCAATCTTAAGACATTTATATAAATGAAAAGGCTAATGATTTCATTTATTATTCATTTATTTTGTTTTTATTTTTACATAGATTTTTCATAGATTTTGTAGTCAAGTTTAAGTTAATAATACTATACTTGATACATATTCTATTTCTACTTATTTAGGTAGAAAAGAAATATGTGTGAGGGATTTCCTTGCAAAAAATGCAAAGAAATTTTTACCTCATAAAACAAATTAGTTTTTTTGGAAATGAAATGAGCTTTGTTTAAAATTTGTTCTAAGATTTCCACCCTTCCACCCTTAGTGGAAATGGACGATTCTTAAAGATTTGTTGAATCCTGAAATCAATAAACTTAATTTTTCAATTGAACACTAATTGCTAAGAGATGTCATTTTTATAGATATTTTCATTTACTTATGGCAATAAATCAGACAGTAATGGAAGAGTTCAATTGAAGTTATAACTGCTCTGAATGGGAGACTTTGTTTTGCAAATTCCATTGGTTAGGCTTCTTAGATAAACACCATTTAAACAACACCTACTACCTTTGAACTCAATTAAAAATAAATGTCTACTTTAACTCCTAAAGGACCGAACAACGTTTTTTGGCAACATAGAAAATTTGGGCAACTCATTAAAAACGAAAAAATGATCTCTTTTGATTCCATCCTTACTTCCTCATGGACTACATTTCAAAACAAAAATGTGCACCAAAGGTACATGAAGGCAAAATTGCAATTTGGGTAGTAATAAGGTTGTTCCACTTTAGATATTTGGTCCATTACAAGAAATTTGAGCCAGTCTGAATAGGGTCGTTAGTTCCTCGGCAACAAGGAACACTAGTCGGAAAAAAATTAAATTAAATTAAATTAAAATTTTCCAACAAACAATGAGCTTGGATGGCCCAAGAGGGTTGTATTATGTAAGCATAGGAGTGTGAGTCCATGAGCCTAGAATACTACACACCTATGTTATAGGTGTATATACTATAGAAACCATCTATGATTATAGGATATATATGTTACAAATATCCATATTATAGTTGTTTATGATACATACACCTTCTATAGTGTGTGATATTTATATTATAGATACCTATATTATAGCCTCAATGCTCACAAGCTCACATTCTTGGGCTCACATACTAGCACTAGTGGGGTTTTTTTGGCGATTTGGTGCAAAATTGCACCAAATTTTTTGACCTAGCACCAAACCTATAGGAAATTTTTAGTAAAATTTTGGATGAAATCGCCAAAAAACTTCAAGTTCAAGAAAAAGCTTGGATGAAATCGCCATATTGTGAATGAAAATAGAATTATAAATACATAGTATCACATTTTCTATCCAATACGTGGATGAATGTTGAAACTTGGAGCACCACCGTAACATTTAATATCGCCACTTCACCACTTCATAGAAAATGAAAAAACAAACAAAATGACTAGCACCGTTGGATGGCGCAAGGCAGTCTTAACAAATATTACAAAAGAATATTAAAAATGATCTTAAATGTAATTTTAAAATTAAATTAAAAATAATAAAACTCTAACAATCTAATGTGGCACTACTTAGATTGTGATTTATTTTTTTATTTTATTTTAATTATTTTTTAATATTATTATTATTAAAGAATTTGGCCAACACTATGCTTGTTCACAACTTGGGGAGCCTTTTCTTAACGGCCTTTTCAAGGCCTAAATTTTTTCCTAATGCTAGACAACCACAGTGACCCTTCTCATACAAGGAAAGCAGGGCAAAATCACACTACGGTTGTCCACAATCATAATCAAGACAAAATTTCAGTATAATATGAAAATTTGTAGTCAATTTTCCTATAGTTTTTGTGACTTAAAAAATAAATAAAAAATGGATCGAAGTCTTATATTTTGCATACATTGATAATTACATATCAAAAATTGAATTGAATTGAATGTATGGAGTACAAACATTAAATGTTTCTATTGTCATAGATTCATGTTTAGCATTGTTGCACTTTTTTGCCTAGTTTGGAATTTCATTCTTACAATTCAAAGAGTTGAATCCAGTGCTTTAATGTTTAGATACTTAGACTAGGCACTTAATTAGTGTTTTAGGACCTATATAAGATAAGATCCTAGCAAATTTGTGATTTTAGTATGAGAGCCAAATTTGACTTTAAATTATTTTTTATTTATTTTAAATTTGAAAATCTTTGAAATTTTTTTTTGATTCATATGGACCAACATTGAAATAGGATATAATTGGCATTTTGGCTCCATTTAATACTAATTTGCATGCATTTTGTACCAATTTTGATACATTTTGTACTAGTTTTAACTGGATTGTATATTCTGCAGGGGGGCAACCGTAGTATGTGATTACCTAGCATTCCTTTATCAATACATGTAGAACCTCTTGTAAGCCCTCAAGTTAGCACTTGGAACTCTGGGATTATTTTTCGCGATTTATTGTTAAGCTTTACTGTCAATTCATGCAAAATAACATGAACTAGTTAGTTGAGAAGAATTTGATAAACAATCCCTACCAGATTAGTGAGAATTCTCTTAAAATTGGAGAAAATACAAATATTCTATTTATCCATATTTTAGGACCTAGTTAAGAGTATGAGAATTTAGATTAGTAGTTCCGAGAGAAGTGAAGATATGAGAATTAGCCAGTTTTAGTGTTTTGTCCATGTAAAACTATGCCTGCAGAATGCATGTGATAGCTTGACTAAAGTTAAAAAATTCAGTTCACATATTTAGAAGTCTTAGATTTAATTCACAGAGAATTTGGGTCAGTTTATGAAAGTTTCGTAGGTATTTACGATATGAATCCGAATGCAAAGTAGACAAAGGACAAGGTGATTGAAGCTTATAGAAAGGTGCTTTTAGGGAAAAGCATGTCAAGAGGTCAACATCGGAGCTAATCATCCACGACAAACCCAATGCCAAATGATTTCCCCCTCAGGTGAAAATTAACAAGGAGTTACTAATTTTAGCCTCCTTATGCATAATGCAATTGGAGATTTGGTTTTACCCTTAACTTTAGGAAACATCTTAGAGGTTTTCCCAAAAGTTTTGGGATTTTACAAAACTCTACAACAACTCCATGAGAAGTCAACCGCCTTTGAAACTGATGGTAATTTCATAGAAATTACCCAGAGTGCGGTAAAATCTCACTAAAAATTAAATTAGAGTTTTGTGTGCCAAGAACCCGACGTGTCAAGTTTGAAAACTTTCTATTAGTCAGAAGTACCAGAATCGGCGACGACATCAAATTTAACAAGAATTTACAACATGACGGCGGGTTGACCGGCAAATCAAGAGCTTACGGTGTCGGAATGTCGCAAATAAGGAGTCTTTTCTTGCTCTCATGAATCTTCCAAGCAACCCTAGCTGGTTAGTTTCTTTGAAAATTGCAACGTCCAATAGTTGGGATTTTGACTTTTCTTTGGAATTATCATTAGTGGGTTTTACAAGTATTTACAGCTTGAAGGAAGGGGGTAAGAGGTCCTCTAAACTAATTGGGGTCTTCTAAACGCGATGTCGCAATTGGTTTTCAATTTCAAGTTGTTCTCAAGAAGATAAGAAGAGTTCAGCCGTAGGTTTGACTTTTTAAGAGTAATTAGTGGTAATTGAGGATTAATTTGCAAAATATTTTGGTGGAAATCGAAGATTGGATTTAATTAAGATTTCAAATCTTTCCTTTTAAAAATCAATTTGGATTAAACTAAGAATATTTGGAAATATCCTAAGGTTATTCACAAGTTAACTCAAAGTTGATTACATTAATTTCCTAAATATCTTTGGAAAAATCTTAGATTTTATTGGGACAAGATTTCCTTGCTAATTAAGGCTTGTTCTAGAAAACTCTTAAGACTAAACAAAGATTATTTAGCAAATATCTTAGGGTAGATTAGGTTTAGCTTTAAGTTAGTTTTGAGTAAAAAACATAATATCTATTGATAAATTGAGGTGGTGGGGCCTTCTAACAAGTATATAAGGCCTCCCTCCGAAGTTTGCTGAGACCCCCAAAACTATTTTTTGCTTATCATTACTCTACTGGAGTGTGGAAGACCCACACTTCAATTTGCTTGACCGACTTTGTCAGGATTATCTATTGAGGCCAAGATACGGCCAACTTTTGCTCACTTTGCTTTTTTTTAGTGGAGGATTTGGTTAGAGGACGAAGGATTCCCTTTACAACCAACAAACCACACTAAAATTGTACCATTGGGAGGTTTAGTCCCCCAACACTCAATACTTTTGATAAAATACTAATAATTTGTGATTGTAGCAAAATTTGAGTTAGAACCTTAAGGGGGTGAAGCTTGACTTCACCAAAAGATTCTAATCTAACCCCCAACGAACACTTTGTTGTATAACAAAAGTTGGCATGATTAACTCTTAATCTTTGGTTTAAACACTTTCATGTGTACCTCATTTAGGACTTAAACTCTTGGATACTTGGAACCACACTTTAAATCCTTGATTTTTGGTTTAAATACTTTCATGTGTACCTCATTCAAGGATTAAGATACTTTCGGATAAATTGAGACCGCAATACGTAAGTTTAGCCAAGGGTTGCTTCTGCACGGCGAAGCTTTGACCTTTTAAAACAAAGTTACCTTTGAGACTTGGGACAAAAATTAGCAGTTGCCAAAGCTTTGGCTGGTCAATTGCTATTTAAGCCCAATACTAACACCAAGATCAACTATTTCCATTTCATTTATTGCATCATCTACCTTGTTGTTCTAGTTTGCCAAAGTTATGGATTTTTTATAGATTAGATAGTTTTGTTTTAGTTTAGATTTGCTTTGCCTAGTTATCCCCAAAAAACCAACATTTAGTTTAGATTTGCTTTGCCTAATTATCCCAAAAAACCCAACATTTAGTTTAGATTTGTTTTGCCTAGTTATTAATCTAGGGAGTCCAAAGAAGTTTGGGGAGAGTCATTGGGAGTAGAGAGTTCAGTCAAAGGAGTCGGGGGTGTCGGGCATGTCGTTGAAGGAGCCGGGCAGGGCCGCTAAGGAGCGGGGGTCGCTGGGAAGAAAAAGAGGTCGCTGAGGAGCGGGGGTCACTAGGAGTGTTGGGCAGGGTGCTAAGGAACGGGGGGGTCGTTGGAGTATCGGGAGAGTTTAGTTCAGTCAAGGGAGTTCAGTCCTTCGGAAAGGTTGGAGTTCGAGGAACATCAAATCATCAATTGAAGGTGTAAAACAAAACAAGGTTAGGCCGTTGCTCGCCATGCAACCAAATTTTTGGCTTTTGTTCCTAAAATGTTGGTTAGTCACTCTAAAACCTCAAAAGCTCACTACACATACACAAATCCACAACTCTCAACACTCCATAGCCACACTTCAAATGATAACCAAGAATTGAATCCAAAACATTTAAATAAGAAGGAGATGAAGTAGTGGCGTTGGGGAGGAATTAGAATTAAAAACTAATATTTCACAAGTATCTAACTATTCATTTGGAATTGTTCTTGGTTTTGTTTGTTTTTCCTATTCATCTAACTATTCATGTGGGCCTTGGTTTTGTTTTGTTTTTCTTTTTCTCCTATTCATTTACTATTCATTCGGAATAATGCTTTGGTGTGTTCTTTTTACTATTGAAGAATTTGGTTTTAGTCATTAATTAGGATTCTGGTGCAAATTAGTTGGTTGAATGTTGGTTTAAGTTTTGTTTTATTAGGCCTAATGAGCCAAATAGGAAAAAATAAAAGTCTACAAAAAGGTTAAATTAATCCAACAAAACTAATAAACTAATGAACAACAAACAAACTTGACTATTCATTGGATTATTTATAGAATTGGATAATACCAACCTTTAGAAATAATTCTTAAATTGAATAAATCTCCAAGGTATTTGGAAATAGGGCCTGGAAGTTCATTGTATTCAAAAGAATTAATTAGAAACCAACTATAAACACTCAAATGTTTAATTTAAATTCCTAAAACTTAAGGAATTACATTAAATACTTTAAACTAACAAACATCTTGTAGGAATTAGTCAGGAAGAATGTAGAAAGGAAGACTTTCAAAACATTCTAATACCCAAATTTGCGTAAAGGAAGGACAAAGCGCACGTGATGGAGGACGATGGATATTACAAATCCATCATGCTAGTGATATGCGACGATGGGACCATGGCTACTATGGACACAGAGGTATGTCAGTCGTGCTTTTCAGTTATTTTGCTTTTTGAATTGGTTTTGTTTTCAAACTAAAGTTAAAATCGTGCTTTTAGAAGTTAGTTTTTAGATTAGGATTTTAGAATCTAAGTTAGAATTTAGAATCTCGTAGATAGAATTTAGAAGTTTCTAAAAACAAATCATACTTAAAATTTAACCCAACAACAAAAAGTTACTAGTAATTAAACTTAACCTTAAAGTTGGATGGGAATTTAAGATTTTCATCCAAAAGAATCTTTTTAGATAGGAATCAAACAAGAAATCTATAAAGATTCCAAAATCCATTTTTTACTTTTAAAAATACTTTAGTTTTGAAGGGTAAAAGTTTGGATGAAGTTTGAGACCAATTTTGGACGCAACACATCTAAATAGGTCAAAATTTCAATTAATCTTTAAAATCCATAACTTAAAAGAATTAATAACTTAACCTTAGAATTTAGAATTATTTTGGATTGATTTGCTATTTTAGATTAGTGGATGAAGGTTAGCACAAGTAAAGGGCCGAACTCGACCCGTGGTAACTTTTGCTAAGAATATCAGAATCTAACTTTCTTTATCATTCTGGGAAGGGAAAGTTATATTCTATTAAGTTACTTAGATACAATTTTAGTTAGATTAGATTTTTTTTTTCCATTTTACCTGACCATAACATTTTAAACCATTTAACAATTAGTGTTTCTTAGAATTAGTAGAATTTTACATTATTATCAGTCACAAAAAGTGTCCATTGCTTAGAAGGCAAACACTTAATTAGGAATCACCCAACCCGGAGTAAATCTCCATCAAAACAACCGCTAGAACTTGTGTATAAACTTTCTGACTCAAGGGTGGAGTTAGAAACGCTCACACCTCTCTTAGTACATCTTCAATTAGTTTACAATGGGGTCTATAGATGAGCCCAATTTGAAGGACATTCTCTAATGTTGAAAGTTGACATCAATTAGGTGGCCATTCATTACACCTCTCTACATGTAAAAGAACATTGCCACTCATTCCCCCAAACACAACTAGGGAATGAGGTGGTCCAAGCCCTACAACTTCAGGGCTCCTTCTAGTCCAATAGACACCCTAGCCATTCTTATGCTGACAAACTATCAAAATAAGTAAAGACAAATTTCAATTTATTTGTTTCATTTATAAAAAGAAATCAAGATGTCATTTGTAGTATTTTAGTTATTTTAGTACAACAAAAGGTATGTGATGACACAAAAGGCAAGAAGTCAATAAGCATGGCAGGGATGCTCCCGTATGGTTTGAAGTGCAATTTTTGATGTCCTCGGGCTCCTTATGTACTTAGCTAGGTCCACAAAAGGGGATTATTTATTGGTTGGCCATGCTCTTGATTGGGTTGGCCATCTTTTTAGTGGATGGTTGACAATGCTTTAAACCTCTTTTGGTGCATAGTCCCAACATCATGTACGAAGAGAAGTTCTACTTATAAATTTTTTAAAGGAAGCAATCCATTCCTAATCACCCCCTCATTTAGCCAATGTAGACTTTTTTCTTTCCAAACAAGAAGTAATGAGCAGTGATAGATTATGGCACAGTTGTGGCACATTATGATTGGCTACAAAACTCTTGATATTGCAATAAGATTTTATTGGATTTTGCAACCAGCCCTTGGTTGAAAATAAAAAAGTTTATATGAACTGTACATGTTTAATAGAGTCTTTAGCTAAAAAAATTGTAGTAATTATGTTTTGAGAAATAAAAATTTGAAAAATTATGAAAACCTTTTGAATTCTATTTCTACACATGGAAAAATTCCTCCACTAAAGAGTCCCGCCCTATAGATATGTGTGTTTGCTTAAGTGGTCGGAAATGGGTTGCATCCCTTAGAACAATTCCATGGCAAGATGCCAAGGAGAGTAGACACAACCAATACAAGGACTAGGGCTCAATTTCTGCCCCACATTAGACTTGTCAAGTGAAATGTTTAGGGTGGCCACCCCAAAATTTACAGAAGGGACGGGCAAATGGTGCAACTTGGGCATGCTATTCTAAATGATTTGGGCGCTGTTTTTTATGTACCGACCACCAACTGGCCCTCAAGTGAGCTCCAATCTAAGCTCAACAAGCTAGGCGCAACAAACTACTGTATTCCTAGTAGCAAAAAGAAACATGTGCAATTATCATTGTACAAGTGAATCAAATACCAACGTCATTGTTCCAATTACCATCATGAAATATTTTGTTGGCAGAATGAGGGAATAGGTTCACTAGAATTTGGTGACAAGCTAGGTTGAAGAGGTTGTTTTTATAATGAAATCCATTGTCCATGATAAATCTTCAAAGGGTTTGGGATAATTGAAGATGAGAGCTTGACCACTCATTGTCAAAACTTTGGAATCGTATTTGAAGTATAATTTCAGACCTTATTTTAGCATAGTAGAATATTTTTTTCTTCTAAAAATGTTGAATTAAGTTAATGTGGAAAATCAATCTAACTTTCATTTCCAAAAATCTGTTTGAGATTCCAATCCTCCAAGAAAAAGTTATAGACAAAATTCATAGAGGGGTTGGAAGGGAACTTTTTTTGACATTTTCAAACATCTTCTCTCAATTTTGTCCATAACTTTTTTATTGGAGGATTGAAATCTCAAACGGATTTTTGAAGATGAAAGTTAAATTGATTTTCCACATTAACTAGGTTCAACGTTTTTTGAAAAAAGTTAATTCTACTAAGCCTAAATGAAGCTTGAAATTATACTTCAAACACAATTCCCACTTTTGACTTAATTATGAGCAGTTGAGCTCCTACTAATTCTAATTTATTGATTATTCCACATGGTTTGTTCTACATCCTACCATCCTATATACATCTAAAGAGTTCTTCTCTTCAATTGAAAACTCAAGTAAGTTGGGGATGTTTTTGAAGGACTTTGAGGTGGTTATTGGATCCAATTATCTTATTTAATTGAAAGTTAAATTTATGTAGTTTGATTTTCAAAGCTATAAAACTACCTAACATTGCATTCTCTACTTTACACTCCTTAGCGTGTCTACTATGGAGCACATGAGAAGCAATGTGGCCCTGGTCTCCGATTCCACATGCCAAATGCTTATTTGGCGTCTCTGTCTAGCCATTCAACCATGGGGTTGTTCCTATCACAACTTTTTTTTGCTTGGACACATTCCAATCCCATAACATTGTTAACATGTTGTGTTTGCCTCCCCCTAGGTGGAGGCATAATGCATCCCTAGATACCTAAGAGAAAAATTTAGTTGTAATTCTCAAAGCCTCATTGCCTAGATACATGGGGGAAATTTTCAGTTATAATTCTCCAAAGCCTCATTGACTGGGCAGAAGGTAACATTGTATTTGCTTTGTCAGCGTTGGGATGTCATTGGCTTATTGTTGGGGAGCTCCTGATTTCTGGGGGCAGCAGAAGGGGCCCCTGCACGCAAGTTAACAATGTTATGACAGTTCTAGGCATTCAACAATTTCCACTTTTATTTATTTATTTATTTTTGGCACAAATGAAACGAGATTTCATTGCAAAAATAGAGTACAAGTCACCAGCATAATTTACACTTTTACAGTACCACACCGTGCTGATCTCTGATGGAATTGGGATCCTCCGTCTGTCTATTAATCAATAGTAATTTTCCATCTCTCATAAATTTTCATCAATTGCCCAACAAGTTCAGTTGTCCTTTCATTAACTGTCCTTCCATTCTTTTTTTCTTTTTTTTTCGGAGACAAATGATGAAACGGAATTCCATTGCCAGAAAAATCATTAAATTCTCCCATTCATTGGGAACTCAATTTAAAATATAATGGCCAACTAAAATAGATGATTGAATTTGAAATGCTCCCAAATCCATGAGCACTTCAATCATCTATTTCAGGCAGGCGGAGGGAGGGAGGCAGGGAGCATCAATTTTTAAGTTTGATTCCCGGGTAGTTGATTGGCAGTCTACGCGTCTCAAACGGCATTTAAAGGATGCTGTTTGTTGTTCGCCGTGATCACTTCACTGTGCTCACTACCTTAGAAGCTGCTCATGCAATTGCTTCAAATATCCAATCCAGTTCACGCTAAGGGTAATATGCTCTTAAAGCCTTTTTCACGGGCTTCCATGGATAGAAATATTTTTAGATCTCTTTTCAGAGAGAGAAAAATAGATGTGGAACCTAACACAAGTGGTTTTGTATTTTTCCAAGCATTTTTGAATTACTTATAAATTTTCAAAGATTCGGGGTGTAGGCACCTATTTGTGAACATAGGTCTTTCCAAATCCGGCGACTTGCAACTTGTAAAGAGATGTGCAGAAATGAAAGAAAATGATTGGCTCTAACTTGCAATAGAAAAAAAAAATTCCTTCAGATGCATTCGATTGCTAAACTGATCTGTTTAAGGATCACCCATCTCCATTCTCCACCTGAAAATAGGGGTGGGTTGAAGAAGATAGGCGCTTCTAAAGCACACTGCCTTAATGGAAGAAGGCAGTGGGTAAGGTGAGGGAGGCAACCCATTTTTGACCACTTCAGGAATTACATGTATCTGTAAGGCGGGTTTCTTCAGTAAAGAAATTTTCTCATGTGCAGAAATAGAGATCTAAAGGTTTCGCTTAAGAAAAATTCTCAAAACAGAATTACTATGAATTTTTTAATTGAAGATTTTGTTTCTCCCATATTTGTGATATAGACTTTCTTCTTTCCAACTAAAGGGTTGGTTGCAATATTGAGAGTCTTGTTAGCCAATCATAATGTGCCACAACTGCACCAGGAATTGCGCCGTAATTAATCATTGCTCATTTCTTTTGCATGGAAAGAGAACATCCTACATTGCTAGAATGGGGTGTCGATCAGAAATGGGTTGCCTCCCATAACTACACCTAAAATCGCACAAATAAGCTCTACGGCGTAACCAATATGCTCTAGAAAATGAACAACAATTTTTGCACATTGGTGAAGGACTACGAATCAAAATGCAAGTGGGTTCATAATTTTCAGACACATTGTGAATTAGTTACAAATTTCCAAAGATGGAAAGTGTAGGATGCTAAAAATGTCACGAAGGTGATGCCAAAATGCATTCGATGTACATGAAGAAATGATACTAGAGAAGGAGTTAAAGCAACAGAAAGCGTATTGTAAATTGTCCACTTCTAAGGTTGCCACCTTCATAGTAGTATAAATAGAGTTGTACACTACTCAAAATTCACCTTACACTTGTCCTTGTCATGCACACCATTTTGAATATTCTCCCTCTTTAATTTTCCTTCAAGAATAGGGATTGGTTTTGAGAAGGAGTCTATTTTAGATGTAGTTACCTTATCCCAAAAAACATACCCTATCTAAAACTGCCATCACCATCACTTTGGGTACATCTCCAAAATCAATATGTAGTTATGTGGAAGAAACTATTGCAGAACCTCTTCCAAATTAAAACTTGCACCTTCCATATTTTTTTATATATGATGTCCAAAGGGGGGTTGGAACCTCTTTTCACTTGACTTGACAACAAGAAAAACAATGAAAATTGGACCAGACTAATAATTGTTAATTAGGCACAGTAGCCAAATGGCGGTTTGGGGGGGTGCCGACCTTAATGAGGACTTGGGACCTTTCAAATTTTGAAGAGGTCTTAATTTATAAACAAACCGAGTCATTTCCTCTAACTGGCACCCAAATTACGCAGACCAAGTCTCTGGAGGTGCCGGCAGCCGGGGTCAAAATAACTTAACATGCAAGTGAGAGAGAGAATTGGTCTTGTTTGTGGGAGTTTGCATGAAGGAAATCTTTGTTGCAAAGAGGGACAAGTCTCCTATACTACATGAGGTTATCGACATTCTACACTATATAAATATTTATTGTTTCTTTAGAAAAATTTACTACTTTTGAATTAAGTACAACTGTAATTGGGACTCATGAACCTTTGTGTGTACAAACAAAAATATCTGTAGAAATATTTGTTGACTTTGATGACTAATTTTATTGAAGTAAAGGAATCTAATTGTTAAGGCAACCTAATTTCACTATTTAGTGTACTAAATTTGTTGAATAAGGAAGAAGAAGTTTGAATGAAAGAGTCCTCCTAACTAGACGTTGTAACACAAGATGAGAAGTGTTACTTTTGGTGCTTTTATTTTGGTTGTTAACTATGAGTCTAATTTTATTTATTTATTTATTTTGTATCTCTAAGTTTTCAAGAGTTATAATTACCCCCTAAAAGAACCAAGGCATATTGGGGGGCCAAAAAGCACTCAAAAACAGCCATTTCTATTGCAAAGAATAAAAAAATGTGAATTTCTTTTCTTCATATCTAACTACAAGATCTTACACCTAACCAATATGAAAATATGTGGAATAAATTTCAGAAATTTTAACAGCACAAATTGCAAGATATCTACATTTAAAGTGAAGAAAACAATTTCTTTTGCACGTCGTGGGACTAAATTATTTGAAATGCACTAATTCCCTAAATTAATCCCTAAATTCATAGATGAATCCTACAAGATATTTTTTTCAGGAACATGCTTAAATTGCCCGAAAAACAAGATTACCCATAACTTTCACATCACTTATCCAAATGAAATGAATAAAAGCTTTCCATGTAAAAAAAAAATATATATTCCTACAAAGATAATCCATTTTCCAATCTCCAAAAAAAAGTTCAAAAATCATGACAAAAATTAATACCATAGGTAATTAGGTAATAATTGTCCTTCAAGGATTAAAGATAATACCACCTGATTGGATCCTGACACTAAATTTTTTTCATTTAGATTCTTGCATAATTGTAAACCCTCTTGAACACAAGAGCCTATGTTGATTTTGGACACACCTATATTCACAACTCTGGAAATTCATATGATTTTCCATCCAAGGTCCAAATAGTAAAAAACGTAGGAAATTTTAGAGTGTTCTTGGAATTGTCAACAACCATTTGCAGTAGAACCATGCTCAGGTCCTTACTTGGATGATTTTAGCTTGGTTAACCCTTAAACAATGAGCCCGTCATAGTAGAAATCATTTGTTTGAGTACCGTATGAATTGTTGGCTTAAAAAAATGACAAAACACTCATTGGAAGACAAACTACTCTAGAAGATCTTCCCTTTCCACACAATATTTGGAGGATGAATATTTGCATTTTTGTCCTACATGAAGAGATTCTTTGTCATTCATCGGCCAGAAAACGTCTTCTATGTTGTTTATGGGTTAACTTGGTAAGGTAGTTGACCTCATTCCGACCATTTAAGTAATTACACATATTTTGGAGCACAAATTTCTTAAGTGGGGAAATTTTCCCATGTACAAAAATAAAGTTTAGAAGGATTCCATATTTTTTTCAGATTTTTATTTCTCAAAACATAATTACTATGAATTTTTTAGTTGAGGATTCTGTTCGACCTATTTTTGTCATGTAGGTCTTCATATTTCCAACCACAACTTGCTTGCATAATCGTCCAAGACTGCGGCCAATCGTAATGCACCACGACTGCATTGGAAATTGTGCCATAATTGATCATTGCTTTTCTCCTATTTTCCTGTTGATTGGAAAGAGAGTAGCCTATATAACAAGAATAGGTCCCTAGTCGAAATGAGGGCGGCTACCTAATGCTTAATTTGGATGAACCCAACTAATCGGCTCAAATTTCAAACCTTCTAGCCGTTCTTCCAAAAGCTCCAAGCACTCACTTTGATCACAATCTTTTGACAAAATACCAAGATGACAGAATACGGGGTATCTCCATTGGAATCCAATTCCAGGTCAGTAGCGCAAGGACATCCACAAGGACATCGTAGCGTGCGTCAGTCACTTCTACTGTTTGAACTGTACAGTACACGGTCCATTGTCTGTACATCTCTTGAGTTTTTCAGCCTCGTTCAGTGCATCTGAAGTTTGAGAACATTGATGGCTCTTGGTGCAACACCTCGGCAACCGAAAGAAAAGATCAGCTTGTGATGGAATGTGTGATGGAATTCAAACGGAAATTGTGTGGAAAACACCCATTGTCTGTAAATCCCTTGAGTTTTTCAGCCTCATTCAGTGCATCTGAAGTTCGAAAACATTGATGGCTCTCGGAGCAACACACCGGCAACCGAAAGTAAAGATCAGCTTGTGATTGTGTGATGGAATTCAAACGGGTATTGTGTGGAAAACACCCATTGTCTGTGTAAATCCCTTGAGTTTTTCAGCCTCGTTCAGTGCATCTGAAGTAGTTTGAGAACATTGATGGCTCTTGGAGCAACACACCGGCAACCTGTTCGAGATCAGCTTGTGATGGAATGTGTGATGGAATTCAAAGGGAGATTGTGTGGAAAACACCCATTGTCTGTGTAAATCCCTTGAGTATTTCAGACTCGTTCAGTGCATCTGAAGTAGTTTGAGAACATTGATGGCTCTTGGTGCAACACACCGGCAACCTCTTCGAGATCAGCTTGTGATTGAAATGTGTGATGGAATTCAAACGGGAATTGTGTGGAAATCAGTGAAGGTCGTGAGTGCCTTCATGTGTCCAAGTTTCTGCCAAAGGATGATGATCCGGCACTACGTTAACTGGAAGTTTTCTCCTCCACACATCCACCCAGTTGCTCTCGACCTTGCGGGGTCCGGCTCTTTCCTCACGCTCCTTAAGTTTCTGGATCAAGTTCTTGAGTGGGATGCGAAAAGGAGACAGCTGATGGAATCTTCTGTGTTGGGAGATCAACAGAGAATTGCAGGCTTCACATTTGCATTGCCCAGTTGAGTCACACTTTCGGTCGTATTATCTGTTTTAGAAAATGGAGAAGGAAAATGCATATTCCTATACAATATCCCTTTTGGAAATTTTTCATAAAGTAATGTAATGTAAGTGAGGCCCATTGTGGGCCAAATCAGAGCAAATTCATTGTGGGCAAAATTATATTTAGTTTAAAATAACAGTGTACATTTCAGAACTTGAGTGTACACCACCATTACAATTTTGATCACAAATGGGTTTGCTCCCATTTGCCCCCAAAAATAGGCTCATGGCTTACATTAAGTATGCCTTGGTTGCGAAATAGAATATTCATGTCTTTGAGACTGATGGTATTTGAGGAGTTGTTTAGTGCTAGTGCAACCACAATATGTTGAGGAGTTGTTTAGTGCTAGTGCAACCACAATATGTTCAATCATCTACTGTGTAAATTATGAATGAGGGTGTTCTAGAAGAAGGGTAAAGTCCAAAACTACCAATTTTTTGATGCACTATTCAGAATTAAAAATTAAAACTTTTTTAAGAACTCCAACCATATAAAAGTGCATTAATCAAGTAAGGAGATGTGTGGAAAAAAAATTCAGCTTGTTTGATTGCATAGATTGAAAGATTATAATGTATAAAGTGTGAAAAAAAGACTTTCATTCCTATAAAACAAGGTCAACAGACTTTGAGCTTTCTTAACTAAATATTCTTGTTGTACTTTAAAATGAACATTTCCACCATTAATAAATATTTGATGTTAGATTCTTTCATGCATAATTTCAAATACAATTGAGATGTCTTATTCTAAATCACCTTGCAATGCAAGGAGGGGAAGTGAACTAGCAATATACTTTTATAGTCATTTTTTTTGATGATTTCTTGTATAATGAGGAAATTTTTTATTTAAAATCCAAAGAATGAAAAGTTAGAGACAAACATTTGGAATATGTGGAGGAAATTTCAAGAACTTTGACTTTACAGATTGCAAGATAATAGAGCTTGAAGTTAGAAGAAAATATTTTTTCACATGACTAGCCCAACTAACAAAGTTTGACCCCTCTTAGAATGTGATTTGAGAACTACATTTTTTTTGGACAATTGTATGCCATATGTTATTATTTACATACATGCCAATTTCAAAAGTCAATGAGGATTTTAGCAAAAGATAACTAAAAGATGCCTAAATTGTTAAACTAAAAAAAAATCTAGGGCAACATAACTTTTGATCCAAGCATCTTATAGGAAAAAATAACAATATTTCCACTAAGGGGGTAAATATTCACACCTTGTGTCAAAATTTCATGAACATCCAATCAAATTGACTTCATAGAAATCTATGCGGATTTACAATTGTTTGTACAACAGACAACTGGACTCCAAAGGTTAATATTTATTGAAAAAGCTTTAATAATAAAATGTGTTGATAGAAAAATAAAGATCTTGTACATGAATCAATGACGATGAAATGTTGGAAAAGTTACCATTATATATATGATACATATTCAAAAGTTTCCTTTAAAAGAGCACGTAGGAGTTAAGTAAAATGTGAAATGTCTCTAGAAGTTAATTTGTGCTTGATAAATGATAGTAATCCAAGTTCCATACCTAATATTTATAAATTTCAAAATGTTGAAAGTATTCATTGAAGTAGGATTGAAAGTAACTATAATTTTTTGCAATGGTAGAATAGAATGTCATAGAGAGAGAGAATTAACCATGATTTTCTATAATTTTTTTGTGGAATCTGTACAAAATATAGACCTCCAATGAATTTCAACAAACTCATTGAAACATGAACTTTGTTCATATTCCAACTATTATCTTGGCTTAAAAATGAAGGATTAGTTGACAAGGTCTAATGATGTTTTCTATGTAAATATTTTGCTTCCTATTCTTCATCTCCAATTCTTTGCCTCTAGTGCTTTATTAAAGAATTGAGTTTTTCATTGAAAGAACCAATCCAAAAATTATAAGAAAGACATATCAAGCATTTATCAAGATGGAAGAGTAGGAGAACATGTAAGGTATATGCGTGTCTCTATAATTGTCATTTATTACAATTAAGCAAACAATTGGAATTTAGAAGATGGAATAACTATATGCATGTTTTTTTAAAGCAAATATCAGAAATGATATATTGCAACAGAAGCACTAAATGTTGATTCAAAACTTAAAATACATTGACTTCCAAAGTTTTTATAGAATGGAATCAGTAATTGACAACAAAGTCATCCACAAATCAAGGACAATACAATTGATAAGTTTACCTAATTGCCACTCCTACCTTCCTGCATTACAATACATAATCCCATTTTCATTTAAGAACCTAAATCTAGAGTTGTTATTGGCTTCTCTTATTCATGTTGCACAAATTTCATAAGATGGTAATAACTATCCTAAAATTGATTTATAAAATAAATAAGGAATGTAAATAACAATGAAATTAGTTTGGGGTTGCAATTAGGTGTACTTACCTTGTTGAAAGAATATAATGAACACACAACATTGTGATATTACATAATGACACACAATTAATGCTTTCTCTTAATGAATTCTTCCAATGTGGTGTAATTTTCATGCCTTCTTTTGCAATTAATGCTCATATGTAAGTGATGTTGATATTTAGGCAAGGTTGATATGGTATGCCCATACTTTACTACAACAAAATCTAACTTAGTGCATTGCAAAACCAAAAGATGCTTTCATTAAGGTGCAAGATTTTATTGATAAAATGTTTAGATATCATCAATAAGAACAAAATTTATGATTTCATAAATAAAAAATTGATGGATGAAATTGTGATGGACAATTTGTATTTGATATAAGAGATTACACAACAATCCTTTAATTATAACCAATTTAAACAAATTAAAAAGAAGATAAAATCGAATGGTAGAGGATAGAACCACGCAATTGGGTACGTGGCCGCCGCGCCGCCAGTAACGACACCACATAGCAACCCTACAACCGTGACGTCGCCGCCGCCTGGCCGCAGCCGCTCCCTGCCGCCCGCGGCAAACCGAAACTTATCATCTATCTGCCCGTTCCCCCCTGCCCGTTTTCCTCTTTGCCCGTCCTGCTCCCCCTTCGAGATCACAACAATCCCTTGCCGTCACCAAGAGCCAGAAGCCTCTCGAACGTTCTGCCATTTCATTTTATTGCCGCCGCCCCTTCCCCCATCTCCATCATCACGATCGGAGGTCCATAGCGAAAGATTTATTTCTCCTTGTAGTCCACCCTCTTGAGTTACGTTTGATCTCGCGTTTCACCGAAAGGATTGCAAGGATAGTAAGGAGTTCTTCTTGAGAGAGAGAGAGAGAGCGAGCGAGATGGAAGGAAACAATGGAGTTGTGGCTGTGTACCGCAACAACGGCAGCGGCTTGTCCGAGAACAGCAATAACAGTAAGAAGACGGTTTCGTATGCCGTCAAGGTCGGTTTGGCGCAAATGCTGCGCGGCGGAGTGATCATGGACGTTGTGGATGCCGCACAGGCGCGGATTGCTGAAGAAGCCGGGGCGGTGGCAGTCATGGCCTTGGAACGTGTGCCGGCCGACATTCGGGCCGAGGGAGGAGTCGCCCGCATGAGTGACCCGAGCATGATCAAGGAGATCAAGAAGGCCGTCACCATTCCGGTGATGGCGAAAGCCAGAATTGGTATGCCTCCGTCGCTTCTTCTTCTTCTTCTACTGCTTCTAGGATTTTCCATGTTTATGTTGTTTGCCTTGTTGATGGTGCAAATTTTGGAACCCTATTATGCAGCTTTTTGAGGGTTTGAAATTTTGCTCGGAAGAGGTTCTAAGGGTTTAAGAGCTCGTTGTTCTCTTTCGTACGGAGTTACAGGACCTGTTTTGTTTTTAGATTCCTGATATGGTGGATTTACTTGAGTCAATGACGACGTGATGGACACTCTGTAACCTCTGTAATCTTGTAACGGGCTCGCAATTTTGGCACTGTGACACAGGTCGACTGTTTGCTGCAGTTATTGATTGTATGTCAGGATATTTTAGAACGTTATTGTAGAGAAGATCGTGATTGAAAGGGGTGTGAGTACGATTTTTTCACTGCGACGTAGGTCGAATGTTTGCTCCAGTTAATGATTGTGCGGCATGACATTCTAGAATATTGTGTTAGAGAAGGTCGTGATGAAAGAGGTGTGAGTGTGTTCGTGGTAATATTGAGCGAAGAAGAGTATTCCAACCATGTAATTTTCTGGACAGGTCATTTTGTGGAGGCGCAAATCCTGGAAGCTATTGGTGTGGATTACATAGACGAGAGCGAGGTCTTGACCCCCGCAGACGACACGCACCACATCAACAAGCACAACTACCGGATCCCTTTCGTGTGCGGTTGTCGAAACCTGGGCGAGGCTCTGCGTCGCATTGCCGAGGGCGCGGCCATGATCCGCACCAAGGGCGAGGCGGGGACTGGCAATGTGGTGGAAGCCGTGCGTCACACGCGGTCTGTCCTTGGTGAGATTCGGAGGTTACAGAACTTGGACGACGATGAGGTTTTCACTTTCGCCAAGGAGATTTCTGCTCCTTATGAGCTCGTGAGGCAGACCAAGCAGCTGGGGAGGCTCCCAGTCGTCAACTTCGCCGCTGGAGGAGTGGCCACTCCTGCAGACGCCGCTCTCATGATGCAATTGGGATGCGACGGGGTGTTTGTTGGTTCAGGGATCTTCAAAAGTGGGGATCCGGCCAAGCGAGCTCGCGCTATTGTGGAAGCTGTGACGCATTACAACGACGCGCACGTACTGGCAAACGTGAGTGAGAATCTTGGGGAAGCTATGGTGGGGATTAACCTCAGCGATAAGAAGGTGGAACGCTTTGCAGCAAGGTCTGAGTAGAAAGTGGATTACCGAATACTGGCTATACATGTCTTGTTTCAGTTCTCGTAAGAACTAGGGTGTGACTTCCCTCCAGTGCACTGTACCATTCTTTAAAATTTTGGGACGAAATTGGATTTTTTTTCCAGCCTTTACCTGTAGATGAGTAGAGGAAAGTATGGTGTCTGTGTTCTTCAGTGCTTTTCAGCACGCAGGGATTGCACTTAACATACAATATCTATCATTTTTTCTGTTTATTCTTGGCCTCTACCTTGCAATGTAGACGAGGGCCTCGATGGAGGCTGCCTGTGCAAGCTTTATAGAACTTTCTCAAAACTTTGATTTATTATAGATATTTGCAAAGACAGTGCAGATGTGTCAGGAATCAGGAAATTGGAAGGGAGTTGAAGACACCTTTGAAGTACCTGTTTATGAGGTATAAACTAACGATTTCGTTTAGATTTAAAAAATGAGGATGCTTCTATAGTTCCTTACAGCCTATAGAGTTTTGAGTGTGAAAGCGAATATTGTTGGGGATTAGATGTAGGTTTTTTGGTGACCTAACGAAGCTACCTGGAATATGCCAAATGATGACCACTACAGCTTCAGGAGAAGTTGATGCGGATAACTTGATAGTGTTAAGGTAGAGGATTCTATTTGCGTCTTTTTCAGCATTGCATCCAACCAATATGTAGGAGTGATTTTGGGAGATGGATAGAGTCGTGAAGGTATCTATGGGTACAGGAGCCTAGTCTGATTGGGATCTAGTTTTCACGCATGTATATGGATTTCTTATCCAATTTCAATTTGGGAGGTTGTTGACCATTCTAAGTGACGATTTCAGTGGTCATAGCAGACGGCATCTGGTATCCTCTACTTTTCTTTAGTTGCACTTCAATCACTGAATTTAGCTTATCATATCTCCTTTCCTCCGTTGAATTGGTGTCCCAAAGTGTTGTATAACGGTACCAGGGATTAGTGCTGTATTACCGTCCTAGGCTATGGACATCCGGAACTGTTTAGAAACGTCAAGTAACTTTAGTGACGGGAAGTCCGACTTGAACAGAATCTGTTGATTTTTTTCCATCCGTGATGATTAGAGCAGCTGCACTGATTTTCCATTCAAGTTCTCTCTCTAATGGCCACAATGTTAGGTAATTGATGGAATTTTACTTTGGCGAACCAGCATGGTTTGTTTTTTTGTTTCTTAAGATTGTGAACTTGATGTTTTGCTATTGGAGTTGACCTCATGGTCTTGAAATGAATGTGCGAGGAAGTGGGAGAGCTGTTTGAAAACTGACACCCTTAACCCATAAACGCCGGCGAGGATGTGTTCTGGCCGATGAATGACAAATAATTCCTCCCTGTAGGCCAGCATTGGGAAAAAGCCACCCATTGCTGCAGTATTGCTTCAATGGGTTAACAGTATAGTACTAAAAGTGTATTGTTGCAGTATTGAAACAATATTCTTTTAATAAAAATGCAAGGCTCCCATTGCTTCAATATTGTTGCATTATTATTTGCAGTAATGCAACAATATACTTTCAATACTATACTGTTAACCCAATGAAACAATATTGCAACAATATTGAAGCAATGAGGGGTAACTATTCATCCTCCCAATTTTGTGTGAAAAGGGAAGATCATCTACAATAGTTTGTCTTTCAATGAGTGCTTTTGCAGTATTTTAATCCAACAATTCACATGGTGACAAAACAGATGATTTCCACGGTTATGAGCCCATCGTTTAACCCCTAAAACCCCGAGGTGTTTTTTGTCAAAAACCACTCAAAACCACCACTTTTGTTGTATTCACTTAAAAAAACCAATTTTTTGTTTTTTTGGGAATTTAACCATAGGATCTTGTACTTAACTTGTCTGAGGTCATGTAGTAAAAATTTCATCAAATTCACCGTTCGGATTGGAAGATATTAGCATTCAAAGTTGAACAAAAAGTTTTTTTTCAAGAAGATGCTCAAAAAATTAAGATTGTCCATAACTTTCTCATCCCTAGTCCAAATAGAATGAATCAAAGCTTCACATATAGATAAGAACATAATCTTTCAGGAAAATATTTCAAAAAAAATTATTTTGACTTTTTGTAATTTTTTTTGGGCTGCCCACCAATCTCCATTTCTTGCTCATTGTGCCATAACTTTTTCATCCGGCATCCAATTGAAACAAAAATTATATATCCACAAAACTCTTGCAAAGCTACACAACTTCAAAATATCTCAAAAAATTTCACTTCAAATTGAGACAATAGGAACCTACCCGGACCCAAATTGTTCCCGAGGGGACAAGCAGGGTTTTAGGGGTTAAAGGTTAACAATATGGATTGCATTTTCTAATTTTGAAAGTGAACAAAAAATTAAGATGGTGTGGGATCTGAAGGGTGAACTCCACAAACCAATTCTATAATGGAAGTAAATGTTTTTCAATTTGATCTGTAACAATTTGGTAGTTCTCTACAGCAGTGATGGTATACTATACTTAATTGTTCTTCAAATTGAACTAATGTAATGTGAACTATTTTAATGTGGGCATTTTCTCTTAACGAATTAATTTAATGTGGGCATTCTATCTATCGATGAAAAGGTTTGTATTTCATCAATCCATAGAGTGGGCTACGAAGGCTCTATATGTGTGCATATACCCCCCCTATAGACTATCAATGTGAATTTTGTGTTAATATTCAATCTTTTACGTTTAAAATTTGAAATATGATTGTATTCTTTGAATTGCAGAATCTTTTGAAGAAAAGAATCTCATAATAGAATTTGTAAAGATTCAATTGGATTACTTTGACATCAATACTTATCTTTTACTAACCATTAGCATTTCAAATCAGTAAGGTAGGCATAATCATTATCCCCCAAAGGATCACATCTACAAATTTTGAATAATAGATGAAGTCAAATGTGTCCCAAATATACAATGTTTTATTTTTTTCATTTGTCTAACTGTTTGTAAATTATTGTATTAGTTTCTTCTATTTTGTATAGTGTAGATTTTTGGAACTTCTTTTACAAATATATAATATGGTTTGAGTGTGTATCTGAACCTCCAAAATAACTTTTCTAGTTCCAAAACAATTGGTCAAAAAGTGTTGAATAAATAAGTAAAATAAAAAACACTAGGATGAGATCTTAATGGTTTGAAATTAAAGAAAAATCTTGTGAAAATTATACATATTCAAGCTATAGCCAATTTTAGAAAGAATTTTTAATTTATGGTTTCAAATATTATTAAAAATTACAAACTCGCGTAGGAAGAAATCTAACAATATGGATACAATCTATGGATTAATCTTTGTAATTTTTGTTTAAAAAACATCATTAAATTGTTATTCTAGATTTTATTTTATAATACATTTCTCACAATTTTGTAAATCTAGATTATACACTTGTCCTTGAGAAATTATAGAGCTTCTTTCTAATTGAGTTCATTTCTATATTTGTTTAATATTTCAAGGGTCAATGAATTTAGACAAATGAAGATGGGAATGCAATTGGGAAGTTACTGTACAATGGGTATGTCAAAGGTCTTCTCAAAAAGATTGACAGAAGGTGGAAAAATGTACCTTTTCTTTTTACCTCCTCCTTTGCTAGATTTTTAATTTTTTTCTATTTAAATATCATATACATGCCAATTATTTTGTATATTTCATATAATTGAGGCATTTACGTAATTGTGGGTGGAAATATTTAAGTAATATTTTTCTAAAGCTCTTTGAGATGAGTTTTGAATTTGAAAAGAAATTTAGAAATCAAGCATGAAAATTGTGACTTTTTACTCATTCAAACAACACCAATTTAAAACCATCTTGAAACCTCCATTTTGAAATCTCCATGATCCTTGGTTTAAAATCTTATTGTTGAGGAGATTGCATGCAATTGTTATGTAGATTGTGCTATGATTGGTGTTGTTTAGTGATTGGCATATCTACTTTATCTAGATCAAATGTCATGTCGTTCAAAGTTTTATAAGTAGAGCAAATCACCTTTGGGCACCTTGTGCAAAACATTGCCTATTATATTTTAAGAATTTGACAAATATATAATCAACATGATGTTGAAAACAAAAGTAAATCAACAACTATGTTTAGTGCAGAATTCTAAGTCTAAGTAGACAAAAAGTTTGCAAACCTTGTTGGGCTAGGCCATTAAATTTTTTTTTTCTAACTCCAAATGCTAATCTTGCAATCTACTAAGTAAAAAACTTTGAAAACTTTGCTTAACACTCCTACAATGGTCTACATTGATTTGCCCTATTATTCAGGAAGAAATTAGAGCCTCACCCTAAAACTTTAATTCTGTAAAAATTGATATAATATAGTAATAGTTCAACTTTCACTAATTCAAGATAGTGTGACTTTGGTAACTAGTGCCACACACACTATTAGGACAAATCAATGTAGTACAATCTTATATAATTAATGTTTTTTTAGATCCTTTGTTTTTCAACACTAATGCAATTTTTGCTCAATGTACTAAAAAATGACTCTAGATGATAAATATTTGCCAAAAAAAATACCTTGGACCAATCCTTCTAGGACAAAGGGATATCCACCTAGACTTTCCACTTGAAATACACAACTTCCTACTCATTTTGCAAACATCTTACCAACGTAGCCTTTTCTTTTGAGCATCTCCATTCGAAGTCCAACTGGAGAAAAAAAACACTTAGATTGCAAGTATTTATGGTTTTGTTCAAAGCCAACTGATTCTTCTCTCATTTTGTATTTCCAAATAAGGGAAATATACTTTATGAGAGTCTATGGGGGTTCGTTTTAAAAACACCTATTTTCAATACTTTTAAAATTCATAGTTTATTCATCCAATGTCCAATAAATGCTAAAGAAATAAATCTAAAATACTCTTTGGACTTCTTACAAGATCCAACCAAACATTAAGCAATTGAATAATAGGAACAATGCTCAATTGCTTATTTAGTTGTAGTTAATTGCTTGAATCAATATGGAGTTTGGAACCACAAGAGTTAGAATTGGATTGGAGAGTCACCATTCTAAGAATTCAAGGAATACCATGACAAAAGGAGGTTCATTTATCATTCCACAATTTGATAGGACACTCTTGGAATAGTCCCTCCAAACTAGGATTCATAATGAAAAGCTATGTGATTTTATCTTTGACTATACACAATGTTTTTTTATATTTTAATAAACAAGTTGACCAGCATACATGTGGAATACTCCCTCATTTCCAATTCTTATTCATAAAACTACTAGCTAATATTTGAGGCCCCTTATGCTTCCCCAAGCAAAGGAAGCCCTATTCACAAGACTATTGACTAATATTGGAGGCCCCCTCATGCTCCCCCAACAAGGGAAGCCCCTAATAGAATGATTCCTAACTAAACCTCCCTAATAGCTCTGGTATCCACACAAGGATGATCCCTTCATTCCCTAGAATACAAGGAAGCAATTTTGCAATGTTGTATTGCTAATTTTTTTGGTTAATCCAATGATTGTAACTATGTGAAATTGTGGAGTGACCAAAGTGTCCACAATGGGCTTCCTACCTTGTATAGACTCGTCCATAGATCTAGGAGTCCAAGATACTCAAAAACCTCAAGCGTAATTAGCTCTACACCCACAAGAAGCTTGCCCACTGGAAGATTGTGATGTTTTATCTCAACACTGAATTTAACAATTTCAAAAGTTTTCATGATTGCAGCCTACCTGGAGATAGAAAAAATTGCACTCTTGACATGAGCAGCACCATCCACAGAAACTAATTACATTCTTTGAGGTGCAACCTCAAAAAGTCTTTAAACTATCCGTAACTACAGCTAAAGGGGTCTAACTAAATGAGCCACTTCGTGGCCAAGCTAGATCTGAAGGCAAATCTACTCGGACAATTATTTGGCATTTCAAGAATCCTTTGATCTAAATTATCGTTCCACTATAACCAACCCCAGTTGTCTCACTTTCCAGTGTTAGAAATTCAATGACGTGCATAAATTTTTTCAGCAATTGTGAGGACTCACCTGTGTGCACTGCAAATGACAACTGAGAAGAAAAGACTCAATACACTGAAATTCACTGAAAAGAGCATGCATGATGCTCGGTGAGTAGGAAACGCTTGTCTTCTTGTAGCTTTCCTTACCTCCCAGCTGAAGATTGTGCACAAAAAGAATTTGGTTTCTTTTTCAAAGGGTGTTGGAGGCAGCCCCTCAAGAATGATATGTACAGTACAGGTATGTACTCTTGATCACAAAACTCTCCTTTGAGCCTCCTCAGTCAGAGCCCGGAATGCTGCACTCCATTCGGCTCCTTGCTTCTTCTCATTGGTGAAAAGGCGGTATAGAACCCTCAACTCCGCTGGAGATGCCCTTTGAAAGAGACCCTGCAGAGTGGAATATGTACCCAGGCTTGGCACAGGCCCTTGCCTCAAAGGACTCTCTTGCACAAAAGCCTGGGAAGAAGCAGTAGTCTTTGCGCTGCTAATATGCACAGAATGTCTGCTGTCTGTATTTACAATCCTACTTTGATATGCTGTCTCTTGCGAAGTTATCAGAGGCTGTTCCAGAGCGGATAACCGACCGACACTGATACCTGGTCTTCGAATCTCAGCTGCCACTGCATCAGGCCTTTGATTCTGCTTTGCACTCCAATAGTCTAAGCATTGATGAAAAGGATCCAGAGCCTCAACAGCCTGCAGTGCAAGTATACGGCAATTAGACCAAGTGATGTACGTCACACCTCATTGCTACTTTATCTCTCAGAATAAAAACAAGTGTATAATTAGTAGAAAATGTGAAGTAGCCCCATGAAACGTTCAGAATTTAAAGCTACATCAAAGCTTTGTCACACGCTTGCAGACCCCACCCACCCCACGGGGGATTCTAGAAAAAATTAGCTGTGCTAGAATATGTCAATCGTTACACCATTTAAGGCGGTGAACCCTCCCAATTGTAACGAGGGTACTTTTCTAGAATACCTTGAGGGATGGGATTCTACTAATATTGACAACTAAAGACAAAATTGACGCCTTAAAGCTCCACCTATTGCATGTGACGGAAATATTTCTTCACCTCAATGATGGAGGACGATGTAAGGCCAAACATTTCCACACCGCTTGGGGGAGGCAGTAGGGGAGGTAGCTGCAAGTTGCTGTTATCACGGCGAGCAATTATTGCCTCGTTAATCTGATTCTGAATCTCATGCCAGCAACCATCCATAGACTCGTGCAAGTAGACTTCCCGCTTGGTTGGATGCGTAACCTGAAAATAAGAGTGCGCATCGAATGCAAAACTACTGATTACCCAGAAAACACTCAGATTTAAGATCGAAGACCCCGTAAAACTGTTTTGCGTATCAAGGAAACCAAAAATTTGACGTAAAATATGAGCTTTATGAAGCAATAGAAGTACCTGAAACAAGGGCCTTGCACCCAGTCTTCGGTCAATGATCTCAGATACATAAATACAGGTTTTAAAGACATCTTCAACGTTGATGAAGCGTGTCTGGCTTCTAAAACCTGGACGTGACAAAGCAATATCTTCATGATTAGAGAGTAGAATCACGTTTCTTAGAAAGGTGTCCAAATTAATCGATTACTACATTAACCCCCAAGCGCTCAAGCTAAATATAAAAAGTCCACTTTGGAAGCTAATAATCAATTATAGCAACTTTCAGAACCTAGTTCTGAAGTTCAAAAATGTAGGGTATCATTTCATCTTTCGAATGTACATTATTCATCTTCCTTCAAGCTTCCTAAAGAAATAATTTTCAACTCCTAAAGATATGCACGTAGTCAGTTTCGCCAGTCGGCACTTGAGGGTTAATAGCATAAACTCTCATGAACGAGCTTGAAACTCAACCAAGTCCTACGGAAGTCGATTGAAAGATAACGTACAGATCCGAGGCCACTAATGGCGCATGGAGGAATAGCCATGATTACAAGAATATGAAGACTGGTTAACCCTTAAACGCCTCTATCCTTTTTCAAATTTTGGCACATTATTGCTTATTATTGCTTATTGCTTATATCTTTGTACAGAAATATCATTTACTGAAATTTTATGAAATTGGTCATTAAGTAAGGTTGTCATTTCAACCACTCAAGTATTACATTGGATGAATGAGAAGTTAGTTGGACTTAACAATGTTGCAAGCCCTCCATTCTTTGTCCAAAATATGGACGTTGGAGCACTTACAAGTTAACACCTTCAAGAGGCAAACATGACAAAGTACTCACCCCACCATTCAGCAGAAGCTCCATCAAAGTCAGCTTAACCCCTAAAGTCCCAAAGTCCCTGTGGGGGACTCTTTGGGAGGGACTCTTGGGGTTGGGGTTTTAAATAGGCACATGTGACCTCAATTTTTGACATGATTTTAAAGCCTTTTTTTGAAGATAGGAAATCACATTAACTTTCTAAGAATATAACTTTTATTTCAATCGGTGCCCAAGAGCAAAAGTTATGCCACCCTAAGGCCAAAAACTAATGTGAGGGGCAGCCCAAAAAAATCACAAAAAATTAATTTTTTTTTCTCAAAGATTATATTTTTGTCTACATCTGAAGCTTTGATTCATTCTATTTGAACTAGTAATGAGAAAGTTAAGGACAATCTTGTTTTTTAGGCAATCTAGGCATTTTCTTGGAAAAATGACTTGAAAATTTCATTTTTGAATAATATTTTTGCAATTTAAAAAAACAAACCATTAGACAAAGTTTCATTTGCTTGCTAGAACAATCTCACCATTGAGATTATTGTATTTCAATTCCATCTTAGAGCTATTCATGGTTTAGTTTTCTCTTCAATCTTGAACCTACTAAGCAATTTTTTAATGAGTGAAAATTAAGCACTTTTTGTGTTGAATATTTCTACCTAGATTCTCAACTCAATTCTTCAACATAAAAAATTAGAATATCAAAATCAATAGTGCAAAAATTTGAAGTTAAAGAACATTCAAAGGCAGAAATCTAGTTGAACAAGGTGCAAAAAATCTTGTTTTCTTTAATTTCAATGCCAATATTTTGCAATCTACTTAGTCAAAGTTTCTGATATTTCTTCCATGCTTTCTTATACTAGTCTAGTACAAGATCTAACTCTTAGATATGCAAAAATAAAAAATAAAAAATTGTAGATTTATTTTGCTCTTTGTAATAGAAATGACAGTTTTGAGTGCTTTTTGATGAATAAAAGGCCTTGGGACTTCAGGGGTTAAAGGAAGGAAGGATTACCTGCTGGATAAATTGCATGCCTGGTGTGCCAACCTTCTCTAACCACAAGCCGACCCACATCGAGAAGGTCCACCTCCCTTTTGGACCGAACTCGGGCCACCCTGGGGGGAGTCCAAGAACTACCATTGCCCCGTTGCACAACTGTAACCAAGTCGTTATTAGGCCTCGGAAAAGCGGCGCGCTCGTCTAGTTTCTCTGACCCCGGAGTAAGATGCATACTACCAGATGGAAGGGTATGAGCTACCCTCCCTATAGCAGGGCTTCTAACATCCATTACCGTTGGTATCTGCTTCGTGTTAATACCAGCAAAAAAAGAAGCCTCGATTAACGGATCTCTTTTAGCAGATGACCCACCACAGCTGACATGAATGGTGGGATCACTGGCTAAGCTCCGATATCTGTTGTTGCTAGTGTCGACCTTAGACTCTACATGATGTGCTTGAACTTCTAACCCATTGCCAATGGCACATTCAGCCGTCCTGGAAGAAACATTGCTCGGCATTTCATGAGCTGAAAACGAAGACTCCCCTGCTTCGTTCAACTTGCAGGAAGTAATCTCTTCTTCATCGTCACTTAGCAATATGACTTCATCCCCAGCCTGCCGTGGAGCATCCTTTCTGGCACCTGATTTCAGGGAGACTATCTTCTGGGGATGGCTTAACACACTCTTCGATTCTTGACGAGCAAGAGAAGTATTTTGATGTCGAACATTACTATTGTCACAAGATGCCGCTGAGTTTCTCGCAGAAATCACGGGGTTCGGGAAAGACTGGGTCAAGAAGTCAGATTCTGACTTGGGCACGATGGAGACCTGACTAAGGGCATGGACACCCTGCATTACCATTTCCTCTTTTACTGTGGGTGTTGAGAACTTCAATTGTGTAGAAATCTCCACAACAATAGAACTTGTACAAGGATGTGGTCTGTCCAACTTGTCGTGCCCAGGTAACTTGTCTTGCGAAGACAACACATCCCGAAGACTAGAAGCTGACTGGACTGCTAGTTGGGCGTCCTGCTTGATCCAATTCGTAACAGCTCCAGGACGACCTTCAACCGCAGCCAGAAGAAGGGTTAACTGCTCTAGGTGATACCGGTAAAACAAAGTCTTCTTGCTCCAAGGACATGAACAAAGAAGGTGGCCATGAAGCAGACATGCAAATTTGTCAGGGCAGCATTCACATCCCACAGCAGAGAGATGTAGATCATACTTGCATGATTCACATTCTCGCTCATCTGTCGAATCATAGGTGCTGTCCATCTGCTTCGTTGATAATGCCAAAGTTTCATCGGAAATTGATTTGAGTGATTCTCGACGGGCTTGCTCCATATCAACCCTTTCCTGCAGACCCCCATTGATATAAGACTTCAAGCAAGAAACGACAAAACGAAACTTACTTCTAACATTGTTCCAGGAAAGAATAAGGCAGCTCTGCCATCAAAAAGCTCCATCCTACTTGGACATAAAGAGTTCTAGGAGTTGTTCTTAGAAAATAAGCGTTTCGATTGAAGTCATGCTGTCAGATCCATTCACCTAAACGTCCTACTGTTAGATCATTTCTCCTTTAAGATGCATCTCATCCCCACAGAAGCAATCCACAACTTGCCACGAGTCTATACCTATCGCATGTTTCCCTCAAGGACCCGATAAAAACATCAAGCCCATAACCCATTTGGAGCTAAAATGCACCCTAAAGGAACAGAGCAATTCGAAGCTGAATAAATCCTTCAAGTTCAGATATGGCAAGTGCATTTGAGGAACCAAAACAAATGTAGACTTGACATCATGGCATACCTTAAGGGCCCTGGCCAGAACACCACCTTCACCACAGTAAGACTGCCACGAAGAAACCAAGCCTGACTCCAGACCACCTGCCACATCTCTCAGAATGTCTTTGCCTGGATATCGAGAGACGCACGGTCCTCCCATCACAGAAAAATGCTTCTCATGTTGTGAATGCCACCACATTCTCACTGCTACTCTAGCTGCCCTTAGCAACAGTTTGTCATGCGACACAGATGTCTTGCGATGAAGCTTCCTATAAAGCTCTACTGCTGCTTGGCCATGAGGTAACCAATCAACAGGAGCTACATTCACTGCCTCAGCCACATTGAATCCAGCATTGAATCCAGAATGATAAGCATTTGGGAACGTGATCACAAAATCGCCCGGTTGCTGCACCAGCCTGTACACCGGAACCCCTTCTTGCTTCAAGAAAGATGGCGACAATTGTGTTACCTGAACGATGAAACTTAGTAAGAGTAGCTCCTCGATTGCTATTTCAGCTGAATACGCGACCACGAACATGACACAAGAAGGAAAATAGCTGACTGAATTCATGCTGACCACAACATCCTTTCCGACCAGAGGATATGAGGTGCAAGAAGAATGTATTGATACTGCCCACATGCCAAGCAGAACAAAATGGAAATTGCGATAAGTATGTAAAAGAAATCTGCATTACCAGTTTGTGAAGAAGATCAGGTTGCTCACTGAACAAGTCTGGTAAATGTTTCTTCATGGCTGCCTCTAATTTGTCAGCTGCAAACCCAGGAACACCATACCAGATTTTTGGTGCACCCCAATGCATGTAATTGAGGGAGTACAAATGATGATCCTCTACATGCTGCAAAACCATCCAGAGTTCAAAGACTCAGTTCACATATGTAGAGAGTAACATCGCCGATGCACTAAAGAACAGAGACTCGGCATTCACACCTGCATTCAAGCAATCAGTTCAGGGCCAGTTCGATATTTACCCAGCAAAATGAGGAAAAGCACATCCCAATGTACAGCCAGGGTACAAGCACCCCTGAAATGTCCCCTTCCTCAAACGATAGCATAGAACCAGGATATCTCGCAATATTGTTCAAATTCCATCCAGAATTCTCATAAATAGATGTAGCCTCCGACCTTGGATCCGCCCTGGGAAAACCGCTTCCAAACTTTCCAGTTTCCACGTCAGCCCCGTAGAGAACCTGCGTTCAAAAAACAAGAAACATCAGTGTCCCCTACATATCCTTATCCTGATTATCGAAATATCGAAAGTTTGTAGGCTTCAATTGCGCTTCCAAATAGAGATTATGTCTTCGATGCTGAACCGCTTGAGTCTAATATACAGTCAAATGCTG
This sequence comes from Antitrichia curtipendula, assembly GCA_951230915.1. Classification (NCBI taxonomy): domain Eukaryota; kingdom Viridiplantae; phylum Streptophyta; class Bryopsida; order Hypnales; family Leucodontaceae; genus Antitrichia; species Antitrichia curtipendula. The sequence goes on along the minus strand of OX579640.1, from coordinate 22,364,259 downwards.
AAACAGCAAATAAATTACCAGATCACTTGTCAACCAGACCGTGATAGATGCCAACAAAGTTCTACTAGATCTTGCTTCCACACATCAAACGGTGAAATACCTCAATCTGATCAGTGGCTTGCTCAACAATACGCCAATATTCGCCTTCAATCTGCTCAGCAGTCGGCTCCCATTTATGTTCTGAGCCAGCTCTTTGTCGCTCAGGGATGCGGAAATACTGATTTTTGAAATCATTGGCATACTTTTCGAAATCCCCTAACGGGAAGGGCTCCCCAGGCCAAAATCCAAAATACTCAGGTTGCACGTTAACGGGTGGCGATGGAGCGTAAACCTCTGCGCCTCCCATTCTGCCCATTGGTGCCCGTCCTCGTCGCTTCTTGCTTGCTTGCTTGGTGGGTGAGCAGTCCATAGCTGTTGGTTGCCGAACTTGAAGCTTGTGAACTTGCTGCACCCGTGTTGGAAACTGCATACTTTGGACAGCTGCAGAATCTCCTCGCAGTGGACACGGCGGTTTCCACGACTGCGGTGGAACAACTCGACAAATACCGTATGGTTCCGCCTTTGCTCGAATGCTAGCTATATACCTCAAAGGGTGTTGAAACTCCTGCAACCACGAAACAAGTCCACGGAAGCTGTAATATAGTGACGAAGAGCAAACCAATCCATTGTAGATCCCCAAAGCCAGTGCATGTATGTGTCAGGTAACATTATACATGAGTATAGCTACTGCAATATAGTATTTAGTAATTTCAGAACTTTATTGAACACATCACTCAGAGGAGCCACTTTGGCAAACCATTGCCAACCTCACATCGGATCAAACATCTTGAATGTATAGAAGATATCTTGGTTAACCTTGAACTTAATATAGAATATAACAAGGAACTTCAGTGCAGCAAATACCTCCTCATTCGGGTAGAAAACGGGGGCGTCCTCAATGCAGGGTCTACGACTGGCCTCCGGTCTCCAAGTTGCCACCACCTATAGTCAACCGCAGTGGCAAAAATGTCAGCAGTTGTGATTCCGTAGAGATTAAATTACAGAAGTGTTAAAATGAGAGGTGTCGAGGTTTACCTTCTGACAGGTGCGACAAGATGGACAACCGCGCAATACACCAATTGGTAACTCAGACTTGGTCGAAACGGCCTGGAAACACACAATACACGACCAGCGTGAAACGCCTGACAGGCTTTCATTGAAGAACACATAAGAATTTACTTGAGAAAATACGTACACAATTTGCCAAGGACGACAGTGGATGCGTACATTAGAAAAACAAAAAGCCAAACGGTTCAAGCTTCAAGAACATTTATCCTCAATTGTAACTGAAGGATCTTGAACTGAACGCGTTAAAAATCGTAAGGAAGAAAAGAAAAGACGACAATATCAATGGCAGATCGAGAGAATATTATAAATCGAACTACTCGCTTGCCTCAAGCCATTTTATTCCCCATTGTCAAACTAGAAATTGTGAGACTAAAAGGCAACAAGACTAAAGACTGTGACTTACGTAATTTTTTTCTAACTTAAAAACTTCTCAACAATTAACTCCCCCTCTAAACTTTGCAATCTTGAAAGGTTTCAAAACCCAATGTAATTGGCACTTGTCTCTAAGAACAACACGAAAGAAGTTTTGGGATGAAGAAACTGCGCATAGCAATTGAAGTAAGAAGTCAGTGGATACTCTTCTCCAAATTTGACTTCTGATTTAAAAAGTTGAGAACAGCAGTGACTCCTCCAAAAACGATGATTCAAAGAAAAGCAGATGACTCCAAAGTATGACTGGCACCACATTCTGGAGCAACAGACACTTGAGGTCAAAAATATCACGCACATTTCAGCACGTTTTAAGTTACAGTTACTTCCATAATCCAAAACTTTCTAGAGTATAGAAACTCACTGAAAAGTGGACACTTCGCTATGACAGGGACTTAGACGGATCATATATCACCTGCAACCATGTTATGAAAGACACCTACAAGCAGGAGCTGTTACCTCCCAGGAGTGAATTCGACAACCAACATGCAACACGGATTCAATAGTCTTGGACTGTGAAAGAAGCTCCAACACCAACTTAAGCTTTCGGTTTCCGTCGTTCTTGCTGCTGCTTAATGCCTTTTTAGACCCATCCAAATTTATTACGTGTTCGGTTGTCACACATTACTCATTTTCATAACACAGATTTTTTTATCTTTCTCATTCCTCAACGCCCAAAATCGAAAAAAGAAAAAAGAAAAAGAGAGAAAACAACTGCTTCAGGAGGTCATATGTAAGTTACTTACATGAGACAATCGCACAGGGCCATTATCGCCTTCTGAACTGCTATCCGACTCCCGGTAGCTCACTCGGGACTTGCGTCTGAACTTCTTGGGCACATAATCCTCTTCGCTACTGGAGTCTGTGAACCTTCGAATGAGCCGCTTTCGACGAACAGGAGGTAAGGGGGATTCTTCCTGACTGCTGTCAGTGGAGCCCCTGTTCACTTCCACGCTCTCCAACCTAGGCTTCTGGATAGCCTCTTCTGGACCAGAACCATGGAAGGTGAGAACCTCAATCCCAGACATCATATCCACATGACGAGAGTACAAAGAGGGATGTGCATCCAGTCCCAGTGTAGCTGCTGCAGTCCATACATGACATTCATCAGTATGAAACCACATTGCTACGAGGCACGCAAAATCCATATAGAAAATTGGAGAACGAGATAGAGCTCCTAACAAAAACCCTAGCATGGCAATAGTAGCACATTGATCAAAGTTTTAACTGTCAAAAACGGACTGAAAAGGCACCAAAACTGTAGATAGGCAGGGTTCCACTAATCAACACACCTGTGAAACCACATTGCTAAGAGGCAGTGAAAATTCACAAAGAAATTTGCGACAACGAAGTAGAGCTCCTAACAAAACCCCTAACAAAGCAAAAGTAGCACATCGATAAAAGTTTTAACTGTCAAAAATGAAATGGCACCAAAAGTGCGTACAGACAGGGTTGAGTGGTTGGGAGAGACAAATACCTGACATCCTGGCGGAGTCAGTAGCGAGAGGTGGCAGCAACGCCATCCTCCTTTGTACACACGAACTAAGTTACCACAGGCAGGCCAAACTCAAATCCCCTGTCATAGAAGAACAATGACGACGAAACCGAGGCAGCTGAAACGAACCGTCTGACAAAGATCGTTACTCCCTCCCTTTCACAGAACCCTCGGCTCCTCCTGCACTAAAAGTGATGATGCTGTTCAAGAACCTTCCGGTAACTCTCGGATCCCGTCCATTGATCAATACGAAACGGCGAATGCATCCCCAGGATCAAACCTCAACCACGGCACCGTCTTTTTTTCAAAGATCCAAGCAAAGTCGCTCTTCCAAAATTAAGAACTGTATCAACACGCTCGTATCAACTATATCAAGCTTCGTTCAACTCTGCTACTCCACATCACACAGCCCCATCGCTCCGTCACCACCCGGATTTCCTCACCGACACGACCTCACTCACACTCTCCTCGCACCTTCAAAACCAAAAAGAATTTTAAATAGTTAAAAAAAAAATCAAAGCTGCGTCTACCACTCAGTCAACAGATGAAACTCTGGCCCACGGGAAACCCTCAATTGCAACGAAGAAGAAGCAGCAGCTTGGGAAAGCGTCGCCATCGTCGTCATCGTCGCCATAGCCACCATCATCTTGATGTAACGATGAAGACTTTTCTTCTACGCGATTTAGAGGATTTAAATTTTACGAGAAGGCAATGGCGTCAGTGGCGTGCGAGAAAATTCTTGATGCTGCAATTCTTCGGGTCAACAGGATGCGGGAAAGCAATCAATGACACGATGGTGAAAATGGTGACGATGGAGACGATGGAGACGACGAAGATGAAGCGAAACTATGGCCATGACTTTGACCTAAAATTGTTGGTGAAAGAGCAAAACATGGCTTACTAGGTAAGTACACCTAAAATCGTTTAAATAAGTGTTTGAGCATGATATCATTTATTGAATTATTTAAGTTTTTTGTGGATTGCGTGGGGATTGAGAAGAGGATTCTATATTTTTTAAGCATGTATTTTTTCAGATACTAAATGAATAAATTATAAATTTTTAAATTAATAAAAATAATTGCATTATGAATAGAAGATGTACATTTTAGGTGAGAATTTGTGCAAGTCAAATTTACAAATTGCTTGCAACATAATGTAGGTACCACGAATGTTATGAATGTTGTGCAGTTGTCTTTTTGTAGCCATTTCATAAGTCTTATAAAGAAACATTTACTTGAAAGGTAGAATATAAGTTTAATGCTTGTGAATGTAAGAGGAGTTTAAATATAATACATGTGAAGATAAATATTCCTCACAAATTGAAAGTTTATTCACAAAGAAGTGGAAAATAGATAGCTTTTAAGAAATGAGCAAAGAGCAAAGATTCTCCCCTCTTTGTGGGATTTAATTACACTCACTATTAATTTCTATTATCTAATTATTTTGAAGATTAGAACTCCATTGGGGCAATTACTAACTTCAAGAGTTTAAAATATAACATGTTCATATGGTATGTATCACATTGAATTAGAATTAGCTTTTAGATTGGTACGTTTTGAATTTTAACCTCTTTTTTTAATGTGAATATTTCCTATGGATTTGACATAACTCTATTTGAAGGATGTTTGTATATATAATTCCATTGTCCCCTAAGATTACTACACTTACAAAAGTATACTAAATATTGTAAATATTTAAACATGATTTTTATTCTAAAACTACTTGTGTTTTTGTTGGATCTTATTGGAAGGTTGAAAGTCAAAAATAAATTCATGTTTCTTTAACATTCATAATTTTTTTAAAGTTGAAGTATATATAAACTATGAGTTTACAAAATATTGGAGATAACTGTGCCCAAAATCAACCTTGGCTCTTGTGAATACTTTATATTGTAGACAAATTGAGAATAAAATATTCACAAGATCAATTCTAGGCCTATCTATTGAACTACCATGTGGTCCTTGAGGTATTATAGAGGGTCAAATGGTTAAAAACAACTACTTCCATGTTCATAGGAGGAAGGATATTTTGGAAGATTCTTATAGGACAAAAAGGGTTTTAGAAGATGAAAATCCCAAAATTGCTCATTTTTGTATGCATTGTCCAAAATTATTGTTGTTGTTGTTGAATTTCAACCATACAAAATTGTATTAAAAAAGTAAATCAATGTGTAGAAAAAATTTGAGCCCATTTGCCCCTGTGAATTGAAAGATTATAACATTTGAAGTCCCCCCCAAAAAAGAAAAAAAAATTTAGCCATGCCTGACAAGGACAACACACTTTGAGTCCCCTTGGTTGAATATTTTTACTCTACACAAAAACGAGGATTTAAGACATTCATAAGTGTATGATTTTAGGTTCAATCATGCAAAATTTCAGATGCAATTGAGATGTCTAACTTACTCTAAATCAACTGCAATACAAGGTGGTCAATAAAACAACTACACAACAAATAATTTTAGAAATTTCTTGTATATGGGTAGTTGCAAGAAACAATTGTCCTGTTTCTTGTCCCCTTGCCCTTGGACGGGTACTTTTTGGCTTGTAACTTTTGCATACTTTGTCCGGTGGGTGTGAAATTTGGAGTAAAGGTAGCTACAAAAGTTTCAAACAATCTGTGATTTTCTGAATTTTTTTAAAATTAGTTTACTATTTTTAAGCTGCCCCCAATTGGATGTCTACCTTGGGCATTTTGGGGGGGTTTAGTCCTATTTTTGACCCAAAATTGCAAATTTAAGGCCACAAATTGGACACATAGGAATTCTATTTACATTACAAGGATTGACCAAAGTTTTTTTGAAAATAGCAACATGTCCGTTGCACAAATGATGTCAAAGTGACCTTCCTTTGCGTAGAGGCTACAAAGAGGAAAAAAATCTCCTTCCTGAATTTTTTGGTGCAATGCAAGTGCACTCTTTTCTAGCAAAATCACTTTTTTAATGGAATTTTTTTGAATTTGTTTTGAATTACTAAAAATGAAAAACTCCAACATATTCATTTTCTGCTATTTTCTGCTCCTAGTGGTTTCTGTAGTATTTTGTAGTAGACTGTAGTACTACATAATACAACATAGTATTAAATCAACGATTAGATCTGCAGATGCCTAGAATTGACGGTTGAAATTTGCAAGGGTGCTACTAAAACATAGTATTGGTAGTACTACATAGTTTACTAGTCCTGTGGTTAAAAAACACAGTTTTGGCTAGAAAACGTCAAGTGTTTCTTGCAACAGCCCATATTCATAAAAAAGAATTTACAAATCCAAATGGTAAAATGATATAACCCCATGTCTTTTTTAAGTAGGATTTTTGGAGGAAGAAAAATCCTAAAACTTGCAAAATTATGTTAATTCAAGCTTTCCTACTATCCATTGTCTTGAAGTCTCCTTCATGAAATAAAACAAGGAAGAAAAGAAGATTGACTTCCTAGACGCCATCATGTTCAATAAAGAAAAAATACATATATTAGTCCCATGTTGGTATGTTTTAGAGATCTAAACAAGTTGCTAGTTGCTAAAAAAATCTACAATTTACTACAAATGGGTAATACTGCCTTCCAAAAAATGTTGAGCACAAAAACTAAATATTTAGAAATCATTTACATTTTCTTCCCTTTGTGGATGAAGATTGTCATGATATCTTTCAGAACATCTCCTATGAATGTACATATATTTGATATTATAATTTCAACAAAATGTATAAGGTTGCGTCATGCCATTATTGCAAACCACACAATTCCTTCTCAAAATTGAAGTTGAGGAGTAACAATATCCATTACGACTTATTGATTCCTCACGACTTTGTCCTCTCTAATCATGTATAAAGATTTTGCTTAATTCTATATGGAATTGAAAATGTGTCATTGACCTCATCTACTATCCACCATTTTTGACCTCATAAACATAGATGAAACATGTTCACCATTGTCATGTCTAATAGAAACAAAAAAACCCACAATGCCACCATTTGTGGGACCAGTTCTAAGAGCAATATGAAACATGCAATTGGTCTTCAAGTTCTACACCACATGTGTGAGTTGTATATTCCAAGTAGATTAGAGAAGTTTGAATTTGGCCTCTTCTTTGTTGCAGTATTCCTTTGAGGCACAATGACTACACGAGATTCCAGTGGAAATTGAATAGGAAGAGCATGTGTAGAAAGTAAATGTGCCAGTCACTTATCCTTCCAAACAACACAAGTCATGGTTCTTGAGTGATGCATATGTCATTCTAATGTCCATTGAATACTTTGTGCAAAGATTTAATATTCTTTAATTCCAATGGTACTCCTACAGTTTTACTCAATTTGTGCATATAGTTCGCATGGCATAAATGTCTCTTTCCAGTAAGCTCTTTAAATAGTTCAATAGAAGTAAAATAGTTATCTATTGTTATGACGTGTCCCTTTCCTTCATGACCTACCAATAAATTCAACACTACATTATGCGTTAATGTAGATTCCAAGTTGTAGGTGCTACTACTACTATGGAATTTTTACAATAAATTTGAAAATTTGAAACAAACTTCGAAACAAAGTCTATTAACTTTTTTTGTTTATGCTTAATCTACATAGAGGCCTAAATTATAGAAACTATGGTTTTGGAATGGCTTTGTTGATTGGGGGGGAGGGGGGGCGGGAAATCTGGCTACAAAAATAAAGATGTAGGACTCATTTGGCAACATTTAAGTTATTAACCCCTAAAGGACCGTTTGTCCCCTCGGGGAACAATTTGGGTCCGGGCAGGTTCCTACAACCTCAATTTTTAATGAATTTTTTGAATTTTTTTGAAGATGTGTGGTTTTGCAAGAGCTTTGTAGATATATAATATTTTTTTTACAATTGGTGCTTGGGAGAAAACGTTACGGCGCAATAAGCCAAAAATGGAGATTGGCGGGCAACACAAAAAGAATCACAAAAAGTCAAGATAATTAATTAATTAATTATTTTCTAAAACTATATATTTTTGTCTACATTTGAAGATTTGATTCATTCTATTTGGACTTGTGATGAGAAAATTATGGACAATCTTAGTTTTGGGGGCAATCTAAACATCTTCTTGAGAAAATAACTTACAAGACTCATTTTTGAATGCAATTTTTACAATTTTCCAAAAGAATTGTTAGATAGGGTTGTATTTGCTTTGTAGAACAATCTCACCATAATTTTTTTGGTATTTCAATTTCATCTTAGAGCTATTAATGATTTAGTTTTTCCCTCAATCTTGAACCTACTTCTACTTAACAATTTTCTAATGAGCAAAAATTAAGTATTTTTTTTCTTGAATTTTTTTCTTAGATTTTCAACTCAATTATTCAACATAAAAACTTAGAAAATCAAAATCTACAGCACAAAAAATTTGAGTTAAGAAGATTCAAAGTGAAAAAATTTAATCAAGCAAGGTGCAAAAAAACTTGTTTTTTTCACTTTAGATGCAAATATGAAATATCTTGCAATTTATGCGGTCAAAGTTTCTGAAATTTCTTGCATACATTCTTCTACTAGTCTATTATAAGATCCTCTGGTTAGATATGCAAAAAAATAAAGTTTTAAAGTTTTTTCTCTTTGCAATAGAAGTGGCAGTTTTAAGTGTGTTTTGATGGAGAAAGGCCTCGGTCCTTTAGGGGTTAAAGAGTGAAATAATGGCGTTGTATAAAGAAATTTGAACCAAAAGACTTGCACTAAAAAAAGAGTTTCAAACTAAAACTATGGCACTTTGCTTTTGATTTGGAGTACTATAGTGGCATAATTGTTATGGCAGCCAATAGCCATAGTAAAATTAAACCAAATCTCTATTTTAAAAGTAAACAAACTACTTAAAACAAACTATAAGTAAACTAAATTGAACCAAATTACAAATAAACAATATTGAGCCTAACAATGGCAAGCCCAAGCAAAAACTAACTCCATTTGCAAACCTATCAACAAAAGCAAAAAACTATAAGCAAAAAACAAAATCTATTACAAAAACTGAGATTGAATTATTAATGTGCTCTTCTACTCTATATATTGGTTATTTTTTATAGTACCAACAATATGAAGGATCAGGTAAAGAGCCAGGGTGAAGATTTTGGAATACATACATGTAATAATCAAATGTTTCCATCGTGAATGAGCAAGAAGCCCCCTTCATTGCAAAAAAAGTTGAATTTCATATTCAAAAAATTTAAGAAAAGATCTTGAAATTGAAGTGTTCTAACCTTACAAAAAATATTAAGGATTCAAGGTTTACAAAAGCTTGAAATTTCACAAAAGATTTATCTCATAATGAAAAACAATCATGAATATATAGCTTATTAACAAAAGAATATTAAAATTTTGAATTTTGATTAAAAGAAACTACAAGGTCTACATGAGGGTATACAAATGTCTTTTGATCATTGATTCAGCATTCTTCTAGTCCTTGTTCAACCTTCAATTTTTTAATTTTTTTAATCTATTAACCTCCAAGCACCCTGAGGGACTAAAAGTGTCCCCACATAGTTTGGAAGTCTAACTCGAAGTGCTATAACTTTTGCATCCAATGTCTGAATTTAATAAAATTTGTTGAAAAATTTGCATTCACTCTTCTTATTTGTGTTGTAAAGTTTTTAGATCAATCCAAATGTAAGACAATCTGCTCTAAAACAACCCGTCTCCTTCAAATTGCCCCTATTATTAGTTGGAGAATGAAGATGAGATTATCCTTAAATGGACCAATTTAGCCATTGAATGAATCGAGAATTTTTTTTTTTTTTAAATTATGCACAAGAGCCAATCCCTGTCTTTGATTTCCTCACATCTCTTTACAAGTTGCAACAGGATGGATTTTGGGAGACCTATGGTCACAAATAGGTGTATGTTCCAAATCTTTGGAAATTTACAAGTGACTCAAAAATGCTTGGAAAAATACAAAACCACTTGTGTTAAGTTTCACATCTATTTTTCTTTCTCTGAAAAATGATCTAAAAATATTTTTCTCCACAAAATCTTATGAAAAGGGTGGACCAACCTTTAAATAGTTGCTTCAAGAGAACACTAACTTATTGATTTTTTGGAAGTCATTCAAAGTTCACAAGTTCAAATTGAGTTCACCATACTACATTTTGATGGCTTCAACTTTAAGGACTTGTATCTCCTTCATCCAATGTTTATTTTCAATAAAATTTGTTGGATTATAGTTCCTTTAAAGTCTAGTTATTGTGGTAAAATTTTCATGTCAATCCAAGTTGTTTTGAATGTTTGGGAGCAATTCAAAGTTCAAAATCTGGACATGCATTTTGGATTACAATGAACTTTGGCGGCTTGTTTCTTCTTTTTACGGTGTTTGTTTTTAATAAAAATTTTGAGGGGAAGTTACACATATTAATCTAGTTTGTGTGGTTAAAATTTCATATCAATCCAAAATATTTGAGTGTCTGAGAAGCATTTTAGTAGAAAGAGATTTGATCATAGATATTTTTTTTGCAACATCTTTTGTTATTTTTTGACATTTAAAAGCCATTTTGCAGATACAATGAGTCATTTGAATGATGTTTTTTTCAACATTGTGTTTGTATCTAGATTTTGAAGCACTTTATAGTTTTTATTTTTTTCATTTGAATCGGTTTAGAAATCAAATTTCACCTCAAAATGTATTGCTAGAAAAATTTCAATTTTTTTTTCTACACAAAAACATTGTAACCTTGCAATCAGTATGTAGCCAAGTGACTCCAAATTTGATTCACGTCCTCTACAATCTCATTTTCAAGGTAGTGAAAAAAAATTAAAAATTAAAAACAAATTCAACCATACAAATTTGTACTAGATTTCTATGGGAATGTATAGAAAAAATTTCAAAAACTTGACTGCAAAGATTTAAAGGTTATAACGCTTGAAATTAGAAGAATTTTTTTCTAATTTTGTTGAACAGGGCCAACAAACTTTAACTACTCTAAGAATGAGATTTGTACACTATATATATAATTCTTTTTGACAAGTGCACCTTACATTATGTAAATTATATATCTACCAATTGAAATTTCATAATTACAGGAGGAATTTTGCATATGCTACTTGAAGCTATCTAGGTTGCCTAAAAAATTCATGGTAGCGTAATTTTCATCTAGGCACCTGATTAGAAAAAAAATTATATTTCCACTAAGAGGGGATATGTGCACATCTAGTGTCAAAATTTTGTGAACATCTGATCCAAATTGACTTTATAGAAACGAACCAATATTTCTACAATAATTATAGAATGAATTTTAATTAATTATAATTTGAATAGTGGTAATTTTTACAAGAATTTTTTTCAATGAATTTATAATATAAAATTCTAATCATGGTGATTAATGAAGTAATATTAAAAGAGGTCCATTTTATAAACTTATGAATGCAATAGTGTAGGGATTTACTAGAAATGTGTTAACAACCAAATGGACATAAATTGTCCCCTATACATTTGAAATCTATACATTTTTTATGTTGACCAATTGTAATATATCTTTTTATATTCAATAATGAATTGACTAAAATACATATAGAGTATTCCTTAATTTGTCATTCTTAGTAAATAAGCAACTATACTATAAGAGGCTTTGTCTCTACAACATTTGTCTCACTTCAAATAAGAATGCTATTCAAGGGAGCTTGTGTTGATACAAAGCCTCCTCTCCTTCCACTGAAAGCCAAAAATATTTACAAATATAATAAGTCTATATAAGGTTAGAACATCTAATTGTGACTCCTTTCTAAAAACTTTGTATATTCACATTTTCAAATTCATAATTCATTTATCTTGTATCTAATTCTTGCTTAAAAAGAAAATATAAAATACTCTTTCGAGTTTCAGTAAGATCCAACCAGCAAGCAATCGGGTAATTTAATAGTAGGAACAATTGTTTATTTGGACTCATTTGGGTGTGGGGACCACAATACGTCATTATACCTTAATCCAGGCCTGAAATGCATTTCATGGTACCATTTCCTTTAGGTTGAGCTTTCGTCTCCATTGCATCGGTTTCTGTGTTCCGGAGTCCGAGGAAGCTGCTTTGCCAAGGACTTGCGTTAGGGTTCCGCCATAGCTGCCGAGCTCGGACTTGCATCATCGCTGCTGAAAGAAAGCCCGGTAGAGTGGAGAGTGGAGAGTGGAGAGTGGGGAGTGGGGAGACCAGTGCGCACAGGTCTGGCGGCGTCGGAGCGGGGAGTGATCGACCATGGCGGAGCAAGGGGGACCTCCGCGTCCTCCGAAGACGCCTCCACCGCTCTTCTACAATGGAAATTCCGCTGAACAAGAGGTACTGCGGGACCCTGATCCGCTCTGTTGTGCTCTGGGATTACCTTTGTAGCTCTGACGAACGATCTCTCACTGTTTCTTCTGTCCAACTCTCCGCGGAGGAGGGGTTGTCGGTTTTGTCGGTTTTGTCGGTGTGTTTGGCTAGTGAGGTTTAGGGAGAGCTCTGTACTCGCTTCGCCTCTTAGGAACTACTCTGTTTTATCAATGCAGGATGCATGCGTCTTGGTTGTGGTGCATTTGTTTGAGTGTTTGAAAATTTGAAGCTTACAGTTCTAGGTTGTGTGATCAATCTGTGGTTGAATAATTTTGATAGGTCTAAACCCTCCGAAATCTCCGAAGTAGGTGATACTTTCATTCGACTTTCAGCTGTGTTACTTGAAGTGTAAGATAGAGTCTACCTTGATAAGGGGGAATCTACTTACTTTTGTTTGATCTAGAAAATTCGAATGAGCTAAGTCTTCAGTCACGTTGGTCCGGCATTCTTGTTCTTCGAAACCCTAGCTAGTATTTCTGATTCTCGTGGGAACCACGCCGATCCAATTCATCTGCTAGTAATTTACGATGCACCGTGCCTCATTTTGTGCCAGTTCTCCTTTTAACTTCTACGCCGATTGTCAAGCTCATTCCTTGAAGTCGTGATTGATATAAATCTTTTAAATCCCCGAAATAGTTATATAGGCCTTTGTAATGTCCACATGTTTTAATCATGTTACTTGAAGTGTGTAATGGAGTCTGCCTCGGAGAGGGTGAATATATCTAGTTCCCGAATTTATGCCCTTGTTTGATCTGGGGATCTCGAATGAACTGACGCTTCATTCACGCCGATCTCAACAAGAGAGCGGAATTCCGCTTCTTCCAAACCCTAGATAATATTACGAGAAGCATGCTGGTCCAACTTACCTGTTTATGCTTTATGATGTAATGTGGCTCCTTTTGTGTCATTTCACCTTTTACTTCACGGATTTTCAAGCTTTTTTTCTTGACATTGTGGTGTTCGGCGACTTGTGGTAGTGGAGACGTTCATTTTTCCGTGTCTCTTGTGGCACTTTTCACTTTGAAGTGCTCGAGCCCTAGAATTGAAGTCCTTAAGCAAGGCATGACTGTGTGGGGTTGGGTGCACAGGTCGCATTTGCGCCTTTTGTGTTCGGATCGTTCAGTGAGACCGAATCTAAATATTTTCAATCGCCACCTCCACCTGAGAAGCAAGTGGTTTCCAAAGAAGGCTCGTTGCTGTCCTTCCAATTCGGTGACCTGACAGAGCTCGATGAATTGCGTGTTTCTGATATTCCTACTGCTGCTGAGACGCCTACTAGTGCCCCTTCTCGGGAAAATGGTGCTGCAGCACTTCCTAGATTGCAAATTGGATCAGCAGAAATTCCAGGGAGGACACCACCAGATGAAGCAGCTCTACAGGGAATTGACAAAGCTCCAGCATCTGAAACAGTTAGCTTTGAGAAGGACGGGGATATTAAAGAACCCAGTGAGGTTGGGAGGGATGAACAGGGTCAGGCACAAGTCCAGGCTGGGAATGACCAGCGGGCCAGTCCGAAACAGGCTCCAAAGTCATGGGCATCGTTGGTCGGTGTGCAACCAGGCATTGGTGATGTTGGCAGGAGTTCAGGGCATGTCAAGTCTGCACCAGTACCTGCGAGTAAGCCAATATCCAATGGCTCAGTTAGACTCCAGCCAAGGGGTCTGATCAATACTGGCAACTCGTGTTTCGCCAATGCCACGCTGCAAGCATTGCTATCATGTCCTCCCTTTTTGAAGCTTCTTGCTTCCATCAAGTCACGTACTATTCCCCAGGTTAGTTCTTCACTCGGAGTATATAAACCTCTCTTGCTCACTTGATTTCCGTGGGTTGATTACTGTTTGACGAAAGTGTGGTTTCTGAGGAAAATAACTCAAAAATCTCTAATTCCTTATTAGTTATGTATCACAGCTATTGATTTTTCAGAGGCGTTAGTAGTTCCTACAATGAGGTATCATGCAATTTCTCTTGGAATTTGCAGACAGGGTTCCCAGCCCTAGCGGCATTTGCCAATTTTGCTGGACAATTTAGGGCTGCAACCGAGCCTGAGCAAAAGGACCAGAAGCCAGGTCCAGTAGATGTTGGGAGACCTTTCGCTCCAACGATGTTTGATGATGTACTCCGCAGTTTCAGTCCTGATCAGCCTCCTCGGGGAAGACCCAGGTATTTGTTATCCCGGCTTTGTGTCTCTTTCCACTCTTTTCGCAGTTTTTTCTGTCGTTGCTAAACTTTGTTCTTTGTAGCAGCAGTTTTATGACGGGTTCACTTGGCTGCCTACGTTTGACAGGCAAGAAGATGCTCAAGAATTCCTGAATCATCTCATGGATCGCTTGCATGAGGAGCTGTTGCGGCTTGAGGGAAGAAGTGTAGCAGTTCAAAATGCCGTAGTTGATGATGACGAGTGGGAAACAGTGGGTCCGAAAAATCGTAGTGCTCTGACTCGAACACATATGTCCATCAAGTCTCCACTCAGTGAAATTTTTGGAGGCCAGCTGTGCAGTGTCGTGAAGGCGAAAGGTAATTAACATTTCTCTTCTGCACATTGATATGGTAGCTAGCTTGTTTTACTAGATATATTGTAGGCCTGTTTCTATGTTTCTGGAGAGGTCGTCTCATAAGCCCTCAGCTTAGTTTCTATGACGCATGGGAAACTTACTGCCAGCTCAGTGTTCATGCATACAATCGATGTGGCGGTCATAGGAAGATACGTTGAGCGATACTGGTACTGACCTGAGATAGTTTGATTTGTGTGAGCAGGTAACAAAGCATCAGCAACAGTACAACCTTTCTTAGTGTTGCATCTCGACATACTTCCCGAGGCTGTACAAAGTTTAGAGGATGCACTCAAGTTTTTCGCGGCACCTGAATCTTTAGAAGGCTACAAAGCGGCATCTAGCAAGGTCATCTACCCTTCTTTGGTGGTTGCTTCACATAATATCTGTTGACATTTTTCTTTTGATATCTTTGCTTGTGATTTTTGTTCTGACATCACTTTCAAAAGTGGACTGCATTCTCTATCAGCTCTAGGGTTTCTAATCGCAAACGTCCTTGAAGGTATTGACGGAATATTGTTGATCGGCGATTTTGGGCAGGCTTCGGAGGTGGTTAGTGCAAGCAAGGCAATTAAGATTCAGACATTGCCACCCGTGTTGATCATTCACTTTATGCGTTTTAGTTATGGAGCCCATGGCAGCGGCAAACTGAATAAGGCTGTAAAATACTTCAATTCTCTTACAATAGGACGGGAACTTCTAGCATCTTCAACTGGCCCCGCTATTGAGGTATAGTCAGCGAACCCTGCTCTTGTAATCTTTTGAATAGCATCACAAGTGACCTGTTCATTGTAGATTATTCTAGGCACGGAGTATTAGTTTCGTGTAGTCCCATGTTGAGTTCGTGTTAGTGCGGCTAAAATCTTGTCGATGTATTGTTAGTATCATTGGCATTAATTTGATATTACACTGGCAAACTGGTAGGTTAACATGAAGTTTAACATTAATTTTACCGAATGTTCTATTAATTAATTTATCATTAATAAATTTGTCAATCTAATAGGGGGGCCTTTTGAGATGAGCGTGATTCAGTTCCTGGGGTTTACAATAATTGCAGTCACATTACGAGTTCTTCCGTGTTAAAATGATTCTGATGGCACTGCAGGGACGTAAATATGAGCTGGTGGCGACTGTGACGCACCATGGAAAAGAACCATCTGCTGGACACTATACTGCTGACTGTAGACAGACTGATGGTCGCTGGCTAAGGTTCGATGATGCAGTAGTGTCGGTAGTTTCTATCAATCGGGTGCTGCAGGAGCAGGCCTATGTTCTCTTCTACAAACGCGTCACACACTGATCAAAGCACCGCCTTGTATCTTAGGTTCATCAAGCGTTGCAGGTCATGGCATCATTCAGGCTTTGTTGTACAATCGAATATAGCGACACTTTTCTGCCCAACATATGTCCTCTTTGTTGTCACGAAATTAAAGTTTCTGTCCAGAAGGTCAAAGCTTTTGTTTTGATTGGTTCTGAGTGAGTGAGTTACTAGGTGTTAAGTAGAGTTCCCTTATTGCCCAGGTAGAAAAGAAAATGTGTTCTACGATTGAGGTCAGTTTGGTATTTGAGTTTCAGTGATGGTCGCAACGATTCAGTGAAATCTCTCCTGAAATCTACATGGAAGAGGTTGGAATGATCCTTGAGACCTTGAGAAGAGCTTGTTACGGAGCGAGAACATTGTGATCAAGGATATTGATGAACATACTGGATATAAATGTCTGTTGTTGAAAATATTTTCATGCATGATCGTCTCTGTGCATGTGTGCACTAATTTCCAAATCATAGCGCTAGATTTTGATAGTCCTTGTCCTGGTCAACGTCTTTGTGTTGGAGCTTGGGAGAATGGGGCAGCAAATATAGAGCACCATGGTGAGAGTTCACAGCATGTCTGTACGTTGGTGTACAATATTCTTACAAATTGCCTATTGTGACATTCCAAAGAGTTTTTCATAATATAGATTGCAGTGAGCATTTTTTGTCTCACATAATTAACATTCAATTCTTATGCAATCCCAATCATGCATACCAAATTTCAGTTTCCCAAAACCAAAACTTCATTTGTGGTGAATTGTTTCATTTAATATTCAAGATTTTACATGATGATTGAATGAATTTTTAAAACTTGATTTCGCAGATATGTAGGAAACATCTATATGCACATCTTTTATATTAAAAGATTTCATTAAATGAAAAAATATGATCTATAAAGAGTTCAATGTGAGGTGTTATATGATTGAACTTTGTAAAATATACACAATATTTGTGGGTTGTCTTTTGAGTGGATAGTGAGGATGAGGTGCATTTCAATTAATGCACCCCCCTCCATCTACTCAAAAGCCCCCATTAAAAAAAAAATAATTACCCCCTTCCCTCATTTTTGTGATTAAATATTTTTTTTATAAATATTTATTACCTACATTCCTCTTCCATTTTGTGATTAAATTTTTCTTTTATTAACCTACCACCTCCTTTTTCCTATTTGAATTTGAAGGAGCACTTCACAATTCCAAACAATATGGGATATGTCCATTTGATCATATACTATATCCTATATCTATATTGTATCCATATTTTGAATCCATATCCATATTGGTATTTATTATTTTTCTAGATCAATAGTAGATCAAAAAGGGGGAATTTTCTCAATGGGGGAATCAATGGCTCTCATTTTTTCAAAAAGAGGGGAGGGCTGTTAGTAGGAGGATTTTGTAATCACAGGAGATAGTATCTCTCTATTATAATTAGATTATTTGGAAAAAATGACATGTTATGATTGCATGCAATCTAAGGTAGTATGCTCTAAAAGCGCCCATCTTCTTTAAACCGCCCCTATTTTAGGTGGAGAATGGAGATGGAGTGATTCTTAAATGGACCACTTTAGCAATTGAATGCATTGAGGAAAAATTGTTTTCCTATTGTAAGAGCCAATCATTGTCTTTGATTTCCGCCCATCTCTTTATAAGTTGCAAGTGGACAGATTTGGGAAGACCTATGGTCACAAGTAGGTGCCTTTGCCGCGAATCTTTGAAAATTTATAAGTAATTCAAAAATGCTTGGAAAAATACGAAAGCACTTGTGTTAGGTTCCAGAACTATTTTTCTTTCTCTGAGAAATGATCTAAAAATATTTTTTTCCACAGAAACCTGTAAAAAAGGAAGACCAGTTTTTAAATGGTCGCTTTAAGAGCATATTACTTTAAGTTAGGTTAGGTTCTTCTTGAATTGAAGTTTAGATCCCACTCTTGCAAAATGAAGGTTGGGAGAATAAGTTGTGCCCATGTAAGCATAAAATGTTTGAAATTGGGTTGGAAATAATAAATAAATTGTAAACAAATAGAAGTTTCAAGAATATATTTATATTTATTGGAAAGTTTTTATTGATTCCATTTATATTTGTAATTTAAAAATTGCAAAGAGTCTTGTCTTTTGGGCTATGAAGGCATCTTTTTAGTTTAATTACAAATAAGATTTGTTTTTTTAACTCAATTTACAAAATTTTAATAGAAAAATCCTTGTAGTGTACAATATTTACGACAACAATCTCATTGTTAGGAGCACATGTTTCAATTTCGTTTTAGAGCTATTATTCATTCTCCATTCATTAATTTTTTTTCAAGATTTTCACCTCAATTCTCCACTAGTAGGATTTAAACCTTAAAACTCTATAGTTCAAGAATTTAATTTACGAGAATTCAAAGTCTAGGAACTTAATATAGCAACAATTCAAAAATCTTTTCTTCTCACTTTGAACATTAATGCCTTATAAGATGTGTGGTCAAGTTTCAAAACAAAATTCCACACATTGTCATACAAATCTTATATAGGCTCCTACTATTAAATATGCAAATAAAATAGTTTTTTCTCATCTTCACTATTTGTACTAGAATTGACAATTTTGGAGTGGTTTTTGATGAAACATAGTTAGTGGTTTTTAGAAGTACATCATATACAAAAAAAATGGATATTTGATTGGAACTATAGAATTTGATTGAATTGTATTCAAGTTATTGATGCAAAGGTCTTTAGAATACATTCACACTAAGGAAGAGTATTTAAATCTTTGAGAGGTACAAAATAACCCGAATATGTTCAAGAGGTCAAAATTATCTACTATACTTCCTTCTATTCTCAATCCTTCATTGTGGTGGAGTTTCTTTTGATTAGTCTACACATGATTAAGCTACGAATACTTAAAGTGTACCTCCTTGTAATGTAATGTTTAGTCATACAAAAATAAAAAAAAAAGCTTTTTTTTACTCACTAGGGAAAAATGCATAAATTAAATGATTTACCTCGAGATGATCAAATTTGAAATTTTTTAATTCATAATTTAATTCAAGGACTCCAAATGAACTAAAATAGTTAAGGCCACAAAATAAAAAACTTCAATAAACACTCCAAAATAGGGAACAAATTTTTACATTTATTCGACATTGTGAGAAAATGCACCTGAACTTTTGCGATTGAGTGTATGCAACGGAGCGTGCCCAAGCCAGCTCAGACAAGTGTGACCCCTAGCGACGGTGACACGTGGCACAATCCACCACGTGTCCATCTCCCAAGCTCCTCGTAACAAAGCAGTCGAGGATCCTCAGCGGTCTGTTTCGATTCCTGCAATCGAAGCAAGTATTCCGGAAATCGGTAGCAACTCTCTACCAGCCGGCACGGCAGTTCAATTTCTCCGTCTAGCCGCGTTTCTGGAGCTTCTGAAAAAAGAATTTCAGCTCCATCTGGTCACCATTTGGTGCAAGCGAGCCATTAGGACGAAAGGTTTTTGCTAGGGTTTCGGGTTTGAGCCTGTATCTTACGGTTTTGAGTTCGAATCGATTGTCTTGGGTTTCGAGGTTGAAGATTGAGGCCTACAATGCAATTCGCCGTGCAAGCTTGTGTGCAAGGGAGGGCAATGCCTGGCCCCGGCGCATTCCAAGTCCACGGGACGACTGTGTTGCGGCCTTCGGCTCGGATTGGGACCCTGCGGGCGACTGTGGCTTGTGAGACTGCTGTCGTGAGGAGCTTGTCTCGTGGAGGGACATTGTCGTCGCCGCGATTTCTAGCTCCAGGTTTGGAGGCTTTGCAATTGCCTCTGAAGCCGAGCCTTCGTCGCCATGGCGGGAGCTTGGGGAGTGTGAGGGCGGAAGCGGGAGCGTATAATAGAGAAACGTTCGTTGAATCGAACGAAGCAGCCAAGATTGCTCACGTAAGGGATTCGTGCTTCTTGCAGTTTGATTGTCGTGAACTTTTCTTGGTCGGGAAATCTCGATTTGCCGTGTCTGTGTGTGTGTGTGAGATCTCTTTAGACATTTGTGTTGTGGTCTTGTAGAGATTGGCGGTCAATGTCAGGCATTTCTCCCATCAATCGAATAAGTACTATCGTTGCCTTGTGCAAGAGACCTTTGACTAACGCACAGAAGGAATGATACTTTTTGCGCCACTTTAAGCATTTTTGAATATTTAGGAGTGTGAATTTGGAGGGATCACTATAGACCTGTGGAGATATCACTTTAATTACAAGAGCCAAATCTGTTGAGATTATATTTATATCACTTTGTATGAGTTTCATATGCGATTTCAAAGTGGAAAACCCCATTTTAAATTCAAAGATCAGTGGCTATAGACATTTAGCCAAGTCATGCTTACACCACTCGCTGATTGAAAGCCAACCAATTGTATAAATAGATGAGGTGCAGTTGGGAACAGGGATTAGTGTAGGATGCAGGACCAGGTCCCTGACAGTTCTAGTATATCCTCGACCTTAGAACTTGTAGTGTTAAGAATTATCAAATTTCAACAAAGCATTCGGTAGCGGTGCTATTTCATTTTGATAGCTTTCTGGCATGTCTGAGGATTGACCTAAAACATAGCTGGGTAATTGTAATGATAGAGGTGAAAATGAATTGTAGAAGGCAGCGCAAACGTGATCTCTACTCTAGCTGTTTCGCTAGAGCTTGTGGACCAGTTTCAGTTTTCCAGAATTTGTGTTCTTTACTACACTCAATGTGGACGACTCTTGTGCTACTGCAGGTCGCGAAGCGGTTGGAGCGAACTGCCGGGCAATTCAAGCGATTGGGAAACTTGGGATTCTGGGGTCAACTTGTTTGTACAGTTGTTGCAGCCGTTATTCTAGCCTTTTCTGTGGTGATTAATGGCCAACCTACAGCTCCTGTATCAACCTATCTCACAGCCGGAGGCGTTGCTGCTGCATTCCTTTCAGTTTTCTGGTCCTTCGGATATGTCCGTCTTGCGCAGAAGTTGCGGGACAACATTGGCAATCCAACCAAGGTACCTGTCACCTCCAGGATCCAGCGCATTTCAAACTCTGCTCTAGATCGCTCTATGCTGTTCCTTTTGGAAGTATTTGAAACATTCTCACTCAAATTTAACTTGTTTTGAAGGCTCCTCCTCGGGCCCAGGTGGTAAAGAACTTGAGGAACGGAATCATCTTGAACTTGCTTGGAATGGGAGCAACTTTGCTAGGTTTGCAAGCGACGGTCGGAGTCCTCGTTGCCAAAGCTCTCACATCCTCAAGCACACCGTATTTACAAGGAGCCCCTCAAGGCTACAGTCCAGTTCTTGCGCTTGATGTTTTTCTTGTACAGGTAAGGATTGCCAAGCAGGCCATATGATTTTTTTTGGTGTTTGTGACGAATGTATAGGGGTGGGTAATGTACTGGTTGGGGATCGACTGCATTGGCGTTAAGGTAGAGGAAACTATTTGCGTGGCTTCAAGCATTTTGAACCTAGAGATTGCTTATTTGGAGATGGTGTCTCGATGACGGTGTTCTCTTGAGCTGATGCAAACTTCTTCTGGTGGATGTTTCTGTGCAGGCTTCAGGCAATGCCATTTTGTCTCATTTTCTCGGGTTAATGTTCTCGCTAGAGTTGCTGCGATCAGTGACCCTCTCACAACCTTCCTCGGATCAGCTGAAAACAGTTTGAGGGATCTGCATGAGGAACCTTAGGGGTTTTAACATGACAGGGAGTTTGCGTGATGTATTTTACGGTTTGTAAATCTTTATTGGACACTAGGTTATTGAGTTCGCACTGCCATCCCCTGATTTGAGTGTCTTTACCCTGATTTGAAAAATCAGATGTGAACAGGGGTTGTTGGATTTGTCCAATTTTAATTAGTAGAGAGGGATATGCACTCGATATTCACGACTTCGCAGCTTGGGGTTAATTCCCCCCTCTACTACACGGTCTACACTGATGAAAACCATCAAGTCTTACGGAGCATTATTGGGACAGCTTCATGTGTGTAAACGGATTTGACCGGCACATGTTCAATTATCGTTGCTGTATTGTCGTCCTCGAATGAACCAGCAACCAGGGTTGATCTACTTTCAACACTGTACCAATTTCACACCTTCTTACAAAGAGATTGAAGTTGCAAGAATGGGACCAATATCTCAATTTAGAGAGAAGACAATTGAATGTGGCGAGAGAGCATGCTTTGTTGTCATAAGAAGTTGAACCAAATTGTTGTGCAATCTAGAATAATAATTGATGGATAGGCACAATAAAGAGTGTCATTTCTTGACTTATGAGATAATATTAATGACAAATTATTTTTGTCCTTTGGATTGTACCATGCATAACTTTCAATCCTATTGAATAATAGTATTTTTGAGGTATAAAACCTTAAATATTGAAATGGAGAAGAAGTGTTGTGAAGTTGACTACAAATTGATATTCTTTCCGAAATTCACTTTAGACATTAGCAATGTTATTATCTCTTGGTAATGAGGATTGATTGCAAGCCTATTAAATTCATCATGTCCACCATCTAGGCTACTATCAAAATCAAGAAGTGGGAAGGTGACATTAACATAAATGTAAGAGACAAAAGTGCGCCATAGTTGTAATTGATTGTAAAGAAGCCTTGAATCTTGCAATGGCATGCTTATGGGCAATCAGTGTAGACATTGTATTTCAAGTGGCGACTCAGAGAATGAACAAGTCTCCTTGTTGCAATGGTGCAACTCGTGGTGTAGCCATAGAAGGTGTCCTCCAGTTTCTTGACGCAATCCTTATAAAGAGTGTACTTTGCCAAAGTCTAAAAACATCGTCATGGTTAAATTAGTGGTATTCCATTGGCAATTTTGACATTTCCATTTGCATGCATGTTGTGTTGATAGTTATACAAACCACTCTTTACGGGATGTTGAGGACCAAAAGTGTCCAATGGATTACTTCATCGTTCAATGTAGAACCAAAGAGTGCACCTATTGGTTCAATAATTGGAGCATTTTGGTGACTAAATTGGTCATGGAGGTCGCATCCTTCAAGGGCTAACCCTAGAAAGATGATAGGTACTCACTCAAATATGATTCAATTTTTGGATCAATAGGTGCATTCTACACTAACAAAGTAAATCATCTATCAGACACTTTGTTTCCTCAACGTCCTTTCAGGGTTAAAAATGCCAATTGCATTTCATCCACAACATTGTCCGGAGGAGCAGGCTATATCGGGTGGTTTTAAGCGTCAGGCTATAACGGTGCGTTTCCCCCGTCCTGGGATTTTCACGCGGTTCTTAATACCGATTACTGGAAGATGAGCCAGTTTCTTCCCGGATGGTGATGAATGATGTTGGAGTCTCCTTTTCGCCTTTGAAATAAATTGCGTCATTCTGTACCCCAAGGACCAAATCAACAACTGAAAATTGAGCCAGTTCATGGCATTGTGCAATTCACAGAATCGCACCCTTGCTCTACGTTGTTTGCTGACTGCCTCCCATTTCCAAGTTCAGTTAGACTGCAAATCTTTTATACTTTAAGTACCGTAGGACATGGTGTACGACGAGAGTGGTGAGCTGTATACTGTAGGTCAGGTTCTGTGGAAAATGACTTTAAACATAGATGCCCAATTTTTTTGGAGATCATTTCTTGGAAAAAGATTCGTATGAAGAGAAAAATGATATAATTGCAGAATATAACCTCAAGATATAACCAACCGAAGAGGAATGGACGGATTTCCACAACTCTGACACTTTTCAGGACTTGTGGCCTGAGATGTAAATCTCTACAAGTCTTATTTTTTAGAGCTTTGTGCAGATGAACGGCACAGATTTTTAACGCCCCAGTATTATGCAAATTGACGATCTGATCATCATGGAGCGAGCCCCACCGATACCCCAGATGGCCTACTTTTTATTTTCTACGAAAGTGTACAGCAGTCCTGCGAGTGTTACATACCTGGAAGGAAGAAAGTCTACCAAGACAACAATTGGCAGTAGCAACAAGTTATTGCAATGTCGAGAAGCTCTATTGGGTTGCACTATATGCTAGGCTAGGCTTTCTAGTGAAGTCTGTACTATCATGTCCTCAACTTTGATAGGCTTTGACTTGATATGGGTTGTGAGGGCCGCTGCAATCAACTCAGCATTTTCATTCTCCAGCTACAAAATGCAAAATGCACACCACACAGAAATGTCAGAACTCTTTGCACGAAAGTTCAATTATTTGATTTAAATATTGATTGCTGCAAGGATCGATTTTTTCCCAGTCTTCACCTTAAGACCGGGAATACCCATTTCAATCTGTCTCTTAAGGTAGAGGTCTTTTGAATTGATCACCCACATAAAATTGTTCCCAAGACGGTAATAGAAAAGAGACAAAATATTCTATCGCTGGTAGTGGTTGGAAATTCAACACACATCCTTCTAAGGTTAGAGAAATCGTCTTCTAAATGTTCTGAAATTTTAGACCAAGTTGGAATGAGAGTACCAAATTGGCAGCTTTCTGAATGGTGATTTGGTTCATGTTGATTTTAGTCAACAAAATAAACTACCGACCTTAGTGACTCTCAACGATACCCTTGGCTCATTGCTGGATATAACATTATTGAGGTTAGTAACTGAGTAACTGAATTGGACGTTCCCATCTAAGACGACATAAAGGGCACTGATTCATACCTGCAGATTGTGCTGCCGTGCCTGTTGCAGGAGAACTCCCGTCTGCTGGGCAGCAACTAGCTCTTGTTGTAGACGCATCTCAGAGATCTCTAAGCGCATGGACTTGTTTCGTTCCTATCACACAGTTCGACTTTGAACGTCAATTTCGTATAAAATTGGCGGAATTTAACGACTTCGGCACTGTTCGTAAATCTACACCGGTCCTAGTTTCTACTTTCTAGAGCTTGTGTAGATGAACGACACAAATTTTGGCGCCAGATATCGCTGCAATTTGACAGAATTGACGATATTGACAGCCAAAGGTCGTCAGCACTGGATATGAAAACCAACGGTTTACAGAACATTTGAGCTTTAAGAGACAAGACATGCATTTGCTCATAGACTGTGTGGACTGCTGTTCAAGAACTCATGTTGCTCTTCAATCGTTGCATGGTTCCTCTATTCGAATATCAATTGTTTTATTCAAAGAACGAACCTCATTAAGATCGCGGCTGGCGTCTCGCAATTTTCCTTGAATTTTCTCGTGATTTCCTTTCAAGGATTGCAACTCCTCTATGGATTTCTCATACCGCTTCTGCAGGCCTTCGAGCTGCTGCCAAGTCTCTTGGATTTGTTGAACTAACAATTTCGTGGAGGCCGCTTGTGCCGCTTGTACTGGCAATTCCCCTTCTTCGAGCTGTTGGTAGGGCAATCCAAAAGGGACAAGACCACGAATCAGCGACCAATGCTAGGATCACAGTACCATAACGAGGTTCAAATTTAACATTACCTGGTACACTGACGCTATTGGTGCTATAAAATTATAATCAAGTGCCATGATTCATATCTAAGTTAGGATGAGCGCGCTGAAGGAAATGATTCTAGCAATTTTCCACGATTTGCAAAACCCGTCTTCAATCAATGGAGGAATTATAAATCTCACCTGGCTAGCCATGTCTTGCTTACTTTGCGAAGACTGAGTAGCAGCCTCTGCGGACGGCGGTGGTTGGGACAAGGTGCGTATCTGGAGTTGCAAGTTAAGATTCTCTGTTTGGAGTCTCTGCATGTCCTTGCGGCATTCCTTGACCCCCTGATGGCAAGCGGAACACGTATTCGAATTAATTTATTCACCACTACCACATGGTGATCCACTCTCAGCAAAGTAGGGCAGAAGGTATCTGTAAGGAAGAGGATACTAGTTTCGTTGAGGTTCTGAACTCATCTCCTATACTGACCCCTGTTTCCAACAGCATACACTTGGATGAACTTCTTAGTACGTGGTGTATTAAGCATGATTTTGCTAAATTTCTTTAGTCACTCATCTTTGAAGGGTTGTCTATTGTCAATTACAGTTCTACAACCTCCTCACTTTAAAACTGCAAAAGAATTTAAAACATAGGGATAAAACCTTGCCAGCTAGTAGCAGATTGGGCGTTGATATCCAAAATGATCTCTCCACAGCTCTATATATCTCCCACATATGATAAAAATTAATACTTGAAGTGACGGCAAAAGTATCCTCTACCCTTACATTTGAGGTCGGACGAACTGCTTACCTTTTCATGCTGGGCAGAGCCCGCAGAGTGAATGTCACGAGGTGTGACAAACGGCGACGTTCGCCGGGTGGTCCGCAACAGTATGTCCAGCCTTGTTTTAAGGCTATGGATGTCGGCCTTGTACTGTCTGTTGTACTCTGTGACCTTTTCAATATGTCTCTCCTTATCCCTTAACTTATCGTCTAGCTCTTGCATTTTCTGCAACCTTGACATTCAGATATTATATTCTCCAGACCACGTAGAATCATTAATATGGACTGCAGTGAGAATAATTATGATCCAGAGCAATTGTAGTTCTTACTGCTCCATTGAAGATCTTCTCTCGGTCATTTCAGATACATTTAATTGATCTGTAACTAATATGTGTAGAAAGCGAGTCTCACTTGGTCGACACGAAACGTGTGATTGACAGCGGCAATAATGTTTGCCTTCATTTTGCAAGGCTCCAAGGACTGTTGAAAGCAGTCCCGCATGTTCCGCTTGGCTGCATCCTCCGCCCTGGATAACCTAGCTAGCAGGCTGGATGCGCTTGCCAGCCACAACATCACTATGAGCATTGAGTACCAGGACAGTCAAGTCTTCACTAACGTATTCACGAATCTTTACGTGCAATTGCAGGACTGAGACTGACAGACTGACTGAATGATGCAAGAGGACTCAATGTGCAATGATCCCGCCCTTACAAACGAAACTGGAATGACCGACCGACATTTTATTTGAATTTCAAGAATCCTTTGCTCGAGGAACGAATCGATCGAACTGATGCGCATGCCACGGCATCACCAAAACAACATGGCAGTTCAGCATTCGAAGACTTCTAATATGCAGCAGGACTTAATTGATACGCAATGGATCCTGTCCTTACTTTATTTACGGAAGTAAGGAAAAGATAGAGCGAGCTCACAGCTTGTGTTCCGCCTCCTTTGCGGTTGCTTCTTGCCTTAAGCGGTAGACCTCACACTGCAGTTGCAAAAACCGTTCCTCCGTGACGATGCCTCCTTCCAGGATACGCCGCGCTCGTCTTTTTGCGTCTAAAGATCCTGAGCTTCCAACCTGACTTGAATCACATGAATGAGCCATAACCCTAAACTCACACTGTCATTCTCAGCGTCGATCTCCTCCAACAGTCTTTGGCGATCACTGGATAAATATATCCTTCCTCTTCTACTTTGTGTTTCATTTTGAATGCGACACCTCAAAAGTCATAAGAATATCAGTATGTCATCAAACTGTTCACCGGCGATCACCGCGACACTCACTAGTCCAAGCTTGAATTTCATTAAGCATTCTTCAACTCTCAAACAGTTCTTTGCCACGCAATATTGGCAAGATAAACAAGTATGCAAACTTCATACAACCATTTTGATAAAATGAGAATAAGCGATTCAGATTCTCGGGTGCAGCAATAGGCCTCTAAAGAATGTCATGCTCTAAAGGGATTCCTAGCCAACGTGCACACATTTCTGCAATTCTCTCCTACAGTGGTTGACATTCTTTAGTTTAAGCGGAGGATATGTTTGTGACGAGATCAGCCGAACTTTTAAGGATACATGTCAGATAGGCTAGAGAATGTTTTGTGAACTGCCTCAAATGATGAGAAGTATATTGACATTTCCAAAGCGGAAAGAAAGTTGTAGAAGGATGCAAGATTCCAAATACAAGAAAAGCAAAAATCTCACGCAAGTCACCGACTGCTTTCGCTATGTTTCAAAGTGGATAGGGTTTTCTTTTTCAATTATTGACATTCGTTAAACTTTAAAATCACTGTAACATCCTTTAGCTCAAGAGGACGATAGGCTTATGACGAGATCAATCGAATCAGCCGAATTTTTTATTTTTTCATTTTTTCGACACAATCAGCCGAACTTTTGAGGATACATGTCAGATAATTTACGGAATGTTTTGAGAGCTGCCTCAAATGATGAGAAGGTTATTGGCATTTCCAAATCGAAAAAGAAATTAGATGAAAGATGCATTCAAGTTTCCAATTCCAAGAAATGCAAGAATCTCACGCAAGATACTGACTGCTTTCCCTATAGGGTTTTCTCTTCTCCACGAATGGCTAATATGGCTTAAAGTATCGTTCACAGTTGTTCGGCCTCTGTGAAGAACTCTTGACATGGTGGACTCTGGCAGTTGCCATTCAACTGATTCACAGTCGTTCAGCCCCCAGAATATGGCTACACGCTCGACAGTTAACCCTTTGCAAAGAAAAGGGCTACCAATCGTTCATCTCCCACTCGAACCGCTGCAAAATGATGCAAACTTCGCATGAAGATGGTGATTTCAACCGCATTCATTTCCTCTGAAATGCATTGAATTCCTACTGTTAGTCAAGCTCTCCTCACAAAGAACTCCATAGCTTCTCAAAATGAAGCGTAACTCTGACACGGAGGCCAGTGTGAAGGAAGAGCCTCAACTAAAAGAATAACGTTCACCGTAAGTCCAACGTGAATGACCAGTGTGTTGGGATACGGGCGTTAGTTTCGCTATATAAGGTTGGAGACCTTATTTGTGTCATGGCATTGGTTATGTCACATTGCAATCACTATGTACCAATGGAGTACATTTGAAAATTTGAAAGGTTCAATGGCTTTTGAAACTGGGACTTCTCGAAGTAGGTAGTCTTAGTCAAGTTAGTCAATAAAAAAAATGATTGGATTTTGGGATGAACGTCACGTACATTCTTAGATTCTACAAGTGTTTTAAAAGTCATTCAGTGGATGCATTTAATCCTTGGCATAGTTGGTTAAATCCAAAGAGGTTTTTAACTATGTTTTCACCAAAAATGCTCCAAAATTGTCATTTCTAGTACAAGTAGCAAATTTTAGAAAAATAAATAAATATTGGACATATGTAACCACATGATCTTACATTACATTGGTTTGAGAAGATGCGGAAAAATTTTCAAATTTTTTGATCGTGTAGATTGCAAGATATTAGTGTTTGAAGTGACAAAAATCCTTTTTTTGGCCCTGCAAAAAATCAGTTGCACTTCACAAGGTCATATTTGTATGAAAAATGTCTAAAATGGTGGTGCTTCTTTGGAGTCATTCTTCAAGGCAAGTTGGTTACATGCTTGAAAAAATTTAGATCATTTGGAATTGTACAATATATAGGAAAAAATAGTAAGAAGAAAAAAGTAGAAAATGATTCAAAATACTAAATTGTTGAAAATTTAATTATGGAATTGAAAATTCTTTCTTTTTCATATTGAAAGAATTTTTCAACATGAAAAATTCTAGCAATTGAAATGTTGTATAATAAACAATCTAAATCCTGTATTTTATTTTTTTCAAAAAATATTGAAAATTGAGTTAAATAAAAGGACTTCTAAGTTTATTTTAGAGTAGAGAATACATAACTGCCCACAAACTAAACCTCCTCATAACTTTCATCTCATTAATCAAAATAGAATGATTAAAAGCATTCCACATGTATATACATTTTTTAAATCAATTTCAAATTTTTATTTTTTTTTAAATTGATTTTTAAAGAAATTTTATAAGCTACCCAAGTTGCCCACCAGTCGCTAAAAATTTCATATCATACAATAACTTTTTAACCATGTAATCAAAATATATATAAATTATTGGGCCTTAAACCTACTCCTTAGACACATGTTATCTGAAAATTTCAAAGAAATAAAATCAAAATTCCATTCATAATGCTGTCCAAAAAACACAATTTGGTCCTTAACCCCTAAAACCCCGCTTGTCCCCTCGGGGGACAATTTGGGTACGGGTAGGTTCCTATTGTCTCAATTTGAAGTGAATTTTTTTGAGATTTTTTGAAGTTGTGTAGTGTTGCAAGAGATTTGTGGATATATAATTTTTGTTTCAATCGGATGCCGGATGAAAAAGTTATGGCACAATGAGCAAGAAATGGAAATTGGCGGGCAGCCCAAAAAAAATTGCAAAAATTCAAAATAATTTTTTTTGAATTTTTTTCCTAAAATATTATGTACTTACCTATACGTGAAGCTTTGACTCATTCTATTTGGACTAGGGATGAGAAAGTTATGGACAATCTTAGTTTTCGGGCAATTTAAGCATCTTCTTGAAAAAAACTTTTTGTTCAACTTTGAATGCTAATATCTTTCAATCCGTACGGTCAAATTTGATGAAATTTTTACTACATGATCTCAGACAAGTTAAGTATAAGATCCTATGGTTAAATTCCAAAAAAAAAAAAAAAATTGGTTTCCTTAAGTGAATACAACAAAAGTGGTAGTTTTGAGTGTTTTTTGGCAGAAAACACCCTCGGGGTTTTAGGGGTTAAGGAGTTAATGGGCCATTCACATTCACTACTTACAAAGTTTGTATATGAGTTTTAGATCTCAAAATTTAAGTAAGAGTTCAGTTCAAATCTATATCTCACCTATCTATATTTATCTTGTAAGACAAAGGGATAAAGTTGGATTTTGAAAACAATCTAATTTGACTTGACATTAGATATTCAACTATTCAACAAAATTCTTTCATGTTTACCTAATTAATGGACCTATACAACAAAATAGTTATTATTGGTGTCTACTTTTAGAAACAAGCTCTAAAACCACAAATCATAGATAGTAACTACACCCCAAATGGACCCAATATATGTTGCCACTTGTGATGAAAAATGGAGAATTGTGAAAGGATAACTATTATAGTTGAAAGGAAGATTTGGGGCATTAATCTACAATGTCAAAGGTTGGTTCCAGTGGCACAATAAATAAGCATTTACTTGTGTTTAAAATTTTCATTGTTTTTTCTTGCATGCCTATTCTACTATAGAGCTCGTTGGATCATTTTTAGGAGCAATTATCTTAACCTCTTTAACCCCTAAAAGACCAACCTTGTATTTTTGGCAATATAACTTTGGGGGGCAGGTACATGTGACTATGTAAGCGGAGATTTGACTTATTTAGGTTGAATTTTTTTTCAAGGTGTAGACAAGGAATATCTTCCATGAGTGCTAAATTTCATTTCATTTGAGTATATAAGTGAAAAATTATGATGCAAAATGTTGTTTGTTTTTCAACTAGGGCAACAGAGACATACATCTTTACACTACAATGTTAATTTTCAAGAAGTGCGTAGAGCTATGAGGAAAATTTGAAGGGTAAAATATACCAACATGTGTTTATTGGATCTATAATTAGATTTGGCTTATATGCTACTACCCAAATAAATGCACCCACTGCCACATTTTGGAAATGCAATTCAAGCAATTGCTCCAACTGAAATTAGGGTCCGTGGACTATGTAACTGCTACATCCAAGTTCATTGAAACAAAACAATTTAGGAATACCGCCATCTGAGATTTTTGAATAATGAAAGGGCAAGGGAAAACAAGATTTCATGATGCAAATACATATTTCTTCAATGCAAAGCACCATTTAAAAATTAGATTTGTAGTTCATCATAATGTTTGTAGATCACTATTGAAATTTTGATTGTACTTGCACAACTTACCAAATAAATTTGAAATCTAAAACTTAGATGTACTCTATCATTGACATAAGGAAGCAACATTTCTCCATAGAAAGAAGGCAACCATAAACAGGCCATCAACTATCATATTAAATTCAAAAATGCAAAAATTCAAGACAACCACCAATTTTTTAATGCAACCAATAAAGAGCATGGGTTCTAACATCTCTTCACAAGTCCATAACTACCATTTATGTCCTAGTTTTCCAATCGTAACTACACACAAGCAACTATAGAATATTAAAGGGTCATTGCAAGAAACTCCCGTCCTATTTTGTATTACAATTGGAGTTATTTTTTTTCTTCCGCTATAACTTTTGAATCCCAAGTCCTAAGAACATTGAATTTTTAATTAAGATGTCTAATTTGATGTTAATCAATTTAATTATTATTTTTAAATTAAAAATAAAAATAAAATTTAAAAAGTGAGTTTTGATTACTTGTTACAATTTGAGATTTTAGGGATTTTCACTAGGTTTGGAGTATCCAAATTTAATGATCTAGAGTTGAAATTTATGTGGTCTATTTCCACATTAGAAGGACATATGCCTAACAAGAAGAATCTAAAAATATATTATTTTATGTCTTCCACATCCATGAAAATCGGGGTACTTTCCGCGAGCATTTTTGAACATTGAAAATGGTTTCAAGATTATTCTTTCTATGAAATCTCATTACCATAAAGTCCTCCCAAATGTCTAATTTTTAGTTTTTTTTTTTAAATTCCTATTTTTTACAAATTAGTGTTTAGTTTCTTCAAAAATAGAATAATTCTTTATAATTCTATTTTGTGAATAATTTTTTACCTACATTTCTTTTAGATCTCAAATTTTGATGACATGTTATCTTCAGTATTATATTTTTTATCTATATTTTATTTTTAAATATTTTTTTCCAAAAGGTTATAGTACAACAAGTATTATGACAAACACTATAGAAAACAATCGTTGTTTCTTGTAATAATCCTAGAGAGCAAAACAAACTTAGAATTTATAGGCATGGATGGATCAAGTTTAGGGAAGGGGTTATTTATTTTACACTACTTAGAGAGTGATACTAGTAATAGTAGGCAAATCAGCAGCTTAGGCAACAATAATATAGCATTCAGTCTCCATAGCTTCAACCTTCACATTGAAGAGAAGCAAGGAAGAAATTTGGAAGGTGTCACAAGATGATTGCAAGAAAGACTAGTCCTGTTTTGCATCACAATTACAGTAATGGTGGTGTCATTGACCATAACTTTTGAAAAATGAAGCCAATATACTTGATTTTATTGAAGATGTCTAACTTGGATGTGTTCATATTCCTTATTTTTCAAAAACTTCGAAAAAAACAACTGTGATTAAATTTCAATTTAGCTAATTTGTCACACTTTGCAATTTAGGGTTTTTAAGTACTGTAGAGTAACCAATAATGATGTAGACTTGAAATTTTAGTGGAATATTACTACACTAGATAGGCATGTGCATATTGAAGGAAATTTAAAAAAATATAATTTTATGTCCTCCGCATGTGTGGCTAATAGGGCCCTTGCATGCACACTTCTAAACATTGAAGATGGTTTTGAGATCATTCTTTTGGCAAAATATCTTCATCATGAAGTTCTCACAAATGGGCAATTTTTAGTTCTTTAAAAAAAAATTCCCTATTTTTTACAAATTAAAACGTTAAAGTACCTATTTTCTTAAGATTTTGCACTTTTCTAGTTCTCTTCTTTAGAATTTTTTATATGTTTCTCCTTCCTAGGGTACCTTCTTCTTAAAGGTATAGACATTAGACATATGTTTTTATTTATTTTTTAATTATTTTTTAAAATTTTAAAGTACTTCGCGACTATTGTGTAAAATGCTACCAAAAATGTTTGGTCTTTCTTGCAACCACTCCACAACTCAATTGCAATAGAGAGGAGCTTCAGCAGCTGTTACAGATGAATCGGAGGAGGAAGGAGATTTGTGGTAGACAGCTGCAATGACTACTCATTGAACATGTACATCTCATGTAAGAACAATTATGATTATACTCATAGAGCGTGAAGGGGCTAGTTCTATACAAATTACCAGAGTTGTGGTGCTACTTGATATAGAGCACTTGAGATCTCTCCCTATTTGAAAAGAGAGATCAAAGTGGCCACGCAATCATGTAGTTGCAATATCATTTCTATAGACAAGCAGCTCATGCACTAGAGTGGCAAGAAAGACAAAAGTTCCATAGAGATGTCCATTGCTTCATCAAAGACAATGTGTGCTAGATCTGTTTGCCACAACTATCACAATAGGAGAAAAACAAAATGCCTAGATTTTTGAGGTTCCTCAAGGAAAAATGGATACGCAATCTATATATTCTAGCATTTGCATTTTAAGGTTTGCTTTGCAGTTTTATATAGGACTACAACTAGCACCTTTGCATTTTGACACTCTTACATCAATGGCAGCAACAAGATCAGAGCGTCCATCTTGCTTAACTGAAACTACGGGCTTGGACAACGTTCGTATTGCAATAGCATATTAAAAATTTAGAATGAATGAGGAAGTGCAAAAAATCACAATTCCTAGTTTTTGGACTGAAATTTCTTACTTCTATTGTTCAGAGCTTGCATGGGATGATGAGCCTCCACAATAGAGTGCCCATATTGTTGTGAAGAGGCGCAGCGCTGAAATTGAAAGAAACAACAACATTGATGACCAATTGCCACTCCCCCTATGGTACACCGAGAGTCCCAGCCCTAGCCCTATCCCCAAACAAGGTGATCTTTGTTGCAGCAACTTTAAAAGCATTGATTGGCAGGTTGCAACTTGCAAGGAGGGAGGCGGTCTTCAACTACAACATCTCAAACTTAAGGAAGGACGATTTTTTAACAGATATCATATTGATTCAGTGACTTCATACCTGCGTAATATAATCATACATATTACGTGTATTTGGATACACTGAATCAGTGCCAAAACAATGAATATCAATAACGTATGATTCTTGTACTATTATTAGTATGGTTTAGGTGCATTTTGGATATCACATTTGTATAATTAAAGTACATCAATCGTATGCTTTTGGAAAACTTTTTAGTGACACCGATTCAGTGCGTCTAAATACACGTAATATGTACAATTATAGTACGCAGGTATGAAGCCACTGAATCAGTACGATCATCGTACGCAAGTATGCAGCCCCTAAGTTTGAGATGAACCACCGTCCAATGTTGGCATCGTCAAATGAGATTCGTGCGTTGAACGGTGAAGTTTGTAGAGTGGTGCTAACCTTTGATCCTATAGGCAATAATGCACTGGAAAAAACATGCATTTTTTATGATGTCCACATGTTTTTATGTCAACAATGATATCAAACATAACATCAAGACGCTATTTGTAACATCAAACGTAATATAAAAACAAGTGGTTCTCACAAAAAATGCGTCATAAAAAACATGTGTTTCTTCTAGTGATGGACTTTGGAGTTTGGACAATGGCAGCTAGCAAAAGAAGATCAAACCCATGTGATGACTTTGAAAAAAGAATATACTTCACAAATTGAAGCGGGCAGGGAGTCGCAACCACTCACTAGGAAGATCTACGCGCCAAAACTAAACATCGTCAATTCTCAAGCAATCATATCAACGTCGGTGGTCTGGCGTTCCAACAATGCTAGTATTGCAAAGGCTGTCCATTCCTACATATGATGGGCACTTCATCAAGGGCATTGATGAAATGGAAATCCATGAAGCTATAGACAAGTTCTACATGTCGTAGGATCAAGACTTACCTAATCATGGGTGAAAGTCCAATTGCAACGACTTGTTTTCTGATTATGATGGCAACACCTTTGATGACAAAGAAGATGGCATTGACAACTTCTAATGGCCGCCAGAGATGTTGCACTTGCTTGCAGAAAAACACCACTTAAGATCAAGATTTCACTCCACAAGGCAAAGAACACAAATTGAAGGTGGAGACAAACTTAGAGGTGAAGTAAGATCAATTGCCCACTGGGGCGGGGAAGGCAAAATGTTGGATGGATAAGGTAGAGCTCTAGGTGGGAAATACTAGAGCGCAGACATGAAGGATTAGAGAGCGTGTAGGGAGGGCTGGAGAGCAAACTTAGAGGGTAGATCTACAAGCGGAGAAGGTTGTAGTATGGGCAAGGTAGGTAGACTAGTGGGCGGGGAGTCTAGCAGGCACACGAGAAGGGAAGGATGTCCAGGCTATATTGCACTATAAATAGCAATCAATATATGTTAGAAAAACTAGCTGGCAGGGAGACTAACGCCCATCCAATTTGTAGGCCTAGGATCCTCCAATATGACTTCAAGAATTCAAACTAGTCATTTCAAGATATAGATTTCCTCAATGAGAGGTACACTCTAGAGGTAAACATGCTAAGGAGTGAAAATGAAGGTACTAATGGGCAAAACAAAGTTGTCCATGATGAAAGTGATAGTGGTGATGATGGAGATCTCGGAAATCCCAATGGTACGAAACATCTTTTTGGCAAATTAACATGGGCACAATGTCATTCTACATACTCCCCTAACCGCCTTGCAATTGTTGACATGTCTTGCTCTAGTTGACATTTTTGTAGAATGCCATCATTCATAGCATTGTTTTCCTTGTTTTGGCCATATAGTCTTTTAAAAAAGATTGTTGTTGAAGCTAACCGATATGCAATGGCACTAGATGAGGATGGAATTGCACCCATAATTTCCAACATAGGAGTCTTTGATCATGGTGGCCTTGAAGGCGTATTTGGCGGTGTACATGTTCATTAGAATGAAAAGACAACCAAATGTAAAGACGTATTGGACAAAAGAAGTTTTTAATTTCAAGTTTTCACTTGTGCTAGGTTTTAAGCAATCACAAGATGTTTTCATATTACCAACCCGGCAACTTATGTGAGAGAGGGAACTACTAGGCTATGACAAAGTCAAATTTGTGTGATGCCTTATTACAGAATTGGATAAGGCTTGCTACGGATGTTGAGGAAGAGGATTCAAGGAAACATTTGCCAACATAGACTCACATACGTTGCCCTTGTGTAGTTTGTGGATTTCAACCTTCTCACTACTATTGTCATGCATACAATAGAACATACCTATGCCTAAGCCACGGTTGCTTCAAAGAGTTCCACTATAGGCAACAAAACTGATCCTAAACCAATTGGGGGTATATTTGTTTTATTCCCTCCCCTATTATTTGGGTCACTTCTTTTCATTTTTTCCTTCTTCTATTTTTTTCCCTCAATCTTTCTATTTTTTTCCTTTGTTTTTTTCCTTTTTTTCTTCTTCCATTTTTTTCTTTGGTCTTTCCATATTTTTCCTTCTTCCATTTTTTTTCCTTTGTTCTTTTTATTTTTTTTCCTTCTTCCATTTTTTTTTGGCTTTTTACATTATTTTCCCCTTCCTTCTATTTGTACGTTTTCTTCTTTACCAAATGTTCTCCATTCTTTATCATTTTTTCTATTATTAGTTTTTTTAATTCTTTATAATTAAAAAAAAATTACTCACAAAAGTGTTTTTTCTTTCAAAAAATACCTTATTTTTATTGCTTCAAAAATC
Source organism: Antitrichia curtipendula (assembly GCA_951230915.1). Classification (NCBI taxonomy): domain Eukaryota; kingdom Viridiplantae; phylum Streptophyta; class Bryopsida; order Hypnales; family Leucodontaceae; genus Antitrichia; species Antitrichia curtipendula. The sequence continues at coordinate 22,326,924 of OX579640.1, read as the reverse complement.
CAAACTTGACTTGCCTACTTACCAATCTTGTTGTTGCATTTTGTAGTTTATAGTAGGGCGCTCCTAGAGCAGCTAGCATCCTAGTATGAATCCATGAGTAATAAAACAACCCTTCCCTTCTAACTTCCCTACTGTCTCTTTCTACTCCCCCTATCTTCAACTACCTTTTACTCCATTCTCCTGCATTCTCTTCCCTCCCCATTGTTCTTTTAAATTCTCTTTTTGCTTCCTTGCGCTTTCCCCCACTATAATTGGCAAGTAATTGCCCTTCTCCAACCACCCACCCACCCACTCCAGTGAATGGCCTTGAGCATGCCCACCCACTACACACATTGTTGTAGCATGCCTCCCCCCTCAACAAGAGACAATATTGGTAGGCCTAGGGGGGGAGGTGGAAGGGGATTAGCCTTGGGATTTGAGACAATTTTGGAATGTGTCATTTTTTCCCATTTTGTTAGTGCAAGGATAGAGGACCAAGTCACTAACTCAAGATTTTTAAAATTGTAGGCCCTCTTTAAAGCCTACCTTTAGAAGTTGAATGTTGAAGTTTTCAATCTTCTTCCAAATATGTGAGATTTTTGCAATTTAGGTTGGAAATTTTTTTATCATGGAGAATATGACATTGAAGGTCATGACCGTTCAATATTTGGAAAAACATCTTTGTAAAGAAGAAACTAATTTCCAAAGATTTGCAAGTGTATGGGTTTGGGGACAAACATCTTTCATTTTTGTCCCAAATTTCATTTTTTTCCTATATGTTGTACAATTCCGAACAACTTGAATTTTTCAAAGCATGTACCTAACTTACCAAAAACAATAAATCCAAAGAAGCATAAGTGACACAAAACATTTTTAAGGTGAATTAGCCCTTGTAAAGTGTAACTACTCGCAATTTTCAAGCACTATAAATAATTTTTTCATCACTCTGAACACTAATTTCTTGCAATCCATGCAGTAAAACCTTCCAAAAAAATACTATGTATTTTTAAACCACCCTACTACAAGATCCTATAGTTAAATGTGGCAAAAATTGCTGAATTCTTTTTCCTACTTGCATTAGAAATGGCAGTTTTGGAGCAATTTTAATGAAAACATAGTCGAGGAACTTTAGGATTAACTACATGGGCAATGTTGTTCATGTCTTATACATATATAAATTTATGTTTTTCACCTGATTTTTCATCCATCTTTATATTTTAAATTTCTTATATTAATTTTCTAATATTGCAATGTATTATATATTTTTTAAATTCATATCTATAAATATTCTATAATTTAAAGAGTCTAAAAATGTTTTGGCTTGGTCCTAATATAGAGGACCCTTGGATCTAGACCCGGGATCTTCTAATCGCACCCACTACTTAAAAAGTCCAAAGTCTTCGGCAGTCTTCCTTGGAACACTGCGATAAACTTCCAAAGTTTTCCTAGAGAACTTCAGACTACAAAATGAAGCCAATTTTTTGATGGAGCTCTCTTTTGTTGTAAGTTGTAGGTTTAGCGGAAGCCCAAGTATAGCTCACTTGGGATGATTTTTAGGGATTACTGCTACCTTAGAGAGCACCTTGCAATTTCGTGAAGATAGAGGCTTTATCCCTACTGAAAAAAACTATGAGAGATGTGAGATGGAGGAAGTTTTTTGGAACTAATAATGAAAACCTAAATTTTCTCAAGTCTTCTTTGTTGGCAGTCTCACTAATTGTATTTAGAAACTTCCTACTTGTCTTTCTATAAAGGGTCCATGATCTAGATCCTAGTGGCCCTCTATACTAGGACCTTGCCAATGTTTCAACTTCAATATTAATTTTTTAATATTCTCCTTTTTATTATAAAAAAATATTTTTGAAAAGTAATTTTTTTCTAGATTACTTCTTGTTGAATTAAATTTTTTATTATGGTCATGTGATGCATAATTAAAAGAGCTCTTTAGAAGTGTGCGAGGGCTTTGTTTTTTTGCGTGATGACTAGTTAAAATTTCAAATGTCTCACTAAAATTTTGGTATCCAAAAAAATTCTTAAAAGTATTTTTTTGAGAATTGGAAATTGTTTGGAATTTATTGCATTCTAAATAAAAACTATGTAGTTCAAACGGCTAGGATACTATAGAAAAAAGAACACACAAAAGACTAGACAATTTTCAAATTAGTAGTTTGGCTTCAAAGTATTAGACCTTGAAATGACAAATAATAGGCATATCATAAGTCTTCTTGCTTCACAAAATATCATAGGTGCTAGCCACAAAAGGGTCTCATGGCCATTGAATAATTGACAAAAATACCATAAACTTGTGCACAAACAAGCTTCAAACCAACATTTGTCAAAGGAAGTTTTAATCTAAAATAATACAACCTTTATAAATAATATAAATTTGTGTTCTTAAAATGCATACTATTTGTATACATTATAAAGGTATATTTTAACTTTAAATGTGATATAGAATAGGTCTCTCAATTAATTTTTTTCTATTAAAGTGGTTCATATTAATAAAGGTATATTCATATATATAATGTAAATTGCTCTCAATAATTTGACTCACACTAAGTGAAATTAAAAATTGTTGTTGAAAATTACTAAACACCAAGTACACCATATATTGTGGACCAAGATAATTACAAGAAGTCACTATAAAACTTATTCCAAAATTTAGTGTTGCATTTTTTATCAATTTACAAGTTGTAATGTACTATTTATGATTTATTCTTATTGAACTTGAGCATTCACATTATCATGGTTGCATTTTTAGAGGAATGAACATACTTTTATTGATATGGATGATTTTAATCACTAAAAATGGTCTTTTAAAAAACAAACTATGTTTAGTGTAGTATGAATAATATATTTACAAAGAGCCTGAAATCTCTTGCATTCAACTTACATTTGATAAAATATCACTATTGAAATCCAGTTTTTGGAGCAAATAGGCTTAGATAGAATCAAATTAAAATAATGAAAAATTAATTAATTAATTTATGGATACAGGAAATCATGAATTTTCAAAATGAAAAATGAAAAATTAGAGAATTTTTGTGATTTCTCTAATTATTAAAGTTAAGACTTCTAGACACGTAATTCATAACATTGTATACCACCATAATTTCCATCCTTCTTAAATACATGGAAAAGATATCTACTTCTTTGAACACCGACAAATCTTCTTCAATTATAATCTTGGATGAAAATAGTTTTAATTTCTTTGATTCTTATATTAATCAATATTTGTGGTGATAAACGTAGGTTGAATATCTAGTAAGAAAAAAGAAAGAAGGCTTATTAGCTAGTGAATAATGTTATATAAAATATCAAATAGATGCATCTTTGAATTGTCTTTTGAAAAATTCAAAAATATTTACTAATTGTTCTATTACTTTACATTCATGTTGCATCATGGACAAATTAAATTGAAGACGTCCTATAAAATTTGTGGAGAGAACTTCTACTTTTTCAAACAAATTTTTTACTTATTTGCAATGATTTTTTGCTGAGTTGAATGTTGGTTGGAATCTTTCCAAAGTACTCCCTATTTTTGAATGAGTGATATTGCCTAAATTCATCCACTTTTTTTCAAAAGAAACAACATTTCCACATTTGGATAAATGTATATTCATTTGGATGAATAATTGATGTTTCATCCATAATCTAAATACATGTTTGAGCACTAATTGTACACCCATTGCAATGTTCCCAACAATGCCCATACACAACATCAATATATTTTTGGTTTGCCAAAATTAGATTTCAAACTCAAGAGTCCTTTAAGAAATTTTGAATGAAAATGTGTAAGGATGAATACATGACCAATCAAATGGAAAAATCATAACAAGAAGTTAGAATTATATTGTGATCTTAATATTTCATTTGTCTAGAATTGAATGTCCCATTGTAAGAAAGTTCATGAGATTAAGAAAGACACATTAATTTTTTGATATTTAGGGATTTAGGGTGTGGGTTGAGAATTTAGAATTTTTTGTTTCCTTGAAATACAATTGACTACTAGATGCTAAAACAACACAACTTTAGAGAGGGGGGAGAGTACTCCAAAATATACAACTACGGTGAACAATTGACTAGATTGATTACCTACAGTCACCTTCATTCTAATGCAAGCATTGTTCAATGTGCTTGTGAGGCTATGCAAGGCACATTGGACACTTAAGTCACGACCCCCTCCCCCCCCTAATTGGACATTTTAATCTTGACATAGAGAGTAGTAAGATGTAAAAAGCTTCATCACTCCAAACAAGATTACAAGTGTCATTGCTTTTTGAAAATTGAAAATAAAATCTTTATAATTGTCTTTTACTCCGTATAAAAAGAGGTCATGCCCAAGAATGATTGCCTTTATTCCAAATCTCACAATGATAGTCAAACAAGCATCTCTCTCCCACTATCAATGCTTTGCAATCTTATGAGCTGATTGCTCATACATGCACTACAAGAGATGTGGGTGTTTTAAAGAGAAAAGATTAGTAAGGAATTGTTGAAATTCCTTTTTTAAAGTTGGAAAGTTGCGTTCAATAGAAGAAATTTGTAATGTGAAGTAGAGATTATTTATCAGTCACAAGAACTTTGGAAAATACTTCATTTTGGGTGACTACTAGTGGGTGGTCTATTTAGGTATTCCCTAGGTAGTAAAAATGGAAAGAGTTTGTATTGTAGGCGACAAGATTCATCTTTTTCTTGAAGGGGTGGCTACAATGCTAGGGGTTGTCTCCATCCATGAGCTCAAACTCTCTTGAAGGCCTTGAATTGGACCTTGTCATTATAAGAGTTTGTCTGAATGCAAGAATTTGTCTCAATCATAGGAATAGAGAAATTGGAGAGTTTGTTGATATATCAATTTGTCAAGTTCATGTTTTCATATTGCATTGAATTCAAGATTAATGTAGTGATTTTTTTAGATTTTTATACACAATGGAAAGATGTACACTATGCATGAAAAAAAGGGAAATGGATAGATGTACACTATACATGAAAAGAGAAGATCTTTATATGAGTGGAGTGGTAGGAAGTAAGACAACCCATATAGGATATATAAAGCAAAAAATTTGTTCAAAAATTGAATGTTTGAAAAAACATCCACATGTCTGAAACAACGTCCATATATCAAATGTCAGAAAAAAACAAGGTGTAGATGTCAGAAAAAATGTCTACATGCAATGTAGTTAAATTCCCATTTTTGAATTATCCCATATTTTTTGTCATAGACAGACAATGGATTTCAATATAAAAGGGTCCTCTCTACCCTTCACTCACTAAATGCCAATGAATAAATTACTTGACTCTGCCATCAAAAATTCTTTTGATGATAGATGATAAATTCTTGGTAAATTTGACAATTTCTCTTGTTCATTTAAATTTTTTTTTTTTAAATAATAATTTTATATAATTAAATATTTTTTATTTTCAAATAATTATTTCATACAATTAATGTCATGTGTGTTTCAATGAATTATATCACGTGCCACATTGTCACCGTAATATTTTTATTTTAAAAAAGGGACATTGCCCAAAAAAAAATGATGTAGATGCCATGTGGCATCTACATGGTGGGATTTTGGAGGTGCAAACACGAGGTATCAATAGTCATTTACATGAAATATAAAATCATTAGGGCATGTTCCAATAGATTTTAGCCATTTGTGAAAACACCGCCTATGATAGATTTTAGGTGACATTAGAATTGACATGCCTTCAATTTAAAAAACATACTTTCATGTCTTTAACCCTTAAATGCCCAACGCACCAAATTCTGGTGTCTGCAATACTTTGAAGTTAAAAAAACCTAATCAAGTTACTATTTCTAATCGTTTATATTTTTGAATTTTTTTTTTAAGTCTAATTTTAGCATCAAAAATCCAATTTTGAAAATGATAGATTATGATTTTTCTATTCAAGATTTTGTGCAAGGGTGTCCATTGCAATCTTGACTTTCTATAGTGTTGAAGGCTTTTAAAATGAGCCTCAAATACACTAGATCTTGGAGAAAAAATCACATTAGAAAATTTATTTAAAAAAAATTGTAGAATAGATTTTAAGAAGCTATAAATTGACTAGAGTTATGCATGTTAGGCCCTTTATCCTTATATTTTTTTGATGACCAACTTTTTAGATTTGACATGTAAAAAGAGGATTGGAAGTTTTCAAATCACTTTTGCAATTTTAACACCCTCATGATCAAACAATATAATTTTTCAATCTATACGTAATATTGTTGTGATTTATTTTCCTATATGATCTCCAACATGTTTAGTTTGAATTTATGCGGTTACAATTCAAAAAAATTGATACAACTTATCAAAATGTTGGCTTTTTGTTCAATTTAAAGCAATTTACTAGAAGCTCAAAAAAGACCTGGCTTGGGCATTTACAGGTTAATACAAATCACAAGAATTGCGGGTTTCTGCTAGTGTTGTTTATGGTATCCCTAGGTAAAACATTTTTCTCTGTGTAATCAAATTGAATAATAGTTTTGGATTGCCGCAGTGTGATTTTTTTTGAACTAAAATCTTGTTCTACCCAAATGCTTGGAGGCAATGGTAGAGCTGGCGCGGAAGAGGGTGATGGTAGGCATCAACACTAATGTTGACCACTATAGAGGTTGGATGCTACACCTCACAATCTATGATTAAATCACCTTACGATTTTAGATATTGTTTGGCAGTCTATATGTTGGTACAATTTATAGATTAGTCAGTGAATATTTTAGCAATTTAGTATTGTATACTTTTGGTTTCATTAGATTAGAGTATGAATTGTAATGGTTGAGTTGGGAGTTGTCAACCTTGCATGTAGTTGGTTCCAAAACATAATTTTGTTGTGATCTTCATATGTTTATTGTTGCTGAAAACGAATTTTTTGGTCTATAGTTTGAAAGTGAAAGAGTTTGAGGGGCAAGAAATTTGGTGGGTATTGTCTTAATTTTTGAAACTAGGTGGTTGTTGTCTTAGAAATAGGATGCCATTTCATGGGTCTAACTTCTTGCTCTGGTATATGCTCATTTAGTATGTACATCTGATCAAATCATTGAATGTCCTCAAGCATGCAATAGAGTCCTTTATTAAGGTACCATATTGTCTCTCTTCCTTTCAAGGCACATCTATGTATAACAAGCTGCATTTTTTTTCTGTCTAGCAAAGATTGATGCTCCTCCTCAATGTCGTCAAATCAACTACTATTTGGTGTCTATAGCTATAACGTGACTTAGATGTATATTTCTCTTGGCCATACTTATAAAGAACATAAATTCTATGCAGAAATGGTGACTGCTCTAGTTTCTAACAACAATATTGGCTTCTGTGCAGGGTAGTTAGGAAAGCTTGAATTAAAGGTGTAAACTAAACCAATCACATGCTTATTGTTGCATGATCTTTTTTTGGTAAGAATTTTTGAAAGTCTTAAACATGTAATTGTCGTCTTGAAGGATTTGCATTCTATTCTTTAGGTTACATTACCTATTTCTGTTGCTATAAGCATTTCAACACAAGAGTGAGGGGATAATTGAATTTAGAATTTGAAACTGAAAAAAGAAGATTGGACTAAAAATGTGTTGTGTGTGAATTTTTTTGAAACAAAATTGTGAGGATGTACATTTCTAACTTCTTCTAAGTATGTTCATCACGAGGTTGATCATTCACTTCATTTGTGGACAAGGTTTATTACACCTACGCCTTGATATAAATCTAATGAGAAACAAATCCTTGCCATGGATGATCGCACCTTCTAGCATATTTTTTGTTGTAAATAGGTTGTGTTGTTTATAATGTAAGGTCTCTGCTGGTTGCAGATATGTTATAAAGGATGTTTTGCGATACTTTTGGGTAGGTGGCTAAGTCCATTGTGCAGGAGACTATTGACTTTGTGGCTGTAAAAGTCATAAAAAAGTAGAGGGCCTACTCCACTCAAGCCATCGTAGAAATTGGCATCCTTCATAGGATACATACCATGCATCACCTCTAATAGCTTAAGTGGTTGTGCTACTAATGAGAATCTCTAGAATATGTCTAAGTCTAGTTGTAAACTATGAATGCCTTTCTTCATTATAAGTTTGACCCTGACGAATGTGAATTTCATGTGCCTCTATAATTGCGGGAGCAATGCATATTCTTTAAGAGAGTATGACTACAAGAGTTTCAGCAATATGCTGATTAGTTTTATTAATAGATGCTTACTTATTAACATAGAAATTGAATGTTTGCAAAGCTTGTTGTGGTTCCGCAAGCACATTTGCATATTAATTTTTTTTCTTCACAAAGTTTTTATATTAGGGAGACAATTTGAATTTTGTTTGAACATATTGAAGTGTTGTCTTGATGAGACTATAGCTATTATAGTTGTTGGAAGGAGTTGTTTGGTGTTGCTAGTGTTATTTGGAAATGATCAATGAAATTTGGGAGAGTTTCAACAAAAATTTGGGAGTTTTTGTAATTTAATACAAGCATAGCATTGGTCATCTATTGCAGCTTCAACTTTTTAACAATTTTATGACAAATAGATGCTTGTAACTTTATAATTGGTTGTAGATATTTCATATCGTAGTTGGAGGTTGCGAGTTTAGTACATCTTATTAAGAAAATTACTTTTGTAGTTGAACAACAAACATGAATGGAAAAATGAGCATCGTGTTGTAAGAAACTTCAACCATTTTCAACTGCAAAGGACACCTCTCCATCGTCTTTGAGCTTCTTGGAGTCAACTTGTAAGTATTTGTGGAAGTAATTGTGTAGTGTTTTATTTAACATCCTCTGAAAGTGGAAGCTAAAGAAATGGTATGTCTTCTTTTTTGATGAATGGAGTAACAATCCACTAGAAGAAAACAGTTTTTTTTTTTATGTTGCAGAAAACATGAGATGGCGTCTTGTTTGACGCGAAAATAATCAGCGTAGATGTCTCCTAAAATCCGTTTGAATTGACGGGCAAAAAACGTGCAAAAATCACAAAAAACGCGTTGTTTTCAAGCTTGTTTTTTCTTGATGTCACACATGACAAGGTGATCAAAGGTCTGCATAGGTCGACATGTGGAGGCCACGTAAGCGCCACATGCTCGAAAACTGCCACGTCATCTTTTTTTCCATCCATGCCATTGTTGATGTGGTCTTTGACGTGGAGGCGGGAAATTGTGACGTGGTCACTGACGGGGAGGCGGGAAACTGTGACGTGGTCACTGACGTGGAGGCCACGTCAGCTCATTTCTGTGTCATTTGAATAATTTAATGGTGTTTTTTGAGATGTCAAATTAGACATTTTTTACAACGTCAAATTACACGTTTTTTCAAACATCAATTGCTACAAGGCAATATCAATAAAAATTTAATATAAATAAAAAAAATGAAATGAACAAAAAAAAATTCTGAATTCAACAAAAATTGAAGAAAACTTACCATCAACCATTAAGGGAATTTTTAATGGCCAAATGAAGGAATTACTTCATTAAAAGTTAATAAAAATCAAGGATAAGGACATTGTATTTATATCCATACTCTGCCCATGGAAAGACAAACAATATGGGACAAGTAGAATATGGTTATTTCACTTGTTTACATGATGTTGTTTTTGACGTGTACATGTTTTTTTAAACATAGAGATGTTGTTTCAGACATCTTGACGTTTTTGTGGACATTTTACTTTGAACACAATTTTTTTTTTATATATCCCATATCAATTGTCTCTCTTCCACCTCCCCACCTGTATAAAGACTATCTGTTTTCATCCATGGAATTCATCCATTTTCATCCATCCATTTTTCTTTTTTTTGGAAAGCATGCCACATCATTGCCTTTTTCCTAAATTTTTTATATAAGGTCAATATTTTTCCATTGACCGTAGTAATTTTTAGTAATTTATCCATAATGAAAATGGACTTCATGCTGACGTGGCAGTCTATGTTTTCTGAGATGTTATAACAAAACATCAACTTATTTTTTTAAACATCGTTAAAAACATCTTTGTCTATAGTGACATCTACTTGTTTCCCAACTTAATCTCACACGTTTTTTGCAACATCAAATCAAATTCATTCTTTTGCACCCGTTCACTGCTTAACATGTGACATCTCAACAAACATGGCACGTTGCACTGCAACGACAGCAAAAACAGGGTTTTCTTCTAGTGATCACAACACCTTTTGAAGAGGCAACAATATACTAAACTTCTAGCATGTGGTTTGATCTATATCCATCCATAAGCATTGTTGTAGTAACATTTGCTGTTTTTGTTCATCTTGACATCATCTTTCTCTTCATGTAGGGAACATAACTTTCTAGCTTGAAGTCACAATTAAATGCCTACATTGAGGAAAGAGAGAGGTATGCAATTTGGCTTCTCTTGCTTCTATCAATGATCTTAATAGTGAATTTAATTGATCACATGTTGTTGAACATAGGGGCTTTAGTTGATTGTCACCCTAACCTTTAATGTCTCTGTTTGTAGATGGATTGAGGAGATCAATCTGAGGCAGTGCGAGATTGTGACAACCTGTGTGGCTACAAAGAATTTATGCCATAAAGAGTAGGTGCTGATATATGAGATTGAAAAATTCAAAGTAAGCTCTCAAGACGTTGATGAAAAAATGTCTTATTGTTGCCTAGAGAGTGGGAGCATCTATAAGTTGTAGTAATTTCATTGTTGATATGGCCTTGAATCAAAATCAAATTTTTGTCTTTTGCCATTATGCCTTGACCAATGTCTTGTTTGATGCATTTCAGTTTATTTGTCAATTATATCTGGGTGAATATTTATCACCCGAAAAGTATATTTTGGTACTAATGCAGGCCATTGTACTTTCTCTCATCGACCCTTGTTATGGCGTTTCTTGCATATTGAGAACATTAATCAACAGGAAAAGATTAGTGAGCTTGAAATGGAGATTAGGAGACTCCCTTCTAGTCAACAATCTTTCTATTAGCAAATCAACTATCATGCTAAAATGTTCTAAATTCTACATGCCTTGATGTGGAAGTAGGATTGTTGTTTTGTAATTTCATGTTGAATATTTAAGTAAAAGTTTTCTTCATCCACTAAAAGCAAGAAGCAGTTGTGCATGGATTTACTGTTCACATCTGAAATTACAGTCCAAACAATTGGTTGCAGAGTCACCAAAACACCGATTTACATAATGGGGGATTTCAACATGTCTCAACAGTGAGGTGAAAGTAAAAATCAAGAAATTCATCTGATAGAACCTATCTAGAATAGAAAAGAAAAAACTTCTTACAACATTGACGTACTTCATAACTTATAAGTCATGTATATTTCTACTTAAAGGACAACCTCCGATCATTCACTATACTACAATAATGCAAGTCCTAGACACATGCAATTAAGCAAATATTACTTAAAGTACAAGACCTTTCAATATGCATTTTCTACCTTAAATTGCACCCCTTTCTCTTGTAGTGATGGTTTGTTTAATGTAGCAACAAAAGCTCATGTTGCTTGTTTGATGGTACAGTGTATACATTGTACAATATAGAATTGCGATCAACACAATTTGACAAGCTTTGCTGCAAAGGCTAGCTGCATACCAATTCTTCAACACTATCTAATTACCTCTCGCAACATCTCAAACCTCAAGTATATATGTGTCAATTCTTGTGTCAAAGAGAGGCTTGTAGATTCATAAACATCTGTTTCAGGTTGGTGGAGTAGGCACGCAATTTTGTCTGCAAAAAAAAAATATTGGCACTAGCATAAATGAGACAGTTGACAGAAAAAGAATAGAGTGACATTTGAGATCAAGAGAGTAGAGAATCATATTGGGACTGTGTTGTTGAAAAATGAAATATTCTTGTTCTCACAATTTTTCAAGTGCATTTTTCATTGCCTTACATTGCACTTTTCAAATTTTGTTATAAAAGACTCTATTCTTAAGTTGTGAATATACATGCAAAGATTGTAAAACATTATATAAATTTGATTTCTTGTAATTTGGCGTAGGGAAAGTCAAAGTGATAAAGGAATGACATACAAGTACCTTAAGTACCTTAAATGTAGGACGGTTGTTTTGAATCAAAAATATGCAATTGATGATTTTCCATCCTCAAGGTACGTAAGCATTGGTTCACTTTGCTTGAGAATCCGTTTCTTTCTGCCAAGGGCGCGCTTGAGAGTTTTAAAGATTGATGACTGAAAACAATTTAACAAAAATGATGTTATAAAATGTAAGTAAATAATGCAGCATAATTTGCTATGAGTAGTAGAACACAAGTAGATAATCCCTAAAGAATCTACATAGCTTGGATTTTGTAAATTTTCACTTAATACATTCTAGTTTAAATAACTTGATGTTTATGAATACAATATAACCTTATACAAACTTGATATTCTAAACTACATCTTCTTGTTTCATTTTGTAGTTAAATTCTTACATGTTCAATGCACACAAGAAGAATAAAAAAGTAGGGAGAGAGAGATATATAAAGAGAGGCAAAGACAAATAAATTCATTCCTAATTGAGATACTTCTCCACATAGTCAATACTTCACCAAATTTTACAAATAATTACATATTCTGAAAGTTATGAAAGAGAGACAAAAGATATTTAATTTGAAGGTATCAAACAAAGAAAAAGAATTGTAAAAGAATTTAGAAATCATAAGCTCAAACACAATTAAAAAGATCCACAACAACCACAAGTTGTTTTAAATTCACCACCAATTTAATACTAATCCATTTTCAATCTACAAGACTTTTTCTTGATTTGAGGCACTTTCAAGATCTAAAAAGTAGTTTAGGGCTAAATCAATGTTATTGGGTGTTGATGAGTATGGCACATTCCTTGAAAATTATAGGTGAAAAATTGTACTTGGTTTGGGAATAAAGAGATGGTAGGACAATTACATACATCTCAAATTTTAATACATTTTTTCTCCCTTTTTCAACTTTCAAAATATATAGTTAGTTTTAAATTTGGTGGAAAATTAACTTTGTGAGAAAGTTCCAAGTGAATAATGGACTATTTTGTCTACATCCCAAAAGGTCTCTTTGATTTTCTAGCATTTAGAACTTCAAGAATGAATTCATCCCTAAGACAGTCAATTTTGTAAAAAATAAATGATTGTGCTCGTGCTCACCATGAGTCTCATATGTCGACGTGGTCTGGTATGTGGAGGCTTGGAAACAAATGCCTTGGAAGTTTGTTGATTTGTAGGTGAAGACAAAAACTCTATGGAGGTAGTATATGGTGGAGATGGAGAAACAACCTTCTCATGGCTAGCCGTTGTTAAGTGTCTATAAGGAATGTTGGCACCTGAATGACTCCCGGAGTGCCTCCTACCGGATAATTGATGGAGTAATCGAGGACTTAGATCTTGAAGGAGTTGTCTTCTGCCAGAAGTACTACATGAAGCAAAAAGTTGTTCTGCTACAGAAGGCATTGTATAAGGAAGCCTTGAAGGACTCGATGTTGGAGCTCCCTTCTTGTTAAGAAGTCTGGTCTCTACAACTAATTTAGTTGCTGCAACCTCTTGAAATTCTGCCAAATCTTCCTCAATATATTCGTTGGAAGTGCTTGAACTTGACTTGGACGCTGTTTTTTGGGTAGTAAAGTCTTCTAGATCCCCACTTGAAAACATAATACTAGACCCTGAGGTCTGGCTATTATATTTGTTAGGACCGCATAAGATGTTTGTAGGCAATGAAGGCTCATTGGATAGATTGGTGCATTTTTGACCTGGTGTCAGTTGAGCTTCAATCAACAACTTCTTGGAGTTGATATGACTTGAGGTTTCAGATTTTGATATCCAAACTTGACATCCTTCTTTGGGTGTTGAACTGCAGCGATTGACTAAACCAAGGCGGGTAAGACGATCAGGTGGACTCGGCACTTTGGGAGGTAGACTGTAATTAGAAGTGAGCTGCTTTTGATGAACCGACATTGATGATGCCAAACAGGGCAAGAAAAAATCACCAAATGAAGAAGAAGCCCTATGCTTGCGGCCTGAGAAGCTTCCAGGTCTACTAAGTGATGGGAGAGCTAGCCGAGGAGGCAATTGAAGCACATTACTAGGTCTTTGTGTTATTGTCTCCACTTTGGCTTTTCCAGGAGCATCTTCCCACTTGAAAGGCACAAGAAATGTAGGCGAAGAAACATGGGATCTAGAAGGTGATTCAAATGCCTCTACTAAGAATTTTGCAGCTGCAGATCCATCAAGATCAATGAGTGCCTCTTTCTCACTAGTAGAATACCTCTTGGTAGACTTTCTCAAGCTTGCCTCTCTTGAAAGTCCTCTCAAATGATCTCTACCATAATATCTATGGCTGCCACTCCATTGATCAACATTGCTAGAATTCAACAAGTTTAGCCCTGATGCTTCTAGGCCAGTCCCTTTTTCAAAATTTCCATTCTCAATGGAAGAATTGACATCACCTTTCTGCAAATCCAATTGCAATTCCATATACTCTCTCTCATCTCGTGAGAGTTGACGAGCTAGTATTCGATCCACGGCTGCTGCTATGGTTTTGGGCTTACCAGGCTCGTCCTCCCATGTGAATGGAATTGCAATATGCTTAGAATGAACGTGATCAGGAGAAGGGCTATTGATATCGCTCACCACAACCCTGTCATGTTTGAAGCGTCCATCATGCAACTTATTTCTATCGTCTTTGAATCTCAATGTCAGAGTGGTTGAGTGCATTGGCAAGGATGGCTGAGGAGTTCTTTGAAGATTACCTTGAAGATCTGATGGCAAACTAAAAGTTTGTCGCTTCTTCTCTTTGGATTCCATAATCTCTAGTTCACTCATCATGTTTGCTTGAGATTTACAATGATATTGACTAATAGGGTTGGAGCTCCCTTTGCTAAGGTACTCGTTTTTCAACAATGGTTTCAACCTTTGTTGAATGTCATCCTTCATGACAATAATTTTGGCCTTCTCTTTTTGGTAGCTTGTAGTATCCTCTGGAGAAAACTTTGGGCTTAACGGGTGAGCCTTCAAATCACGTAACCTTCGTAGAACTTCTCTCCTTGGTGATGCAGCAATCTGACCATTTAGAGCAACTTTGATGGGAGCAGGTCCGTTATTCAAACTACCACCTGATTGTGCAACAATATCATATCCTTGACTTTCATTGGCATTAAAGACTGTGGTAAATCCAAAAGAATCAGTCTCCTTAGGTGACTTCAAATGCCCATATTGATTGCCACTCTGGAACTCTTCATTTCCTATAAACCGAAAACTTCCGCCATCAATAGTATTGGACTCTGTCAAGCTTTGACAATCGGTAACCTTCCGCCCTAGATTGGCTTCTTCTGTTGGGATTTGCTCATCCCGCTTCAACATTGCTTGCAATCTCTTATCATCTTGAGTGTCTAGTTCAAACCGGAAGCTACTAGCCCAAGATCCACTCTCTTTACTACCTAGTGGTCTTTTAGGCTCTACATGCTTGTGATCAAAGTTCAAATCACCAACTTTGCTAATAAGATGAGGACTACTACTAGAAAAGAAAAGCGGCAATTCTCCGTCATTGCCTTTCAATTGGTCTACCCTATAGGTATACTCATCATTGACAAGAGTGGCTTCTTTTAAAATGACATTCTTATTTCTCCCTGCATTCTTTTTATTGTCTTCTCCTGTGAGTTGTTCCATCCTACCACACTTGCTTATACATGTAGAATACCAACCCTCAATACCAAAGCAAGTAGAAATAAGAACATTGACACTTGTGCATGATTACTCTCTTGAATGGGTTGCTTGAATTTGATGTCCTACTACAAATATTCTTGTTTAGGGGAAATTGGCTTGATTGTCATCTTGCAATGGTACAACCCAAAGAACTCTCATATTCTTCAAAAAGAATTACCTGGAAATACATTTCACTAATTAGTTCAAGTCAAAGGTGGAGTTTCAATAGTTGACAAATACATTCAAAAGCAAGGAAAACACCTCATGCAAGACACACATAGGCTAAAAAAGCCCAAACAAATAAAAGGAAGCTACAAGTACTACCATATGCATAGGAGATGTAGTGTAATTACATGATTGCTCTGAAACAATAGAAATCATTGTAGCAATTCAGAGTCTAGACTAGATTTTCATTCATAACTCTAAATTGGTGGCACCTGATCTTATTTCTAACACTAATGATAATAACAACATGAAGGGCTCAAAGTCCAAAAGTGGCCCATTGACAAGTACAAAGGATTAAAGTAATTGAGCATTTAATACTCTAGCAATGTCCATCACTCCAATGATATGTAGTTGTACCTTACAAAGTTAGAAGACAAGACTAACTACTATATCGAAGTTGCAAGCACTAACTTGTACATTAGCTCAATCGCTTTAAGCCCAACCAACTAATGACTCAAATAACGTCATCAATAAGTGACTCCCAAATCTCACCACCGAAACATGTCTCATGAAGACTTGTTAGACAAGTCCAATGGTCTACAAATTAATCCTCTCACTGAAATTGATTAGAATTATAATTGATTATAGAATCATGTATGTCAACAAATCCATAAGAATTTTTTGAGCCCATTGGAATGGAGATTTTTACAACACTACAATTTCCAAATTTGATGAATCATGTAACTACTTATACTGGCAACTAATATTTTTAATGCAAAGTTCATTATTTATGCTAGCTTTTGCCTTTTAAAAAAAGATTGCATCAAGACTTTAGATTCAAGAATCAAGCTATAGTGTTAACCTCTAACGGACCAAGTCCATTGTAAAATGGTCAAACATCATGTCTGAGTTAAATTTAACTTTTTGTATTGTATTCAAGCATCAATTTTGTATTTTTATTATGAATCACTATGAATTGTTTACCATTGTGCGAAATTTCAATTTCTTTTGTGAAAATTTGTCATAGTTATAACTTTTGTAGCAAAAAATAAAAAACACATTAGTAAATATAACAAAACCAATCCGATTAATTCGAATTTTTTCAAAGAGCAGTACAAGTAGCGATGGAGATTGGTTTGAAGATTTATCAGTTAATTTATTTATAGTTTACACCCAAACACCCTTGCCAGTGGTTTTCAAGTCAAGTGCTACTATCAAGCTAAATTTATCTTTTTATATAATTGAAAAATTAATTTTTTGATATTAATTTTTCAAAATTTATGATGGAAAGATCAAGTTATTTTGATTTATTACAGTAACCAACAAAAATAAAATTATATCAATTACAGCATATATTCAAATAATTTGAAATTTTTACATTAACCCTTGAGTTTTTGTGTTGATTAGAGGCAAAAAAATTGCTTCAAAATACTCATATCCAAGTAGAAGTATAGTATTCATGAATATTTGTTCTTTGACAAATTTGAGCATAGGATCTTTGAATTAACTTGGATATATGGTTTTTTTTAAATGTTGAAAGACAAAAGTTTGTATGCATCAATCTATCTAACCGAATAACAATTAATAAATCTAATTTTAGAACACATTTCTAGCTACCCACTTTGACATTGAAACAAAAAGAAAAACTTATATAACTAATGCAATACTTATTTGAGAATGATATCCAACCAAGCTTCATGCATAGAGTATCACAAGAAATTTCAAGCAAAAAATACAAAATTTCAAATCAATAGAGCTAGCCCAAGTTCTCAAAAAGCCCAAAGTGGGGTCTTTAACCTTAGGGGTTAAATAAATGAAGCTTAGATTGAGAAATATATTTTTATATTTTATATTTTGAAAACATTTTGAAAAAAATACAAATGAAAAACAAACAATATTGTGTAATTTGAGTTTTAACACATGGAGCTTGCAATTGCAATAATTCTTTCAGCTTTGGGATTTTTACAAAATATTAAAATGGAGTGAATAAGAAATACTTTTCAAGCTTCATTTTCTTGGTTTAAATCAAATATCAAAAATCATTATTTTAAAAATTACAATCTAAGTTGACCAAAGCACATCTACTTTTCAGATAAACAGACTTGAGAAATATAATTTCATAAAGGAGATAGTTCAAATCATCCTATATTCCCTTATATGAGAACTCCCATTCCCAATTGCTCAACAACAAATATGGGGAATTTCAAATATTCCATACACCATTTTAAGATTGCGTGATCTAAACCGCAAAAGTGCCATCTATGAATGATATAGATTTCACACATCTAGGTCCAATATAGATTTCAGATTGCATGGTTTAAATTGCAAGAGTGCCATCTAGGAATTGTATAGATTTCACACATCTAGGTCTAACATAGATTTTAAATTGCATGGTTTAAATTGCAAAAAACCCATCTAAGAAAGGTATAGATTTCAGTCATCTATGCTTGTTGTAGATTTAGGACATTTCGGACCCGTAATCCTGGTATAGATTTCGGAGCACGCGATCTAAACTATAAAAGTGCCAAAGCTGCGGAGTGACTGCCATTTCAACGAAATTCCCCGCAAATTGAAGCTTTTGCAGAAGACGAGGATTACCTGCAAGGAAGGAGCTCTCTTCAAGTGCTGGGCAAGAGTTCCCTATACGCCATGTCCACATTGTCGGTATCATTCTTCACTTTTCATCTGCCTCCGGAAAAACAGTAAGAAAATCCCTGCAAGTACCAAAGAATGTCCACACTGTTAAGTCCACGCGTGTAAAGTACAGGATACTACAGTAGAACCATTAAGAACCCAATCTTGTCCACTTCTACCGACAGCAACTCATCTACTAGCTGTTTGGTTGGCCTTCAATCAGCAAGTCGGGTGTAAGTACGACATCACGAATTACTTATGACCATTGATCTTGAACAGAAGCGGGCTTCTCTATTGTCTGATTTTGATCTCAATAGGGTTTAGTTCGTTGCATGATTGCTCAAGAATGATCGTCCACAGTGAGAGATATTCGATCTCAAGAATGATTGCATACGAAAATCATACACCATAAATGATTATTTAGAAGGTTACAATCCAGGTTGACGAAGGCGCATCCACTTTTCAGATGCGCAGAGCTCTACGGGTTAAAGAGGGTAGTTCAGATCATCCTACGGTCCTCTTATGTGCGAACTCCCATTCCCCAATACTCAACAACAAATGGAAGCTTTTGCAGCAGACGAGGAATACCTGCAAGGAGGGAGCTCCCTTCAAATGCTGAGCAAGAGTTCCTCTATACGCCAAGTCCACATTGTCGGTATCATATTCTTCACTTTTAGTCTGCCCCTTGAATAACAATAAGAAAATCCCTGCAATACCAAGAATTCCACTGTTAAGTTCACGCATGTAAGGTACAGGATACTAGAACCATTAAGAACCCAATCTTGTCAACTTCTACCGACAGCAACTCATCAACTCTTTGGTTGGCCTTCAATTAGCAAGTCGAACCATTGACCTTGAACAAAAAGCAGGCTTCTCTATTGTCTGATTTTGATCTCAAGAGAGTTTAGTTCATTGCATGATTGCTCAAGAATGATTGTCCAATGTGAGATATTCGATCTCAAGAGAGTTCGGCACATTCAATGATTGCAGAAGAAAACTCAAACATAGTCATAGAAAGTCAATCTCCAGAGAGTTTGGCTCTAGGACGAACCGATCTCTCTCCAGTGAGTTCTATTGAGCAAGCTCCCAGTGGAGGCACATTCCTACGTGATCGGTTCAATTACTTCAGGTCCGACACAAAAAGCATGATTCTCTACCTTAAAAGTTCTTGAAACGTCCAGACCCAAAGCAAACGTTCAGAATCCCCAAACTCTGGTACCAAGCCCATACAAGAATACTAGACTACTACCACTCAAAACCTTCAAAAGTCACTACGCAATGAAAAAAAGACAATGTGCTACAAACAAAGCCAAAAATTGTCAAAAACCTTAATAAAAAACGTTTGCTTACCCTAGCCTGTCAATGTTCGGCAAAACCAGCGCTAGTGAACTCAGCTCCCCAGGGGTCAACCAACCCAGAGAAGCAAAGCAATAGACGCATTCACGCAGTACTCTAGTCCCGCAACGAATTCAAAGCCGAGCAGGTCGATCAGTTTCACAGTGCTCAGCGCAATAATGGAAACCCAGAATAGGAGAGCTTCCCGAATTCTTGGACCGCGACCACTCTCTTGGATGGGTTGCTCGAATTTCACGTCCTACCACAAGTACTCTCGTGCAGGGGAACTGGCTCCACTCTCGTCTTGCAATGGTACAACTCTGAGAACCCTCATCTTCTTCCAAAAGAATTGTCTGCAATAGGCACCCTTTCACTGATTAGTACAGGTCAGAGACTGTAGAGCATCGACAGCTGTCGAATACAGTACATTCAAAAAGCAAGGGAAACATCTCATGCATGACACACATAGCCAGGCTGAAAGAGCAAGCGATAATCCAAGCAGCTAAAGTGACAAGCAGTGCCAGGTGCGCAGCAGTTGCAGCGCATTCACATGATTGCTCTGAATAAACAGATATTATTGTAGCAATTCAGACTGGATTTCCCAGTCATGACTCTAAGTTGGTGGCACTCGGAGTTATTTTTCTGACATTCATGATGACAACGACAAGGGGAGCACAGAGTCCAACAGTGCTCCACTGACGAGGACAGAGGATTAGAGTAAATGACCATTAAAGACTCTGCCGATGTCCATCAATCCACTGATACCTAACTTACGAAGTTAGAAGACAAGACTGACTACTGTACGGAAGCTGCCATGATCGCTAACTTGTACATTAGCCCAATCGCTTTACACTCAAGCCCAACTAACTTAGGACTCAAACAACGTCATCGATAAGCAACTCGGATCAGATCTCACCACTGAATGTTCAATGTCTCTTCAATAATTATTAGACGATTCCAAAGGTCTATAAATTATTCCTCGCATTGAAATTGATTAGAATTTTAATTGGTTATAGAACTTCGTATGTCAGCAAATCTATACAAATGTTTTGAGCACATTACGGGATGGAGAAATTTTGACAACACTACAGCTTCCAAATTTTATAATTCATGTAACTAATTATACCAACATCCAATATCTTTTAATGCAAAGTTCGTTATTGTGTGCTACCTTTTGCCTTTCTACAAAATATCATGCCAAAACTTTGGACTCGGGAATCAAGCTGCAGCCTTGAAGAGGACAGCGGTTCAGATCATCTTACGGTCCCACCTCTTATGTGGGAACTCCCGCTCTCAAATACTCAACAACAAATGGAAGTTTTTGCAGAAGGCGAGGATCACCTGCAAGGAGGGAGCTCCCTTCAAGTGCTGGCCAAGAGTTCCCCATACGCCATATCCACATTGTCGGTATCATTCTTCACTTTTAGACTGCCCACGGAAAAACAATAAGAAAATCCCTGCAAGTACAAAGAATTTCCACACTGTTCACGCACGTAAGGTACAGGATACAAGAACCATTAAGAACCCAATCTTGTCAACTTCTACCAACAGCAACTTATCTATTCATTGGTTGGCCTTCAAAAAAACATGATTCTCTACCTTAGAACTTGAAGCATCCAGACCTTCGTGTCCATGAGCCTGAAAAAACGTTCAGAATCTCCAAACTCGGGTACCAAGCCCGACTAGAATACTACTACTCACAACCTTAAAAAATCCACTACGGAATTGAAAGACAATGTGCTACAAACCCGGGCTACAAACCAAAGACATAGTTATAACAAAAACCACGTTTTGCTTACCCTGTCAACATTCGACCAAACCCAGCGCTGGGGTCAACCTAGAGATGCAAGCAATAGATGCATTCACGAACTCCAGCCCGGCGGAGAATTCAAGTCCGCAACCGAATTCAAATCCCGAGCAGGTCGGTCAGTTTCAAAGCAGCGCAATAATGAAAAACCCCGAATAGGAGGGTGGGAGCTTCCTGAATTCTCGGCCAGTGTGAGTGTACTTACTGACTTCCAAGCTCCAAAGCAAGCAATTTCCTGTAACTTACATGGCAGAATCCCAGCTTCAATTATAATACATGAAATCTGGGCCTTCTGGGATTTCTGGGATTTCTGGCATCTGGCACCGTGGTTGAAGGCCCCCTACCCGGCCCTGATGGACGCCATATATCTCGCCTCTCCGGTCGCCACCGTCAGTCAGTCCCGACGACGGACGTTTGAACGGGTCCAACAGCAACGATCGGCAGTCCAGTGGAACGCGGGCCTCACTCGTCTTGAGGAGAGCTTCGAAGAGACGAGTTTGCGGGGAGAACTGTCGGTTAGTTCATTGTTAGTCGTGAAATTGGTAAAAATTTAAAATAAAAAAATGGTATTCCATTAAATGGCATATGAAATCCACCACTTTCAGAACAATTGGTCTGAACATCTAGGACAGGTAGGAACATCTAGGACAGGTATAGATGTAAAATTGTCAAAGTTTTAGAATGTCGCCATTTATGCTATATTCAACTACTTTTGAATTTTTGAAAGTCCATAATTAACCCCTAAAGCACTAAACTGCATTTTTTTGGCAGCATAGCAATTTGGGGCAGCTCACTATAAATGGAGTTTTTGTTTTTCTTCTTTGAAATTTTCACACAATATGTGTCCGAGGAGCAGCTTTAAGGCCCAACAATTTTCATAGCTTTTGGCTACATGGTTAAAAAGTTATGGTATGATATGTTTTTTCATTGCTCAGCGGGCAGCCTGGGCAGCAAAAAAAACTTCTTGAAAATTCACTTTAAAAAAAATTAAAATTCGAAATTGGTTCTCTAGATCTTTATATACATGGAAAGCTTTGAATAATTCCATTTGAACCAATGATGTAAAAGCTATGGGAGTTTAAGTTTATGGATAGTTGTGGAATCTCTACTCTAAGATAAACTTTGAAGCCCTTCATTTAATTCAATTTTAAATGTTTTTGAAAAAAAATAAAAATATTAAGTGTAGATTATTTTCTACAACATTACAACCATTGGGATTGGGATTTTTAATTCCATGAATAAATTGTTAACAAGTTAGTGTTTTGAATCATTTTCTACTTCTTTCTACTTAGCATTTTTCCTATATGTTGTACAATTCCAAATGATCTGAAATTTTTCAACCATATTGCCAGCTTGCCTTCAAGAATGAAACCAAAGAGTAACCACCATTTCGGGCATTTTTTCATACACATGTAACCATCTGAAGTGCAGCTGCCCGGTTTCCGCAGGGCCAAAAAAAGTTTTTTTTCCAATTCAAATGCTAATATATTGCAATCTACATGGTGGAAATTCCTGAAAAAATTTTCACATGTTCTCAAACTAGTTTACTACATGATCCTACGGTTACATGTGTTCAAAAAAGTTTTAAGAAAATAAATTTGGTACTAATCCTAAAAATGGCAGTTTTGGAGCGTTTTGGTAAAAACATAGTCAAAAATCTTTAGGGGTTAATAATGGTCACTAGGAGATCTCATAATAGTCATTAGGAGATAATCTAAAACATCAAGAGATCAGTAGAAAAATCAAGAGATCTACACAAACATTGGGAGATCTCACAATGTTATTATCTTGTGATCTTTGGATGTTTAGTCGAAAGTTCATTGAATAGTCCAAAAGTAGTTAAACGTGGCATATTTCAATGAATTTTTTTCATTTTTTAGTTTCAAAACATTGGAAAATATCCGGTGAAATAAACTATAAAATTTAAATCAGAGGAAAAAATAGACAAAAAATCAGACTTAGTACTTGAAAAATCGGTTTGATATGGTAATTCAAGGAAAATAGCTAGTAAAGATTTTAAAATATCTTGAATGTTAATTGGCCATTTTTTTTTAATCATTTTGGTCAGGAGAAGTAGCCAGCTATTTCATCAATCCTCATGTGATACTTGGGTGATACTTGGTAATATCTATATCAAAATTGAATGATATTTGGGTGATATTTGGTATTATCTATATCAACTTGGTGATACCTTGATAAAATTTGGCTACTGTTCTTGAAATACAACAATAATCTGTTTATTTTTACCACAAAAAATGAAAATTTCTATTAACAAAGAAAGAACCAACACCTTTTGGCTCTATCCAAATGGCAAAAAAACTGTGCACAAAAAAAGCCATTGGGATTGGCTCATCAATGCAGGGCTGGTTGGAATCCTTGGTTGATTGCTCTTGAGTTGGCTTCTGGAAAGGAGAAAATAAAGTTTGCTTTTGTTTTTGTTTTGACAGAAATGAAATAAAGTCCATTGCAGAGGGGGGAAATAAAGTTACTTCAAGGCCAGAATTCTCTCACCGAGTGGGCTGGGAAGATTGATTGTTACTGCACTGGAAGGAAATGAAGGATTGGGCCTGCAGTACACAGCACTTGTGTGGCGGCAGAGTAGTTGGGCAATCATCTCACAAAAGAAATACCATTGTCATTGTTGTTGTTTTCATTATTTTGGGGCAGCGCTGAAAGCAATCTCTGGTGAAGTGGTGAACGTGTTTACATCCGTCGACATGGATGAAAACTAGTGGAAAAGGGTGTCTGAGTGGTCTTCGGGCATCAAGGAATAGTGCCAAAGCATGGTGCCCAAGGTCCACGTTGGCACTAAGGTAGAAGTACTTAAATGTAACACTTACTATGGATCCAATGATCTGGGGGGTTGTAGTTGATCTTTTTGGTTTTCTTTTCAACAACTTGTATGTTGTAGTGAGAAAGAGGATCAATTGTTAGGTCTTTTTCACATTGGTTGAAGAATATGAGTACAAATGGTCTTAAGATTTGAAGCACTACAAGAGAAAGGGGTGTAATAAGTGGTTTTTTAAGTATAGTCCTAGAGATGAGATATTAAGGTAACTCTGCCTATGATAGGTAAACATTTGGATCAACCTAATGCAAGTCAAAAACTTCATGAGCAATACATTTCATAAGATACATGTACTGCTCATGAAGTTCTGGGCTTGCATTAGGCTAATTCGAAGTTGGCTTGTCACAGGTAGAGTTACCTTAAGTAATGACCTTTATGGAGATTTTCAGTAAAAATTTACTAGAAATACATGTACTGAAAATCTCCATAAAGGTCATTACTTAATATCATATCTCTAGGAGTATACTTAAAAAACACTTAAAAAATTCCTTTCTCTTGTAGTGAAGTGACCTAAAAAATTGAGATATGTGAAGAAGTGTAAAGACCTCTTGTCTAGGGCTAACTCTTGTATGAAGCAACCTCAGGTCAAAAAGGGCGCCTGTAGATAGATTTAGATCCTATTTGGGAATTTCTAAACCAATAGTAAAGTTCGTTCCAAGGGAGGTCTTTTAAATAGGTTTACTTCTACAACGACATTGAAACAACTAATAGGGAATAAAATGCCTAAGAAAGCATACTTCCAACTAGTATTAATTATATTTTCTCACAGTATTTTTAATAAATTACTGAATTAAATACACTCCACTCTTAAAACACCCAAAGTAAGAATCACCCCATTTGGAATTGCTCTTCAATTCTCCGGCTAGATTCTTTCGTCTTTTACCAAATCGGTCTTCATAGCACTGGTTCAGCTTTGAACTTCCAAATTGGTCTTCAGCAGCTCCCAGTTGAACATCAGCTAGTACACATCACTTCTGGCTGTCTTGTTGTCTCCAACTTGGTATTTATTTCTTCAACATTTGGTTCAATGTACTTTTTATCACTGCTTCATTTACACTTCTTCTCTCCAAATTGGAACTCAACTTCTACCCTCGGCATCCTCTTACATTCATATTGCTTTGCAACTCCTAATTGGGTATAATCACTTAACTCTCACGTCTTAAACAATCTGCCTAATTGGATTATTGACTTGCACTCATAAACACACCCAGTATGAATTAACACAAACAACAACCAGACTTAATCCTCAATTTAACTTTTAGTCTCAAAGCTTCTCACATAAATTTCAGACCTTCATACAACGACCTTACTAACCGAATTGGATCACACAGTAAAGCATTCATGCAATCATCGATCTTCCGATTCGGAATTACTCACAGACTACCCAATTTTAACTTGGCAAAACCAGCATCAAGACTGAACCTCCAAATTGGATTTAAACATACAACATACATGCCAAACAACAAGGAACACCAATTCGCTTTAAATCATCCTTTATTCAGCCGAATTGGTGACATATCACCGTTCCATCAAAAATATCTAGCTAATTGATTCACTCAGATTAGCTACTGTTAAAAACTCCAACTTGGACACTTCAACTTCTATATCCAATTGGGTCTAATCTCACTGAAATTACTCATTTAAATCTCCATCATAAGATCAACAATATTCCAAATTGGACTAGCATCATTATGCATAACTCCAAATTGGACTTAATCCCTCTCGCACACAGCCATCTTCACAACGCTGCTTCTCAGTAATACCGATTTGGAATTAAAAACATATCTGCTCCACTTCCGTATTTTCCAAATCGGCCTTCATAACCACCACTGCTTGACCAACTCGGACACACTCCGAATAGGAAAATTCACTTTTCCCAACTTATCTTCTGCACTTCATCTGCACACACTTCCCAATTCGGAACTGACAACCCCAGCATCCACGCTAATAGCCTTGACTCTCCGACTTGGACTCACACACACAAATCAAACAATTAACCAAATTGGACACACACAATCCAACCAGGACCACTGTCCTCTTCGAACACACACACACATCAAATAAAACATAAAATTACGCAGCCAACTCGGACTAGGACTCGCACTGGACTCTCTCAAACAGTGGGTGCCTTCCAAATTGGTGAACTCCCTCTTAAAATCCCGAACCAGGCGGTTCCATAACCAACTTGGAAATCCCAAAAACTCACAAACTGCCGAATTGGGACCTCAGACAATAACCATGAAATAAACAAAACGAAACTTCCAAATTGGCACTTCTCCCACTACCTAACCAACTCGGAAGATAAACAACCCTAACCACCATACAATCAAAAACACAAATTAGAAAATAACCGGACTCCAAATCAGTAACAGCAAGATAGTTCCGACTTGGTATAACTCACACAGCATTCCACACGGAATCACCCTCTGTCCAATTCGAATTTATGACTCCCATTCAAGCTGATTCTCACCAACAACTTCTGAATTGCTATTCCCAATTGGAAATAAACACACAAAATTAACTTTCCAAATTGACTTCTATACATTCAAAATCACCAATTTGGAACAAAACTTAAGAAAAACACCACGTAAAACATACAAAAACCATCATAAAAAATGTAAAAACATATCCAAATAGGTCATTTACAGCGCCATTGTGTTTTTCTTTTCTCTAAATACTAAATATTATATTTTGGAGGCAACCTCAGGTGGGAGACTTTTTGTCTGGGTCTAACTCTTGTTTGAAGTGACCTCAGAACGAAAAGAAAGTCATTGCCTTCTCTTTCTCCAAAAACTAAATTTTGTATTTTAGGGGCAACCTCAGGTAGAAGACTTTTGGTTTGGAGCTAACTCTTGTCTAGTGTGACCTCGCATCGAAAAATGAGCTATTGCCTTTTCTTTCTTCAAAAAGCTAAGTTTTGTATTTTGGGGGCGACTTGGAATGGGAGACTTTTTGTCTTGGGATTGGAGCTAACTCTTGTCTGGGGTGACCTTGGGACGAAAGGGAGACATTGCTTTTTCTTTCTCCAAAACACTAAGCTTTGTGTTTTTCGGACAACCTCAGGTGGAAGACTTTTGTTTGGGCCTAAACTCTTATCTGGGACAACCTTGGGGCATAAAGAAAGACATCACGTTTTCTTTCTCCGAAAAAATAAGTTTTGTGTTTTTGGGGCGACTTTGGGTGGTAGGCTTCTTATCTAAGGCTAATTCTTGTCCGAGGCAACCTTGGGTCAAAAAGGGAGCCAACGCCTTTTCTTTCTCCAAAAAATTAAGTTTTGTGTTTTGTGGTGACCTCGGGTAGAAGACTTCTTGTCTCAGGCTAACTTTTGTCTAGGGTGACTTCTTGTCTAGGGTGACCTTGGGTCAGAAAGGAAGCCAATGCCTTTTCTTTTTTTTTAAAACTAAGTTTTGTGTTTTGGAGGCAACTTCAGGTAGAAGACTTCTTGTTTGGAGCAACTTGAGATGGAAAAGGTGACCAAAGCCTTCTCTTTCTCTAGTAAAACTATGTTTTGTTTTGGGGCAACTTTTGTTTTGGGGCAATCTCAGATGTAAGGTTACACCAAATGAAAAAAGAAGATTACAATTTTTTTCCACAAATGGCAGTCAAAGTCATCTGAAATTATAGGCCAACATTCAAAAAAAAAAATTCTAATTTTGAATGTTAATATCTTCTAATTTATATAGTCAAAATTTGTGAATTTTTTATCACATGATCTAAGACAAGTAAAGTACAAGATTCTACGGTCAAATTCAGAAAAGAAAAAAAATGGTTTTCTTGGATGAATGTAGTAGAAGTGGCAGTTTTGAAATGCAATACAAGAGGTTGCCCCTACCCGCAGTCGCCCCTATCTAAAGTCACTCTACACCTGCAATTGTCCCTCCTTATTAGACCTAAAGTCACCCTAAATTTGCCACCTAGTTGCCACATGGTAGCCAAGTAGGTTTAGATAAATGGGGGGTAAATAAAGTTGACTCTACTAGATGGACAAGAGCTCTACTCAACGTCTTTAACATCTTGTTTGTCGCATTGTTGTGTTGTTCGACAAAACAACCTTGATAGGAATTGGATTAGAAAACCAATACTATAAAAAAATTGCATTTTAGGTGACAAGCCCAATTTTTTGAAACGGATTTTAGGTGACATCCAATGCAAGAACCCATGTTTTTATGTCAACATTGATGTTAACATTGGACTTTTTTGTTTATATAAAAACATGGGTTCTTGCATTGGATGTCACCTAAAATCCGTTTAAAAAAATTGGGCTTGTCACCTAAAACGCAAGTTTCTTATAGTACAACAAAATTGATTTTGTATTTTTTTGATTTTGCATGAATATAATATGAATTTTTTGAAAGAATTGCCTAGATGCACCTACTATGGCTAGTAGACTAACACACAAATGGTCATTGAAACATCCAGAAGCAACAAATCCTAAACTAGTATTATGTTGAGGAGATTGACCAACACAAAACTTGCCCCCATGACTGTGATTACTTTACAGAATATTGCTTGTTTCTTTTGCCCTTAACCTTGCCTCACTTTAGAGCATTTTCAAGGGGTCCATAAATGACTCGTGTTACATCAAGGTATCTCTACCTTAGCTTGGTGTTAATGTTGACCTTAGGCATCAAGATGTAACACTATTTCTTGGTGCCCAAAGACCACCATTCTTCTAGTGGAAACATACTAAATGTGGATGAAAATTAATAAATTTATAATAACAAAGTTATATTGTCCCTAGATTTAATTTGTAGCAATTGAGTAATTTTAGCCATTGAAAAGAAAGGAATTTATCATCTATTATTTTTGCAACATCAATTTATATAGCTTTTGAGAAATAAATTGTTCCCCAAAAATCATTTTATATGACATTCATATGACTTTGGGTGTACATAACATTCTTGATTGGGAAGGCTTGGGTTTCTTTTTTATAGTAGCATTGTAGGAGGAATATGTTTGTGTCATAGTGCCCACTAATCAAGGAAAATTCTTTGAGTCAAGAAATATACAATATTTATAAGTGAAGAAGCGCGTTCTCACACTCAATTTGGATTCCACCCTCACTTAATTATGACCTTTGTTCCACATTATTGGCAATAAGAGTGTAAATTGAGGAGGCAAAAAGGACCCCAAGTCCCCAAATGGTTTATTCAAGAATGTAATGTATAATCTTCAATGCTACAATGTGGACTAAAGTAGATCCTTCAAAGCGTCAGGTGCCTAAAAGCGCCACTTGATCAAATTAATACTCTCATTATGTACATCTCCTAAATCAATGTGTATCTATTGTCGAAATTTTTCTTTTTGCCACATCTAACCAAAAAACTTTGAAACTATATAGCTTTGGTATATAGTATGCAAATGATGCATTTTTTGGGTACATGTGTTAAAATCTCCTTTCATTTGCCAAGCAAGATATACATTTTATTGATTAGTCAAATACTAAAAATTGATCAGAGTAGAAAAAGTGGCGATTTTTGGTTGCCCTACCTTAGATGTGACTTTCATATGAACTTTATTACTTCATATGATTTGAAATTTCAATAAATTTATAAGATAAATTTTTTATTTTTGAGTTTGTTTTGGTTCTTTTTTGTTTGGCAAATTTAGTAGTTGAGATGGTTTGTAATTTGTTTTTTTCCACTAAGATAGAGAGACCTTATTTAACAACTTTTTAAGGCTTAGAAGGGCCATTACATATTATTCAGTCCCTATGGAGGGCTGTGAGTTCTCTAGGGTTCCCAGACTCTGAAACTGTCTGGAACTGTGCCGCAGCAGCTGCTTGACGTGGCCAAGCGATTGCCACATCATACAAAAAAAATTAAAAAAAAAATTTCATCTTGTTTTTCCATTTTAAGATTTTGTTAATTTTTCAAAAAAATAATTCTGACAGCAGCCGTTCTTTTGCTGCGAGGAGAATAGCGCTGGGAACTGGCCCGAAACGGCCCTCCAAACCCCCCCAAAATCATCTAATGAATGAATGATTTCTCAGGTGCATAAGTATATAGAAAGCTTCAAATGAATCATTCTATTACAATACATGAGAATTCATATCATGAATTTACAAATTTTATGTAGTGTATGAAGTTAGAAATGGATGACTTTTGTCGTAAAAAATCATAAAATTCATATGATCAACCTTGAGGAGTGCCTTAGCAGGACTCCAAAACAAAAAATCTTGCTTGGCAAATGGACTTGAATTTAGGCTTAGATTGGAATTTGAAAGGAATAGTTTTTATAAACATTTAAAGAAATGAAATTGGAGTTGAGAATTAAATAAGGTCCTTCCACCTTGTCGGGGTAAATCTAAAAAAAATAGCAAAGTGAATGGAATCAATGAATCCTAAAAAGGTGGAAATTGAACCCTAAGAAGAAAGCAATGATAATCATCAACCATCTTCCTGCTCAACCACTTGATAATGAAATTCTCTAGTTATTTAGTGTATCTTGTAAACTATTGTTTTTTCTCTCAATTCACAAATTTATGTTCATTTATTGATTCTAAAATCTGTCATAATAATGAAGTTTCTTTCATTTATTCTAATAAAGAAAAGAAGAAAACAATATAATTGATGATAAAAAGACAATTGTAGTTTAATTGATGCTTGACTCAACTTGGAAGTATTTGAAAGTACTAAATTGATTTACCATATCATTTAGTGCAAATACAAAATATTAATACTTCAGAAATATATCATTGTAAAAAAACAGGTGGAAATTATTACAATACTTAAAATTTTAACTTGCCCTAGTTTAATTTGAAATAGTATGTCTTTGATAAAATAGTGTCACATGTACTAATAAGATAATATAATGTAGCTTAGAAGTATTTGAAAACCTTTTTGTATATGAAATTATATGTGACATTTAAAAAATAAAATGAAAAAATAAAATATAAGAATATTTTTTAAAGTTTAAACAATAAACAATGGAATAGAAAGAAAAAGTGTGGTTTTAGCAACAAGTTTAGATATTTGGATATTTAAACAATGTGTTGCATTGATTTATTGTGGATTATTCTTTTAACTCTTATTGTGATGACTAGCAATGGTTGGGGATACCAACCCAATATTTGAATATTGTGTATGAAGTACAATAATGAACTACAAATAGAGTGCAATTACCTTTGATTTGGTTGTGGAACTATGTATCTGTGCTAAAAATACAATACTAAAATTAATATAAATACTAAAACTAAAAACCAAACCCTAGGAATCTTTATAGAATTGAATTTGTAGATTTAGAGAAAACAAGAAACAATTATAGTTAATTTATAATTTATTGCTTTTGTAAGTTCATCGATGATGGATATTCAAGAAGCATTTGCCTCTACCTAAATACCCGCAATAAGGAAACTTGACCCACTTCATGAACAAATCTTCATAGCACTCAAGTGGTCACCAAAACCATTGTCAATACTATTGTCTAAAGAAGCAACAAGTATACAATGCCTCATATGGGCAAGGCTAAGCTTATAAGGAGAGGAATGCTCTTTGATCGTTTGACTTACCCCCACAAGGCCATTTAACACGGCCAACGCTTACTCCATAGTCAAAATTAGTGAATGCAATTTTTAGTGGGACAAGAATTGTGCCTAATTTGGAGTTTTTTAGTAGGACAGAGGGAGTACTTTTGTAACAACCTACTCCTTAAAATACATTTTTTTATATTTTATTAATTTCTAATTCCTTTCATTTGTTGAGAAATAAGAAATCAATATAAAATAATTATCCACAAAAGGGGGCCATTAGCTTAACAACACTTCTAGATTTGTGAGATGAAACCTAATGAATTTCAAGGTGTTTGTATCATTGAAATTGAAATACAAAAAAAAAACTTTCTATTAAAAAATTATAGACCTGTAACACAAGTTTAGTTTCTACACAAAAATTACTCCTATAGTATGCTCAACAACATATGCCATATTAATAGCATGCTCAAAAACACAAGGCACATATCATGCTAATAGTGTGCTTTGGTAATAGTGTGCTCTATTGGACTCATCATGCACACCAACTATTTAACTTTTAAAGAACATTTTATGTTTGGGCTTGGTCAAACTTCATTAGATTTTTCTGGGAACTTACTCAAAAAGCTTTGTGGGAGCCTCTTTTGGACTTGGATAGGGCAGCACAAATAAAAGCCCAAGGTAGGACTTGTTAGCATTCAAGCTAGACTGAAGCTATTTGGGTTCAATTCATAAAAGTTTGGCTGCAATCACTAATCTTGGTGACTAGGCAAGATGGCAAGATGGCATGATTAGATAGAATAGAGTGGGGCCTCCACTTTGTCCCACTTGTAGAGTTGTTATTTTTTATTTGTTTGTTATTTCTTTGTAAAAAGCACAAAAATGCTTTAAATAATATGAAATATTTTAGAAAAATGAAAATAGAAATGACAAGCATAATGGAGTAATTGGGATACTCCTTGAACTCACACCAAAAGAAATTTGATAGAAAAAGTTCAAAAGCAATGTATTTTGAGCTTTCAAAATGCTAGAGGTATGATATTGATCATTGATAAATTTTAATTTTAAGCTCCTCGATTTAGATTTTTTATGGCTACTATAAGAATGAATATTCATTATCAATCTGACCTAAATAGAAACATTTAAATATAAATAAAATTGAGGAGAATTTTTTGGTAAAATAATAGTACAAGAGATCATTGACAAAAGTCATTATACATTTGTAATTATTAGAATCCACCAATTTGCCATAATTAGAAATGTGAGTTTGGGACACCATCTTTAAAGTCGAAGGACTTCAATAACATTTTCCAAGGATGCCCTCATGCACACACCCCTTCAAAAACTTTATTCTTTTACCAACAATACTTTGAAGTACGCTTGTTGTAGATGTGATATTGACCTTCTACATTTGAATATTTAATAAGCAATCAATTTCATTCTTGAAAAGGTGCTTTATGACTTGGTATTATGTTGATTTTTGTCAAACTTAGATACATAATCTTCTTGATGTCATTTATTGCATATTTTTTAGTAAAGTAATGTATAATATTTAATAGCCCACATTTGTTTATAACAACTCAACAAACTATGGATTCTATTTGTATATTTTATTTGTTATGGAGTTTATCTTTGAAGTTCCAATCCACTTTAGTATCAAGAGTCTATATTCATCCGGGTATATATTGTTGATATATCTCTTGGATTGTAAGAAACTTCAAAGTGACTATATAAAACCCAAGTCATAGCATATGATTGTCTTGTTAGGATTTGACTCATAAACTCAAGCGATTGTCTATTGGTGGATTAAAATGTAAGAGAAGTGGTACAAGAGTAATTTAAGAGTGATGTTTCTGTGTGACGGCATTCACATTTGTGTAGAGAATGAAGCATGTAATGATGTTTTGCATGTGTACATGGATAAGATACAAGCTCATCCAAAATATTTGTGCATGACTAGTTGTGAAGAAATGGTATCTACAAATGGTAGACAAGGTAGTAGACTATAGCAGAATGACCATTGTAATTCACATGTCACTTTTATTCCAAAATTCTTGAAATAAATTCCAATCCCCTTACTATAACTTGCATACACAATTGAATGGCTAGTATATATTTTTAAATTCATATGTTCAATTGTAGAAATAATAACCTTCCAAATTCTAAGTGTTGGACATAGGAATTCTAAAACTAAAATGAGGAGGAACCTAAATGCTTTGAAAACTTTGTAGTACCTTCAATAGTATTGTGGACAATGTCACAAAGTCACCCCTTCACTAATGGAAGTGTGAAAGTACTCACTATGGCCTTCAACACCATAAACCAATCTTTTGAGCATCAAGGTTCCTCACAAGTATTTTTGGTGCTCTACCAATTCTTTGGCAAGTTCCATAAGTACAATTTTCTTTTAGTCAACGATGCATAACAATCTATAACAAAATATTATTTATTTATTAAAAGAATCTTTGTTGTATAAGTAAACTTTATTTTGTCAATAGAAATATCTTTTGATTCCTAAAAATTCTCCAATGTATTCTCTTAGCCATTTTTATTTTCCATCTTATACACTATCCTTTCTATCATTATGGTAAGAACTCCCTTTAGCAACATGTCACTTTTTTGAAAATCTAGAAGAAGGCCCAATGATCCAATTCAAACAAGAAGGTTGCTAACATGTAAGCCTAGGAGCCCAGGCACCTATATTATAAGCACCTTCCATGCTTTTAAGCATATATGTTATAGGCACCTTCAATGGTTGTGAAGTTCCTACTTATACCAAGCCTCAAGGCTCATAGGCTCACATTTCAAAGCTCACATGCTAGCGTTTTTAATGCAAACAATGAGAATTTCTAGAAGCATATACTATTTAAAGAATGTTCAATTTAGAATAGGATAGTGCCAACAATAGGTGTTCTACAATCTCAACTTTGAAAATGCATATTTTATTCATAGTCACCCAAAACTCTCAAACCAATTGCATTCACTTCTATTTCCACTTGCTATCATCAAATGTAATTTCCTCCCCCACATTGTCTTCCAATAGTTGAATCTCAAACAATTGTCTCATTTGGTGAAATACCTCAACTTGTGTCATCTCAAATCTATTGGAGCTTTGAATGCCAAGGGAAGGTACCACTCAGGACCAAAACCTGCCGCAGTGCGAGCAACATCATTGAACGGTGGCTTAAGAGGTCCTCGAAAGTACTTTCGCACCACATTGTGGAACATTGCCACAACTTTTGAAGTTGATTCACCATTCTTGAAAGCCAATTCTCCATTCTTGCAAGTCAAGTCTCCATTCTCAGAAGTTGATTCTCTAGTTTTGGAAGTCCTTTCTCCATTTTCAGAGGGTAATTCTTTATCATAGGAACCATTTGCATCTTCAGACTTCAATTCTCTTGTACCATTGTTGGGCTCTTGACTACTAGTACTAGTTTTCTTTATAGTTGCTTCGGAGAGTGAGAGCTTCCTTGCTATGTCCTCTATTGGAATGCTTGTTTCATCATGAGCCTTTGAATTCTCTCGAAGGCAGAGAAAGGAGAACCACTTCACCCCAGCTGCACAATGGGTGATCTCTTCTGGATATATCACGGATTCCAATAGCTTGGCAGTCTCTTCGTCCCCGCCTCTTCGAAATCGACCTACAGTGGTTGGCAACACGTCTAAACCCCGCGCCTGTACAGATAGACAATTGGACAACTACAGTTTAGAGTGTTGGATCCTCTTCTACCAATGATAACTCATGTATTTATACATTAGATTGAAGTTATTAGAGAATGATGGACTTGCGGTTTTGAGTACATGTCTATGGTCATTGAATTGTGAAGGGAAAGGGGGTTATCTATTGTTTGTAATCTACAACTTCCCACTTTGAAATTGCATAAGAAATCATTACATTGGACGATAAAGATTTGAGTTTGGCTTCTGTAGTATCCAAAATTACCTCTTCAATGATTTCTCAATAAAAGCATACTACTTACATTGACACAAATAGTATCCTCTACCTTTAGTAGAATTAGATTCTTTGAGGATTGTGAAGTGAATTGAGCATGAATAGGGTTTGGAGAGTAGAATAACTAACCTCATGTACACAATGCTCCACTGCCAACCTTGCTTTGAGATCATGCGCGGTAGCCTCAGCCGAGTCCCACAATCCATCATGGGCAGGCAATGCACCATAGTTGGAATTGAGATCTATCAACCTTGCTGCTAGTAATCGAAAATGCTGACCTTCATCTTGCGCCACTCTCACAAAGTCATCAAAAAACTCTCGTGGCATCGCCTCTGCCTTTCCAAACCGAGCAATAATATCCTACAACCCAATGGGAATCAAAATTGTGAAGTACAATGCTATCTATGATAAGACATACCATCAAAATCCCTGTTGTTGCACAATAAGGAACCTCTTTTTTGTTAAACAATGCCCTTGGAACCACCAACCACTACTATAACAAAGGAAAATAAACTTTCAAATGAATAAGAATCATATAGCTAACACAACAAATACACTATTGTTTCAATCTTATCCATCTCACAATGCACTAGTAAAAGGTGTTGAGTTAGCATTAAATGCAAACTAAATTGGATATCATTCGTTAAAACAAAATAAGCAATGTAGTAACAACCAAAAACCAAGACGTAAAACTAATGAAGTAAGTATTGCAAAGGTAATTCCAATACAATGCATCTCAAAAAGGTTTGAATCAAGTGATTAGAATTCATATGAATATGATATAAAAAAAAGTTGGAATTTCTAGCAATGAAGTTAGATTGGTTGAAAGATACTCACCCAACTCAAATCAATGGCCCAACTTTCAGTGTGCACAAGGCTATGCACAAGCGCTTGCCTGCTCTGTAGACTACCGCCCCGTCCTAGCTTAGGCATGTCGCGTGGAGCCACCAAGCGCACCTGTCACCAACCATAGCCATATTCCTCACTGACTCATTTATCTCACCTTTCCGTCAAGTGCAAGCTCACTTACCAATGTCTATCTATCCTTCCATCCCGACCCCTCTAGTCCTTCTACTTTCACCTTCCTTTCCACAATTCACCACCTACTACCAATCCGTATTTGGCCCCATGTATGTGCCCCACACTCTCATAACAAGATATTTTGTTACGAGTTTTTAATTCGTATTGCATATCACCTTTGTTCTCACAATAGAAAGCTTGCAATCTAAAGCTTACAATCTAATACTCATTATCAAGGAAAGTCAAAATTGACTCTCTGAGCTAGGTGGATTCTAAATGAAGAATTATGTGACAATCATTCTCCATGCTAATTACTTCGTAGTCTCCCATTCTTCTTTATCTCAAATTATGCATAGTAAATTGGGTTACTTACAATGTAGTAGAGTTGAGCTAACCCACAAGAGAAGACAATTTCATAATCGTAAGTCAAAATTCTAATACAAGACTAACGCTTTGAGCCCAATATAGAAACAAACTTGCAAAATTGTTAGATCTAACACCCCTTCGAAAGCTCTTACTCTAAGAAGACCACATCCCATGTGACCACATTCATCCACATTCAGCCACCCCATAAGTGACTAGAAAGAAAAACATCCACGTCCACGAGAATAGAGCCACCACTGACACAACCATAGTACTTCAAACTAGTAGAACAATCAAAGAAGCCTCATACACAATTAATAGCAAATCCATAGTTTAGGGCTCCCCAATTCAGCACAAGAGGAAGAGCAAAAAAAAGCTTCAAAGACTTACAATGTCGAGGCGCGCGGGTCGCGACGGCACAACAAGGAGGGGTCCCTCGGCTTCGTACGGGATTTGCATAGCACCCTGCAGCCATAACGTGGCGGCGAGGTCACCATACTGAGCTTTCCGCCATGGATCGCCTTCCTGCAACACCTTCAACGCCGCCTGCTCCAACGTGTCGGAGCTCACGGGTGCCCCACCCCCGCTTTCATGCGTCTTCGATTCTACCATCGGAGTTATGGCGTTACTCAATTGAATTACAGAGCATGAAAGTTGGAGTGACAGTTGTAGAGAGAGAGATTGTCACAACGGTGTTTGGCGATGATAGAGCGATGGCTTGGAAAGAGGAAAACAATAAGAAAATCCCTGCAAGTACCAAGAATGTCCACACTGTTAAGTTCAGGCATGTAAGGTACAGGATACTAAAACCACTAAGAACCCAATCTTGTCAACTTCTACCAGCAGCAACTCATCTACCTTACCTGTCAGTTTCACAGTGCTCAGCGCAATAATGGAAACCCAGAATAGGAGAGCTTCCCGAATTCTTGGACCGTGAACACTCCCTTGGATGGGTTGCTCGAATTTCACGTCCTACCACAAGCACTCTCGTCTAGGGGGAACTGGCTCCACTGTCATCTTGCAATGGTACAACTCTGAGAACTCTCATCTTCTTCCAAAGGAAGTGCCTGCAATAGGCTCCCTTTCACTGATTAGTACAGGTCAGAGACTGTAGAGCATCGACAGCTGTCAAATACAGTACATTTAAAAGCAAGGGAAACACCTCACGCATGACACACACAGGCAGATAGGCTTGAAAGAGCAAGCGATAATCGAAAGCGCTAAACGGAAGCGACAAGCACTGCCAGGTGCGCAGTGGTTGCAGTGCATTTACATGATTGCTCGGTAAACAGAAATTATTGTAGCAATTCAGACTGGATTTCCCATTCAGGATTCTAAGGGTCTCATGCCATGTGAGCCGGGCGGGCAAAGTTTGCAGGGGAGCTACAATGTCCAAGTTTGCAATTGTCCTGATATGTGGACCCGATGGGTGGGGGAGAGATCAAGTAAGAATTTCCCATGTATTGATTCCCTCAAGATTGACCAATCTTGACCAATGGGGTTGTCCACCAATTTCAGTGAAACATGAAATCCTCCTTTTCCACTCACCAAGGCTGCTGACAAGACAATCGGTGGGGTCTTCTTGTCTTCTAGTGCTTTTTCTGGCCGCCCGGCTCACATGATGGGAGGCCCTAAGTTGATGGCACTAGGAGTTATTTTTCTGACATTCATGATAACAACGAAAGGAGAGCAAAGTCCGACAGTGACCCACTGACGAGTACAGAGGATTAAAGTAATTGATCATTAAAGATTCTGCCAATGTCCATCAATCCAGTGATATGCAGTCGTACCTTAACTTACGAAGTTAGAAGACAAGACTGACTAGTGTACGGAAGCTGCCATGATCGCTAACTTGTACATTAGTCCAATCGCTTTACACTCAACTAACTTAAGACTCAAATAACGTCATCGATAAGCAACTCGGATCAGATCTCACCACTGAATGTTCAATGTCTCTTCAATAATTATTAGACGATTCCAAAGATCTATAAATTATTCCTCGCATTGAAATTGATTAGAATTCTAATTGGTTATAGAACTTCGTATGTCAGCAAATCTATACGAATGTTTTGAGCACATTACGGGATGGAGAAATTTTGACAACACTACAGATTCCAAATTTTATAATTCATGTAACAAATTATACCAACATCCAATATCTTTTAATGCAAAGTTCGTTATGATGTGCTACCTTTTGCCTTTCTACAAAACATCATGCCAAAACTTTGGCCTCGGGAATCAAGCGGACTCGGGAATAAAGAGGACAGTTCAGATCATCTTATGTGGGAACTTCCGTTCCCGAATACTCAACAACAAATGGGAAGCTTTTGCAGAAGACGAGGATCACCTGCAAGGAGGGAGCTCCCTTCAAGTGCTGGGCAAGAATTCCCTGTAGACCATATCCACATTGTCGGTATCATTCCTCACCTTGAATCTGCCTCCGGAAAAACAATAAGAAAATTCCTGCAAGTACCAAGAATTTCCAGCTGTTCCCACATGTTAGGTACAGAATATTAGAACCATTAAGAACCCAATCTTGTCAACTTCTACCAACAGCAACTCATCTACTCATTGGTTGGCCTAGCTTTCAAAAAAGCATGATTCTCTACCTTAGAACTTGAAACATCCAGACCTTCGTTTCCATGACCCTCAAAAAACGTTCAGAATCTCCAAACTCGGGTACCAAGCCCGACTAGAATACTACCACTCACAACCTTAAAAATCCACTACGGAATTGAAAGACAATGTGCTACAAACCCGGGCTACAAACCAAAGACATAGTTATAACCAAAACCACGTTTTGCTTACCCTGTCAACATTCGACCAAACCAGTGCTAGTGTCAACCTAGAGAAGCAAGCAATAGATGCATTCACGAAGTCCGGCCCGGCGCAGAATTCAATACCGCAACGAATTCAAATTCCGAGCATGTCGGTCAATTTGCAATAATATGGAGAGCTGGCGGAGGAGATCGAGTGCCGTCGCAGGACGAGGAGACAGCGCCGCAGAACCGGGGAGGAGGTGCTTCGGGGGGAGGTGGCCCCTAGCTCTCCTCGGAGCATTCTGCACCATCCAACCAGAGGAAGTACAGGATCAAAGAATCGCGGAACAGACGGGGACAGGCATCGAGCTGGCAGAAAACCAAAGACGTTAACCCTAACCTTTCTCGTTTCTGTTGTGCTTGCCTTAATTTAAGTAGGTACCGTCGCTCAATTAGGGAATACGCATACGTCGTCCTTCTTAAGCGAGCTAGGGACCGGTAAGTTAGATCGATCAGCCCAGAGGTCCACGCCCTGCGGTAGCACGCAACCTGTACCGGCAGGCAATGTACTCAGTTCGTGTAAGCCATTACACTAATGATGGTAAATAGTGTTGGCAACACTAATTACGAAGTACAACACTAAATGTCAATAATCATGTTAATGTTACCAACACTAAATGTCAACATAGACACTATTTGTCAACTATCGGATATTATTTTTTTTTTACAAGTTTACATTTAGTGTTACCTATTATTTCATCAAATTGCAATGAAAAAAATATAAAACTAAAACATATAAATGCCTATCCAAATGAATACTTTATTAAATAGATAATGTTAATTCTAAATGTCAACTAATTGAAGTTTAGAATGGGTGGGATAAAAGTGCAGGTAACTCTATTTATAACATAACACTAAATATCATCATTAGTGTAGTGTATTTGTCTCTCTTCATTGATTAGTTGCTTAGCTATGTCTGGAAGTTCTAAACCATGGAGAGAACTATCGCTCCTACTCGAGCAACTGCTTGGAATAAATCCTTTGGAGTTGTCCCACCACACACTTTCCGTCTAGACATCAATTGCACCCTAATCTAGTGTTCAGGAAACTTTTTGAGTTTTAGCAGCTAATTTTCTTCAACTCTCATATTGAACCAGTTTTTGAAGAATTAAGTCCGGTTATTTTTTCTATTTTTAATTCAAAATAAAAATTTCATAGATTTTTCACCAGGAATTTTATCGATCTTTTCAAATTGTGATCAGGGTTTTTTCCAATTCTTCGGCTCACTTTGAACTAGCTGCCAGGGTTTTCCAAACACTACCTTAGTCTATTTGCAGATACAACACCTTTAACGTAAGAGGCTCTAAAATCAACTTTTTAACCCCTAAAGGACCATTGTCCCTTCGGGGGACAAATGGGATTTCGGGTAGGTACCTGCGGGCTGAATTTTTGTCGTGATTTTTGAATTTTTTTTTGAAGATAGAAAAATTGATTAGCTTTCTGGGAATATAATTTTTTTCACAATCAGTGCCCGGGAACAAAAGTTATGACCAAATAAGCTCAAAATAGGGGTCGGGGGGCAGCAAAAAAAATTTGTAATTTTATTTTTTTCTAATTTTTTTCTTATAGATTATATTTTTTTCTATCTGAAAAGCTTTGATCATTTCATTTGGATTTGTTATGAGAAAGTTATGGACAATCTTGTTTTTCAGGCACTTAGAGCATCTTCCTGAAAAAATAACTTGTAGGATTTATTTCTGAATGCAATTTTTATAATTTAAAAAAAAATAAGTTCCACAAGGTTTAATTTTTTTGCTAGAACAATGTCACCATTGGGATTAGTGCTTTTTAATTCCATATAAAAAATATTAATATTTTAGATTTTCTTGTACCTACTTCTACTTAAAAAAGTTTTAAGTTAAAAATGTTCAAAGTCATAAAATCTAGTCCTGCAATGTGCTGAAAAACTTGTTTTTTTCACTTTAAACGCAGATATCTTGCAATAAGTACTGTCAAAAATTCTGAAATTTTTTCCACACATTTTCATACTAGTTAGGTATAAGATCCTACGGTTAGATGTGAAAAAAACAATTTTCAATTTTTTTTACTCTTTGCTATAAAAATGGCAGTTTTGAGTGTTTTTTGGCAGAAAAGTGGCCTTGGTCCTTTAGGGGTTAAGGGCTTGTCCCCCTTTTTCATAGGGTTTTGTGGACAAAAATATTCTTAGATCATTTTTCAACGACAGAAAAATAGATGTGGAACTTACCACAAGTGGTTTTGTATTTTTCCAAGCATTTTTGAATTACTTATAAATTTTCAAAGATTTGGCGCATAGGCACCTATTTGTGACCATGGGGGTCCCAAATCCGTCCACTTGTAATTTGTAAAGAGATGTGCGGAAATCAAAGACAATGATTGGCACTTGCAATAGATAAAAAAAATTCTTTGATTCATTCCATTGCTAAAGTGGTCCATTTAAAGATCACCTCATGACCATTTTCTAGCTAATGATAGGGGCAATTTCAAGGAAAGGGGTGCTTTTAGAGCCTCCTACTTTACTTGAGCAAGAAGCCCAATTGCTCTCATGTTTAGCTCTCATCGGATTTGTCCCAATCAAGTACACATTGAGAACAGAGTTGCAAGAATGGGTCAATGTGAACTTGGTAGAGTCTAATATGATGATTAGTCAAATTAGAATGTTGTAGAGAAACTACTTTGTACTCACCTTTGAGCAAGAAGAAGGAGCTACAACAACCTCCAATTTAGCCCCTTATTGTTTGGTTCTCATCAACTTTGTCTACAACCTTAGTAGCCCCAATTCAACCCAAATTCTTTTATGGATTAGATTCCCTTTATTGGATGACGTATATTACAAAGCGCTTAGAGAAATTTGTGCACCTGTAGGTAAAGTTGTGTAGAGTAGCAAAGAAGTTCATCGGCTTTAAGAGTGTCTGTATTCATCAAGAATACAAAGAATCTACAATCCTCAATCATTCTATCAATTCTAGAAACCAAAAACAAAGTAGAGATCTTTTTAGAATATGAAGATATCTTGTTCCAATGTCAAGGCTGCTTGGAACTTGAACATGCTGAAGAAAACTGCTTAGATACAAAAAATCGGCAAGAACCAAAACTAAGGGAAAGAATAAGACAGATCCCAAAAATACCCTAATAGGCAGGACTACCACCAACGGCCAAAATAGTCCACACAATAGGAAATGCTAGCAATAGCACCTACACAAAAGGGCACCATCGTTCTAAATCCGCAAATCAAAGTAGCTTCCTAGAAGAAACTACCTAAA
The DNA here is from genome assembly GCA_951230915.1 of Antitrichia curtipendula. Taxonomy (NCBI): domain Eukaryota; kingdom Viridiplantae; phylum Streptophyta; class Bryopsida; order Hypnales; family Leucodontaceae; genus Antitrichia; species Antitrichia curtipendula. The sequence goes on along the minus strand of OX579640.1, from coordinate 22,283,657 downwards.
AAATTTGTCCGACCTAGTTGATTAACAAAACCAAAAGTTGGAAGATCACAACCGCGCTCCTATATTTTACACCTCAAACTGATCCTATCCCAAGCTACCAACAATATCTCTTCAATCATAAATGATCTCCAAAAGGAGATTATCAACTTTATGGACAAAAATCTTAATCCATCTCCATAGCTTGATGAATGGTGTACAATTTGATCCAAAGGCCAAATGTTGCATATTCAAAAACGTTGAACCATAGCAAGAAAAAACAAACAAACACCAAATAAAATACCATAACCACTAATATTCTCAAAGAGACAATCTAGAATCTCTTGCGGTTTCCAAACACCCAAAAATTATAGCTGTGGCCCATCATTTTTACCAAATGTAGAAGCACAATGAAATATTTGAGTCTGTTAAATGAAGAACTCCAAGGTACATGAGTTTCCTTGCCAACAAGAAAATAATAGTCCAATGAAGCATTTAGAATGAAATCCTGGAGTCAAATGCAGATTGATATTGAAAAGAATATAGATGTAGGTAGCAAATGCCTCACTAATAGAAAACTGGAACTCGATTGATTAGCTCAACAGTTGGTAACACATGGAGGATAGTACTAATACTTCTCATGTTATTATTCTAATGGAGCATAGGACGGCCGATGATCTCTTTTTCATCAAAGAATCAACATATTAATGGACCCTAGCAGAAGATTTAAGAAAATGGAACTCTTTTAATAAAAAATCAACAGAAAAGTGAAGATTGGAAAATGGACCTAGAGGCAAGATACCAAAGTTGGACAAAAATCAGCAAAATAGTGAACCAAATCAACGCGACCAAATCAACAAAAAAAATGAATTTTCTAGTAGTAACGACTTTAAAAAAAAAATAGTACAATAATAAAAATGTTGAATAGGAAGGAAAACTTTTTGAATTCTTGGACAATGCAAGTGTAACTAAGGTATTGATTTCCAAGTTCCAAAGCAAGCAATTTCTTTTTAACTTACATGGCAAAATTCTAACTTCAATTATACAATAGAACTCCTATAAGTGCATCTTCCATGAGTGAATAAACCTCTGCAAAGTAATAGGTCCGAGCGGTCCCGGCTTCTAGAATAAAATAAGTAGTGGCACTTAATGAGAGTGGGCCAAGCAATAAGTGGTGGACCTCACCTTGTCAAAAAAAAAAAAATATTCTTGTTAACAAGCTTAGTGGCTTGAAGATGTGGCACATATACCACAAGGACAACTTTCTACATAGTGCAAACCCTCTCTAATGCCTTGAACCTATCTAAAGCAATTCTGTTGGACGGCTCAATACATGTTCAATTAGAAGAGTTCTACTATTAATAATACATGAATTCTGGACCTTCTGTTATTTCTACAATTTCTAGGATTGTTGGCATTTATCACCGCGGATGAAGGCACACCATGTTGGACGTCATATATCTCACCTCTTCAATCGCCACTATCAATCAGTCCCGAGGATGGACGTTTGAATGGGGCCAACCAACAATTGAAAGTCCAATAGAATGGTGTCAACACATGCGCTTTACGCGTCTTAAAAAGAGCTTCTAATAAACAAGTTTGCGGGGAGAATTGCCGGTTAGTTCATTGTTAGTTGGTGAAAGCTAAAATTTGAAAGAAAATAAATGGTTTGCCAATTGAAAACATCCATCAAGAAAAATCTCGTGAAATAATCTACAAAAAAATTCCATTTAGAGGAAAAAGTAGATGAAATACTGAACTTAGTACTTGAAAAAACAATTCGTATAGAAATCAAGAAGAATAGCTAGTGAAACTCAAAATTAAAGTATCCCAGATGCTAATTGGACATGTATTTGTTTATCATTTTGGTCAAGAGAAGTAACCAACTCTTTCTTCAATACTCGCTAGTGTGCCTTGTACCATTGTCACAAAAAATAAATTAAAAGGAGTCAATAATTTTTTAGTTCATTAGAATTTTGAAATTCAATAACTTTTACATTGCATTGTGAGAAGTTGCATTCTTACTACGAATAAACGACTTTATGCTCAAAAGAGTGCAAGGGCTTTGTTTTGTGGCATTTGGACTTTGGACATGTAATACAAAAGTTATGCTTTTTTAAAAATAAAAGATAATTTAATTCAATTTTTTAATTTAAAAAAATCCAAAACTTTCACATCGTAGGTCCAAACGCCACAAAATTGTCACAAATAGAAAGTTATACACTTAAAGGAATGCAAGGAATCTATTTCGTGGCGTTTGGACCTGCAATGTGAAGGTTATTATTTTTTCAAAATTAAAAAGAATTTAAATCAATTTTTGATTCATTAAAAACTTTGAAATTCAATAACTTTGACATCATTTGTTCAAACGCCACAAAACAAAGTCTTTGCACCCTTCTTTGCCAAGAGCTTTTGAATGGTACCAAGAACGTCATTGGATGACTCGTTGTCTGTTAGATCTCAACATATCAAACAAAACAAAACAAACAATCCATCTTAAGGTATAGACTATAGACTAATGTTCCATGTGTCGTTGCTATAGCCAAAAAAATTAAAAATAATTATGTAATTTTTTAATTCATTAGAACTTTGAAATTCAATAACTTTTACACTATAGTGTGAGAGGTTGTGTTCTTAGTACGAATAGGCTTTGTGCACAAAGGGGTGCAAGGGCTTTGTTTTGTGGCGTTTGTACATGCAATGTGAAAGTTATGTTTTTTCAAAAATAAAAGATAATTTAATTCAATTTTTTCATTTAAAGAAAACATAACTTTCACACCGTAAGTCCAAATGCCATGAAATTGGCACAAATAGAAAGTTGTATGCATGAAGGAGTGTAAGGACTTTGTTTTGTAATGTTTGGACATTTGTACCTTAGAACAGTTTGTTTGTTTTGTTTGATATGTTGATATCTAACAAACCTTAAGGCATCCAATGGCGTTCTCGGTATCGGTCAAAAGCTCTTTGCAAGGAGGGGTGTAGAGACTTTGTTTCGTGATGTTTGGACAAATGATGCAAAAGTTATTGAATTTCAAAGTTTTTTATGAATAAAAATTGATTTAAATTCTCTTTTATTTTGGAAAAATTATATCTTTTACATTGCATGTTTAAACGCCACAAAACAAAGTCCTTGCACTACTTTGTGCGTATAACTTTCTATTCATGCCAATTTTGTGGCATTTAAACCTACAATGTGAAAGTTATAAGTTTTTTTAATTAAAAAAATTGAATCAAGTGATCTTTTAATTTGGAAAAAAACATGACTTCTATACTACATATCCAAATGCCACAAAACAAAACCTTTGCACTCCTTTGTGCATAAAGCTTTCTATTCGTACTAGTTTCAAGATGTTTGAACCTATAATATGAAAGTTATTAATTTTTTTAATTAAAAAGTTGAATTAAATTGTCTTTTATTTTGAAAAAATCATAACTTTCACTTCGCATGTTCAACTGTTACAAAACAAAGCCCTTGCATTCCTCCATGCATAAAATTTCTATTTGTATCAAGACACAACCTCTCACACTACAATGTGAAAGTTATAAAATTTCAAAGTTTTAATAAACTAAAAATTTAAAAATATATTTTTACTTTTATTTTGAGTGTAGCAACGATACAGGGCATACAATAGAAAAGATGTGTCATGTCCATTTCCTCCCCCCTCCCCCCACTTGAAAAATTGAAAGTCGTTGATTTAAATAAATTAAATTAAATTCTCCCCTTCCTAATGCCATTGATCTTGAAAAACAACTTTGGATACGAATACAATATGATACAAATACAATTTAAATATAGATACATATATGGATATGGTTTAAATATAAATATGGATACAAATATGGATACAGATATGGATACATTTTAGATATGGTATAGGTACAAAATCCAAATACGGGTACGGATATGGGTAAGGGATATGGGATATATCCCATATCAAATGCCACCCTCACTTCCATTTGAAAATTACAAAGGGGTAGGAAGGGGGAGGGGGTACAAAAAAATTAAATGAATTAAAAAAATTTTGAGCTCATCGGGGGGGGGGAGGGGGGCACAAAAAAAATTAATTAATTTTATTTTTTTTAAATTGAGCTAACCAAGGGGATGAAATCTATTTTTTTGTTGAGCTCATTATGATAGTTTGTTACAATGACAATGACAATGAGCTCAAAAGATGCAATAACTGCATTAGTACTAGTGCAATGTGAAAGTTATGATTTTTCCAAAATAAATAGAGAATTTAAATCAATCTTTTATTTATAAAAAAACTTTGAAATTCAATAACTTTTACATGGTTTGTCCAAACACCAAAAAACAAAGTCTGTACATTCCTCCTTGCCAAGAGCTTTTGAGCGGTAAGAATAGCGTCACCGGACACCTTACAGTTTGTTAAATCTCATTATATCAAACAAAACAAACAATCTATCTTAAGATATAGATTAGTGTGCCTTGTGCCCTTGTCACAATCCAAATAAAATCAAAAATATTTTTTTAATTTTTTAATTAATTAAAACTTTGAAAATTCAGTAATTTTCATACCGTAGTTGGAGAAGTTGCGTTCTTGGTCCAAATAAAAAGCTTTGAGTATTAAGGAGTGCAAAAACTTTGTTTTATAGTGTTTGTACATGCAAAGTGAAAGTTATGGTTTTTTCCAAATAAAAAATAATTAAATTCAACTTTTTAATTTGAAAAAAAAATCCATAACTTTCACACAATAGGTCCAAACACCACAAAATTGGCATGAATAGAAAGCTTCATGCATAAAGGAGTGCAAGGGCTTTGTTTCGTAGTGTTTGGATGTGCAATGTGGAAGTTATGATTTTTTGCTAAATAAAAGATAACTTAAATTAGTTACTAAATTCATAAAAACTTTGAAATTCAATAACTTTCATACGGTTTGGCCAAACACCACAAAACAAAGTCCATACATCCCTCCTTGCCAAGAGCTTTTGAGTGGTACCAAGAACATTGCCGAACGCCTCCTAGTTTGTTAGATCTCAGTGTATCAAACAAAACAAAACAAAACAAACTATCTTAAGGTATATATTTTAACCTAGTGCACCTTGTGCCATTGTCACAACCCAAATAAAATTAAAAATATTTTTTTAACGTTTTAATTCATTAGAATTTTGAACTTTGTAATTCAATAGCTTTCACACTCTAGTGTGAGAAATTGTGTTCTTGGCCAGAATAGAAAGCTTTGTATATGAAGGAATGCAAGGGCTTTGTTTTGTAGCATTTGGACATGTGAAGTGAAAGTTATGTTTTTTTCAAAATATAAAATAAATTTAATTCAACTTTTTAATTTTGAAAAATCCATAATTTTTACATTATAGGTCCAAACACCACAAAATTGACACAAATAGAAAGTTGTATGCACAAAGGAGTGCAAGGACATTGTTTTGTGGCGTTTGGACATGTGATGTGAAAGTTATGAAACAAAACAAAAACAAACAACCTATCTTAAAGTTTAGATGTGATACTGATGAACGATACCTTGTAATATCTATGTCAAGTATAATCGATGATATATAGGTAAAATTTGACTACCAATCTTAAAATACAAAAATAATTTGTTTATTTTGACCACAAAAAATAAAAAACTCTTTTACAAAAAAGAGCAAACACCTTTTGGCTCCACCCAAATAGCAAAAAATTGTGCATCAAAAAAACATTGGGATTGGCTCATCAATGCAAGATTGGTTGGAATCCTTGATTGATTATTCCTGAGGGCCGGGTTGAACTGGCCCCAATGATTGGAAAACCCCGGCAGCTAGTGCAAAGTTAGCCGGAGGAATTTGGAAAAAAAACGGTTGCAATTTGAAAACATCGACAAAAAACTGGTGAAAAAACCCATAAAATTTCTATTTTCAGTGAAAAAAAATAGAGGAAATTACCGGACTCAGTTCTTCAAAAACCGGTTCTGTGTGAGAATTGAAGGAAATTAGTCGATAAAACTCAAAAAAAATCCTGAACATTGATTGGCCCCCTCGCTCGTCCTGCCAAAGTCCATCCAAGGGTGCATATAAAACAAAAGCCCCCTATTTTGTGTTGTCTGAAATCTATTTTGAAGATTCTCGTAGCAACTTTGGGGCCTCTGATTGCAAATATGAATTCAGTATTTGCAAAAAAAATCATGCATAGAAAAAAATAAATTTCAGGGTTTTTCTGAGGGGGACGAGTGAGGGGGTTTGTTCACCCCCGGACCTCCTGAGTTGGCTTCTGGAAAGGAGAAGTAAAGGGGGGAGGTCACCAGAAATGAAATAAAATCCATTGCAAAGAGGGAAATAAAGTTACTTGGAGAATTTTTTATGGGCCCCGTTGGAAACGCAGACGCTCCCAACGAGGCGAACTGCGGCGCAGGGAGGGGAACGGGGAGATCGGGGAACGGGGGGAACGCCGGGGAGAGAGGGTTGGGGATGCGGGAGGGAAAGGTTTGGTGATCTTCGTTAGGTACTTGGAGCTTGGTGTTTCCTCCTGCTGTAGCTTTGCAATGCTGGAAATCTTGTTTTCCCCTGGGAAGGAGATTCAAATATCTAGATTAGTTACACTTTGATGCAGTGCCGAGTCTGAGCTTGCAGCAGCGTGCCCAGCTGTCCATCCCAAAACTGAGTGCTCCCACTGCTGTCACCACTAACAATGTCTCCATTCCTGCACCGGCACAGAAGTGTTCAAGTGAGTCAAAAATAACGTTCCACCCAATGACCGAACGGGACGAACTTTCCTAGATGGTTTTCGTCAAGTATTCATACGATGATTTGAAATTCAATACCGAGCACCCAAATTGGTAGAAGTTTTGTATCATAGGGCAATTTGAAATTCCGACATCGACCATCTACAAACCGTAGGCACTGGATACTATTCACCTCAAGACCAACAAGGACCAAATACACAAATCAGAAATCTTCTCTTTGCCTCCGATACCAGCGGTGATTCGGTAAATTTCTCGAGTGTTGGTAATATCTCAGCATCGTATGCACCTGCAAAGGCATTTTTCGATCATTAATCATTAACAATCGAAAGGAGTGTTTCAAAAATTTAACTGAAAGCCTGACGAAAGGCAAACACACAAATCAAATACTCAAATCCGGACCCAGCTGAAATCAATTGTGCATACCGCAGCACAACAAATCATGCGTATGAACTTACCCATCGGAGCCCCCTGCAACAAGTCTCCTATCATCCCAAGTCCATGCGACACTCAGGATACGACCTGGAAAAAGCCACAGACAATCCGTGTAAGAACCCTAGGTCTCTATATTGTAGAAAAACCACAATCATCTTCGCAAAAGACGTTAAATTTCAAATGGAACTTACCTTTCACTCGAGGAAAAGATTTCTGATAGACAAGACCATACTTTGCAGTAGAAACTTCAAATATTCTAACAACTCCATCTTCACAAGCAAACGCCACTCTTTGTGCTCTTCTTTCCGGCTCGTCGTCACTATCACTGCTGCTACTGCTCCCTCATCTTCACTGTCATTTTCCTCGCTTTCTCGAATTCTATTGCTCGAGCTTCCATTCAAGCCCTCAGTCACTACTGCGTCCATATGCTCTGCAGCCAACTGCCACACGGATCCTCCCATTGATTCCACCACCACCTGCCATGGACAGATGAATCCATTTAGAACCTGGAATGCACTGAATGCTTCATTGACTAAGAGACAACTCATGTTCAGTTTATATAAATAAATCTGAATTAGCGGGATTCAAACAAAAAGAGATCCTCACCCTTGGTTGAAGGGTACGAAGATTCCACTCGGTGACCAGACCATCGAGCCCTGACGAGAACAATCTGCCAAGAGGTGACGCATCCTCGCCCAAAGACTGGCACCATGTTAATGATGAAATCGCCGCACCTTGCCTTCCTGGAATTGTCTGCAAACACACGGCAAACACGAGCTCTTTACATCAGGCTTCCTGCATATTAGCTCATTAGTAGTATCCTCTCACATAAACACCTAATCCTTAAACCCTAGACACAATCCAAAGGGATATTTCTACGTCACGTACGGGACCTCCATTACGGGGATAGACTATCCACGAAATCCATCAAAGCAAAACCATAGATCTCAGAGTAACCCTTGACAAGCAATCTCTTGGTACTAAACCCTAAAATACGGCCGACCGAAGGTTTTAGGATTGAAGTCCGTTAAACCTAAGGTTTTAGACTTCAGAACTAGCAAAAAGATACGGGCTCCTCCTTCGTGAATTGCGTCGAATGTAGTAGCGAACATCGCAGTTGCGCAATCGCACAATTCCCAAACCCTAAGCGTCAAATTTGACGGAGACAAACTGAGTGCCATATACGTACCAACTGACAATGCCATCCTATGGACCCCGCAGCAACACTCCAGATCTCTATAGCGCCATTCTCCCGGGCCACAGCGACGGCTGCGCCATTCACACTGGTGGCAAGAGCAACGACGGCGCTCGGTGACCACTCAATCTGTCGGCATCTGTGCACTTCCAGCATCGTGTTGAGGCCCTAAACAGGAAGTATCAGGGTTTAGCAGCCTAAGGGATGAAACTCCTGCTGCAAACGAAATGCTTTTCCAGTTCTCAAATCACAACGGACCAAGACCTCCGAAGATGCTCCTCTGCACCTTACGAATGAACAACCTCCCAGTAGCATTCCCTCTCGCTCACCCTCTTACGTGATTCTCGGGGGGCCACACGACTTGTTATTTTTTTGAAACACATGGACAAATGGACGATTACTTGGAGAATTTGCCATTCTCTCACCGACTGGGCTGGGAAGAAAGAATTTCTTTACTGCATTGGAAGGAACGAAGGAATGAAGGATTGGGCATACCGTACACAGCACTTGAATGTGTGGCGGCAGAGTAGTTGCGCAATCATTTCAAAAGAAATACATTGTCATTGTTGTTTCTATTATTTTGGGGCAGCGCAAAAAGCAATATCAAGTGAAGTGGTGAAGATGTTTTACATCCGTCAACATGGACGAATATTAATAGAAAAGGTGGTCTTTGGGCACCAAGGAATAGTGTCAAAGTATGGTGCCCAAGGCCCATGTTGACACTGACTAGATCGATGCCAATGTAGACATCAGGCATCATAATGTGACACTATTCTTTGGTACCCCAAGACTATCATTCTACGAAGAAATGGAAACATACTAAATATGGATATAAATATTGAAATTTTGCTCAATTGCTACAAAATCTAGGGACCTCTAATGGTTTGTTCAAGAATGTTGTATATAAATTTCAATGCCACAATGTCGAACCAAGGTAGGAAACCCCAAAGTGTCATGTGCTTAAAAGCACCACTTGATCAAATGCTCTCATTATGATAAATCTCCTAAATCAAGTATATACCTGTTGTTGAAAGAAAGGGTTTTAAGCATCCATCCAAAAAACTTTGATCCTTTGCAACTTTTGTATATTGTATCCAAATGATGCATTCTTTGGTGTTTTGAAATCTCTTTTTATTAGCCAAATAGAATATAAATTTTGTTGATTAGTCTAATAGTAAAAATTGATTAGAGTAGAAAAAATGGTGTTTTTAGGTTTCCCTAGCTTGGATGTGACTTTCATACAAACTTCATATGGTTTGAAAACTCAGTAAGTTTTGAAGACATGATTTTTATTTTTGAAATTATTTTAACTCTTTTTTATTTGGCAAATTTGGTAGCTAAGATGGTTTGTACTTTGGTTCTCTCCTGTAAGATAGAGAGACCTTATTTGACAACCTTTCAAGGCTTAAAAGGATCATGAATGATTTTAGATGCACAAGTATGTGGAAAGCTTCAAAATAATCATTCTATCATTGTACATGAAAATTGATGTTATTAATTTACAAATTTTATGTAGTGTAAAAAGGTAGAAATGATTGACTTTTGCGACAAAAACTGAGAAGATTCCTATAATTGACCTTGAGAAGTGTTTATTTCCATCCCAAAACAAAAATTATGATTGGCCAATGCATGTGGGTTTAGATTAGAAATTAAAAGGAATGGTTTTGATGCATTTTAAAATATTTTTTGCACCCTTTTCTGATTTATCAAGATACAAGGTGTTGTTCAAATAAAAGACAACTAACTATTTAGCATACAAGGAGCCAAAAATGTTTCTCCTTCAATAATATGAGAAAAGTGTCATATAGTTTTTTCAAAATCGATCGGGGCTAAACCCTAAAACCTCTAAAGAACCAAATTACATTCTAGACTAAAATTGTCCAAAATTGCCACTTTTTAGGGTGATGAAAAAAATTGATATACAATTGTACAAGTTGTACTAGATTACTATGGAATGTATGGAAATATTTTCAGAAACATTGATGCACAAACTAAAAGATTATAACGTTTGAAATTAGAAGGAAAAAAAATTGACCTTGTCCAACAAAGTCAAGATACTTTAATTGCCCCTATAGTGAGATTCTTGCACTACACGTGAGTTTTTTTTTATAGTTGCTACTTGTATCATGTTAGTTACATACATGTCAAATTTTAAAAGTAGAAAACAAGTTATGTATTTGCTGCCAAGGTTGCCATGGTTGCCCAAAAATTTCAAGGCAGCATAACTTTTGATCCGAGAACATGATCGAAAAAATATAATATTTCCAATTAAAGGAGACATGTTCATATCTTGTATCAAGATTTCATGAACATCTGACCACAATTGATTTTGTTTACAACTACCCAAGATTTCTTACATACATTGAATGATCACTTGGCCCTTTAGGGATTCATTTCCAAAGTCCAAAGGCCTTTATTTCATCAAAAAACATTCAAACTTTCTATTTCTATTTGAAAGAATAAATAACTTTAAATTATTTTTTTGCATATTTAATTGTAGGCTCTTGCACTAAATTAGTATGAAAATAGGTGGATGAACTTTCAAAACCTTTGACTAAGTTGATTGCAAGATATTTGCATTTGATGTGAAAAAAATGGATCCTTTTATACCTTGCATGACTAGATTATAAGATTTTGAATATTCTTAGCTTAAAATTTTTGTACTACTAATATTGAATTTTAAATTGAAAACTTGAAAACTTGAGTTGAAAGTCAAAAAAATATTCAAAAAATTCTCATTTGATTTTCATTCCTTGAAAAAAATGTTAAGTTGAAGTAGATATGAGATAGGGGGAATAGCTAAATCATTAATATTTCTAAGAAGGAACTGAAAATACATTAATCCAAATGGTGAGATTGCAAGAAACTAAACCATATGAATTTTAATTTTTTTTAAGTGTAAAAGTTCAGCTACAAAATAAATTCTTTAACTTATTTTTTCAATGAGATGCTCTAATTGCCTCCAAAACAAGATCTTTAATACCTTTTTCATCATTAGTCCAAATATAATGAATCAAATCCTTCTATGTAAACAAAAATAATTTCTTGAATAATTTCTTTGACCACATGTTCTTTACTTATACTATTAGTAATAAAATTCTATTTTGACTTTTTGTAATTTTATTTGTATTGTCTTGCAAGCTCTATTTTTGGCTTAAGATAGTGTAACCTTCACTCCCAGACATTGATTGAAGTAAAATTTATATTCTCAAATTAAAAATAATGTGTTTTTCTTTCTTAAAAAACTTTCTAAAATCAAGACAAAAATTGAGACCACAAGAGTCTACCTAGAATTCATTATATCCCCTGTAGAAACAATGAGACTTTAGGATTAATAGTACTTTTATAACATTCTACTCTTTAAAACATATTTTTTGTACATTTTATTCATTTCTAATTCTTCATAATTGTTGAGAAATAAAAAAATAAATATAAGAAAATTATTTGCAAGAGGGATCCACCAGTTTCACAACATTTCTAGATTTATGAGATGAAATATCAAGGTATTTAAAATTGCAATAAAAAGAACTCTCTACAAAAAAATACAGATTTGTAACACGAGTTTCAGCACAAAAATGACTCTTTGGGTGTGCTCAACAACAAATGCCATATTGATAGCGTGCTCAAAAGCACAAGGCATACTGATGGTGCATTCAAAGACACATATCATGCTATGGTAATACTGTGCTCTACTAATAGTGTGTTCTATTTAGCACTCCATGTAAGTTATACCAACTTGGAGTAGCTGAAGCTATTTCTCTTGTTGAGAATAAGAAACAAAACAAATCTATAAAAGGTTGTAAAACCAAAGTGTGCAAGAAGAAAGAAGTAGATCTATTCAAAGTAGGTTTGTAACATATATCAAGGTGAGAAGAAGTTCTCCTCCTCTACTATTGGTCCTAAGGATTCTTATCTAATCCCTAGTTGTCTTTATAACTACAGACAACTAGAGTGAACTAGAGTGGAGAGCGTATCTTAACATCTCTCTTTGCTCTATTGGAAAGTCTTTAATTTGCTACAGTATGCATTTGCCAAACTACATACAAGATTGGACTTCTTTTATTGTAAGGTGGATACACTCCAAAATGCACCTAGCCTAAAACTGCCATCATCACCTTGTATATATCTCCAAAATAAATATGTACATATGTTGAAGAAATGATTTTAGAACACCTACCAAAAAAACCTTGACCCTTTGTAACTTTTGTATATGGTATCCAAGTGTTGAGTTCCACAACATTGTCAAATTTTCATATTTTCTAGGAGGAATAATCCCCCTTAGATGCCTACCAAAAATTTGAATTATAATCTAAATCGGTTGCTATTGACTAGTTGCATGCTGATTCGGCAGCATGGAAGTGACTGATGAAGACAAAACACAGTGCAGGTGCTACTTGGCAAGTCTAGACTGCTTACCACTCTAATGGCTACAATCTTGACTGCAATGACTTCACGACGGAGGGGATCTTGCTTTTTAGGAGAGAAAAAGCCCCCCCAACTCGTTTAACAATGTTATATCTTTGGTGCATTGGAACTTTTTTTCACTTGCTAACTAGAATATATGAAAATTTGACCACTCTAATAATAATAACTAGGCGCAGTAGCAAAAAGTGGCAGTTTTGGGGGTATCCACCTTATATGAAGGCAATGCTTGGCATAGACTTTTCTTGTATCAACATTTATTCATTTATGCTTTCAGTAAATTGTGCTTCTTATATCATTTGCACAAACTTCTATGTCCATCTTGCAATGAAAGCATAATGCTAATGGTCATGTAACAACAAAACTTTCCTAAATCTTTGCAAAAAATGTAGAGCAAGCAACCCATTTCCACAATATAGTTTGTTGTATTTCTGGCCATACTCAACATGTGTAATTGTCCTTATGTGGCACAATATGCTGTATTACAAGAAAAGCACATATGGGTGCCACATTTACTGTCAATTATATGACCAACCTATGGTTGGAAATACAATATCCTATATGACAAAAATAGATTTTACAAAATCTTGATAAAAAAAATTCATATTGATTTCATTTTTGACAAAAAAAAGAAGGTAATTTTAAAAAAAATTCCCCTTGTTTCAATTTGCCTACATGGAAAAAATATTTCTCTTGATACACCCATCCGCCAAATAGGCTTAATTCCTTAAGTGGTTGGAAATGGGTTGGCATCCCATAGTGGATTGAGGCGATTTGACTTGGAATCCATGGAAGGATTCCCTACTTTAGTTTTGACTTTTAATTAGAAAAAGACCCCAAATAATATTAGATTCCAAATTTGTGTATTTATTCAATGCCATCTATTGTATGTGCTTTGTTGGCATTTGAGCAAAGACAAGAAGAAATAAACATATTTATTGTGTTTCTTCCGTAGAACTTTGGATATTAATAGTTATTGTTGACGAGACTGGTGGCTGCATTGTTAGTGATGTTGATGGAATTGGAGGAGCTTTGCTAACTACACCTAAAATCAATTGTCTTGTTATGGTTCTCTTGCACGTCAAATTCATATGTGGCACCATGGACTTGATGTGCAAGAGAAGGAATAAAGAGTGTTTGCACATTGGTATATGCTAAGGAAGCAAAATGCAAGTGCTTGCAAACATTCTAGATGCCACTACAAGAAAAAGGGGAATTGTAAGTGTGTTTCTAATTATAGTCCTAGAGATAAGATATTAAGTAATGACCTTTATGGAGATTTTCAATAAAAATTTACTGAAAACACATGTATTTCTAGTAAATTTTTACTGAAAATCTCCATAAAGGTCATTACTTAATATCTTATCTTTAGGACTATACTTAAAAACACACTTAAAACACCCCTTTCTCTTATAGTGTGCATATAAAGTGATTACAAATTTTTGATGGTGAAGGTTATAAAAATTTATAAATGTAATTTAGGTGAACCTTAAATCCATTGTATGTATACAAAGACAAAATATTTGTATTATCAAATGTTGCTTTTGCAAGAACTTTAAGTAAATGATATTTTCACAAATTAGAATTGATGGTGAACAAAGCTACTACCTCCACATCACTATAAATAAACTTCAATTATTACCCTAAATGATCTTTAACTTCAACTTGTTGCTTATTGTCTACTAACCACCATTCTGAGTACTTAAATTGTGCATTTTTCATCCAAAAATAGCAGTCAACGTTCTATGGAGGTACTTTAATTTATTAACTATGGGCAAAAGGGGACGAGGCCTTATTTTGACAATTTTAAGTTAAGCTTACATATGTAATGAATGTTAGGAAGTTTGTAACTTGTAAAGCAAACCAATGCTACATAGTGAGGGATCCAAATTACAAAGATAAAGTATGAAGTAGTAGTTGCTTGTTATCTCTAATCTACATTGAGAAACTTGAGTTTCATTACGAAAGTGCAAATGGCTTGGTTTTAAAACTACTACTACACCAATACTATTGATTGGCCAATGCTCTAATATATCAATGGTATAAAGAAAATTGATCTAATATTATCTTATTTAATGATACATGTATCATTACAAGTAGTGGTGTTTTCTTTAAGAATCTATAATTGTTCAATGATTGCAAGAAATCCTTGTCTTATTTTCTATCTTGAATCTAGGTAGTTTTTGGATCATAGCTTTTGCAGTATACTTAATTTAGGATTCAAAATCAAGGTTTTTGGTCTATTATATTTTTTTGCATATATTTTTAAAAAAAATTAAATTTTTTTTTGCAATTATAATCAACATTTAATTGGATGCCTATTCATCTAATTTTGGAGGATTTCCATGCTATTTTAGGACCAATAAGCAAATTTAGGGCCAAAATTTAAAATTTGGGATTATCTAATCCTAAGAATGTATTTATCATCCCAAATATGGATTTCAAAGGGCTTAGGAGATAAATAAAAAAGTAAGTAATTGCATCTAATTGTGACTTGTGTGCAAAACAATCCCATTCAGATTCTTGTCTTAATGTAAGCCCTTTGAGAATAAAAAGTCAAGGGTTGATTTTGGGTTCACCTATTTTCAACAATTTAAAATTCATAGTTGAATTATACGTTGTCAAAATAATCATGGTTAGAGAATCTCAAAATTCCTTTAACTTCCAATAAGCTCTAACAAAACTTTCACAATTAAATAATAGAAACGTAGTTCTAATGCTTATTTGGTTTTTTTATGGAAAGAGATTGTTGTTGTAAATATTGCAATTATTATATTAATATTATAAGGTAATTGCAACTAAACAAACATTTGCATAAGAATAATTTTATTCTTGTTAGTTTGCTATAACTAAATTTCAAATGAACTAAATTCAATGCTTCCAAATTATGGATGAAAATGTACATGGGTGATTAGCTAAACATTCAAATGGAAAAATAAATGAAATTGTGACAATAGGTTATGACATTGTGCACTTATTATAATGTTGCATTTATTTAAAAAATAAAATATTCATATAGTATATTTAGTATTTGTTTTTTTGCTTTTCAAACTTGCTTTTGGCAATCAAAATGATTCTTAGTTTTTTTTAGTAAAATTAAAAAAATGAAGCTTCCCAAGTTCAATTTGGGTTGTGCTTGAAAATTTTGAAAAATCAAACAATCAATATTTTATTGAAGTTTGAAGTTGAGTCTTTATAACCACATTCCTATGAACTAACACCATAATACTATAGACTAAAATTTACACCAATGCTAAACTTGTTAGATATTTTAAAATTCTAATATTTAATTTGAATGAATTTTCTTCATTTTTGAATCAAACATTCACAATAATTTCAAATTTTGTCAAAAATAAAAAAAAATTATAACTTACACAAGACACATGCTTTCATATCCTAAAAATATAAAAAATAAAATAAATTTCATTCCTTGAAAAAATAGAGTATATAAAGTAAAATTAAAGTTTTAATTTGAAGTTCAACTTACTACAAGAAAAAAAGTGTGTTTTAAGTGTGTTTTTAAGTATGTGTATTTTCAGTAATTTTTTATTGAAAATCTCCATAAAGGTCATTACTTAATATCTTATCTCTAGGACTATACTTAAAAACACACTTAAAACACCCCTTTCTATTGTAGTGCTACATGGTTATAGGGGCTTGTCTTTTTAGAATTGATCTAAACAAAAAGAAAGTGGAATTAGATCAAATTTTTTTTCTAGGTTAGAATTAGAAATATATTCCTAAATTTTTGAAAGTCAAATTTTTCTTCTTTGGGATTTGAAATGCTTTCACTCTTATGCGAGTATGAAAAAATTATATTTTAGTAATAATTTTGCATTGTTGTCAAATTTAAAACCACCAAACAATTCAATTTCAATACTAACTTCTAAAGGCCCAAGTGGATGTTCAATATATATATGACCCATGAAGTCAATTTGGTTTGGATGATTATGAAATTTTAACACAAGGTGTGAACATGTGTCCCTTGATTGGAAATATAGTTTTTTTGCCTATTGGGTTCTTGAATCAAAAGTTATGTTGCCTTGAACTTTTTGGACAGTTGAGACAACTTCAAGCAATATGTGCAAAACTCCTCTTCTACTTTTGAAATTTGGTAGGTATATAACTTACATGATACACAATGCAAATGTCAAAAGAATAAACACGTGTAGCATAAAAATTTCATTCTAAGAGAAATTAAAATCTATTGACCCTCTCGAACAAAGTTGATTTTTTTTCCATTATAACCTTAAACATTTTAATCTTTCAATCCGTGTGGTCAAAGTTTATGAGCTCTTTTCACTAGTAGAAAATTCAGTTTTTCTGTTGTTTTGGACGCGTTGTCTCGGACAAAATTTGACAAAAATCTGTTGAGATCAACAGATTTTTGTCAAATTTTGTCCAAGACAACGCGTCCAAAACAACAGAAAAATTGAATTTTCTACTAGTGTTTGTACACATTCCCATAGTTGTCTATTATAAATTTACATGGTTGATTTTTGGATTTTTTTTTATTCATTGTTCCCTCAATCTTTTAGGGATTAAAAAAAGGTTTGAGAACTTTCTTGCATTGCTTTTCACAAGCCTCTTTTGAATTTTTTGCCAACCAATGATTCCAATTTTCAACACTTTTTAGAATATGACACCTTTATTTAGACCAAAAAGTGTTACAAAGATCTAGATATTGATTGCACAAGATATACACAATCAAAACATGAGAGTCTATAAGAGTGATTAGCATTGTTCTTAGGTACACAAAGAGACAAGATTTTGAAAATTCATATCTTATTCACATGGTGTCACAATAAAGCATATTAAAATGCATTGGAATCCTCTTTCAGTTGTCAACAAGATTTGACAAAATAATTTATGTTTAATTATAATAAATATGCTCAATTAAAATTTGTGACTATTTTAGGTTCATGTAGAATTTCAAAATGTTTTTAGTCTTTCATATAAGATAGGAGGCTCTGAAATGGAGCAACCATTAAGAACAAACCCTACAAATGGCTGTGAAATGGACATGAGTTGGTTTTGAAATTGACATGTATAGTTAAGGTAGGAACACCCATAAATAAGAGGGTCCCATGGGTGTGACCTACAATGTCACCCATGCCCGTCGGATGGAGTTGAAGAACTCAGCAGCCACATGAAATAGTGGTTGTGGATGGAAATAGTGACTAAATAAAGTGCCCAAAGTTTTGGTTCTATATGCAGAGAATGGCGGGTGATGAAAAATTGATTCTTTATAAATTAAGATGGCCAAGTAGATGGGCGTTGGTTTAAAGTACTAAGCATGGTGGCTTAAGGTTTAATTAGTACTATAAAACATGTAGTTTCTTTTGATTTTGGAGATAATGGAAAGAAGTTCAAAGGTACAGCTGGCACTATTACTTGAATGCGCAGTCATTAATAGGACCTTCCAATGGTGGCAGTGGCAGAGAAAAGAACGGTAGAAGGTGTACCTCATTCTTATATGAAGTGCTTACCATACTCATAGACAAATACGTGAAGAAGATCAAGCAAACTTAGTGAGGGATAATTGAATTCAGACGTGTTGAATGTATGATTTCAAGAGCAATTTCGACATAGGAACGTGCACAGTGGTGGATCTCAAGTGAGGTGACGAAGGAGGAAAGTGAATTTTATAACTACAATCATGGATAGTCATGGATATTGCGGTGCAAGTGACGAAATCCCAGAGGTGTGGCCTGCTCATCTGCGTGGATACAAAGTCTTCGGAGGCACAGGGTTAGACAAGCTACAAGAGCCATACGGGAGCTTCATGGAGCAAACAGAGGTGGGTACCCAATCACTGTATAGACTAGCAACGAATTACAGCCAAGGGAGCTGATTTCGGGCTTGGACTAAAGCGGAGCGTGTGGCTTGGGAGGCGGCCATGACTGCCACAACAACTAGGGAGGAGTGCGGCCCCGCCCGCCAATCAATGGAACTATGTTGGAGCAGGCAGACCTCCCTTGAGCAAGCCCCGCAGCTGGTCGGCGAAGCTCCCGGGGAGGCCACTCTTGCTAGCCTCGCTGCGGCAGGGCGGCCTTGGGCTCTGCAACGGTAGTCGGGTAGACATGGAGCTCCGGAGAAGCAGTTGGCCAGGGCGACGCTTTGATAGGACCTGCACAGTGGGTGGGGCGTGGCACTTGGCGCTGTCGCATAGGGACGTGGTTTGACCAGCAACTGGCATCGGCGATCGAGGCTGTGGAGAACGGCACACCGGTTGCCACAACAGCAAGGCAATTTAGAATACCTGACTTGTCACTACGAGACCACTTGTATGGTAGAATAATACAAAGAAAGAAGGGCATGCAAGGCGTTCTCAGCAAGGAAGATGAAGAGGCGCTTATGCGATGGATGCTAGACATGCAGGAGTTAGTACATCCCATTTCAGTGACTGAGCTAAGGAGGAAAGTGTCTGAGATCACACAGGAGCGTTGGACGCCCTTTAGGGACGGCATTCCCGGGCGCGGTTGGATGCACTGGTTCCGTCATCGCCATACCGAGCTGACCTTGCGGTGTCCTCAAGCACTAGAGGAGGGACATGCTTGAGGACTGAATGCAAGCAGTGTAGCTTCATTGTATGACAAACTACAACAAGTTTACGAGCAACACAAGTATCTTGTAGCTCACATCTGGAATGCTGATGAGTCTGGCGCTCAGGCAGGGAAGAGTGGAGGCGCTAGTCTAGTTTTTGCTTGACGGGGCACCAGATCAGTTCATACAACAGTACCTAACAATAGGGAGCACTTGACAGTGCTTTCATGCATCAACGCAGTTGGAGAAAGCATTCCGAACTTTTATATCTTCAAAGGTAAACGCAAGATCAGAAACTACGTACTCAAATGTAAGCCAACAACTGTCTTTGCCATGCAACACAATGGGTGGATGACTTTTTTCTTATTTCTAAGCTGGATCAACCACTTCATCGACCTACTCAAAACTACATATGGACTCTTAGTGGAAAATAAGCATCTCTTATTGCTGGATGGATACGACTCCCATGTGACATTGGAGGTTGTGGAGAAAGCTCTCTCCGACGGCTTGGACATCATCACTCTACCAAGCCACACCAACCACTAGACATGAGCATTTTCAAACCCTTTAAAATTGCATTCAGAGCATGTTGAGATAGGTGGATTGTGGACAATAAAGGGAAGGCTGTAAGTAAGGAGGAGCTCGCTCAATGGGTCTCTATAGGACTACGGAAGGCACTTATAGTTGAGAAGATCACGAAGGGCTTCTCTGCAACTAGCATTTGGCCACTCCAAGCATCCGCCATGGACTCCTACCTGAAACCCAGTCAGTGCTATATGGATTCAGCGAATGGCAGTGGATCAGATGAAGAGAACAAAATGGACGCAACAGAAGGAGAGGGCAGCAACATAGCCATACCTGACACTGAGATGCAGGGACGGCAATACTTTGTGGCAGATGAGGACAACTCCAGTGAAGGTAGCACGGAGCCTAATGAAGAAGACACTTGCATGACTACAATTAGAGAGCTCTTTCCACTGCCGCACATAGAACGCCCAAGACGAAGGCTCCAAGCATTAGCAAAGCCACTAGTTGATTACAATAAGTCTATCCTCATGACTTCCGAGCAATACATTGCAGCGATGGCAACGAAGGCGTCCAAAAAAAAAGCAGTGGCACGAGAAAGAGAACAACGGAAGCAAGAGGCGTAGGAGAAGATGAAAAAACGACATACAGAGAAGGCCCACAAGGAGGCCGAGAAGTTGCTTCAGAAGATCGAATTAGATTGCAAGAAGCTTCAGCGGGAGCGCTTGAAGGCTCAGAAAGCATCTGAAATCACGAAGAAGAAGCTGGACCAGGAGGCAAGCCGGCGCCAAGGAAGAGCCCGACTTGGAAATGCCAATGTCGTCGCCTCCGGTGGGCGCTTTGCTACGTAAGGAGGCGAGGAAGGTGGGTGACACGGGGAAGGCAGAGCATGCAGGGGAAGCGTTGAAGGCAGGGGAGGCGTTGCATTTCAGATTGCAACGGCTTGCTCGGCCAATAGCCTGCCTCTGCCCTCTTACTAGCCACCACCTCTGGGCGTGGGTGATGGCAGCATGTGGGCGCGCTTCCAGTAGTTGCTATGGGGGCTTCATCCCAGCCTCACAATGGCCATGCAATCTTGAATCAGCACATGAAGATTCTGAAAGCCACACTTTTCTTAATTACTAGCCGCGGCTTTATGCCCTCCTGTTCATATTTATCTCACGGATGTAGATGCGTCAGGTTGCTTTTATAGGCTCTACTCACACTAGCATAGGATTCGATGAGGGCAACCATGGCATGATGAAGACGTTGTTTGATGTCTGCCTACTCATAGGCATCCATTTTCAACGATTTTCCACTTCTGAAATTACTGGTCAAGTCATGATGGTCCAAGACAATCGACAATTCATGCCAATATTTTTCCTTCCTTCTTGTGTACATACTCTGTAAATTTCAAGCCTTATAAATCAGTTTTCCTACTTCAATTTGCTTATTTTTGTGCTTATGGGTGTTCCTACCTTATTGAAAAAATCAAGGATAAAAGTATTATCAATTGTAAGAGCCAATCATTCGCTTTGCTTTCCCCATCTTTCTTTAGAATTGCAAGTAAACCGTTTATAAAAGACCTAGGGTCATAAATAGGGACCTATGACCCAACTCGTTTGAAAATTCGTAAGTAATTCAAAAATGCTTGAAAAATTACAAAACCACTTGGGTTAGATTCCTTGTCTATTTCTCTTTGTCTGAAAATGAGCTAAAATTATTCCCGTCCAATAAAATACACGAAAAAGGGGGAACAGCCCTTAGATGTGCCATTTCTGAGCCTCCTACCTTATACAAGGTTTGGCCGATTCTAAGCCAGCATGGAAGTCCGCCCTTATGTTTCTCTCTCTCGTCGTCGTCGTTCCCAAGACGTGAACGACGAAGTGTGAATCAGGGTGAGGAAGAGACTGCAGGCACGCTCAATGTGGAGCCATTGTTCAAATTTGGATCCGCCATGACGGATGCTGTTGCTGTAGATCACTTCTTGCACTCTCGGATCATGTCCGTGCTCACAGTTGCGGCTTTCATTTGCAAGAAGAAAATCTCATCTCCTTCCTCGGCCAATTTCTAGCTGCCAACTGCGAGATCCGGTCGTTTGGTGATCAAGCTCGCTCGATAACAGCAACTTGTGTGCCAGCTCCGACTAGTTCGCCAGTGCAAGAATGAGAAGAGTACTTTGTCAGTATGAGGCAACGTTGTTTTCCCCTTATTCTCCTTGATTTCACTACTGCCACACTCGCTTAGGGTTTAGATCTTTTAATCTTTTCTTCGGAGCTTGGTGAATGTAGCCTGCTTGTGTATTTGCAGCTCCGAGGAAGCGTATGAGGCGGACTAGGTATTTTTTCGTGGTTTTGTAACTGGGAGTAGTGAGAAGACTGAGAACAGTACAGTCGGAGGCAATGTCTTTCTCCCTTCCTCTCCTTGGTTTCACTACTGCTGCACTCATTTAGGGTAAATTTAAAAAAAATTCTTTCTTCGGAGCCTAGTGATTGTAGGCTGTTAGTGCATTTAGAGCGCTGAGGAAGCGTATGTGGTGGACTAGTTAGGTTTGTGCGGTTTTGTAAATGGGAGTAGTTTTTGTCTTGCCATTGGTGTAATTTGGAAAGACGAATGAGAAGAGTACTGTGTTATGTGGCGTTGGAGGCAATGTTATTCAACTTCACTCTCCTTGATTTCACTACTGCCACAGTCAACTAGGGTTTAGTTCTTTTAATGTTTTGTTCGGAGGCTGGTGAATGTAGACTGTTGGTGTATTTGGAGCGCTGAGTAATCTTAAATGGCAGAAGCTTTAGCACTGCGTGGTTTTGTTGATGGGAGAAGTTTAGGTCATGGCATTGGTGTGGTGTAGTGGGAGGCAGTGTTTTTTCTCGTCACCCGCCTTGATTTCACTACTGCCACTCTCCCCTACAGAGTAGTTCTTTAATTGGTTTTTTCGGAGTGTAGACTGTCTGTGTTTTTAGAGCCCTGAGCAGTCGTACATGGCGGGAGAGTTCGATTTTGTCAATGGGAGAAAACCGTTAGGTCGTGGCGTTGGTGCAAATTAGTGAAGGAAGGAGGAGGCGATGGAAGGAGACGCAGTCTCGGATTTAGTGTGGCAGCTCGCTGTGCGTATATTTCCGAGTGGTAGTCGAGGTGTGGAAAATGGCGGTGGGCACCAGAAACGGCAGGGAGATGCCACTCTGCACCGGGCGCATCAGTACGCGATGCGGATCATTGGAAGTCGGATTGCACCTTCGCTCGCGAATGATGAAGCTGCAATGGCGGAGGCGATCAAGAGACAATTAGTTCAAGAAAACAGGTCCGCAGATGCCCTTAGCTTTGCGGACTTGCACAGGAGGTTATCATCTTATAGCGGGCCTGGTTCTATTGAGAATCGGTGGGCTTTACTGTACCTCCTTCGTGCCATTGCGGAAGACCAAAGAAGAGAACGAGCTGAAACCAGGGGCACTGCTATTCCGTATACGTCCACCCTCTCAGGTGGAGCTCTCTCGATATCTAAACCTTTTTAAAGTCCTTTTTTTTTTGATTTATTTGCATGCGCCTCACTCGAGTAGACACGCCATTGACCACACGCTTCCCCTTCTTTGCGCTCTAACCACACGCTTCCCCTTCTTTGCGCTCTAACCACACACTAACTGCTCACCAACTGTGCGGAATTAGTTCAAGAGATTTTCATCCACATTGTAAGAAAGTTGAGTCCATCCTTGTGGACTCTATCTGTGTAATTTCTGATAGTTGTAGCAAGCTTCAAATTAGTACACACAATTTCGAATTTGCTGAACGACTTGAAACTTGGGGCGTGCAGTCAATATCATGTCTACTATATCTTCATTTGACCTAATTTACTTAGTAATGTAGTTAGTTGAACTTGGAAGCGAGAGCTCAAATGTCTTATGTTTCAGGTGCAGCGGCTCACGGAGGCCTCCCGGCATTTCCATCTAATACCATTCACCCTAAGCTCTCAAACCATGCAACAGACTCCGATGTGTCGCCTGGCAGATCTTACTCTTCCAGGAATGGTACTACCCCTCAACCTTGGTCACAATCATCACGCGCACAATCACCAAGTTCTCCCGGTGGAGTGCTTATTTTGACCAAAGATGATGGAAACGCGAAGGCTTCTGCAATGCGAGAATTTTTAGAGATTGTTCAATCGGAATCAGATGTGTCAGAGATGGCCATAGTCAGGGATGTCCTGTATGCGTGCCAGGGTATCGATGGCCGCTATGTGAAGTTCAACAAAGATGCAGATGGATACATGATTGATGAATCCATCAAGGTTCCGAAATCTACAAGAACTCTAGTGCGCCGGCTCTGTGAAGTAGGATGGTTGTACTTGCGAGTCAAGAACCACATCTCGGAGAGCCTCGAAAATGGGCCACTGGAAGCGATAGGGACAGTGGGTCAAGCCTTTTGTGCTGCTCTCCAAGAAGAGCTGGCAGACTACTATAGATTGATGGCAGTACTTGAGGGTCAGGTTCATCATCCCATTCCCTTGATGGTTACCGCCGATTCTGCAAATTCTGTTGGGAACTATTTATCCTTAAGAAGGTTGGTGGTGTGGCTTGGCGAGCCGTTGGTCAGGATGCGGTTGATGGCTGTCTTGGTGGATGACTGCAAGACATTGCGAGGTGGAGCAATGGCAGGGGCTATACATATGCACGCCCAACATGGGGACCCCTTGGTTCGTGCTTTCTTGAGGCGTCTTCTGCGCCAAGTCTGCTCACCACTCTTTGAAATGGTTCGGAGGTAGGTTAGTTCCTTATAGTTGAAAAGCGTAAGAATCGCAGAATTATTTCTAGCTAGTATAATGTCTGGTGTGGTTATGAGGAAAGTGCTACATCACGCTCCTAGTTTGAGATCCCTTGTACAGCTAACCTAGTTGTCTTGATGGGGCCCTTGTATGTTTTTTCGTTTCAAGCCGTAAAGATTCAGGATGTCGTGTGATTTTGAGGTTATCTCTTTGTTTATGACTGCTGTAGGTGGGTACTTGAAGGTGAGATTGACGACTATTATGGAGAGTTTTTCGTTTCGGCCCAGTCAGTGAAGGCAGAAGCGCTTTGGCGCGAGGGTTATCAACTTCAGACTGCTATGCTTCCGTCGTTCATCCCTGAACCCCTCGCTCAACGTATTTTGAGAACAGGGAAATCCATCAACTTTCTTCGAGTCTGTTGTTCCGATCAGGGATGGGCTCAAGCTGCCTCTGAAGCAGTCGCTGCCGCAGGAGCCTCTGCCAGCGGCGGTATTCTTGGCTACGGTGAAATTGAGGTGCTGGAGACTCTTGTCGCCGAAGCAGCTGGTCGTATTGACAAACACCTCATTCAAATCATGTACAAAAGGTACTTTAGTGTTAGTATGTCTGTTTCTTAATCCCTAAGCGTCCAAAGAAGGTCCCCTTTGGAAACTGACAGTCGATTTTATTAGGTTTTAAAACATATTTTGATCGTCCAAAAATGTTGGGTATGATTTCTTCTTTCTATTGACACATTTCTATCTTCCCTAATGATTCATTGCAACTTCTGTAGATATTGAAGCCACTTTCGGCCTTTTGTGCACTTACGGGGTTAAGGGATTACCAAGACCCTATTTCAGTACTCTTCTTCTGACTTAGTCTTTGTCTAGTTTCTATCTACTATATGCATGTCGAAACTCCATTGGCATGTTCCCCTCCCCTCTTCCCAACCTTTTTGTCGTAGGTTTTGAATATTAGAAGTCCCACGCTGAAGGACTCTTGGATTTACCAGGTATCGATTTCCGGAACACTGTTTGGCGATAAAGAGGTACCTCCTGTTGGGGCAAGGTGACTTCATACAATGTTTGATGGATCTGGTTGGACCAGAGCTAGCACAACCAGCCAACACATTAAGCTCGTTCAAGCTGTCTGGGACGTTAGAGAGTGCGGTACGAGCATCCAATGCCCAATACGATGACGGAGATGTACTCGACCGGCTCAGGGTGCGCATGATGCCGCATAGTGATGGCGACAGAGGATGGGATGTCTTTTCACTGGAGTACAACGCTCGAGAGCCACTGACGACACTCTTCACGGAAGAAGTGATGGGCAAGTACCTGAAAGTCTTCAACTTTCTCTGGAGGCTGAAGCGTGTGGAGCATGCGCTTTGTGCAACATGGCAGACCATGAAGCCCAACTGCATGATTGCTCGTTTGTGGTCTAACAAAGAAGGTGGAGGGCAGTCTCAGCTCACCGCGGTGCTCAAACGGTGCCAGACCCTGCGCAATGAAATGAACCATTTTGTGACCAATCTTCAGTACTACATTATGTTTGAGGTGCTTGAGTACTCGTGGTCCAACTTTCTGGAAGAGATGGAGGAGGCTCATGACCTCGACGAATTGATCGCTGCGCACGACAAGTACTTGGGCTCCATTCTGGAGAAGGCCCTGTTGGGTGAGCGCTCTCAGTTGCTTTGCAAGACGCTCTTCAGCCTCTTCGATCTCATTCTGCGGTTCAGAGGCCTAGCAGACAGGCTTTATGAGAATGCACGTGAAGTTCAAACCAGGTTCTCTTCTTTAGTCACCCACTCATTTGAAGTTCAGCAGTGTATAATTACTTATTTAAACGTGTTTGGAAAGTGTACATAACGTAGTACCATGGCAAGAAATCAACACTTGGCATCATGAAATCAAATTAGCTTGTGTCACGTAGATTTTTCCATAGCTCCAACCAAGAGTTACCTGACACATGTCAAGTCCCTTTACAGCGAAGCACATTGCCCCAAGGTAGGATGTATATTCCTGTTTTTAGATTGGTCAAATTTTATATTTTTGTGTTACCAAATGAACGTCCGACACACTAAATAATGCATTCTTTATATGCAAGTTTGATTGGTGGGTGATCTAAAACCTTCACTCGAACAGACATTCAGGTGGTCTACCTATCAATACGTCTAAGTTTTCAGGGTGGCGAATTTGGCCCAGTGATGATTTGGGTGTCCCTACCTCAACTGTCTTCACTGTTTTCTCAGCATATTATAACTCGTGATATTCATTTATTTAACAGGGGAGAGACATCACTGAGATCGAAAGGGAAGGGTGACACATTGAAGTCCCGCCCGGGGCAAAGGAAATTGTCCACTGCACAGATGTCAGGTGACTTCCTGGGAAGCCTTGGGGACGAGATGGACGGGGTTGCAGTGGAGTACTCCTCTCTGCTTGAAGGATTCATTGCGCAGCTGCCTGTGCAACAGCATGTAGACCTGAAGTTCCTCTCTTTCCGCCTCGACTTTTCGGAGTTTTACACCCGCCAGCACATGGGCATGTCCACCATCCCAACTCGACTCCAGCGAACTCCTATTAAGATGACGAAACCCTCGTTTGGAGCAGAGCCTGCCTTGGTCTGAAGCAGGGGAATTAATTCACGTCGAAGGTTGAGTCAGGGTTGTTGTAGATATTTTGGGCTGGAACTCTCTTCATGTGAGATGCTCTTAGAAGCCCATTTCATGGAGCCAGCTCTTTCCAACACTGTGGGAGCCGGCTTGGATGCTGGTCCTTTGGGGAGAACAGTCTAGGGACGTATCAGTTTCACTTTCCCAAGTTCTGCCCGACTGACGTTAATGGAATCTATTAGGAGGAATTGTGCACTGAAGGCCAGTGTGTTGAGTATTCTTGTAACGAGTTATTACCTGAGACTCTGAGAGGCTCCTAAAGCGGACTGTTTTGAAGAGATAATTCGAAGACTGCGTATTTGTGTGATGGCTGCTGGCATACTTCAAATCTTTCCAAGTTCTGGTATTTGTTCTCGATCATCTTGGTATTTACTGAGGCTAAAGCTATTATTGCCCAACTTGGATTCATTCAAGAAGAGGCTGCTATATTGTCTCGATACGAGGTGTCGCATTTGCAGGTTTGTACCAAAATGGGTACAATGCAATTCTTCTTTCATCTAATTTCTAGCCCCCTCCTTGAGTTTAGGAACGTCATTCTGAAATGCATTCAGACCGGCAGCTCTGACACCCCTAGCATGTAATCCATGTTTGAAGGCTGCTTTAGAGTTTGACAGGCCGATTGAGTGAGTAGATGATCGCACAGACTAAACCCAAGACTCAGAGCTTGAAGTACTGTACTGAACTGTGTGGGAGCCTGAATGGGAGTAGAGATTATTGACGGTTGAAAGAGATTCGTGAAACTCAGATGTAGCAATGTCCTTGAATTTTAGAAGGAATATACCGATCTGCTAGTAATGTGAAGGAAGTAGCAGATACTGCCTCTATCTCCAGCTTTACACCTCGATTTCGAAATTCTGCAAGCTTCGCCCTGTAATAAAATTGCACTAAGCACTTTCAAGCTGCGATATGTTCAACAATTAATCTCACAATTGAGGGACAAGTTCCCAAGTGTTATTCAATAATAGACATGTCTGAAACAAACATCCGCAGCTCGGTTTCTGCTAAAATGGCCACTGCACTGCTGTTATATTTTAGGCTGTGGGGTTTATTAGACAGAGTGAATATAAACCAGCAATTATGGAAGAGTGTTGAGCGGAGTTTGCAAGCATACCACCACGTGGGAGCAAGATGTTGCAGATAGCTTCTGCTCAAGATCGCGTCAGTCTTCCTCTTGTCTGGTACTCCCAGGTAAACCGAAAAACAAGCAACCAGGACTACTGTGAACCAGCATTATTATTTTTAAATTACCCCTAAACGACCAAGACCCTGTTTTAAACCCCCCCCTCAAAACCTCCATTTCTATTGCAACGTGAAAAACTCTTAAAAAATAATTATTTTTGCATATCTAAAACTAAATTGTTAGTAGTTCTAAAATGGAATTTAAACAAACTAATCCCAATGGAGAACTTTTCTTTTAATAATTGTGAAAATTGAATTAAAAAAATGAATCCTATAAGGTGTTTTTTAAGAAGATATATGCTTGGATTGCTCAAAAAAGAAGACTCTCCATAACTTTCTCATTACTGGTTCAAATATGATAAATCAAATCTTTCCATGTAGAAAAAAAATTATCTATGAGAAAAAAAATGTAAAAACAAATTATTTAGAGTTTTTTGATTTTCTTGATGCTACCCAACAACCTCCACTTTGAGCTTAGGGTGGCATAACTTTTGATCCCATGTACTCAATTGAAATAAAAAAATATATTCCTCAAAAGCTAATGTGTTTTTCTATCTTCAAAAAAAGTTTCAAAAAATCATGCCAAAAATTGAGATCATAAGAACCTGCTCCAACCTTGGAGTGTCCCCTTAGGTTCTTTAGGGGTTAAGTCACTGAGCAGAAGCATTTTCTGACAACAGGAAAGACAATTAGCTCTAACCACAACATCCTGGAATCTAACTGCCGTTGCAACCAGGTGTTCATGATTATCTTCAAACGTGCTGTGAGCCTTTAGATTCATGTCGAATGCTCACCTCGCTCGGTCAACTGTAGAAGGCACCTCTCGGGGAGGTCGAAAGTGACAGCATCAGAGAGGAATACTCCCAACCAATGAATTGTTGGCACTGCTAAAGTCTCGGCATCGTACGCCATTGTCTGCAGTGTGCACTTTGTCGCTATTCAGAGCAGTACCCCAACCGCGGCATTCTGTCCAATGTCTACACAATGTCTGGATGATGTAACATTTATAATGCATGAAGCACATTATTAAATGCTTCTGAGAAGTGATGATCAATGAATGAATTTTCTTACCAAGGAGCCAAAACGGTAGATTGACAGAATGTCCAACCCGTACGGGTCTCCGTCCATTAGACCATAGACTGGCAAGTGAAGAGTGTCGACTAAACGCCGAAGAAAACTGCTACAAGGACATGATTTCATTATGATACTCAATATAAACCGAAAGTCTTCATTGAATGTCCCAAGTATGAAGTAGGATGGACACATTCAAAGAAAAGAAATAGAGGGTTCTCTGTACCTTCTTGTGGCGACGTCGGGATAACCCTTTCCCTGAAAGCAAGGTCACACTCAGTAACGTTGTAGAGAACCAATGAGCTCGTCGACATGTTCAGTCGAGGATCGAAGACTTACGGTTAAAAGGATGCAACTGTTCTTGGCACAGAATTTGTCGTTTGCTAATCTTTGAAAAACTGCGCAAGCGGAGATCCTTAGTGCTTTGAAAATAAGTCGATTGATAAAATATAAGCGATCATTACAAGTGAGTAATAACATGCTACAGCACTATCCAGCTGTAGCTTGTGAGGCATGCATGCGGCAACTAACTATATGAAATTGGGATGCCAGTCCTTCACATGGCTTTGATGCACTTCGGAACTCAACTAATGACAGAAAAGATGAACAAACCTGTTTCTTTCTCTACCAAAAGGATGTACTCCGCACCACTGCTTATGTCTGACGAGCTTGCAGTGAAGGTCTGCAAGTTTTTCACTAGTATCGATTTTCTTTCTTCTAATTAGCGCAAAACATGAAGGAGGCTATAATGTGTTTTCAATTAACTAAGTCTCGAAATTCAAAAATCGCCGAAGAAGACATTATTCTTTCTCAACGAATATGAAAGGATACGGCTTACTTCATTTATACGCACAGGAACAGGTATGCCCTGTCAACACGTATTCTTTAAAAAAATTAGGTTCAACACTTTATCAAATGCACTGATCTAGTCTAGTATAACTAAAGTTGCATAATCTGCTTTCACATGCTCGAAATTGACGTTCACTTACAAGTTGCATCTCTAATTACTGTAGTTAATACGCCTTAAGCTGAAACACAAAAACTCCGATGCCAAATTTTCGTGGAAATATATAGAGCAAGAGGGTTCGACCGGGAAATACTGGCAGAGAATTTCCAAGAACTCCAAGAACTTAAGAGTCGGGATTACAGCGAAGCGTAGCATCTTAATTGCAACATTCATAAATTTTCTCATTTTGCTGGATGGTTAGGTGCTGTGTTCATGAACTTACACAACTGGTGCTATTTCTCTTGGAACAAGTGATTAGTCGTCCTTCCTCCACGTAGCACAACTTTCCCATCACCAAGCTGCTTCCACGAACAAGGTACAATGTTTTGTTTATTAAACAGTTCATATTTCCAACTTTGATAAGAAAAATTACCTAACAAGACTTTCAGAAATGAAATTATGAGTTAATTTTATTCACTGCCTTGGAAATACAGGTCTCAAACAGGTATTCTCATGCTTGGACGAGAAAGAACTGAACATGATTTTGCAACTGCTATCAGTCGGTGTATATTTCAAGGATAGACAGAATAGACAGAAAGGAACTCATGGTATTGATAACGCACCCTTTGCTGGAAGCAACCTGCTTGAGAAGTCAGTAAATGTCATTAATGACCCTTTTGATTTTAAGCAGACTGAGGATATATGTTTGAATTACACCACTGATGCAACGAGTTGCAAACTCTTCCAAGTTCCAATACAAGTTGAAGCAATGCAAATGCGAAGATGAAGTTGGTTAAAGTCATAAATGACAGACAATGGAAGAAGAAGTGACTTGCCAGATTGAGCGAAGAGCGACTGCAGTGAAAGAGTACGCATATGTCGTTGATTGACTGATCTAGTCGACCTGGAACGATAATAAAAGTTTCTTAACACAAGGACAATTTTGCGCTTATTCAAAAACATGTCGAGTGAACTTTTGCAAAAATTGTGCTTTTGAGCCCGACACAGTTACAGACTGCGAGATGAAAGAAATGCAAACGACGAAATGAAAATTATGCGTCAACTGTGTGCATGTTCAGGAAATAGTTATTAGGGGAAGAGTGCAAGCCAGTGCAGCATTCTGACCTTTGAGAAGAACAGTATCTGTGTAGTAAACATCCCTCTTCGTAGCACGTCTGTTCTGTTGCAATAATCCTTCGACAATTTGCAATACTCTCAGCATTGCAACTGCAAAACGAGAAATATTAAGTCATGTAGTGAATTCTTTTAAGTGCGTGAGAAGCATTTATCATGCCATCTTGCTCTGGAACTCTATCTCAGAAGGACGTGGTGTCGAAAAAAGCCTTCCGACAGATCGCTCTCGGTCTGGTGGATATACCAAGTCTTGGAGAACCTCCTTCCGAGTCGCACGAAATCTCTTCGCATTTTGTCGTTTCCTCAAATATTGTCAAGCTTTGCAAAGGAGCGTGAAGTCGTAA
The DNA here is from genome assembly GCA_951230915.1 of Antitrichia curtipendula. Taxonomy (NCBI): domain Eukaryota; kingdom Viridiplantae; phylum Streptophyta; class Bryopsida; order Hypnales; family Leucodontaceae; genus Antitrichia; species Antitrichia curtipendula. The sequence continues at coordinate 22,251,810 of OX579640.1, read as the reverse complement.
TTAGTTTGAACTATTCGAAGATAGCCTTTTCCGTATGACCAGTGAAGCAAAAATTTGTGAAATTGGACTACACATACTTACACTTCCCAAGCATCCTAATGAGTAGCTTGTTTTAAATAGACACTATTCAATGTGCTCTACTCACCAATTCATGTTTGCCTGCAGCGGATATTCACGAGGCCTGTAAACTGGTATGCTTACAGTTGCTTGAACACCACGCGATATCTCGTGAAGGACTTCTCGCAAAAACGCTGTGAAAAAAAAAGTATGATGTTCCTAGGTTGTTAGGTTTTCAATAGCAGCTAATAGTAAATATTGTAATTGCAAATGCTACAGATATCATTGCTAAGCAGCTTGAGAAAGGAGCTGCGTCCAGGCTATACACAAACAGGCAGAAAAATAATGTTCACTCCATATCGACATTGTGCATAGTTGAAGGACACATCTAGCATTCTAGCTAGGCTGTGAATCTCCTGCATGAGCGAATTCTGACATATTTACTACTTTTTGCAAACTCTGTACGCACACACGCAGACCTTAACTAGTACCGAGACATGAGCATATCCTTACACACGTATCATACATGCATGAAGGTGAGGTCTCTGGCTCTTCTCACCAACGCAGGTGACAGAATCACGACACAGCATTTCCAATCGGTCTAGAAGTAACTCAAGGCTAATGTAAAATGTAGTGTTGAATTTCCCAACATAGAAGCGGTAGGGAGTAACAACTTGCTTTGAATGTGCGGTAGTAAGTTTGCGGAATCGGAAGTTCCACCCGCCGTCAAAACTGTACATCCTCTACCTGTCACAAAACAAGCACCAGCGAGTCAAAAAAGGAAAGCGATAACATCAATCTGCAGTTGACGCGACTTGGACACTCGAATTGAAGCAACATTCAAAGGATCACAATCAAATAGAATGAAATTGTAAACAATGAATTTTCGAACATAGCACTGAGAGAAGCAGCAGGAAAAAAAGTAAGACTTGCTTTGAATGTGCGGAAGTAAGTTTGTGGAATCGGAGGTTCTATCCGCCATCACGCCTGCAAGTACACTGCCTCTCAGGTTGCAATTTCACGCACCAGCAAGCCAAGAAACCAAAGCGAGAAAATCAACCTGCAGTTGACAGGACTTGTTGAGAGAGGGAAAGGGGAGTAATCAATGAAGACGAGTATGAACTAATTGTAGAAAATGAAACGTCGCAATTGGAAGTAGTACGGAAGAATTCGAAAGTTGCTTTAAATGTGCAGGAGTAAGTTTGAGGAATCGGAAGTTCTACCCGCCATCAATTGCAATGTGAGCACTACCAAGCCAAGAAGCAAAGCGAGACACTAGGAGAGTGGACACTGGACAGGCTCAGCGATTACGACCACCACTTGGATTGATATCCAGGGGTATCCCAAGAAACTATAACCTGTTTCTGTGGTTGAGAACCGGCACCGCTGCTTCGAGTTTCGCCCTTGAGTGTGATGAGTGTAAGGAGCCTTCATCATCCAGTAGCGGCTTCTTGTTCGTGTTGGTAATTCGTTTTTGAATTGTTCGCGTCAGTCTCCCCTCGCATTAGAATATGGTAGCGATGTTTTGAGCGCAAAATGCTGGTGGAATAGACGTTTGAAAGGGTTTACAGCATGATGCGCCTTTCTCGATCTCCTATGTTCCGGCAAACTCGCAGTCGGAACTCATGTTTTATGGAAGAGCCGCTCTGTTCGGAGCGAATCCGCGGAAGAGAGGAAACAACGTGAAGAATCTCTGTGTTTGTGCTTTGTGGTGATACGTGATTTCGCTCGGATGCTCGTGTCAAGTTTTATTAGCCCCCTGTTTGGAGAGGTTGGCACCTGGTGTGAATGCAGACCGCAGGCAATTGAATTCACAATTATTCAGAAGCGAAGGGAAGACTGACTCTGCCAGTAATGAAGTGCGTAGAACTGCTGAATTGATGATTCTGTAATAGAAAGCTCGACTGTGTCTTGCATATGGCTAGAGACTATTATGCTCTGCTGTGGAACGAAGATTATCACTCGAAAATTGCTTCTTGTCGATATTCCAAGAAGATTGGATAAAGGACTGAGGATATTTGCTGCAAACGATATTTTCGGACTTTGGTGATGAGGAAGAAGAAGTCGAGCATCTAGAGGCTCATATGTTCCAGGAAGTAAGGTTATGGCTACACGCTGTTATTCTCTTCTGTCAAACGAATTAGAGGCTATCTCTCAAAATTTGACGGATGTCGCTATTGCAAGAGGTTTGGATACAGGACATGCACGTAATCGCACTCAGGATATTAGTTGCAAACGATATTTCCGGAATTCATGAAGAGGAAGAGAGGTTGAGGAGATCGGGTTTCTCCTGGAAGTAAGATAAATTTTAGTGTTAGGGCATCTACAAGGTTATTCCAGAGAGAATCTGAACTGGGAAATAATCACAAATGAATTGAAGTATGACTTATTAAGAGTTCAAGTGAAAGCAGCAGCAGATCAAAATTTAGGTCTGCTTCATTCAATTTGGCTCCCGGTAACAGTATGGAATCTTAAGGATATGAGCTGCAAATGTCAGTTAGGTCAGAAGATACGACCTATTATTTGGAAGTGCTGTGTATGCATTACTACGCATGTGACCAGAAAGGCACTCAGTTTTGGTTAACAGTGACAGGCGCCATGCTTGCGCAGTTGCTGATCAGGCGATTTAGCTCAAAACAGATCGCCTTTACGGAAAATGGTTTATGGCGCTGCTCAATAGCCTCAAAATGCTCTTCCCTTTCACCTGTTAAGGACAGAACCTCTCAAGCTTGCCACACTGCCCGCGATTTGCACACCTTTGCATACAGGACTCATTCTACAACGTGTGCGGCCAAACGGAGTGAGGTGTCAACTCTCTTGAAAAGAATTGTGAGCTCCTTTGCGGGTAATGCTTCATAAATATCTATCTATTTATCTATATCTTTCATCACATCGTTTGTGCCTCCGCTATCAAGTGTCTGATTGTTTGCCGCTTGTAATGGCATTTCCGCTCGAGAAAACCAACTTAAGATTTAGTCAATTAAGATGTCATATTCAAGAGTTAATCCGCTGCGGAAAGTCAATCCAGTTCTTGTAGTGGAGTAATGGACTGATTTCCTTATACTTATTTCATACCTTAAGTAGATAAACTTGACTCCAAAATTGCAACTACAGTTGCGAATATCGGCACTTATTGTTGTCGTGTGATTTTTTATGATTAGGAAAGGTTTTTTCGCCTTGCCAGCTTTTGGAGTTCACCGCAACTCAATCCTTGTGGAGCCAAGGATCACAACCGAAAGGTTTCATCCAACAGGGAAGGTGGAGAGGAGTTGGGAATTCGAGGGTGAAATTGCCAAAATAAGATACGGTTCGTGGCTTCAGTACCTCCAATACCTTCGGGCAAGCCTCCCTACTTCTCATTACTCCGTTAGAATAAACTACCGTTGAGAGTTGCGTCTTGAAAGCGCCACTCGGAGTTATTACTCGTGCATTTTCTTTTGACTATGGATTGTCCGGACTTCGTTAACCCTCTTGTAATGACCGAAATCATTGAAGACCTATAGGAAACACCGGTAAAAATAATTGTTGTCCACTTGAGTGATTTAAAACCAAGAATGAGTACAATTTCTTTTTTCTCACAAACCTCACAATAACGGTTTCAGATTGAATGGCGTTTCTGCAATAGGAGGTGGTCGGGAGGACAGAGTATGATCAAAAGAACCTCACTTACATAAAACTAACGACTGTCTAAGGTTATGCGAATTGTTCATCAAGGGGGATAGCATAAGACTCTTGAGCTTGTGCAAGAGAAAGTGAAACAGTTCTTCGAGTTGATCCATGACCAAGGACTTGTTTGATTTCTAATTAATTATCTCTTCTCTTGCGCACACACATGCATCATATGGAGCGAGTCACATCGAGCGTAAATGGAGAAGTCCCTAGTATTGCAGACAATCCAAAAGTCAAATCGAATGATCAAAATTTATTCCGACGTTAATTTGAAATATTGATCACTGACTAAAAATTTCCTGTAATGATGAAACAGTTTATACCAGGTGCCGATGTGGGGTTTGATTATTGCAAATTTTGCGGTTTACATTTTGTGGCAAACACAAGCTCCAGAGGTACTGGATGCTTAGGAACTGGATGGTACGTAATTTTTTTATGCTGCAAGAATTTGTGCAAGAGGATTGCAGATTGACTCAGTTGTGTGCAAATGGTGATATGCTCTGGTCTAAATTTATGATTTTACAACTTAGCAGCGTTTCGTTTATATATCGACTCTTCGAAGCATTATTTTAACAACCTTAACGCCTACCGGACTTCACTGCTCTTTGATCCTAGTGTATATAATATAGTGTCCTTTATTCAGAGAAGCGTCCGTTCCCTTGGCATAACTAAATCTCTCCTGAAGCTGGTTACTTTCCACCTTTGAGGCTTGCGGTTGATGTAAGATACTGAATCCATTCTCTGCGGCCGATTTGTAATAGGTCTCAGTTGATTCAGTGCTACGTGGTAGACTGCACACGATTCTCACCTATAGCATCAGTAACAACAGGTTGGACACCTCATCGAGGACATGCTGGGTCTATATTTTTTCGGAGGCGAGGTATTAACTGCTCTTGTACACTCGCCTGTCTCATTCTTAGTATTTAGCAAATGCTGGAACAAAGCTCTGAGAATACATGCACTTTGCTGTTAGATAGGCCTGGTGTCCAAGTTTGATGAGAGTTACAATGATTGTGCATGGGACCAGATTGCACGAATATATGGAGGCTCTTATATGTTGATGGTCTACCTGGTGGGCGCGATTGCAGGGTCAGTTGGCCACATAACGTACTGGTCTCTTGATTGTAGGGGGCAGCTGCACCAACAAATGCACTGGTGGTAATACATGTTCTGCTATTTCCACATCACATTATTCTGGCAAATTACTTATTTCCAGTCCCTGCAATTGTATTTGTAAGTGATCATACTAGGTACTCCAAATCTTGATCGTGTTTTGCAAAGATCAGTCAATAACTCTATGATGTCCATAGAGTTTTGGTACCTATTAATTGGCTCCATCCAACCAGTGCTACAGTCCCAGCAAATTGTAACCAACTGTTGGCAGAAGGGATTATACCATCATTTATGAAATCAAAGGGATAAATATGCCACCTTGTCAAGCATAACATGATGCAGCTTCAAATATCAGAATTTCCCATGTTTGAAATTAAGCCCAGGATATGCAATGGTCCAGGGAGCATATCTCATACTGGCTGATATATTTGACATGTATCAGGTTAGTCTCATATCACATACTTTCTATCAATTGATGAATTTCTTCAGAAAGTAATGCCATGTTACAATTGGAAAGTGATCTACACGAGAATAAAGGCACTACTTCTTGTTTCATGATTTGAACATTACGGATTACAACTGCAGGATGGTACTCGGACCACACATGCTGGAGCTGTTGCGGGAGCTTTATCAGGAATTCACTTTTGGCGGAAGATCAAGAGAGGTAGAACGAAGAAGAAAGGGTAGATTCTGTTGGGGATTACAATCAGCTGAACATGCACTTACGAAATGAATCCCAAACATCAATCCAACAACGAGAATTATGATTCCCGTTAAATTGGAAGCATAATTGATTGTACGACTGAGCCGGCAGTCGGATGAAATTTACCTGGTGTGGCGACTGCAACCCAAATTCTTCACATTGGTTGGGATCGAGACAGTCAAGCACAACCCCGAACACAACAAACTTTTCACCGATAGGACAATCGTAATTTTTCCTCTCAATTAAAGCGAATTGCTGACAAGAATCAACATTATGGATGTCGAGAACATCACGGGCTTGATAAACTTCGAAGTAGTTGAGGATCAGTGGAAATTCCGTAGATTCATCCACAGCAGAGTACATTGAAGTTCCAACCTCGATTATATTGCCTGTGAGTTGTAGTTCTGCCCCTACTAGTGAACTAAGAGTTGAAAAATACCCACATTTAGAATTCAACATTTAAGCCACATTTTTAAAGCCGACAGAAGAACTGCAAAAGCGATGTGAAAACGCATTAGGTTGAAGAAGTTAAAAGTTCTTAAAAAAATTAAGAATTTCAAATGCAATTCCATCAAGCCCCAAGCCCCGCCCCAGACTGAGCACATACCACCAGCGCAACACGTGCAAAGTGAACGGGACGGCTCATGTCTCGGAAGCAATGCACTCCAGCTTCAGCTCCGATCCAACAAAAATCTACTAACTATACAGCGGTCAAAATAATTTCGCATCTTGGAAGGCAACAAGCTCTGTACAGTCACATGGATCTCACAAACTATGGACAAGATCGATTGCAGCAGCCGAAGCCTCTCTAGCTAGCCCCTGAAAGATCAAGGATCAGGTTTTAAAACGACCAATATTGTGGAGTCGAATCTTTTAGGGTCGATGAAGAACCGGGCATGCTAGGGTCACAAAGTAAACGAAATCGAACCAAAAAAGTCCTCCTATGACCCAGTCAAAACTGCTAAGACAGACCCCATTTAGGGTTCAAAGACGAGAGTTGCAAGCCCAATCTCCGCAACTAATGTGCAGATTGCGAAAGAAATGATCCCTGAAAGGCCCTGCCCAGCCTAGTTTGCAGCCTCCTCCACCTCTCCTTGCCAATACTCGCAATTTCCCCAAATCCGAACTCGTCGCTGTTTTCGAACGATGATCTAGCCACGGCTGCTGCCTCTGGCTCCAAGAGCAACGACGTCCGCCGTTCTTCGTCCATCTTCTCTCTCCAGAGCTCATCGCACCTTGCTTTCGCCTTTAACGACTCCTCAACGTACGCATCCCACAGGGCTTGATCGTGGTCGGTCCTTTGCACACTCTCCTGAACCCTCTCTCGTTCAGAAGCTCTTTTCATACTACGACAACAATTCATTCTCGACCTCTCTGCCGTTATCAATTCTATCGCCAAACTTTGAACTTTGAAGCAGGAATCACCACACTTCCAACAGAACTCTAACTGATTTCTACGCCTCTCAAGCCTTGACACCGACAACACAAGCTCTGCACCGGATGAGAAAAAAAGTGATCTACGCTGGCATGAGAAAACTGGCTAACTTTTAAGATTTGGAGATGTGATGGGTGTTGATGAGGAGGTATAAATAGGCTGCATAACTGAAGTGGAATACCGTACCGGTATGAGCGAAATGAACATGCCGACAAGAGGGAGAGCGTGCAGACGGCCGACTTGAGTCTCCGTGTGGTGGACGAAGTGACTATGAATTTGTTATAGCCGTGAAGACGTGTCGCTGTGAAGACGATGGTTTAGCAAATGAACTATTTCAGAAACATAAAGCTTATATGCACATGCTTTTTATACTGATGAAGCACATGTTGAAATGAGTAAAGAGCCCAGCAACTGAAAGTGCCCAATGACTTTTTGGAAGCTGTACTAACACCTATACGGGGTATTAAAGGGGCCAAAAAAATTAAAAGGACTTATTGTAGATGTTTTAACCCCTAAAGGTTTTTGAGGGTGAATGCAAGAAAGACTAGTATTATTTTTTGTCACACTTGACGTGTCGAACTTGTTATCGGCTATAACTTTTGAAGAATGAATCCAATTAACTTGAATTTTTTTTTTAAGATGGCTAACCTGATCTTGTTTAGATCCCTTATTTTTCAAAAATATTTAAAAATCATTTTATATTTAAATTTCAATTTAGCTAATTTGTCACACTTTGCAGTTTAGGGGTTTTTAGTACTGGGGAGAATCCAAAATTAATGATCTAGATTTGAAATTTCTATGGTCTATTCCCATAGTAGGAAGTCATGTATCTACCAAAGGAAATTTAAAAATATTTTATTTTATGCCCTCCACATACGTGCAAACAGGGCTCCCTTGCGCGCGCAGTTCTGAACATTCAAAATTGTTTCAAGATCATTTTTTTGGTGAAATGTCTTTCCTATAAAGTCCTCCCAAATGGCCAATTTTTAGTTTCCTTAAAAATTGTTTTTCCTATTTTTTACAAATTAAAATGTGAAAGTACCTATTTTCATGAGATTTTGCACTTTTTCAGTTCTCCTACTTAGAGAATTTTTCTATGCTTTTCCTTCCTAGGGTAACTTCTTCTTAAAGGTGTATACATTGAACATATTTTTCAGATTTTTTTTAAATTGTTTTTCTAATTATACAGTACTCCCAAAAAAAACATGAGTACTGTGGAAAACGCTACGCAAAGTGGACGGTCTTTCTTGCATTCACCCTTGACTATGTTTTCACAAAAAACGCTCCCAAACTGCCATTTCTAGTACAAATACCAAATTTTGGAAAAAAAACAATTTGGGACACATGTGACCGTAGGATCTTGTAGTAAACTAGTTTGAGAAGATGTGGAAAAAAATTCAGAAATTTCCACCGTGTAGATTGCAAGATATTAGCATTTGAAGTGACAAAAACCCTTTTTCTGTCCCTGCGAAAAACCGGGCAGCTGCACTTCACATGGTCACATTTGTTTGAAAAATTGTCCAAAATGGTGGTAACTCTTTGGATTAATTCTTCAAAGCAAGTTAGCTACATGCTTGAAAAATTTCAAATCATTTGGAAATGTACAACATATAGGAAAAATATAGTAAGTAGAAAGAAGTAGAAAATGATTCAAAACACTAAATTGTTAAGGATTTAATTATGGAATTGAAAATGCCAATCCAAACGATTATAATGTTGTAATAAAGGATCTACACCTTGTGTTTATATTTTTTTCCCAAAATATTGAAAATTGAGTTAAATAAAGGACTTCAAAGTTTATTTTAGAGTAGAGATTCCATAACTACCCGCAAACTACCCACAACTAAAATTCCTCATAACTTTCATCTCATAAATCAAAGTGGAATGATTCAAAGCTTTCCTTGTGCACATAAATGTAGAGAACCAATTTCAAATTTTTATTTCTCTAGAAAATGATTTTTAAAGAAGTTTTTTTTGCTGCCCGGGTTGCCCGTCGAACAATGAAAACTACATATCATACCATAACTTTTTAACCATGTGGTCAAAAGTTATGAAAATTGTTGGGCCCTAAAGCTACTCCTCGGGCACATCTTGTGTGAAAATTTCAAAGAAAAAAAAAAAAAATTCCATTCGTGGTGAGCTGCCCAAAAACGCTATGTTGTCAAAAAACGGTGTTTGGTCCTTTAGGGGTTAAACATGATGTATAGGCCCCCAACACTTCAATAACTATTGATGTACAACAAAGGTAGATATTTATATAGTGTGTGATGTCGATTAATTAATATGGGTCTCCTCAAAAACCCTATACAATGCAGTAATGGGATCATTATTGGCTAAGTACCTCGGTGGTAGGCTTCATTATTTGAAGCCTTGGGTGTCAATTTTACAAAGATGAGGTCCTATCATCAAGGTAGTCAACCATATCCATCCAATAAGATAGTTAGGTTGTTTGTTTGTTTTGTTTGTTTGATATGGTGAGATCTCCTAGACCATGTATCCCCTAGTTATATTCTTAGTACCATTGGAAAGCACTTAGCAAGGAAGAGTGTAAGGGCTTTGCTCGTGGTGTTGAAACTTATGATGTGAAAGTTAAAGAATTTCAAAGTTTTTATGAATTATAAAATTATAAAATTACTTTTATTTTGTTTTAGACTGTGACAATGGCATAGGACACATTAGTATATCTTGCAATCAACTTCTTTGAAATATTTCTTAATGTTTTAGAAGTGACAATCCAATAGCTTTGCGGAATAGCTATATATTATAAAATCTCTATGAAATAGCAATATAATATCCAAAAGTCCAATCACAAATAAGATAAGGACATCTACCACCCACACCTTCATCAAAGCTTTATTGATCCACAATTACATATATTAAGGATTAGAACCCAAGACCAAAATAATACTATTTCTACAACATTGACAATTATATCAATTACACTAAGTATTGGCCTCATAGCTACCAAAACGTCTACTACAACTACTAAAACGAATTCCAAACACCCAAATGCATAGAAATGTAAAGAAAAGAAAACCCTAAACATAACCTTATTATACAAGAATAAAATTTAGAAACAAACAAGTAAGAGAGAAAAATCCAATAACTATGTAATAAAATTAAAAAATTAAAAAATTATTTTATATTAATAAACATAATAATAAATGAATAAATAATAAAATAATGAAAGCCTAACAAATTATAGTTTTAAAAAATTAATAATTAATATAATTAAAAAATTAAATTAAGTGCTAACTCAGAAAACTTCGTAAAACCAAAACGTCATGAACAAAGCTTAAAGTGAAGTTATTGAGGTATTCTACTCCTTTTTTGTATGGTTACAAATCAAATTAAGAACACTATTTTTTAATAAACAAACAATAATATTGATTTAAAATGAAATTCTTCCTTTTTAAATATATAATTTTTATACAAAATAATTTTCAATTTAATCTGAAAATAATATTATATTTAGTTAATATAAGATACTAATGAACTTAAAATAATACATATAAAACAAAAAATCTTATAACAAATGCCTATTCATTTTAATAATGGAACTTGACATTGCAATCTGTTATTTTTTATTTTTTATTTTTTTGATTCATCATGCTTAATGGTTTAAACTCTAGGGCATAGTGAAATACAAAAAAACACAAAAATAGTGAAATTAGGTTGTCTTACTCCATGAAGTTACTTTACAAACCATCAAAGTCAATAAATATTACTACATATATTTCCATTTGTATATATGGAGGTTTATGAGTTCCAATTACAACAATACCTAATTCAAAAGTAGTGCATTCTCAAACAATAATAATAAATATTTATATAGTGTCAAATATTGAAAAAATAGTATGGAGCAACCTAATTTCATTATTTTGTGTAAAAATAAAAAGACTTAATTTTCAATTGAGGTTTTATTGAAGGTTGGTTTACAATTTCAAGATACTAGCTGAAAAATTTCAATATTCAAAACGATATTCAAGTAACACCACCAATTGTAAATTAAAAAAATTAAAAAATTGAATCTAAATAGTGTGAATGTTATTTTAGTTATAATTTAATTGATTTTATTTAAAGTATTATAAACAAGCATATTTTGTGTCTAATAGATTTTTATAATTTACAAATTAGTGTGAATTATTTAGTGTAATTACCAAAGAGAGCACTAATTGCATTATCTTAAGTAGTAGAAAAGGACTTGTAACACCAAGCTATTAATGAATATTACTTGCCACAAACCTTCTTTTCTATTGGTACACAAATACGTGATCAAAAACTCTTTTCATGCATGTTCAATTCCTTATCATGACATTCATATCCAACTTCTTCTGACATCACAAAGGGTAATAATAGTAGTACAAAGTAAGTTGTGAACTACACTAAATAGTGAAATTAGATTGCCTTAACAATTAAGTTGCCTTACCCCACAAAAGTTACTATACATGCCATCAAAGTCAACACATATTTCTATTTGCACACATGGAGGTTCATGAGTCGCAATTACAAAAACAATCTAATTCAAAAGTAGTACATTTCATATATAGTGTCAAATGTCGAGAAATTAGTATGGGGCAAACTAATTTCACTATTTAGTGTAGGTAAGGTTTGTACACCCACAATCAACACTACCCCAAATGCAACATCTTCATTTGAACCAAAATGTGTCACATAAATCTAGATATTGATTACACAAGATGTACACGATCAAAACATGAGAATCTAGTTGTTGTTTTTTGGTAAATCTAAAGACAATACTTAAAAAATTCATAACTTGTTTGTATATTGTCCAAATAATGCATGCTAATGTGCGTTGTAGTCATCTCATAATTACTAATAAGATTTAATAAAAAATAATATATTTTGAATAATAGTAATTGTACTCAATTATAATTAGTGGCAATTATAGGTGATCATACCTTACAATGTTTCCTATAGTTTAATGGGAGAACAAAAAATGTGATATCAAGAGTTTGGAAGCATATTTGGAACATTCTTTATAAATTTGCCACATCACATACCAATCCATATAACAACATCAGTAAATAAAAGAATTAGAAGTATTTGGTCATTTGCATCAAAAGTTTCTTTACAAGTGACTTGTACCCAAATAGCTCTTCAAAAAGGGTTAAATTACTAAAAAAAGCAAAATCTAAAATGTTAAAGAGAAGTAGTCACCTACTCTAAAGTAGCAGTGCAATTCAATAATTGAAAGTTATTTATCTTGTCATTTAATGTATATTTGTATTTGGTAGTAAGAGTGGACAAAAGTTTACAAAAATGCAATTCATAGACTCTAACTAATACCAATAAACCACTCTTCATACCAAGTGCAAACATATTCTAGTTTATGCTTGTTTGGGATAAATCTATTCCAAATCTCCAATTGCATGTGTATTCATACAAAATGTAAATGCAAAGAAAGAGGTAACATATTTCAGAGGAGTTGACTTGCAAGATATTTCAAGAGAGTGTCAAATACTCCTATCTAAATGGAATTAAACCAAACAACCTCATAGAGATGGTATATATTGAATCTTTTAATCTCCTCAATATTTAGACCTTGACCAATTCATTCCAAAGTGAATACTTTGTCAACAATCATTTGCCTAAGCTCAAGCTTCTTAGCCATTGCAAATTTTTTGTTGCTTAATTCTTGTTGTGCACTAGATTATTTCAAAACACTAAGATGTTAAAGGTTGATGAGAAGCTCAAGAAACACCAATGTTGAACGGAAGGGTGATGATTTAAAGCAACAATTGTTGCAACCCTAATATTTAGACCATATCAAGTTGATGTGCAAATTGCAATTGTGATGGCATTCTATAATTGTTAAAGACAAACAGACATTCAACACTTTGGCATTTATAAAGGTTAAGTTAAGCAATTGATTGACCACTTTTTTGCCAATTATGGTTTTGATGCATGCTCAACTGGTTTATTTGTTGGAGAATTTTCCAATCTTGGAGGCATATGATCACCAAAAGAAGAAAGAACAAAAAAAAAATGTAGGGCTACTTTTATAGGAGTAGATGATGTGAACATTCTATATTTGGTTGAATTAATTTTTGTATTAATATTCATTGTAGGACTTTACATATTGCAATCATTACTATAAGAAACTTGCCTTTTTAGTAGTGTTTTAAAGAAATTGGTTATATTTTCATCGACATTAGTGTATCATAAATTTTGAACTTGTGGGAGGCAAATTTATTGTCAATGTTGAGAAAGACATGGAGATTTAAAAGTAAAATAGGTGGATGACACAAGGGACATGTATGTCTTTTTGGACATCAAATAAAACATGGTCACGTTATTTAAAATATCACATAAAACATGGAGTGCCACTTTGGTTGGAGGTTTTGGATTCACAATTGGTAAATTATTGTAAGTTATTATGGGTTGAAGTAAAATATAGACTAGATGTGAAAAACATAGGAGAAAGGCAATTATGTGTCATGCTTTGTTAAAAAAAGGGAATGGATGGATACACAATATGGATGAAAAGGAAAGCTTTTTATACAAGTAGAGGGGATAGGAAGTAAGACAAACCATATGGGATATGTAAAGCAAGAATTCTATTTAAAGTATAATGTTTGAAAAAATGTCCATATGTTTAAGAAAATATTCAAATGTTTGAAAAGACGTTCACATATTTGAAAAAACATCTAGATGTTTGAAATAACGTCCACATGCATTGAAGTCAAGTTCCTATATATCTTGAATTATCCCATATCCTTTGTCTAACCTTGGATGGAAAATGGATTTCAGTATAAAGATGACCACTTCACCCTTCATTCTTACTAAATGTCTATTAAGTAATTATTTGACTTTGCCATCAAAAGAATTTTTGATGATAGATGGTCAATTTTTGTTGAATTTGACAATTTCTCTTGGAAATTTTTGGGGGAATTATTTAAAAATTATTACTATTTTTAAATAATTATTTTATATAACTAATGCCTTGTGTATTTTTCAACAAGACCTCGGAGCAAGACACATCACATGCTTTGTTGTCACAGTGATTTTTTTATTAAAAAAAAAGACATTGCCCAAACAAAAAAAATGACTTGGCTACCATGTAGCATCCATATGGATGGCTTTTAGGAATGCAAACATGAGGTATCAACAACCATTTTTGTGAAACATGCAGACATTAAGACATGTTACAATAGATTTCAGTTGTCTCTGGAAACGCCGCCTAGAATAGATTTTAGGTGACATTAGAATTGACATGCCTCCAATTGACAAAAATGTACTTTGATGTCTTCATTAATACCACAAGAAATGGGGGTTTCTTCTAGTGCATGTTGTTTGATAGCTGAATGTTGCAAACTTGGCCACATTTTTACTTGATACTACACTAAAATCTTTATCTAATATCACATGCACTAGTTGATTAAAAAATGCTACAAATTTTAATCCTTAATGAATGTTTTTATCAACTATGTTTACAAAAATCCTCTTATTTCACCCCTAAAGTCCTAGTGTTTCCTCAGGGGACAAAATGGATTTTATGCAAGCCTCTACAGTCTCAATATTCATCATGATTTTTTGAATTTTTTTGTGAAAATAGATAATCACATTCATTTTTTAGGAATATAATTTTTATTTCAATCAACACCCGGGAGCAAAGTTATGGCAAAGAAAAGCCCTTTTTTAGGTGAAGTGGGTGGAATTTCCTCCTATATGATTTATTATTTACTTAAAATTTGTTTCTCATAGATTATAATTTTATCTGTATGGGAAGTTTTGATTCATTCCATTTGGATTTTTTATATGAAAACTATGAACAATCTTATTTTGGGGCAATCAAAGCCTTTTCTTGAAAAAATGTCTTGTAGGATTTATTTTTGAAATCAACCTTTGCAATTTAGAAAAAAAAGTTTCACAAAGTTAAAATCTCTTGCTAGAACAATCTAATCATTGAGATTTGTATTTTCCAATTCCATCTTAGAGCTATTAATGATTTAGAGTTTCCCTCAATTTTGAACCTACTTCTATTTAATAAAAAAATTATAAGTGAATTATTTTTTTAATTATTATATTTTTATTTATTTTTAATTATCAACTCAAATCTTCAATATAAAAATTAGAAATTCAAAACCAATTGTGTGAAAATTTTAAGTTAAGATGATTTAAAGCCAAAAACTCTAGTCAAGGAAGGTGCGGAAAAAAAAATTCTTCTCTTTAAATGCAAATATCTTGCAATTTACGAGGTCAAACTTTTTAAAATTTCTTCCACATATTTATATACTAATTTGATGCAATTTCCTTTGGTTAAATATGCAAATAAGACAAATTTTAAAGTTTTTTGCACTTTGCAATAGAAATGTGGATTTTAAGTGTTAAATTTTATTGATATCTATGTTCTTAGTATAAATACTCATCTATCATAAAAAAACAACAACTATAGTCTTAACCCCTGAAGTTCCTTGACTATGTTTTCACCCAAAACGCTCTAAAACTGCCATTTCTAGTACAAGTACAATTTTTTGTGGAAAAAAACTTCTTTTGAGACATGTAAATGTAGGATCTTGTAGTATACTGACTTCAAAACATGTGGTAAAAATTTCAGAAATTTCCACCTCGTCGATTGCAAGATATAAGCATTCAAATTCACTGAAATCATTTTTTTGGCCCTGTGAAAAACAATGCAATTGCACTTCACAAGCTCACTTTTCTATGAAAAAATGTCCAAATTGGTGGTGCTTCTTTGGATTCTTTTTCCTAGATAAGTTGGCTACATATTTTTAAAAGTTCACATCATTTGGAATTGTACAACATATAGGAAAAAATAATAAGTAGAAAAAAGTAGAGAATGATTCAAATTACAAAATTGTTAAGAATTTAATTTCGGAATTGAAAAATCCCAATCCCGAAGGTTGCAATGTTATAATAAACAATCTACATCCTATGGTTTTATTTTTTTCAAAAAATATTGAAAATTGAATAAAATAAAGAACTTCAAAGTTTATTTTAGAGTAAAGAATCCACAATTGCCCGCAAACTAAAACTTCTCATAACTTTTGACTCATTGGTCAAAATGGAACGATTAAAAGCTTTTCATGTAGGTATAACTCTAGAAAACCAATTTCAGATTTTTATTTTTGAAAAAAGTGATTTTTTCTGATCTGTCCAGACTACCCAGCCGGGGAAACAAGTAACATATTAGGTCATAATTTTTTACTCATATTTCCAAATGTCATGAAACTTAGAGCATATGAAAGATATTCCTCGTCCCCACCTTCTATCAAAATTTCAGCCCAAAACATGTAAATCTCCAGTCACATGTACTTGCCCAAAATTTCTATACTGCCAAAAAATGCATGTTGGTCCTTTAGGGGTTGAGTAAATAATTAGTATGAAGGACACTAATGTAATCACATTTTTTTGTGTAATTGGAATTGTAAGCAAATTTTGTGCATTGACTATTAACTCATAACCGGGCAAATTTAATGCCTTGCATTCCTTAGTTTATAAATTCATAAATAATCTTAGGCATTGTTTTTCTTGTATCAATATTGTTGTTTGGAGGAATTATTTAACCTCTAAATGCCTGGGGCACCAAATTTTGGGGTTGACAACACTCTGAAGTTAAATAAAACCTAATCCAAGCTACTATTTTCAGTAGTTTATATTTTTGAACTTTTTTAAAACCTAATTTTAGCATCAAAAATCCAATTTGAAAATGAATGATTATGATTTTTCTGATAAAAAATTTGTGCATGGGTGTCCATTGCAATCTTGACTTTCCGTAGTGTTGCGGGCTCTTGGAAACGAGACTCAAATACACTAGATCTTGGAGAAAAAATCACATTAGAAATTCATTTAAAAAACTTGTAGAGTAGATTTTGAGAAGCCATAAATTGATTGGGGTTATGCATGTTAGACCCTTTGGGGTGACCAAATTTTTAGATTTGACATGGAAAAAGAGGATTGAAAGACTTTCAATCACTTTTGTAGTTTTAACACCCTCATGATCAAACATTATAATCTTTCAATCCATAAGTGATATTGTTGTGTTTTCTTTTCCTATGAGATCTCTAACATGTCTAGTTTGAATTTTATGGATACAATTCAAAAAAATAAATTGATACAACTTATCAAAATAATGGCTTTTTGTTCAAGTTAGAGCAAATTTCTAGAAGCTCAAAAAAGACTTGGGCATTAGGGATTAATGTGTATTTTGAACTTATAGTTGTCATAATTTGACCACCTCAAAGTCCCACATAACCAGAAACTTCAGTCTACAACATTTAGCTTTTGGTAGTCAGAGGCTTCAAGAAAAGAAAAGAAAAGGTTACAACCAAAGTAATTCAGAAGGTGCCACCCATGTATAGCCATCCAGGTTTCCAAGCCTAAAATGTAAAAGAAGCACTGTCTTCTCTCGTCCGTTGTCTGTATCCACATTGTCTTGTCAGTACAGACAACACATTATTTACCCTACTGCTGAAGAATCTCAAATTGAATGTTTAACCCTTAAACGACAGGCTCATAACCATGGAAATTATCTGTTTTAGCACCGTGTGAATTGTTGGATTAAAATATTGCAAAAGCATTCACTGGAAGTCAAACTACTGCAATTGATCTTCTCTTTTTCCACAAAATTTGGAGGATGAATAGTTGCACTTCTGTCCTACACAAGAGATTCTCTTGTCATTCATCAACCGCAAAACGTCCACCTCGACGTTTAAGGATGAACCCCTAAAGGACCGAGTTTTTTTTTCTAGGGAGACATTCCAAAAACTGCGACTTTTGGATATGTTATTCAAAAAATAAAATCAAAACTTTTTTTTGGAGATTCAACCGTACAAAACTAAAGTAAATATTTTACCAAAGTGTAAAAAAAAATTCAGACCTTTTCACCACGCGGATTGAAAGATTATAGCATTTGAAGTGAGAAAAAAAACTTTTTTTCAATCCTCCGAAACAGGGTCAGCAGACTTCGGGCTCATTTGGAGTAAAATTTTTGTTCTACACAAACATGAGATTTTTGACCATTCATAAGTATATGAAATTAGGTTCACTCACAAAAAAACTTAGAAGAAAATATAGAGTCTAGCTTATTCTAAATCACCTTGCAATGCAAGGAGGTTAAGTGAATTGGCAATGCACTAGTCTTTTTTTTGTGCAATGAGGAAATATTTTATTTGAAATCCAAACGGTGAAAAATTAGAGACAAACATTTGGAATATGTGGAAAAAAATTCAAGAACTTTGACTTCACCGATTGCAAAATAATAGGGCTTGAAGTTAGAAGAAAATGTTTTTTCTTGAAACTAGCCCAACATAGCTAACAAAGTTTGACTCCTCTTACATTGTGATTTGACAACTAAAATTTGTTTTTTTTGGGACAATTGTATGCCATATTTTATTAGTTACATATGTGCCAAATTTCAAAACTTAATGATCTTTTTTGCAAAAGATTCTCCAAAGATTCCCAAATTGCCCAAGCTGCCCAAAAAGTTCAGGGCTACATAACTTTTGATCCAAGCACCCGATTGAAAAAAAATTATTTTTTCACGAAAGAGGTACATGTTTACACAATGTATTCAAATTTCATGAACATCTGACCAAAAATGACTTTGTAGGAACCTACCCGAGATTTCTTGCGTACGTTGAACGGACACTTGGTCCTTTAGGGGTTAAGAGCATCTGCATTGTGACATGCAACAGTTGGCCGGAATGAAATTGGCCAAGGCCAAGTTGTTGTTTTCAGCACACTATGAACTCACCAACGGAACAAAGGAGCCTGGGCTTTGCCTAATTTCAGCCTTTGGATGGTAACTTTCCGTGGCCGCTCAAAGTTTCAACGCACCATTCCTTTGGAGTGATTCTCGATTAGCAGCTGCATTAATTGACAAAAAAACAAGCTCCCAAATTGAGGAACAAGGACAGGAAAGGAGCCGGGAAGGAATCTGTCTCCGAAAGGTGTGATTTCTTTAAGATTTTCTTTTGGCATTCCAGGTCATGGTGGGGACCAGTTAGCTTTGTGTGACAAATGGTCAAGTTCCTGGCCCGCCAAATCGATTCCGTCCTCTTTGTTTCTAGTGACGTGGTGCGGATGCTCTAAAGACTGTAAAAGTGCAAACTTACGACGAAGACCGTGGAATGTGATAAGCTTGGTGGTAGGAATCTCTGAAGCGGACCCACTCTTGATTGTTTGATACTCTGAAGTTCAGATTGCAAAGTCAATTACCACCAAACTCCCAAAGCACATTGCTTACAGTAGTGGTAGTCACACCTTCTTCCCCAGGCAGGTGGAGAATGGAGAATGACAAGCTCATGAGGATTTGGAGGAGCCAATGGGGAGCCACAGTGGATGAAGAAGGTGTGACACCCTCAAAAGTTGTTTGGAGAACAAGAGTGGAGAATCGGAGACCAACATTTGACGTGGAGCGTAGGATGAACATGAAGACAGTGTACAATGCAAGATGGAGAATATACTTAAATGAACAAGTCTTCACCACTCCCATTATTCACCTCCGGAGGTGAAGACTAGGAGTGCGGAAGATATAACTAGTTAAGAATGTTCTAGCATGGAGGGCCAACATGAAGCCAACCTTAAGCCGCCACATCTCCGTTCTCCATTCTCCAAGTGTGGAGTGAAGAAGGTGTGACTACCCCTAGTGTTGGGGCATCTCCACCAGTTTTTGTCAGCACGTAATATCGTTGAAAGAAGGATTTGAGCTGGTTCCAATTCTTGAACTGTACAAGTTCTTGTGGGGGCTTGATAGCAGTGAAAATGGCAAAAAAAGTTTTTAACTCCTAAAATTTCAAGGCCATTTTTCTGTCAAAAAACACTCAAAACTGTCATTTTTGTTGCATTTGCCCAAGAAAAAAAAAAAAAAAAACTTTTTAAGAATCTAACCATATGATCTTGTACTTGACTTGTCTTAGATCATGTAGTAAAAATTTCATGAAGTTTGAATGTACAGATGAAAAGATATTACAACAGCATTCAAAGTTGGAAAAAAAGTTTTTTTTAATTCTGGCCTGCAATTTCAGATGACTTTGACCGCCATTTGTGGAATTTTTTTGCACTTCATACTTTGAATTTAAAATTTATTATGTTGAAGAAATGAGTTGAAAGCTCAGGAAACAAAATTCAGAAGAAAAAAAGTTTGATTTTCATTCTTTAAGAAATTATTGAGTAGAAGTAAGTATAAGATTGAAAAAAAGACTAAATTGATAATACCTCTAAGATGGAATTGAAACATAATAATCTCAATGGTGAGATTCTTCTAGAAAGCATACTTAACCTTGTCAATCAATTCTTTCTGAAAAAATGAGAAAATTGCATTAAAAATTTAATTATTCCATGAGTTATTTTTTTTTAAATCTTTAGATTGCCCCAAAAAACAAGATTGTCCATAATTTTTTCATCACTAGTCTAAATAAATTGAATCAAAGCTTCACAATTAGAAAAAAAATATAATGTCTAAAAAAAAAAAATTAAAATTTTATTTTTACTTTTTGTGATTTTTCTAAAGTTGCCTGCCAACCTCTATTTTCAGCTAATTGTGCCATAACTTTTGTTCTCAGGCACTGATTGACATAAAAATTATATGCAAATGAAGCTTATCTGTTTTTTTAGCTTCAAAAAAAGTTTCAAAAAATTACAATGAATATTGAGACTATATGAGCCTACCCAAAGTTGCATTTTGGCTCCCATAGGGCCAATGAGACTTTAGGAGTTAAGATTTTTTCATAATGTTTTTTTTGAAGTGCGTGTGAATAAACAATGGATTTTGAAGTGTTGAAAAAAAGGTTCCCAAAATCAACTATAGACTCTTGTAAGTGGAGATTGTACATTTTAGGTAAGGAAATGCAATTTGGATCTGATTTAAAAGCATGTCACAAAGAGGTGCAATTATCTTATAGTATTGTGATGGCATAGATGCATAGGACTAATAGTCAAGTGAAGGTTTAACCAAAGAATCAAACTAAAGTTAAGATAACTACACTTAGTTGTAACCACTTTCTAAAACCACCCTTTACAAAGCCTTGTCTAAAATGTATTCCTTCTATCCATAAGAGTCTAGAATTGGTTATTGATACATCAATTTTCATAGTTTTGAAAATTAATTGTTTATTCATCTAATGTCCAATAAATGCATAAGAAAAAAATCTAGAATATCCTTTTGACTTTCATCAGAATTCAACAAAAAATTAGGCAATTTAATTATAAGAACAATATTGAATTGCTCATTTGGCCCCCTTCAAATGTATGCACCTTACACAGAGACCTTGCATTGTATCCTTAGTTTACGAAACACATTTCAATAGAAAGGCATTTTAATTGCAAGGCACATTTTACATTGGTGCTTCTACTTTTCCAATTGATTGTATTCAAAAGTGACATTTAATTGGAGGTAAATTCAACAAGTCAAAATATTTGGTGTTAACCTTTAATCCCTAAGTGCTTAAGCCTTTCCAAGGGTGTTTTTCCTATGAAAAAAGAGCATAGGAGAGTAGTTATCCCCCATGAAGCAAAATTTATTTTTTTCGAAACCTGACCGCATAGATGTTTCTAGAGCTTGCTTGTTAGTATGTATACCAATTTTGAGTATAAAATTCAATAGGAGTTGTGAGATTATAACAAAAGAAAAGTATGCATTCTATTTTTAGTGTGCTGTCCCTCCCCACTATGTTGCTGAAATTTGCATATAAATTTTTTTTGGGATGGGAGGTGACATGAACAACTACAAATAGTGTTAGTATACTAAAATGCACTTTCAAAAAACTTAATTTCACATGAAAAGCTATCAAACTCATTATACAATCAACCTTGTAATTGTTGGAATGCAATTTTGTTTGATAAGTGGAAATTGCAAAAAACTCCAAATCAACACTTGCATGTTTAAATTTTCAAACGGTGAAAATCACGAAAACACTTTACTCTTTCCATTGGGACCATTTTCAAAGCAAATGAATATGTACAATTTTTTAGATCTCAAATCAAGTGAAATTGATGAGCTTTGTTCAAACCGAGAAATGAAGTAAAATTGGCAAGCTTTACTCTTCACTAATGGTACATATATATGTAGTTGAGGACCTCTAGAAAATCAAATATTAACCTTTTTCAGTGAAAAATGAAAGTTTTCAACAGTTAACCCTCAAAACTGCCCGTAAAATTTTCTAAAACGGTCAAACGTTTTTAACTGCCCACTGCAAAATGAGCCTGAAGTTTCAGGTCGACCATATATGGTTGCCCGGGCAGTTAGGGATTAATGATCCAAAGGAAGTGTACTTTCAAAATGGGCCAAAACTTGAGCATTGTTTTTGCTCATTTTTTCTTGAGATCATATGGAGTTATTTTAGGATCTCATAGTTCACATTGGGAGTGAGAACCTCAAAAAAATTTAGATTATTTGGCCATACATTTTTAGTAGATATTTAAATTTGAAGTTTGAGTTTTAAGTTTTAAGTTTTAAGTTTTATTCAGGTCGATGGAAACACATGGCAACATACTTTGAGGGAGCATTCTTAGTGAGAATATTTTGAAATGATGAACTTTTTGTGCTCAGTGAAAGACAAGAGAGTTGAAAATGCTAATCTAAAATTTCACAGCATTCTAATCATTTTGCAATATTTGGTGGAGCTTGCAATGTGCGGTGGTCACTGAAATATGAATAGTATTTGTAAGAAAAACAAGAATGGATACACTTGTCTTCTCCTTGAGCTCCTTGGATTTGCCCTTTTTAAAGTGGACAACAATCTTATTGGCTGGTTGACTTTTAAGTCCATGCCCAAACTGAACCAAAAAACACAAGTTGTGAACTATACTACCCCACTCAACTTTTAAAAATTCCACAAGCCAAAGTTTAATTAGGAATTTGATGAAACTATAGCCATTGGATTTATAATGCAAATTATTTTTTAGAAATAATTTTTAATTGAAAAAATCAAAGTTTGAGAATGGGAAGCTCAATAAAGAGAGGCAACAAACAGAATATAGTCCTCTGGATCTTCAAGGTTTGAGGTGAAAACACCCAAAACCATCCATGTGCTCATTCTTGGCAAGTAGACTTCTATTGAAAGCGTTTCCTATTTAAACCAATCCCATACTTAATTGCAATTGGTTGACTTTTGCTTCTTGAGATTTTGGTTTTTGACTAGGCTATATGATGGTTACAATGACCTAAGGAGTTTCCACTTTGAAATTAACAATGATTACATGCCTTATTCAAAAATTATAATTTTTTTTTAATTCATGATTTTCAATTGCTAATACTACAAAAATATTTTTTCATGAAAACTTAAGGTGCCACCAACTATGTGTGATTGCTTATTTTGCGAGTTTGGGGTGTTTTCCCCTTAGAATGCTACTATGACAGACAATGAATTGCAACGGTACTCTTGATTTCGCAACAAAGATTTTTAGAGTAGCGCCTTTGAATTGCAGCTCGAATTTCAGCCTTGAATTGCAGCTAGGAGCATGAAGTTGCGTCTTAGTTGTGTCGGATTAAGAGCTTTTGTTGAATGCACAGGGCGCTTATTTCAGTCTTCGGTGTTCAATCCCCCGTGAGTCTCACTTTCTTCTGTGTATGCGTGATTGCAACACGTGTCGCAATCACGCATACACAGAAGAAAGTGAGACTCACGGGGGATTGAACACCGAAGACTGAAATAAGCGCCCTGTGATGTTTGCTGTCAGTTTGTCACGGCGGACTTAATTCTTTAACCAAAAATAGCCGTATGAAAAATTTCTGTTTCTTCAATTGTAAATATCTGGTTTCTTTGCTCGAGTCTTTGTTGGAGAAGAGCCTTGTCAGCGAGCATTACCGAAATGCACCAAGTGTTGCCAAGTGTTCTACTTCGGTGTCCCCTTGCGCTTGCAGTCATGGTTTACATATTCGATTTTCCGGTGAACCTCGGTGTCAATTTCTTGCATTAGCAGTCCAGTTCAGTCGATGTTTGCTTACCAAGAGCATTACCGCTGATCCTTTAGTATCTGGAAATGAATTGAAATTGGAAAGAATTTTCCAGATCCAGATCCAGAATGTTTCTCCTGCTGTCAATCCTGAAATGTTCTCTTAGAATCGTACTACTGTGAATTAGAAAATCTGAGAATGTGAGAATGATTCTAAGATTCACTTATTGGAGTGAAGCTGTATGTGATCACTGATGTGTTTTTCTCAGATGTAGATATACGAATGGCGCCATTCTCGAAGTAGCGTTCATAGTGGGAGAGTTGAACAAGCTGCATATATAATTAGTCTTCCCATATAGACAGCTGTTTAGCGTGACTCACTTGAATGTGGAAGAAAACAGAGGTTTCTATTTTACAGTAAAACCGCTTATAGCGTAATCGAATTCTAGTCTTGCGGGAGAACGTTATGAATTCTAGCCTGTGACCACAGTGACACCTAAATGATTTCACTGTGGTTTCGGCAGTATTAGGCGGTCGCCTCCGCGCACAATGAGCAGGAGACTGTGTTGGAAAGAGAGACTATATGCTTGTTTGCAAGGGCATGGCTAAGCTATCTGTGAATGATTTTTTCTTCGTAATTTATGCAGCGGGACTGGTTACGGGACTGGATGGAGCTCAGAATCATTTCCAACCGAATGCTGATATCCACATGCCACCAGTAGCAAAATTCGAATTTAATTTCTGTAATGCAATCTATAAGCTCATTGTGTTGTTAAAAACATGCTACTCTGTGGTAGGAAGACCACACGTGCTTAGGCCTCTGTAATCATAAGTACCTAGTTCCAAAGTCCCTTCAAGTCCTGCTTCCCATGGTGATATTTACATGAGCGACAGAGTTGCAGTAGCAAGGTATTTCTGTACATTTGCTGAATTTTGTTCGCAGTTTTTGCAGATAATCGACAAAGACCAGAAGGATATTCCCGACTAGTTGAAGGGTCGCCATCAGTGTGAACCGGCGGTTGATGTCAGTAAGCTGAAGGTACTTTCTGATCTCCTGCAATCACAAACTCGATCATTCCGCAGAGACAGACTGGTGCAAGAGCATGCTTGCATGTACTGTCATCCATGCTAAAATGTTTCACCAAAATAGTGTGCCAAGTTTTTAGTTTTTTGGGGGTAAATAGCATTAATATCTTGGGACCACCGTACCTTGAAGAAGCTATTGAGTAAATATTCACTCTATCCAGATGTTATAATGAACGTGATTAATGACAAAAAAAAAAACAAGTTTCTTTTTTTGACGTCACCTAAAATCCGTCTAAAATAATTTACAAAATGAGTTTCTAAGACATGGGTTTCTTATAGTACAAGATGTTTTAGTGTATAGTGTTTATCTATAGAAAGTATTTCTAATATTCTAAAAATATCTTTCATTTGTGTTCAATACAATTTTTTTCACTTTTTATACATTTAATTGAAATCTACTCTATAAATTTTTTAAATGAATTTCTAATAATTATGATTTTTTTTCCAAGATCTAATATATTTGAGGCTCATTTCCAAGAGCCCTAAACAATACGGAAAGTCAAGATTGCAATGGACACCCTTGCACAAAATCTTCAATAGAAAAATTATAATCAATCATTTTCAAAATTGGATTTTTGATGCTAAGATTAGACTGAAAAGGAGTATTTCAAAATATAAACTATCAAAAATAGCAAGTTGGTTAAGTTTTATTCAACTTCAAAGTATTTTCAGTACCAAAATTTGGTGCCTTGGGCATTTAGGGGTCAAATTTTGATATTGAACAATGTATCAACAATTGGCAATTCAGTTTTGGACTTTTCCTCTCAAAACACCTTATGGCCTTTAGGGATTATTTATTCTCATGGTATTCAAATAATGTATGCTAGAGTGCTTTAGAATCTTCATTTAGTTGCCAATAAGATCCAATAAAATAATTTATAATTAATCCTTGAAGGTCAAAACACCATTTTTTGGCAACATTGCAATTTTGGACAGCTCACTAAGAATGGAATTTTTTTTTCTTTGAAATTTTCACAAAACATGTGTCAAATGAGTAGCTATTAGGCGCAACAATTTTCATAATTTTTGACTAAATGGTTAAAAAGCTGTTGCATGATATGTAATCTTCATTGCTTGGCAGGCAACCTTGGCAATTCAGAAAAAATCACTTTTTTAAGAAATAAAAATTTGAAATTTGTTTCCTAGATTTATATATACATGGAAAGTTTTTAATCATTCCATTTTCATTAATGAGATGAAAGTTATGGTGAGTTTTAGTTTGCGAATAGTTATGGAATCTCTATTCTAAAATAAACTTTGAAGCCTCTTTTATTTAACTCAATTTTCAATATTTTTGAAAAAATTCAAAAGCATTGGGCACAGATTGTTTATTACAACATTACCACCATTAGGGGTCATAAATTTGGAGAGTTTGCTTCTACGTGGAAACCTTCTTCCTCTAAGAGGAGAGGCTCGCCCTTGAGAACAAAAATAAGATAAAAAAAAGGTACAATAGTGAACTATGGCACAAAAAATTAATCCAATTTTAGTTAGACTAAATTTGAATTGTAGTTTAGATTCAAGTTGGTTTAGTGATTATTATTATTATGGAAATTTTTTGTATCAACATGTATTTTTTAGAGATTAATTTTATTTATCCCCTAAAACCCCGAGGGTGTTTTTTGCCAAAAACCACTCAAAACTACCACTTCTGTTGTATTCACTTAAGGAAACCAATTTTTTTTGTTTTGGAGGTAATTTAACCATAGGATCTTGTACTTAACTTGTCTGAGATCATGTAGTAAAAATTTCATCAAATTTCACCGTACAGATTGGAAGATCTTAACATTCAAAGTTGAACAAAAAGTTTTTTTTCAAGAAGATGCTTAAATTGCCCGAAAAATTAAGATTGTCCATAACTTTCTCATCCCTAGTCCAAATAGAATGAATCAAAGCTTCACGTATAGGTAAGAACATAAAATTATTTTGACTTTTTGTAATTTTTTTTGGACTGCCCGCCAATCTCCATTTCTTGCTCATTGTGCCATAACTTTTTCATCTGGCATCCGATTGAAACAAAAATTATATATCTACAAAGATCTTGCAAAGCTACACAACCTCAAAAAATCTCAAAAAAATTTACTTCAAATTGAGACAATAGGAACCTACTTGGACCCAAATTGTCCCCCAAGGGGACAAGCGGGGTTTTAGGGGTTAATATGTCCACCTACGGGGAAAATGTTTGGCTTTCATCTCGTTAAGTTTATTATTCATCATTTTCTCAAAAGGACAATTGACATATTCTAATTCCATAACTAATTTCTTAACAATTTAGTATTTTAAATCATACTCTCAACTTTTTTCTACTTACATTTCAAGCATTTGAACATGAAATATTTTTTGTTGAAATTTTCTATATATATTTCCAACTTATTTGTTTAACATATTATGGAGACTAACAAGTTGTAGGGTCTACACATTTGTTGAAAATGTTTGAAGGATGAAATCTAACCATTTAGAAAGAGTTGAAAATACTTCTTTTTGAAATTCAAGTGACTTGATCTTGCAACTGGTAAGGTTTATTATTTTGAAATTTAAGGAGGGTGTACCCTAACAAGTTAATTAAATGCTCCTGTGGTTGGATTTGTTAATGAATGTACATAGATGAAGATTTTAGCCTTACTTTGGATTTGAGTACTATGAAACACTTTTGGGTCTAAAAACATCAAATATGTTTAGGAGTTAATAATAGTGATTATACTAGTTGTAATTAGTAATGATTATGTATAGGGCAATCACTAAGGCAGAAGTAATTCTGAAAATAAATAGGCTAATGAGGAAGGCAAAGCCTAATGAGGAATGCCTATTTATTTTCAGAATTCTCAACAACTAGAAGATTGGTTGACATAAAGGCATGTATAAAAATAGATAAAATATGTGGTCATTGAACAAAAAATACATTATCACTGATTACGCAGATTACATGACAGGAAGGAATTACCAGGAATAATCCTCCCACAAAATGAAAAGTACATTATTTGGAGGGGGGTTATATGTGCACCACTTAGTGCACGTAACTTACCTTAAAGGAGGCAACCCATTTCCAACCACTTAAGCAATCACTTGAATCTGGAGCGTCGGGTTCTTGAGAAGGGAAATTTTTCCATGTACAGAAACAGAGTTTGGAAGGATTCCATAATTTTTCAGATTTTTTTTGTCAAAACATAATTACTATGAAATTTTTAGCTAAAGATTCTATTCAACCTATATTAGTCATATAAGTCTTCCTATTTCCAACCAAGGGCTAGTTGCAAAATCTAATAAGGGTTGGTTGCAATGATTGAGAGTCTTGTAGCCAACTACAATGCTCCAGAACTACGTCAGGAATTGTGCCATAATTTATGGTTGCTCATCTCTTCTTGCACAAACATAACATTGTTAACACTCACTGGAGTTGGGATCCCTCTAGTTTTCTCCAAAATTGGGAGCCCCCCAATAAGAAAGCACCAATGACGAAAAAACACATTGACAACCCATTGACTCGGTTTTTGTGCTAACCAACTTGTGACTCAGGATTATATAATTAAAGCCTCCCTCCAAGTATATAGGGAAGATTTATACTTCCAGCTGGACGGAGGCAACTTAGCTGGTAAAATTTTTTATAGAAAGGGACCGACCTACATGGCCAGAATTGGGGTGATTGTGCATAACCTTGTTAATCTACGTGCAGAGGGCCCCTTCTGTTGCCCGATTTAGGCCCCCCTTGCAACAATAAGCCAATGACATCCCAACGTTGACAATGCATATACGGTGCTACTTTCTACCCAACCAATGAAGCTTTAAGAATTGTAACTAAAATTTCCACCTAGGTATCTATGGGCGCATCATGCCTCCACCTGGGTGAAGCAAACACAGACTGTTAACAATGTTATGGGACCAGGAATGGGTTGCCTCCCTCACTATGTTCTATTTATTTTACCGATGATTCTCCTTTTCATGCAACAAATCACAATGAACTTCATCAATCATTGCTGGGAGCTTTAACCCTCGAAGGAAGCAGGGGGGGCCTGTGGAAATCATCATTTCTGAAACTGTGGGAATAATTTGTATTAAAAAAAACATAAAACACTCATTTGAAGTCAAAATATTGTAGAAGATCTCTACTTTTCAAAACTAAGGTCGGACCACCCATTACCAACCAGGGATGGATTTCCAACCTGTAGAGGTAAGCTAATTCCGACCAGGCAGATTTTTTTGAGAATCGCTAGATTTAATGACATGCACGATACCCAAGGCTGCGAGGAGCAATTGCTAAATGCCACGTGTTAGTTTGAAATTTGTATACATGAGTAGGAAGTAGTCTCTTCTATGATCGGAATTGCAAGACTCTACATATTGGGTATTAGTTCAGAACACTTTTTGCCTTCTTAAATTCACAAAAATTTCAGTTTTGCAAATAAAATTCTGAAAATTCTACAATCACAATATTTTCTATCTTCCTACATGGGAAAAAATTCCATTGCACTAAATAGTTCACCATTTTCTCTACAGATCCTTAAGTGATTAGGTATGGGTGGTCCTACCTTAATTTCAAGGATGAATAGTTGTGTTTCTGTCCTACACAAGAGAATGCCTTGTCATTCATTGGACACTAAACATCCGTGGCGTCCTTACCGATGATTCTATAATCTGTACTTTACAGTACAGTACGTCAGGCTGCCAATTTTCATTTCATTTTTCGAAAGAAATGGTCAATCAGGCTACCACCATATGTTGCATGTCTGCACGTCTGCCCGAGAGTCTCATTAATTTTCTAATCTCGAGTACGCTTATCATACAGCAACCCCTTTTATACAAATGAAACGGTATTTCATTGCAAAGAAAGGAATACAAGCCTCCAGCCACACGTGGCTTGGCGATAAATCTTAGACCTCTTTGAATCTAAGATTAACCCCTAAAGGATGGAGCCTATGACCCTGAAATCAAACTTGAAACGGTCCCTCGCTCTGTATTCTCCATTTCTTCTCTATTTAGGAGTGAATTATTTGGTTCTATTTTTTCAAAGATGAAATCAAGTGTACCGGTGTGGTGTGTGTCATAAAAAATTTCAGAGTTTTCTGTAGAAATTTCAAGCTAACATGAATTTTTGAAGAAAAAAATGAAGGAAAATTCATATCAAATACAAATCATGCTCGAAAAAATCTGAATTTTTTGGAAGAGAAGTAAAGTAAAGTATAGAACATTGCAATCAAAAGAAAATTTCCATGTCACTCCATCTTTAGAAAAGTGGTTATTTGTTGTCAACTTCAAACTTCAATGAAATGCCTCTTTTCAGGAATTTTTCAAGATTTCCCATTGGTGTAGAAACTACATTTTAGAAGCTTCATATTGTTAGGTTTGCTCAAAAGCAAAGAAATCATTTTGAATGTCAAAATCAAGTTTTTAGGAGAAAGGCTCAAAGTTTTGAGGTACACTAGATTGATAGTGCACCATTTTTTTAATAAATTATACCATATATAATAAAAATAAAAATAAAAATGTCTTGAATCTAATCCCTAGAAGAAGGATGATGTTTTAGAAGAGGAAATTAAAAGTCCAAAATTGCTCATTTTTGATGCATTGTCCAAAATTGATTTTATTTTTAATTTTTAAAAATCCAACCATATGAAATTTTATTAAACAAGTTAAGAAATGTGAGAAAAATTCTTAGCCCATCTGATTGCGTGGATTGAAAGATTATAATGTTGAAAGTGAGCAAAACAATTTTTTTCATTCTTACAAAACATAGTCAATAGACTTTGAGCACTCGTGGAGTAACATTTTTGCTCTACACAAAAATGAGAATTTTTACCATTCATAAGTATATGATGTTAGGCTCACTTGTGAAAAAAATTCAAAAGCAAATATAAAATTTGGCTTACTCTAAATCACTTTGCAATGAGAGGAGATTAAGTGAATTAGCAATATACTAGCCAATTTTTGATGATTTCATGTGCAATGAGGAAATTTTTTTATTTGAAATGTAGATGGTGAAAAGCTAGCTCAGACAAACATTTGAAATATGTGGGAAAAAATTCAAGAACTTTGACATTACAAATTGCAAGATAATAGGGCTTGAAGTTAAGAAGAAAATATTTTTCTTTAGAACTAGCATAACATGGCTAATAAAGTTTGACTCTTAGAATGTAATATGAGAACTAAAATTTGTTTTTTTAGGGGGAATTGTATGACATATTTTAATAGTTATATACATGTCAAATTTCAAAATTTGATAAGCATTTTGCAAAAAATGCCCCAATTGCCATGGGGCCCCCAAAGTTTAGGGTAGCATAACTTTTGATCCATGCACCTAATCAAAAAGAAAATTATGTTCTCATTAAGGGGGTATGTTCACATCTCTTGTAAAAAACTTATAAATATCTTACAAAAATTGACTTCTTAGAAACCTACCCAGATTTTCAATTGTTAGTTTAACAAACAACTATCCTTTAGGAATTAAGTCAAACATGTGGATATAGCATAAAAGAAGTTGCATTCAAAAAATAAGATGAAAATCAACCTTTCTTCAATATGCACAATGCTTGTTTTGACCATCTAAAGGATAAAATGTCTTATGCGTCCTTCCAAGTTAATTATGAAACAATGAGGAGGATGTCTGTATTCTTTCAATGCTTTCAAAAAGGGACCATGTAGGATGGAAAAAAATAGTTTCTCATCCAATTTTTGTTGGTGAGTTGCTAGAGGGAATTGTAAGTGAATAATATTGGATATCTCCTCAATATTGTATAATTAATTTTTCAAAAGGAGAAGATGTTTAATCCACATATCAACCTTAGTTAAAGTATATTTTGGTCAATTCTTATTCCATACTCTTAATGTGAATTGTAGCTTTAAAAATGATATTTTTTATATTTGTGCCTACCTAATGAAATGAAGTTTATCATGTGTAGTTTCTATTCCAATTGAAAATTCTTAAAATTCTTAAAATTCAATATTTTATTGCAATTTGAACTTTGGGCCTATAGCCATATTTTGTTAATTGATTTTAGAATTTTATAAAGACACAATAAAAAAAATTTATGCTATGATTTTAAACACTATAAAATATACCTATGGTAAAAAAAATTATATTTTATTTGCATATTTTATATTTGATATGATGTTTCTTCACTTTTTCCTTAAAAAGAGGCCCCCCACAGTGAATAAAATTGTCATATGGCTCCTCAGCCAACCCCAAATCCTTAAATTAACTACGAAGTCCCTCTTAGGTATGTAGCAAAGAATAATACCTTCCCAACATGGGCAGGACCGCTACTTGGTTATATAACATTATTGTATGAGCAAGAAGGCTAGAGGCCCAAAAGTTTAAGTTGGATCACATACTCACTTCAATATTCGAGGAGAACCACCAATTAGTTCGTTGTTAGCCAATGGAAATGAGAAAAAGAAAACTAGTGGAAAAATCAATGCGAAAACATTTGAAATAAAAAAAAGAAGTGAAAAAATCTAAATTTTTTCTAATACAAGTAAAAAATAGAGAAAAAAATTGGATCTTGGTGCTTGAAAAAGAGGCTCAATAAAGGAACCAAAAGGAAACTTAAGTAACTTACACAAAATAGTGAAATTAGGTTGCCTTAACAATTAGGTTGCCTTGCATCAAGAAAGTTACTTTACAAGCCATCAAAGTCAACAAATACTCTTACAAATATTACCATTTGTACACATGGAGGTTCATGGGTCCCAAATAGTGTATTCGTGTATAATAACTGAAAAATATTTATATAGTGTCAAATGTTGAGAAAAAACTAGTGTGGGGCAACCTAATTTCACTATTTTGTGTACCTCGTAAAACTAAAAAACTAAATCCCAAACAACGACTCCAAAACGGCTAGGGAGAATTGACCCCCTCATTGCCTCAACCAAGGATAATTAAAAAAGAATTCCCCCTATTTTGTGCCGTGTTTATTGGCAATTCTTCGCCTCTCCAAGCTAATTTGGGAACTCTAATTGCATATATGAATTCAGAATTAAAGAAAAAAAAATCGTACGTTGGAAATAAAAAATTCCAGTGTTTGCCCCAGTGGGGCAATGACGGGGTCAATTCACCCTGGCCCTCAGAAACCGACAGTCCGATACCGTATTGCCAGCTTCCTGAACTGTACAGGACAGTGCGTTGGGTACAGAACCTCATTGAATTCTCAACTAACTTAGGTCGCATCGTTGAATTCGTCGAGGTCGGAATCACATCCCACGTGCTCCGGGCAGCAATCGAGGGGCTGTCGGACAGTGGGACCGGAAAATAGTGCCGCTTTCCGCTGTTTCCACCATACAGAATTGATTTTGCCACTGTGCCGACTCGGTCTCTGGTCGACGGACTTTGCACGCCATCACGACACCAAGCCAGCGCTCCTGAAGTGTGGCTGGTAACTTCGCATCCATGGCGACAGAGCCAGTCACTCCTACTGCTACTCCGCTGCGTGATCCCCAGCAAGGAGAGAGAGAGAGAGAGGAAGCCCGTGTGGCGGAACGGCGTAAGTTGAGAGAGGACCAGTTGCAAGTGGAGTAGTGGACCTGAAGAAGCTCGACGCTCAGCACCAGGAGGAGCGGCGGGCGCTGTCGCAAGAGCTTCGGGAGCTTGCCGTCGGTCGCAAGGCCATCCAGGATCAGCTGTGGGCGGACTGGATCAGCAGCCCGTTCCCGGATCTCGGACCGGGACGTCACAACTTGACGCCCGAGCAGCAACTGAAACTGTCGGCGGAGCTGCGGATAGCCGATCGGTGTGTGCAGGTCGTGAAGCATCACTTGGACGGAGGGAAGGAACAGGCGGTGTACTCAAGGTTAGCGACGGTGGTGGAGCTGGGCGAGGAGGAGGCGGCATCGAAGGTGAAGTATCTGAAGAAGTTTAGTCGTGAGGAGAATCGAAGATCACCGCAGCAGGAGGACGGGTCTTCTTCTTCTTCTGCTGCTGCTTTGAACGGCAACGAGGTACCGGGAGAAGGGGACGAGGAGTTTCCGTATTGGGTGGAGAGTGTTTTGAAAGCTAGTGAGCGACGGGACAAGAAGAAGCAGGCGCTGCTGAAGGAGCTTCTGCCGGCGAAGAACGAGCTGCACGTGGAGGTGCAGCGCCTGTTGGAAGTTCTGGACGAGAGTGCGCTTCGGAAAGCGTACGACCATCGTATTAACTTGGAGGATCCGCGCGAGATTAAAGCCCGTCAACCGACTTTAGCTGCCAGACGACCTGGGCTGTGGCGGTTTGTGTCCAAGAAGGTGAAAGCGAAAAAGAAACTTGTTGAATGGAAAAGAACGGCGCAAGAGGAAATCGATTATGTGGACAGCACAAGGTTAGGGCGTCCGAAATTTCCGGAGTGCTACGAGGAGATAAAGAATCTGTTGGACATTGAGAAGAATCCCATTTTCAGCAAGGCGCTGCAGGAGTGGAACCGCAAGGAGGAGTGGTACAACCGTCGGGTGGAGCGGAAGAAGAACCGGGTGGCCAGTTTGAAGAACGAGGTGTACCAGTTGATCGGATTCTTCAGCGTATTCCAAGGAGTGGTGCTCACGGCCGTGTCGCAGTCCAGCTTTTTGTTCTGCCACAACAAGTGGAGCCCCATTGCCTTATCGGCACTGGCCTCGTTTGTCAGTATTTGTGGAGTTACACAGAAGTGGCTACAAATTCACGATTTGCAGGGGAACATCCATAAAGAGGAGCGAGCCTTCACGGTCTGTGAATATTTTGTGGCTTACCTTACCTTGAACTCACTAGGTCTGAAAGGATGTTTAGTTTAGTTTTCTTCTTTACGACTGGTTCTAGCAAGCAGCACTTGTACTGTGTGTCCATATGTTTACGGGCGTCTTCTGAATTTAGAGAAAGTAATCTTCAGGTGTGGAGGGATGAATTGCCCGGGTATGCAACTCCCATATTATATGGCCTTCATTATAACCACTTATAGTGCATTTTAGTCCAATCTCAAGGAATATAATTTGTTTTAATGTAGAATTTTTTTGTAGCCCTTTCAATCAAGAATCCAAAAATGTAACTATATACATGAAATGAGTATTTTCTTAGGACAATTATAGCATTAAAAAACTAATTATATGAGTTTTTTTAATACATGTATCATAGGCTACCCAACTTTGGGATCTTTCTAATAAAAAAATTAATTTTAATTGGAAGGAACTTCTTTTTTTATGTAATTTTTAAAACTACACATAAATGTTTCAGTTCTTCATATATATTGCAAGTTTTTTTTTTCTGCTAATATGTATGCAATCCAACATTTTCCACATTTAATTTTTTAAAATTAGATCTTCACTGAACTTTCTGGTCTTTTTAATTTGATATAATTTTTACGAAAGCCGTCCTCTATAATGCTGATGATCCCTGTGTATAATACAAGAGTTGAGTTGCGTACCCGGGATCAATTGATTTTGATTCTGATTCTGATTTGCTTTTGTATGCAAACAGACTGCAGTGCAAGCGGGACAACGGCTTCGAGAACAAGGACCCAAGCAAATTGATTTTGTCCAGTTGAGCGTGGAGATAGAGCGCAGCGCTAACCGAAAATCGAAGTCTTCGGAAAGGACACTCCACGCCTGGGCTTATTTTGTGGTTGTCCTATTGACCTTAGTTGCCTTTGGAGTGTTATTCCCTGTTTCGTTTGGAGGATTTTATGTCATTCAGGTTCCCCTCCTGCCCCTTCTACCCAGTGATCCAGATCTCTGGAGAGATTGATTGTCCCCGTGTTCACTGGTGACACTGGTGAGTACACTTGACCCTTTCATCTTGTGAATCGATTGGGACTTTTTCATGATGTTTGAAAGTTCAGCATCCTAATTTACTGAAACCCCCCAATGTTTGTTGAAACCAGGGTTGAAACTTACTCCAATTTTACTAAAATCCCCATTCCCCAATGTTTGTGGAAACTCCTAGTTTCAGTTCTACTTTCATCGTTGTACTAGTAATCTGATTGTACGTCTGCCTATCGTTAGATCACTAGGAAGACGATCCTTTTTGAGCAAATCATGTAATTAAGCTTCCATGAAGTTATTAGAATGAACGTGAATTTCATGAGGTTGGTGGAGTTCCATGACTCCTGCACTTTCGAGGGTGCCCTGCTTGAAAATGTAAATCTATGCCAGTCTTGGTTTCTTGAGCTTTATGTAGATGGCTTTCACCATTTTGGCGTCCAGAATTGCGCCAATTTCATGAAATTGACGATACTGATATTCAAAGAGAATAGTGGAGCAGCTGGTGGAAGAATTGAATGGGTAGAAGAGTCTCACTTGAGGAGAAGGGCTAAATAACCTGAGGCACAAAGATATCTTTGTGAAGTAATTCAGCAGGATGTCAGTGTGAATTCTTTTCTAAAGGTTTCTTTTAATTAAAAACTGTGGGGATGCAAGCCCAAAATGGATGACCACCTGGGAGAGTCTGATGGAGGAGAGCTTATAGCCTTAGCCACAACAATAAAATTTTCTGAACTAATTAAGCATGATGTCACCAAAATGGGGAAGCGCATTCAAAGAGTCTAATGGATAAGAGACTATAGCGTACGCCACAACGATGTCATTGTCATTCAACCAATTTAACAGGATATGAGTTTGAAATCTTTTCTAGAAAGATTCGTTTTAGTGGAATATCATGAGTTGCATTCTGTCCAAGAATGTGAGAATGCTGCTGAATTCTGGCCTCTAATACACTGTGGGTATGCAGTTGAATCACAGCCCAAATGGGGAAGACCACCTTGACGAACAATATGGGTTTCGACGTGCAAGTGAAGGAGGGGAATTCGAACATTTTCCGCACCCTCCAAGTGCTGGGGCGGGGGAAGACCATGACAATCAAGGCGGACAGCAGCGCCACTTACCGCGAGTATGTGCTGATTTTGCTGCCGGACAATGAGAGGCTGCGGGCGTTGACTTCGGACGACATTCAAGAGTTTTCCGCAGTTGAGGTTTTCAAGGACGAAAAGACTGGCAAGTACGACTGGAGAGAGCTCCGGACAGGGGCTGAGAAGAAATCGTTGTTTGGTGCCATTCTTGGCTGGTTCTCTCCAAAATCAGGTCTGGAAATTGCTCTTCCACCGCCTCTACTAAGGTCGAGGGTCCAGTTAAAGCGACCATTTACGAGCTGCTTGCATTTGGGGGAAACTGAACTCCTTGAAATGTTTTTCTATAAAACTTCCTGGAAAGATTTCGAACCATTTCAACTTTGTTCTGGTTATTTGGTAGCTTCAATGTCAGTTTCGTTAACCCTTTAACGCTTGGTCGACCTTATTTTGGTCGATTTTGACTCTTTTCAGTTTGTAGAGAGAGCATGTCAAGAAATTTGATGACATGGCAAAGGAAACGGATCTGGGGAATTAGAAGGTGAAGAGTTTAGGACAATAATCAAGCCAATCTGAGGTGGCATGCAGCTAGAGGGTTGGAAAAACTAAAAAAGTACTTGCTGAAAATACACTGATAAATGCAAAAAAATGATCATAACAACTAATAGTGATCATGATTCATGATGCATAACACTAAACCTTGCAAGATGCTTCCATCTGTACGGTCAGATCTGTGATAGACATCTATTTTCAGTAACCCTAAAATTTCCCCAAAATGAAAATACAAAGGAATGCCCAACTCTGGAATCGACCAGGATCGTTAAAGGGTTAAATGGGTAAAATTCCACTACTTCGGCACTCTTCAGTCCTGGATTTCAGGGAGTATGGGAGTTATAAATATGTACAATTAGAAAGGGACTCTTGGAGGCACAATCATAAGACTCGTGACTTATTGAAATATGCTTGGTAATTCAATTTTGGGGGCCAGTTGCAGGCTTTAGTACCTACTTTGTCACCTTAAGACTTTGTATGTACTTTGTTCTTGTACCTCTCTTCCAGAATTGAATCACGTAATAAACTTCAATAGCAATTCTAGTTTTTTGAGCACTGGTCACCTTGAATATCACAATTTTGGACTTAATACTGCTCTGAGAGTTGGGAGGCTCAAGAGCATTATTGGGACATACCGTAATGCCAAGGCTTTCTACTCGGTTAAGAAAGTTTAGATCGAACAGTTTTTGGTTGATTAAAGGGCTTAGTATGAGCACATTGAAGGGGTATGAGTTATAATTTTCTTCGAACTAGAAAATGAGACAGTAACCTGGCTGTTTTGATCACCCCACTTGCATTATCACACTCTGAAACCAGTATGACCATAATCTTGAGAATGTGAAGCAGGGTTGTCCATCTAAACAAATTTTTTTATCAAAATGTGAAATGTTTTTGATTGTGAATGAGTTTCTCCTCCTGTAGGTGCCAAAGCTGGTGCCAATGCTGAGTCTTCGAACTCTTCAACTGCACCACAGTAACAGTATTCAAGAAATTGCAGTGCCTAGCAGGAGTTCCTTGAAGTGTACAGTTCTCTGATATATTGGTACTAATGCAGTCTAGTGGCTTGAGTTTGTGAATAGGCTTACTATGTGTATTATGAGCTCACTTTTATAGAATATATTGCCAGATGCTTCATGCGTGGCTGTCTGGCATTTTGATTGGCAGACAAGGTTGGCTTGGTTGTGATCATGATGCAATGCCCATGACTCAAGTCAATGCTTAAAACTGTAAGTGATCACCTGCAATGCCCATATTATTATCATATCTAAACCCAATGCCGGGTATCATTGTCTGAGATCTTACTGTGAAAAAGAAATACATTGCTTAGGTTGTAGGTTTGGTGTTGGTTTTGGATTAGTGTTCCTCGTGGTTGGATGATATGCTTGTTACATGGTGTAATTATCTTCCTTCTCTGTACTAGAACTAAGGTAACAGGTCCAGAAATCGCCCATCTAAGAGCTGAAACTGAATTTTGGGGAGGCGACGCTTCTTGAAATAATTTTCAGTAAATTCTCCTTGAAAGACGAGTGGAATTGGCATCAAACCCAAGTCTTTTCATATTTTTTTGGAGCTTTGTGGAATTAGATATAAAATTTTGAAGTT
Organism: Antitrichia curtipendula; assembly: GCA_951230915.1. Classification (NCBI taxonomy): domain Eukaryota; kingdom Viridiplantae; phylum Streptophyta; class Bryopsida; order Hypnales; family Leucodontaceae; genus Antitrichia; species Antitrichia curtipendula. The sequence goes on along the minus strand of OX579640.1, from coordinate 22,212,944 downwards.
GAAATGACATAGGGCTCTAAAATTGCCCTCCTAAAATGTACAATTTTTGTACATTTCTGAAGGCTATAAAATAGCAACATGTACACATAATGTACATTTGAGGATGTGGGCGATTTTAGGGCATGTCAGATTTCAGAGCCTGTTACCTTAGAGCTGGAAAAAATTGTGCCTAACACTGAATGCAATTGGAACAAAGCTATCTTTTGCTGGGTTGATGACATTGCACATGCATGATTTTTAATCCTTGGTGGACTGCTAACCTGTATTTTGCGGTGTTGGTGTTCCTCATGTCCGAGTTGAACTTCCCATAAGCGAATTTTGCCCCTAGAAATTCAGACCTTCAAGTCTTCATTAATTCATTGTTGCCAACAAGATAAGTCAAATCTCAAATAATCTGCTAAAGATATTCTCGGAAGTGGTGTATCAGAACCAACTCATCAAATACCCAAAGTTTTCAAATTTATTTTACAACAATCCTGCACTCATAATAAATTCAAACTTCTAGAATTCACACCAAGAACTCTTCCTAAGCTTCTACACCAGCGACAGGACGCAGAAAACTCCAGACTTCTTGAATTGCTCTAAGATGATTGCTCACCCAACAGAACAATGCTTCTGACTGTGGCTGAACTTCTGACATATGCATTGGAGAACGGCATTTGGTGCAAACTGTTAACTCAATCCATGATGTGCCTGACTCATTGGTTTTCCAAATTAGAGCCAGCACTTTTGGACCTGTCGTCTCTTGATGTCATTTCTAGAGACTTCAACTGGTGCACAATGGATCTCTACGCCAAACTCCTAGTGAAACTTTGCTAATACTTGCGGGATATCTCCATGGCTTTTAGTACACATGAAACAAACTTCTGACTTCCAAACCCAAGCAAACCGTCTCTAACTTTAAATGAACTGGACGAGTTGGCTATGAGAGTTCGGATAGTGCAAGATGTGAGACGGCGGGTATAAGAATCGCGGCGCATTCGATGAAACAGGCCAAGACGGCCAATTCAATGGCACAACATTCGTGATGCTCTGCGGGGATTTTGCTTGCAGTTCTTTGTTCCCTTTGTTTCCTTGCTTATTCCCTTCATTGTCGCCCTTACCTTTCTCCCCGTCCTCTTGTTTCTTCTTGTTGTCCTTCGGTTTCTCCTTCGCGTCGAGCTCCACGAACTTGGCTTTCCTGTGAATCTTCCTCGCCTTCATCAACACCTCATGCTCATCTAACCCGTTTGGGGTTGCCACCACGACCACCTTGTTCTCCAGGTACTCCGCGCGCACGTCAAACACGCCGTACACTTCGAGGATCTCTTCCACCACTTTCTCCGCACATTTGGAGCAGCACAGTTTCACCTTCAATTGGTACTTCTGAGAATGCGAGGTTCCAACACCTCTCTTAGAAAACCGACGGTGGGGAAGTACGAAACCGTGCAGTGTTCATTGTTTCTTGGCCCTGTAGCAAAGGTGAAGGAGGCTTTGCATTGACAGAAGCTACAGTATGTGTGAAAGCTACAGTATGTGTGAGGAAGTTTGAGGAGGACTTCACTCAATAAGAACAACTGAGCTATAGAGACTAAATCTTTCATAGCGTAGCTGCTTGTTCTGTCTAGAATATGATACATAATAGGACAAATCTTTGTAGGGAGTTTTGAATCTTGTGTGCCAAAAGAGTGAATTTTTTTGCTTTCTGAGTGGTCTAGTGTGTTCAAGGTGTCAATTTTCTAGCTTGTTCAGTTCTAATGCGTGTTGAGAGAATATTTACTCAATCGCTTCTTAACGGTGGTCCCAAGATATTAATGCTATTTAACTCAAAAAGAAGAAGAAAAGACTCGTCTACTATTTGGGTGGCACATTATACCAAGGTTGACAGTACATAAAATGAACGGTTTACCTTGGAAGCATGTTCAAGCACCAATCTGTCTCCACAACGGAATGAGTTTGTGACTGCAGGAGATCGGAGTGTACCTTCAGCTTATTGACATCTACCGCCGTTTCCCATTGATGGTGATCCTTCAGCCAATCGGGAATATCCTTCTGGTCTTTTGCGATTATCTGCAGAAATTGCGATCAGACTTCAGCAAATGTACAGCAATACCTTGCTACTGCAGCCGTGTCGCTCATGTAAATATCACCGTGGGAAGCAGGACTTGAAGGGACTTTCGAACTTGGTACTTATGATTACAGAGGCCTAAGCACCTGTGATCTTCCTACCACATAGTAGCATGTTCTTTGCAACACAATGAGCTTGCTGATTGCAACAAAAAAATTCGATTTTTGCTTACTGATGGCGTGTGGATTTCACATTATAGATTTATAGCTTCACATTCATCAAGTTCTTAGAATGATACTCTCTTTTCAGATTTCGAGTAAGATTCTAAGAACTCGATCTTACGATGGACAGCGAGAGAAACATTCTCGATCTATCCGGATCTGCAAAGTACACTCCAATTCCTTTTCCAGATACAAAAGATGAAAATGCGGTAATGCTATCGGTATGAAAATCGTCGGACTACTAATGCAAGATTTGACACCGAGGCTCACCGGGAAATCAAATAAATAATCCATGGCTGTAGGCGCACAGAGACACCGAAGTAGAACACCTGGCAAACACTTCAGTTGGCGGATTTCGGCGATGCTCGCTCGGTGACAAGGTTCTTCTCCAACAAAGACCAAGACTCCAACAAGATATTTACAGTTGACGAAACGGAAATATTACACACGTCTAAACTTGTTTGAAGAATTCAAGATCGGTGTGACAAAACAACAAACATTCAACTCGAGATCTTTAATCCGCCACAACTACAACGCAACGTCATGCTCCTTGCCGCAAATCAATTCAAAGGCGCCACTCTAACAAGCTCCGCTACGAAACCATGACTCCCGTTGCAGTTGATTGTGTGTCACAGCAACAACCAAAGAGTGCCCTTTGTATTGATGAGGAAATGAGAAAGGAATGCGACACTTGGTGGATCTCTTGCTTCGAGGCGGTGCCACCTCATCTCCAGAATAATATTTAGCAACATGGTAAAATTCTCTCCGACTGAATAGAAAACAGGTACAGTATTCATTTGAGAAAAATTAAAATTTGGTCCCACATAACATGGGTCCCCAGCTGAAAATTGTGGACCACTGTTGTTTGATTCCTTCAATACCAAACATTTCAATTGACTTGTGGAGTTTACCACCAAATATCTCTTTTGAGCATTATCAATTGGAAAAAGTGGGCAGCACAAATGTGAAATGTACCCTGCAAGCACATTTCTCGTTTTGGTGTTGCCTGTTTTGTAGCTTGTAGAGGCAGTCTTTCATGTACAGTAAGTTCTACTTCAATTACAAACTGCCAATTTGTGCCATTCCAATTTTTATCGCATAGTATAGAATTTTTTTGGAAATTTTGGTCTTACGTAACTGACACTCAATTCTAACACAATTCCAATCAAGCATACCAAATTTTAGTTTAAAAAAAGTAAATTTCCATTTTTGGTGAATTTTTGAAGTCTATTTTTACAATTTTATTAAATATTATATTGAAAACAATTCGTGATGAATTTTTTTAATTGGATTGGATAGGTATGTAGGGAACATTCATAATTATGCACATCTTTCCTTCAATAAGCGTTTCCAAAAATGTTTTATAATTCCTTCTAGGAAGAATTCAATGTGAGGTGTCGTATAACCAAACTTTGTGAAATTGATATCTTTATATTTTTATTAGATTTTAAGGTTGTCATTAAGGTAGGTGTCTCTAAAAGCGACCTGGTTCTAAAAGCAACCTCTAGTACAAAGGTACATTTTACTTTCTTCAATGTACCAACATTGTACATTTCAGGAGGGGGTCACTTTTAGAAACCATTGCGTTTCAACTTCAAAAATTTGTAGCTAATTCCACAAAGGTCCGAAAAATATGAAACAAATTCGATTAGATGTCAATTCCATTTCCCTTCCTAGTAAAATTTACTGAAAATTGTTTCAAAGAGTTTGGCTTCCCTGAAAATGCAATCAGCTCTTGAAGGGGTTGCTTGAACAGCCTCCTACCTCAGTATTACTACAGTGCTAGACCGAGCTGCCCGACCACTGTAAGCCATGAGTGATTGTGAAATTTGGTGGTAATTGACTTTAGAGTCCGAAACTCTAGAGCGTCAAACCATCAAGAGTAGGTGGCCTTTTCCTGAGATTCCTACCGAGACTGCATCACGTCCCAAAGTCTTCTTCGTTCAGTTCAATCACGTTTGCACTACTTATAAAATTGTATTTCTCTTTTGTTTTGCTCGGGTATTTAATGCAAAGCAAAACATATTCTACTCTCCTTTTAAACTTAAAAAAACGAACAAAAAACAATAGAAAAACAAATGCTACTGATTCATTTGTTCGAGTTTTACTGTATACCAATTGTTTCTAAAAGCCTTGGGATCAATTCCGAATCGTACAGACATTTATCTTACAGACGGACTCCAGGTTTTCCTGCTGCATTGACTGTCTGTACTAAGCGGTTGATAGGAATATTTTGATGCTACCATATAAAATGATGAGCTTCGAATGCCTCTACATTCAATTTGAGATCCTTCAGCAGTAGGGTAACTTAATGTGTTGTCTGTACAGACAAAATAATGTATGATTACAGACCATGGACGAGAATGATCCAATGCTTCCAATTTTTTTTATAAATTTTTTATTCATGTTGTATGGCATAACATTGTTTAGCATTGAAGCAGCGGGGGCCCTTTTGCATCCTTGGAAGGGTGACCCCACAATGAATAAAATTGTCTTGAGGTAGCCGACCTCTTTCAGACCGTCACCTATTTTTGCTAGTTAGGGTGCTTTTTTCCCAATTAGTTGTGGTTTAGGATGACACCTCACGTGGTTAGGTGACAACTCATGTGATTAGGTGGCAACTCACGTAACACAAATTTCGGGGAGGTGTACATTGAAAGCATACAATGATCACAAGATGTACATTGGAAGCCACAATTATCACCTACATTGAAGCATGTTCAATTTTGTAATTAGCTTGTGATTGGATGTGTGGTGACCTACATAACAATGATTGGTTAAACACAAACTTACAAAAAAAAAGTTCATAATCAATTTGTTTTTTAGGAAAAAAAAGGAACAATTTATGGAACCTTATCCAAAATCTATTTCACCACAAGGGGGATTTTTTCCCTTACCATTTGCATATTGGGAATATGTTAAATTGCTTAAAAAGCCAGAAAGAGGTCAACTATCTTATATGCCTTCTTAGCCAACCCCAATCCTTGCAGTAATTGATAAGCCCCTCCCAGACATCTAAAGAGGAATAATACCTTTTCAACATGGAGATGATCATGGCATGGTTATACAATATTATGTGGATTGGAATGTGGTTTGGCAAATTTGTAAAGAAATGTTTGCAAACCCAAACTTCTTGACCTTGTTACCTCTAAGTGCCTCAAAGGACCAAAATTGTCCCCACATAGTGTGGAAGTCTAATTTGAAGTGCTATAACCTTTGCACCTGATGTCCAAATCTAATAAAAACTTGTTGGAAAATATGTTTACTCTCTCTTCTAGTTTGTGTGGTAAAATTTCAGATCAATCCAAGATGTACTAATTTTTTGGAAGCCATTTGAATTTCATGGGTTCAATTTGAGTTCAAAAAATTGGATTTTGATGGGTGCAACTTTAGAGGCTTGTATCTCCTTCATCCAATTTTTTTTTCATTAAAATTTATCGGATTCTATTTCCTTTGATGTCTAGTTATTGTAGTAAGATTTTCATATCAATCCAAGTTGTTTTGAATGTTTGAAAGCAATTTGAAGTTCAAAATCTAGACATTCTTGGATTTCACTGAACTTCAACATCTTTTTTTTCCTTTATACAGTGTCCGATTCCAATAATTTATTTGGAAAAGTTGTGCACACTATTCTAGTTTGTGTGGTTAAAATTTCATATTAATCTAAGAAGTTATGAGTGTCTAAGAAGCATTTTAGTAAAAAGAGGTTCAACCGTACATGTGTTTTTTGCTACTCCTTTTTGCTATTTTTTGACATTTCAAACCCATTTTGCAAACACAATGATTCATTTGAATGATGTTTTGTTTTACCAATGTATTTATATGCTGGTTTTGAAGCACTTTATAGTTCAAAGTTTTTTCATTTGAGTAGGTTTAGAAATTGAATTTCACCTCCAAATGTAATGCTAGGAAAATATTAGGATCCTTTTTCAACACTAAAACATTATAATCTTGCAATCTAATGTGACCAAATGACTCCAAAATTGATTCATGTCATCTACAACACATACACTACAAGATTGTATGGTTGAGATTTCTATACCTTAGTGGCATTGAGACCTACAACACTTCAAAAATTGTTCCTTAGGCAATTAGGGATTAAGGAACAAGGGATAGTTTAGATTTCTAAAATTGTAAAGATCTGTTATAAAATGCAACTTAGAATAGTTGTAAAATGTGATCCATAGATCAAATCCATATGGTTAAATCAACTAGTATACAAATAATTGAATATTTTTCAATAAAATTTGAAGCCAAAAATTGAAAATTTCTTGGCTAGAATTGACTGTAGATTGAATATTTGGGATTTTTACATGGATCTTTTTCCTTTGAGTTCAAAATTTTAAGTTTTAATCATAGTTTTTTTTTTAAAGTTTTTATCTTTTTTTTTATTAATCAATTTGTTCTTGAAGGGTCATTCTTCGAATTGAAAAGTTGTTTTTTCAGACCAAACTTACTAATATCCTTTGAATTATAGAAAATTTGCAAAGCAAAATCTTTAGAATCTATACTATATTAATGTTGAAGAAATAATATAAGAATCTTCAAAAAAATCAATAGAATACATCTACACAATTGAGATATAAATTTATTACTTCTTCATTGTTAATTGGAAGTGTTAGTTGAAACATTGTTTTGCATTTAAAAAAATTTCAATCATTATGTTGAAATTATAAACCAACCTTCAATGAGAATTTTAGTTGCAAAGTCTCTCCATCTTTACTTTGGGTATTTCAATAGGGCTTCTAGTTCAAAACATTAAACATGATGAATTATCAAGCGTGAAAATTGTGTACATTATCAAGCACCATACTTTAAAAGAATTTAGAAAATTATTAGTCATTTGTTTATGAATTTTATTTATTTTACACTTATTTTTATTTCAATATTGGGTAGTTGCAAAAAACACTTCACGGTTCTTGGCCAAAAACACTTTTTTGGGGCATAGAACTGGCAGTACTATTGATAGTACAAGTACTGCGCCGACGTGCTGCAGCGGCAATCTCCACCGTCGGTTTCAAATTTTAGTCGGGCTGCGATTTTGATAGGTGGAGGGTACAACAGTAAGAGCATTAAAGTGGGGTAGCATACAAGGGGGTTAAATGTCAAATTGCACGAATTTCATTCATTGCCGAACTTGTGGATGAATAGATTTCATGGATTTCCGTGAGGGGTGCATTGCGGGGAAGTCTTCGACGCTTTGAAGTTTTTCATTAAAGTGTATGCTGGAGCACTTACGAGTGGGGTGAATGTGTGGAATCTGTGTTTGGCGAAGCATTTCTTGACCACACAATTCATGGACAGAGTGGGAGTGCGCAACGGTGAGGTGCGGTTTAGGATTTAAGCATGACTAAGGACGTAAATTGGAGCACTCCGTGAATCGCTAACAATACACAGTTGAGCATGCCAACCACGAAGCAATGGTGATTCATTGAAAACAGCTGCAGAACGACGGCGCAAACTTCCCAATGTGATGACTGATCTGTTCAACTACCAAATCGATATTTGACACGTGTTATGACAAGCAGTAAATACTACAAGAATGAGGTCTTGTTGCGGAGCACTTACGAGTACTCAGTAGTACTATGGACTGTTGTGGGGTACTACCGAAGGCATTGTTGTTTGAAAATGCTAGAAAATAGCAGACAAAGGGTCTGTGTCCCTTTTCATTTTAAAAAAATGGAAAAGAATTTAGAAAATTTTCCCAATAAAGCCAGTTTTATTGACAATGAAAGCCTCTCATTGCACAAAAAATTTCCTTAGAATTTTTTTTTCCTCTCTAGGACTTTTGAGCAAGGATGGTTACATTGAGCCCATGTGAGCAATTCTAGTATTTTTTTTCTTCACAAAATCTCCTTGTCAATCCTTGTAAAGATTCTAAACCTCCCTCATGTCCAATTTGTCGCTTCCAATTCACATTTTTGGGTCAAAAATAGGACTAAAAAACCCATAATGCCCAAGGTAGACACCCAATCAAGAGCAACTTAAAAATAGTAAACTAATTTTTTTTAAATTAAAAAAATTATAGAATGTTTGAAACTTTTGTAACTACCTTCACTCCAAATTTCATGCCAACCGAAAAAAGTATACAAAAGTTATGAGCCAGAAAGTACCCAACCGAGGGCAAGGGGACAAAGAATAGGACAAATGTTTCTTGCAACTACCCTGTTATTTTGAATTAGCTAAACATAACCTTATTTGGATCAAAATATGTTTTCAAAATTTGGCAACAAAGTTCAATTTTATTTTGTATAAAAATAGAAAAATATCATAATACAAATTTTTGATATTTTTTAGGAAATTAAATAGTAATAAGTTAAAAAAAAAATTAGTATTATCCATTTCAATATTGAAACAAAAGTGTTTTTAGTTTGATGTGTGACTATACAAGGGGAGGTAGGGCACCTCACTTACTTCATTTTTAACTTTGTTCATGACCAATTGATTATATAAAACTTTTAAAGTTGGAACTTAATCCCTTATGTTTTTTACAATTATATTTATACAAATTTTAATAAAATTTTATTTTCCAAGCATAAATGTGGTATAAAATCATATTAACAACAAAGTCAACATGTATCAACTATGTTGATTATCTTTGCTTTGTATTCATCAAATTATCTTGTATTCTTTTAGGGCTGATCAAAGACAATGGACTTCATCATATATTAATGAATTTAAAAATTATTAGACATTGACTTAGAAATATTATAATTCCATAATTATATTGACTTAGTTGATTCCAAATATCCTAATCATTATTTTCCAAAATATACACTCGTACTTATTAAATTGTGACCTTCAAAAATTTTATATAAAAATAAAATATATTTTCTTAGTTGGTCTTAGGACTAGTATTAGTAAAGATATAGGAACAAATTTAATTATACCATTAAAAATTAGATTCACTTTGAATACACCACTCTTAACGCCTTTGTGTTATTATATTGGTAAATCAGTTTAGCTCTTGATTGATAATCCTAATTGCCATGGTCATCTCACAAAAGATTATCATTTGATGATATGCAAAGTTTGCACTCTCTATGTTTGAAAAAATATATGAAAATTCATCACATATTTTTAGTGCTTCAAAACTTTACTTAGTTATAAACACTCCTAAGTTGACAAAATTTGATCCAATGATGAAAAGATGGAAAATTAAAAAATAGCTTCATATCATACAACTTATAAATATTTAAGGTCGTTAATTATGATTATTTCTAGAAGATATTCCTCTCTTTCCATGTGGCTTGTATAGAGTGATATATAGATTTAATCTTAGGAAGGTGAGTAGGTCACTGTGGTCCTACCCACATAGTGACAAATAACTTATCTACTTTAAATTTGTGTTCACAATTTAATTTCTAGTCTTCAAATCAAAATATATATTAAATACCATAATTAGAATTCCACACTTAAGTAGATGCTTCAACCACAATAGTGGTGAATTTATTTGTTGTTTTTGTAGAATCTATAGCTACCTATAAAGTACCATTTCATTTATTGACAAATATCACATCTTAATCCCCATAGGACCAAGGGTGTTTTTTAAGAAAAATTGTCAAAAACTGTCATTTTTTAGTATATTGTCCAAAATTGAAAAGAAAAACTTTTTTTTGAACTTCAACCCTTCAAAAGTGTAGTAGACTACTATGACAATTAGTAGAAAAAATCTCAGACTATTTGGTTGCGTGGATTGAAAGATTCTAATGTTTGAAGTGGGAGTGTTTTTTTTCATTCTTATGAAACATGGTTAACAAACTTTGATCCCCCTTAGAGTAAAATTTTTGTTTTACATAAATATGAGGATTTCGACCATTCTTATGTGTATGATGTTAGGTTCAAGGATATTGTCGAAATGAAGAATGTACATACTAGGCCAACAATCATGGAAATCAATCATTGGCTGTCATTATTGTTTGTCTACCTTAGTAATAGGTCTCATCAATGCTTTTATTATTATTTTTAAGCAATGCACCAAATGATGTACAATGGAGTGGTGATGCTATTTACATCCATTGACATGGATGAAACATTAAATTGTCAATGAAAATATATATATCCATCCAAAAGTGTGTAAAATCATCCCATGATAGAGCAATATTGTCCCTAAATTATGTAGTAATTGAATAATTTCATTCATTGAAAATTAAAAAAACAATCATTCAATATTATTTAAAAAAGATTTATTTAGCTGTTGAGTTTTAAATCACACAAATTAAACACAATGGGACTTATCTTTTCACAATTTAACCTTCACAAATAAGAAACGTCAAATATTTGAAGAAACTTCAAAACAATTTTAAGATAATCTTTTTTTCTACCCAAAGGCTAATGAACCAAATCAATTGAAATTCTTGATAACAAAAGGAGAATTTATGAAGGGACAAGAATAAGTTATATCACCTTATTTGGAGTCTCTGCAACATTTGGTTATGGCAAATATATCTTTCCCATGATTTGTAGGATGTTGATCTTATCTTCAACTATAGCATTTGAATAAGATTATTTTTCTCTTGGATAAGCACAATTTAAGGTAGATATACCCAAAACTACCACAAATTAGGCTATAGATCATTTGAAGGCTAAGTAATTAATAGGAAAAATAGTAGAGCAAAGAGATGAATTAAAAAAGGAAAAAATGCACAATCAATAAAGAAAAGTGTAAACAAAGAAGAAATGCACAATTAATTTCTAATTTTAACAATTATGAGACTACAATACGGGTACATAGTTTTGAAAGTAGAATGCTTAAAACTATGTCCACCTATTAGCAGTCACATTCAAACACTCCCCTTTTCACAATGTCAAAATTTTAAAAATTAAATTATATTATATTCCCAAAAATATGCAAGCTAGTAAACCAACAAGCAACATGAAGACTTGTATGAGAACTAAAAGAAACGGAGTTGAAATCATATTATTCCAAAAACTATGCAAGCTAGTAAACTAACAAGCAATTTAAGGACTTGTTTAAGACTTAAAATCCTCAGATTTTGTGAACTTCAGAACTTAGAACATGTGCTTTAATCACATGGATGTAATCAAAAAACAATCATATCTGAATCATTGACAATTTGCAATAAGTGTAAACCTTTGGGGGGCTTATTTTAAGGTGCAGCGTGATTTTGGGGAGACCCACCGTACATTGAAGGGACGGGAATAAGTTGTGTTGCCTTATTTGGAGTAGTTCTCAGTAACAGTGCTAGGTTTCAGACAATATCAGTGTCTGCGATTCAACAAACTTGCTGCACAGAAATCACTACTTCAAGTAATCATTTCCTCAGACTTATCTGAGGATTAACTTGTTGCACAGAAAACACTACCTATTCTGCAGGTTTGTTAAACTAATGAGGTGTAAAATCACTGAATAAATTTAAGATCTTAGATATGCAGCATAGTTGAATACCGTTGCACCTCGCAGTGGACATAGGTTCGTCTCGAATTCAGAAAGAATCATTCTCGAAAGGTAAAAAGATCCCCAGTTTCGAGGTCATTTGTCACTACAATTAATGCAAGTCAACTAACTACATAGTTACTCTCAAGAGATTACAAAACCATTGCCAACTCCCAAGGAAGAAGGCCGCGCAGAAGCAGACTACCAACTACTATGGATATCCAACGCAAAACTCCTATTTCTATAAAAAATGAAGGTAGACATAGGAACAAATTCTAGTTACGTATTCCTATACACGAAAACTGATTTCCGGCAAAACATCCTGTCGGACTATCAAAACTCTCATATCTCTTGTAAGTGATCCTGAAATCTGCAACAATGATTTCCTTGACTAGATTTTGCCACGGATATCAAAAGAGAAGCTGTTCAGGACAAATGATTTCGCAGGTAGGAATTCCTGACCAGAGTACTTCACAGAACATGTGTTGTAATATGGAGTATCGTTGGAGCACAAGGGACAAGCAACTCGAGCAATACAGCTTATAGTTGCTCTCAGAAAAGAAAAAGACTGTAGATAGACATCAGAGTAGACACCCGTTGTTTTGAGTGGATAACCGGGTCTTATCCAAAGTTACCTCACTTATATTGATTCCTGAAAAAACAGAGGAGATAATATCAACTCAATAGAAAAAGTGTGATCATAAATGCTGAAACAAAATAATATGCGTAGATGGTGGAGTTTTTGAAGCTCAGACATTCTTTTGTAAACACGCTTAAAGATACTCTGGTTTACAGAGATTCTTGATTCGAAGTCTCAACAGTAAAAAACAGTTAGCAAGCAAGGTCAGGCAAAGCAATTGCTGAGAAAGAAGCAATCATGTTTTACCACTGGAAGTAGAATCCACAATTTGATGGTGAAGCACGTTAGTGATATTGGCGTCAGTTCTGGCTAGTGCTAGCGAGCTTGGGGAACTTAACGATCTTGCCAATTGCTACAGTCTTGCCTGTTCGCACATCACACAATCAGAAATCAGAAACACAACTAACGGATCAAGAACAACAAACACCACATAAAGCGGGTTGGTACAAATTGAAGGCAGCAGGGGACATACCCTCGTCTCGCAGCGTAAAGCGTCCAAGCTGAGGAAAATCGTCAAACTTTTCCACACAAATGAGCTGATTAACCTGAAAGTTAAACAGACGCTTCATCAGTACTCGAAATCAGCTCTTCACCATGCAAGGAGGCTGCTAAAAACCTTCAACCTTATTGCCTTGAAGGAAGCAACATATTCCTTCCTTTCTAATATAGGAAACAAGAGCTGAATACCAACCTGGATGCGAACCACTACAACGGCTCCATTCTTGACAAACAAAATTTTCTTCCTGATTGGCTTCTTTGTTTTAGGATCAATCTGATGAATGAGTCCCATAATCTCACACTCCTCTACCACAGAGTGTATGTGAAGGATGGCTTTGTACCCAGCAGTGAAAATCGCCTGTAACAATTATTACACAATTATTATACAATGACGCTTAAGATAAAAACTTAATAACGAGCTCAATCCAGTCATACATGCTCGCGCAAAACAAGAAATGCGGCGATCTCCTGTTAGTTGACGAAGCAAAGCTGACCAGTATTATGATTAGCCAAGAGCACGGTCTGTAGTTAAATTAATCTCAAGATTTAAAAAAATTCAAGCAAAAAGAAATTTGAACGCGGAACGTCGCTATTCAACTTTCGAGTGCATCAGAAACGAATCAGAAACAAGAAACTCACCTTGTGATCAAGAAGCTCAAGAATCTGGAGCTGAGCATCAAACTCTAGAACAGCGGGAATCGGGTTATCTGCAAAGATAACCAATATAGTTCAACTCCCGAAAAAGGAAAGAGCTTGAAAGTTGTAAAATCGGCAAGGCAAGAAATGAGACACTTACTCACGGATGAAAGAACAAATCCTGGAATAATGTCCTCTTCTTCAACACCTGATACCCTGATTCGAAGATTTTCACCAGGCTTGGCATAGTTTACTTCATCGTTGTCTCGATACACTGTAACAACCTTTACCAAGGCCTGCATGCATAACACACATACAGTTTAAACCACTATATCTGTCGCCAGAAAATGCGCTCATGGACCATATCCACAAATATCAGAATAACTTGAATACAGCATCAACCTCCTAAGAGGACCACAAGAAGCAATGACTTCAGGGCACTCACCTTATTAGGCATAATCATCAAAGTATCTCCTCGTCGTACACTCCCAGATTCTATCTTGCCCATCAATACGGTACCCATGTCCCTATATTTATCTATTAAAGGCATCCTGCACATAAAATAATAAATACATCAAATTATAACAGCACAGCTTGAAGTACGATAAAAAAACCCATCAAGTCTATGGAAATTTAGTCCCCACAAAGAGAAAATTTAGGTCTTTACCTGAAAGAACCCTTGGGATCTCGCAATGGAAGCTCAATAGCATCCAATGCTTCAAAAAGGCAACTATCCGATGCCCTATCCCACCATGGACAAATGTCCTTTGACATCCGCTCCTTCATATTGTGCCCCAAAAGCCCAGAAATAGGTAAAAACTGTACGTCTGCACAGTGAATCACCACGAAACTTAAACTAAAATTGCCAAAATCAACAAGCTTCATCTTAAATTAAATCCCTAGCACACTACACTGTCAAACCAAAAGGAAATGCATCGAAGTGAAAGACGAGCAACTTAATAAACGAACTGGATCCGCATACCTTTTTTCGTGTTGTATCCACATGACTTCAAGAAAGGAACAATCTTCTTTTCAATTTCATCAAACCTGTAGGCCACAATCCAATACTTCAAATTATCACTACGGATCACTAAGGTGAGCAAAGAGAAAAAGACATTCACTATGCGTTAGTAGCCCTTGAGCTCTTCGTCAACAATCAGGGCTGATGAAGTATCGTACTTTTGGAAGAGCTAGCAGAGTCAGTTTAAAGGCTCACATGTAGTCTATTCTCAATACTGGCTGCTTCAGTTCCCTTATTGATTGTGATACTGAAGAGACAATAAATAGAAGAAAAAAAAAGGTTTACTCGTAGGAAAATATCATTGGCACATCTCAACAAAAGCACTACACAAAATTCATAGATGTAGACAACATGATATAGTAATGCAAACGAACTCTTCACTGCCACGTGTTGAAAAATAACCTACCTTTCCTTGGACCACTCAACCGATGGATCGTCCATCTTGTTAACAACTACCAACAGCTTGGAAACGCCCAGGGTCTTAGCAAGCTGTGCATGCTCCCGAGTCTGACCTCCTCTCTCAAATCCAGTCTCAAACTCTCCTTTTCTGGCTGAAATTACCTGAAAAGAAACAAAGAACTCTAAATCATTAAGACTGGTATCACAAATATGATCCAAACCACAAAATCTCTCATTCAACAATTAATAAGAGCTACGGACCGGCAAATACATCTACGTACCAGCACTCCAACGTCAGCCTGTGATGCGCCACTGATCATATTTGGGACATAATTTTTGTGGCCCTTCACAGAACAACGACTTTTAGGAGTCAATGAGGTCCAAGCAAACCAGATATTCGAGAGGAAAATTTATTCCTTTCACCAATCATGTGTTGCATCCATGCAAACCCAATCTTCTTGAAACACCAGAAAAGCACATCTGCAATAAATTTGTTGCATTGAAACAAAATATACCGTATGCTTTTTCAGCAAAATCTAAGAAGATATACAAGATCATTCCTAGTGTAATCGGTCAGGAAAATTGTAAGATAGTATGCTCTAAAAGCAACCATCTAAGGGCTGATCCACCTTTTTCATGGGTTTCTGTGGATGGAAAAAAAAATTCCATCATTTTTCAGAGAAAGTAAAATAGATGCACAATGTAACCCAACTCGTTTAGTATTTTTCCATATATTATTGAATTAGTTATGATTTTCCAAAAATTTGTGACATAGCACCTATTTATGACTGTAAGATCTCTCAAAATCCACCCACCTATAACTTGTGAAGAGATGGGAGGAAACCAAAGCAAATGACTGGCTACTACAATAAATAACAGATTTTTCTTGATTCAATCAATGGTTAAAGAGGCCCATTTAAGGACCAACTCATGTCCATTCAATAGTTAATTATAGGAGCGGTTTGAAGAGGACGGGCGCTTTTAGAGCAGACTTCCTTAGAGCCTAGACTTCTAGGCGCTTTCAATTTCAGAGAGACATACCACTCAACGCCAGAAAAGAAATCTTTCACAACTCCCAACCTACAGCAATTACAGTTAAATCAGAAGAAGTATACTTACATTCAATCAGATGCTACCAAGAAGTGCAAGAAAACTTACGGGTGCATCCAAAATTGTGAATCTCGTTTTATCTGTCTCAAAATGAGCTCTTCCAACTTCCACTGTTTTACCCTGCATTCTCCAATATAGACATCAGATTGGCGTTAGGCAAATTGTTTCTCATCGAGCTTGTAAATAAGGAAAACTCTAAAGGACATAATGAAGTGCTCAAGAGCGAACTCGCCAGTACGAATTCATCAATTTATGACGCCTCACAATACCGACCAGAGAGCTAGTCTTCTGCTGAAATGAAACCAATTCACAACACTAATTGCAGTGCCAGTGAGGAATCGTATCCATACTTTGAAAGGATAAATCAGAATCTTGCTTCATTGGTTTGACCAATTTCAGGATTAGACCACAGAAATCAAAATCAAATGAAAAATGATTTACAACCTTTGCTCTCTCTTCCTCGTTCGTATCCATGATGTAAGCCATGTACCTGCAACATGTCACTGTCAATTAGTTTCTAGACACTTCACAAAAGCGACTTCGAAACCATCTGAAAACGGTTGGGACACATACTCCTACTTGCGACCAATTTCATGCAAGGTCAAATCCTACGTGAAATACCCTGGGTAGAGATATGTCATCGTGGTTCTATCACTCACCAACTCTCCCTGTTCTTGTCTTTGGCCTCCCGCTCGTACTTTTGTATTGTACGCTCGTCCACCATGCCGCTCAGGTACAAAATCTGACCTCCTATGGTTGATTTACCAGCATCTGTGTCAACATGTCAATTTAAATATCACTGATACATCAGTATTGACATAAAAGACTATCAGCACTACGACAAATAAATGCTAAATTACTCAAGAAAGCAATGTGCTAAGAATATATAACCGAACATGCTTTGGTGCATTTCCCCTATCATAGTCGGATCTCGAAATACATAAAACAGCGCACAGTAATTGATCCCGAGATAGAAAGGAAACTGAAGAGGAGAAGCAGCGACCAACTCCGTACCTACGTGCCCAATGAATACTACATTCAAATGCTGCCGACTATCCCCAGCATCTTCCTGCGATTCCTGCTCCTGTGCGACAGGAGCAGACGCGTGCGAATCCTTCACGGAGGTCTCGGGCTCGGGCTCGGGCTCAGGATGTGCGGGAGCCTCTGCCTTTGCTTCCTCCTCCAACTTATCTTCGGCTTCCTTCTCCTCATCTTTCAAATTCAGATTCTCCCCTAATTGAGTAGCAACGTGCTCAGGTTCGACCTAAGACAATTCGAGCATCAGGAAAGCATACATGAATACACCTGAGCAGTTAAATATAATCACTCCACCGAATCGATTTCACGAATGCCAGACTAATAATCAAGAAAATACACCACACCAGCAGCTCCTCAAACGTACCCGACGCTAGACTAACCAGATTCGTCTTAAACATTCGCCGATCAGAATCGGATAAGCTGAAGATAGTAACACTACCTGGACTGGTGTCGGCTCCACCGCCTGTACCTTCAGAAACGATGGCACGAATTCCGCACTAGCTGCATTCAGACCTGAGAATCCAAATTTCGGAGGCTGCAATATTTTATCTTCATGTTCCCAGTCGTGCTCCGCAGTATCCTATTCACAAAGAAACCTAAGCCAATCAACAACCAACAACCGAGAGCCTCAACAGCACCACACCAGTACCACACGCCAACAACATAAAACGACTCCTCCCGATACTTACATCCTCCAAACTCATATGAACCACCACAAAAGAGACAAAAGACCGGACAACGCACATTAACAAAATCAACACGACTACAACCTCAACTCCATCACTCAACAACGAGACGTCATTGAAAAGCAACAAAATTCACACAAAAATCCATGAACATGCACCTAAACTGACACTCCTTGCCTGTTCCGAAACCAATTTTTCTTTTTATCGGGTCGAAAATTACTACCTTGAATACAAAGATCCCCGACCAATCAACATCAGCCAACCTAGAATCTCAACAGAAGATTAACAAATTACCACGACGATTATACCCTCTACAAACAATACGAAACCAAAATCCTAACAAACATTGTCAAATTAGGTCGGCATTTCGTCCTAAAGTGGCATCGGTCCAAGGTCGAGGCGCCAAATGGTGTGGCAGTGAAAACGAGTGCAAGCACGCGAGGCAAGTCAGTAAAGACGTAGGGAAGCACTTGAATCGGGTCCGACAAGGTCAACAGCAGGGGAGGGAAGCATATACTATCTTCAATCCAATGATTCCCGACCACTCAACATCAGACAACCTCGAACCTCAACAGTACTCAATCAACAACTAATCACAATTAGTCCATCCTTCACAAACGACACAAAACCAAAATTCTAACAAACATTGCCAAATTAGGTCGGCATTTCGCCCTAAAAATGCATCGGTCCAAGCAACGGTGTGGCGACGAAAACGGCGACGAGAGAGAGTAAAGACGCAGAGACGCACTTGAATCGGGTCCGACATGGTGGAGCAGGACCGCCTCCCGAGACGTTAACTTAAGTTAGCGGCGCGGGAACAGGAGCGGGAACAGAAGGGCAAGAGCAAGGGCACGGGATGCGAGCACAGAAAGAAGCTCTGCGAGTAGGAATTGGGAGAGGGCGGAGAGAAGAGCAGTGGCGGGGAGAGGGGGCTCGGAGGAGAGCAGCAGTGGCAACGAGGAAGAGGGAGAGAGAGAGCGGGAGAGATCAGAGGAACACGAGGGTACGAGGGTACGAGGGAGGCAAGGCATGGGAGGGGTGATCCAGGGTTTGCTTTGCTTTGGGGCTTTTGCGAGGGACGTGACTGGCAGTAGGCTTGGACGGACGGCTGGCGGCTCCTGACTTCAGGACGCGTGGCGGTTCCGACTTCTGAAGGCTCCGTCAGCTCAACGGAGGGCGAAGGTAAGGTAAACCAGCCTATGACATGCAAACCGCCCAATGCAGACACCTAGGAAATGATTTATTATAGTTTTACATCAAATCATGAGAGATTTTTTGCAATACATGAGATTTGAGCTAACTAGTTTTAGTTAACCTTTAATTCCTGAGAATTGTCTTACAATTTCTGATACAATACAATATGTCCGATAATAAAGTGTTAAACTAAAAGTTTGACACTGTAACAAATTTTCACCAATTGATTACTATTTGTATCCACAATTTTGTGCTTTTGTCCCACGTCTCAATAAGTTTCATCATTAATGAAAAAAAATCAGGGCCTCTATAGGTTGCAAATGAGTGAGTGAACAAGCAAACCATTAAGAATTGTCCAATCCATACCATACTACAGAAACAACAATAAGCTTAATGTACAATTAATGAAAAGTTGAACAATGGATCCCATTAAGGCCCAAACATATTGTATTATATCAAAAATTTGTAGGTCATTTTTGGCCTTCTCGTGCGTTCAAAAGATTAATGGTCACAATCAATGCCTTAGGTGATGGTAAAGGAGTTATTAATGACTGCAATAGGAACTTCTTCCTTTCTAGTGTAAATTCATTACAAGAAGTAACTTTTTTATTCCTTTATGTCATAGCCATGATTGTTAGGAAATATTGTGACTACTTTAGATGGTAAGATGATCATTATGGACACACTTTTAGTGGTTCGGAGGTAGTCTAAAGACTCTTTGGAGCCAATTGGGTAGCACACTTCAAAAATCATAACAAATTCATACTTTGTCACAAAAAATTCAAAAGCTCTTTTCATTTCTCACATTTGTCTTTATATAGAAAAAATTTAAAATTTTCAATAATGTCATCAAGGCAAACCAATCATTCTACCTGTCAAAGGCTAGTTTATCTCATATGTAACCATACTCATCACAGCCCTAAATGCAACATCTTTATTTAGATCAAAAAGTGACACTAAGATAACCACACTTAATTTCAACTTTTATAAATTATTGCCTAAAACATATTCCTAATATTTATGAAAGCTTAGGATTGTATTTAGAAACATTTATTTTCAATACTTTGAAAATTTATAGTTTATTCATATAATGTTCAAAAAATGTATTCTAAGATAATCTAGAATCTCTTTTTGACTACAAATAAGACGACAAAAAAATATTCAATATACAAATAGGAACAATGCTCTCGGGGTGGGGTAGTGAACGGGTGGAGTAGCAATATAGGTGCAAACAAATGATAGGGTATTTTAAAATCATTTGGTCAAAAAATTATAAAAGAGTTTAGAGTAATATAGGGTATAGAAAATGGCTTTGGACGTCTTTAAAGTACTACAGGGTATGGAATAATAGGCTGCATTAGAAAATGCAGTAGTACTAAAATAGCCCCCTTTATATTAAAAAATTTGGCCAAAAGTCTGAAATTGCTACTTTCTTGGCTACTCTGAAAGTGGCATATTGGTGAGAATAAAAAAATTAAATTTGCTATTACTAAGAGCATAGTATTGTACTATAGGAAATATACTTTAGTTCATTTACTTCTCTTGGATTCCTACAGTAACTTAACTACTCTTACAACTAAGTTATACACTGTATACATCACAAAATTTAATGTCTGACTACTGCAAATATTTTTTTTTACAACATACACTACATGTCTTGTTGGATTGAACTTAGGGTTAGTTGAATTGGGCAATCTGGATGCTGTATGGTTTAGGGTTTCCACAATTCAATTTGCCTCACCTGAACCCGACCGTTGCTGGAGTTTGTTGCATGTGCATCGTTGAGTTTGCTTTGGCCGAGGTGTTCAGGGTTTAGGGTTGGTTCGGTGGAGGTGTCCCAGAACAGCCCTCGTTGCGGTTTGGGGCGAATCTGCGTTTTGCATGTAGGGTTTAGTTTTCAGGATTTAGGTTGCCTTTCTCTTGAGTATTGGATCCAGATGTGGTTTTGGGTGTAACGACAAATTCTCTGTGTTCAAGGTAGGTTTTATGATGGCGCTCAATTTCAAAACTAGACTCTACTCAGTGGAAGCTGATGTTGGACGGCCGGAGCTGCTAAGTCCCTTTTTTTGTCACTCGGACGACACATACGCGGATTTGCGCACGCGCTTGGAGAACGGGGGATGCGTGGAGTGGCCCTTCTTCTTTTGGGACTTCCAAGATGAGTGTTGAATATTGAAGAGGTTTGAGGCCATGAATCCTGTAACCAACCGTGTTTATGTCATTCTTGCGTTGGAGGGCAACAGTAGACCTCACAAGCGGTGTCATGTTGGAAACCAGGCCGAAACAACAAGCAACGACTTAGCAACAGAGTTTGAAGTGCAAATTAGGATTGGTGAATGTGTCCAACCTTGTGGCGCAAATGTCTTGCAAGTCGGTGCTGCACAGACATTGGAGGAAATACAAGCTGGCGTAGAACGGAATTCGATTCAAGTTCATGAATTTCTTGAAGACAAGGAGACTTTGCTGCAATCGACACTCTTACCTAGTAATGTGCTTGAGAATTACAAGCAGGGTGCAGAGAAGCTAAGAAGGGAGTTGGAGTCATTGGATTTTGCAGATCACAAGTGGAACCTAAAAATTTACGATCACCATGGTGTGGCTGTTGTCAAGATTTTCTACGGGGGGTATAAGAGAACAATAGGGGGTTCGGGCCGTGATCACTCCCGTAGTGCCGTGCAAAACCTGTTTTCAAATTTCAAGAAGAGTCATCTACATTCAACTCTCCACATCAAGTAGTGGTGGAGGAAGAGGGAGATCATGTACAGTGACCACCCGAAGAAGGAGGGCAAGTCCAGCAAACCCATAATCTTGACACTAGTAGATCACAGGCGACTCGTAGAGGAAGGTGTCAGCATTCTTCAAAGCGTGAACGACTCGATCTCCTCAGATGATCCTTCATTTGTAATTGTAGGAGATGTGGGTGTTCTCTAATTGAAGTCCTTCTGGTTCAAGGTGCGCTGCAAGCTAGATGGAGAACTAATGCTCTTGTGCCCGCACAAGGGAAACCTCATACCTAACTTAGAGAATCACATCCATGGCCTTCTTCATACCAAGTGCTGTGAAGACTTGGCTGCGGCAAACAGTTCGTCAAAGGCTTCATGTGCACATAGCTCCGAAAAACGGGGGAGACGCACTACAAGGTCCAAATTGACCACTGAAAATCAACGCGACCTCCATTCTTGGTTTAGCGGTTCCGGCAGTTTGGGCAGTGCAGATGCTGAAACAGCAGGCGAATCCCCATTAGGTATGCACTCCGACTCTATTTTGGCATTGCTTTATTGGGGATTTAGGAAGAAAATCACTGAGTATGTCGAGAAGTCCTACAGAGTTGATTTATTGCTCAATGATTCAAAGACTGGATCGCTATGGATGGCTGAACCCAACACAATTGCAGATTTTGTATTTGAAGGTCAAACTGTTGTTGTGAGATGGTGCTTCCACCATGTAAAGTGTAAATGTTTGTGTGCCACAGGAGAACCCTTTCTGGATTTCACTTGTTCTAATTGCATGGAAATTAAGCAAGCCAATGATTTTAGGCTTAGGGTGTAGAGGGAAAGTCGTGCTCTTGTTAAACATGGTTGCAGGGATACCCAGCCTGGATAGGCTATCTGCAAGGCATTGAACTGGCCTCACAGTCTAGGACGTTAGGCAGGAAATACCATGAGGAAGAGGCTAGGCATTGGTTCATGAAGTCTAGGGTTGCGCAATTGAAAGTAAGTCAGTGTGGTTTGAAACTTAGTGATGTAGAAAGTTTTAATAGAAAAGATGTTTTCTCTTTCTGTAACAACATTTTGGCGGCTCACAGAACCAATGCCTTTGGGGGAAAGCCAACTTTGTGGGACTTCCTTAGGGACGTTGCCACAAACTTGAATCATATGAAGCAGGGTCACAGACTCTCGAAAAATTCAAAGTCATTTGCTCAAGCTATGAGGATCTATGGTGGTAGGCAAATGTGTGATTTGTTTAGCTTGAATTTTGGTGGGCCGTCGTATGATTGTACTAAAGGGAAAAACAAGAAAGGGGTTTAGTTCATTGCCGGAGAGCATTCTTTGTTGTTTGTTACTTTGACGGACATTTACAGGGAGGCCAAAGTGAATCACGGAATGGAAGGACCTGTTCCAGTCATCTTGGCTGAAGACGAGACAAAAGTCAAGGCTTGTATATCTTGGGATGCCCGATCTGATGGACTAGTGGGCTTCTGTGGAGTGAAGGAGAATCATCTGTACATATCCACTTTCAAGCCGCACGTAGGGAATGGTGAGAATGGATATGCAGCCTTAGTAGATTCTTTCCGGCAAAATGACAAGGGGAGTTTTGCTCGGGTTATCATGGAGAATCCTCTGCATGCTTCGTTGCCTAGACTTGTACTTATTGTATCAAACACTTGCAATCGTTTCAATTCCAATTGGGTCCATAATTAGTGGAAGATTATTGACACGCTCTGGCAAGACAGTTGTAGGCCTGTTCTCGGACCTATTGTAGGGCATTCTTCCGATGGGGATTCCAGAAGGAGTCAGCTCATGGTCCAAGACTACTGCAGCAAGGTGGGATTCAGGTATGAAATTCCATGGAAAGGCTGGTCCTTATCTTGTGAATGGCTTGGGGAGAATAAAGTTAGAGGCTTGCATAATTAGGATTTTATCCACAACGGAAAGAAATTAATCAATCCCCTTGATAGTGCTGTAAAGAACCTTCAATTAGGGGTTGATGTCTGCTACTTAGATCACCTTGGTCAGGTTTATCAAAGGTTCGGTATTGATCAGCATGGTCTCAGAAAGGAAGATGTGGAGCGAACAGACAGACAGAATTGGGCGAGTGCACAACGCATTTGTGCAAAGAAGGCAAGAACTTGTTTGCAGGAACTCAGAACTGCAAGGGACGCACATCAGGAGAGAACTTTGGGAACTGAGTTGTATCTGTCTATATGTGCTGACTATATCGACATTTTCCTTTCTGTGTCCTTGACTTTGAGGGAGGGAGTAGTGCTTGCTAGCGAAGTGTCATTCTTTTTTAGGATATGGAAGTTGTGGTTTCAACATGGTGACCACGGTGTAGGAGGAAATACAAAGAATCTCACGTTGCAAGAATGCTTTGTAAGCAACCAGTGCTACCTTGACGTGCAGCTCTCTTGCCATTTTGTGGTCTTACTCATAAGGTATTTTCGTGATGCATTTTCTCACTTGCCGGTTCCACTGCACCTCACAGGATCTGATTCATGTGAAAAAATTTGAAACCAAACCAGCCCATTTGATGTAAGCCAAAAACTGTAGTAGAATTTTTTTTTCAATCTAATTTATCATATCATTTACTCATAGAAAATTGGAATTATAAGTAATGCAAGTCCCTTCTCTATTAATCCAAAGTAGAAAATTACATAATTATAGCATGTCCAAAAAAAAAAAGGAATACCCCCCTATAAAACAGTGGTTGGTTGCACCTATATCCTTATTTTTTTAAGGCACTGACCCTCCCGAGACAATGCTTAATTGTTTATTTGGTATATATTAGGTGTGATTACCGTAGTAAGGGTGAACTTGGATGAACTTGGATGTTGTGTTGGAGTTGGAAATGAGTTTTCATGTTTTTACAATTGGAACGGACTTTTTTCAAGTTTATATTGTTTTCACATCTATGCCAACATGGAAAAATCACTTTGATTCTAGGATTAGTTTTGCTTTGTTGTAAAACAAAACAAAAACTTAATACTTAAGTTCAATGTTAAAAACAATGTCCTAAATTTTTTTAAATTAACTCCTCTACTAATTTTTGAGAGTTGTAGCCTAAGGTTTTGCTAGGATTCATTTAAATTAAAGTCCTTAGAATTTTTGCATTACCCTGCTATGAACCTGAAATTCTTGAATCTCATGCAATTTGCTTGGCTGATTTATATGGCATAGAAGTTTGTTTTAACACCTAGATATTGATGATACATGATGTATACATTTAAAGCATGAGAATTTGAAATAAAGCGGCATAAATTTTTGGTACATAAACAAACAATATTTTTGTAATGATTACCATGCATTATCTGATGACAAACAAATTATTTCTTGATCTGAAAAGGAACTTATTGATCTTCATATTTAGTTTTATTATAGATCTATTAATATATTTGTATTGGGATTTGTATAATTGGATGTATATAGGTTGTAGCATATGTATAAAAAAAATCATAAAAATGAAAGTGTAAAGTAAATGAAATTAAGAGTCCTTGTGAAGCAAATGGCTTGGAATTTGATACATCTTAACTATAAAGGACTCTAGCTTGCAAATTTCAAGTTAGAAACACAAGGACTAAAATCTGCTAAGATGTCTAGAAAAGGTCTTGGTAGGAAATTATAATCTAGTAGCATATTTACCCTCTAAAGTCCCATTGACCCTATGAGGGCCAAAATGTAACCTCAAGCAGGCTCATACAACCTCAATACTCATTGTAATTTTTTGAATGTTTTTGTGGAGCTAGGAAATACATAAGCTTTGTAAGGATATAATTTTTATTACATTTGGTGCTCTGGAGCAAAAGTTATGGCACAATAAGTCAAAAATGGAGGTCAACAAGCATCACAAAAAATTAAAATAAACTTGTTTAAATTTATTTTTCTCAAAAATTATATTTTTTTGTATATGTGAAGCTTTGATTCATTCTATTTGGATTAATGATGAGAAAGTTATGGACAATCTTATTTTGGGGGGCAATTTAAGCATCTTCTTTAGAAAAATAACTTATAGGATTCATTTCTGAATGCAATTTTCACAATTTTTCATAAAAAAATGTTTGACAAGGTTAAGTATGCTTGATAGAACAATCTCACTGTTGGAATTTTTATTTTTCAATTCTATTTTGGAGCTAATAACAATTTAGTTTTTTGTTCAATCTCAAACCTACTTCTACTTAACAATTCTTTAAAGAATGAAAATCATGTTTTTTTATTTATTTTTTAATAAAATTCCTAGGCTTTTGACTCAATTCTTCAACATAATTTTTTTAAATTCAAAGTTTGTAGTAGAAAATCTTTCCACAAATGGCAATCAAAGTCATCTAAAATTGCAAGACAACATTAAAAAAATCTTCTTTTCTAACTTTGGATGCAAATATCTTCCAATCTATATGGTCAAACTTCATGAAATTCTTACCGCATGATTTGAGACAAATCAAGTATAAGATCATATGGTCAGATTTTAAGAAAAACAATTTATTTGTTTTCTTGAGGGAACACAATAGAATACGCGATTTTAAGTATTTTTTAACAAAAAAATGACCTTGGGCCTTTATGGATTAATTTGATACATTGAAGTTGGCTTTGAATAGTGCTTCTTGGAGGCACCCTACTACACCCTACATAAGGGAATTATCAACCATTTTTTCTACTTGCTTGACTTTACAGAAACTTATTTGTGAGGAGAATTTCAAATTGAAGCATATTAAAAGAAAATTATGCTATAATGTGACAATAATGGAGGAAAGTTTTAAAGGTGGTTAATTTTACCTAATCCTTTATTTATACATTAAAGTTTTTATTTATTTAAGAAGTTAGTAACCAAATAATTGAAATTTAAAAAAAAAAAATTTAAAAAATTTTAAAAAAATTTAAAAAAAAAATTTAGTTTGAAGATTTAACTCCGTAAATTGATGTCAAAGTAATGATTGTATGTGAGTTTATAGAAAGAATGTACATAGAATGCACTAACAAATTATACCGAATAAATTTTTGCCACTATTGATAAAGAGTACAAAGATAGATATCCACAAAGATGTTTAGCATGTAGTTTAAGGGGGATTAGTATGAAGAGACACTATGATGACATTTCAAATGTAAGTTTGAACCTTGTTTGATATGACAAAGTATTTGGCAAACAATACATAGGTATAATGACATTCGAATATACAATTGAGCCTTGATTCACATCTTTTGATATTACAAAGTGATTGGTGAAGAACAAAAAAAAGTAGATATCCACCAAGATGCTTAGCACATTTGACTATCAATGAAGAAGTCATAATAATGACATTCAAATGTACAATGGAAACTTGTTTGGAATCTTTTGATGTGATAGAGTGATTGGCAAAGAACACAAAGGTAGATATCCATTAAGATGCTTAGCACATAGTTTGACTATGAAAGGAACATAATAATGACATTCAGATGTATGATGTAGACTCATCCAATATCTTTTGATGTGGCAGAGTTGTTGGCAAAGAACATAAAGGTAAATATCAACCAAGATGCATAGCACATAGCTTAACTATAAAGAGAACATAATAATGACATTAAATGTATGATGGAGCCTCATCTAATATTTGCTAATGTGACAAAGTGAAATTGGGTGAGTTAGAGCCATTGTTTCATGACAAATCATAGTTGAAGGTGATAGTACATAATTAGAGGATTTATACTTTGGGCCTAAAGAGAATCAAATGTGACAAAGTAAGATCGAGTGTGTACATAATATAAATCCTTCAATCACTTATTGTTATGAAGCATTTCAAGTCTAGTTTCTTTTCCACTTAAATTTTTTGTAGTAGAATATTTTATTGCAATTTGAATTTGAAAACCTATATCTATATTTCTAAATATAAAATGATACATGAACTTGATTTATAATAGACATAATTGAAAAAACTTATTTTTATCAATTTTCAATCACTTTGCTCTAGTAGTAGTTTGGAGATGTGAAACCATTATTACATTATCCCTGGAGTTTCACATTTGGAAATTACTTTTGACGCAGGTAGGATAAGGCTACGTTCAACAACATAAAAAACTATCAATTCTATGAAAATTAGTGTAATTTGTAGTGTTTTGAACTTTATGATGATTTTGAAAATGATAATTTGATTTTTTCAATTAGTTGAATCAATTACATGAGTTACAAACTCTAATCTTTATAACAAAAAATTATAACCTTAAAAAGCATTATAAAGCTCTAAAATATAAGTTGACTTCATTGTCCTATTCAACAAATATTTCAAATGCAAGGGCATTAAGATATAACAAGGGGTCATGTTGCAACCTATACTCTTTCTACAATGGCTAATGTAGTTCTATGCTCTCAATTCCAAAAAAATAGTCAAGTATCATGAGAACCAACATCATTTGCATGTGTCACATTGTAAATACTTTAAATTCTATAAATGTCAACTTTCTTCAATTTTTTGTACAACAATATGAAATGATGTATACCAACATGCCAAGGTACAAAAAGTTCTTCTGGAATTCTAAGAAAAAATTGACAAAATATAAAGTGATTCCAAATTATGGTGCACAAAACCAAGTTTTAGACATGGCTAACTTTTGAAATTAATTTTTCCTTCAAATTTCCTTAGTTATGTGTTATGAGTAGCATACTACAACTATTGTTTACCTAATTTTGGACTTTGTCTATTGATGCTTATGAAATGGTTGTTTGAAGGAAATAGAGTTTAAAATCCATACTTAGTTTTGTTTGTCACTGTAAACAATGAAATTTTCTATGTGCCACACATGATAAAATTTGGAAATTTTGAATTGAAATTCGGATTGAGAGGCCCCAACTTAGGTAGGAGAAGTGAACAACAAAGTAAATTAGGAGAGATGAAAAACGCAGGACAACAAAATAGAGGTAATTTTTTGTATTTACCGTTGGCTGGGGGAAGACAGTCGGAAGCAGGACGCAGACTTCGAATGACCACTGGACCTAGACTTAGCCTCGTCCTCTTCGACCCTCGCAGTCTTCTCTGATTCCACACTCCCCCGTTTCGAATTCCTTTAAGGATCTTCAAACACCCGATTGCCGTGT
Organism: Antitrichia curtipendula; assembly: GCA_951230915.1. Lineage (NCBI taxonomy): Eukaryota > Viridiplantae > Streptophyta > Bryopsida > Hypnales > Leucodontaceae > Antitrichia > Antitrichia curtipendula. Next base: position 22,184,280 of record OX579640.1, on the reverse strand, counting down.
TGTAGTGGTAGCCAGGCAGTCACATGGAAACCTCCGGTGCACGAAAACCATTTTTCCACAGACGCATGTCTGAAGAATAGAGCCATGACACATTAATTGTTGAACAGACGGGAAGCTCTTGGACGCAATGCGGAAAGGAGATGGCGTGGTGGTGGTGTCTGTGGCGGCGGTGCTTCTGGGAGCTGCTGTAATGTCGCTGCGATGGAAGCGCACGGCGGATTTCTTGTTTCGGTGGAAGACGCAGGAGCCTCTCCCGTCGCCAGAGATGCGGAAGCGAGTTGTAAGCGACGGAGTGCTGGGAGCGATTGGGAATACGCCGTTGATTCGAATTCGCAGTCTGTCGGACGCTACTGGCTGTGAGGTAATAAGGATCGACTAAATCTGGTTGGTGTTTTTTTGAACTTTTTTGAACTTTTTTGAATTTTGGTCATGGAACCACTCTAGATGCAAGTCTGCTACGAAGATACTGCCATTTTCTGAAGATGGACACTAAACCTTAAACCTTACTCAGGCTTTCTTTAATGCGAGATGATTGAAATTTTATATCACCAGAATCAATCAAGAATTAAAGAAAGTTACGTGTATTCATCAAATAATAAATGAAATTGGACTAAGAAAGTCCTCACATGAGCTTCTCAAAACTGCTGAAAAATAAGAAGCTCAATTTGAGCCTCGTGGTCCTTTGGGGTGACCTTTAAGTCGGTCATTTGTAGCGATTTTGGGTTTCATTTTGCGTTGTTCTTATTTTCTGGTTCCATTTTGGTTGGGTCAGATATATGGGAAAGCCGAGTTTCTGAATCCTGGCGGAAGTGTGAAGGATAGAGTGGCCGCCAAAATCGTTGGGGAGGTTAGTAACTCTTGATTTCTGAATCTGAATTTTGGTAATAGACATGTTGCGATTCGAGAATTCTTTGACTACTGTTACTGTCGCCATGAATTAGATTTGAAGTCTGTTACTGAGAAGCCTAATTCGTGAAATTATGCAGTGCAGGCATTGCAATCTGGGGCTTTGCGTGTTGGTGGTGTCGTGACCGAGGGAAGTGCTGGAAGTACTGCAGTGAGCTTGGCTATGGTTGCTTTAGCGTATGGTTGTAGATGCCATGTTGTGCTTCCTGACGATGCTGCCATTGAGAAGGTACTTTTTAATTGCCGTTATCATATTTTCTTCTACCTCATCTTCGTTTCATAATTTCATGATTTAGAGAACATCGAGTTTCCCAATGCAGTTTTTTAATAACTAGTAATGCTAAGTAGATCATGCAGTAGTATGAAACGCCCTTTTTCATGGAAATTTCTTTCCTTAGCACATCCATTATCCGGGAGCATGATTGGGAGTGAAGAAATTAGCATGAACAAATTCTCCAATCATCTCTCATTGAAGAAGTTCTGTTCAGGGTTTCAGGGTTTAGGGTTTAAGATTTAGGGGTTACTGTATAATTTCTGTAAATTGCAGAGTCCTTCGGAACAGACGTGTATCAAGAGCGTTTCCTTACCATTCTGCAATTTGATCGACCAACTGTTTTCCAGAATACGGTGATCCGATAACTTGTGATGCTGATAACACAAATAATTAACAACCCTTGCCCCAGAAGCGTTGAAAAAACCTAACCGGAGAGTAATTGGTAGGGGTTTTGTTAAAATTTGCATCAAATGGCAATACAATTGGCGGGGTTGATTGCGGTTACGTTCTCTGAGAGGGTGTTGTTCCACTAGTGCTGCAGCGCTAGTGAACGTTTTCTTGTCGATATTATTAATCTTCGTCTGTTTATTGTTATCAGACTCAGATATTGGAATCAATGGGTGCAACTGTAGAGCGTGTGCGACCTGTTTCCATAACACACAAAGACCACTTCGTCAACGTTGCTAGACGCCGTGCATTGGAGGCCCGAGCTGCTGAATCAGCACCTGAGTCCCAGTTATATGCCCTTGCGAAACAGGATCCACTGATGGAGAAAAGTCTTGACCACCACGTCAAAAACCTTGCACCTGATTCTGACGCAGTCCGATCTGCAAGCTCGCTGACATTTGAGGAACCATTGAGTAGCTCTGCTCCAAGAAGACTAGGGGCTGAAGAATTTACGAATTCCTTGGAGAAGGAGATAGTCGCCTGCATAATCGCTGGTGTTACTGATGATTCTGGTGTGAAAAATAGGGCATTCAGTGAAGGGCAAGCCAACACTGATATGGACTCAGTGGAGGTTCAATCTAGGGAATCCTTTAGAGACAATGTATCAAGTGATTGTTTGAGTAGCTCAGATCAAGGTCGAGGAGGTTATTTTGCAGATCAGTTTGAAAATCTAGCAAACTTTCGGGCCCATTACGAAGGGACGGGTCCAGAAATATGGGAGCAATCAGATGGCAAAGTTGACGCGTTTATTGCAGCTGCTGGAACTGGTGGGACAATTGCTGGGGTTTCACGATATTTGAAGGTAATCTTTCATTTTGACAAAAGACAGGACTGCTCTGATGTACTTTAATATGTTTTGGTGACAAATCGTTTTTTTGAAACAGCCAGTGGTGCTGCTCGATTTAATGAACTCAAATCCTTAGTACTGAATAGTCTTCTGGCTACAAGTCTTGTAAATTTCTGTTTGGGAGAGGAAGTGTCATGTTTCCAAAGAGTAACTATCAGCTTTGGGTCTTTCTTCATTTGACAACCTGAGAACGAGCTTGCTTTAGTTACTAATCATTGTCGGAACGCAGTTTGCTGATGATGACACATATTATGGACAGTGTTCAGACTTTACGTATTAGTCAGAGCATGAAAAGTACATAGTCCTACGTTTCGGTCCCTCGAATCTCAAGTTATATCAATCTTACGTGCTTGTGTTTGCAGGAGAAAAATCCTGTTATAAAATGTTACATTATAGATCCTCCAGGATCAGGATTATACAATCGTGTCACCCGAGGTGTGATGTACACGAGGGAGGAAGCTGAAGGCAAGCGCATGAGAAATCCGTTTGATACCATTACAGAAGGAATAGGCATTAACCGTATAACTGAAAATTTCAAGCAAGCGCAACTTGACGGAGCTTTTCGGGGCACTGACAAGGAAGCTGTCGAAATGGCAAGGTTAGCTCTGATCTTGATGCCTTCAATCTTGTGAAAGCAATTCATAGATATGTACAGTACAATTCTACTTGAGATCTCAGTAGACTAAACAATATATAATTTGGAGATGCTACATAATGCAGGTACTTGATGAGGAATGACGGCTTATTTGTAGGAAGCTCTTCTGCCGTGAACTGCGTGGGTGCGGTACGTGCTGCTCAAATGCTTGGTCCAGGGCATACTATTGTAACTATTCTCTGTGATAGTGGAGCTCGACACCTGAGCAAGTTCCAGAACGCGTCTTACTTAGCTGCACAGGGTTTAACGCCTAGTGCCTCATCTCTGGAGTTTTTGCAGCTAGGAAACACCACATAAAGATGTCTGATAGATAGCAAAAGCCAGTGTCCATGGTCTGGACACCTGGCCAGGTCTCGTGGAATTTTTTTCACATGAGTGCTTCACGTGTGGTCCTGTATTAGCAAGTGGCTCTTTCAGAACTCATCCTGACTACAATGGTCTTGTGGCATTTTTGTTGACCGAGCCAAAGTGTGCATTTAAGAATTTATATGTTTCAGATTTCCTGATGCATGAAATTTGAGGAATCACTTCTATAACGATTGCACAGAAAATAGAAGCTCACGGAGCCCAGGCTTCCTAGTACTTAAGAAATCCAAATACATGGACAAGAGATGCACACGTAAGGTCATGCAGTGGAGAAAGGAGATAAGCCTGAAGTTCGTTATTGCTTATCACCCGACAGACTGGATTTTGAAGTGCTGACCGAAAGGCACCTTTCATACTCCATCAGGAACAGGGTTGGACTCTTGGAGACAATTGCTGGGATACATGGAGATAGCTACAGTAAGGTACATGCACCCATAATCATTGCTGCCCAAAATGCGACACCCCTACATTTGAACCAGTAAGCTACTCTAATTCTAGGTATTGATGACACAAGATGAACACATTCATAACATGAAAGTTTAGGAGACCTTAGTGTCAATTTGTGGTACACCTACAATAATATTTTGAAATTTCATAACTTGTTCATAGTATGTCCAAATAATGCAAGCTAAAGTGTGTTGGAATCTTCTTTTACTTGTCAATAAGGTCGAGTAAGAAAATATTATATTTAATAATAGTAAGTATGCTCACTTGCTATTAAGGTAAAACAACCCAGTGTGGTTAGAATTAGGAGTTTGACCTCATGTGATTGCTAAAAAATTTCAATTTTTCCCCCATAGTAGTACAACTATGAGAAACAATGAGAGCAATTGAATTTTAATTTTTATAAAGTATGAATTTGCTATGAATTTTTGAAGTGTTTAATGCATCATGGCCTCAAAGAGTTTGTAGACTACCTTAGAGCCAACAAAATATGAATTCATCATGCTAATTTTGTTCACCTAAAGCAGTCATTGGAAAAATTGGAAGTTCTTAATGAAGTCACTAATTACTCCATTACTATCATGTAAGACATGCATTGAAGCCAAAATCTCACGAATTGAAAACCCCTATAATGGGGGCATTCCTAGGTGTTCACTATGGGTCATGTGACTACAATGGGTTGTTCTACCTTAGTGTTATTATGTGTAAGCACTTACCTTAGAGCATCCCCATAGTAGACTTAGCAGATAGGAACGGAGCTTGTCATGCGATTTTGAAGACTGTGGTCAAGTTGCTCTTCTTATATACTACGGTTGACTCACCAAGGAGGGACAAGTGAAGTATGCAATCGCAGGAAGCACCCTTACTTGAAAATTGAAATATAAAAAATTTAACTTTGAATTCATCATTAGAAAAAAAAATGAGCCCTTAAAGGGGCTACAAGTCTGTGGGCAACAGGAATAGCAAGGAATGTTGGCTGGAAATTAATTAGTTAAATTTAAAAAAATTTAAATTACAAAAAAATTTACAATTTTTTTTGCTAGCAAACTGGAGGGCCTGATTAGTGTGCAATAGTTAACTTAAATTATTTTTAAAATTATTTTAAAATTTATTATTAAAGTAATTATTAAATTACAAAATATTCAAAATCTGTTGTGGCATTACTACGACTACATCAGACTACTGTTTTTAAATAATTTTTTAAATAATTTTTATATTATTTGAAATATATATAACTTTGAATTTTAAATTTTATTTATTTAATGTGACCACTAATCCACTATTCATCATTGATGATGAACAATGGCCATTGTCCCTCAAAGGAACAATGACTTTCATTGAAGGGAACTTTCACTACAAAGTAGCTCCTTTGAGGGCTCAATTTTTTTCTAATGTGAGAACTATCTCATATAGCTTCAAATGCATGCCCAAATTGTTTTTTGAGTTATTGATTGAGAAGTGAAGCTCTTTATATACATATGAGGTGGTAGGAGGTAGAACAACCCATGTGGGATATGTTAATTTGACTTCACTATGAGCACTCAAGCTCCTACTAATTCTAAATAACATATCCCACATGGAATAAGGATTTTCAACTACAATAAAGTTTCCCGGAAAACTTGCCTTATATTCCATGCTTTGTACTTCAAATAATGCGTCCTCTACCATACCGAGCCATGGATAAGAAACACTAGTTGACTATCTACTCACCATTTTTCGCTGTGCTGACCATTTTTTAGCCCCTTGCTATGCCTACCATGGGGCACGCAAGGTAGGTAGACCCAAGCAATCACCGTGTTTGTGCCACTTGTTGAGTTGCCGTGGGGATGCTCTTATTATGGGTAGTCACAGCCCCTCCAAGAATCAAACAAACCTTGGAGTTTAGATGCATGGCTATCACTAACTGTTTTTTTGTTCTTTCTGGATCTCTCAATCTCTAAGGTTTAGGGTCTATTGTTCTTCTCCTCCATATGTGAAGAAACGGGCTTGGATAGCATTTTTCTGAAATTATTTTTACCTTCATGCTTCAGAGTTTCATCCTCATCCGCCGTACTTTCACCACTTCACCAATTATATGTTCAAACTCACACAACAAGGCCGAACAATAGTCAATCCATTCTCCGAGATTTTCATCTTGGTTGCTTTAATCCTTAAAAGCCCGAGGGGTTCAAACAAAACACAAAATGCATTATAAAATATAAGTTCTATAATTTTTTTGAATTTTGCATTAAAGAAGATAATGTGAAGCATGAAAAGTAGAAAGTATTTGTACAGTCAAAATTATAAAATTATTTTTAGATTCTCTTCAAATGAATTTTGAAATATAACTTCAAAAATTTATCAAAAATACAATTTCTAACTTTAGGATTTGAATTTTTTTTTAATTGGTCGAAATTGTGGTTTCTATTGATTTGTAAAAAAATGCATAAGATCTAGAAATGAGAACACCAACACTTTTCCTAAATAATAAGTTTTTTAACACTAGCCAATTCTAACTACTTTGCGCTATTTCTCTTATAATTTATGTTTGACCATAGTGATCTTAGTTTTGAATATAAATATTGAAAGACAATCCAATATTTTTTGGAATTTTTTTTTAATTTTAATTTAAAAAAAAATTCCCAAACTTTTTGCCCGAAGTTGGATAGCGACCAGAAAATGGTCGTTTGAGCGCTTAGGGGTTAAGGGGTGTCACAACCAGGACTTCTTTTTTTTGACTTTCTAGTGCGAGATTGCACCAGAAAAAAATAATTTGGTTAAAAAATGGCAAAATGTTGAATTTTTTTTGGCCAGAAAACTTTGAATTACAATAAAATCTAGGATGAAATTGTCAAATTGTGGATGAAAACAAAATTAGAGACATGTGGTATGTGCAAATGTGATATTTTCTATCCAATATTTGGATGAATGCTAAAATGTGGAGCACCAATATAATATTTTATATTGCCACCTTGGCACTTCATAAAAAACAAAAAACAAAAAAGCCCTGGTCACAACCCCTCTACACAACAACGCTCCCCATTGGCTTGTTCATAACTGAGGTCTCATTGGATTTTTTTCTCATCACAGACGGTAGAGCTGGTGAACACTTTTTTTCCTTTCAAGCATTGATTATAAGACCTACTCAGTGAGGGATCGGGGTGGATTGACCCCTCGCTCGGCCTTACCAGAGGTGCATGTAAAAAAAAAGCCCCCTATTTTGGGCCGATCCAAGGATTATTATTGATGTAATTATTCTAATTAGGGGTCTCTGATCCCAAATATAAATTCAAAATTTGCAAAAAAAAATTTGTGCAGAAAATAGGGTCGGCCCGCAAGGCCGAGCGAGGGGGTCAGTTCACCCCCGCCCTCAGTGAGGTGGGTGTCCTGAATCGACAGTCAAAGATGAGTCAAAGATTAATTTGCTCCCTAAAATCCTCTTCTGCCCAACTAGCCCAGGGAGTGATCATTGGGTCATTGAAAATTAGAGTAAATCTGAAGCCTTGAAGAATTGGTTATTCAATTTTAAAGTTCAGACCTGCTTAATTCTATGATACAACTTGCACACAAACCGTATCGTGATATGAATGTGTGCAACCTCGTTATTCAACAATGTACTCTATATTCAATGTATGATATGTAAATAAAGCAATATTTTATATTTTTTGGAGATTCGTGGAGTTAGTAATGAATTTTTGAAGTTAAAACATAAGTGGTAGTCACAGCTTGTTCACCGTGATGGTGAACAATGAACAATGAACAATGGAAAGTGCTTTGAGGGGCCAATGAGAAGTGACGAATATTGAACAAGCCGTGACCATCCTTTTTGTTCAAATGTTGAGAATGAACAATGGAGGATGGATAATGGCGAGATGGACGGATGTAATTGAAAGTTAAGAGAACAAAGGAATAATCTTAGTGGAACATTGATTGTTCACTCCCAACATCCACCTCCGGAGGTGGATGTTGGGAGTGAACAATCAATGTTACGCTATGAATATTCCGTTGAAAGCAAGCCAACCCTACGCCGCCACCACTTCAATGTTCATTGTTCACCATCACGGTGAACAAGCTGTGACTACCACTAAGGTAGACAAGCCTATTACCACCCTGATTTGCGATCTGACTATGTTGGAGTCAACTTCAATGGGGGCACCTATTTTTCAAAGGTGTATGCATGTTTCACAAATCAAACCCAAGTGGAATTATAATTTTCTGATGAAAATTGAAATTTCTATGAATTTTTGAAGTTGACTGCCCTGAAATTACAAATCCGCCCATGGATTAATTTATAAAAGTCAGATCAACAACCCATTATTGCCATAGATTGTATCTATGAGTACTTGAATATCCACCAATCAATGGTAGACACGTTACCCAAGCTGAATTAATGAGCTGATTTTGTCAGAAAAATAGATGGACTTAGATGAGTTTCAGGGTGGTAATGGGGCCAAAAGTCAGATGTCGGAAATAGGAAGCTGACGGGAATAGTCTGGTTCACCTTATAGTGGTCACTTACAATGTCCACCCCTTGCACTTGTGCATTGATAGTGCGATGAGAAAACAAAATGTACAAATACTATATATTTGAGGAGGTGTATGCTTTTATAGCCCAAGTGCTTTGTAGACCTCCTACCTTACTCTCATTGACAGTATTCTTTTGGGAGACCATGCTTATAGATGTCAACGTCTCGATCCTTTTTTCTATGAGATTGGCACCTCCAAATGCGCTAGTGACCCTTGAAACCACCATCTTCACTCTATGTACATCTCCAAAATGAATTATGTCCCTAAGTGGAAGAAATTGTTTTAGAACCAAACTTTGTTCTTTCATATCTTCTTTGGTGCATTGGAACCTCCTTTCAAGTGCCAACAAGAGAATATGAAAATTTGACTAGTCTAATAAAATTAACTAGGCGCAAAAGTGGTGGTTGTGGATACCCATACACACCTTATGTGTGAATAAAAGGTGTTGAAGTCGCAAGAAGCATTTTTTGAATTGTTCATGACATTGAGACATTATGGTCAAGATAACAAGCTCTAAAATCACCCACCTCCTCAAATGTACACTACGCATACATGTTGCTTTTTCATAGCCTTCAAAAATGTACAAACAATGTACATTTTAGGAGGTGGGCGATTTTAGAGCCCTATGCTATTTCAACTTAAAAATTTTATAACTAATTTCACAAAGCTCCGAAAAATATGAAACGACTTGGGTTAGATGCCAATTCCACTTGTCTTTCAAGAAAATTTTACTGAAAATTATTGCAAGAAGCTTCGCCTCTCCAAAATTCTGTTTCAGCTCTTAGGTGGGCGATTCATGAGCCTGTTACCTTAGGGGCAGTATAGATCTATCAATAGGGTTGGGGTCACTGCACATTCATATGTGACCAGAACGTCAGAACTCAAAAACTCGTTGATTTGTATGTTTACATGTAAGGTAGAAGGCTCAGAAATTACTCATCTAAGGGTTGGTCTGTCTTTTTCATGTATTTCTTAGACAAAGAATATGTTGAGAATATTTTTAGTTCATTTTTTAGACAAAGAGAAATAGATAAGGAATCTAACACAAAGTGTTTTTTTATATGTTTTAAATCATTTTTGAATTACTTATGAATTTTCAAACAAGTTGTGTCCCTAAGTCTTCCATAAACCATTTACTTGCAATTTCTAAAGAAAGACGGAGAAAACAAAGACAACGATTGGCTCTTGCAGTTAATAATGTTTTGTTCCTTGATTCATTCAAATGACTACAATAGTGGTCAATTTAAGAACCACCTCATGACCGTTTCACAACTATTTATAAGGGCAATTTTTAATGCCTGAGCAATTTTAGAGCCTCCTACCTTACCAATTATCTTTAACCATGTAACGCCATAGGTGCATTTGGATGACAAATGCCATCTGGCCAAAGATTGGAAGCATTTTATCATCCGCGTGTTTCTTGTTGACCATACATGGTGCACTATAAAGAGCATGCAATTGAGCTTAAAGTCTTGCTAGTGTTTGCCTTAAGGTAAATGAGAAGTTAGTAAAAAAAATGGATCACAAAACATGTTCTTCTAGTATACTAGGGAAGTTGTTGCTCCTAGCTCCAAATTTGAAAATTTTCAAAAAAGTTGATATTCTTTGAGTTTGAGACCACCAATGAGATGAAAGTCATCTACTCTAGTTTCTACTCCAATTATAATTTTGAAGAAATTCCTTAAATTAAATATTTTATTATAATTTGAACTTCAAATGTATTTTCAATGTCTATTGAATTCTAATTATAGAATGCTATGGAAAATGAGTTTACACTATGATGTTCTTTACAAAAAAATTCATGATAAAACTTCAAACTATAAAGTCAATAGAGCCTACCCAAATTCTCAAAAAGCCCAAAGTGGATGTAAATCTCCTAATCATTGCAATCAATCAATAGTTTTGCACTTAATTTAATATTTTATTAGAAGAAACAATGGTTGAATTAACTTGTATAATATTTTTTTGTATATATGGTCTTTATATATATGATTTGTTTTACAAATTTTGAAATGAATCAAATAAAGTAAACAACAGAGACCATCCTACTTGAACGTTTATCTTTTCATACTATTACTAACTACTAGGCCAGACCTTACAACTTCATCTTCACTTTGGTTTTGTTGGGTGCTAGTGGGTGCTTGGATGTTGTTCTCACAAATTTGTAATTAATTTGAAAGAAAATGGTGTGGAACCGTTACACCTTTGATGAGTGTAAGCTTCTTAGACGGCTTGAATCCCTCTTTGTATTCTTCAATTATCTTTTGTTAATGGTGGAGAAAATATATTCATTTGATACTCCCCTAATGGCAAAGATGCATACATGTATTTGGACATGGTACTTTCGATGTTGCCTCCAGCATTTTCCAAGCCATCAAGTGTTACCATCTTACCATGAGTCAAGTTTACTAGTGATTCATCTTTGACACTATAAAACTCCAACTCCACGTCATTTAAGTTTGTTTCCCTAACAAAACTTAACATTGCTTTGTGCAATTGTTGAAGTTTCCATTCATAAGATTGGTTTGGATCTAGCTGTGTTGTTTTTTCAAAAATGTTTTCATCCAAGCTCTTGAGACTTGTTGATTGCAATTGTAAAGCACATTGAAATGCCATTTCTTCTACATCATACATTCCAACCACTTTAACTTCATTTCCAAACTTATGAATTACATGGTGACGTTGATTGTTTCCAAATGAGGCATTGCTTGAAGTGATTGTTGTCATAGTTGGCAATGTCTATTTTTTTACAAGGGAACTATAAATGGTGATGGTCTAAAATTGCTACTATTGGAAGGTATTTGTAGTAACTTAGAACCAAGTAAGAAGTTAAAGTTGAATATATTTTCAATGATGGATCATTAAAACACAAATAGAAAGTAAAAATGATGGTGGCTTGAAACCTATTGGTGCACAAGGTTATTTATATGCGTATTGAAAATGTAAAAGCTAATGGCAAAGATCATGTAAGTATCAATGTAAAAGTTAGAATTTAAAATGATTTTACTTGAATTGTCAAAGAGTAAGACTTAATGTAAAAGTTGAATTTTTACTAAGGGAGGTAAAATGTAAAAGTTGTAAAGTATCGTTTTGTATTTGTTTATTTTCTATTTATTGTGTGGATTGTAGCAATAATGACCATCTACAAGAGTAGTAGATATTTCAATCATTTGCAAAAATTTGCATTATAATATCCATACAACTAAAAAATTACTAATTGGTGTGCTCCTTTGAAATTGTGAATAATGTTTTTCCCTTAAGGATTGGGGTGATATAAAATTGCATTGTAGTAGCCACTTGATGGGTTTGTGGTTCCTTCAGGGTTATAAAAAAAATTCTTTGTCTACTAATTGGATTGAAAAATCTTGAGTTCAATTTTATTTTTGTACATAGAATGTAAAAATTTAGGCACAATAATATCGTTCTTAGATCTCATTAATTTTAATAATTATAGAAAAAAAGAATTGGCATAGGCAAACTACCCATGCCTTTCACTTTTGGTATCATAGTTATAGTTAAATGACAAGTTCTTCATGTATTGATTGATTGAGTTAGTTAGTTTTTTTAATAAGAACAATTCAAATGGTGGGTGTGAAATTTTGGAAATTTTACTATTGATTTTGTTTTTACCATTTAAAAGTATTAATTTGAAAAGAAATATCATAAAATTTAGAAATTTATTTTAAAGATTATTTTTGGCGAGATTTTTAAATCCATATTTGGTAATCTTTTATAGTAATAACAATAAGTTACTCCAATTTTAGAATTATAAAAATTTACAACTTAGTCTTAATAATATGGTAGTTACAATATTTAAGATGAAATTAATACATTATTTTTTTTATTTTAATATTAATTGAAGTATTTTGGTTATTATCCTACTTTCATTCCATTTTCATTTACCTTCATCTAACTTCTATCCACCTCCATTCATTTCCACTGAAATTTCATTGAAATTTTTACACCAAACAGACTTTGTTCGTCCAAAATTCATTTCATTAGTATGAAGGAATCTCAAAAAACTCTTGCACTAATTGAATTAGCTTGAATACAATACTACAATAGAATATGAATATTGCATTTCCAATACTAATATTTCTATCAATTTTGATATTGGCACATATCTCAATGTTGATAGGATCATCGCAAGAAACACTTGACATTTTTGTCTCAAAAAATCCAAGTTCTATAAACAATGCTATCACTGCTACCAATACTAGATGTATTGTTTGGAACATTCAAAAATTGATATACTTTGTCTATTTTTTTGCAAATTTCTAAAAGACATGCCTTGCATCCTTCAAATGATTTTGACTAGACCTTGAAGTGTAAACATCTGAACAATTATTTGACCCAATTATAGAATTGAACTCTGTTGAGTAGTATTATATAGTACTACAAATTACTATGCAGTCCTAAATCATGAACAATAACCATAATGTCTTGAAAATTAGATTGCCAACATTTTATTTTTAGAAATTAGAGGAATTTTTTTTTAAATAAAGTAAGAATTGGTCATTTTTTTGAGCTTTAAGGTCCTTGTGAGTGTAAAAAATCGTAAATAAACGATTCTTTTTATTTTGGTGTATGAATAGAATTTATTCCACACTTGGTTTTAGAATTACATGGTGATCGGAGCTTAAATGTTAATTGATTTGAGAAATTACCATGGGATTCCAAAAGTGTGCAAATTTTGTTGAGTTCTTAATGTTTAAACCAATGTGGATTTGGAGAGTTGCTTAACCCCTAAAGGTCATAGACTATGTTTTCACTCAAATTTTAAATGTCATTTGAGCTTGAATCAAACATCCTCTACAAAAAAAATGTTCTGCAATTTTCTGAAGGGGTCCACCTATAAATTAATATGCTCAACCACAATGCCATGTGATGATAAAAAGTATTAATGATTTCACTAAAATGGACAAAATTGTTTCTTAGGATTTATGATTGTTTTTTAATAGATATATAGAAACAAACAAAAACGTTTTTTTGTTTTTAGTTGAATCATGTTTTAGGTCTCTCTCAATTGCAAGATCTTTGTATCGGCCCTTATTGTCTCCCTTAATTATTTGAAGTTGTAGAAAGTGCCGTTTCAAGGATTGGTATGAGGTTCCTCATCTACAATGAGCCCAACCAATTTAGGAAGTTACTTTTTTGAATTCCTTCATACTTTCTAATATTCCAAACTGCAAATGTAGTTTAGTTCAAGACGAGTACAACATTTTAGTTGTTTTAAAGATGCACTTTGCATTGTATAATGTAAATTTTGCCTATTTATCCAAAATCACAAGACAACTAGTATAGAAGTAATTTCCAATGGAAAGGTCAATAAATCTAACATATTGTGACTAAGGTCACTTGTTTTGTATGTTGGATACTTAACTACTTGGTTTTGTAACTTGTTTTGGGACTTTAAAGGAAAGAACCCATACTCATGTCAAATCATCTCAGTCCATTACCAATACTAGTATAATAGACACAATGAATGTTGTCATAGTCCTTTACTAGTGGTTGGCTCTTTGTCAAATCTTCTTTATCAAATTATCATTGTGTTGGTCAAATTGTCTTATGCATGCTCTAACCACTTAATCAAATGGCCAATTATATATAGTGAAATTGAATACAAATAAACTTTTAGATATAAATTCCTTAATTATCTTTTCCTCTTTTTGTTCCCTCGTATCTAGGTAGTATTATATTTACTAGCCTAATTCCAATTTAATATGCTCAAATCAAATCCGTATTTCTATTCAATTTCACTGTATACAAGGTATGTTTGAGTTTGGAATTCTTTCCTGTTATGGTTGATTTATCTTTAAGTCAGCCCTTTAGCTTTAGCTTTTCCAAATCAACTAGTCTTAGTCTCCAAGCATACAAAGTGGGTTCAATTTGTTACAGTGATGACTTAGTACCATATGACCGATCAAATAGACCCAAAGACCGTGCGATTTGACTTTACTGTCTACTTGTTGGAACTCAACCGATTGGTCTGGAATTACGGAGTTCAATCCAACTTGACAAACTATACAAAGTTACTACTGGATTAGATTCTTATGAACAATGAGACTAGTATCAAGTTTTATCCAGTTCCTAATTTCTAATGGTGCTATTGCAAATTAATATTCATTATTCAACTTGACTATGCATTCATCTGAAGATTTATTACAATGTCCAATTGATACAACTTCTACCACAAGTATAATGTAAGTTAAATTATTTGACGATGAAATTCATACATCAAGTTGCACAATCAAATTAACATGCACAATCTACAAACAAGTTTATAATAACAATTGCACACGCATGCTCAGACAACTAGACGCAGTTAACACAAGATTCAATCCATGTTGAATTGTAACTCCTGCACAGTTGAATAATCACATACATTTGACCATAAGCATATAACAACATGTTAGTTGGTAAAGGTCGAGTTGGTAAAGGTCGACTCATTAGTTCAACTCTCGGCAAGAAGTAATCACCCAATCCATTTATTTGTTCGCCAATTCCAATTTATTTAATTGTCAGATTATTAGTTATATGTTTTCAATTCACATGCTTATGTAAAATTCATAACAACTAGACTCAATTCAAGCCTAATAGAACATTCAATCAATTTGATTGCTACATATTTGAACCATTCCAATTGACTTAACGCTTCAACTATCTCTTTCTTAATCACACACTCTCAAGTTGATCAATCCTTTATACAAATTGATCAACAATTAGACATGCTGACTCCTTCGACAATTTTGACAATTACATGGTCAATTTAATTCATCCGCTGCTTAACTCATAAGACGACTTGTCTGGCAGTAGAGACTCTTTTAATTTGGATCTATAATACGCTTACATAATTTTACAAACTGGATTTTATACATGCGCTATCAACTTGACTTCAACCAATTCACAATCTTAATCCAACAATTCACAAGATTGGATTTAACTTACCAATTTGAATTAATGAGCTTGCAGATATTTACCAGACTATTCAACTCACAAAACCTTTTAATCAGCACCGAGTCGATTTGAACTCTAGCTATCTTCAATTCTTCCAACAATTGATTTGAACAATGAATTTTATTGACTCATACTCAATAACAATTTGACTCAAACTAGCCAATTGAGTTTCAACTAGATTGATCTCAAAACACTTACTCAACACAGCGATGGATCATTCCTTAGACAATTGACTCTCAACAATCACCGATTAGACTCTGGTAATTTACGCACTCATATGCACATACCAACAAATTAAACAGTCAATTACTCTTTGCCAATTGACACCCATCCAACTTACACAAGGAACTTCACCACCTGTGAATTCCTTACAACTAGTCACACTTACTCACAATCTATGAGCTTATAAAAACAATGGTAATTTAAAATATAGTATATTAATTCTTCAATGAATTGTACAACTAGAGAATTTTAAGAGCTAAATACTTGGCTCTTCTTCACGCTAGAGAGAGAGAGAGAGAAAGATCAACTAGTCAATTGGACTTATAGTTCCAAAAAGACAACTTGAAGGGTGGCATTTGTGCAAATTGAAATTCACGCCTATCTACTTGACCACATTCATATCCTAGTCTATTAGCCTTGTTCGTATCTAAATTTTTGTCATTTAATCTTTTACATACAACATCCATCTAATTAACATACTATAATGGGAAATAGACTCTTTACTTGCTCTATTTACACTTACAAGCCAAGTAGACCAAAACTTTCAAAAAATTAGAACTATACATTACTATAAATCTACTTGCAATTTAAATTTCTTCTAATATTCATTTTGTTCTTGGAGTCTTGGCACTACAAGTTTAACACTTTCAACTATTTTTATCAAATCCAAAGCATAGTAGTTTCATCCGTAGTGTTGTCAATTAGGCTATATTGTGGGTCAATACTTAAGATTTTGGGGAGTTACCAATGGACTTAAGAGTCATTGCTAAAGGAATTACGGAGTCAAAACAAACTTGGTAGAAATGGTCATTATTTGTCTTCTTATTGGTTGCGTGAAAGGCATGAGCAAAAAGTTCAACTCCCTCATAATTACTCTCCTTATATATTTATTAAGGTTTTAGTATTAAATTTGAATGTTTGTATTTTATTTGTTAACACTACAACAAAACCTGCATTTTAGGACTACAAAAATATGACTAGGGATGATTGGCGACTACTCGCAGTCATATTTTGGGAGGCCAACATCTTAGGAAAAAATATGACTACAAATACGACTGCCAGTCATATTTTGGCCTTCTACTTTACAGGCATATAGTATACGCCCATTGAAAATGGCTAAGTACTTTATAAGGAACAATAGGGAACATATGCAAGGAACATCTAGTCATATTATGTAGTCATATTTTTGTGTCAGTCATATTTTGTAGTTATATCTTTTCGGTAATGACAATTTTTTGTTTTGGGGTTGCCCAAAGAAAATTTGGGCGGGGAACATGTTTGAAGAGCACCCAGTCATATTTTTGCTTGAGTCATATTTTGTAGTCATATTTTTTGGGGAGTCATATTTTGTAGTCATATTTTTTGGGGAGTCATATTTTGTAGTCACATTTTTTTCATAGTCATTTTCTTTTTTCTTTTTTCTTTTTGAGCAAGGAACATGTTTGAAGAGCAACCGGTCATATTCTTGCTTGAGTCATATTTTGTAGTCATATTTTGGGGGAATCATATTTTGCAGTCACATTTTTTTAATAGTCATTTTATCTCCTTTTGGGGCAGCCAATGGAAAATTTAGACATGGAACATATTTGGAGAGCACCTAGTCATACTTTTGCTTTAGTCATATTTGAGGGGGGGGGAGTCATTCTTTTACTTTTTGGATAATCCAAGGAAAAGGGGGTCAATCTAAGATGACCTTCTAGTATTTTGGTTGTAGATCTCATTCCTTAACCCCTAAAGTCCCATTGTCCCTACGGGGGACAAAATGGATTTTGGGCAGGCTCCTATGATCTCAATTTTTACTGAAACTTTTTGAAACTTTCTCAAATGATAGAAAAACTTATTAGCTTTCTGGGAATATAATTTTTATTTCAATCAGTGCCCGGAAGCAAAAGTTATGCCACAATAACCTCAAAATAGGGGAGACTGGACAGCAAAAAAAATCCACAAAAAAATGAAATAAAATTTTTGATATTTTTTTTCTTTTAGGTTATATTTTTGTCTAAATGGAGAGCTTTGATTCATTCTATTTGGATTGGTGATGTAAAAGTTATGGAGCTTCTTATTTTGCAGGCAACTAGAATAACTTCTTGAAAAAAAACAATTCTTTCACTTTGAATGCTAATGTCTTTCAATCTGTACAATCAAAAACCACAAAATTTTTACCACATAATCTAAGACAAGTGTAGAACAAGATCCTACGGTTAGATTCTAAAAGTTTAATTTTTTAAATTTGTGTAGGTGAATGTAAGAAAGTGGTAGGTTTGAGTGGTTTTTGACAAAAAAAATGGCCTTGGGACTTTAGGGATTAAAGGGTAGGTAAAACTTTATTTCATGCCTATTAAAAATTTGTTTTTGTTGTATGTTGTGCCGATTATAGAATTTGTGTTCAAATATTTAGAGTGGCATATGTTTATATTTTAATTAATAAATTTAAATTTTCCATAGGGATTACAAAAGAAGTAGAGAAAAGTGAAACAATTAACAACATGAGACAATAGATGGATTCATTCACGGACCATCTTGTTGGAAAGGATACGAAGAGGGTCTCAAAATGCATATTAAATATGTTTTGGTTCTTTATGGCGGATTTTTTCAAGTTGAAATATATATTTGGTGACAAAGATAGTCTTATAAAGTATTGATTCAAATATAGAGATTGTTGATTTCTTTAATGAAAGAGAAGGAATATTGTTTAACAAATATCTTAAGTCATGAGGACATGAATCCTCATCTAATTTGTACAATCTAGTTTGTACACTAATAGAGTGGTTGCACTAGCAGATTAACTAATTATGTTGATTGATTGTGGTGGCTAATACAAACTAAGAGCTAATTAGATTGGTAGAGACAAAGTGAAATCTAATGCAGTTAACTAGTGATGTAGATTGAAGATTGTGGGGTTTAGAAAAAATACTTGAAGCTTGAAAAAAATCTAATTTAAGGAGAGAAAAAAGAGTGTAAGAAAAACCCATACTTGAGTATTTATAGAGCAAGAGCAAGTGAGGAATGCCATTTGTATTCAAAATCTAAAAGTTTGAAGTAGAAGTATAGGTTCCAAGTTGCTACTTAAAGCTTTGGACTGTTGAGCACAGTTAAGAAACTAAGTTGACTCCCTTATAGAGTTTTGACTTTGTATTAAACAAATACTATTGATTGTAATAGGCATAGTTGACCAATTTTTTTTTAAGGCCTTCAATAGATACTTATTTAGCACTTATGAGGATTATGTCGTTACAATTGTTTGATTTCTAAAATTAGTAAAAATTAATTAATATTAATTGAAATCAAAGATTGCAGTTCTAAAATAATCCCAAAAAAGAGGAAAAAATAAAATAATATAGAATTTTTTTTGGAAAAAGTCGAGAGAGAAGTAGAAAGAAATATGTTGAAAGAAAAAAAGTTTGATCATAGATAGAATTTATACACCTTATTATAAAAGTCGTTATTTAAGTCGAGCAAATTCTACAAATGTTCACTACCAAGCGGCAAGACAACTAATCAGATTTTTTCCATTGTTGAATCTACTTATAATAATTTCCTTCACTCATCCATAGGATTTTTACCATTCTATATTATTTATGGCTATTATCCGACCCTATCACTCACAAATCCTATAATTTCAACAGTTCCAACATCGGAAGATAGGATCCGCCATCTACAACAAGTATATGAGGAAGTAAAAACTATGATCAAGATTGCGGGAGATCAAGCCAAACGCAATTATGACCGATATGTTCAACAACAATTGAGGACAAAGTACTACTTCTACATGAACATGTTGCAACAACAACCCCATCTAAAAAATTGGCTTCAAAGTTCATGGGTCCTTTTCTTGTTGTAGCTAAGCTATAGGAATTGGTATATCTACTAAAGCTTCCTCAAAACGCTCCGCATTCACGACGTCTTCCACGTACCCATCTTCGAGTGATATCAACAAAATACTATTATGGGCCGCAAACACAAACCACCGCCACCAATTATAATCCCAGAGAGACAATGAATGGGAGGTGCACATAATATTGGATTCCCGATTAAGCGGTCACATCAAAAGACTCCAATATCTTGTTTCATGGGAAGGTAACAAGATAGTGTTGTGATGTGGGTCGTCTATTAGTTGAATTAGGCATCTTACTATTATAAAATTGGATTTAAGCTGTAAGCGGGTTAGGCTTGATAGGTGGATAACCTCATTGTAGGATTTAGTTCTTCAAGGATTTAGCCCCATCAGGAGATTAGGTTTTAGGCAGCTAGCCTTGTGATGAGGTTAGGATTTGAAATGGATTTTTTGTCCCATATTGTTTTTAGCCTTATGACCTCTTTGGAGGTACTTAAAGTCTTGACTCTTCCTATGAGGCTCTTGTATTCTTAGATTTTTCAAGCACTAAACTTGAGATTACTTTTCCCTTGGATATTGTTCTTCTTGTTGTGACAATAGTATGTTGTATTCTTTTTGTATAAGTTGTATTTCTTTTTGTGTGAGTTGTTTTTTATTTTTTATTCTTGTGAGGGTTGTATTTATGAGCTTGAGAAGGTGCAATAGACAAACTTAAGAGGGGTTTAAGTGCTACTACATCCGACAAGGTTCGAGGATTGAGGTTTGAAGTTGAATTGCAGTTAGTTTGTTGAAACTAGTTTCTATTGGAGTTCGTAGTGGGTTTAGGTGTGGAATTAGGTTTTTAGGTCTTTGTTATTTCTTTACTTTTCACAAACTTTTACCACAGGCAGGAGCCCCGTGCTTTTCCAAACAGGTAGCAAAACCTTACAATAACGAACCAAGACTCTTAGGAACCGGAAGAGAATTTGCAAAATGCTTTAGACATGGTCGAGGAATTTCACCGTTTTCATCCCCAGTCACCAGGAGCACATATTAGAACATAAAAAGGGGGATAATGTTACGACTTCATCGATTCAAGCAGGACTGGAGAACAACTCATCTTAGAAAGAGTAGTCCACAACTAGCGGTTACAAACCCAAGGTAGTTAGGATTCTAGCTCCCAACCACTTGCCTTAAAACTTAGTGAGAGAAGCATTGTCTCTCACATCATCTGTTGCCAAAACAAAGGAATGTTTTCAACTCTAATTTTCCTTGCTTCCATTGTGATTCCCGAGTGAAGTACTCAATTTTGATAGGGTCTAATGATCGGGCGTGCTTTTCCTATGCATGTAGACATTGCCATGCAGCGTGGGGGATTTTACAGGTCATGAAGCTAAGGTTCAGTGCAGGAAGATTGGAAATGCTAAATGGAGTTTTGACAGGAACACAACTACGTAGCCCAAGTTCTAACAAATAGGTAGAAATAAGTAAATACAAAACGATACTTTACAACTTTTACATTTTACCTCCCTTAGTAAAAATTCAACTTTTACATTAAGTCTTACTCTTTGACAATTCAAGTAAAATCATTTTAAATTCTAACTTTTACATTGATACTTACATGATCTTTGCCATTAGCTTTTACATTTTCAATACGCATATAAATAACCTTGTGCACCAATAGGTTTCAAGCCACCATCATTTTTACTTTCTATTTGTGTTTTAATGATCCATCATTGAAAATATATTCAACTTTAACTTCTTACTTGGTTCTAAGTTACTACAAATACCTTCCAATAGTAGCAATTTTAGACCATCACCATTTATAGTTCCCTTGTAAAAAAATAGACATTGCCAACTATGACAACAATCACTTCAAGCAATGCCTCATTTGGAAACAATCAACGTCACCATGTAATTCATAAGTTTGGAAATGAAGTTAAAGTGGTTGGAATGTATGATGTAGAAGAAATGGCATTTCAATGTGCTTTACAATTGCAATCAACAAGTCTCAAGAGCTTGGATGAAAACATTTTTGAGAAAACAACACAGCTAGATCCAAACCAATCTTATCAATGGAAACTTCAACAATTGCACAAAGCAATGTTAAGTTTTGTTAGGGAAACAAACTTAAATGACGTGGAGTTGGAGTTTTATAGTGTCAAAGATGAATCACTAGTAAACTTGACTCATGGTAAGATGGTAACACTTGATGGCTTGGAAAATGCTGGAGGCAACATCGAAAGTACCATGTCCAAATACATGTATGCATCTTTGCCATTAGGGGAGTATCAAATGAATATATTTTCTCCACCATTAACAAAAGATAATTGAAGAATACAAAGAGGGATTCAAGCCATGTAAGAAGCTTACACTCATCAAAGGTGTAACGGTTCCACACCATTTTCTTTCAAATTAATTACAAATTTGTGAGAACAACATCCAAGCACCCACTAGCACCCAACAAAACCAAAGTGAAGATGAAGTTGTAAGGTCTAGCCTAGTAGTTAGTAATAGTATGAAAAGATAAACGTTCAAGTAGGATGGTCTCTGTTGTTTACTTTATTTGATTCATTTCAAAATTTGTAAAACAAATCATATGTATAAAGACCATATATACAAAAGAATATTATACAAGTTAATTCAACCATTGTTTCTTCTAATAAAATATTAAATTAAGTGCAAAACTATTGATTGATTGCAATGATTAGGAAGATTTGAGGAGATTCCTAGACACGACTTTGGTAAACATTTTGAGGATTTAAACATTTTATTATTTTGCAAGGTCTTTGCACTATATATTTTTGTATTTAAAAATGAATTGTTTTTCATATCGTAAGGACAATTTTGAGTTTTTTTAAAGCACATCTTGATTGGTTATAATTTTTGTTGATCTAGTAGTTCCACTTGCTTTTCTATTGCCTTACACCTATTAGACCACATAAATCTATAATTAATTAACGCAGTGTGAGAAATCTTGTAGTATTCAAACTCTAGCCCTACTCTAATAATGAATTCCAATCTTTATCCTCACCTATTGATTTGAAACTGCTACAATTTGTTACTTTAAATGGGATATTTTTTTATTCAAAGCCTAATGTCAATTCTACTCATAGAGCAGATCTATATCTTTGACAAGGTTGTTTTATTTCATTTGTTACAATGAAATTTGTAAAGTTGTGCGTCATCTACTGGCATTCTTGGTAATGTCAAAAACTCTTTGTGAGGAGGAATACATTGACTTTGTTTGTGGTGTTTGGACATATGATGTTGAAGTTATTGAGTTTCAAAAGAATCATGAATTAAAAAAATTAGAAAATTACTTTTACTTTTATTATCGTTGTGGCAACAAAAAGAAGGCACACTAATCCTCTATGAACATAATCAATGAAAAAATATTCATAAAGATTTAAAACTTATAATATTTTTAAATCAATTAGTGTGGTTAATACTAAATTTCAGTAATTAGAGTTTCTTGCGTACATAATAATTCCTGGGTACTAGAGGATGGACTCCAGGAGGTGCTTGTCCCAGTGCTTCGTCATTCACACGGATCACGAATCATTCGAATTTACTAAAATTAAAAAGCTGTGCACTCAGTGTGCACATATTGAATTTCTTTATTTTAAATCAAAAGAATTCAACTCAAAGAAGAAGTACCACACTAATTTATTGACACAGTGTTTTTTTCTCTATTTAATAATAGAAAAAAGTGACTGATTGGTGAAGTTTGTTTGGCCGACCAGATGGGCACTGGCTTCCGTTGCCTGAAAATACACTTGCATTGAATTGGAGTCGAGTGGATGGGATCCCCAACCCTCCGCAACACCTTTTTGACACCCACTTGCCTCAGATATTGCCCATGATCTCAAATTAAACTTAACGTAAACTTAGATTCATTTCCTCGGAGTTTGGTTGATTTAAAGCCAAGCCCTAATTTTATTTGTGTCAAAACAAAAGAAAAAAAAGAAAAAAGCCAAGCCCTAAGTTAAAGTGGGAGGTTCTAAAACGGCACAGGCTCTTAAAATGGCCCACCTCTTTTAAATGTACACTATCTATACATGTTGTTTTGTCATAGCCTTCAGTAATGTACAAAAAGTGTACATTTTAGGAGGTGAGCCATTTTAGAACCCTATGTCATTTCAACTCCAAAATTTTAATTTCAACTTATAAATTTTTTAACTCTTTAAACTAATTCCACAAAGCTTCAAAAAATATGAAACAACTTGGGTTAGATGTCAATTCCACTTGTCTTTCGAGGAAAATTTACTGAAAAACAATTCAAGATGTCTCACCTCTCCAAAATTCTCTCCAAAATTTAGTTTCAACCCTTAGATGGTCCATTTGTGGACCTCCTACCTTAAATGTCGGAACCAAATTAGAATGTTTTACTTTGGAAGTCAAGTTTGGTTCAGTGAGTTTATCAAGTCATTCTTTCATTTTCTATTTTTCTTCATTTTCTATTTTCTACTTCAATCAATATGTTCTTTCAACAAGAAATATTAGAAAAATATGTGTTGGTTAAACCTATCATCTTATTTTTGTTTTGTTTCAATCTTTGAGAAAGTGAAAAAGTGATTTTGGTGATTATTTTCAATTGTTAATGTAAATGGGACAAAATGGAATTTATTTTTTTACACTGGAGTGGAGAGACTGTGGAGTTGTGGGTTTGAAGTCGCAATTTTGAATTGTCATATTAAAGGAATGTCAATTTAGGAGGGCACAAAAATTATATTACTAGACTTAGTCAATGAAATTGCACATTTTAATTTCAAAAATATTTTTAGAGGAAAAATTTAATATTTTCAAATGATCTCTCTAGAAAAATGGTTATATAGTAAAAGAAATATCAAAGCATGTATTTTTCATGTCTAAAAATGCTTGCAAAACAAAGGGATAAATTTGACAATAAAACAACTACAAAAACAACTATGAATAGGCCAAAAATTTCCTTCAAAGAGTTCAAAGTTTGTTGAACCTATTGGAAGATGACAAAATCAAATTATCCTTCTCTTCTAACTTTAAGCTTCACAATCTTGCAATCTCCTTGGTTAATACTTCTCATTACTTTTGTTAGATTTGCATAGTAATTTGTTTTACATGAATTTTTAATCTCCGGGCCTATGATGGGCAATTCACCTCTAATATCCTTTTTTTTTTAACAATGAGTGCTTGTCTACTTGAAGCCAATATTCCATCAAAATTTCAACTCCAAACAAGAATGGATTGTCAATCTATGAATACTTCAAATGCCTAAATTCGTCTTTTGTGGACATACATGAAAATCTCTATTTTCAAATACAAAAATTTATAGAGATTAAAACAATATAAGATATGTCATTTTTGGACAAAGATAATTCTAAAGAAGAAAAAATATAAATACAAAATGGACATTTGATGCTATTGTTGAGAGTTCAAGTCATAGTTCTATTTTTTTAGTAGTCCTACTTCATAATAAATCTTATAATTGGAGAAGTGTTAATGGTGTTTGACTTTGTCAATTCTAATATCAAATTATGGTTAGAAATATAGACTTAGACATTGTGAAGATTTGTGCATAAAGCTTTCTATTTGTACCAAATTTGTGGCGTTTTGACCTACATTGTGAAAGTTATGGATTTTTTAGTTAAAAAATTTAATTAAATCCTCTTTTATTTGGAAAAAACATTTTTTTCACATGGCATGTCCAAACGCCACAAAACAAAGCACTTGCACTCCTTTGTGCATTAAATTTTTAATTCGTACCAAAAATGCAATATTCCACATTATAGTGTGAAAGTTATTGAATTTTAAAGTTTTAATGATTCCAAAAATTCAAAAAATATTTTTACTTCTATTTAGATTGCAACAATGGCATATGGTACACTAAGTTATATCTTAAATCGGGTTGTTTATTTTGTTTGTATTGTTTGTTTGATACATTGAGATCTAGGAAACCATAAGGCATTCAATGGTGTTCTCAATGACGTTGGAAAGCTCTTTGCAAAGAGGGATGCACGGACTTTATTTTAATATAGCATTTGGACTAGGTTTTGTTTTTTTGCTTTCTAGTGCCAGATTGCACCAAAAAAAAAAATTTGGCTAAAAAATGGCAAAATATTGTGAAGTTTTTTTTCCAGAAAACTTCAAATTAAAAAAAAATCTTAGATTAAATTGCCAAATTGTGGATGTAAATAAAACTAGAGACATGTTATGTGTGCAAATGTGATATTTTCCAATATTTGGATGAATGTTAAAACTTGGAGCACCACTTTAACATTTTATATTGCCCCTTTGGTACTTCATAAAAAATGAAAGAAAATTAGTTTGGACCTATGGTATGAAAGTTATGGAATTTCAAATTTTTTTATAAATTAGAAAATTGAATTGAATTCTACTTTATTTTGAAAAAATTATAACATTCATGTCGCATGTCCAAACACCATGAAACAAAGCTCATGCTCTCCTTCTTGCATAACACTTTCTATTCGTATCAAAAATACAACCACTCACACCGCAACAAAGCCCTTGCACTACTCTATGTATAAAGAATATTGAATTTCAAAGTTTTTACAAATTTACAAATTATTTGTACTTTTATTTTGGTTGAAGCAACAACACAAGGCACACTTGTTGGCCTTTAATCAATTTGCAAGTTGACTTTACAATTTAATCAATAATTTTCTTTAGCAATGATATTTGTCCATCCGTTTTTTGTACTTATGTTGGGATTGGCTATAATTACACTTATTTATAATATTTAGTTGAGTATTGATGTTTCATTTTCAATTTAAGATCATTATAAAATTTGTTCAATTTAAATACAATTTTTTGCATAGTTATTAAATTAAACTAATAGAGTATATATATCATAATTTACTTTATATTCCATCCTAGATTTTTCTAAAATTACAACCTCTACATCCTTTTGAAGCAGCAACTTCTTAAAAGCTTAAAATATAATATTTTTGACCCTTTTTCTAATCAAATTTATATTTATATGAGGTTAAGAAGTATACCAACTCTTGTACCAACTATTACGTGATGTTTCCCACTATTATCTCCACTTTTGTTTAATGTTATTATTAATTTAAGAATTTTTAGAATTATTTTAGTTTTTACATTTATTTAATAGAATCATAAAACGTTTATTTGAATTTTTTGATCTCCAAAGGGTCATAACTAGGTTTTATCAAAATCTTATAATTATTAAGAAATAAAGATGAATTTGAGATGTAGATTGTTATATAGAAAAAGAACCAAAATTCTAAAATACACATTTTAAAATAGTAAACTAATGAAATTTGACCTAACATGGATATGATTTTGTCTTCTACCTATCTCCCTTAGGCCAGTTCAACAACCCAACTATCATATGCAAAGAGGATGAAGAAGTATCGTATTCAATATAATATTTGAATGTCAGTTTTATTTTTTTTGGTTTAGAATCTATAGTTTTGTTTTTAAATGCATCTTTGATAGGAAATGGGTGTAGCATGATTTTTTACTATTTGAAGGTCTAATATTGACCTCAACTTATAAAAGATTAAATCCTAAAGTTCCAAAAGTTGCCTCTAGAGGATTTTTGAAGGTTTGAATAGGAACCTATGATCTCAATTTTTGGCAAGATTTTTTGAATGTTTTTATATATTAAAAAATTGATTAGATTTTTAGAAACAATGCTCACAAACAAATGTTGTGCCACAATAAACTTCAAATAGGCAAGGGCAAGCAAAAAATATAATATAATATAAAAATAAATAAATAAATTTTTTCTTATAGATTATAGTTTTGTCTACACTAAAAGATCTTATTTATTCCATTTGAATAAGTAATGTGAAAGTTATAAAGTTTCTTGTTTTGTAGGCAATCTTTGTAAATTCTTGAGAAAATAATGTATTAAATCAGTTTATGATCTCAATTTTAAGACTTTCTCAAAAACAAAAGTTGAACACTATTTAGTTTTTTTCTAAAACAATCTCATTGTTGGAATTAGTATATTTCACTTCCATCTTAGAACTATCAAAAATTTAGTTTTAACCTTTATTTTGTACCTACTTCAACTTAACAATTTTTTTAAGAATAAAAAATATTATTTTTATTTATTATTATTTTCTTGAACCATCAACTCATTTTTTTTTAAATTATAATTTTATTATTTTAAAATATATAGGCCAAATTTTTTAAGTGAAGAGGATTTAAAGCCTTACAACCTAATTAGACGAGGAATATAAATCTTATTTTTTTTACTTTAAATGCTTACATCTTGTGATTGATATGGTCAAAGTTTTTTAAATCTCTTCTATACATTTTCATACTAGTTTAGTGTAAGATTTTGTGGTTGAATATGCAAAAGAAACAAATGTTTAAAATTCTTATTTTGTACATTAAAAATGGCAATTTAGAATGTTTTTGATAAAAAAAAATGACCTTAGGACCTCAAGGGTTAATTTTGAGCTTATTAAATTATATATGTATTCAATATAATTTAATAAGTTTGATTTCAACGATGAATTGTACAAGTAGAAAGAATAACAAACTATATGCTTGGATTATGTAGGAATGCTTTAGAAGGCAAACAGATAGTGGCACCTTTAAAAGACATGGTAGAATCTTTGTTAAAGTTTCAATTAATAAATTCTCTTCTTGTTGCCACAATTTGGTCATGATTATTGAGGTATTTATTAGTAAATAAGCAACTCAAGCAATCAAGCAATACTTATGGACCATGAACAAATTCAATATTTAGTTAAAAAGTAGAAAGACTCATAATGCACACTGCAGATTCACCTTGGTATCAAAATTCTGCCAAATGTATCTTGTACATTAAAAAATTTCACTTATAATTAGTACTTGCCTTTATAATAAAGCCCTAATTCAAATAACCCAAGAATAAATTCAATTCACATCCAGCCTTAATTGACCTCTATATCTCCTTTATATAGTAATCAATATCTACAATTGATTGCTGGTGTGTCAACCAACATTCATAAATCAAGGCCAATAAAAATATCTTTTTTGGAGGGGCACAAATCTATTTTTATCATTTGTAGAAATGAAGGTCTATTGGCACCAAGCTATGATATTGGTGATTGACTCCATTAGCCTATATAAAATTTTGAAATCAATTTTATAGTATATAAGTTTTGTACTGCAAGATACCCATCTTAAATTATCCAAGTAAGCGTTAATTGTACATGGATTTTATTCTTAAGCTAAAAAATTCTGGTCGAATCTTGTTGTTGGCTAAAATCAAATTTGAGATTTTCTTAGAATGCATTTTTTGGGATGCCATATGAATGAACCGCAAATTTCAAAGTAATAAAAATAAGTGTACAAAAAATATCCCTAGGTTCTTATGAATTGAGGTTGTGAATTTTAGACAAAAATATGTAGAGATTGTTTTAATAGGTTTGGTTTTAGAAACAAATTATACTTAGACATATTTATGGCCTAGTTCTCCCTTCACTATTTTAACTTGCTTTTCATTCTCCTTGTTCATCAATTGAATTATAGTACTCTTAACTTCAAAATTTGCAATTGTCCCTTCAATGGACAAATGAAAGTTTGGGAGGTACCTACAATCTCAATTTCTGGCATGATTTTTTGAAAAATTCTTGTAAAGTATAGAATAAATATTAGCGTCATAGAAGTATATTTTTATTCTAATTGATACTAGGGGCCAATATAAAATAGGCAAGGTTGTACAACCAAAAAGATTCAAATTGATGTTTTGAAAATTAGCTTTTCATAGGATATTTTTATCTAATATGAAGCTTTAATTTATTCCAATTGAAATATTTGTACAAAAATTACAAAGAGTCTTATTTTACGGGAAATCATAGCATCTTTTTCATAAAATAATAAGTATGTTTTAATTTTAATTCAATTTTTATAATTAGAGTTCACAGAGCTCATTTTATAAAAAAAAAATGTCATTAGAATTCAAAGAGCTCATTTAAAATGATAATAACTTTTTAAATAGTCTCATTGTTAGGAATGACATGTTTCAATTGCATCTTAGAGTTATTAAAGATTTAGGTTTCTTTCCATCTTATATCTTTTCTATTTAATATTTTTTAATTAATAAAAATCAAATTTTATTTTCTAGATTCTCCCTTTAAATTCTTAATTCTACTTTCTAACATGAATTTTATAAATTAAGAATCTTCTTGAAGACAAAGTTTTAAGTTAAAAAGGATTCAAAGGTGCTAATGTAAAATAGAAAGGTACAAAAGAAAACATTGTATTTTCAGTTCAAATGCTAAAATCTTGCAATCTAGGCAATTTATGTATCTAAAAAATCCTTCCACATGTTTTATAGTTGTCAAATCCTAAAATACAAAAATTAAGCAAATTCTCAAGGTAAAGATATTTTGGCATCAATTTAAAAGCATGTAGATACTAGAATCAATATTTGTTCTAATTGAAGTTTCTTAATAGTTTTCTCTTCACATTAGTGAATAAATTGTTGCTCTATTCCTTGACTAAACACCTCCTATTTTTATTGCTATAAAAGTTCAAATAGAACTAATCTAGATCAACAACTATTTTTTGACTAATCACACCCTACCTCTATTGCCATAAAAGTTCATGTAGAATTTATAGATCAACAAAAAAAAAATTCATCATAGATGTGCTTAAACAAATTCAAAATTGTCCTCAAAATATAAAGAACAAGGTAATTCCAAGAAAGACCAAATAATTTTGATAGAATTTTGCCAAACTAGTTTTAATCCAAGCTATAACTTTTGAATTTTACATTCAATGCCAAAAATGAAAAAATCTTTGTCTAGATGTTTTGATTGTAATTGTATTATTTCTTTCTTTTTAAATTAAAAATCATCCTATATTTAAAATTTAATTTCTCCACTTTGTCATACTTTCAGGTTTATTTATTTTAGTACTAGAAAGATCCAAATTTAATATGCTAGAGCTAAAATTTAGGTGGTCTATTTCCACACTAGTGAGTCATGTTACATATAAAGAGCATAAAAAAGTAAGTTATTTTCTGTCCTCTATGTTCATACAAGCATGTCAACAAAGGGCTCTATGCCGTATACACTTCTGAACATTGAGGATGGTTTCAAGTTCATTTTTCTAGTGAAATCTTATCACCATCAAGTCCTTACAAATAGAAAAAATTTAGTTTTTTTAATATTTTACTATATTTATTTTATTAAAAATTATAAATGTCCCCCAAAAGGCATATTTCAACATTTTAATTTTTAATAAACTAATAAACTAATAATAAATAAATAAATAAATGTTTTATTTGTAAAGATTTGATGGTAATGAGATTCCACCCAAAAAGTGAACTTGAAACCATCTTCAATGTTTAGAAGTATGCATATTGTGGAGCCCCTTTTATGACCTATTTGTACGAACATAAAAGACAAAAAAATAACGTATTTTTTCATGCCCTTCATATGGAATATGCTCCACTAGTGTGAAAATAGACCACCAAAATTTTAGCTGTAGTACATTAAATTTGGATATTTCCCAATACTAAAAACAAAAAAAATCCAAAAATGTGACAAATTAGAGAAATTAAATTTTAAATATAAAATGATTTCAGTTTTAAAAAGGTTTGAAATTACAATAAAACATCTAGAAATAGATTTTTTTATTTTTGGCATTGGATTTCAAATTCAAAAGTTATAGCTTGGATAAAAACTAGTTTAACAAAACGCTATCAAAATTGTTTGGTCTTTCTTGCAATCATCCAACAAATCATTTTCGAAATGAAAGCATAAAATATGAAGATCTTGAAAAAAGATTAAAAAATTTAATTCCTATAAAAGTTTATCAAAATATTGTCTAGGAATCTCCCAAAATTTACAAATAATCACAATGCAATCAATAATTTTTCATTTCATTTAATATTTTATTAGAAGAGGCAGTGGTTGAATTAAATTGTATAATATTTTGTATATATATGGTCTTTATGCATATGATTTATTTTACAAGTTTTAAAATGAATCAAATAACCCCTAAAGGACCATCATATTTAAAGGTTCAAAATTGCTTCAAAACACTCGTCACCAAAGCAAGGTCAAAATCTTCATCAATATTTATTTTTTAACAAATCCAACCATATAATCTTTTGGTTTACTTCTTCAAGTACATTGTCTAAAAAAATTTAGGTGAATATCTCCACCAACTGCAAGTTCAATGTGCCTAAACTTCAAAATGTAGGCTTTCCTGGTCTTCCCAAAGGTGAAGTTTTGTCTTTCAAAGTTTTAAGGAAATAATGTGTATGTCCTATAACTTGTGCATTTTAGTCAATAAGTTGGACATCAAGCTGAAAATATAAATTAAAAAATTTAACCAATAGAACTTTCATATTCATTTAAAAAAAATTGTAAAGTAGAAGGTGTTATTGATTGAAATGTACTACTAATATGCTAATAACTTTTAGAAGAATTTTACAATTATTAATTCCAATGGTGAGAATTTTCTGCTGAACAATTAAAAACTTTTAATTTTATTTTTATTTCAAAATTTTCAAAATTAAGAGAAAAAGATGATTTTGTCTGTTTTTTCTACTTTCATTGCTTGCAAAATAGAACTCCTCATAACTTTTATCTAATTATATGGAATTTTGTGTTTAAATTTTTTTGAGTAAATATCACTCTATAAAATCTTTATAAAATAATTCATATTATTATAAAATATAATTTTTGTTGTCCAATTTGACATCGAAACCAAAAATATCTTTCTAAACTTTTCAATATTAACTGGAATGACATGAAACAAAGCTTCACACAAAGATTATGGTAAGAAGCATCATCCTAAAAAATTCATGAAAAAATTCAAGATTATGAAGTCAATAGAACCTACCCAAATTCTCAAAAAGCCCGAAGTAGATATGAATCTTTCAATCATTGCAATGATTCAATAGTTTTGCACTTAATTTAATATTTTATTAGAAGAAACATTGTTTGAATTAACTTGTATAATATTTCTTTTGTATGTACGGTCTTTATACATATGATTTGTTTTACAAATTTTGAAATGAATCAAATAAAGCTACATAAAGTAAACAATAGAGACCATCCTACTTGAACCTTTATCTTTTCATACTATTACTAACTACTAGGCTAGACCTTACAACTTCATCTTCACTTTGGTTTTGTTGGGGTGCTAGTGGGTGCTTGGATGTTGTTCTCACAAATTTGTAATTAATTTGAAAGAAAATGGTGTGGAACCGTTACACCTTTGATGAGTGTAAGCTTCTTACATGGCTTGAATCCCTCTTTGTATTCTTCAATTATCTTTTGTTAATGGTGGAGAAAATATATTCATTTGATACTCCCCTAATGGCAAAGATGCATACATGTATTTGGACATGGTACTTTCGATGTTGCCTCCAGCATTTTCCAAGCCATCAAGTGTTACCATCTTACCATGAGTCAAGTTTACTAGTGATTCATCTTTGACACTATAAAACTCCAACTCCACGTCATTTAAGTTTGTTTCCCTAACAAAACTTAACATTGCTTTGTGCAATTGTTGAAGTTTCCATTGATAAGATTGGTTTGGATCTAGCTGTGTTGTTTTCTCAAAAATGTTTTCATCCAAGCTCTTGAGACTTGTTGATTGCAATTGTAAAGCACATTGAAATGCCATTTCTTCTACATCATACATTCCAACCACTTTAACTTCATTTCCAAACTTATGAATTACATGGTAACGTTGATTGTTTCCAAATGACGCATTGTTTGAAGTGATTGTTGTCATAGTTGGCAATGTCTATTTTTTTACAAGGGAACTATAAATGGTGATGGTCTAAAATTGCTACTATTGGAAGGTATTTGTAGTAACTTAGAACCAAGTAAGAAGTTAAAGTTGAATATATTTTCAATGATGGATCGTTAAAACACAAATGGAAAATAAAGATGATGGTGGCTTGAAACCTATTGGTGCACAAGGTTATTTATATGCGTATTGAAAATGTAAAAGCTAATGGCAAAGATCATATAAGTATCAATGTAAAAGTTAGAATTTAAAATGGTTTTACTTTAATTGTCAAAGAGTAAGACTTAATGTAAAAGTTGAATTTTTACTAAGGGTGGTAAAATGTAAAAGTTGTAAAGTATTGTTTTGTGTTTATTTTTTTCTACCTATTGTGTGGATTGTAGCAATAATGACCATCTACAAGAGTAGTAGATATTTCAATCATTTGCAAAAATTTGCATTATAATATTCATACAACTAGAAAATTACTATTTGGTATGCACCTTTGAAGGTGTGAATAATTTTTTACTCCTAACTAGTAAATGCCCAAGGCCTTTTTGAGCTTCTAGGAGTTGCTCGAAATTGAACAAAAAAGCCAACATTTTGATGAGTCGTATGATTTTTTTTGAATTGTTACCTTACAAATTCAACCTAGACATTTTGTAGATCACATATAATAAGAAAACACAATAATATCACTTTTGGATTGAAAAATTATATTGTTTGATCATGAGGGTGTTAAAATTGCAAAAGTGATTGGAAGTCTTTCAATCCTCTTTTCACATGTCAATTTAAAAAATTTGTTTACCAAAAAAGATATAAGACTAAAGGACCTAACATGCATAACCCCAATACATTTATGGCTTCTCAAAATCTACCCTATAATTTTTTTAATGAATTTTTAATGTGATTTTTTTTTCGAGATCTAGTATATTTGAGGCTCAGTTCTAAGAGCCGTCAATACTAGAAAATCAAGATTTGCAATGGACACCCTTGCACAAAATCTTGAATAGAAAAATCATAATCAATCATTTTCAAAATTAGATTTTTTATGCTAAAATTAGACTTTAAAAAGAATTAAAAAAATATGTAAACTATTAAAAATAACAACTAGATTAGGCCATACTTAAGTTCAAAGTATTGTTGACACCAAAATTTGGTGCCTCGGATATTTAGGGGTTAAGGATTGGTATTAAAGTGTATTGCAGTAACCACTTGGTGGCCTTGTGGTTCCTTGGGGGTTATCAGAAAATGTCATTGTCCACTAATTGGATTGAAAAATCTTGATTAAAATTTTTTTTTACATGGGAAATAAAAATTTAGGCATAATAATGTCATTCTTAGAATCTTGATATTTATATAAGTCTTCAAAGCAGTTTACTTTCATAAAGAAAAAAAAACTAAACTAAAAAAACTCATTGCTTATTAGTTTACATAGAAAGCTTTGATTTTGTCTATTTGGATTAGTAATTTGAAAGTATAGAGCTTCTTGTTTTGGGGGCACTTGTAGCATCTTCTTTAAAAAGTATTTTATTAGATTCATTTTTGAACTTAGTTTTTATAATTTTTCAAAAGAAAAGTATCATATAGTTTAGTTTGTTTTATAGAACAATCTCACTACTGGAACTAGTGTATTTCAATTCCATCTGAGAGATATTAATGATTTATGTTTTCTTCCTATCTTGCACTTACTTCTACGTAACAATTTTTTCAACCCCTACAGTCCAATTGGCTCTATATCTATAGGGGTCAAAATGCAACCTTGGGACTTGGGTAGGCTCATACAGTCTCAATATTCATTGTAATTTTTTGAAACTTTTTGAGAAGCTATAAAATACATATGCTTCATGGGAATATCATTTTTATTTCAATTGGTGCCTGAGATCAAAAGTTATGGTACAAGTAATTAGAAACGGAGGTCGGCAGGTATTGTAAAAAAATCACAAAAAGTCAAAATTAAAATTAAAATTTTAAAATTTTTTAATATTATATTTTCGTCTACACGTGAAGCTTTGATTCATTCTATTTGGACTAGTGATGAGAAAGTTATGAACAGTCTTGTTTTTTCGGGCAATCTAAGCATCTTCTTTAAAAAAATAACTTATAAAATTCATTTTTGAATGTAATTTTCACTTTTTTTCAGAAAAAATTGTTT
Source organism: Antitrichia curtipendula (assembly GCA_951230915.1). Lineage (NCBI taxonomy): Eukaryota > Viridiplantae > Streptophyta > Bryopsida > Hypnales > Leucodontaceae > Antitrichia > Antitrichia curtipendula. The sequence continues at coordinate 22,148,968 of OX579640.1, read as the reverse complement.
GACAAGGTTAAATATGCTTGCTAGAATAATCTCACCATTTGGTTTATTACATTTCAATTCTATCTTAGAGTTTTTTTACAATTTAGTCTTTCTTTTAACTTTAGACTGACTTCTATTTAACAATTTTTTAAAGAATGATAATTTTTTTTTTTCTTTTTTAATTTTCTTTTTGACTTTCAATCTAATTATTCAATATAATAAATTTTAAATTCAAAGTGTGAAGTGCAAAAAAATTCCACAAATGGCAACCAAAGTCATTTGAATTTGAAAGCCAAAGTTCAAATATATATTTTTCCAACTTTGAATGCTAATATCTTTTAAATTGTACAATCAATCTTCATGAAATTTTTACCACATGATCTAAGATAAGTCAAGTACAAGATTCTATGTTTAGATTTTGAAAAAGTTATTTTTTTGTTTTTTTGGACAAATGCAGCAGAAATGGCAGTTTTGAGTGTATTTATTTCTTCTAGAAAAGTGGCTTTGGGACTTAAGGGGTTAAGAATGAAAATCAAGTTAAAGAAGAAATTGAACTCTTCAATTCTTAACTCAAATTCTTCAACATAACATTTTTAACCTCAAACTCAATAGCACAAATTTAAATTAAGAAGATTCAAAGCCAAAATTCTAGTCACAGAAGATACAAACCTTGTTTTCTTCACTTTAAGTCCCAATATCTTGAAATCTATGCTATCAAAGTTTGAATTTTTTTCCACACATTCTTATATTAGCCTAGTACAAGATCCTGTAGTTAGATATGAAAAATACCAATTTAGTACAAAAAAAAATTCATCTTGCAATAAAAATGGTAGTTTTGAGTGTATTTTGATAGAAAAAAGGGCTTGGGACTTTAGGGATTAAAGTGGTCGTTGAATGTTTGCATTCTCCATTTGTCTTCTTCCAACCAAGGATGAATGTAAGAAATTACCTCTATTTTGTAGTTGCTTAGTGCCCAACGTTCTTCACTTCACCTTTGACTTGTACTATTCTTCACCTCTTCTAGCTAATATGGGGCCTTCGATTCTAAATTTCCAAATTTTATCATGGGTGGCAAATAAAAAATTAATTACATGGGTAAAATTGCAGACTCCGAATGACCACTTTAACGTCCTGCATTCATTTCTACCAATTATATATTGGGTGTCTTTGATATATTTACACTTTTCAAACGGGAAAGCCAATAAGCGGCCGCCTGCGTGGCTCAAATAGTCCCGGTACTATAAGTTAGTCTACCCCTCAAAAGGCCTTCTTTCACACGCAGATTCTCCGCCCGCTCTGACTTTCACCACGGTGAGAGTAATCAATCCTCCTAGGATCATGTCCCATCCAAGACGGCCCCACCCGGACCTCACTTGGGTTTCAAATTTTTTTTAAACATGGGTCCTCCTCAAGGATTTGCTCATTCTTTTGCAGTCCCATGATCTGGGCTTCCCTGCAAGTTGCATCCCGTGACTCGAGGCCACGTGGGCCATACGTATAAATCCTTTACATATCATATCGAATATCCGTCCTTTTAATAAAAACGGAACTCGAAATCCACAACTCCCGTAGATACTACTGGCATGCATCCACGTCGGCCCACTTGCCCCTTCAGACCCGCAATAAATAGGACAAAGCAGCAAGCACAGGAATCTTTCTGTGGAATAGATATTGGAGTTGAACTCTATATAAATGGGAGATTAAATTGTGAATTTGTAGATTTCGGGAGTCGATTGGACCTAGCCTCTCCCCCCGCGTGTGGGTGTGGGGGGGAGGGGGGTCGTTGCTTCTGCTGGCCAGGGCGTCATGGCCGCTATCCTGTTTGCAAGCTGCGAAATTCGAGCGACGGCGTCTTCGTTGCGTTGGATCCCCACCGTCGTCGTTGGAGCTTCATGTTCCTGCAAGTGGCCTTTTGTCAGAGAACTGTCAGCTTGCAATTGTGTGAACGATGTCGCAATGGAGCTCTGATGAGAGCACCGAACGACTGAGTTCTTGGCTTCCATTTCCCCGTTTGGGTGGCGGTGGTGTCGTCTTCATCGTCGTGACGACGTGACGACGATGCGACTTGACTCACTGGCGCCAACATTTGGTGGTGTTTATGCGGATTTGCGTTGAGAATCTTGATTTCTTGATGTGAAGAATAGCGACAGAGATGCGATAACGATGAGTGACGATGTGCGGTGGGGTTAGTGGGATGCCATTTTTCCCTCTGCTGATGGTGTTGGTTGCAAGTCGTTTCTGTGAATTTTTGAGCCCTGGTATGAGACCCAATGGAGCCGAACGTCTTGGGAGAGAGCGCTTACATTGTTAAGGCCATCAGTGTCTTCATCGGATACCGCTCGTGATGAGAATCCTGTCGCGGTTTTTGAGCCACATTGGAGAGTTGGCGTCGGTTCCCTATTGATACGTATCGTGTATTGGGGGCCGGCGATGCTTGTGCGTAGATCCAGTCGACGGTGCGTACACTATAAGCGACCACTTGTGCAGCTGCTGGAATCGGAGGTGCTTTAGTTCATGTCGGCGAAGTCGGACGGCATCTTTGTAGGACTGCTACACTTTACGGTGTGCATTTGTTTAGTATTTTTTGGGTGTTTTCGGATCAGAGGAAAGTGTGGAGGAAATTGGAATTAGAATGGGGGGAGCGTTTTTGAGGAGATTGGATGCGTGACAGAGGCTCCATGTTGACCTAATTTTTTGGGAGAACATCATGGTGTGGAACCGTGAGATTTTCTAGCTGGTGGTCTGGATTCTGCCGTTGGCAACATGGCCGGCGATGTGGCGCAATCGACGATGGATTCTTCATTGTCAGCGGCGAAATACGTGCCAGCTCTGGCGCCGGTGCTCTTGGTGGCGATAGGCTACATGGATCCTGGCAATTGGGCTTGCGCCATTGAGGGCGGCTCCCGATTCGGATTTGAGCTGCTGTGGGTGGTGATCGTCTCCAACGTCATGGCTGCGCTCTTTCAAACACTGGCAACCCGTCTCGGACTGGTTTCTGGGAAGCATCTCGCTGAGGTTGGTATAGTTTTTCAAATTTGGCAATCCTTCTAGCTGTGTGCGTATTGCCATTTCTTGTTGTCTCTTTTCCGGCACCACTTGCTGATCTATTAGGTAGACAATTGGTGTAACGAAAATTTATAGTTCACCAGGTATATTTTGGTCATTGTATATCAATTATGCCGATTGTGTTCCTCACGTATTCCCTTCAATATACTTTTGCAGATATGCCGAGAAGATTACCCCAGGCCCGTTTGCTTGTTGTTGTGGTTTCTATCTGAACTCTCCATCATCTCTCTTGATTTGACCATGGTACGTTTGAATGGATCTTATTCTTGAGTCCTGAATAGATTTTGCATCATTATTCGATCAGTTTAGAAATTTTCCGCGTTCCCCGAGGTGTTTCTCAGTATCTGAAAATAATTGAGAAAACATTTCGTGTCAAAAGTTTGTGGTGCTGTTTGGTATCTTGGCTTTAGCTTTAGCTTTGCCTTGCCTTGCCTTGAATGGATTGGTAATGGCCACGATTCTCTTCATGAAACGACTTGTTGTTCGCGTGACTATCACTTTCACTCTTTTCGTGAGCGACAGAAGTTAGTAGAATTACTGTAGAAAGGGGTCTCTCTCACTTTGTCGTATTGTTCGGTTTTACCTCAGTAGGCGTAGTAAGCAATTATGTGAGAACGGAGAGAATTGTAGGGTTGGGAAAATCCTACTGTGATTCATGTGTTAGTTATAATGAGAAGTGTTCGTCCTTCTTTGCTTTAAGTGGTTTCAGGTGAAGGCCATGGTGCTTTTTCAAAACTGAAGAGCACATGATTCCTTGTGGCTGTGACAGGTGGCTGGAACAGCGATTGGATTGAATTTGCTGCTTGGGTTTCCAATATTGCCTAGCGTTCTTTTGCTGGCTTTTGACGGTATCATTGTGATGCTGGTTTTGCCCATAGTGGTGAGGCTCTCTTTTGAAATTGGTGTGACATGTCCGTGTGTGTCCATGCTGAAATTTCACAATGTCGCGACTTGGGCCGAGCTCACCTCTAACTTGCACCTTCTCATGGTATTCTAGGGCGTACGCCGGGCAGAGTTGGTTGCTGGAAGCGTTGTTGGCTTTGTGCTCGTCTGCTTTGGGTTAGGTACATTGATAAGCCGACCATCTGCAACTGCAATGCTGAGTGGCTTGTGGCCCAAAGTTCGAGGAGAATCGCTTTACACTGCGGTGGGGTTGATTGGAGCGAATGTTGTACCCCATACGTTTTATTTACATTCTGCCCTTCTTCAGGTGAGCACGTGATTTTTCGCTGAATCGGGCACATTTATCTCTCAGCTCAGTCTTGTTCAATGCGTTACTAATATTGTGAACTGGATTTCCATCTCAGCGGCAACACACACTTGCGGGTCAATCAAAGGATATAGTGGTCCAAGAGAACTTGCGGGACACAATTGCCGCGTTTGGGATAGCGCTCATAGCCAATGTAGCTGTGTTGGTTGTAGCCGCCTCCACTTTTCACAACGTTGGGCTGGTCATTCTGACCCTCCAGGATGCTCATGCACTTATGGAGCAGGTACTCTTGTTGGTCTCATCTATGATCAGGTCCAATCAGAGGTTCTAAATTTGTCTAAATCTAGCCATGTTTCTACTTGAGTTATTTACAAAGGTATTAAAATTGTGAATTCTTCAGTGTTGAATATGAATTTTTGGCAACAGCTTTTGTTACAGGAGCTAATTTCCGAAGTCCAAATAATTTGCACTAAGTTAATTCATATATTACTGACATTAATTACTAATCCAGCTGGCACTCCTGTGTTTGTATTAACCGGGTGCACTGAGGGCTATATTTGAATTTGGGTTCGCTAACTCACGTTGTTTTTTTGCTCCTGGTGCAGATACTGAGCAATTCGATCGCACCAATGGTGTTTGGATTAGCTCTGCTTTGTGCAGGCCAGCTCTCGTCTCTAACTGGAACGCTCACTGGGAAAGTCACCATGGAGGGTTTTTTGGACATGTCCATGCAGCCTTGGCTGCACCGTGTTTTGGTGAGGGGAGTTGCGGTCATTCCTGCTGCGTTTTGTGCATGGCGTTACGGCAGTGAAGGTCTGTACCGATTACTGCTATTCTCCCAAATCCTAATAGCTGTGGAGCTTCCCTTCTCTGCTGTGCCACTGATCAAAGCGTCTGCATCCGAAGCTCGCATGGGGTCGTACAGAATCTCCTCACTCGTGGAGAGCGTGGCCTGGATATCTGTTGCCCTGGTGGTAGTTGCCAACATCTGGTTGGCATTTGATCTGTTGCTTCAGGAAATTGATGAATTTTCTGGCTTTGCTGCGCACCTGGAGACTCTTCTTGGGACAGACTCTTTTGGCCATTATGGAGAAGATACTGTGAACACATCTGTGTTTGCTCTGGTATTGGTCGGGATTGGGCTGTGCGTGGGGTTTCTAGTATGGTTGGTTGTGACACCGCTTCGTGTCGATAGGATTGCGATGGAAAGGAAGTGGGTTTTAGAGTATGAGCTCTTTGAAAGAAACGAGCGCGGAAACCAAGAACTTGTGAATAATCGACTAGGGGTCTCGGAGTTTGATCCTGACTCTACCACTGCTGAAGGCTATGACATGATTCCAATGACACAGGATATCATGCTGGCTAATGACATAGTGGGATTAGAGTACCCTCGCAGACCGGAGATTGTAATCTCTGGGCAAGACGCTGAACCTGCTTTGGAGCTTGGAAGGGTGGAGCTTGTTCCTTGGCCGTCATCACTTAGCGTTTCAAATAGCGATATTGATGAGATTTGCTCCAGCAAGCATTTTGAGGTAGTGAAGCTTTCTGAACCAACTGAAGCTAATGGTTTGATTCGTGCACTTGAGGTTGACAAAGCAAGCGAGCCTTATGTTTCTCCGGATGACATGATTGAGCCTTCAGAAGGTGTACTAATTTCTCCTAAGGGTGATACTGGCGAGAAGCCTGCACTCATAGATTTGGAACCACCTGTGGACGTGATAGTGGTTAGCAAGGTGGAAGTTCCTGAGGAGGTGGTACATGATGTCAATGAGAAAAGTCTCGAAGGTGACAAGGTGGAGGGAAGTTTGTTACCTGTGGTTGAAGAGAATAAGAGACCAGAAGTGATCTCCCCTGAGCATGACAGAGGAGGTCATGTTCTCACAGAACCGGAAATTGCTGGTACTATAGCGACTTTCTTGAAGGATGCATCTTTTTCTGCGAAGGAAATGGCAGAGAGTCGCACACCTAAGCCAACCCAGGAGCTGGCCAAATCCCGTAGACATGTATCTCTAGCTGCAGATGATGTGGAATTGATTGCTTTGAAGAAGGCAGAGGCTGAAGCTGATGCTGATATGATAGACAAGGATGAGGATGACGTAGACGATTTGGAGCATGAAGATGTTGTTGTAGGACCTTTGTCCCATGGTAATTTGGGACACAGTTACAGTAATCTCGCATATGACGGCCCTGGCTCAGCAAGAAGTATAGGAGGTAGGAGTGATGTAAGTGAGTGCAATACCGGCGGGAGTGGCAGTGGAAGCTTGTCACGCCTGTCCGGGCTTGGACGAGCTGCGCGTCGGCAGTTTGCTGCTCATCTTGATGAGTTTTGGGGGAAGTTGTTTGACTTGCATGGGCAGCCCATTGCCAGCAAAGGGGGCTCTGGCATTGTGAGGAGTACCAGTGCGATGGGATCAGCAGCAGCTGCAGCTTCACCTTTTGAACCCTCCATTACTCCTAGATCAGTTGACAGTGGCGCTTACTCAGGGAGGCTGAGCTCTACTGATTATTTAGACAGGGATAGCAGCAGTGGGTACCCTTCAAAACGAGGCGTTTCAAAATCAACGAGCAGTCTCCAGCAGCAGGTGACTCACATGGAAGCTTATGCTCGGGCACACTCTAACTCCAATGCTTCCACCTCTTCAGGCTTTCCCGGGCTAGCTCATGACTACTCGAGCAGCAGAGCAGAGACTATGACTCCATATTTAGCGGAGCGCCAGTATTCCAGTATGCGCTTACCTGTATATGCCGAGGAGTTTGAGAGACAACCCGCCACAATTCATGGCTATTACGCGCCTTCGTTTCTCGGCAGAAGTGCCACTTCGAGCCCTGCACACAAGTCAAGCAGGCACATGACTCTGGACATGTCATCAGCGCGTGCTCTCTCTGGTCAAGCCCATGCGCAGCAACCTCTAGGAATAGGCGTTGAGCGGGAGTTTGAGGGGTCTCAGCTCTACGGTGGAGGATATCAAGGGAGCTTCGAGGATACTATCCGGAACCTCCGTTCCTCCCAGCTTTCTATGAATGCTCTAGCAAGTAGGAGTCACTTGAGCTACAAATCAACTGCTGACAGGGATATGAATGGCCCTAGATCCTTGGACAGCCGGATGTTTGAAAGAACTACTGTGGATCCTCTAGTGTACCGAGCAACCGGGGAGCTTCATATGCCTAGCTCTGGTCATTCACCGATTGGAAGGCTGGGAAGCGTGTCTGGTGAAAGGGCTCCATTGTCATTTGATGAGATTTCTCCACTCTCACGCCGAGATGGGTTCTCAATTCAATCTTCTCAACAGGAGAATTCATTGTGGTCCCGGCAGCCATTTGAGCAGCTTTTTGGCGGTGTGGCGGACAGTGGTGGAGCTAGTAGTAGGCTACGAAGTACTGGAAGCCTGAGCAGTCGGAGTGGTGGCAGCATGGGACGATCTGTGAAGCCAAGCTCGGACACCTACTCAAATGCCTCCACGTGCTTTGGCTCCAGAACTGATGCGGATTTGGAAACGATGGAGAGTCTGAGGGCGTGCGTTTGCAAGCTTTTGGGCCTGGATGGATCGGAGTGGTTGTTCCGCGTTGACAATGGCTCAGATGAGGATTTGATTGCAGCTGTTTCAGCTGTGGAAAAGATGCACCTGGAAGGAGATGCTCCGGATAGAGTGTCACGCTGGCAAGCCCATGGTCGTCCTGTTTCGACGCTGGCGAAAGCCAGCAATGAGGCTCGGCGGGTCTGCTACTGCAGTGAGGCTTGTATATGGGGGAAGGGTTTACTCGTTAGCTTTGGTGTTTGGTGTGTGCACCGTGTGCTTGAGCTTTCCTTGATGGAAAGCAGGCCTGAGCTTTGGGGTAAATATACATACGTTCTGAACCGACTTCAGGTACTGCCAGTCTTCCTCCATAAAACTTATGGTGGAGGATGACTGTTATCGCACCCCTATTTGACTTGACGAAGTTCCCAAAGTAGATAGGCATTGGTCGTCAGATTGAGTTAACATCAAGTTGTTGGTAAGGTAGTAGTACCTAATTGTGACATTGCCTTAATGGTGACACAGAATACGAGGGCACCAAGATTTCAGAATCAAAATGATTAAGGCTCTTGTATGTGTCACAATTAGGTCCGCAAACCTCATCATGTCCATCATAGGTTCATATAATGCAATTTTAGTGTAACTATAACTTGATATCACTTTGAAACAATTAAGCCAAACATTTAAGCAATATCAACTTGGCATTAATCTAATATTATTTGCATGATGGTTTAATGTCCTATTAGATTAACATCAACTTTCTATTAGTAAGTTTGTCAATCTAATGGAGGATCCATTGAGCTTTGGTTAGACTGTCCTTTTTCCACTCTAGCATATAAGGTCATCTTCGTTTCGACATGGTGATTAGATTGGTGTTTCTGATGCTATCGGCATTTTTGATTCAAACGTTTATATCATCTGGCGTAGTACCTCAAAGGCATGTTAGCACTATGAACAGATCTGAGCTTGTTACCCGTCGTTCCGTAACTAGAGTCTCTATCTTTTGTACATCAAATATTCCCAACTGACCAGAGCTTCTGCTTTTGTGTTTGTCAGGGTATCCTGGAGCCGGCATTTTCCAAACCTCGCACCGTCCCAGCAATGTGCAGTTGTGTGCTGGAGGTCGGCTCAGACATTCTGAGCAAGCGAGGAGGGCGGGGGGGATTGATCAAACAGGGATCAAACACCTTCCGGGACTCCATCAACGGCGATTTACAGGGCCATTTGAATTCGCCTCCGACCGCCTACCCCTACCCGTGGCCGTGGGGTCGCAACTCTAGCAGTTCCAAAGGGAGAGGAGCCAGTGCAACCGTCTTCCTGGAGATGATCAAAGAGGTGGAGCAAGCCGTGGGGTCTCGGAAAGGTCGCACTGGCACTGCCGCAGGAGACGTTGCGTTTCCTAAAGGCAAAGAGAATTTGGCCTCCGTCTTGAAGCGATACAAAAGACGTCTTGGCAACAAACCTCCAGGCGCAGCAGTGGGCGGAGGTGGTGGAGGTGGGGCTGGAGGAGGAGGTGGTGGAGGGCGAAGCGGCAGATCTAATGGATATGCTCAAGCCCTTGTTTTTGCAGCATGTCTCTCTTTTGTGCTGTTACCCCCTTGCTGAAGGGGTTGTTATAGTTTGTGCTACGGTTCACAGCCCAGTGACAGGGTAAACTTGTAAAGGCAGGTGATAAATATTCTACAGTTTTCACTTGGTATTTGGTGGTGCGCCTGTAGGAATTCCCTATGTGCTCCGGCTGGGCATTGCTGCCGTTTTAGTTTGATTGCGTGAAAAGAGACATCTTTTTGAGTAGTTTGTGTAGGCGAACTTTCGAGTCTCAATTAACCATGGAGAGGTTTTGTTGTACTTCGCCAGCAGGACACCAGGTTCCCTCACTCAATCTAGTGGCCGATTCTAGATGATTTTATTATGAATACTGTAGTTAGCATGTGATAGATGTGCTCTCAGACTCCCCATTAGCCACAAAACCTTTTTTTGTTTGATAGTCATTCCACTTTGTGGCTATGTGAATACCAAGTCAGACCAGTTGGCGGCTACTGCTGCTGCTTGCCTGTAGTAGGAACTGCCACGTTCTTTCCTGAATTCAGGGTTGTGCAATTGATGAAAAATCTTTAGCTTTTTCTTCATCTCTCTGACTCCAGTTTTTGCAAGTTTTGACCTTGCCTCTTAGGGTACCAATCACGTAAGGGTCTTGCACAGGGCTATGGGTGCAAAGATTTTCTACAGTATCAACAGCATATGATAATTGTCCCCTTTTATCAACAGCTTGTGGTGGTCTTGTGGTAGACCTTGGCAGGTTGAATTCTTCACTGCCGTCAGGATGGTTCTATGAACGATCCTTGAAGCCTTCGTTTACATGAAACCAAAACGTTGCAAATTAAGGGGTGTGCAGCTTGCATGTAAAGAACAATAAGATTTCAGAGCCAGTACTTGCAGAGAGAAGAATTATACTGCGCCTGCTTTGAGTACAAACTCTACAATCGTATTGCAGGATCATGAGGTTTGACACCTATTTCCACCTTTGATCACATCAGGAAATCGTTGGAGATTATTCTCACCAATCTTTCCGTATCTGTATCTAGATATGAAGTCTAAGGTGTGACGTGGAAAATTATTCTCCAGGTACAAAATGCGCTTAAATTGATTTCGCTTTCAGGATCTTGATGGAAATCTCAAAGAGTGTTTCTAAATCAAGTGCTTAAGTTATTCCACTTCCAGATACCGATATGGCAACTAACCAAGTGATAACGCCCACACATTGCTTTTTAGGTAGTCTTGTGCAAGTAATCCAGCATGCGCCATCTCACGCAAACGACAGTGCAAAGAGTGATATTCAATCAACAACTAGGAATATCCCGTGATTTTCAACAGGCTACAGAGTCCAGCAGTTGTACAGTACACTTTCAACAGGCTAAGGAGTCTAGTAAGTTAGTAGTAACAAGCAGCGTCAGTAGCATCTGAAGTTCGGCACCGCAAAAAGTGGCGGCCATCAATCCACAACAAGAGAATTAAACAACCCTTGCACACCCCAAGATTCTTCAATCTCGTACAAATTCAGGGTTTAGGATTCAAAACTCCGAATCGATTCCACAGCGCAAGAACCAGTTTCGACAGAGAGGTCCTTTGCTCTGCTTAGCTCCATATCACCAGATTTCAACCAATTTCGACAGAGAGGTCCTTTGTTTTGCTCCATGTCGCCAGATTTCAACTATCTCTGACAGATTTCACCCAATTCCGACAGAGAGATTCTTTCTTCTGCTCCATATCTCCAGATTATATTTTATCTAACCCAATTCTCTTACCATGTCTCTCTTGACTAGCGACGTGTGCGACGCGCACGAGGAGCAATTAGCAACTGGCGAGCTCCAGGTCCTAACTCCCGGTCTGTTCCAATCCTACGGCCAACACAAGACCTTCTCCGGTTGCGTGGAGACGGTGAAAGTCTTGGAAGACAACGTGCTGGTGCGGAAAGCGCTGGAGGCTCCGGGGCAAGGGAAGGTGCTGGTGGTGGACGGGGGCGGCAGCTTGCGCACGGCGCTGCTCGGCGGGAACGTGGCGAAGCTGGCGGAGGAGTCCGGGTGGGCCGGCTTGGTGGTGTTCGGGTGCGTGCGCGATGTGGATGAGGTCAATGAGTGTGCGATTGGGGTGCGAGCGCTCGCGCCGTGCCCTGTGAAGAGCAGCAAGAAAGGCGTCGGAAAAACGGGCGTCGTGGTGAGCATCGCGGGCGCCACAGTTCGGCCTGGTGATTACTGCTGGGTGGATAGTGATGGGATCCTCGTCTCCTCCGAGGTCACGCCCAGCACCCTGTGATTGAGCTACGGGCTTGTAGGGTTTAGGGTTTAGGGTTTGTTTAGGGACTACCTGCACGCAAAATTGTCCGAAGCATAAGCATTTGTGCTTTGCTCCTGTTTATGACATTTGTGTCTTACTTCTTGATGGGTATTGTTGACCAGTGAAAGAGAATGGTTATGGTTATGGTTATGGTTTAGGATTACGTGCACTCAAAATTGTCCAAACAATAAGCATCTGTTCTTTGTTCTTAGATTTATGTCTTACATCTTGTGGGTATTGATGGCCATTGAAAATGATGGTTTTGGTTTTAGGATTTAGGAATTTAGGGATTTTGTACACTCAAAATTGTATGAATGATAAAGATGTGTACTTTGTTCCTATTTATTACATTTTTGTCCCACTTTGTGTGTTGCAATATTGTTGATCATTGAAAGAAGATTGATGATTGATTTCTATGTATTCAAAAAGTGCTAAAATCAAAATTTGGGCTCAGTTCTTATTTATTTGATTTGTCCTTTAAATTCTATTGGATATTATTGACCATTGAAAGAAGATTTTAGATTCTTTGTATCCAAAATTGTTTGAATAATAAGTATTTATGTTTTGTTCTTATTTATTAGATTTTTGTTTCTTATTTCTTGTTGGATATTGTTGGCCATTGAATGAGGATTATAGATTCTTTGTACCGAAAGCTAATAGAATAAGCATTGGACTTGGTTCCTATTTATTTGATTGACTATAACTTTTATTGTGTACTCATGCCCATTGAAAGAAGATTTCAAACTCCTTGTACCTAAAATTGTTTAACCCCTAAAACCCCGAGGGTGTTTTCTGTCAAAAACCACTCAAAACTACCACTTCTATTGTATTTACTTAAGGAAACCAATTTTTTTGTTTTTTTGAGAATTAAACAATAGGATCTTGTAATCAACTTGTTTGAGATCATGTAGTAAAAACTTCATCAAATTTGACCGTATGGATTGGAAGATATTAGCATTCAAAGTTGAACAAAAAGTTTTTTTTCAAGAAGATGCTTAAATTGCCCAAATGAACTAAGATTGTCCATAACTTTCTCATCCCTAGTCCAAATAGAATGAATCAAAGCTTCACATATAGGTAAAAACATAATCTTTTAGGAAAAAAATTCAAAAAAAATTATTTTGACTTTTTGTAGTTTTTTTTGGACTGCTTGCCAGTCTCCATTTCTTACTCATTGTGCCATAACTTTTTCATCTAGCATCCGATTGAAACAAAAATTATATATCCACAAAGCTCTTGCAAAGATACACAACCTCAAAAAATTTCAAAAAATTTCACTTCAAATTGAAACAATAGGAATCTACCCGGGCCCAAATTGTCCTCCGAGGAGACAAGCAAGGGTTTAGGGGTTAAATGAATAGAAGTTGGCCATTGAAAGAAAAAGTCAAAATTTCTATGTCCAAAATTGACTGAAGGCTCTTATATTCACAACATTTGTAATTTATGCAATGAAATCTGTTAGAGGTAGATTTTGCAATTGGTTTTAACAAGAAGCTACTCCTAAAATTACCTAAATAAATATTTGAGATTTGTTTCTATTATTGAATTGTGTTAATGTGTGTTGGATCTTGTTGGCAATTAAAAAAGGATTCTAAACTCTTTCAACTTGTAGTTTTAAGAGACCGTATTAATAATTTGTGAATTTTCAAAGAATTGATTTTAGGCGATCAACCTTTGGCTCTCATTTTCATTAAATATATTTTAAGAAAGAATTTCTAAGGTTGATTTTGCAACAAGTTATTATTAGATTATTTTTCTAAATTATACTTTCTAATACATGTTCATAGTGCCTTAAATTTAGCAGATCCTTAGTCCATTTATAGATCAAACTATTGCAAGCCACAATTTTGGCCAATGATAGAAAATAATGCTTTTATTGATAAAAGTTAGTCATTTTGGTGTTTGAAGCCTTCATGGTTTCTATTTAGGTTGATCAGGATTGTACCGCATTGATAGAACCATTCATACTTTTAGTTATAAACTTCAAATTTATTTATTTATTTAAATAGTTGTTCAAAATGTCTTAGGCATGAGTTTGTATTAGGATGGAAAAAGAGTGTAAAATAGGCTCAAAAAATGCAATTTGCAAGATAAAAAATGCAAAACGAATCCTACAGAACAGATGCAAAACATATAGTCTGGTGTTTTGGTGTTGCGAGATAATAAAGGATGGTAAAGCTGAATGAGATTGGAATTCAAATGGATTGAGAAGGTTCATCAACAATAATTAGAAGGTTGGAATTCATAGGTTGGTGTACCATCATCCACCCACTAAGCCAAGTCATACTTTAAAGCCTTTTTAAGAATAGCAACAAGATTGTTTGGAGGGATTCCTTCCTTGCACGAGTTGCTTATTAAAGTTTGAGCCACCAAATAAAATTCTAGATTTACTCTAAAAGCTACCTAGGATTTGTAGGCCTTCTCCTTTTACCTAATAATTAATGAACTTAGTTTGGAGCTCAATCTTCTTGTTCTTAAGGAGATTTTGTCTCTTTTTTGGTTTCCAAGCTCTTTCTTTGCTCTAAGCTCAAAAAATAAAGTTCTTTTCTACTGTAGTCTCTCTAATGCTACCTTTTTTATAGCTCATCAATCCATTAATTTTGAGAGTATTTCTTCCAAGTTCATTAGATATGTATAGAATTCATTAGATATTCTATATTCTTCAATTCAACAGCTGAATGAAAACTTTGTTGGCTTAATCTTAATATCAGTTTTTTGGCTTCTTCTTGTCTTTTGTTATATCAATAAAATCAATCCTTGCAAGATGTACTTTACAAGTAGAATTCAAAAATAGGACTCTAGAAGACATAACTTTTGCAAGATAGAATTTGCAAAACAATCAAAACAATCATAGAACATGCCATAGAACAATTATTAAACAATCCTCAAGACTGATCACGGAGCAAATTGTTATACAAAAACTAATAGAGCCAAGAAATTCATTTTATTTGTTTTTTATTTGTTAGGTTGTCTTACTTGATTGATCATATAATATTTTCTTTCTAGAAATTCTTGAAAGTACATTTTAGTAAGAGGATAAAGTACGTAAGAAGTTCCTAACTACTACTTGTAAAGAATGACAAAATGCCACACAATAAGGATCTATTTAGTGGTGATTTTGGTTGAATTCTTACAATTCACTTGTTAAGTAGGATGCTAAATAATACGATTGTCATTGATAAGATCATAAATGAAAAATGACACTAAATTCCTAAATTTTGCTCCTAAGTGACAAAATGGCATTGAAAGTGTTAAAAAGTCTTACCTTTCTTTAATAAATTTGATGAAATGTTTTTACATTCACACTTCACTACTTTTCATAAGGTTTGTTCCACAAAAGTTTTTGGAATTGAAAATTTCAAAGGAATCTATTGTTGTCTATTTTTCTAATTTCTATCATTTTTTGGAATGAATTTGCCTAGAAACTATTACCAATAATTACACTTAGAGGGTGGCAAAGTGGCAAAAAATAAAGTTTGGTCAAAGGTTATTTAATTTGACTGGTGTGGAAATTAGCCCGAGAGGCATTGAAAGTGCATTCTATTCAAAGTGCACCCAATTAAGCAAAGTGTTTTAAAAAATGAGGATAAAAGCAAAGAAAGAAATTATAAATTTTACTCAAGATGTAAAGCATGAGTTATAGAACTTGACATGGGTAGTGTTGTAATTGTTTGTTATCACCAACTTGCACAAAAAGTGTCCATTTCCTCCGAATTCCAAGCCACTGCCAAAGAAGTAGATGAATGACAAGAAGGCAAATAAAAAAATGACATCCTTGTCAAATATTGGTAGAAGAAATTTTAGATGATGGTGTTGTATAGCGCTAAAATTCATGGTTGACAATTTGTTCTAAGAACAATGCATAGTGGTGAATTCACTTAACCAACTAGACTTAGATGCAATGGAAGATGAGGGAAGGAAAAATATGTTGGGCTATTTGATGGAATGGCTGTTATTAAGCTATCAAATGGCTTCTTGACCAATACAATTTGGATAGAAGATAGTTGTTTTTGAAGAGTCAAAATTGTAGATCCACCCTCTAATTCTTTAGGCAACTCAAAATTAGGAAATAGTTTCTCAAGCTTCACTATTTAAAAAATAAACTTTTTAGAATCTTAGATTTATCATAATAACTTCTCTAAAAGGACTAGGTAAAATTGATATAGGCACGTATGTCATAGTAACTACAGATCTATCTAACAAATGCCTTAATAAGATGGAGGGCTGCGAGTTCCCTTAGGTTCTCAGATTCTAAAATTGTGCCGCAACAGCTGCTTGATGTGGTTGAGAGATTGCCACGTCATTTTTTTTAAAATTTGATTCTTTTTTCCAACTTTTCTTTCATTTTAAAATTTTATAAAAACAATTATTATTATTTTAACTATAAATAAATAAAAATTCTGGCAACGGCTGTTCTTTAATTGCTGGGGGGAACAACGCCGAGAACAGTCCTAAAATGGCCCTCTACCCCACCCCCACCCCCAAAACTCATCTAATGACTTGTCCTATATTTTTACCCCCTTAGTCTTAAACATGTGGGTTTTTGCTCATAACCTTCGTGTCGTATGTCTGTTTTCTATGAATTTTGAAATGAAGGTACATGTAGTAGTTGTAGACATTAAATTCTTTTTTTGCACTCTTTAAAATTAATTAATTATTTTAAAATTGCCTCCTAATGGTCTGATTGGATGTGTTCGTTGGCCATTTCTTTTTAGTACTATTGTTGATTCTAAATTTGAAGGTCAAAATTAAGATAGAAGAACTTCTACTAAAGTTCCACAAGCCTTTGAAGAGATTTTTAAAAATGAATAAAATGTCCACCTTCCACATGTACTCAAAGTGCACTACCTTTGTAGAACATAATTTTTTTTCCAAAGATGAAAATGGTTGAATAGGACCATCTTCAATTTTTCTTAAATGAATCTTTTAGTTTATTTTTTGGAATTTATAAGTTATTTTAAAAATTCAAATTCCAAAGTATCTATTTTTTTGGTATTTTCTATTGCTCTATTTTGTGCATAACTTTTAGAGATAAGTTTTCCTAAGCCTAAATTTTCACATTTATACTATTTTGAATGATTTATGAATTATCAATATTTTATTTCATTTTCAAAAACTTATTCCAAAAGTCATAGTACTCATTGAAATAGATTGTTTTGAGACAAAAACAATAGGTGTTTTTTGCAACAACTCAATAGTGCTCTTTTTCCTCAACAAACTTTAGAATAGAAATAGATTGTTGCAACTCTCTGGATCCTAATTTCTTTTCTTCTTTAACATTGATAGAGAACTCCACAAATCAAGCACATGTGAAGAAGGTAATTCTAGACTTTTATTTGTCTTCCATCATCTACAAAAGAAAAAAACAAAATCCCGTCATGACCTTATACTCAGATAGAAGCAATTCCAAAAATACACATATAGTTGTTACTAGAATGCACATTAGTTGATATTTGTGACAAAAGAGAAAGAATTTATCTTTATAATGAACTACTAATATTATGGGTTCCCTAAGAGTCTATTACGCATTGCCAAAGCATGATGAAAGAGGGCAATTTAACCCCCTAAAGGCCCATTGTCCTCTCAAGGAACAAAATGGATTTCAAGAAGGTTCCTATGACCTCAATTCTAAAAAAACTTAAGAAAAACTTTCTCATGTGATAGAAGAATTTATTAGCTTCATAGAAATGTAATTTTTATTTCAATTGGTGCTCAGGAGCAAAAGCTATGCTACAAAAAGCTCAAATTTTTAGTTGGGGGGCAGAAAAAGAAATCCACAAAACTTGACATAAAATTAGTTTTTTTTCTTTTTGATCATATTTTTGACTATATGTGAAGCTTTGATTCATTTCATTTGGATTAGTGATGTAAAATTGCATTATAAACAAACTTGTTCTTAGGGTTTTCGGGGCATAGGATTGGCAATACTATCGATATTACAAGTACTGCACCGACGCGTTGCAGCGGCAATCTCCACCGTCAGTTTCGAATTTTAGTCGGGCTGCGATTTCGATAGGTGGCAGGTACAACAGTAAGCGCATTAAAGCGGGGTGACGTACGAGAATGAGGTCCCACTGTGGAGCACTTACGAGTACTAAGTAGTATTGTGGACTATTGCGAGGTACTACCAAAGGCATTGTCATCCAAAAATGCTAGAAAATAGTAAAAAAAGGATATGTGTCCCTTTTCATTTTTAAAAAATGGGAAAAAAATTCAAAAACTCGCCCTTCCCCCAAGTCATTTTTATTGACAACAAAAGCCTCTCATTGCACCAAAAAAATTCTTAGGAAGTTTTTCCCTCTCTAAGACTTCTGCGCAAAGGATGGTCTCATACTCTCACATTAAGCCCCTGTGAGCAACTTACTCTATTATTATTTTTTTCACAAAATCTCCTTGTCAATCCTTGTAAGGACCCTAAACCTCCCTCATGTCCAATTTGTGGCTTCCAATTCGCATTTTGGGTCAAAAATAGGACTAACCCCCCCCCCCCCCCCAAAATGCCCAAGATAAACACCCAATCGGGGGCAGCTTAAAAATAGTAAACTAATTTAAAAAAAATTCAAAATATCACAAAATGCTTGAAACTTTTGTAACTACCTTCACTCCAAATTTCACGCCAACCGGACAAAGTATGCAAAAGTTATGAGCCAAAAAGTACCTATCCAAGGACAAGGGGACAAAGAATAAGACAAGTATTTCTTGCAACTACCATCATCTACAAATGGAAAAATAAATAAATAAACTCCAAATTATCATTTAAAAAAATCATGATGCTCATTTTACTAAATGGTATTTTAGTAATAATGTCTCTGTAGTAGGCAATGTGCACTCAAATGGAATCCTAGTTCCAAAGTCATTTGAATACTTGCTGCTTGAAAGTTGAAATGCTCTATTGTTTCTTGAAATTTGTACTATGAAGCTTTGATGGAGTGATGGTCTGATGGATAACTTAAATAAGAGCTAGTTCTTTTGAGATTGGAGAATATAGGGGCACTGGGCGGTTAGGGCCAATGCTTATTAGCATGCTCAACATGTTAGCATCCAATTTATCCATTTACAAATAACCTTCCAATAGTTTTATAATGGATGCAATCCCTTAGGGGCTTGAAGGTGTCAACAATTGAAACTATTAAATGGATTCTATTTCTTTCTATGAATTCTAAAATGGTCCATCCAAGTGTTAGAATTTAAAAGTGTTTTGATAAACTCTCCCATTGATCTATATAAAGAACTCATTATAATTAGTATACCTTGAAAGGAGGTTTTACCTCCTCATTTTTGTTGTCTTGATAGTATGAAAATTAACATTTAAAAAAATAAAATTAGAAGTTGGTTGGAACATCTATTGGAAGATTGAAAAGATTGGATATTTACAGCTAAGAGATGTTAAACACTTAAAAAGTTCAATTTTCCTAGATGGAATCACCAATAGAAAATGTCTTCCAACATGTCTTCCAGTACAAGACAAAATTGTAGGATGAACTTTTTTTTGTTGCATGTAAAGTTTATTTTGGTTAAACAAGGGAAACACACAAATTGCATCAACCCAAACATTGTTCTAATATGATCAAGATGAATCTATAAAAGAAATATTCATTAGATTTCTATGTGCATCTTCTAGGAGTTCTAGCTAAGTATGATCTTGCTCACATAAAATTTCAAGCAATCGATGCCAATTTGTAACTCAAGGCAAGGATATGCTTTAAGCACACAGTAGTAGCTTAGAGCAGTTGGTTACTAACTTACAATTGTTTATTTGTTATTCGTGATATCCTGTTCTTACCTTGCAAAAGCCGCACTGCCAAACACTCAAAACACAGACAACGACAGAGTTGCAACGAATCCGTCGTTAACATCTTTACTTTGTCCAGGAACCAAAGCTGTCCTTTTCTTCCCTTTGAAACGTACCAAGCAGTCAATTATAAACCACCAAGCAAGCAATTCACAAACACAATATTCAGTGGAAAGACTCCTAAGGATCGATGTGGAAAGCCTTTTGCATCTGTCCACATATTTTCGGCATTTTAATAACACGTAGTCTGGTATTCATGCATATGAAAAATTGAAAGGTGCGACACGATTCTCGAAACAGTGGATCTCATTACAGTGGAAATCTTTGAAGCATAGCAAGAAGGATTTGACTCAATGTCACAAGATGTATACTTGATCTCCTATCATGCTAATTTCGAACGAAATGTTGTCGTATGTACAGAATTCTTGGAAAGAAACAATCATCAACCAAGATCGATGTGCACGGTAGAATTGCGTCGTGATTTGGGACACTATCCAGCTAGCTGGAGTCTTCTTAAAAAATCCTTTATTATTTCACATTGACATACATGAACTGGGTTCTGCACATGGTGTTCTCTCTTAAGATTGTCACCCGAGCGCGCTATTTGCATTCAAGTAACCACTACCACAAAGGCGGGAACATGATGTCTAACCAACACAGTGCGGAACAGTGCCGCAGTGGCCGGCCGGAGTATTGCCGTCACATACCATGTCGTAGTCTGCGACATAGCCCCACTTGCCACCGGCGACCAAGAAGCCCTTCAGCCACCAGTTGTCCCCTACAATAGCCGAGCTTTCAAGCCGACAATCCACGTTGAGGATGGTGCCCTCCTCCAACTTCGTAAACAAGACTTGCCCTGTCCCGGGCTGCTCTTGAAGCTTCGTCGCTCTCAGAGTTCGGCCCAGCACGGCGCCTTGTGCCACGGCGGCGAAGCAGATGCTTGCCACCAGCACCGCCATCACAAACATCAGCGAGAGCTTCCTGCACGTGTGTGGGATTAAATCGGTTAAACCAAGCTCTCGTACTCATGCTGATGCACAGCAAGAAGAATAACAACGTAAGTACGAGCGAACACCAGCAAAAACAATTAAGGAAAACAATAAACGGGCTGGTTGCAACTTGCAAGACTCGGAAGCAGATGGAGTACAACCTTGCCGTCGCCATCGGGTAGACCTGTGTCTTGCTCTCTCAGATTAATTGAAAACCTGTGCACAACAAAGACACCACGCAGTACGTCGTGAGCCTCCGATTTCATGGGGAAATTCCTCTGTGTAGTTTCAGTTATACATACGAGCGAAATGAAACAGTCATGCACAAAGGAACGAAGGCCTGGGATCTAAGAAGTTAGAGATATGAGAGAATGATGAGTTGCAACTTCTCGAAAGAGCCAGGAGCTTAATTAGAACAAGCCAGCAAGCCAATTCACAGGGAGATCGGGGAGGCGTCACCCCCCCGGTGTAAACTTAGGGGGTGTAGCTTTACCCCCCCAAACTTTCTGTTTTAAGAAAATTTTGGGGGGGGTAAAGCTGCACCCCCCAAGTTTACACCGGGGGGGTGACGCCTCCCCGATCTCCCTGTGATTGAGTTGACAAGTATATATATTCTAACTGTAAGTGATCGAAACGAGCAAGCCAGCATGCAACGCACAGCAGCGATCAAATGCATCAGTATGCAGCTCTATCGTGTCTGTGCACGTACTTCGGAGAGCACAAATTGCATAATGGGGAAGCAGCAAGGCGGGAAGACCTTGGAAGCAAAGCGGCGATGGTGCGGCAGGAGCAGGAGAGCGAGAGTCACAATGTGGGGCGAGCGCGGAGTCTGTTTATATACTACTGCTCCCCACTCGGATGAAAGTTGCTTCAGTGGGTTCTCATACATCCAAGGCGAGACTTGCATGGCGTTCACGAGTTGACGCACCAGTAAGTTGCCACTGAGGCCAGGGTGAACTAAACCCTTGCTCGTCCCCCCCACCCCCACAAAGTCATTCCAGGGGCGCATGTAAAATAAAAGACCCCTATTTTGGGCTTGATAAATTTAACTCCTACACCTCTTCTACCTAATTTGGGGCTCTGATTGCAAATATGAATTCAAAATTTGTAAATTTTATCATGCGTGGAAAATAAAAAATCTTAGTATTTTCCCTTAAGGACAAGCAAGGGGGGTAGTGAGTCATGCTGGCCTACCATTGGGGTCTCTAGAAGTATTTTAAATGGAGCACTTTTTACTAGTTAGTATTTGCATAACAAGAATTTTTACTTCTTTGTCATCCCATCTCATTGTTTAGCAGTGTTATACATCCTGGGGGGGGCCTTATTCATCTTTGAAATGAGAGGGCTTTTGATGAAAGCTTGCTCAACAAGAGCATGTTCTTTATAGCCTATCATGCGGGCCTACCACATTTTTTTAGTACTATTGAAAGTTTAGAAATAACACTTAGTCTGACAGCCCCTAGTATCATGGAAAAGATTATAAAATTATCCCAAGATTTTAGAAGGACAAAGGGAGGGGAGCTTAGTCTAGTCAATCTAGTGTGTTAAGTGTACAATGTTATGAAATTGTTAACATGAAATTTCTCACCTTGTTGCATAAATAGTAAAATCTTAATTGATATATGTTTCAAGGCATATAAAAAACTTTTTTTCATTTTTAAAGGCGTATTTTCAATAACATATGATGTTTTAAAATCTAAAATAGTAGAAATCTTAATTGCAAAGCCAATCATATCCACCCTTCAATATAAAGTTTTATTCCATTGGATCATTGTCGTTTCTAAAATTGTGACATAAGCCACATTGGATGTGCACTGAGTGACTCCAAACTGATACAAGTGATGTACTTGAATGTATGCTTGCATCAAACTATGGTTTTGTTGTGAACATTTCTAATATGATATTGTTTTCTATGATCCTTATAGAAAAATGACTACATGAGCTTAATAAACAAAGTAAACAACTTTTAGTAGTTTTGAATTAGAAGTCCAAATATATTACTTTTTAATAGATGTGAACTGACAAATATTGTTGGTTAGAAGGTATGGAATTGATACTTTGAGGTGATAGAACAAGTGATCTACTTTGAGTGTTTTTGACTTATTTCTCCACTCAATATAAAGGATCCAAAATTTCAAATTGTCTCTTTTAAATTAATAATTGTAAAAAAATCATGCCTATTCTAAGGCCTCTATGTTGTGGCTAATTTAAAAAAACACTAAAACCACTTAAGGTAATTTGAATGATCATTATGGATGTAGTTTTTGGGGGTTTTGGAAATTGGAATACATGATCCAAATGCCAAATTGCAAATTTCATAGTTTGGGGAATTCCACTACTTTGGCAAGTTGCTAAGCTATTTGAAACATAAATCTACACCTTTGATACATCTTACAAATTTATGTACTAGATGTATATCACCATTTGTTGCATTTGAAACTGCACCCATTTATAAAAATTGACCATCTATTTCATAACCTTTCATGGGATTTTAGGTAGTATACTTCAATTGTCTCTAGCAAAGGCATACATTACAAAAAATATGAGGCCTCCGGAAGGCTGTTAAGCCTGGACCCCGTAGTGATACTACGGAGTTTTTTTTTTAAAAAAAAAATTCAGAAACTGAAATTCTGACGTGGTCGAAGTTCCACGCCAGCGCTGACGTCAGCGCCACATCAGCGTGACGTCACTTTTCAATTTTTTTTTTCGGGAAAAAGAAAAAAAAGAAAAAAAGATTTTTTTTTTTTTTTTTTTTTTCCGTAATATCACCCGCGGGTCCCGAAAATCAGCACTCACGGCCTTGTTGAGGCCTCATATTTTTTGTAATGTTTATAAAAAAAAATGATATTTTCAATTGAAAGTTTTCACTCTTATATTTGCTTATTTCTAAAAAGAGATTGAATTTCACTCTATTTTAAGGAAGTACATCAAAATTAGTGACACATGGAAATTGAGTGGTATATTAGTATTCTATATGTAGGAAAATTAATGAATATGCAACTACATTATAACCTTGGCTCGTTTTTTATGAGTGAACATTGGGCTACTAACCTTCTCAAATTTCTAACATTCAACATAGAGAATGAATAAGTTTTTTGTCAATGCAAATCATATTTTTTTCCAACCGAATGTGTAAAACGTCAATTTCTTTTACTTGGTTGTGTTCCATTACTTTGATCAATTGTACTAAATGGATCCTTTGAATCAAATCAAATTGGGTTGGACTTGAAAGCCGTGTTGAATTGGTCAAAGATGTACAACAATGACAAGATCCACTCGGGAAGACCATAAGCTATGTTACCAAGAGTGAAGTTTGAGTGTGAAATTGAAGTTGAAAAGGTTGGCCAATTCAAAGGAATCATGAAGATGTCCAATTGTACATCTTTTGTGAATGAAATCATGAGATTAACCCTTTAGTCAATGGACTCTTGAAAAACAAGTTTAGGAATTAGGACTTTATGTAAAATCCAAAAAAAACATGGTGCATGAAAATCAAGTTTAGGAATTAGGACTTTATGTAAAATCCAAAAAAAACATGGTGCATGAAAATCAAGTTTTCCTAAGATTTGAAAGAAATAGGATGTTTGAAAAGAAAACTTTGGTCAAATTCCAAAAGAACAAAATGCTTGATGAATAAGTTTGCATAAGATTCAAAAACAAGAAGATGCATGAATCTCCATAAATGAACAAATTAGAAGTGTAAATTTCATTTTCTTCACTCATTATATGCACACCAGGGCTTTTATTTTTGACTTTTTGGTACCAGATTGCACCATAAAAAATAATTTGGCTAAAAAATGGCAAAAGTTTTGCCAAAAAAATTGGTTGAAATCGCCAAAAAAACTTCAAAATAAAAAAAATCTTGGATGAAATTGCTAGATTGTGGATGAAAACCAAATTAAAAACATTCAATATGTGCTAATGTGATATTTTATATCCATTACGTGGATGAATGTTGAAATTTGAAGCACCACTATAACATTTTATATTGCCACTTTGGCACTTCTTAAAAAATGAAATAAAAAGCCATGATGCACATCATGCTGGAACAACACAATGGACAAATTCTTCCATTGTGTGCATCACAAAATGGTTCACATACCAGAGGTACTACGGTTGCTAGCATGTGAGCCTAAAATCTTGAGCCTAGGATTCTAGGAGCCTAGGTTTGTATATTATAGGTACCTATGCTATAGGCACCTTCCATGGTTGTAGGATATTTATATTATAGGTGCCTATATTATACATCATGGTAGACCAACAATAGATATTTATGTTATAGGCACCTTCAATAGTTGTAGAGTACCTCCTTGTACCTAGGCTCAAGGCTTGTAGGCTTGCATTTCTAGGCTCACATGCTAGAGTTGTTGCCATAGATATTGCAAATTTAATTAAAAAATAGTTACAAAGAAGAAAAAAAATGATTTTATATAGATAACAAAAACATTGCAATTTTTATTTACTAAAACATGGCCGTTTAGCTAGACATGACAACATGGCGTTGGATACATCATGGTAGACCAACAATAGTTTGCCATAGTGTTACATATGAATATTCATAGAGAATACTTAAAATATACTCAAATATTCTAAAGTACTTTTTAATATTTTTTAAATATTCAAAGACATTGAAAAAAGTTTGAAGAGGGTTAATACACTAGACTCATGTCTATTATAATATATGATACAATATGGTGCTATAAAAAAAAATATGTTCCTGAGATGAAGTTAAAGGCTTAGATTCCTTAGAAGTGAGATTTTGGATGATAAATTAAGAAAAAAAAAAAGTTGTTAAAGTTTTTGGAAACCCTTCAAATCTAATGATTGGTTTATAAATTGACTAAAAATTTAGAATTTGGCTAAAAACTCTACTTGTTATTCATGAATGAAGTTTTATAGTAAGGTAACAAAGTGCAACCAAGAGATCTTGAAAAATAGACAAAATATAATTTTGAATCTAAAAACTTAAAAGAATATAATATATCACCAATAGGTTCTATTACCCAATTTTTGTTTAAGACTTGGAATAAAACTCTAAAAGATATCGTAAGATGAAGTTAGGGTCTTAGGGACTTGTTGAAAACCATGATTAGGTTAACCCTTTCGTGACCGTGGTTGATTTGGGGGGCGGGCGTAGTTTTTCAAGAAAGTGAACTTTGTGGCCACTCTAAAGATGCAGTCTTAGATCAAATCGTATAAGGTGTTTCCATAAGGGAGATTCTTCAACCTAACAAAAAATCAAACTCATCCAACGGTACAAATCTCTATAAATAAGGTAGAAGGTCCATAAATGAACCTTTTAAGGGCTAAAATTGAATTTCGGGGAGATGAAACATCTTTTAATATTTTTTAGTAAATTTTCCACAAAAGACAAGTAGAATAGGCATCTAACCCAAGTAGTTTCATATTTTTTCAAGCTTTGTGAAATTAGTTACAAATTTTTGAAGTTCAGAAAAAATAGTCATTTGTGGTCATCAATGCGAATACCCTTCTAAAATGTGCAGATTTGGTACATTGAAGAAAGTGAAATGTACCTCTACATCATGTTTGCTTCTAGAGCCTTGTTGGAGTTTGAGTTGCTTTCCTTAATTCTCAAAAATCAATGATTTGAATGACCCTTTAGAATTTGCGCTACATAAATACCAATGCATAAGTTTACTTTGGGCATTCATGAGATTACAAAGAAACACTTATGCCTTGTCAAGACATCAAGTTACAAAAAAATCTCACAATTTGGTTGACATTTTTTTGTATTTTTGTTGAACACTTTCCATTTGAAGGTCCAGGTCATTTGAGTTTGCAACCTCATAGCTAATTCATCAATGCTCCAACTCCCTTAAAATTGGTTTTGTTTGAAGCGCATGAAGACACTCTAATTGCGTTACTCTTTGAGTTTTTTGTGATCAAATGTATTTTGAATAGCATTAGACCAAGAGTCCCAAAATCGACCACAAAGTGGTCGACCGGTCACTAAAGGGTTAACCCCTAAAGGCCCAAGGTCTTTTCTCTGCCAAAAAACACTCAAAACTGCCATTTCTATAGCAAAGAGTAAAAAAAATTGAAAAATATATATTTTTCCCATCTAACCATAGGATCTTACACCTAACTAGTATAAGAATGTGTGGACATTTGTTTAGAATTTTTTACTGCACAGATTGCAAGATATCTGCATTTAAAGTGAAAAAACAAGTTTTTCAGTACATTGCAATACTAGATTTTTTGACTTCAAAAATTTTAAACTTAAATTTTTTGCACTATAGCATTTTCAGCTTTATATCTTTATAGTAGAGAATTGAGTTGAGAGTCTAGGAGAAAAAAAAATTCAAAAAAACTTAACTATTATTCTTAAAAAAAATTGTTAAGTAGAAGTAGGTACAAGATAGAAGGAAAATCTAAAATATTCATATATTCTAGATGGAATTAAAATGCACTAATTCCAATGGTGAGATTGTTCTAGCAAGTTAACTAAACCATGAAAAAAAAAAAAAAAAATTTAATTTTTAAAATTTAATTTAGAAATGAATCCTAGAAATTATTTTTTTCAAGAAGATGCTCTAATTGCCCGAAAAACAAGAATGTTCATTACTTTCTCATAACAAATCTAAATGAAATGAATCAAAGCTCTACAGATAGACAAAAATATATTCTATGAGGAAAAAAATACTAAAAAAAAAAAAAAAAAAAATTTTAATTTTTTTTTTGCTGCCCAAGCTGTCTCTTGTTCCCTATTTTGAGCTTATTTGGTCTTAATTGTTGTTCCCGGGCACCAATTGTGAAAAAAATTATATTCCCACAAAGCTTATCAGTTTTTCTATCTTAAAAAAAAAGTTTCAAAACATCACAACAAAATTCAGCCCGTAGGTACCTGCCCAAAATCCCATTTGTCCCCTGAAGGGACAACGGTCTTTTAGGGGTTAAGAAATAAAAACAAAAACTTAAGTGACAAGAAAATTTAGGAACCTTATTTTCTAGCAATAAAATCCATACAAACTTTGAGGTTTAGATTTTTTTGATAGGAAGGTCCAATAAAAAGAATTTTACTAGAACCAAATTTGCTAAGAAACCTCTATGATTTTAGATAGTTAAAATCTAGACTATTAGATTCAACACATGTTAATCATTAATGTCTAGAATCTCTTGCTACAAGCATTTAGACTTTATAAGTAGAATATTTGTAATAAACTAATGATACTTAAAACTTCAAGAAACAAAACACCATAAAAGTACATAAGCTATATAAATCTATTGCTTGTCTAGAAGGCAAATGGACAAATTCAAAACCAATAATCATCCCCAAAAAATTATTAATCATTTAATAGCAAAATTTATGTAAGAGCCAAGTTTAGCTCACTTTATCCTAATGGTGGAGAAAAAATGCTCACATACAGTTAAATCATTATCATGTTCCATATACAAATATTAGTATATGTATTTCAAAGAAAAACTTGAGAATCTAGTGAATTTTGGATACAAGTATACAACATTCTAGGTACTCACATGAAAAAAGAATGAGGTCTTGAAAGGGCTGTTAGATTTGAATCTATCAATGTGTAGTGTTGATTACTTAAAAGGGTAACCTTCTTAAGGCCTCATTCTTTTTTAATGACTAAAAGATTAATTCACATAAAAAATGATTCTCTATTTTTTCTTCAATCTTAAAGGACGCTTTTAGATTATCATTGCAATAGAATTGAGAATTAGTAGGCTCACATTAGCATTAAAAAAGGCAATTAAATAAAAGCACCCACCAATGGTTTAGAATAGGTAGCTTTATATTTTTATCTTAATTGCATGTTATTTTTTGTTATTTAAAAAAAAAATTGAATTGACCAAAATACTTGAAAGATATTCCTTGTTGTGTTGTGATTTTATAGTTTTGTTTTTGAATTTGATATTTTGATAAGTCTAAATCAATGCAACGACAAATTCAAAAGGCCTCTATAGTGGGTTAACCTACGTTATGTAATATATGACCAGTGTGTTGTTCAATTGCACTTGTCACATGTATTATATAGCCCTTCTATAAATTAAGGTGATTGGAAAAGACACTTGAAGTAGTTTGCTTCACTCATTTTATTAAGGCAATTGAGTTTTTTTGCCATAGTTTTTGCTTTATAATTTAAAAAGATTTGAGATCTTCAATTCCTACTTGATTTAGAATACTTACAAGAAAGACCAACCCTTAATTGTATCACACGCAACATGACAAAAATGTCAATGGCTACAACTTTTGAAGCATGAACTGGATAAACTTGACTTCTTTATGTCTCCATTATAATAATATCCCTAATTTTTCAAAAAATTAGAATCATTTGATATTTTAAAGTTTATTTTTTTAATTTATCATAGTTTCAAATTTAGGATTTTTTAGTACTAAAACATACCTAAAATTAATGATCTAAAGCTGAAATTTTGAAGTCACACTATAAGAACCCCGTGTTTTTTGAGATGTCACAAAAAATGGGAGATTTCGTTTTTCAGGACATCATGTGCGTTTGCATAGATGTCACCTAAAATTTGTTATAATTGATGGGCAAATAATATGACCATGTTTTCAAAAAACGTGCCTGATTTGTACTTGTTATACTCTAATATCACAAAAAACATGCTCTCATGAACTCCAAAAAACATGGCACGTGGGTGCCATGATGGTGCCACGTCAGCATTTTCCATCCGAGCAGTGCCACGTGGGATACTTTTTCATTCGACACACCTATGACATGGCACCTGACGAGGTGGAGGGAAATGATGACGTGGCATGCCTAGTCAACATATTTTTATTTTGTTTGAAAATTTTAATGTTGTTTTTTGAGACGTCAATTTAGATGTTTTTTGAGACATCAATTAGTGCATACCCTATCCATCAGGCAAGATCAACAAAAAATAAATTATTTAAAATAAATTATAAAATAAAACAAAATCAACAAAAAAGAATGTTGAATTCACCAAGAATTAAAGAAAACTTACCATCTACCATCAAGAGAATTTTTGATGGCCAAATGAAGGAATTCCTTTATTGAAAATTAGATTACAAAGGTCATATTTGTATCCATTCTTTGTCCATGGTGAGCCAAAAAATATGGGATAACTAGAATACAGAAACTTGGCCATTGTACATCTTGACATTGTTTCAAACATCTAGACATTGTTTTTGACATCTGCATCATGTTGTTTTAGACATTTTACATTGAACACAATTCTTGTTGTGTATATTCCATATGGATTGTTTCACTTTTTACCACCCTACTTGTATAAAGATCATCTCTTTTCATCCATGGTGCTCATCCGTCCATTTCTTTTTTTTTGCAAAGCATGCCATGTGGCTACCCTTTGCCTAAAATTTCCACATATGGTCAACATTTACCATAGACTGTAGTAAGTTTTACTAACTTACCCATAGGCAAAATTGGTCTACTTGTTGATGTGGACTCCTCATGTCTTCTTGGATGTCAAAAAAAACAAGTCTATGTTTTCTTTAACGTCACTCACGACATGCCCGTCATAGTTGACATTCATGCATTTTTTGAATAGCATGTACACGTTCCCCGCAACATCCAACATAATTTGCATAAAAAAGCCCGTAGACCGACCAATGCTGAGACATCTATACAAACAAGGCACATTTTTTGCTAGCGCCTCCAAAAATGCGGGTTTCTTATAGTGTTCATCTAATGTGGCAGTGTCTCGGCCACATCAAATGTGTTCCTATGATAGCCACCAACAAAGGTGTGTTTAAGAAAATATTTTGGAAACTTGTAGTGTTCTAATGCCCTTAAATTCCCTCTTATGTTGTTCATTATTGATTTAACCCTAACCATCATAATTCTTTCTATGCAAACTTGCTTTTCAAACATCATATTCTATTCCATTCTACACAAACAAACCTGCTATTTCAAGAGTCTAGTGATCACATGGCAATCTCTTTGGCATTAGAAGGCTATAAATCCTGAATTGTTGTATAGACATAAAAGTCATAGAACTGTAATTAAAGGGTGTTGATACCCAATTGAAGCCTTTTTAACCTCAATTTTGTAACATTCACATTAGAATGGAAGAGAGAGGAATTGGATCTTGACTCTTGATGAGCAACAATGGTAGTTGCAAGAAAGATTGAACGATTTTGGTAGCATTTTGCATAGTACTCATAATTTTTTGGGGAATATTTTAAAATTAAAAAAAATATTTAAAGAAAAATATGAAAAATATTTTCAATGTATACACCTTTAAGAAGAAGATGTCCTAGGAAGAAAAATTATAGAAAAATTCTCTAAGACTTAGAAGAAATAGAAAAGTACAAAATCCTCTCAATTTAGATACTTTGATTTTTTAATTTGTAAAAAATAGAATTTTTTAAATTTAAATAAATTAGAAAGAATTTGTTTGAAAAAACTTTATGGTGAAGAGATTTCACATAAAGAATGATTTCAAAACCATCTGCAATGTTCATAAGTGTGTGTGCAAAGGAGCCCTATTAGCACACATATGGAGGATATAAAATAATATATATTTTTAATTTTCCTTTGGTAGACACATGTGCTTGTAGTATAAGAATAGATACAAAATTTTCAGCTTAGATCATTAATTTTGGGTACTCCCCAATACTTAAAATCCCTAAATTGTAAAGTGTGACAAATTAGCTAAATTTAAATTTAAATAAAAAATGATTTTCAAAATTTAAAAATAGAAGAGGGATCTGAGTACTATCAAGCTAGCTATCTACAATAAAAATTTCAAGTTAGTTGGGCTTATGCTTCAAAAGTTATGGCCGATGACAACTCTGTCATTCCAATTGTGATGCAAAGTAGGACTAGTCTTTCTTTCAATCACCTCAATATAGCTTGTGTTCACATTAGAGTGGAAGAAAAAAACTAAAAAAAAATCTTCTATGACTTGATAAAGATTTGATTCTATAAAAGAAATGATGGATGAATGTTTCTAAATATTTAGGAATATCTAAACTATATGGAGTCTTTTTGCAGTTTGCACCCATATAGAAAATTAATTTTTTAAATATTTAGGTTCTTTTAATGGAAAAGTAGGTCCTTTTTTGGAATATACTTTCAAAAGGTGATTTATAAATTTGTTTTATGGGGGTATTTGAGAGTCCTAAAATCTATGAAAACTAAAAAAGTGTTGTGATAGAAAGATTGTCTCTAAAATTA
Organism: Antitrichia curtipendula; assembly: GCA_951230915.1. NCBI lineage: Eukaryota > Viridiplantae > Streptophyta > Bryopsida > Hypnales > Leucodontaceae > Antitrichia > Antitrichia curtipendula. The sequence goes on along the minus strand of OX579640.1, from coordinate 22,117,421 downwards.
CAAATGATTTTTTTAAATGTAAAATAATAGAGATTATAATAAAAAGGTTGTGGGTGTAAATATGGTAAAGCGTTTGGTTCAATGCCACTTTTTGGCTGACAAGCCCAAATTTTTTTAAACGGATTTTAGGTGACATTCAATGCAACAACCCATGTTTTTATGTCAACATTGATATTACATTGGATGTTTTTGTTGACTTCAAAATATGGATTGTTGCATTAACACAAGAAGATTTCGTAGCGTTAGCCCCTGGAGCTAAAGTTTTAGGGGGGTCTAAAATGTCCCACTTTAGACCCCAAGTCTTAACCCCGCATGAACTTTAGCCCGGCCAAGGTGGGACATTTTGGGGTCTAAAGTAGTGTGAAAAAAAAAATATGAGATTTTTCAAACACTGTGTACATGGGGTCTAAAGTGGGGGCTATTCCTCAAAGGATTAGCCCCGGTTAACGTCACGAAATCTTTCTGTGATTGAATGTCACCTAAAATTTGTTTAAAAAATTTTGGGCTTGTCACCTAAAACACAGGTTTCTCATAATGATAGCCTTGGATTACTTTACTATGAGGAGCATGCAAGCCTTATACGCTCCTCATTCATTTTATGTTGAGAATAAATGTAATTTTTGTCAATGCAAACCTTATTTTTCTCTAACCCAATACGTAACCTAAGAGCAAATTAAAAACAATTCTTGAGTTTAAAGTTTGTACACATGCACAATTGTGCATTCTAAAATTTTGTTATTATTTTAAATTTTGAATATCATTATTTGTAGTGGGACTCTATAGTTTGATATGCTTGCAATTGAACATTGTTGAATTCAATGAAATTACCAAGGTGGTTAGGTCATGGTTAATAATTCAATCAATAGATACTAGTTCTCAAAATTTGCAGTTTGTCAGCTTTGATAGAGTAATGGTGGCTTGAATGGGAGCTAGTCTTTTTTGAAATTGGAGATTATAGGACAAATGCTTGTTGGCATGCCAAACATTAAGATCCAATCACAAATGGTCTCCTACTAGTTTCATAATAGGGTCAAAATCGTGAAGGTGACAAGGTGTCAACAATTGAAACTATTAAATGGACTCTAATTCTTTCTATAATTTTCAAAATGTTCCCCTCAAGTGCTAGAGTTTAAAAGCGTTTTGTTAAACTTTCCTATTGATCTATCTCAAGGACTAATTATATTTAGGATACTAGAAAAGGAGTTTATATCTCCATACTTTGTTGTCTTGACGGTAAGGAGATAACATTTCAAAAAATACAAATTAGAAGTTGGTTAGAACATCTTTTAAAAGATAGAAAGACTTGGGTGTTCACAATAAAGAGATCTTGTTCAACACCTACAATGAGTAATTTTCCCAAGTAGATCAAATTAGCAGTAGAAAATGTCTTCTAACTTATAAGTCTTCAAATACAAAACAAAATTGTAAGATGAACTTTTTTTTGTTGTATATAAAGATCATTTTTGTTGAATAAGAAAAACACACAAATTGCATCTACCCAAACATTGAACTAATATGATCAAGATGAATCAAGAAAATAAATATTCATTAGATTTCTATGTGCATCTTCTAGGAGTTCTAGCGAAGTATGATCTTGCTCACATAAAACTTCAAGCAATCAATGCCAATTTGTAACTTGAGGCAAGGATATGCTTTAAAAAATGAAATTCATTGTGAATTCCCAGGAGCTTAATTCCACACAGTAGTAGCTTAGAACAGTTGGGTACTAATTTACAATTGTTTATTTGTTATTCGTGGTATCCTGTTCTTACCTTGCAGGCTTGCAAAAGTCGCACTGCCAAACACTCAAAACACAGACAACGAAAGAGTTGCAACGAATCCGTCGTTAACATCGATATATCTTACTTTGTCCAGGAACCAAAGCTGTCCATTTCTTCCCTTTGAAACGTACCAAGCAAGCTATTCACAAACAGAACATTCAGTGCAAATTAAAGACTCCTCAGGATCGACGTGGAAAGAATTTTGCCTGGGATGGCCACGAAGGAGAGTCATCTGTCCATTTTCAGCACTATACAGATAGCAAGATATTCATGTGAGGCGCAATACGTATTTCTGATTACAGTAGCTAGAAATCTTCGAAGCGCAGCAAGAAGAAATGACTCAATGTCACAAGATGTACCTTTGATCTCCTATCATGTTAATCTCAGTCGATATGTTGTCATACATAATACTTAGAAAAGACACAATCATCAACCCAGATCAATGTGCAGTTGTGCACGGTAGAATTGCAGTGGGACTCTAGCTACCTAGCTGGAGTCTCATTAAAAAATCCTTTATTACTTCACATTGACATACATGAAGCCAACTGAGCTGGGTTGTGCACATGGTGTTCTCTCTTGAGATTATATGTCACCCAAGCGCGTTATTCCCATTCAAGCAACCTCTACCACAGAGGAACATGGTGTCTAAACAACGCAGTGAGGAACAATGTCGCACTGGCCGGCTGGAGTATCGCCGGCACACACCATGTCGTAATCTGCGACATAGCCATGCTGGCCACCTTTGACCAAGAAGCCCTTCAGCCACCAGTTGTCCCCCACAATAACCAAGCTTTCAAGGCGGGATTGCGGGAAGACCGACCTTGGAAGCAAAGTGGCGATGGTGCGGCAGGAGAAGGAAAGCAAGAGTCACACTGTGGGCCGAGCGAGGAGTCTGTTTATATATTGCTCCCCACTCGGACGAAAGTCAGTCGCTTCAGTGGCTTCTCATACATCCAAGGCGAAACTTGCACCGGGAGCAATACCATTGCGGTCTCCAGAAGCATCAGAAATGGGACACTTTTTGCTCGTTAGTTTAGCACAACGAGAGATTACTCTAGAAACCTATTTCTCTTAAAACTTCTTTGTCATCCCATCTCATTGTTTAGCAGTGTCGTATCCACCGTGTATGGATCAATTTTGCAACCTGGCTTAAAAAAAGAAGGCTATGATACTCTTGATTTGGGATTGACAAAGTAGAATATTATTAAAATGCAAAAATTGCAATGACCACATTGTTTTAGTGCCATTAATACTTTAGAACAATTATGGAACATAACGCCCAATCTCTAGTACTTATCATGGAAAAGTTTTTTTCATTTTCCTAAGATTTTTAGAGGGCAAAGGGAGGGGAGCTCACTGCTCACTCTAGTCCATTTAGTGTGCTACATGTACAATGTCATGAAATCATCAATATGGAAATTTTCACCTTGTTGACTAAGAATCACAATTGATGTATGCATCAAGACATATTGATTGAAGGCCATTTTTTCCATTTGAAAGGGGCTGTTGACCAATAAATTACATTTTTTTTAAACAAAATTTTATAGTAACTATCTCATATAACAAAAGTGCAATGTGAATACATCTATTGATGTATATTTGTACAAACTACATAATAATGATTATTCTATTTGAAAGTATCTCCTCTAGTGCCTATGTTGTTTTCTAAAAAGATAACTTTAGGTCTTGATATTCAAATTCAAATTGTGTTTTTTTTAGATTTCAAATTGAATAAAATAACCTCAAATTGACAATCTAATATTCAATTGGAGGTTATTTGAAATAGTAAACCTTTGTTGAAAAATTATTAAAGATTTAGAATGTAAAAAAATGGATATTTATAAATCTAGAGTCTTCTGGAATTATAGCTAATGAGAGCCTACTAATTTTCAACTCCATTGCAATGATAATCCAACGGCATACCTTGAGATTACAGAAAAAAAAACAAAAAAACGCTTTCCATGTATATTAATCTTTTAGTGCCCAAGGTGTTGTATCAAAAAGTCATTGAATTTTTGAGCTTTTGTTAAAAATACATGTAAAAATATTTGTATATAAAATATGTTAATGATTTAATCATATGTGAGGTTTTTTTTCAACCTTAAGATAAAGCAAGCACAATTTGTCTCTTACATAAATTTTCCTTTTAAAATGGTTAATAATATGTTTGAAATGTCGGTTTGTTTGTCCAACTGCCTTCTAGACAAGCAATGGATGTAAATATTTTTTGTACTTTTATACTATTTTGTTTCTTCAAGTTTTGAATATTATCAATTTGTCGCAAGTACCCCACTTTCAAACTCTAAATGCTTGTAGTCAAAGACTCTAGACATGGATGGTTAAAATATATTGAATTTCATAGTCCAATTTTAACCATCCAAAATTCTAGAAGTTTCACTAGAAAAAAAATGAGACCTTAGGAGGGCCGCTCCAACAGCCTCTGAAGACCTTGCAGATTGGGTTTTCTGGTGCTTAATGATTTATTTTCCTCCTATTCCCGTTTACACTCATTCACGATGTTGGGGATTTGTCAGTGGCTCAGAAATACACCTTAATCCTAATTAGTAAGCCTTTTCTACTTGGATGAAAATTCCACTCAATTTAAATTGTAGAAAAAATACAAATGTTCCAAAATAATCTAAGGACTTACCATACAAATTTTTTTATGGCAATGTGAAAGACACATTTGGTAGACATTTGGTGAGAATGGAGGAGGAAGAGGTTGTTTTTATAGAGAAATCAATAATCCATCTAGAATCCTCAAAAATTATGGGATAATTTGAAGATAGATCCTTTGTTGTCAAATGTAGAAATTGTATTCAAAGTCAAATCTTAGACCTCATTTAGGCATAGTAAAACTAGTTTTTTCAAAAACTTTAAACTAAACTAATGTGGGCAATGAAGTTAAATTTCATCTTCAAAATCCATTTGAAATTTTGAAACTCCAGCAAAAAATTATAGACAAAATTCAGAGAGGATGTTTGAAAAAGTCACTGTCCTAGATATCTCAAAATACACTAAAAAAGGGAAGTATTTTGTCCCCTTGGACAGTGAAGGGTTAACTATCATTTTTCAAATTTAATCTACTAATTACAATTGAGATTGGGTCCTTTTAAACTAGTATCTCAAGTAAAATTAAGACTAACATGATTTTTTCCATCAAAAAATCATAATTTCTACATTCAATTCAATAATTAATTGAAAAATTATACTATTTTGTGTGCAAGATTTAATGTATGCTTGAGAAGTATGAAAAAAATTATGATAAAACTTTTCTTTTAAATTGTTTTATTGTAATGTTGATATTGAATTTAGCCTTCCAGTTGATGATTTACATCCTTTTGAGGATCTTACCTGAGGAATTTAATTTCTAATTTTCTAAATAGCAGCATTGTTAAATTGTTCATCTATAAGTTTAATTAAAAGAACGACAATATCAATGTAAATCATAAATTCAAAAGTTTGAAAAATTGTCAAAAATGATTCTAGCCATGTGCTTGTAAAGTAATTCCAATGGTACCTTTGAATGTGGTTTGATTCCTCTAAATTTTTTAGTTTTAAAATGTAGTTTAGTCCACTTTTTTAGATCTTTTGGTTGGACCTTGCTACTTTACTTTTAAAACTTCATCCAAGGGACCATGGATAACGAATGGAGTTTCAATCCAAATTCTAAACTTTTAGCCAATTTAGAATTCAATAATTAGATTTGAAGGATTTTCAAAATTTTTAACACTCATGTTTGTTTTTTAAAATATCATCCAAAATCTCACTTTAAGCCTATAACTTCATCTTAGGGATATTTTCTTGTTTATAGCACCGTGTTGTTGTAACATGTGACGTGTTACTGTATTAGATATGTGTTAGATATGTGTCTTGTGTATTAGACAACTTGGCTTCTTTAATTTTCCTCGATGTCTTTGAGTATTATAAGAATATTCTAAAATATTTAGAATATAATCATACATTTTGACCCTCAAGATAATGAGTCCACATCATGTCTTCATGTTTGCATAAGATTTAATAGTAAAAATTGCCCACTTTTGCTCCAAATAAGTATTTTCTAATTCAATATGCAACAAAAAAATGTTAGTTGCAATAATTGTGGATCATTTAGTGGATCCTATTAAATATTAATCTATTATGGAAATTTTATCCAATGTGGGTTTTTCTACCTCTTGTTCTACCTCAGTATAAGTGCAATGAGCCAAAAAATTTGAACTTGAAATTTGTACTTTGAGGAGATTTCAAGCATTTTGTTGCTTTGAGGGATCTTCATAATTTTGAATCTCATGCAAACTTATTCATCAAGCATCTTATTCCTTTCAAAATGTATACAATTTTTTTTCCAAAATCCTAGTCCTTTTGAATTTCAAGTAAACTTGATTTTCATGCACCATGTTCTTTTGGGATTTTACATTAATTTAAACTTACTTTTCAAGAATACAATGACTAGTGACTATTGATTGAAGGATGGTCACTTGGCTCTTAAGAATAAATCTCATTGTATCATTCACAATAAATGTAAAATTTTCTTCATCATTGATCATTCCTTTGAATTCCAACCCTTCTTTCAACCTTTACAACTTCAATTCCACATTCACATTTGACTCTTAGTAATTTGGCTCATTATGGTCTTTCTAAGTGGGTCTTTTCAAGTGAGTCTTACCATTGTTGTACATCTTTGACCAATTCAACATGGCTTTAAAATCTAATCTAGTTTTATATACTTGACCAAAATAATGGAATATTACCAAGCAAAAAAAATTGATGTTTTATGCATTTGACTACAAAAGAGTATGACTTTAGATTTAGAAGTATTCATTTCTTGACTATTCTAAATCTTTGATAATGTTTCAACAAAGTCTTAGAATTTAGAAATAAACCCCAATAGAATGTAAGGTTGTCAATTTGAGGGTATTTTTATTCAATTTGATGTCTGGAAAAAAAATCTAAATCCATTTAGACTTGAAGAATTTGGATGTTTACCCACTAAGAATGATGTTGAAGTGGACAAATTTTCTAGATAAAAAAAGTCTAGCTTGCACTCTTGCAATTTGTCTTGCAAAACAAGGCAAACAACAAGCTTGTAAGTTGAACTTTTTGTTGTTATATAATTATAATTAGGTAAAAATGGGTTTGCTGAAACAAAAAAAATCCAAGCAAACTACAACAATCCAAACATTGCAGTAATATGATGAAGAATGAATCTACAAAATCAATGTGTTTTTTGATATCTACGTGCATCTTTAATATAGCATGTTCTATAAAACTTCAAAAAATTGGTGCCATTTCGTGACTCAAGGCAAGAATATTCTCAAGAAAATGAAATTCAATTTGAGCTTTCAATAACTTCATAATGGACACTAGTTCTTTAGAGCAAAACATGGTTATTAACACCCAGATTACTAACCTATAATTGTTTATTTGTTGTTCACATTATTGCGTTCTTCGTTGCGTGTTTGACCATTGATATATAGCAGACAATGACAGAGTTTGCAAGGATTCCATTGCAATCGTCTTTTTCGTCCAAGATCCAAAGCTGTCCACTTCTTCAATCCCTTTCTAGAAAGTGTAAACGTATCTGGCTCAGAAAGGAATATTGTGGCCAGAGGCTCCTGGGTATCTTCAATTGGCATGGTTTAGTCGACGAAGAAAGCCTTTTTAACCTGTATTGCAATTGAAAACTGATACTCCGGAGAATCCGTCTGTACTGTCATGTTCGACACTTTACTAGTATTGAGTATTGACATATGTAAGATGCAATACGATTCTCAACACAGTGCATCTCTTGGAAGCGCAGCATGAATGATTGTCAGTTTGTCACAATTTATCACATAAATGTTGTTACACAGAATGCTTGGAGAATACACAACCATCGACCAACATGCTCAATCTCCAGTTCTCCAGGGTGGAATTATTGCATAAACTGGGACCCTAGCTAGGTAGCTGGAGTCACCTTTATTAGTTCAAATTGACATACATACACTCATGAACTGGGATTTGCACATGGTGTTCCCTCTCGAGATTGTCACCTGAGCTCCCCTCTTCCCATTCACGTAATCTCTACGCATCATGAAATACAGCTGTGGCTATTCAACAGTGAGGAACACTGTCGCAGTGACCTGCGGGAGAAGCGTTGATACATTTCACGTCGAAATCAGCGACGTAACCCGACTTGCCAGTGGAAACCGAGAAAGCATGCAGCCACCAGGGGTCCAGTCTAACGACCGAGCTTTGCAGTCGACAATCCACGTTGAGGATGCTAATCGCCGGTACCTTGGTCCACGTGAATTGTCCTGTCCCGGCCTGCTCCTGCAATTTCGTCTCTCTCAGAGTTCGGCCCAGCACGACTCCTTGCACAACGTCGGCGAAGCAGATGCTGACCACCAGCACCGCCACCACAAACATCAGCGAAAGCTTCCTGCACATGTTTGAGATTACAGCTATTAAACTATGCACTCGTTCAGTACTCATGCTGACAACAAGAAGAATTTCAACAAGAATAATATCAACGTAAATGTGAATGTGAACACCAGCGTGAATGAATTAAAGAGTCTGGAAAATTCTTCAGTATTTCCCACTCCGCTGCGAACGCTCAGGTAGCAATAACTGCCATTGTACCACTTCGTATAAATTAACTCGCTCTAGCTAGAAAAGACATAAACTATGATAGTTGTATTGTGAAATGGTACCCAATCGCTTCACGCACCTACACTCTATCGATCAATATGAGCAGATCATAAACCAGAGCTAGCTGTTGATGTCGTCTCCAAATGCAATTAATTAGTTCAGAATGGAATAGTGATATATAACTGCGAAATTAACCAATTAAAACGTACAAGAAACTGAGTGGTTGCAACTTGCAAGACACGGAAGAAGATGGAGTACAACCTTGTCGTCGCCATTGGGTATAGCTGTGTCTCGTTCTCTCAGATTAATTTGAAAACCTGTGCACAACACGTAAACCACGCAGTTCGTACGTCGTGAGTCTCCGTCCTCATGGGGAAATTCCTTTGTATCAGTTATACTTACAAGCGAAATGAAACAGTCATGCACAACGGAACAAAGGCCTGGGGTCTAAGAAGTTAAGAGCTATTGATATGAGAGAGCAACGAGTTGCAACTTCTCGAAAGATCCAGGAGCTTAATTAGAACAAGCTAGCAAGCCAGCCCATCGCATTGGTAAGTACAGCATATCCTCAGTACTGGAATTGATCGAAACGAGCTAGCAAGCCAGCAGCCCAGCAACACACAGCAGTGATCGATTGCATCAGCAAGCAACTCTATTGTGTCTGTATACCGACTTCGGAGAGCACAAATTGCAGAATGAGGAAGCAGCAAGGCGGGAAGACCTTGGAAGCAAAGCGGCGATGGTGCTACTGGAGCAGGAACGCAAGAGTCATACTGTGGGGCGAGCGCGGAGTCTGTTTATATACTGCTCCCCACTCGGATGAAAGTTGCTGCCAGATGCTTCTCATACATCCAAGGCGAGACTCGCACGAGGTACACGAGTTTGACTGAATAGTGCCATCAGAAGCCTATCAAATGGAATACTGTTTACTCGTTAGTTTGCACTGCAAGAGGGTGTGTTTTTTGGGTTTTTTCACTTCTTTATTAACCATCCCATTGTTTACCCAAGTGTTGTACCCGCCGTACCCGCCGTATGAGGTCCCTTTTGCATCCTTGAAATGAGAGGGCCTTTGGTGAAAAGCTTGTTTTGCAAGAGCATTTTCTTCATAGCCTACCGCGGGGACCTATCACATTTCTTTTAGTGCCATTAATACTTTGGAACATAATGTTCAATCAATCTTTGGTATCATGGAAAAGATTAATCCATTTTTCCAAGATTTTAGAAGGACAAAGGGAGGGAGCTCACTCTATTCAATCTAATGTGCTAAATGTACAATTATCAATGTGAAAATTCTCATCTTATTGACTCAAAATCACAGTTGATGTATGCACTAATGCCACATTTAACTACTTTTGGACTTTGAAAAGTCTAAAATTAGTATTGAACTATTGATCATCAAAAAAATATTAAATGGTCAACAAAAGATAATGTAAAACATTAGGAGATCTAGGCAAGAAATCAAGAGATCAATACAAAACATTAGGAGATTAGTACAAACATTGAGAGATCTATGCAAACATCATGAGATCTCACGATGTTATTATTTGGAGATCTTTGGAAGTTTTGTCTAGAATTCATTAAATAGTCTAGAAGTAGTTAAATGTGCCATACTAGCCACTAGGACATATAAAGGACATGTGATGTTCTTATATATTATGGATGATCATATTTTCTATAAAAGTGTATAAGTATGTACTTCCTTAGTCATGAATTAAAAGTCTAATCAAGGGGGCATCTAAATTAAGTGTTTAATGTATCTTGCATAACTCCTCACAAGCACATTGACTAGTATTAAACAATATTTGCATCACAATGGAGTCAAATAGATAATTCCAAAGTACTCTCCAATTATTATTATTCCATAGTTGTACATTCCCAAGCACTCTTTCAACTCTCTAGAAGTGTATAGTTTCAAAAGCTAGAAGAATAGAAGATGTCAACCTTAATCCAAAGAAATAAAAATTTCAATCTTAGTAAATCCTAAATCCTAAATGTTTAGTCATATTAAATAATTAAATCCTACCCTTCTAAATGTCAAATAATTAGATAGTCTTTTTTAATCTTTTGAACTTTTTAAATTATAATGGCCTACTTAATTTGGGATGGAACGAGTTTGTAGTATATTAATAGTGTACAAAGATTGCAATTATCACTTATTTGGGCTTTTTAAAATTAGTATTTTCAATTGTTTAGAGCTCAAAAAACTAAATTTTTTTAAAACTAGAATTGCACACATAGACAAAATGACAAATACAACCTTAGTTAATCATTACACACATCAAAAGATTAGTCACTACGCACTGAAAAGAAGCTATCACCACCTGTGTGGATATTCCGGTCAATGAGGGCCATTGATTGTGATAAAAAAAATCAGACCCCCTTAGAGCACTGTCGATTCAAAAAAACAATTTGGGATACAATACAGATATGGATACATATATAGATACAGTATTGATATGGATACATCTACAACTATGTGTACATATACATATATATATATATACAATTATGGATACATATACAGCTACAAATATGGGATATATCCCATATCGATTGCCAATCCCACCCCCACTTCAAAATTACAAAAGGGTAGGAGGGGGGGTGAAAAATATTTTTTAATTTTTTAATTTTTTTGAGCTCACCAAGGGGGGTAATTGAAAAAATAAATAAATTCAAATTTAATTTTTTTTTTGAGTGTATAGTGACATCCGTAGCACTATGCACTCAAAAGAGGCAGTAACTGCCTTCACAATGCTTCTAAGTTAGATCTATCATATAACTAATGCAGCTTGTAGTGAAGATTTTTTTCTTCTAGAAACAAAAAAAAAAAATTGAGCAAACATTATGGTCAAAATAAGTAGATGGGAACCTTCAAAAAAGCATATATATTTGAAGGGTTTTATTTATAGAAAAAAATTAATCAATCAATAAAAAATTGGCCATTTTTTCCATTTCAAAGGGACACTTGACCAAAAAATTACATCTCAGAAAATTAAATTCTTTTACAAGTATGTCATTCAAAGTTTCAAACCATAAAAGAAAAATGTGAGCACACATATTGACACCCAACTGATCCAAGACAATGATATTTTTGCTTTGTAAAAATATTTTTTGAAGTCTAAGTTGTTCTGAAAGAAAGTTTTAGGCCCCAATGTTCAAAATTAATTCAAATTTGTTTTTTCAGACTTCAAATAGAATTTTTTTTTAAACTTAAATTAAAAATCTAACAATCAATTGGAGATTATTTCTAAATAGTAAATTTTTTTGGAAATATTTGGAAATATTACCAAAGATTTAAAATTGTCATGATTCATATATATTAGAATATATAGGATACTTATATAGTGTGATTGTATGATGACAAGCCAATATTGTACCATTTTGGTTGTTTTGGTGTTTTTCTTCTAGTATCTTTTAAAGCTAGAATTTTTTTTAAATTTAAATATAAAAATATAAGTCAATCTAAAAAGATGGTACTTTCAAAAAGTGAAAGCATAGAAAGAATTTTTAATTAAGAGAACTAAAAATAATCTCAAAAAAATATATACTTCAACTTTATAATTTGTAAAAAAATAGGAAAAATAATTTACTGAAAAATTAAAAATTATTTGTTTGTGAGGACTTGATAGTTAAGAAATTTCAACAAGAGAATGAGCTTGAAACCATCCTCAATGTTCAAAAGTGCACTCGCTAGGCTAGCTAGGGACTCAGTGAGCCCTATTTGCACAAACATGAAAGACATAAAATAATCTATTTTTACATTCACCTTGAAATAAACATGTTCATCTATAGTGGAAATTGACCACAAAAATTTTAGCTTTATATCATTAATTTTAGGTATTTAATAGTATTGAAAACTCCTAAATATGACAAATTAGAAAAATAAACTTAAAAATATTAAATGATTTTAAATTTTTTTCAAAAATTAGGGATATGATTATAATGGAGACACAAAAAATTCAAGTTCATCTAGTTTGTGCTTCAAAAGTTGTAGCCAAGGACATTTTTGTCATGTTGCATGTAATATAATTAACCTCTAAAGGACCATTTGTCCCCTTGACAGATAATTTAGGTCTATGTAGTTCCTACTGTCTCAATTTGTAGTAAATGTTATTGAAACTTTTTGGAGATGTGTGGTTTTGCAAGAGCTTTTGGGATATATAATTTTTATTTCAATTAGTGCTTGGGAGAAAAAGTGATGGCACAACAAGTCAAAAATGGAAGTTGGTGGCAAATACAAAAAAAAATTAATTTAATTTAAATTTAAATAATAAATTGCTAAAAATATATATTTTTGTCTCATTTGAAGCTTTGATTCATTCTATTTGGACTAGTGATGAGAAACTTATGAACAATCTTAGTTTTTCAAGCAATCTAAGCATCTTTTTTAATAAATAACTTACATGACTCATTTTTTAATGTAAATTTTACTATTTTTCCAAAAAAATTGTTAGATTGGTTTGCTTGCTAAAACAATCTCACTACTGGGATTATTGTGTTTCAAATCTGTTTTAGAGCTATTAACAATTTAGTTTTTCCTTCAATCTTGAATTTATTTATATTTAACAAATTTTCAATGAATAAAAAATTAGTGTTTTTTTCTTGAAATTATTCCTAAATTCTCAACTCAAATATTCAACATAAAAAGTTAAAAAATCAAAACCAATAGTACAAAAATTTTAAGCTAAGAAGATTCAAAGCCAAAAATCTTGGTCAAGCAAGGTGCACAAAAACTTGTTTTTTTCACTTTGGATGCAAATATCTTGCAATCTATGCCGTCAAAGTTTCTGAAATTTCTTCCATACATTCTTATACTAGTCTAGTATAAGATCCTATGGTTAGATATCTAAAAAAATAATTTTTAAGAGTTTTTTGCTCTTTGCAGTAGAAATGGCAATTTTGAGGGTTTTTTGATGGAAAACAAGCCTCGGTCCTTTAGGGGTTAAGGACCAATCTTTCTTGCAAATATCCTAAATCAATAGGGAATTTTAATTCTTAAATCTTTTTAGATTATTAAGGAAAAACTATGGCAAAAAATCCCTATTGCCTTAATCAAATGAGTGAAGCAAACTACTTTAAGTGTTTCTTTCAACCACTTTGATTTACAAAAGGGCTATATAACACATGTGACAAGTGCAATTGAACAACACACTAGTCATATATTACATAGCATAGGATAATTCATTAGAGACTCTTTTTCATTGGATTGATTTAGGCTTATCAAACTCAAAAACAAAACTACAAAATTACAACACAACAAGGAATATCTTTCAAGATTTTGTTCAATTCAATTTTGAAAAAAAATAACAAAAGATAACATGCATTTAAGATAAAAACAAAAAGCTACCTATTGTGGACCATTGGTGGGGACTCTTCTTTAGTTTCCTTTTTTAATGCTAATGAGAACCCTATTAATTCTCAACTCCATTGCAATGATAATCCAAGAGCGTCCCTCAAAATTGAAGAAAAATAGATAATCATTTTCCATGCAAATTGATCTTTTAGTCATTAAAAAGGAATGGAGCCTCAAGAGGGTTGCCCTTTTAAGTGATCAACTCTACATGTTGACAAGTCCAGATTTGGTGGCCCTTTTAAGATCCCATTATTTTCTCATGTGAGTGCCTAAAATGTTGTATCCAAAAGTCACCAGATTCTCAAGCTTTTATTTAAAATACATAATGAAACATGATAATGATTTGACATGATAACATTTGGCATGTTGCTTATGTGTTTTTATGGTGTTTTGTTTCTTAAAATTTTAAGCGTTATTAGTTTGTCATGAATATCCTACTTAAAAACTCTAAATTCTTGTAGCAAGAGACTGTAGACATTAATAATTAACATGTGTTTTATTTGATAGTCCAATTTTAACTATCCAAAATCGTAGAGGCTTTTTAGCAAATTTGGTAATATTAAAATTATTTCTTATTTGACCTTCCTATCAAAATTTCTTAAACTTCAAAATTTGTATGATTTTTATTGCATAAAAAAATTTCATCTATAGATATCTTATAGGATCTTTGCTTAAATTGTAACTAAAGTTTAAAGTCAATTTCACAATCAATCGTCAATCTCTCTAAAGATCCAATAATTTTTTACCATTTAAATTTGTTTTTTAATTTCTCAACTTGATTATAGTTTTTAACAAATCCCTAAGACCCTAACTTCATCTTAAGAAACCTTTTAGAGTTTTGTTTCAAGTCTTAAATAAAAATTGGATAATAGAACTTATTGACAATACTATGTTCCTTCAAGTTTTTAGATTCAAAATTATATTTTGTCTAATTTTCTAGATCCTTTGGACTTTGCTAACTTACTCTAAAACTTCATTCATAAATAATAAATGGAGTTTTTAGCCAAATTCTAAATTTTTGATCAATTTATAAATCAATTGTTAGATTTGTATGGATTCCAAAAAAATTAACATTCATTTTTGTTTTCTAAATTATCATCCAAAATCTCACTTTTAAGGAATTTAAGCTTCTAACTCCATCTTAGGAGTTCACATATTCTTGTTTATAGTATTGTATTGTTGTATATGTGCTATGTTAGACATGAGTCTAGTATATTAAACCCTCTTTAAACTTTCCTCAATGTCTTTGAATATTTTTTAAATATTTTAGAATACTTTAGAATATTAGAGTACATTTTAAATATTTTCTATGAATATTCTTGTGTGACATACTATTGTTGGTCTAACACATTGTGTTTAATGCCATATTGTGATGTTTGTCTAAATGACCATGCTTTTGTAAAAGAAAATTGCGATAGAAACCGCTAGCACCATTGGTGGATTTTTTTTATTATTTTCATAAAATCATTTTTTTCCTTCTTTATGACTATTTTTTAATTAAATTTGATGCAAGAAAAATTATAATTGCAGTATTTGTGGTATGTAGACCATTTTGTAATTCACATAATAGAAGTATTGTCCATTATGTCGTTGCTCTACCAGATAGTATGCATATAATGAGTGAAGAAGATTCAATTTATACTTCCAATTTGTTCATTTGTGGAGATTCATGCATCTTGTTGTTTTTGAATCTTATGCAAACAAGCAAAGTTGCTCCTCAAACATTTTGGAATTTTGGAATTTTATCCAAATTTTATTTTCAAACATCCTACTCCTTTTGGATCTTAGAAAAAACTTGATTTTCATGCACCTTTTTTATTTATTTACAGAAAATCATAAACTTGTTTTTCAAGAGTCCAATGACTAAAGAATGGTTACTTGGGCACTAAAGGGTTAATGTATCTTATGATTTCATTTACAAAAGATGTCAAATTATCTTCAACATTCCCTTGAATTCCAACCTTTTCAACCTCAATTTCACATTCAAACTTGACTCATGGTAACATAGCTTATGGTCTTCCCAAGTAGGTCTATCATTGTTGTACATCTTTGATCAATTCAACACGGCTTTAAAAGTCTAATCTAATTTGATTCAATTCAAAAGATCTATTTGATATGATTTACCAAAGTAATGGAACATTGCGAAGTAAAGGAAACTGACATTTTACACATTCGGTTGGAGAAGAGTATAATTTATATCGACAAAAATCTTATTCATACTCTACATTGAATGTTAGGAATTTGAGAAGGTTAGTAGTTTAATGTTCATTCATAAAAAATGAACCAAGGTTATAATGTAGTTGCATATTTATTTATTTTCCTACATATAGAATACTAGTATACCACTCAATTTTCCTGTATCACTAATTTTGATATACTTCCTTAAGATGGAGCAAAATTCCATCTCTTTTTAATTGAATGGAAAATTCCACTCAAAAATATGCTTTTCTAAAAACTATGCATTTGTTTTCTAATTGAAGTGTACTATCTAAAATCCCATGAAAGGTCGTGAAATGGATGGTCAATTTTCATAAATAGGTGCGGTTTCAAATGCAACAAATGGTGATATACATCTGGTATGTAAAGTTATAAGATAAACAAAAGAGGTGTAGATTTATGTTTCAAGTAGCTTGCCAAAATAGTAGAATACCCAAACTAATGAAATTATTTGGCATTTGGATCACATATGCCTAAACAAAAAAACAACTACATCCATAATCATCATTCAAAATTTCAAATCACCTAAAGCATGGTTGCAGTGTTTACTTAAATTGGTCACAATATAGACTAAGGCTTTGGAATAGGCATGATCTTTTTATAGTTATTAATTCAAAAGAGACAATTTGAATCCTTTATATTGAGTGGACAAAAAGTCAAAAACACTCAAAAGTATATTATTTGTTTGTCACCTCAAAGTACCAATCCCATACCTTCTAACCAACAATATTTGTCAGTTCACATCTATTAAGAAGTAATACATTTGGACTTCTAATTCAAAACTACTAAAAGTTGTCTACTTTGTTCTCGACTTTGTTAATTAATCTCTTGTAGTCATTTTTCTATAAAGATCATAGAAAAGAATATCATGCTAGAAACATTCACATTGTATACCACAAGCAAAAAGAAAAGTTGAGAGAAAAATCTCAAAATGATACAAGCATACATTCAAAGTACATCACTTGTATAGTTGTTTTAGTTTGAAGTCACTCATTGTACATTGAATGTGGCTTGTGTGCCACAATTCTAGAGTCAATGAGCCAATAGAGTTAAATTTTATAGGTGGATTTCAAGGTTGATACAATTGGCTTTGCAATTATGACTTCTATTATTTTAGATTTTAAAAGACCATGTATTATTGAAAATGCACCTTTAAAATGGAAGAAAAGGCTTTCATACAATATGTTCTAAAGTATACATCAATTGTGATTTTCAATCAACAAGGTGAGAATTTCCACGTTAACATTGCAAATTTAACATACTAGATTGACTACAGTGAGCTCCTTTTCCTTTGCCCTTCTAAAATCTTGAAAAATGGAATAATTTTTTTCATGATACTAAGAATTAAGCATTATTTCTCAATTTTCAGAGACACTAAAAAAATATGGTAGCCTAGTAGACCCTAGTAATAGGCTTTGAAGAACATGCTCTTCTGGAGCAATTCTTTTTTTACTTCTTTGCGCATCTCATTCCATAGATGTCCTTTAGAAAACTATGTGAGTTAAAAGATAGGGTCCATTTAATTCAAAGGGGAATTTCTTTATATAATATGTAAGGCTATTTTAGGGTCCATGCAATACTACATACTCTAATATATATAAATTAGGTTATATAAAAACATCATGTAGTAGGAATTTTATTAATAAGTTAGCATTGACAAACACTACCACGAGATGGGGTGTTTTATGTGAGTTTTAAGAATAGTCCTAGTAATAAGATTATAAGTAATGACTTTTAACCCCTAAATGATAGAACCATGACCATTGATTTCAAGCTTCACAGTCCATCGTTTAGTTCTCTTCCATTTTGCAACTAGATATGTACAAAAGAATAATTTTACTTATTTTTCAAAGATGAAACTACATGTCTTCTTTACTTCACAAAATTTTAGATTTTTTTGTAAAAAATTGATTTTTTTGAGAACTTTTGAAGAAAAAGTGAAGAAAAATCTCACTTAAGAGTCAACAAATTAAAAAAATACACCATGTGTATATTACAATGAAAACCGCCATAATGTAAACTCAATTTCTATATCATTATATAATTTGAATTTAATAGACATTGAAAATAAATCCCAAGTTCAAATTGCAATAAAATATTCAATATTGGAATTTTTTTTAAAGTTCAAATTGGAGTTGAAACTAGAGTAGATGACCTTTATTTTGTTATTTGAGCTCAAACTCAAAAAATATCATTTTTGTTTAGAAATTTCAGATTTAGAGTAAGGAGCAACAACCTTCCAAAATACACTAAAATAGCATATTATGTGATTCGTTTTTTTTTACTAACTTCCCATTTATGTGAAGAGAAACACTAACAAAAGTACAAAATCAATTACATACTCTTTGTAATCCAACATGAAAGGTCAACAAGGAAAATGGGATAAAAAAATCCTTCCAATAGTTGTACAACTCACTAGATTATCATCAAGGTGCCACAAAATTCCAAAGTTAAGGAGATTTTTATTAAAAATTTGTGGCCTTCAATGTAAAGTTTAACTGGCTCATTGATTCTAGAAGTGTGACACAAGTCACATTCAACATGCAGTGGATGGTTTCTAACTAGTACAAGTGATGCATTGATGTATGCTTACATTATTGTGGTGTTACTTTCAATTTTTTCTCTTGCTTGTAGTATACCATGTGAATGTTGCCATTATGATATTATTTTCTATAATCTTTATAGAAAAATGACTACAAGAGATTAATTAACAAGGCAAATAATTTTTAATAGTTTTAAATTGGAAGTTCAAATGTGTTATTTTTTAATAGTCTTTAAAAAGATCATGCCTATTCTAAAGACTCCATGTTGTGGCCATGATTTTAAAAAATTATACCAAACCACTTTAGAATGTTAGATGATTTAGTGACGATTATGGATGGATTTTTTTTTTTCTAATGTGTGATCCAAATGCTGGCTTTATTAGTTTGAGATATTCCATGTCTTTTTCAAGCTACTTGAAACATAAATGTATACATCTAGGTACATCTTAAAACTTTATATACAAGATTTATATTACCATTTGTTGCTTTTGAAATTGTGTCTATTTATAAGAATTGACCATCGATTTCATGACCTTCTATTGGGCTATAGGCTTTTAGATAGTACACTTCAATTACCTCTAATAAATGCATATGAAGAAAAATGTATTTTAAATGGAGTTTTTGCTCTTGCATTTGCTTCTATCTAAAAAAAGATTGAATTTTACTCCATCTTAAAGAAGTAGATGAAAATTAGTAACACGTCGAATTGAGTGGTATACTAGTATTTAATATGTGAGGAAATGAATGAATATGAAGGTACATAATAAAGGTCTTTTGAGCACATTGTGTCAAAAGACATAATTTGCCAATTAATTAATTGTCCTTGCAAAATATGTTTTGTGTCCCCCATACTTATATTTTCGGAGAACGTGTTGTCATTCACCAATCAATATAGGATATTGGCACTTTATCAATATCCGTGTATACATATATATATATATATATATATATATATATATATATATATATATATATATATATATATATATATATATATATATATAGTACCATATTGACTATCTAATATATCGTATATTCTATATCTATATGTATTCATATCTATATGTATTGTATTCACATGTATATTTTGAATATCACATTTTGCAAGTATTGTATTTTCTATATTGTATCTGTATTGTAATCCTAATTCTATTAGATGGCCAAGATTGTTTGTTTCATGGTGCAATAAATGATTTATTATTTATTTTTCCTACTACTTCAAATAGAGGGCACTGGAGGAGGGCCACATTTTTCCTCATTCGCATCAACAGCTCATATTTTTTCCACTCAAGGGGTGCTAATGGTCTTGGACACATGTGAGTTCATCTTTTTACCACAGTGTAGCCTTGGTTCATTTCTCTATCCGACTGCGTAAAACGTCAATTTCCTTAGCTTGGTAGTGTTCCATTACTTTGGTAAATCATATCAAATGGATCCTTCGAATCAAATCAAAGTGCGTTATGGTAGATTTTTTAAGCCGTGTTGAATCAACCAAGATGCACAAAAATGAAAGGTTCCACTTGGAAATATCATAAGCTAAGTTACTAAAAGTCAAGTTTGAATGTGAAATTGAAGTTGAAAAGGTTGGAATTCAAGGGCATCATATGAAAAGACAACTATCATCTTTTGAGAATGAAATCATGAGATTAACTTTTTAGTGCCTAAGTAACTATCATTATACTTATTGGATTCTTGAAAAGCAAGTTTGTGACTTTATATTAACTCCTAAAGCCCCGAGGGTATTTTCTGTCAAAAACCATTCAAAACTACCACTTCTATTGCATTCACTAAAGGAAATCCTATATATTTTTTGGAATTTAATCGTAGGATCTTATACTTAACTTGTTTGAAATTATGCAGGAAAAATTTCATCAAATTTGACCGTACGTATTAGAAGATATTAGCATTCAAAGTTGGACAAAAAGTTTTTTTTAAGAAGATGCTTAAATTGCCCGAAAAACTAAGATTGTCCATAACTTTTTCATCCCTAGTCCAAATAGAATGAATCAGAGCTTCACATATAGATAAAAACATAATATTGCAAGAAAAAAATTCAGAAAAATTATTTTGACTTTTCGTAATTTTTTTTGGGCTGCCCGCCAATCTCTATTTCTTGCTTATTGTGCCATAACTTTTTCATCCGGATTTGATTGAAACAAAAATTATGTATCCACAAAACTCTCGCAAAACTACACAACCTTAAAAAATCTCAAAAAAATTCACTTCAAAATGAGACAATAGGAACCTATCCGGACCCAAACTGTCCCTTAAGGGGACATATGGTCCTTTAGGGGTTAAATATGAAAAGCACATGGTGCATGAAAATCAAGTTTGCCTAAAATTCAAAAGGAATAGGATGTTTATAAAGAAACTTTGTGTAAATTCCGAAAGGAACAAGATTCTTGATGAGTAAGTTTGTTTAAGATTTTAAAATAATGAAATCCTTCCAAGCAACAAGATGCTTGAACTTTCCTCAAAGTACACACACTAAAGTTGAAGAATCCATAGTGAACAAAATTACAAAAATAGGATCCACAAAATGACCCACAATTACTACAACTACCTTTTTTTCTTCTAAAAATTGAATTAAAAAATACTTATTCGGAGCAAAAGCGAGCCATTTTCAATATTAGTGTATCCCAAATTGGGCATTAAATCTACAATCTATGATGTAAGTTTGAAATCATCAAGTCTAAATTCACTACTGACACATCAAGTTGGCAAAAGAAGGCCAACAATCTACATTAGATATCAACTTTTTTGGTGATGCATATGCCTAGCCAAGCACTATAGTAGAAATTAGGAAGTCACCTACAATTTTGCACAATATCCATTGCCTAAAAAATAATGCCCATCCATTGGCACTTTCAAAAATTCTTGCATATTCTAGGATGGGACTAATATTTTAAAAATTATTAGGCTATTTTGTAAACCTAATACTACTTGCAAAAAATCATAGTCCATTTTTTTGCCAATTGTAAGTTTGTAAATTTTTTTTAGATTACTAACTATGGCTACTTTAAGTTTTTAAGCTTTTGCAAACGTAGAGACATGATGTGGATTTATTCTAGTTTCAAACTATATGATTGTGTTCTAAAATGTTCTAAAATATTCTTTTAATATTCAAAGACATTGAGGAAAATTGAAGAAACAAAGTTGTCGTATTCACTAAACACATGTCTAGTATGTGACACAACAACATGGTACTATAAACCAAAATACATTTCTAAGATGAAGTTAGAGGCTTAGAAGTGCAATCTTGGATGATAATTTAGAAAAACAAACATGAATATTAAAGTTTCTGAAAACCCTTCAAATCTAATGATTGTTTTCTAAATTGACTAAAAATTAAAAATTTGGTTTGAAACTCCATTTGTTATCCATGGTCAAATTTCAAAAGTAAAGTAATAAAGTCCAACCAGAAAATCTAGAAAAAAGGCAAAATTTAGTTCTAAAACTAAAATACTTAGAGAACTTCACAAACGGATTCCATAATCCCAAAAGAATTTGAAATTTGGAACAAACTCTAGAAGTTTTTTGAAGATGAAATTATCAAATTAAGGTCTTAGGGACTTAAACATCCATGTTCAGGTTGAGATATTAAAAAACAAACTTAAGTGATAAAGAAGTTTAGTCCTGAACCCTAGAGAGATTGATGATTGATTGTAAAATTGATTTTAAATTTTAAATTTAAGTAAAGACTCTACAAGATGAAGGTTTCTAACAATAAAATTCATACAAATTAAATTTGAAGTTTAACAACTTTTGACAAGAAAATTTGATAAGAAATTTTTTACCATTACCAAAATTATAAAGAAACCTTTAGAATTTTGGATAGTTAAAATTAGACTATCAAATTTAATACATCTTAAGCATCAATGTCTAGAGTCTCTATAAGTATTTGAATTTATAAGCAAGATATTTGTGATAATTTGATAATTATATTTAAAACTTCAAGAAACAAAACATCATAAAAGTACAAAAGCTATTTACATCCATTGCTTGTCCACAAAGCAATTAGAAAAACAAACCAACATTCCAAATATATTTTTAACCAGAACTACATTTAACTACTTTTGGACTATTCAATGAATTCTAGATTAAGCATCTAAAGATCACAAGGTAATAACATTGGGAAATCTCCCAATGTTTGTATAGATTTCTCGATGTTTTAGATTATCTCCTAATGACCATTGTGAGATCTCTTGATGACCATCATGGGATCTCCTAGTGACCATTATTAATTTTGGAATTTCAACAGTCCAGAAGTAGTTAAATATGGCATCCATTTCAAAGCAAAATTCACATAAGAGTCAAATTGTGCTCGCTTTATCTTAACGGTGAAGAAAAACACTCACATACGATTAAATCATTTACATGTTTCATATAAAAACATTAGTACATATATTTCAAACAAAAGCTTAAGAATTCATTGACTTTTTGATACAACACCTTAAGCACTAAAGGATCAATACACAGGGTAAGAATTCTCTTGCTTTTCTACAATCCTAAGAAATGCCACTTGTAACTTTGATAATGTTTCAACAAAGTTTTAGAATTTAGAAATAGCCCTCAATAGATTGTAAGGTCGTCAATTTGATATTTGAAAAAACAAATATGAATTTGAAAATGGAACCTAAAGCTTTCTTTTTAGAGAACGACTTAGACTTGAACAACTTGGATGTTTACCCACTAAGAATGATGTTGAAGTAGACAAGTTCCTTAGATAGAAAAAGTCTAGCTTGCACTCTTGCAATTTGTCTTGCAAGACAAGCTAGGCAAGCAACAAACTTGTAGGTTGAACTTTTTGTTGTCATATAATTATAATTAGATGAAAATGGGTTTGCTGAAACAAAAAAAAATCCAAGCAAACTACAACAATCCAAACATTGCAGTAATATGATGAAGAATGAATCTAGAAGATCAATGTTTTTTTGATATCTATGTGCATTTTTTACATAGCATATTCTATAAAACTTCAAACAATTGGTGCCATTTTGTGACTAAAGGCAAGGATATTCTCAAGAAAATGAAATTCAATTTGAATTCTCAATAGCTTCATAATGGACACTAGTTGTTTAGAGCAGTAACTTGGTTATTAACATCCAGATTACTAATCTACAATTGGTTATTTGTTGTTTACATTATTGCGTTCTTCGTTGCGTGTTTGACCATTGATATATAGCAGACAATGACAAAGTTTGCAAGGATCCCATTGCCATCGTGTTTTTCGTCCAAGATCCAAAGCTGTCCACTTCTTCAATCCCTTTGTAAAGTGTACAACGTATCTAGCTCCTGGAGATGAATCACAAAGGAATATTGTGTGCAGAGGCTCCTGGGTATCTTCAATTGGCATGGAACAGATGCTATGGATCGACGAAGAAAGCCTTTTGACCGGTCTTGCAATCGGAAACTTATACTCCGGAGAGTCCGTATGTACTGTCATGTTCGGTACTTTACTAGTATTTGAGTATTGACGTATGTAAGATGCAATACGATTCTTAACATAGAGCATCTAGCTCTTGGAAGCGCAGCATGAATGATTGTCACAATATGTATCCATGTTCTCCAAGGTACAACCATTGACCAACATGCTCAATTTACAGTTCTCCAGGGTGGAATTATTGCATGAACTGGGTCACTAGCTAGATAGCTGAGTCACCTTTATTAGTTCACATTGACATATAATTATACATTCATGAACTGGGATTTGCACATGGTGTTCCCTCTCGAGATTGTCACCTGAGCACGCTCTTCCCATTCAAGTAATCTCTACGCATCATGAAATACCGTGGTGGCTATTCAACAGTGAGGAACACTGTCGCAGTGACCCGCGGGAGAAGCGTTGACACATTTCACGTCGAAATCAGCGACGTAACCCGACTTGCCAGTGGAAACCGAGAAAGCAGACAGCCACCAGGGGTCCAGTCCAACGACCGAGCTTTGAAGTCGACAATTCACGTTGAGGATGCTATTCGCCGGTACCTTGGTCCACGTGAATTGTCCTGTCCCGGCCTGCTCCTGCAATTTGGTCTCTCTCAGCGTTCGGCCCAGCACGACTCCTTGCGCAACGTCGGCGAAGCAGATGCTGACCACCAGCACCGCCACCACAAACATCAGCGAAAGCTTCCTGCACATAGTTATGTGAGGTTACAGCAGCTCAGTGTTAAAACCGTGATGCACTCGAACTCATGCTGACAACAAGAAGAATTTCAACAAGAATTAACAACATCAGCATAAATGTGAACACCAGCGTGGATGAATTGAAGTTCAATATTAACCCCTAAAGCCCCGAGGCCTTTTTTCCATCAAAACACACTCAAAACTGCCACTTCTATTGCAAAGAGCAAAAAACTATAAAAAATTGTTTTTTTTGTATATCTAACCGTAGGATCTTATACTAGAATAGTATGAGAATGTGTGCAAGAAATTTCAGAAACTTTGACCAAATAGATTGCAAGATATTTGCATTCAAAGTGAAGAAAACAAGTTTTTTTGCACCTTGTTTGACTAGATTTTTGGGCTTTGAACCTATTTAACTTAAATTTTTTGTATTGTTGATTTTGATTTTCTAAGTTTATATGTTGAATACTTCAGTTGAGAATCTAGGGAAAAAAATTCAAGAAAAAAACACTAAATTTTTACTCATTAAAAAATTGTTAAATAGAAGTAGGTTCAAGATTGAAGGAATAACTAAATCGTTAATAGCTCTAAGACAAAATTGAAATACCATAATTCCAACGGTGAGATTGTTCTAGCAAGCAAATTCAACCTTGTCTAACAATTTTTTTCTAAAAATTGTAAAAATTGCATTAAAAAATGAATCCTAAAATTATTTTTTCAAGAAGATGCTTAGATTGTCCGAAAAACTAAGATTGTTCATAACTTTTTCATTATTAGTCCAAATAGAATGAATCAAAGCTTCAAATGTAGACAAAAAGACATAGATTTTGAAAAAAATATTTAAGAAATTTATTTTGACTTTCTGTGATTTTTTTGTGCTGCCCGCCAAACTCTATTTTTGGCATAACTTTGTCACTCGGGCACCAATTGAAATAAAAATTATATATCCACAAAGCTCTCGCAGAACCGCACAACTTCAAAAAATCCCAAAAAAATTCTCTACAAATTGAGGTCACAGGAACCTACCCGGACCCAAATTGTCCCCCGAGGAGACAAACGGGGCTTTAAGGATTAAAACTACAAATTCTAACTCTGCTCCGAATGCCCAGATAGCAATAACTGCCTACAAACTAAAACTCCTCATACTTTTCATTCATTAATCAAAATAGAATGATTAAAAGCTTTTCACGTATTTATAAAGCTAGAAAACCAATTTCTAACTTTTTTTTTTCTTAAATGTGATTTTTTAAGAATTTTTTGAGCCGCCTAGGCTTGCTTGCAAATGCTAAAAATTACATATCATGTAATAACCTTTTAATCATTTAGTCCAAAGTTATGTACATTTTTCGGCCTTTAAGAATTACCTTTTTCACATGTTGTATGAAAATTTCAATTAAAACATAAACATATTCCATTTGTATTGAGCTACCCCAATTTCCCAAATCACCATGTTGCCAAAAAACACAACTTGGGCAAGAAACAACATGTTTTTGGCTCAAAACGGACTATTTCAGTGAGTACTGTCATTACTGTGACTTTCGGAATAATTTTTTCTAAATAAAATAAAATATAGATAATTTGTAAAGCATCAAAAATAATATGCCTCTAAATTTTTAGACCTATACAAAAATTTATCTCTAAAAGTTATGCACAAAAAAGCACAATGGAAAATACCAAGGAAATGGACACTATAATGTTTGATTTAAGAATATATTAAAAATTTGAAAAAAATAAAATAAAATAAATGGTATTTTCTAACTTGAAAATGTTCTTTCTCAACCATTTTTATCTTAGTTTGGAAAAAAAATTGTGTTACCTACATTTGCACAAAGGTAGAGCATTTTGAGCACATCTGCATGACTGCATATGTAGAAGGTGGACAATTTATTAATTTAAAATTTTTTTATGTGGAAGGTGGACAAATTGTGGACTTGTGTAACTTTGGTAGAAGTCCTTATATCCTAATTTTGAGCTCCAAATCCGCATATTTGAGTCAAACATAGTACTAAAAATTCCTTAAATGGACAAGGTAGAGTAGTAGACATCCAATCCAAAATTTGTTTGAAGATACTAGTAAAATATTTTATAAGAATGAAGAAAATTATACTATTTTTGCAACTACTATATGTACCTTCATTTAATATTTTATGTAAAATTGACATACATAGCAAAAATTACAAGAAAAAACCACATGTTTGAGGCCAAAGGGACAAAAATTAGGACAAGTGTTTTATGCAATCACCCATTTAGGAAATATTGAACAATGTTTGCAACGTCACAATGGAGGCAAGTAGGTAACTCCAAAGTACTCTCAATTTTTCAATCAACCTTTCTCCATAGTTATACATTTCCAAGCACTCTCTCAACTCTCAAAAGTTGTATTGTTTCAGAAGTTCAAAGATGTCAACTATAATTCAAAGAAACAAAATTTTCATTCTTTCTCTAAATCCTAAGTTCTAATTCCTAATTTTAAATCCTACTCTCCTAAATGTCAAATAATTAGAGTGACCTTCTTCATCTCATGAACATCTATAATTATATTGGGCCATTTAATTTATAATAGAGGAAGTTTGTAGTATATTATTAGAATACAAGATGATGAGAATATCTCAATAATGAATAATGAGAATGTTATATTAAAGAACTAGTATCTTTTATTTAAATTAGAATTTTAATTTTTTTAAATTGAGAGCAAAAAATTATTTTATATATTTTTTCTACCTTCACTGCCTATAAAATAAAACTCCTTATAACTTTACTTCATTATTTAAAATTGAATGGTTCAAATGTTTTTGAATAGGTAACAGTAATTAATAATTTTTTGAAATATATTTTTTGCTGACCAATTTAACATTGAAATAAATAAAAATATTTTAAATTTTGCAATATTTATCAAAATGACATGAAACAAAGCTTCATACATAGATTATGATGAGTAGCATCTATCCTAAAAAAACTTATGCAAAAATTTCAAATTATGAAGTCAATAGATGCTGCCCAAGTTTATAAAAAGCCCACAATGGGCTCCTTGGTTTTTGGGGGGCTAAATCCTTGTTAATGTTTTTAAATATTTCAAAAATATTTTGTCATTTAGAAATAGCCTTCAAGGCTCCAACCAAATGTTAGATTGGTAGTTTGAGGGTGTTTTATTCAATTTAAAATCTGAGAAAACCAATTTGAATTTGAAAATTCAAGAATTCAAGACCTAAATTTCCCAATAGAATGACATAGACCAAAGAAAAGATTGTTTTAAAATACAAAAAGCATTGCCTTCTATGTCAACATGGGTGGTCACATTTTTCTTTTGTTATTTATATAAATGACATAGGTAATATAGAATTTCATTTTTTAAAGATATAATTTATTGGTTAGAAACCCCTTTGAAATGGAAGAAATAACCTTCATATGTCCAAAGACATACATTAATTCAGATTTCCAAGACTTCAACAAGGTGAGAGTTTCCACATTGATGATTTTATATATATATATATATATATATATATTTGTGTGTGTGTGTGTATATGTGTGCATGTATGTACATGCATATAGCACACTACTTTGACTAGAATAAGCTTCCTCCCTTTGTCCTTCTAAAATCTTGAAAAAATAGCATAATATTTTCCAGGATACTGAGGAGGGTTATATTCTAAAGTTTTAATGGCACTAGAAAAATGTGGTAGGCCCCTCGTGGTAGGCTATGAAGAACATGCTCTTATGGAAGTATGGAACAAGCTCTCACCAACGGCCCTCTCATTTCAAGGATGCAAAAAGGATCCCTACATCAATGTTGAGTACAAAACTCGTAAACAATAGGATGGTTAACAAAAAAAAGTTAGTCTCACTGTCACTATGCAAAACAAACAAACATTTTTTCAAACTTCAAATTTAATAAAGCACCCTCAAATTGGCAATCTAACATTCAATTGGAGGCTATTTCTAATTAGTAAAACTTTGTGGAAATATTTGAAAACATAATCAAAGATTTATAATTTATGAATAGGATACTTGTGAAAGGTGCTTGTCTGGTCAATTTTGTACCATTTTGACTGTTTTGATGCTTTATTCCTAGTACATTTTAAAATTAGAAAATATATTTTCAAATATAAAAAAGGGACCCTACACGGCAGGTACAATACTGCTGAACAATGGGATGGTATGACAAACAGACGAAGAAGTTTTAAGTAAAAGGTTAAGGTAGACAGCTCGAGAATAGTTCGGGCATTAAGAACCGTCCCTATAAATGGCTCTTGAATGGAACGAGGTGATTTTTAAATGGAACAAAGTGATCCTTAAATTGACCACTATAGTGCTATGAATGAATTAGAAAAAAATGGGTCCCAGCCAATCATCGGCTTTGTTTTTTCCCATCTTGCAAGTGAGCAGTTTATGGAAGACCTAGGATCACAAATAGGGACCTACAATACATCTCCTTTGAAAATTCATAACTAATGCAATATTGCTCAGAAAAATATGAAACCACTTGTGTTAGATTCCTCGTCTATTTTTCTATCTCTGAAAAATGAATTAAAAATACTACCGACCAAGGAAGCATATGAAAAAGGCAGATAAGCCCTTAGATGGGCGATTCAAGAGCCTCCTACCTTAGTGTGCAAAATGAACTAACTAGTAAAAAGTGTTCCATTTGAGATGCTTTTGGAGACGTCACTGGTCAACTCGTGTACCCCGTGCAAGTCTCGCCTTGGATGTAACTTTCATCCGAGTGGGGAGCAATATAAAAACAGACTCCGCGCTCCACCCACATTGTGACTCTCGCTCTCCTGCTCCTGCTGCACCATCTCCGCTTTGCTACCAAGGTCTTCCCGCAATCCCGCCTTGCTGCTTCCTCATTCTGCATTGTGCTCTCACGATAGAGCTGCTTACTGATGCATTCGATTTGATCGCTGTTGTGTGTTGCTGCATGCATGCTGGCATGTTCGTTTCGATCACTTCAGTGCTTAATTAAGAGTATACTTGCCAAAGCAATTGGCCGGCTGACTTGTTGTCACGAAGCTCCTGGATCGATCGCTCTAACTTCTTAGACTCCAGGCCTTCGCTTCGTTTTGCAGACTGTTTCATTACGATTGTATGTATAACTTCAGGATACAGAGTATTTGTTGTGCATAGGTTTTCGATTAATCTGAGAGAGCAAGACACAGGTCTACCCGATGGCGACGGCAAGGTTGTACTCCATCTGCTTCCGTGTCTTGCAAGTTGCAACCAGTTCGTTTCTTGTTTTACTTAATTGGTTTCGTTGGTGTTTGCTCGTACTTACGTTGATATTCTTCTTGCTAGCTGTGCATCAGCATGAGTACGAGAGCTTAGTTTAACAGATGTATCCCACACACGTGCAGGAGGCTCTCGCTGATGTTTGTGATGGCGGTGCTGGTGGCAAGCATCTGCTTTGCCGCCGTGGCACAAGGCGCCGTGTTGGGCCGAACTCTGAGAGCTACGAAGCTTCAAGAGCAGCCCGGGACAGGGCAAGTCTTGTTTACGAAGTTGGAGGAGGGCACCATCCTCAACGTGGATTGTCGGCTTGAAAGCTCGGTTATTGTGGGGGACAACTGGTGGCTGAAGGGCTTCTTGGTCGCCGGTGGCAAGTGGGGCTATGTCGCAGATTACGACATGGTGTGTGACGGCAATACTCCGGCCGGCCACTGCGGCACTGTTCCGCACTGTGTTGGTTAGAGGTTACTTGAATGGAAATAGCGCGCTCGGGTGACAATTTTTACGAGCGCGCTATTTCTTGCTGCAAGGCACTGAAGAAGATGGAGTACAACTTTGTGCAGAACCCAGTTGACTTCATGTATGTCATTGTGAAGTAATAAAGGATTTTTTAAGGAGACTCCAGCTAGCTAGCTACAGTCTCAATGCAATTCTACTGTGACACAACTGCACATCGATCTTGGTTAATGATTGTGTCTTTTCCAAGAATTCTGTATAACAACATTTCGATTGAGATTAACATGATCGGAGATCTTGTGACATTGAGTCAATTCTTCTTGCTGCGCTTCGAAGATTTCTAGCTACTGTAATCAGGAATACGTATTGCACCTCACATAAATACCTCGCGATCTGTATAGTGCCGGAATAGGACAGATGCTCTCCTTCCTGGCCATATCAGGAAAAATGTTTCGTTCTTGAAGAAGATGGAGTACAGATGAGTCTCCTTCTTGGCCATCCCAGGTTGTACTCCATCTTCTTCAGTGCCTTGCAGCAATTAAGTCCGTTTCTTGTTTTGCTTTCGCAGTTACTGATATCACTATTCCATACTGAACTACGGTAATTATTGTACCTGGAGACTTACAAGATCTACGGTACCGGTTCTGGTATATAATCTGCTGATATTGAGAGATCGTAGGTGCGTAATCTTGCTCATATGAGTATATACGAGTACCAGTACATCCCGTTGCATATTTGCAACATCAAACATTTATGCACAACGTGCTCCTTCTTTGGACTCCAAAATGGCAAAATATGATGAAGAGAATGGATGAAAACGTGACCATCCGCGTGACGATTGACTTGGTGTGACTTCGTGACACTGCATATACTATACATAGTAGATTAGTAGATGAATGCTCATACCACTTCTCAATACAACTAGTTTGTGTTATAGCTAGCTTGTTGCCTCTCCGGAGGGAGATCGGGGAGGCGTCACCCCCCCCGGTGTAAACTTGGGGGGTGCAGCTTTACCCCCCCCAACTTTCTGTTTTAAGAAAATTTGGGGGGGGTAAAGCTGCACCCCCCAAGTTTACACCGGGGGGTGACGCCTTCCCGTTCTCCCTGTGATCCTACAACAAGATAAGCAATTAACGTCAATTTCGTTAAACTGGCATATGAAATCCGCCACTTTGTCTGAACATCGAGGACAGGTATAGATGTAAACCCGCCAAAGTTCTGGAATGCCGCCATTTTAATGAAATTCACGTTAATTGCTATGTGTGTCCCGTGAAGTAATTAATTTATAGACACTTCATTTCATGCACGCTGGTACGGTCTTCTCATTGAAGTTGATGTTCTTCTTGATAATTGTGAGTATGAGTATGAGAGGGTCCTGGTGTATTAGTTGTAAACCCAGATATGTGGAGGAGGCTTTCGCTGGTGTTTGTGGTGGCGGTGCTCGTGGCAAGCTTCTGCGTCGCCGTCGTGTCACAAGGCGCCGTGTTAGGCCGAATTAACTCTGCAAGCGACGTACGTACGAAGAGCAGCCCGGAACACGGCCAACCTTCTTGGTCCCGCTGGCGATCAACGTATCGTGGGGGACAACTCGTGGCAAGATCTTCTTGGTTGCCGGTGGCAAGCTAGCGGAACTACGTTGCAGATTACGACATGGTGAGTGGCGGCGATATCGCACCAGCCACTGCGACACTGTTCCTCACTGTGTTGGTTAGGCACCATGTTCCTTTGTGGTGGAGGTTACGCGTATGGGAAGAGTTCATGTATGTCAATTTCAAGTAATAAACGATTTTTTAAAGGAGACTCCAGCTAGGGAGCGAGAGTCCCAAATCCCAATCCAATTATACCGTGCACATGTATCGATGTTGGTCGATGGCTGTGAATTATACAAGAATTTCTGCACTGCAACATATCGATCAAACCTAACATGCATGATAGGAGATCAAGGATACATCTTGTGACAGTTATACAAACCTTCCTGCTGCGTTTCGAAGAGAGACTGTAATCAGAATCACGTATTGCACCTAAAATATGCATGAACGCCTCACTACCAATGTAAACTAATTGCCGAAAATGGACAGGTGGACTCTCCTTCCCATCCCAGGCAAAAAGGATTTGTATGTCGATCCTTAGGAGTCTTTGCACTGAATATTCTGCTGTGAATTAATATTGTGCTTCATAATTGACTGCTAGGTACCGTTAGAAATGGACAGCTCGGGATGGCGGAAGATGTGGCAGAAATGGGAAGTGAATGATACAGAAGATGAGTGGAAGGAGAAAGAGTAGGCCTGGACGAGTACAACACTACTAAGTACTAACAGCCATGTTGTAGAATCCTCCAAGTGCAGTTAAGGTAATATGCTCTTAAAGCGACCATTTAAGGGCTGGTCCGCCTTTTTCACAGGCTTCCATGGACAGAAATATTTTTAGATCATCTTCGAGAGAGAGAAAAATAGAAGTGGAACCTAACACAAGTGGTTTTGTAATTTTTCAAGCATTTTTGAATTACTTATAAATTTTCAAAGATAGGCCCTATTTTTAAGCATATTTGTGTCTTGAGTCCCAAACCAACATCGAATGTTTGAAGTTTAACCCTTAAGCACTCCGACGTCCATTTTTTGGACAATGAACAGAGGGCTTGCAGGCGCTGTTTCGTCCAACCAATTTCTCATTCATCCAATGTAACACTTGAATCTTGAAAAGACAACCTTCCTTAATGACCAATTTCATGAAATTCTAGTAAATGATATTTTGTACAAAGATATAAGCAAAAATGTGCAAAATTTCAAAAAAGGATTGAGGCATTAAGGATTTAATGTGGGCAAGATAGATAGAACTCTTCAAGGATGCAAACAAAAATCAAATGAATTTTTGTTTTCTAGATTCATCTTGATAGTATTATTACAATGTTTGGCTTTAAGCAATTTACCTAGTTTCTCTTGACATTCTCCAAACAAACTCAAGAACAAACTACACTTGCTAGTGTGCAATAAAGAAAAGTTCATCCTTCAATTTTATTATCCTTTAGTTATAGACGAGTGAGTTTTTAGCACTACCTTATCAAAGTGAGATTGATTTCTTATTGCATTTCTATTTTTTTTTAAGTGTAATAGGCCATAAATGGACTCAATTGGATAGGCTTTCTAATTCCAAAAACTAGCAAATTTTGAAAACATACAGAAATTAACACTTAAATATAAAATGCAAAAGGGATTAACATTTTGTGAAGCCTACAATTTGCAAGGAAGTGGCAAAGTGGCCAAATTGCCAAATTGTCAATTTGTGGTTGCATTTTTGGAGTAGTTGTATGTTGTAGCATAAAAACAACAATTTTTTTTCTTCACTATTCATTTATGATCCTATGAAGCTACAATCTTTACTTTGACAAGGACATGCTTTCTTTTAATATAAAATGGGGATCACAATAATAATAGAAAAATTTATAAATTGCTAGAGCAATAAATAAATAAACCATGTAAATGCAAGTCTCTTAAGTGTTGCAAATGGAGCCATTAAAAGACTAAATATTCTACTTTGTTCTTTTAGAATTTAGATAGGCCCTAATATTGACTTTGCATTTTTTTTAATTGTATGAAATTTTTGTATAGTTTTTATTTGTCATGATTTGTATGTGAAGAGTTATTTTACATAAGTCAAATAAAAATTGCAAATTTTATCATTTTTATTTTTATTTCAAAGTCAAAGATTCAAAAACAATAGTTAAAATTATATTTTATAAAAATAAAAAAATATTTTATATTATATTATTTTATAGATTGATATTTATACAATAACACAATACACTTGAACATTTGATTCATTTAATTTTGATGAAAGTTATGAGGAGTTTTATTTTGTGGGCAATAAAGTTACAAAACCATTTAAACATTTAAAGTGATTTTTTGAACTCGATTAAATTTTTTTAAATGATACTTATTATAAATTAGAACGTTTTTGATACTTGGAATTTACAATTGGGCAATTGCAAGAAACACTTGTGATTTTTTATCATTGTTAACAGGCAATATGATTTTTGCCTATAGCTTTTGCTTCATACCCTCCAAAAATTCCAAATTCATTATTATTAAGGTACACAAAATTATTGTAAACATTGGAGAGTTTTTCAAATTTTATCAAAAATAATTTGCTATTTTTAAACTTTCATTGATTGGATGCCACCTTAATTATATTGAATTTTTTTAATACTATTTTGTACCCTTGAAAATAAATTTAAAACTAAAAATCGGATTTTTATTGTGTGTTTTTAATAAATTTTTACTGAAAATCTCCATAAAGGTCATTACTTAATATCTTATTTCTAGGATTATACTTAAAAACACACTTAAAACATCCCTTTCTCTTGTAGTGAAGTGCGATAAAAAAGTCATTTCCCAAAATTATTATCACATTTGTCAAAATTTGCAAAAATGAGGAAAAGGTTAGAAGTTGTAAAAATATGCTATAAGGTGATCAAGGGATAAAAGTCATAAAATATGTTCCATAGAAAATTCAATACTACAATAAAGAAAGAATTTCCAATACCATTCACTTGTAAGTACATTTAAGAAATTTCCCAAAGAAATTTGGATGAAAAAACTCTCATAATAAACCCCTCAAGATTTCTTGAAATCATTCCAAAGACACAAGTTAGTCTCTATGACTTTTAAGATTATCATGTGTATTAGATTATTTAACATTGAACCATTGAACGTTTACTGTAATCATTGAAATATTTTTTTCTTACACATTAATAGAAATTTTTTAAATGGGGGAGTAAATTTTTTTTACTGTGAATGGAAACATTGTGTCTCAACTTCTTGCCTATGCTCGACGTGGGTTCAAGCTAGTAACTAGTAAAAATATCAATGATTAAATACAAAATCTTGTGTAATTTATATTGTGACAAATAACACACGTGTAAAAAAAATCTTCTACTAAATCATTAAATTCTAGGACAAATATTCTAATCACTTTTACAGCTTTTATGATTTCAAAATTCTATTGCTACTACCAAATGATTTGAGAAATTTATTCAATTGAAGCAATTTTGGATTTCACAACAATTAAGTTGTTCATGAAGTTTTTGAAGTTTACAAGTTTTTCTTTCCAATTCACCAAATTTTTGGATTGCCATTGTTCGTAACAATTGAGTCAACTTTTGAATGCATTACAATAAATGTGTATCTTTTACAGTATTCACCATTGCATACATTTCATTCATCATTCAATAAATTTCTATTGTACATTTCAATATATGCTTACTCATAATTATACAAATTTCTATTGTACATTTCAATATATGCTTACAAATTATATAAGATTTTAGTAATTTTTATTTGAAGATTTATTGAAATTTTTGTTCTTCATTTTATCTAATACATAAAAATTCTAATAAAATTCTAATGATGAATGCGTAGCATAGTAAGCGCCAACGACTTGTATTCTAATAAAATAGTAAAAGTAAGAAGAAAAAAAGATGACATCTACTACGAAAGCAAAAGCAGTTTTACAACTTTCTACCTTACCAAATCAAAGCGTTTTTTTAATTCAATAACTTGGTGGTTTGCACAGGAAAAGAGACGATCATGTTCAATGTGGCACACCCGTGACCCCAACCACATACGGACTACAACCTCGTTTGAAGCCTCGTTTGAAGCCTCGTTTGAAGCCTCGCTCGAAACCCTAATCCCTCTCGTCCACTCCCTCCAAGGGGAAAACATTGGCGGAGCATTCTTCG
Organism: Antitrichia curtipendula; assembly: GCA_951230915.1. Taxonomy (NCBI): domain Eukaryota; kingdom Viridiplantae; phylum Streptophyta; class Bryopsida; order Hypnales; family Leucodontaceae; genus Antitrichia; species Antitrichia curtipendula. The sequence goes on along the minus strand of OX579640.1, from coordinate 22,081,361 downwards.
CAGTAGCAGCAGCAGCGATGGTGGTACGCCCATAGACCTTGGCCTTGACTTGGGGCGCAACCTGCGAGACGAAACGCGTGTTCTGTTTTCATTGAACCGTCCGCTTTAACTTCCTGATCTCACGCGTTCATGTGCTCCGTTAATTGGTGCGGACAGAATTGATCGATGGACCAGGGTTTGATTCAGGGTGCTGTTTCGGAAGCCGAAGATTACCTGATTTGTTGAGGATTCTGAGGTGAGTCTCCCTGTTGAAGTCTCCTGTAGATGTGTTGGCCATGTAATTCTGACGTGCTCGATTCGGGCGATGATCGAAGAGACCTTGTAGGTTTTGGTTAGTTTTTTGGGGGTTTACTCGCAACCCTGGAACGCTCTGCTTGTTTTGACCCATTTTTCCTGGAGCGAGAAGCTTGTTGTGAGTAGTGTTTGGGGCCCCGATTTGAGAGCCGTGTAGCTGAAATGGAGAGATGTCACTGGTGTTTGGGATGCCAATTGAAGATGAGAATCTTTTTTTGTCTGCTTCAGTTTTCGTCTTCTTCTGCTTATTATTAGTAGAACAGATTGCGTTTAGAGCAGATCGCATTCGCTTCTTCTTCAATTACAATCTGATATTTGTTAGGGGATTTGGAACTGTAGTAGAAGAGGGACTTATGCAAACAGAGTTGGTTATTATTCTCTTAAGGTGGCACCAAACTGGTCGGAATATGAATTCCAAAATCGAAAGAACACCATTCACGAGGCACAGTATGGGCTTCAATGCAGTACTGGAATTGTAGTCGTGAACGGGGAAGGGCGCTTCTACCATCACTGATCCTGTTATCTGGGGAGAAGCAAAGTTGCAAGGTGTTGCATGACGCGTCGCAGTTTTATTTTTCGTCCAGATTCGTCTTGGCGGACGACTGATAGTGTGTTAATGGTGGTATCATTGTGGAATTGGGAACTAGGGTGATATTTCGATTCATTTGTGAGGGTGTTGTGATGTTTAATGGCGTAAATCTTCGTGGTGCGAATTGATCGATTGCTTGGGAGTGTTTGCGTGCGATTCACGTTGAATTCACTGGGAGCGTTTTGTAGAGCTTGCGGGAATGAATCAAGGTTGTGGAGTTGATGTAGATGCGTTGTTTGCAGGTCAAGGGAGTGTTTGCTAAGGATGCCAGGTCCTGAACAGCAGTTAACAGAGCAAGAAGCGGATATATTTGAATCTGCGGTTAACCTAGAAGGCTCACATTTGCAGCAAGGCTTCGACGACGGGTTTCGGGATGGTGTGGAGCTTGGGAAGGCAGAGGGAAGGGAAGTAGGGTTGAAGACTGCTTTTGAACTTGGCGAAGAGCTGGGATTCTTCCGAGGCTGTGTAGACATCTGGATCGCTGTCTTACAAAGAGACTCTACCGCATTCTCACCGAGAGCTCAGCGAAACATCCGCGTGTTTGACAAGCAGCTGGAAGACTACCCTCTCCAGAACCCTCAGGACGAGAGGCTCCAAGATTCTCTTGATTCTTTGCGATCTAAATTCCGCCTGATTATGTCCTTATTGTCAATTCAACTGGATTACAAGGGGTTAGCGAAGGTGAACCAGGCAGAGGAGTCGTTATTCTGAACGGAGAGAGGTTATTGCTTTCATACTTGTTAGATTCTTGTTTAGTATCCACCATGGCTCAAACTCATACGGTTTCGGTCACTACGACCGAGACTTTGCTGTTGCATGAGCCAAGCACATCCGAACAGCCACCACCGCAAGCGCAGACGGTGACTTTGCGATTGGCACCTCGGATGAAGAAGAAAGTCTCTTGGAGGGAGGATACTGTAGATAATGAACACATGCAGAAGAAGAAATCCAAAATCTGTTGCATATTTCACAAGGACGATGATTGTGACAGTGACGACGGGGATGATTGTGAAGGCAAGGGCAAAGTCAAGGAGCAAGATCATCACCATGAATGCAACCACGACCACGATGGCTCAAATGGCTCAAACGACCAGCACCCTGAACACGGTTCAACTTCGAGCTCCTAGTTCGGATGGCAGCAATGATATATACTCTGCTGGAGCTTTCATCGTGACTGTGCTCAAGAGGTGCAGCGGGAGCTAACAGTTGAAGTAGGACTTCTCAGCATTCCGATGAATTTGGGGTCATGTGGTGTGGCTACCCAGACCCAATGGCACTTGCTTCAAATGTATGGAGGGAGTCCCTGTACTTGATTGTGAACAATAGGCTTGCAAATTTCTGGTCCTGCGAGGAGGCTGTCTGGATTCAGGACTTTCTTGCCACATCGTTTTCTTTCAAAGGATGGAGGAGGTAGGTCAAGCATATCGTGACCACTATTCTGAGAAGGTAAATGATCAGCTTGTAGATTGGCCCTTGCCGCATCCCTATGATGGGAACATCGCCATCTGTACGGATATTGTGCTGTTGTTGACCTTTTAGCTTTATAGTGCGTGTGAGCAGGAGGTTTTAGGCTTGCAAGTAATCAAGTTTGTCTTTGAATCCGTGAAAGGGATGGCATCGAGAACCATGAAGAGTTGAATGGCTCTTTCAATATATCAGTGATTATTGGCGACTGATATGTATATTCTCATAGGTTGAACATGCAAACACGCAGACTGTTCTTTGTGATTCATCAAACTTGTGAACATGTATAGCCTTTTGATTTGCGATTTTCTGAAGTATCTGTGAAGTCATATCTTTTTATGCTGAAGATGATCACAGACCCGCCGTATCTTTCCTGTTTCGTCTTGTTGGCATTATCGTTGGATCAGAATAAATCGTCCTGGTATGTCCACGTTGCTTAACTTGATGCTTTTTCGTATACTGAGAACGATATTTTGAGTTATTTGCCCATTGTTTCCTACCGGTGTCGTGCGACTGACGTCTTCGATGTTACATGCAGCCATGACGATTTTGTGACTTGTTTTACAGCCGCAGGGTAGTAGAGACAATTGGGATTTTTGCAAGCACCAATCGCAACCTTCGTTTTTTTCTTAATAGTGTTGAAAGACATCCCACGGGTTAGTAGTTGAGATCTTCATTTTGCTTAACGGTTTGTATTACAATTTGCTAAGTTGGAATCACTGAGAGATTGAACTACATTTATGCTCATTCTGCATCAATGAGGACGACTGACCATGATAGGTTCACGGATTTAGAATCAATTGAAAGCATTGTTCTCACTGCTGAGCAGAAGATCTTGATATTTTTCTCTCATTCATTGAGTTCATATTGACAAACCCAACTTCGAAGGTATTGAAACAGTTTTATATTAGACACTTGAATCCAGTTTTGAAAATTCCAAGCGTTATAGATTGTGTGTTTCAGGTACAGCACCCAAACACTCATCAAAATGTGGACACAAATGACGTTGCAGAGATTTGACCTGCTGCCTGGGAATTGCCATGCTTTGCAGAAAATTAGAATTTTGATGCATTCAGTTGGATATTGGCTTGCCTGAGTGAGTGCACGGCCCACCAAGTTACAAATTATGTCATCCTTATTTTTGGTCAGTGCTGAGTGGGGGTCTTTCTGTCTGCAACCATTAGAAGATAGCAGTCATGTCATTGCTGGTGGCATTTATGCATCATTGGTTTTAGAGCGTTGCAACTCACGCATGCTTAGAAAAGTTGACACACCAAATATGGTTGAAAAGTAAGGATGGTTGGCATTAGAAAAGTTGACACGCCAAATATGGTTGAAAAGTAAGGATGGTTGGCATTAGAAAAGTTGACACGCCAAATATGGTTGAAAAGTAAGGATGGTTGGCAATAGAGGGCAGAGGGTGTTAAGATTCCATGTCAAGATCCATAAAAATCTATTTGGATAAATCTTTGTTTGAGAAAATGTTATAATATGGCTTTTCTCTTTAATTGCATATATGATGGCTTGTAAGTAACATTTAAATTTTGTATTCGGCTTGGTTACAACAAGTAATGGTATGATTTTTTTAATATACTAAGTTAATTCAACCTTTGAATGAAATTTTGCTAGTAGTGGTAGAAAAAAGAAATGAGCTATGTATGAAGTGACTAAAAAACTAATCAAGCTTTTTGGTTGGGTATTCTAGTATCAACAAGGTTGATTCTCTCACAACCAAGTCCTTCATTTAAAGGGTTGAAAGTTTTTGTATATTGTATAATAATAATTTCTAATTGCATAAAATATGTATTTATTGGCTTTGGACTACAAGAGAGAAAATCTTGCATCGACAAAAGTTTACAGTTATAGACATTTATAGTAATGTCATAAATTTTGAATAGGACCTTACTTGAAAACCAAGCCAATGCTTCAAAGAGATATAGCCTCTCATTGTATAAGATAATATAGCAAAAATTTGGCTTGTTTGATTGTAATGACATCAAAATTTTACTTAGTTTCGTACAGAGATAGGTTGAGTGTGGAGTATGGACTGATTAATAGATATGAAATTCAGTTGTATAATGACAATATTATAAATTCAAAGAATGGAGCCATAAAGTTTATAAATGTGACAAATGATCCATTTATTTTCCTACAATTTCAATGGCCTTTTTTTCTAATAACCATCTTTTGATTAAAAAAAAAAAAAGCATTAGAAGAAATTTCAAGCCTTCAGAGGATTGCTCCAAAGTGAAAAACATAGCTATTTAACCCTAAAGTCCCATTGGCCTTATAGGGGCCAAAATGCGACTTTGGGTAGGCTCATACGATCTCAATATTCATCATAGTTTACTAAAATTTTGTGTAAAGCTAGAAAAACACATAAGTTTCTTGGGTATATAATTCTTATTTCAATCTGTGCCTGGAAGCAAAAGTTGTTGTACAAAAAGCCAAAAGTAGAGGTCGACAGGTAGTCCCAAAAAAATCACAAAAGTCAGGAAAAAGAATTTTAATTTTTTTTCCTAACACATTATATTTTATTCAACATGTAAAACTTGGAATCATTCTATTTGGACTAGTGATGAGAAAGTTATGGACGATCTTGTTTTCGGGGCAATCTAAGGATGTTGTTGAAAAAAAACTTTGTGTCCAATTTTGAATGCTAATTAATATCTTTCAATCCATGCAATTAAATTTGATGAAATTTTTAGAACATGATCTCAGACAAGTGAAGTACAAGATCCTATGGTTAGATTCTAAAAAAATGTTTTTTTGCTTTCTTGGATGAATGTAGCAAAAATGGCAATTTTGAGTGTTTTTTGACAGGAAAATGGCCTTGGGACTTTAGGGGTTAAAATGTGGGTCTGACTTTCACAAAAGTGGCCAAAATGAGTAGTTAGCTAGTCTGACTTTTGCAAAAATAGTGAGGCCTTGACTATTTTTGTGACTATAAAATGTATCTATAGTTTTTTTGTTTTTGTTTTTGTTTTAAAACATAGACCATTGTATCCACAATTTCTAATGTTACAAATGGTGTTTAATTGACAATTGTTTCAAGTTAAAGTCAAATTAAATTCAATCAAGCCATAGAATTTGTCTTAATTGGATTTAATGACAAAATTGAAAAGAATTTAGTTTCATTTAAACTGAATTAAGTTTCAAATAAGCCAAATTAAGTAAGTGGCTATTGATAAATGAGTGAAGATACATGAATGAAGATACATATCTCACATGGGTTGTTAATCCATATCAAGCTCTTCTTCTCATCTTGTTATACACCAAATGTCAATGAAGTTAGTCCTTCACATTGCCATCAAAAAACAAATTGGTTGTTGATAGTCATTAGATTTTTTTGGCAAAACTTGGTTTGAGTACAAGGTGCATCCAAATACAAAGTGTTAAAAAATCAGGGTTAAGGTGCATTAGAGTACCTTAACCTTGATTTTTTAATACTTTGTATTTGAATCCTAAACCATCAATGAGCATTTGACATTGCAACTTCAGGTGAGCGAGGATAGTACAAAAAATAAATTTTAAGCAAACAAAAACTAATTTGTGGGGCTTTTGAAGGACTGTGGAGCAACCCTTTGGAGGCCCTGTTTTTTTTTCTAATGACCAGAATAGCCTTTGTCTTCCATGGTTTTTATTAGGAAGTTGGGTACTAATCCTAAAACACAAATAAAATTTGATTAATAATTCTTTCTTATAAAGTGTTGATTTTTGCCAATTTTGTGAATATTTGTCAATTTTAATAACATGAAATTTTAGGCAGTTAAAATTTAGGTGAAATTTATTCTTAAGATAGAAAATCTCATTAGCTTTCGAGGAATACAATTTTTATGTCAAGTGGTGCCCAAGAGCAAAAGTTATGCTACAATAAGCTTTAAAATAGGGGAGATTGATGGCAAAAGAAATCTACAAAAAATTGAAATAATTATTAAAAGAAAATTCTCATAGACTATATTTTTTTTCTACATAGAAAGCTTTGATTCATTCCATTTGGATTCGTAAAGTGAAAGTTAGTAATATCTTTGTTTTGCAAGCAATCAAATAAAAACTTCTTGAGAAAATAATGTACTAGATTCATTTTTGAACTCAATTTTCACAATTAAAAAAAATAGGATCCACAAGGTTAAGTATGTTTGCTAGAACAATCTCACCATTGAGATTAGTGTGTTCCAAATTCCATCTTAGAGCTATTAATGATTTTAGCTTTTTCTTCAATCTCATACCAACTTCTACTTTACAAGTTTTTAAAGAATGAAAATCATGTATTTTTTTTAGTTATTTTTTCTAGAATTTCAGCTCAAATATTTAACATAAAAATATTTAAAAATAAAAATATTAAGTGCAAAACTTTTAAATTAAAAAAGATTTAAAGTCAAATAATCTATTCAAGGAATATACTCACTTTAAACGCAAATATCTTGTAGTCTACCTAGTGAATTTTATTGAAATTTCTTCCCCACATGTTTGTACCAGTTTGGTGTAAGACTTTCATAGATAGATATGCAAAAAAGACAATTTGTTAAAAAATTTGCTCTTTGCAACATAAATGGCAATTCCAAGTGTTTTTTAATGGAAAAAAGGGTTTTTAGACTTCACAGATCAACATTCAAATGGACAAGAAGAGTCCCCATCTAAAAACAACATTGAAAAGTTTTTTAATTTGACTTTGACTACCTATAATATATCTTTTATTTTTCTCCAAAAAAGTTGGAGCAAAAGTCCTAAATACATGTCGAACATTCCCCCCATTGTCAATCCATTACAAAAATTATTTTGTGAAACCAACAAGAACAGTGTGATTGTGAGACTTTGTCTACTCCAACCAAACCCTAACTATATTGTGCAATGTGAAGTGCAATTGTAGACAACATTTGAAAAATCAGACTGAAAACCACAAGAATTGATGCCATAGTCTTTGTCCAAAGGATACACTTTTGGTAGCCAACCAATCTAGATATGTGTAATGACTAAAGAATCCACAATGAATCATCCTACTTTAAACCCATAAACAACGTTGAGGACGTATTTCGGTTGATGAATGACAAAGAATCTCTCCATGCAAAGAATCTCAGAAGTACAACTATTCGTCCTCCAAATTTTGTATAAAAAGGGAAGGTCTTTTACAATAGTTTGACTTCTAATGAGTACTTTTGTATTTTTTTAAGCCCACAATTCACACAGTACCAAAATAGATCATTTATATCTAGGTTGTTACACTGGACGAACGGACCGCCCGTCCGTCCGATAGGAATTGCGTCCGTCCGAAGTGTCCGAAGTGGTCAACGGGCAGCTGACTTTTTGCGACTGAAAAAAAAGTCGGATTATAGGAAAATTCGATGACACATGGTTGCCAACATGGACGTGGGGGGCGTGGACGTAAGTGAGTCGGGGCGGAAACAAGGTGTGGGCGGGGACGCAGACGAGATAGGGCGCGGACTCTATCCGGGCGTGGACGGTACAGACGCAGGGGCGGGGACGCAGTTCAGGGCACGGACGGAACAAGGCTAAGGCGTGGACACAGTTTTGGGCAAATGGTGGGGTGTGGACGGTCTGAGTGAAGGGTTGGGCCTATTGGCTTCTATCCCTTCAATTAAAAAAAAAATGGAATAGAATTTTCTGGTGCCCCCTCCCTTTCAAAGTTTAAAACCGAAACCATTTTGTGAGTGAATGTTTGGGGAGCCCCCTTGGTGTGAAACACTTGAAATAAAAGAGATTCATGAGTGAATGTTTGGGTGCCCACAAAATTCAATACAACTATTCCATTCATCAACGTCTTGAAAACGTCAATTTCATATAGAACCTTTTTTCTCGCAAATGTCAAATACACTTATTTTTGTTTAAAACAAATGGAACCCCACTGTATTAGGAGAATAGAACAAAACAGCCAAGCCAAAAGGTTGGACAATGCCTAATACACTTTAGTCTCCTTTAACATCACATATTTAAGATTTAACATCATGTACTTCTTGCATTGTGAAGTACATCCGGCCTAACTACCTTCTTCAATACACAAAATAAGGCCTTCCTACCTACGATAACAACACTCAGGCATAATCCAACAATGCGGTTTTTGCTTCAAGGTCTCTAATACACCTGAGACAGTTGCCCTCTTGTTCACATCTTCTTCTTGGAGGCTCTTCAGTTTCAAAGCCAGATTTGTGTACTGCTCTGGATTTCGTTTCGTGAAGTACACATGATCCCATTCATGGTTCCAAATTTGTTCCGCTATTGACCCTGCTGCATAGGCTTCCGCTTCCATTGTATATAAGTGCTTCCTCTGCATGACTTGAAGTGAATTGACTGAATCCGGGGGGCCAAACTTATAGAACAATTCCGGAGCAACAAAGTGTTTTACAGCTTTCACCTTCAAGAGTTCTTCTGTTGTAGCATATCCATACTTTGATGGCTCCTTCTCCACCACCCTGCCAGAAAGTCCCCAATCACAAACTCCGATGTATACGACATTATGTTTCCAAGGGTCGAAATGGAGCAGAACGTTGGATGGAGACAAATCATTATGAAGAAAACCCTCATCATGGCATTTTGCCACTACAACCAGCAATGATAATGCCAAATTCACACGATTCCGTCGGTACGTTGCAACCCACCCCAATTGTTCTGAATTCAATCCAATGTCTGTTTGTTTCAACATGTCATCGTTGCTCACAGTTTCAGAAACCTTCTTGTCGAGGTTCACCTGAAGGCACTGTAAAGATCCGCCATTCCACCAAAGCGTATATCCTTCCATTGTCTTAGGATGCAAATATGAAAGTCTAATGATGCCCGGGTGCTTCATTGGACATGATCCCGCCTCAATCATAATCTCCCGGCGCTTCTCCTTCTGATTCTCAATTTTCAACATCTTGCCAGCAAATTCCATCCACGTCGGGATGCTCCCAAGTTTAGTTAGACGCACTTTTGAATGGTCCCATACAATCCTTCTGCTTTGAAGCCTGGCATCGGTACCACTTTCACCGAACTTTCCAACCACTTGAATGACCCACTGGTGTTGTGACTGTAAATTGCATTTTCAGCTGTTTCTTTCCACAGATATTTCCTTCTATTTCGTGAACTTGAGAAACCTTGGCACCAAGTTTGTACCATTGACAATTTTGAAGCAAATTCTTTGTCCTCATTGTCCCAATCACTCTTATCTTTTTCTTTTTTGGCTACATATAACCACATCGTTACAATATTGGTGGTCAAGGACTTCACCATTCCGTCGAGCCACTCCGAGGCTGACCAATACTCAACGAAATTGTTACATTTCTCTGATGCTTCCAACTACACTTCAAGCTCATATCACATATCTTGAGTGAGTTGATGATAACCATCTTCATTCTTGCTCACATACGTTCTCTTCAACATTGAAAGACTTCGTACCCTGTAGAATTGAACGCCTAAGGACCTTACCTCCTTTGTGTACTCTAGCGGAGGCCAATTTGGATTTGGCGGCTTCTTGGACTTTTTGCTAGATGACGAAGGATTTGATGATGAAGGATTTGATGATGAAGGATTCGATGACGAAGGGTTCGATGACGGGATTGTCCAAGGCATGTCCCAAATTGAGGGCCCACGTTCGTCGGCTCTATCAAGATCAACATGTAGTGGACGCTTCCCGGACGAACCACTTTTCGATGAAGCCATGCTTTAAGGGAGGTTCCGGGATTTTCTAAAAAAGTAGTGAAACCACGTGCGTTCTGTGGACCAAGCCTGCACACCCACCAACCCACTACATAGGCCACGGAGCGAGCTACAACGTAGGGCAATGGAAGGAGGCTTGGCAAATGGGAGGTCAAGGAGAGGGTTTATATAGTCGGCGGGGCGAGAACGTCCCTGCCCCATCGAGAACGTCCCCGCCTCGGCAGGAGAACGTCCCCTCCCTGTTCCTTCATCGGGAACGTCTCCGTCCTGTCCGCAAGTACGTCCCCGCCCCTGTCCCAACATCGGGAACGTCTCCGCACAGTTCCCGACAACGTCCCCGCCTTCCATGAGTCCCTTGTCTTCGACCGCATTTGATGATTACTTTTGACCCATACCACAGTTTTTACAATGTCGGTTTGGGGTGAATTCTACCACTTACATACTCTCTGGCACATAGATGTGGTTAAAGTTCTTCATTTTTCACATAAAGAAACGAAGACTACCTTATCTAGTGTGTCCATAAATAAGTGTAGAAAATTGTGACCTTTACATTTTTTAATTTTTAATTTTTTTGAAACAAACCTTTTGATTTTTAGACTATCACAATTTTGGATGGTTAACTTTGCAGACCAAAAATGTAGTTCTCAGAGTAAAAACACTTACAGAAAGGCTAGCATAAAGGTGCATGAAGATTTTCTACCGTCCTAGAAAAAAAATTTGGAACCGAAAGCAAATGTTGTATTCTTTCATATCGAAGTGCGAACAATTAAAAACTCTCTAAAATTTGTACACATTTTCAAACATGAAGACTAGAAAGCCAAAACAAACCAATTGGGATTGTACGTACTTTTTAAAAATTTGTATATGCATAAATTTTTGAAATTAAAGCGTTCATATTATTATCATTCTCTTTGCAACATCTTCAAAAAATTGAAATCATTTTGTACTGCTAATTATACTATATTGAATCTTTTATTATTAAAATGGTTGAAATTAAAATTTTGGATTTTCTTTTCCAATTTTGTGCGTTGGTGTACATTAAAGAATAGAAATGTCTCAAAAATGTTTCTTTCCATCTCCACTTCTCCTTTCATAAAAAATTAAATTATCTTTGGTCCTTTTTTCAATTAGACTACATTCTAGAGTATCTTTTCTCAATGAATTTTTAACTACTTCTCACATTCAAGATTGGAAGATCAAAAAATCCAAGAAGTATGTAAGGTTCTTATTCTAGAAGATCCTAGTTCACGAAATATTGAGATTTATCTCGCCCTTCCGAGAAATTGCCATTGAAAATTATACAAGCTTTGGAGGGTTGGAAAAAAAATAACCTTACCAGTGTGTCCCAGCAATGATATCCATATAGGACCATTGCCTTTTTATCTTTCATTATTAAAATAAAAAAACCCTATGATTTTCTTATTTCCCAATACAATATTTTGGAAGGTAAAAGAACATGATTCATTTTCTTCATTTCTAATGATCCTAATTCCCTAGAAGTTGCATTTTCCAGCTATTTTTGCATATAATATGATCTTCCAATATTGTTATAATCTAAATATCCAATATTTAATATTTTCTAAAAACAATTCCACGCACTCTAAATTAAATAGTTTTTCATTTACTGCAATTAAAATTACAAGATTTCAAACACATCTATGTGTAGAAAAATTTAAAAGTGGAACGTACTCATTGGGAACCTCCATTGTCAAGAATTTGTTAAGCCTCTAGCAAGGCCTCAAGGAATAAAAGAACTATTGCAAAGTTTTTGTATAGAGAAAATGAAAGACAATTCATTCCAATATCATATTGGTGTGCTTACAAAGTTTTCCACCAAGATTTTCTCAAGGGCTTCATCAATCCTTCGAAGGCCCTTGGGTCCCCTCTAGATGACCCACATTTTGCCTTATAATTTTCAAATTGTAATTTCGTACATGAATTGTAGTACATTCTTAGTCACATACAATTGTGATCATTATGCTACTTATTTATTTGCATACAATTGCAAACATTCATTCACTTATTTTTTCACATATAATCATGGCCCGATTGAATTAACTGGAGAAAAATTAGGGAGGCCCATCCTATATGTTGGGAATGTCAATGGAACTCCCTAGATCTACTGGTAGTTAACAATATTATTCACCAAGAAAATTGCAACCATGTCCAGCATAATCTGCTAATTTGGAGTATTCAATTCACCGTTCTAAGACAACATCCGCGCCCGCCACAGCGTCCCCGCCTGAGAAGTGCGTCCCCGCCCATGCACGACGACGTCTCCGCCCTGCGCAACAACGTCCCCGCCCGACCATCGACTACGTCTCCGCCTGTCGCGAGTACGTCCCCGCCCTCCATCGACGACGTCCCTACCCAGCGCAAGTACATCCCCACCCAGCGCGGGTACGTCCCCGCCCCTCCATTGACGACGTCTCCGCCTGACCGCTTGCGCCCCTACCTATATAAGGCGGTCTGCGCTCATTTTTTCTTACCTCGCGACTTCCCCCATTCCTCCACTTTTATTGAGCTGGTTGCCTGGGCGGTTGTGGGGTCTTTTACAGTACCAAATTCACACTAATTTTTTTACAGACCATCATCACCATGGAAACGCCACCGAGGAAGACGAAGCTTGAACGGGATAAAACGTGGAAATGGCAAGGCCAGAAGCAACCCAAACGCATTAAAGTCTTACGAAATCCCACCAAACTTGCTTTCAAAGGATGGCAAGAGATACCTGATCCATGGACTATGGAAACTTGTGCCTCGTACATTGAGTGGTGCCACATTGGCAAATCCTTCCCAGAAGATCGGTATAATCATCACCGCAGATTCAACAAGGCCAATTTGAGGTATTGCACAGATGATGCGTTCAAGAGTCGATGCATTGACGTGTACCAAGTGTTATACGATCGAGCCACCGTGGAGCGAAACAAAGTTCATCTTTTCATTGCACGAAGTGTACATGCAGAGGTCAAACTTGGGAAGAGAGTGGACTGGTCCACTGTGGTGGAAAGAGGGAACAAAATCAAAGTTCCACACCCCACCAACGGATTCATCCCGATGGATGAACGAAGGTATCCGGAGGGCGGATTGAGCTATTCCAGGACAATAGTAGAAGCGCCTCAAGACAATTACGTGACGGAAGACTCCGCTACAGACAATGACTCGGATGGCACACATACACCTGCATGGTCACCAAGTACTCGAAGGCAACAACGCATCAAAAGACGGAGGGCCATACAAATGGGTGAGAATGACCAAGAAGAAGAAGCTCTACAGCCAATGCAAAAAGAAATAGGTGTGGAGGTGGACACGGTTGAGAGCTTGAAGAAGGAGCTGAATGACAAGATCACCGAAATTCAAGGACTATATGAAGATAGTCACAAATTGAGGGTAGAGTTGGAAGATAAGAACAATATCATCACCCGACAATCCCAAGAAATTCGTCGCTTGCAACGTGCTCTTCAAGCGACTTCAATAACTGATGAAGTTCGTCCCACAGTTGTGGAAGTTCAAGGTATTCTTGCAGCGCGCGTTGTAGCAGAGGACGAAGACCTCCCATCCCTTCATGCACAGAATGTGGTACTTCAAGAGCGGTTGGATGCATTGGTTTCGCAATATTATCAATGGAAGTTGGCATGTGTGTTCACCGTGGATAGGAGCCGGCAAATGGCTGCGGAGTTCACTAAAATTTTCAACACGTATTTTGAACACAATCAAGTACGCATCTTCGGCTTAACTTCTTGGAAATCTGCAGAAGACCTCTTCCAACCTGATAAAATGGCAACGAAAGTCATCTCCGGAAACCAAACTGTCATTGATTGGGCTAAAATCGGTTGGGATTTTCAGAATGCATTGTCTGCCCATGTGACCGTTCCCAATAAATTGTTATAGCCAAAACCGTCTGCCTTTGTTGAAGACGGAACTCAATGCATCATTTGTTTAAATAACTTTGGTCCGGAAGGTGGAATACATTTGGGCATGTGTGGGCACTTGTATCACCCAATTTGCTTGATCAGCTTAATGGTCAACCGTAGACGCTGCGCAGTGTGCAAGGCTCCCTTCTACGAGCATTTATATTAATTGTTTGGCTTGGTCGAATTCATGCCACCAAGTTGGGAATTTGATGCCTCCAATGCGCCTGACCATTTTAGCAAATGGGGAGAAGACCTTATTTGGAATTGGCGTTACAAGTACCATTCATTGGAGAAGTCACAACTTTGTGATCAATGGGGTTGGAAAACTGATCCAGATGCAGTTGTCAGTGTGTGTCACAACTTGATTAAAGGCACGTCGGAAGTGAGCCAAGGACAAAGGAATTTCTTCTTCCAATGCTTCAACGGTTATTGGGATGAAAATGAGAAGAAATTCCGATTTGGGCCCCACCCCAAGAACTAGCTCTGGGATAAAGAAGGAGTGCGTGTTAATGAAGACGAGGTAGTTGATGTTGAGAGCAACAACGACAACGGATACGAAATGCCTGGTCCACGGGAAAGAGTCATGATGTCGGAATCCGAGTGGAGAAACCAATTCAAACTTGATGCCGTAGATTTTTTGTTGGACCAACACAGTCCGCAAACGCGTCAAGCCCTTCAACAGCTCTAGGAATCCCAAGTTTTGAGGGCCGTATTAGAGGAGGATGGGCCTGCTAGGCAAACCCGGTCTGCAATACGAAGGATTCATTTGGGCTCCGATGAAGACCACATTCCCCAAAGCGGTACACATGACAATGAAACAAGTCCAAGTGGCACTGCTATTAGTCCTATGGAAGTTGAGTAAGCGTACTTGTTCATACTTGAGGCATAATAGAAAAAAATAGATACAAATACTTACAAATGTGGAGGCTTATAGCTTTTTGAATATCTTTCATGTACGTCCATGTGTACACCACAAGTCTAAAACACATTCAGACTATTATAAGAATACTATATTGTACATTTTTTGAATTTTGTTTTTTATAACATACATGAAATACACTATACAACCATTCTCCAATATTGTACTCTTGTACTACTTCCATTTTGTAGAAGTTCTATTTTGTAGAAGTTCTATTTGGTGGCCCTTTGTTCTAACACACTTAAAATCAACCAAAAAATAGTGGAGTGCATGATTTGGTAGTAATTTGTTGTTAGTAACACACTTATAAAAAAAAAATTATGGAATGCATGATTCGGTGGCCCCTTGCTAGACTATCACACTTAAAATAAATAAAAAATATTGTGGAGTGCATGATTTGGTGGCCCTTTGTTGGACTAACACACTTAAAATAAATAAATAAATATTATGGAGTGCATGATTTGGTGGCCCTTTGTTCAATAACACACTTAAAATAAAAATAAAATATTGTGGAGTGCATGATTTGGTGGCCTTTAGTTCAATAACATACTTTAAATCAAAAAAAATAAATTATGGAATGCATGATTTGGTGGCCCTTTGTTTATTAACACACTTAAAATTAAAAAAAATATATTATGGAATGCATGATTCGGTGGCCCTTTGTTGGACTAACACACTTAAAATAAATGAAAAATATCATGGAGTGCATGATTTAGTGGCCCTTTGTTCTAACACATTGAAAATAAATAAAAATTGGGAGGTAATCACAAAGTGTACTTTCATCTCATAAAAATGAATATTAAAAAATCCATACATATATAGGTCCAAAAGGGCAATAAACAATCCCATGGGCAATTGCTTTTATTCATGCTTAAAATTACTGGTTAGAAGTCTGTCCTTGAAGGATTAATGACCAAGGTGGCCCATCACTCGCCTGAAGATAGTTTGAGAAGCCCTCTTTAGGACGTTTATTGAAAACAGCGTTTATAGTTGGCACCACACCCCTCAGATGCAACTTTGGGCTGCAGTCCAGTCACCTAAACCTGGAAGTGCACTTTCACTGAAATGATCAGGGCGGAAACGTTGGAGGGAGAACACACAGATCAGGCGTGGACGTTGAGGACAGGCGCGGACGCACTGTCAGGGCGCAGACGCTTAGGCGAGGACGTCCTGTCAGGGCGAGGACATGTGGGCGAGGACGTTGGGGAAGGGCTGGAAGGGCGAGGACTCTGGAGCGCAGACAGACCTCCAGGGCGGAGACGCTTGGGTGCTTTCGTCCAGCAATGCATTGGCTTTGGATTTCTTTAGGTTTTCAGTTTACAGCTTGCACTTAATTGCTAACAGCTGGTGCCTGTACAGCTCATAAAACCCTCAGTCATGAGGAATCTGGATTGTCATTCATAAAGAACTTCACCTCCTTTGATGTATTGGTGCATTTTAAGGGAAATTATCTTACCTTCAAAGCCTAAGTTGAAACTTAAATTTCCACATTTTCCATCAAAATTGTCATCCTTCGTCTATTTGCCGAAAGGTAAGAATGGAAAATAATGACTGTAACCCTTTTTTCCAAAGATGTTCTAACATATGGAGAAAACATTGTTTTGAAGGAATAGACCATGTCGAACACTAAGAGACTAAAGAAAAGCAAGAGAGCAAAAATTGTATGACCTATTTCCCTGGTATACATGCGAAAAAATTGCCAATCCTTCTTAAATAGACCCTAAAATTTGTGGTCTTGAAAGTGTGGACAGGGCAAGAAAGGAATTTTAACATACACATTGAATGACCTTTGAATACAAGTAAACATAAGGAATTGATTGAAATTTAAGAAAAAGACAATCGCATCTTCAAAATCTAATATAAGAATATTGTACAATTAAAACCATTTATTCTTTAATTCATTCATTTGCTTAAATACTCATGGAATTAAACAAAAACTTGTGCTCATGGAGATCACTCCTTGTAATTTAAGGTATACAACTATACACCTAAGTTAAGAGGGTATATCATGTGGGGCTATTTACCTTCATCATTGTATTCTAGAGGACTATATTTTTACATAAAAGCCTACTAGGGGCATATTTTCAATACCCTCTAATTTTTTATGAAGTCATTCCTGCAATCTTTATAGTTGGGCTATCTTACATATAAAATTTGTGTGTCACGTTTTTCTATATACACATACAATATACACCATAAAATCAATGTCCTATATGGAAACTAAATTTTTGGATATATATGCTACTAGTACAATGGTACAATTCTATATTTCTATATGATAATAAATAAAGATGTGCAATTTTAGCATTTATAAATTCTATGCCAAGTATTCTACACAACCTAGCATAGAAAGGAAAAAAACAACATCATAGAAACATCAAACATGGTCATCACGTTGATATTATAAAAAATACCAACACTAGCAATATAAAATGAAGAACATAAAAAATGGCATTCTAAAAACACTAGAAATCCACATGAGAATATGACCTTTACCATAGCATGGATTCATGGAGAGCATACATTTAATCTATACATATGCATTTGCAATGGTTTAGAATCTAGGATCAAGAAATGAAAAAATGTTTATAAAATACTATTATCCGAAATTGATTCTAACAATTTACGAATACATCTACAAATTAAATGATAAATTCTTCATAGTGATTAGTATGCATAATTGTTCAATTGGGAAATAACGGATTTGTGAGGAGATGTTCTACAACTTATTCCCACAAATCCTTATCCATGAAGGTACCTTGAATATTTGTTACACCACAATGTTTTGTCCATTTCATTTTAAAAAATACAACAGAGTCACCATGTAAAGAAATATTACCCACATTACATTACCCTCATTCCATGTTTTATAGGTAATTAAAATTTCTATTCAAAACTTCCCATTTTAGGAAATGGAATGAGTTAAAAAATAACTATGTGAAGCACTTGAATCGTGTACCTCCAAATAAACAGAAGTCCAAAGTACACTTCTCACTTTACAAGGTTATAGGGTTTAGGGTTTAGGATATAGGGTATAGGATTCAGGATTTTAGGGATTCGAGAATCTGGGTTTTTGGTTTTGGTTTCATAATATGGGTTGTGCCGTTGTGGGCTTGCCTCCCTCTTTCCTGTAGTCCTGCAGCACATGTTCAGGAAGTGATAGGCGTGGACGTCGGGCTGCGAATGTCGGGGTTCAGGGCGGGAACTGAAAGAGGCGCGGCTAGTGAAGGGCGGGGACGCCTGGGGAGGGCAAAAAGGCTTCAACTTCTTCTAAAGTTTGAGAATTAGAGACACTTGGGTGCAAGCAGCAATTGCTTTGATTCCAGCAAACGAGTAAGGAATTCAATCCCAACATGACGTGCATTTAAGATGTCAGGACACTAAAGAGTAGAAGCACGAGCACAGAATTTATTTCGAAAGTCAAACGTGTTTTGGGAATCGCGACGGGGAGCACACTTGAGAAGAAGAGACAATGGGGCTCCCGTTGCTTTGCGTTTCGGGAGTGCAGGGCGCGGACTCTGGGGGTTCAAAAACGGGACTCCTGCTGCTTTGCATTTCGGGAGTGCAGGGCGCGGACTCTGGGAGCGGACGTTGGGGGTTCAGAAACAGGACTCCCGCTGCTTTGCGTTTTGGGAGTGCAGGGCGCGGATGCTGGAGGTTCAGAAACGGGACTCCCGTTGCTTTGCGTTTCAGGAGTGCAGGGCGCGGACCCTGGGGGTTCAGAAACGGGACTCCCGCTGCTTTGTGTTCCGGGAGTGTAGGGCGCGAACTCTGGGCGCGGACGCTGGGGTTGAGAAACGGGACCCTACTGCTTTACTTTTCGGGAGTGCAGGACGCGGACGCTGGGGCTGAGAAACGGGACCCCATTGCTTTACTTTTCAGGAGTGCAGGGCGCGGACGCTGGGATTCAGAAACGAGACTTCCGCTGCTTTGCGTTTCGGAAGTGCAGGGCGTGGACTCTGGGCGCGGACGTTGGGGGTGAGAAAAGGGAGCCCCCTTGCGTCCTCGCTCCGTCCGATTGTAGCGTCCCCGTGGGGCCTTCCAGCGTCCGCGTTCATCGTCGACCGTTTCCGCCTATGTATAGCGTCCACGCCCCCAGCTTCAGACATCCCCGCCCCTACCACGTCAGAGTATATAAAGAGGAGGCTGCCATTAGGGTAGCTACGTTTTCAACCTGGCCTCATGATCTTGGACTTCTTTTGAGCTCCGTGCTTGGGTTTGTTGGCTGAAAACGGCATTGGTTCACTGTTGAGGTGATGTAAAAGGCAGTTCAGGTAGTGGATGAGTGCTATCTTGATTATTGTTACTAAGACTTTGTCGAGGAGAATATCAAATTGTCGGGGGTGAGGTAACCGAAAGTTGTTGCCTATCACGATGACTTCAAGACGAAAACAAACAAAAGAGTGGGAACCATGGTTCAATTTTTCTGACGATGGAAATAAGGTGACTTGTGTGTATTGTGGCGGGACATTTAGCTACAAACGTGAGCGTGCTTTTGCCCACTACGGTTACCGGGCAAAGTTGGAGGGAGCAGTGTGTTCAAAACTACCTCGAGCAGTAAGATACAAATTTACCAATTGCACGAACTTTGTACCGCAACGGATGAATGTTGAGAGCACCCCAGATGCTGAATCGGGTCCAAGTGAACCATCCGTATTAGCCCCGAATGTTGGAGTCGAAGGTTCAAATCAGTCTACTCAGAATGAAGTAGTACGGGAGGGACTCGTAGGTGTGGGCCACAGACATAAAGGACCTAGTGTTGAAGTAGGTCTGGGCGGCATTGCGGCATCAAATTCCATTGGATCAGGGCCACTCTATTAGCAACGCATGGTGGATGCACTAAACATGGCCAAGAGGAAGGAATTGGATGAAAAGTGGGCTAGTTTTTTCTATGAGGCAAATGTACCGTTCAACGTGGCTAGACATCCGTCCTTCATTGAGGCAGTGAGGGCAACTTCGTTGGCACGATTTGAATATTCTCCGCTTTCTTACCATCAATTGAGGACTCAAATGATTGAACCGAAGAAGCTGCAAATTGAAAATGAGATTAAAGAAAAAACAGCCTTTGCAGTACAGAATTACGGAATTACAATATGCACTGATGGTTGGGACGATGTCAATCGACGGCCATTAATGAATGTGCTGATGTCTTGTCCTACTGGAGATGTCTTCCTCGGGTCCATTGACACTACGGGTCAAAATAAAACCATGGCATATATAGCAGACCAGTTGAAAGTCTTCATTGAGAGGGTGGGCCCCAACAATGTAACCCAAATTTGTACGGACAATGCGAAGAATATGCTTGGAGCAATCGAAGACGTTATCGGGACATACCCGCACATCTTTAAGCAGGGTTGTGTGGCCCACGCATTGGATTTGTTGCTAGAAGATTGGTCGAAATTGATCGCTTTTAAAGAGTTATTGGACAGGGCAAAAAGGGCTTCCCAATACATTAAAAACCACCACGCAACAATGGCTACTTTTCGCGAGCTCAGTCCAAACTTGCAGTTGTTAGTCCCCAATGATACAAGATTTGCTACTCATTTCCTCATGATGCAGCGGTTGGTGTCATTGAAGCATGTATTGATCCAATTGATAGCATGTCCGCGTGTACTAAACCATGTTGCAACGCTACGCGGAGAGCAAGCTCGCGAGACTGCCAAGGAAGTCATTAAAACCATTAATGACATAGACTTTTGGCAGCGATGTTCAAATTATGTACTCATTGCATCGGATGCAGTAAAAGCGTTGCGCATCTTTGATGGACGAGAACCAGCCATGGGCAAAGCGTGGTTGACAATGACAAACCTACGACGGCATGTGCATAGTTTGACTGACCAACCCTTCTTCCTCCCCGATGCCTTGGCGGAACGCATCAAGAAGAGTTTCGATGACAGATGGAACATGGTATTCAATGATCTTCACTATGCCGGGGCATTACTGAACCCGTTTCTGGCAGATTATCCACGCTTGAAGGGTGACGGAATAGCCCTTCGTGCATTGTATAGGGTTATTCATAAATTGGAAGACGTGGTTGGGGTGCGATTTGATGATGTTATGGTCGAACTAACGCAATACGAAGAGCGCACAAGACCTTATAGTGCAACTGAAACCCCAAACATTCGGGACACCGGGTTACTTCCCCACCAATGGTGGAATAGGATAGGAGATCGAGCCTTATCCAAAATTGCGAAGCGTGTTCTTTCCCTCACATGTTCGGCATCGTCTTGTGGAGCATGTTTTCTTTTGTCCACAATAGAAGTAGGAACCGCCTAGTAGTGGACAAGGTGGAATCTTTGGTATACATTTATACCAACAGCCGCGTCCTTCGACAAAGACAGGGTGCAGATCCGGTTCGTTGGTATGATTTGAACAACTTGTCAGAGGATTCCGACTCAGATGCACTAGGCCCTGTTCCGGTCCATGAAGCCAATCGCGAATTTGACGCAATGCAAGCAGAAGATGCTGCAGAACACGAGGCGGAAGTAAATCGTGCACCTCCAACGTATGAAGCACACCGAAATCTTTGGAGGGAAGGTGCTGACCACCTTCAAGAAGCACGAATCTACTATGGAGATGAAGATGTTATGGAAGATGGCATAGATGCTGGTCATTGGGGTCTTCGTATTCATCATAGTGTATCACCCCCTCCGAACCCTCCAAACGAAGGCATAGTGAATCCCGACCCTTTTGCTTTTCCTTTGGACAATGATGAAGGCATGTTTGGAAATCCTGATGACAATGATATTCCCTAGGATGATGACAATGATATTCCCTCGGATGATGACAACAATGATGACAATCGGCCCCCGAGAAATGGAGGCGGAAATGTTATTGTGCAAAATAAAGGAAGCAGGGGAAATGTAGTGAACTGTGCAGCTCCAAACAATGAAGGGTCTGGTCGTGGCGATGTTGCAAATAGGATTCATGAAGGGGCGGCTACACCGTTGGGAAACAATACATTCCGACAAGAGCGCTATGGTACGAACGTTGAAAATATTCAAACGTCGAATACTATAGCAAGAAATGAAGGCATTGTAGATGGTGAGAGACATGTTCGTCCTCAGGAAATTGAAGATGATGATGTCCTTGGTGCTTGGATTTGTGCACCACCCCCCACTACAGCAATGGCCCCTATTGTAGGATAGGGCCAAAGCATGCCAAGAGAACGTTCAGGAAATCGCATCGTAGGTGTGAGTTCGAATGTGGTGCATAGACCTCATCAAGAAGGGTTAGGCTTGGTGGGGAATGTTGAGGTCACAGAAGGTAACGCATTCAATGCTCCCGTCAATGGTAGAGCCCCTCAATCCCCCATTGAACCTGCTGTAGGTGACTACAGGGTTGCACGATCAGCCGTTCGGGGTGGTCGAGGAGGGAGGAATGCTGGCAGAGCTTCATCTTCAGGGCCCCCCAGACGTCCTCTTCCTCGGGGAATTGGAGCCCGAAGACCAACAGAGGAGGTACTTCCATTTCTACAAACTCCAGCATTTGTGGTTCACGGAAGTTGAAGAGGTTCTACTATCAATTCAGATGCGGAAGACCCCGCCGCGAGGCGACATAAGAGATTGAAGAAGACTCGCAGAGCCGGAAGAAGAGTCATCGAACTTCGGAATGAGAACTCTGAATTTGAGGGCCAGAGAACAGAAGAAGAAGAAGGTGGAAGCGAAGACATGGAAGATGAAGAGAATGAAGAAGTCCACGATGAGGCGCCTGCAGATGAAGATGTGCACATTTCACAAGCTCATATGGTTGGACCTTCTACAAGAGCTGTCCGTAGATCTAGTCAATTGAGTAATATACCAAAAGCAGCAGAAGAAATTGAAGAAGATTCTAGTTCTTGAAGAATGAGTATTATGAAAAATTGTGGTAGGAAACCAACGCTGAAGTGGTAGGGCTTGGGAAACAATGCTCTATTGTATTGTTCTGGATTTTTATCAAAGCATGAAATGGAAAATTGTTTTTGGATTTTTACCCTAAATCTTGGAACTTTGTATTTCAAAATTTGTCAAGAGCATGAACAAGTTTACAAGAAGCATAATTTCAACTTGCCAATTTTAAATTTTAGAAAAATATGTATCCTAATAGGACCAAATTGAAGTATTCAACCATTGGATAAAAATTTGACACGATAGACTTAAAGTATCTCCACAAATAAAATTATCTTCATCCCAATTAGAATGAAAAAAAAGCCCCAAGTTCAATTTCTTCATCGTCCACTTCTGGGTTTTTTGAAACTAAAATCATTTCACAGTTGGGGGCATGGGGCTGTGGCAACTGCCACTGTCCCACTACATCTCCGCCCAGCACAGTGACGCTTCCGCCCAGCGTTCCTGCCCAGCGTTCCCGCCCGGAGTTCCCGCCCACAGTCCCTGCCCACCATCCCCGCCCAGCGCCCCCACCCTGATCCCAACGTGGATGGCCACGTCACGGTCAGGCTTAGTAAAAATTTGGATTTCGGGCAAAATTTCTTGCCCGAACTCCAAAATGGGGTCCGGACCGTCCGTCCGTCCTGTCCGGTTTGTCCGTCCGTCCAGGACGTCCGATGACCCTAATCCGCCCGATGTGACAACCTAGAATTATATGGTAACCGGCTTGTTGTTCAACCCATGAATGACGCTGCGGCCATTTTTTGGCCAATGAATGACAAAGAATCTCTCCATGCAAGACAAAGTGCAACTATGGTAACCAACCCATTTCCAACCAGCCCTGCAATTTTCAACCCTGTAGACTACTCTGTTTTCCATGAAGCTATGGCGTAGTTTGTGGAGTAGCTGTGGTGCATTATGATTAGTTGGAAGGTATCAATATTGCAACTAGCCCTTCATCAATTTTGCAATCAATCCATGGTCAGAAATAGAAAGGTCTATGTGAACATTGTAGATCGAAGAGAATCTTCCACTAAAAAAATTCATAGTAATTATGTTTTGTATAATAAATATATATAGAGAAAAATATGCAATCCTTCCAAATTTTACTTCTGTACATGGGAAAAATTCTGGCACTCATAAAACTTGCGCTTCAAATATGCGTAATTGCTTAATAAGTGGTTGGAAATGGTTCGTCTGCCATATTCATCATCCAAATTTTTTGTGTGAAAAGGGAAGGTCTCAGCCTACAGTGTGTTAGACTTCCAATGAGTGTTTTTTACAAAAAAAAAAAATTCCAAGCCAACCATTCACACGGTACCCAAACAACCAGATGATTTCCACGGTGACCGGCTCGTCGTCCAAGGGTTAAGGGTCATCCCTGTTCCATCACTGATTTTCCTTTAGGCAGTCCTATCTGCAGCAGTGAGACTGACAACTTGCGGCGCGGAGCGCTCTTCAGCGGTTCCTGCCTTCCTGGGCCCTGGGATGAACAAGTCAAATAAACAGCTCTCCCTCTCGGGACTCGGGACTCGGGACTCGGGAGGAGGAAGGAGGAGTCGTACTGTACAGAAACTCTGACCTTCAGGTGCATTCGGGAACACGGCCACGGACAGGTGTCCGTGGGATATTTTCAGTTTCCGAAGGCATGCAAGAGACTCAGGAGTACTGTACTGTACTGGAGAGACGGGGTATGCATGTGTGAGATCCCGTTTCCATTGGGGGCGGGGTGGGTGGGGTGGAGGGGTCCACCAGCTCTGCCAAAGTTGAAAAAACATTCCTAGATCTTCCGGACTCTAGAGAGGAGAGGAGCTTGCTTCCACAAGTAGATTTTTCTCCTCTCTTTGCCTGTGGTCAACCTGGATGGGGCTCGAGTTTTGGTTACGAGTGGGAATGGGCGCTGAGTGAACCATTTTGAATCCTTAACCCCTCACCGCCCAAGGCTGTTTTGGGCTCCAAAACATTAGTGCTTTTGAAACGATGTAGATGTAAATTTGACTAAGTTATAAAGATCTTAACCGTACAATACTCTAGTGAACATGTTGTAGATGATGTGGTACAAATTTTGAGTCATTTGACCGTACAGATTGAAAGATTATAATGTTTTAGTGTTGAAAAAAGATGCTGAAATTTTCCTAGAAACACACTTGGAGGTGAAATTCGAGTCCTAAACTTACTCAAATGAAAAAAATTTAAAACTATAAAGTTATTCAAAACCAACATACAAACACATTAGTGAAAAAAAATGTCAATAAATTGACTCAATGTGTTTGCAAAATGGCTTGCAAATGTCAAAAATTAGGTAAGAAAAGTTGCAGAAAACATATATGAGGCTGAACCTCCTACTAAAATGCTTCTCAGTTACTCATAACTTCTTGGATTGATATGAAATTTTATCCACACAAACTAGACTAGTATGCACAACTTTCCCAACAAATTTTATTAGAAACGGACATTGTACAGAGAAGATATAAACCGCCGAAGTTTGTTGTAATCCAAAAATGTTGGGATTTTGAACTTCGAATTGCTCCCAAACATTCAAGGAAATTTGGATTGACATGAAAATTTTACCACAATAACTAGACTTTAGGGGAAACATAACCCATCAAATTTTATTGAAAATAAACATTGGATGAAGGAGATACACCACCCCCCGAAGTTTCAGCCATCAAATGCAGTTTGGTGGACTCAAATTGAAATTGTGAACTTCGACTAACTTTCAAGAAATCAATACAGCTTGTGTTGATCTGAAAATTTTACCACATAAACTAGAAGAGAGAGCACAACTTTTCCAACAAGTTTTATTGAATTTGGATGTCGGATGCAAAAGTTACAACACTTTGAATTTGACTTAAAACTCTGTGAGGCCACTTTTCGTCCCCTTGGGCGGTGAGGGGTTAATTAGGGCCAGCTTTTGTGAGAGTCCAAGGGGCAAATCGTGTGCCTAATCTGAGTAATAAATTAAAATAGGCTCCAACCAATGGTCTTGTTGGGTCAGGCAAGTGGGAGAGCAGGAGTTTAAGCTTCATCAATTATTGGTGGACAATCCCATTGGTGGAGACTAGTCAATCTCGAGGGAATTAATACGTGTGGAGTTCTTAGTGGTCCACAGTCGTGAAAGTGCAATTGTTATTTGTACTTGTAGTACCCCTTATGAAGTATCTCCACCCACCGATACATGTAAGAAGGCCACCTTACATGTGAACCCAGTGGACAAACTTGGCCTCTACTATCTTAAATTTCAACCGACTAAGCAATGTGTGAGCCAACTTTAGCGCGTGGGTTGGAGATGAATTTCTACTGATGCATCAGTAGAATCGGGTGGTGGTTAGGAATAAAAATGCTTGGTTTCCGCCGATATTGGTAATGCCTTTTCACTGGACACACAAGATTGTTTAGAATATCCTACTTGGGTAGTTGGGTAGGCAATTACTTTTAATGTCCTACTTGTAATAGAAAGTTTAGTGAAACTACTGAAGGAGATCTTAGGATTCGGGTAGGCGGGTTTTTAATTTTTAATTTTTTAATTTTAAATAAATGAAATGGTCATAATCTCACCAGGACTCACCACATAAAAGTGCAAACTAGTTGGGTGGGTGGTTCTTGCCCCATTGGTTTTGGACAAAGTGCAAACTCACCAAAACATTATCTATAGAAAAACCCAAGATGGTTTTGTTTTTTTTGTTGAGATTGGCAGCTTTGCCCAAATGACTATTCATTTGACAAGTAGATTATTGGATTAGAAATAATAGAGATTCTTTTTGTTTTTGCACATTAGGAGACTGACAATCAATTGAAAGTCAAAATAATATATGTTACAAGGGAGGGACAAACCAAGGATTCATTATCCAAAATAGCGACCTTGTATTTTACCAAAATGCACTTTGACCAAACTACTAGCTTAATTGCTAGCTATGTTCATATCAAATATCTTATCATAGTTGTGTATAACTCCATGTGACATACTTGTCTCTACATTTGGCAATTCTTTGATGGCTATAAGAAAAGATTTTATTCTGTAAACAAATGTTATGCTCTTTTTCTGCATTAATTAATCTTTTGCATTTTGATTGGCCTGTACATATTCTACTCTTGTTTCAAATGAATGAGATAAAAAAATTGGGTGAACTACAATGGATTTGTAGAGACATTTTTATCTAACAACTAATTCAATGTGTTTGAACTTTCCAATATCATTTAGTGTATAATACTATAATGTAAGAATATCAAAACCAATAATCTAAGAAAATTCACTCAAAACTAGAATCTTGAATTTATAGACATCAAATATACAATAAGAGTATCCAGTGATAAATTTATTTTTATATTATGATATAAGCCCCATAATGAATCAACTTTGAAGTCACTCCAATCCAAATATTAAAGAATTAGATTGCACTTCTTTCACTCTGCCTAGTATTGATTTGAGGTACTCCAAAGATGAAAACATTGATACTTGTTTGTGGATTCATTTCTAACAAGTAAACTTTTTTTTAAAGTTTCCATCCAAAGTGCAATTAAGCCATTTCCATACTTAATTACGATTGGTTGATTGTTGATGTTTTACATTTTAGTTTCAAGCGAGGTTTCATGACAAGTCTATGTCACCTATTGTGCAAATTAAGCCATTCTTGTACTCAATTGTAATTGGTTGATTGTTGATGTTTTACATTTTAATTTGATGACAAGTCTATACCACCTAAAGTGCAATTAAACCATTCCCGTACTTAATTGCAATTGGTTGATTGTTGATGTGTTACATTTTACTTTCATAACAAGTCATTTGTTGTTGTTTAAGGTAAACTTGAGCCCATTGTGTATACAAATGAGAGTAAGCCCATTGTGAACGAGTTTTTTCACCTTACGGCTTTGTTCACAAACACTGAAAAGACAAAGTGAGTCTTGAACTGGTCGGATATGTCCCATTCCATAGGGTTTGGTGAGAGACTGAGTGCGCTGCTGCATCAAGTATTGTAGAGGGCTGTAAAAGCGACCCTTTACCAGCTGATTTGCATTTGGGGGGAAGCTAAACTCCTCAAAACAATTTTCAGTAAATTTTCGTGGTAAGAAAAATGGAATTGACATCTAATCCAAGTCGTTTCATATTTTTTGGACCTTCATGGAATTAGTTATGAATTTTTAAAGTTGAAAACACGGTGGTTTCTAAAAGCGACCCCTTCCTGGAATGTACACTCCTGGTACATGTTAGAGACAAAATCTACCAGATCGCTTTTAGAGACAGGTCGCTTTTACAGCCCCATACCTTATGTGATATTAGAGAAAGTGCGGGCGTATTATTCGAGCACTCTTTTCCGCAGCCTGCGGTGTGAGTCACCCCAACGTGCCCAACCAGGAGATCTTTTGCCAGCATAATTTAGTAATTTCCTTCCTGTTTTGGTGGTGTTTCCTGGAGCTTGGATTCAGCATCAAACAACGAACGTAACCCCCTTCCCCACGCCTGTTGAATGATCCCTTCTTACCTTCGCTGCTTGCCTGCGCCTCAAGCCCTTCACTTCCCTTACCTCCTCCTCTTCACTTCCGCTCCCAGCGCCTGCAAACGAAGCTTCTACCGTTACTAATTGTGCTTGCTTGCTTGCTGTTACAGCCTTCGGGGACCATCACTAGTCCCTCCTCTTCTTCTTCTTCTTCTTGCCGCCATCTGTGAGTAGAAGCTCTAGAAGTGAACAGAGAACGATGTCGTCGAGTTATATGACCGATGTGAGTTCCATCTTCCCGGCCTGTTTTGTTGGAACTCTAAGAGGACTTGCTTTGCTTTGCTTTTGCCTTGCCTTGTGTAAGTGGCTAAGTGAGACGGAGGGTGTTTGTGTTTGTGGGATACACTAACGGAAAACTTTCGTTTGGCTCGTGTGACTGTGCACATCTTTGCATGTGCTTGTACACCAAGTGAATTTCCATTCTCCAGGCTCTTCACAGTTGCTAGAACGTTGTTAAGCTTTAAAGATCTTAGTTGGGTCAAGCCATCACTATTAATAGTGACTTGTTTCGAAAAATGCTAGTTTACACTCTTGTAGAATCAGTTACTGATGAGGCGAATTCTTGGTGTGTGTGTGTGTGTGTGTCTGCGTGTTTGTTTGTTGTGATGCTGTCCACAGCTATTCTATGGCAAGCCGGAGCCTGTGTGGGTGATCAACAACCGGCGAAGGGGTATGGGAGGAGATTCGTACTATCAGTCCGGATCTTACGGGGGTCAGGAATACGGCGGTCAGGGATACGCGCCTGGCTATGGCAGTGGTCGTGGCTCTTCTACGTTGCCGGTAATCATCGATCTCGCAACTTATTATTTGATAATTATGTATTAACATGTTCTTGCGATTCTTGGGACGCTTACCGTTGACTTCTAGAAGTGACGAGTTTCGTTCTTGGACTTGCAGGATGTGACTATCCAGACGCCTCTGATGGACATGAACGACGTTGCGAGGATCAAGAATGCTTTGAGTGTTCAAGGTTAGATCTCCGTCTGTCCCTTCGTCTATTGGGCTTGCAACTGGCCAGGGGTACTCTCACATCACTAAGCTCATGTAAAATCTTACTCCGTACCATTTTAAGAAATTTCGTAGGTAGTTGCGTCCCAGGATGATTAGTTCCTTGTTTTCATTAGAATGCTTGACGATAAAATCTGTAATTGCACATTTCCTGTGCATATGGTCAGAATCTGTCGTGCTGTGTTCACATTGATTAGACAACGCTCACATCTTGTGAAAGTTGATTAAGCTGTGAACACATGCGAGTCTGCATGTAGAATCCGTTTGTTCCCTCACTGGACGACTGGTACCTTTTAAGTTGACAGTGAGAGAGCTCTTTTCAACGCTTCATGCACTTAGAGGATAAGGGTCTTCAACTGGATTCAAAGGGGATGGATAGGTTTAGCCCCTGCTTAGCTCCCTCCAACCCTAGGGAACTTTGGAGGGGGACAATTTTGGCACCAATGTTTACCACGATAACCCATGGCTGAAAGCACTGCTAGCCCTCTCACGGTGCACAGTTTAGCCAATCCCTCGATCCTCCCAGTGATGTGAGAGCACATTTAGAACCTCATGTATCCTCAAGACAGTTGTCCTTACAAGAGATTTGCGTATGCACCACCCTGGTAAATGTATAACGTGACAAAAGTTGAATCCCTGGACGGCATGGCAGACTCCTAATCTTGCTTAGGCTATGTCATTTTGTCACATGGGTGTTCTACCTCTTGGAAATTAAATGGAGCCATAGGGTAAAATCGATCAGTCTGCAAAGTGGTTAAGTGTACTTCAAAATTGCACGTTTGATGATCACCGAAGTTTGCGAGTGGTGGCAGTAGAAACAGAAGAAAATAAATTTCTGTTTTAACTGTTGCATTTACAGCAGTTTACAACGCGTTGTGCGTTATTTCTGTATCTTGCTTGGTCTACGACATTTTGTCACATGGGTGGTCAAGTAAAACATTTTATGATCACCGAAGTTGTGTGAGTGTTGCCATTAGAAACCTGAAATTTATTTTTCAACTGTCGCATTTTCAGGAGTCTACAACGTGGTGTGCGATATTCCAGCGCAGTCCGTGCGGGTGTCCTCCAACCTGTCTCCGCGGACGGTGGTGGAGCTCATCCGGCAGGCGATGGGGAGCGCCAACATCATCAACTACGTGGATCCAATGCAGCCCACGTTCACGTCCGCGCGAGACCGCACGCGCTACTCGTCCTACGACGACTCCTACTCTTACGACGGCCGGACGGGGTACAACCCCGCGTACAACGCTCCTTACAACGGCCGCTCGTACGATAATGAGTTTCGGCCTTCGGGCTATAGCGGTCGGAGCAGATATGGCAGCAGTCTCTACTGATTTTCCAGGCATCCAAGGTACCCACACCTAAGATCTCTTTTGTTAGAAAATCTGAGAGGATTCTTTGACGTGCAAATGTAGAGGCTCGCATTGAGGATGCTCTTACTGACGTCTCTGTCTTCTTCTATCTGCAGCTGGAACGTAGAGGTGGAAGACCGTCTCCCAACAAGCGTATCATGGATCCTCCTCGCTCCAGAAGCATCCACTCAGCTGGTTTGGGGAGGCAAGAGGGTGTCTGAGTTGTGTGAGCTCCGCATTGGGGGTTCTTTGAAGGCCTCGGAAAAGGCCTTGGAAATGAGAGAGTGACCCTCTTTTCAGTCTGAACTTGGTAGGAGAAACAGGACTTCAGGGTGTGTTGTTTTCCCAAGTGGCAGTTTTAGGTGTTGCACATTCTGTGAGCCACAACGGAACTAAGGTAGCAGCAAGACCAAAATCATGCGACACTTTTAGTGCTCAGCATTGTTATTTGAATAGCCAAATTTTTACATGAATTTATTTGTGAAGCATAGTGGGCTGGTTCCAATGCACCAAAAATTGGATCGTTTGTAATAGATGCACGGTTCAAAACGTTTTGTTGGTAGATGTGTTTGAACTGTCGACTTTCAAAAATCAATGCATACTTGTAATTAATAGGTATGTGTCTCAGTTACGACTAGTCTATTACCACCTAGATTTGCAATCTACTCTGAACAGGGGTACCAAGAGGACCAAAATATTAAAGGGACTTATTGTAGAAAATCGTAGATGTTTGAAACATGATATACAACAACTGTTGTACATCAATAACTACTGATGTACAACAAAGGTAGATATTTATATAGTGCGTAATGCTGATTAATTAGTATAGATTCCCTTAATATCCCTATTTAATGTAGGTATCTTGTGCGATGTGTTTATTGCACTAGATGTATTAGGGGGGGGGGGGAGGGGGGGGGGGGGGGGGGCATTGGAAGTCCCTTTCAAGTCCATCTCCAATGTTGTGAACCATCCAGTGTTAGTCAAAATAATTAATAAAATTTAATTAATATTATATGATGTGGTAGTCTCTCGGCCACATCAACATGCTATTGTGGCCAAGTGTCCACAGTTCGAGAACTTTGGAGAATTCACAACCTTCTACATGGGTTGAATTTTATGTTGGGATGGGTGGGGACGGTGTGTAAAAAACTAAGGGGATAGGTGCAAACATCAAGTATTTTTTAGGGGGGTATTATTATTTTTTTATTTTTTTATTTTTTTTAAAACACACTATCATTATATAATTTCCTACTTTGGGTTATTAGAGAAGGGGCTTGCATTACTAATAATTCTAAATTGATTTGAATGAATGAT
The DNA here is from genome assembly GCA_951230915.1 of Antitrichia curtipendula. Classification (NCBI taxonomy): domain Eukaryota; kingdom Viridiplantae; phylum Streptophyta; class Bryopsida; order Hypnales; family Leucodontaceae; genus Antitrichia; species Antitrichia curtipendula. The sequence goes on along the minus strand of OX579640.1, from coordinate 22,049,497 downwards.
ATGGTGATTTAGATTTAAAAAAAAATTTTACTACAATTTCTATCCTACATTAAATTTCTTTCAAATTTTATTTTCTTTCCCCCACTAATGACTACGTACAACTAGAACTTAACAAAAAAGTGTAGGCAATACTACTATTGTATCTTCTATAAAAATTGTCAATGACACTCATTTACTAGGTAGGTATCATATTATTGAATGCTATCAATTGAACTTTAAGTTTAGGTTCTTTTTTACATGATTAATATGAATGATATAGAAATCACTTTTTATTATCAACTTTACATTAACCTACATTGTTTGATTCAATGTACATGTGTTTACAGTATGCACAATAATATATAAGATTTTTTTTGCACAATCATGGTACGTAGTATGAAATGGTAGTATGCAATGGTAGTATGAAATAGAATGTCCTCATTGTGTTTACAAACACAATGACTGGAAATAAATGTGCATATCATGTCTAGTTTTGGAGACACGAAAAAAACTGAGCTTGTACACCTTAACTCAAACATGCAGTACTGTAATTAGTACCTTCAATTCACAAACACATAACAACAACCTTAAATTGAAGGTCGGGGTGAACTGACCCCCTCACTCAGCCTTGCAGACAAAACCAATTTTCTGCATGTGAATTTTTTTGCAAATTTTGAATTCATATTTGCGATCAGAATCCCAAATTTATTAAATAAAATCAAGAATATACCCTGGAACGGCCCAAAATAGGGGGCTTTTTTTTTACATGCATCCTTGGTAAGGCCAAGCAAGGGGGTCAATCCGCATCGATCAAATTGAAGATAGTGGAAAAGATAGATTGAACAATCTCCAAACCCCAGAGCAGACCTTGAACCCTGAACAGTCGAAACGAGGAACCATCAATTTCCAAAATTAAATGACAACCACCTAAAGCTAGCCAACATCTATTGTAGAAATTAGTAAAGTCTATAAAATTATTGAACACTTTGAATATGTCACTCACAAGGCAACATCATTTAATACTTCTGGCCAAAAAAAGAATAACAAGGGAGGTATTCTAGATCTTAGTTTTTCTAATTGAACCTATTTTTCTATACCCTATAGTAGTTTGAAGACATGTCATGGCATTTTGCACCCTATAGTATATAAAAACAAATTATAGTTTTTATCTCAAATGTTTTTCAGGTACCCTATCATTTGTTCACATATAGTTTCTACTGCTATTGCTCACTGTTCCCCACCCCACCCCACCCCGAGCTCCCTTGCAACAATTGAAATAAAGATCATATTTCCAAAAAATTATTTGTTTTTCTATATTGAATAAATGTTTCAAAAAATCATGCCAAAATTTGAGATCACATGTTGTTGACCAAATTGCCAAGTGTCCACTAAGAAGACACTAGGCCATTCAATAGTTAATGATGGAAATCATGCTCAAATATTTAATTCGACAACCTAAATGCAACGATCCTATACCTTAACTTGTGAGGATGTTGCAGATTTAAAAGGTCCAATGGATGACTTTATTATTAATTCTAGAAATAAATAATGCAATTAGCAATCTACTAATCAAAATATTTGAGTGACTACCTTTGTCATGGGTGGCCTTGTCTTTTAGGAGTCTATGAGCATGTGGTCAAACATTGAACATCCTTTACCTTGGATTCCAACCTTGGGTGCCTCATTTTGTCATTGAAAAATGAATGGGTTTTTTAGTTTTAGTTTTTCAAAGATTAAGTTGCATGTCTTTTGTAAAGTAAAAAAATTCCAAATTTTTTGTGAAAATTTAAAATTAGTGTGAATTTTTGAATAAAAAGTGAAAAAAATTCATATCAAATACCATATATGCTTAAAAAATCTGAAATTTCATGTGCAAGTGTATATTATATAGCTTACAGCATTGTGGTGCAAAATTTTACTATGTCATTATAATTTTTTTTAAATGAGCACTTTATGATTGTAGGCCTAAAGTTCAAATTCCAATAAAACATTGGATTTTAGGAGTTTTTCAAAAATTTAGTTTAAAAAACCTATACTTATAAGTTTCATTTCAATAGTTCATTTCAAATTCAAGAAAGATAATTTTTATGGCTCAAATTTAGATTTAGAAAAAAAAATATAAATTGTCAAAATACACTATATGGTGATCCAATTTGGAGAATCAATGTTTCTTTAAAAATATTACTGTCATCATTTATTGAGTTTTTGGTACCCATACTTGTATACCACACCTTCCAATCTCAATGAGTCTAATAGAATTTGGATGAAACAATTGTTAACCGTTCCCTACAGAGCTTTCCATTTGTCAAAATGATGTTTTTAGTCCCTACTAGCAATACAATTCAGGGTTAAGGTAGTGACACTTATCAACTATCATCTACAACTAAGTACCACTATAAGAAAACCCCGTTTTTGCTGTCGTTGGACTGAAACGTGCCATGTTTGCTGAGATGTCACGCGTTAAGCAGTGAACGTGTGCAAAAGAGTGAATTTGATTTGATGTTGCAAAAAACGTGTGAGATTAAGTTGGAAAACAAGTAGATGTCACCGTAGACAAAGATGTTTTTAACGATGTTTAAAAAAACAAGCTCATGTTTTGTTGTGACATCTCAAAAAACATAGACTGCCACGTCAGCATGAAGTCCATTTTCATTATGGATAAATTACTAAAAATTACTACGGTCAATGAAAAAATATTGACCTTATATAAAAAATTTAGGAAAAAGGCAGTGACGTGGCATACTTTCCAAAAGAATGTTAAATGGATGGATGAAAATGGATGTATTCCATGGATGAAAATGGATGTATTCCATGGATGAAAATAGATAGTCTTTATACACGTGGGGAGGTGGAAGAGAGACAATTGATATGGGATATATCAAAAAAAATTGTGTTCAAAGTGAAATGTCCACAAAAACATCGAGATGTCTGAAACAACATCTCTATGTTTAAAAAAACATCTCTATGTTTAGAAGAACATGTATATGTCAAAAACAACATTGACATGTAAACAAGTGAAATAACCATATTCTACTTATCCCATATTGTTTGTCTTTCCATGGGCAGAGAATGGATATAAATACAATGTCTTTGTCCTTCATTTTATTAACTTTTAATGAAGTAATTCCTTCATTTGGCCATTAAAAATTCTCTTAATGGTTGATGGTAAGTTTTCTTCAATTTTTGTTGAATTTAGAATTTTTTTTTGTTCATTTCATTTTTTTAATTTTTATTAAATTTTTATTGATATTGCCTTGTAGGTAGGGTATGTAGCAATTGATGTTTGAAAAAACATGTAATTTGATGTTGCAAAAAATGTCTAATTTGACATCTCAAAAAACACCATTAAATTATTCAAATGACACAAAAATGAGCTGACGTGGCCTCCACGTCAGTGACCACGTCACAATTTCCCGCCCCCACGTCAAAGACCACATCAACAATGGCATGGATGGAAAAAAAAGATGACATGGCAGTGGTCGAGCATGTGGCGCTGACATGGCGCTTACGTGGCCTCCACATGTTGACCTCTGCAGACCTTTGTTCACCTTGTCATGTGTGACATCAGGAAAAAACAAGCTTGGAAACGACGCGTTTTTTGTGATTTTTGCACGTTTTTTGCCTGTCAATTCAAACGGATTTTAGGAGACATCTACGCCGATTACTTCCGCGTCAAACAAGACGCCGTCTCATGTTTTCTGCAACATAAAAAAAAACCCTGTTTTCTTATAGTGTACTCCCTTTGTTCCAAAATGATCTTCTTGTTAGACAAAATGTTCCCAAATAAGGTTGAAAATAACATTCTTTAAGCCATTTTTGCGTAGTAGTAGAGTTTGATGCACTCCTAGCGCCCTCAAAACCTTTGAGTTTTAGAACTCTTTTCAAAGTGCAATTTGGAAGTATTTAAAAGTAGAATTTTGGAGGCACTTTCAAGGAGCATCAATGGACACTTAATTGTTGATTGTCAAGTGTCATTTTGTGAGTAGTTAGTATGGCTCAAGACCATGCGTGAATCTCTATACCATCTCTCAAAGCTTCATTTACTTCAATTGGGCAACACTGAAAGAGATGCAAAAAATAAGAACAAACAATGTTCATTGACCCCTTGAGTCATTTCATTTGTCTTTTGATCGATGATTGCATGGATGGAAGGAGAACTATTGCTCGGAGTTATTTTGCTAGTTCTAAAGAGCAATTAAAAGCCAAATTTGACCAATTTTCAATGTCACAATGTGCAATAGGAAGATCATTTTGGGACAAAGGGAGTATATGATAGTGTTTTGCAAAAGTATATAAGTTGAGTTAGTGAGTATTTTGTCACAAGTTTTGACAACGTACAGTGTTTTTTCAATCACTAAGTTGACCTAGTATAAGATTTTTTGAAGACAAAAAAATTACATATTTTACAATAATCAAATGGTAATAATTTTTGGAAGGAGACAAGTTGTGTATGGAACACCACGTGGTTTGCTCTTTTGAGGGGACATGGTATAGTAAAAGAGTGATCAAAGAATGACATAAGGTAGATCAGTCAATTAACACTTAGATTTGTAATTTCGGTATCTTGTGCAATGTGCTTATTGCTGTTGCTTGTATTTTCAAAAAATAATTAGTTGAGCAGACACAAATACAAGTGGATTCATATTAATCTAATAAGAATTGAAATTGATAAGAATTTTTAAACACGTATGGTGCAAAAATATAAAATTGTCATTAGGTGGAGGTCATGACCATCTTAAAAAGATTCAAGATGAGTGACTTGCCACCCTAATTATGTTTGATGAGTGCTTTAAAAGCACAAGTTTAACATTCTAAAAGCACCTTTTTTTTGCAACTTATTATGATAAGCATTTGTTTGTATCTAAGCCAACCAAAACCAATATTCAATGAACCACATCTTTCTTGGTCTTAAATTGACTATAAATAGATATAAATTTGATATCATTTTCTAACAATAACATCCAATTGGTTGTCCTAAGAAAATGAATTGCATATCAGTCTATGAAAATGGATGAACTAATATTTAATGAACCACATTTTATCAACCTTAAACCATCTATATATAGATATGAATTTGTTGTCATTTTTAAACAATAATATCTAATTGCATAGCCAAAAAAAATGAGTTATATACTCTACGAAAGTATGTGATATCATTCTCTTAACAATAATATCCAACTGCTTACCCAAAGAAAATGAGTTGCATACTCTATAGAAGTGGGTGATGCCTAAAATTGTATGTTACTATTAAAAAATGATAAAGATGTGATTCATTAAATGTTGGTTCATCAATTTCTATGAAGTATGTAATTCATTTTCTTTGGGCAAGCAACTGGATATTATTGTTAGAGAATGATATCAAGGTTTATATCTATTTATAGGTGGTTTCACCCTTGAGTGGCCCATCATTGAGATCCTGTCTTTCAAAATTTAAAGATTTTCTTGTTTGACTATTATAATCTTTTCAACATTACAGTCAAAAGATGTGTCCCTTTCCTTTGAGCTCTAGCCTTGTCTCCACTACCAATCGGTATAGTTAGTTCTTGTGGATCTTTTACTAGGTGATAGTTTGATTGGAATGAGTTTACAAGGGTTTGAATTTTAGTAAACATGCACTGAGTGCTCAAGAGTTAAGGTCGATAAAGACATGGTTTATTAAATGTTGGTTTGGTTGGATTTAGTTATGAGTAAATACTTCTCTTAACAAGTTGACGTTTAAGACAATAAAAGAGGTGCTTTTATAATGTCAAACTTGTGCTTTCAAAAGCACTCATCAAACGGAATTAGGTGTGTCGATTTAAGATCTTGAACATTTTAAAGATAGTCATGCCCCCGTCTACTAATTGTTTCATATTTTTGCACTAAAAATTCGTATCAATTTTAATTCTCGATAGATCGCTAGGAATCCACTTCAGTTTGAATCCACTCAACTAGTTCTTTCTCTAAAGAATGCAAGCAACATTACATGAACTCTTGAGGGTGGAGGTGGGGGGGCAGTGAGCAATAGCAGTAGAAAACTAGGTGTGAACAAATGATAGGGTGTCTAAAAAACATTTGAGATAAAAATTATAAGTTGTTTCATATACTATAGGGTGCAAAAATGCCATCATATGTCTCTAAATTACTATAGGGTATAGAAAAATAGGTTCAATTAGAAAAAATAAGATCTAGAATACCTTCCTTATTATTCTTTTTTTGGCCAAAAGTATTAAATGATGTTGCCTTGTGAGTGGCATATTCAAAGTGTTCAATAACTTTATAGACTTTACTAATTTCTACAATAGATGTTGGCTAGCTTTAGGTGGTTGCCATTTAATTTTGAAAATTGGCGGTTCCTATTTTGGGCCCTCTGTTCGTCGTTCCAACTGTTCAAGGTTCAGGGTCCGCTCTGGGGTTTGGAGATTGCTTAATCTATCTTTTCTACTATCTTCAATTTAAGGATGTTGTTATATGTTTGCGAATTGAAGGTGCTAAGTACAGTACTGCATGTTTGAGTTAAGGTGTACAAGCTCAATTTTTTTTGTGTCTCCAAAATTAGACATGATATGCACATTTATTTTCAATCATTGTGTTTGTAAACACAATGAGGACATTCTATTTCATACTACCATTGCATACTACCATTTCATACTACGTACCATGATTGTGCAAAAAAAATCTTATATATTATTGTGCATACTGTAAACACATGTACATTGAATCAAACAATGTAGGTTAATGTAAAGTTGATAATAAAAAGTGATTTCTATATCATTCATATTAATCATGTAAAAAAGAACCTAAACTTAAAGTTCAATTGATAGCATTCAATAATATGATACCTACCTAGTAAATGAGTGTCATTGACAATTTTTATAGAAGATACAATAGTAGTATTGCCTACACTTTTTTGTTAAGTTCTAGTTGTACGTAGTCATTAGTGGGGGAAAGAAAATAAAATTTGAAAGAAATTTAATGTAGGACATAAATTGTAGTAGAATTTTTTTTTTAATCTAAATTACCATATCATTCATTCATATCAATTTAGAATTATTAGTAATGCAAGCCCCTTCTCTAATAACCCAAAGTAGGAAATTATATAATGATAGTGTGTTTTAAAAAAATAAAAAATAAAAAAATAATAATACCCCTCTAAAAAATACTTGGTGTTTGCACCTATCCCCTTAGTTTTTTTACACACTACCTCCACACACACACATACACACCAAGCATGGGAGCAAAACTTATGCCACGCAAACTCAAAACAATTTAGAAGGTGCAAAAAAAAAATCTTTCAAAAAGTAACTTGAAATAAAAAATAAAAAGTATTGTTTTAACTTACCTCTAAAGGTTTGACTATTCTTTCACCAAAATTGCTCCAAAACTACCATTTCTAGTATAAGTACCAAATTTTAGAAAAAGAAACAAAACATTTTTGGACACATTTAAGCATAGGATCTTCTAGAGTTGTAGTACGTTGGTTTGAAAAGATGTGGAAAAAAATTCAGAAATGTCCACTGTGTGGATTGCAAGATACTTGCGTTTGTGATGCCCAAAAAATCCTTTAGAGGGTCCTACAATAAATCAGACAGTTGTACTTCACAAGGTCACATTTGTACGAAAAAATGTCTAAAATGGTGGTTACTCTTTGGATTCATCCTCCAAGGCAAGTTGTCTACATATTTGAAGATTTTTAGATCATTTGGAATTGTACAACATATAGAAAAAAATGGTATATAGAAAGAAATAGAGAATGATTCAAAATTCAAAATTATCAAGAATTTAGTTATGGAATTGAAAAATGTCAATCCCAATGCTTGTAATGTTGTAAAAAATAATTTGCACCTAATGTTTTTATTGTTTTTGAAAAATATTGAAAATTGAGTTAAATAAAGGACTTCAAAGTTTATTTTAGAGTGAAGATTCTATAACTAAAACTCCTCACAGCTTTCATTTCATTAATCAAAATGGAATGATTAAAAGCTTTCCACATATAAATAAATCTAGAAAACTAATTTCAAACTTTTATTTCTTAAAAAGGTATTTATTTAAAAAAAAACTTAGTTGCCTGAAGATCAATGAAAATTACATATCCTACAATAACTTTTTAACCACGTATTCAAAAGCTATGAAAATTATTGGGCCTTAAAGCTACTCCTCGAGTACATGTTGTGTGAAAATTTCAAAGAAAAAAGTAAAAATTCTATTTGTAGTGAGCTACCCAAAATCACTATGTTGCCAAAATAAATTGTTTGGTCTTTTAATAGGAGTTAATAGACAATATTTTGTCTAGTTGGAAAGATTTAGGTTCTTCCATATGAATAAGTGATGTAAAAGTTATGTTACAACACTAGTACGTGAATCTATATATGCGAGCCTATGAGCCTAGCTGTAAGTATATACCCAACAACCATTAAAAATATCTATAACATAAGTATTTATAATATATATATATATATATATATATATATATATATATATATATATATATATATATATATATATATATATATATATCATATGTATACTAGAACCATGACAGGTGCCTATAATACCAATACCTACACCATAGGTATCATATACTATGAATGGCATCAATACATAAGTTTTATAACATAAATGTTTGGACTTCTAGGCTCATGGGCTCAAGATCCTAGGTTCACATACTGGCATCCCTAAAAATTTATAGAGCATCTTGTTGTGTGGTCAATTATAGCATTTTCTTGAAAAATAACACATTGGATCTATTTTCTAACT